>JAOANR010000013.1:31202620-32630120 GCA_030278955.1 Hygrophila difformis | reverse complement strand
TGAGCAGAATTCTTAAAGACGTAGAAGTCAGGTACTCGCTAATTCATAAATTATGTTTAAGTCTTTATCATGCATGCCAAAAGCTGGAGTACTACATTCAACCAAAGCAGGTGATAGTAGTGGCTTCGGTTGACATAGTCAAGATCATGATGATTGATCCGATCAGCAGCCGAAGAATGGCCAAATGGGCCATGAAGTTAAATGCATACGATTTGAAGTACCGGCCTCAAAAGGCTATGAAAGGACAAATCGTAACCGATTTTCTGGCCGATCATCCGATATCTCCAATATCCTATGATATTGAAGAACAATTTCGGCCAAAAGTGATGGACGAAATCAGAATAGTATATCTGCACCCATGGACGAAGATGTTCGATGGTTCTAAAGCTGCTTCAGGGGTCGGAGCAGGATTCACACTGCATACACCGGAGGGCATGGTATACAAGTACTATGTGCAATTGCCTAAATCTTATACGAATAACCAGGCGGAATACAAGGCATTAATCTCGGGATTACGGCAGCTAATAGACGAAGGAGTCAAGGCTATAGTAATCAAGGGAGATTCTCAAGTGGTTATTCAACAATTATTGGGGGATTTCTCCGTCAAGAGCTCACAGCTAATCAGATTACATGAAGAGGCAATTGGTTTGTTAGAAGAATTTGATGAAATTTACATTGAATACATCCCAAGGAAAGAGAACGAGTTGGCTAATGAGTTAGCTCAGCATGCAGCAAGATATCGGTTGATGCCGATAGCAGGAATATAGAAATACTTTTGGCCGAAACAGAGAAGGCCGAATGGATCAAAGAGATAGCACGAGTTTAAAAAATCCAGCCGACGCCAACCCAGCCGAAAAGGGGAAAGCTATGGATTATATAATAGTCGGCGGATTACTCTTCAAGCGAGCCATTGATGGAATATTACTCCGATGCGTAGGAGTAGAGGATGCTAAAAGAGTAATGGGAGAAGTCCACGAAGGAATCTGTGGCGCACATCGTGTGGGCAAATCAATGAAGTGGAGCATCATTCGGCTAGGATATTATTGGCTGAATATGGGAGTAGATTGTGAAAGATATGCAAATGGATGTCGTGAATGTCAAAAGCATGGGCCTATCCAGAAGCTATCGGCCGAAGAATTGCATATAATGATTAAGCCATGGCCATTTCGAGGATGGGCTATGGATACTATTGGAAAGATTCACTCATCTTCTTCAAAAAGGCATGAGTATGTTTTGGTGGCCACGGACTATTTCTCAAAGTGGGCCGAAGCATAAGCATACGTTAGTATCTCTCAGGAAGAGGTTATTGAGTTCATCAAGAAACAATTGATTTACAGGTTCGGAATTCCACAGACGATTCTAACGGATAGAGGAACAGTGTTTGTGGGTGAGAAAATCAAGGCCTTTGCAGACGAATACGGAATAAAGATCGTACATTCATCACCATATTATCCACAAGGAAATGGGCAAGCAGAGGCCACGAATAAGCAGTTAATAGGGATTATAAAGAAGATGATTGAGGATCAACCAAGGAAGTGGCATGAAAAGTTGTCCGAAGCATTATGGGCCTATCGGAATACCAAGACTTCAACCACTAGGTTTACACCATTTTCGGCTGACATATGGGATGGATGCAGTTCTCCCAGCCGAAATAACAGTGCCGACCCTAAGAACAAGCCAAGCAGACATAATGTCGGCTGAGCAGTACGATCAATTAATGAAGGATGAATTATTTGACGCTAATTCCGATAGGGTGCAAGCATTCAAGAATTTACAGAAGAATAAAGACATTGTGGCCGATTGGTACAACAAGAGAATTCGTGTTAAGCGATTTGAAGTGGGCGATTTAGTTTGGAGGTTATATGGCCACCCAGGCAGAAGGATGGCCGATTAGGCAAGTGGAACCCCAATTGGGAGGGGCCATTCATTGTGCAGACGAAATTGCCAAACGGAGCATACATATTGGTGGACGAAAATGGAGAGCAAATGACAAGTCCAGTTAATGCAAGATACATGAAGAAATATTATACTTCAGTTTGGGATTAAGTAGAAAGAGTAAACATTTTATTCATGGACGAACATTACAAAGATGAGCTACTTCAGCCGAAAAAGGCGTCTATAGTCCGAAATACAATATACAAGGGAAACGTCCTAGTCTAACAGGGCTGGGAAGGGATGGAAGTCAGCAGGACCTGAAGGGGGAGGACGTTCGGAATGATCCCCTAGTCCTTCCCGCCCATTAGATCGGCAAAGGCTGTGCTTGTAAAGCCAGCTCCCCGATCAGAAAGGAAAAGAAAGGAAAATATATAAATTTTGCTCCGATAGGAACACCCCACTAGACATGCACGACAGAAAAGGGATCCGAGGGGTATGTGCTTCAGAGCAAAAAGAATTATAAGGTCCCAAAGAAAGGCGCGACTATCAGTCGGTCACCCAAAACTTTGGGACCAATCTAAGGAAGGGTCTGACAGGTCATACCCATATTTAAAAACGGTTCAAGGTTTGAATATGACCGTTGAGATAAATGTTAGAAGAAATGCTAAGAAATCCTCTCCCGCGGGAACACGAAGATGAGGATATTAGCTGAACTCGCACCACATGAGCAAAGGGTTTTCGTACCACGTCTGGAAATCCTCGCAGGAAGGCGTCGGTGGAACACCACGGGGGCACGGGAGATAAAGGATCAAATGAGGAAAAAGGAAAACCCATATTGAGAGAAGAATGATAGAAGAAGTGATACTGGAAAAGATCTGAGAGGCTGGGTACTTATAGGAGGAAGATGAGTATCCAGCGGATGAAACGGTCAATATTAAATGCTAATTATAGAAAAGAAGTTTTCAAGATTCCCAAGAAAGCTGCAGATAATATCGCCCTGTCATAAAAAGAAGATCCTAGAGGTGACGAGAAATGGATGGAGTAACGCACAAAACGACAAATGGAAAGAAAGCAGGATGGTCATAAGTACAAAATCGGCCAGAAAACTGATTAAGTCACAAAATAGGCGAAATAATATAACCAACGTATCAAAAATAACAAAACCAGTACAATGAAAATCAAGCCGAAGAGGGGACTTAGGCAAACAACATCAATAACAACAAGCTTAATCCTAACTGGTATCAAAAGTAACGACGTCATCCGATTCAGCATAGCGAGCAGTGTGGGAACTATCCGAAGGACCAGAGTGAATAGCAGAATTCAATGCCGATTGAAAGTCTTGAAGTACTCGGGCTTCATCTTCGGCTGAAACTCGAGCTTCGTCTGGATGGGAAGATAGCAGACGTTCATACGTATCTCGCAGAAATTCGGATTGGGTGTCTGGAAAGGAAAGGATAATTAGAAGATAGAGGAAAGAGACAAGATACATAAATAAGACGGCAAAAGAAAAGAGGAAAGGTCATCATATACCATCTTCAGTTGACGGATGGTGCAACGAAAGGGCAGTTGGAGTGACGACCTCATGCCCTAGAGAGGAATTAACCAAAGGACGACTAGAAGGGGGAGAGGCAGAATGGACAACTGAAGAAGAGCGCAATTCGGCTATGACTGGGCGAAACTTGTGCGTCACTACTTGGGTATCCAACAATAGCCTTTGAAAGACATTGATGGCCTCTTCACCAAAAGACGATTTCAGAGAAAGGTAGCCCATCTCGCGTCGAAGATTAGTAAGCTTCCCCTTCGGGATTTGCGCAGTTTTAAGGAGTTGTTTAACAAGATGTTCTAACCTAGCCGAATTAGCATCCACCCCAGTCAAGGCATTCTCCAAATCTTGTGCCTTACGCTGGAGGTGGCCAATTTTGAGCTGGGTTGCAGCCAAATCTTCTGAAAATTGACGCTTAAGGGCACTATTCCCAGACAATTTACTCATGTACTCCTAGTATTCAGAAGAATATTTATCAAATTCCTCCTGACAAAGAGTGAGGGAAGCCTGTTCATCTTCAAGTCTTTTTCGGGTAGCAAGGATACCAGGAAGTTCCAAATCCATATGCAAAATACATGTAGATATAGCCCTGATCGGATCCTCCAAACTTGAAGAATGAAGTTCCATGGGAAAAGCATGCTGAATATGAGAGATGAGCAAAAGCATAGGTTTGGGTTGGACATAAAGGACATTTGGATAAAGGGTAATCAAACGGTCTAATTCGTCCAAGCAGCCACCGAAATTATCAGGAAAATCTGAGGGAGGAAGTGGCACAATTGGGGAAAAGAAATCGTCCAAAACTTCCTTATTGGGAAAAGGAGATGCAGGAACTTCTTCGACAAAGGACAGACTCAGACAAGAGACAGAGGAAGCAGGGAGAGCTACAGTGGAAGGTATCGCCGAAGAGCAATCGAAGATACAACGAGGCACAATACAGGCGTTCCAAACTTGAGCAATCGGTTTCGGCAGAGGTGTACCAAAAGAGGGAGTGTTAATGGCTGAAATCCAGCTGTTAGAGGCACCAGTATAGGGACAATCGGAAAAAGAAATAGTGGGCGATCTATTCATGAAGTAGTAAATCCATTGAGTAATGGTCATGTCAGGGAGACAAACACCAAGAGATCATTTTCCGGGGGGGGGGGGGGGGGGGGGGGTTCCATAATAGACGCCTGAGATCCGAGACCCAAAACATCCCGAAAATGCCAAACCAGCCATGAGTGAAGGAACCAAAGAGGGCCACGAGACCTATCCGAATAACCATCCGCCCAACCCTTCACCTGAGTTGAAATACCAGCGTATAGGTGGGCAAGAAAGTAATCAGCAAGAGATTGACGATCCTTAGAAATAATCTTAGAAGCCAAAGGATACGCCTCAAGGATGACAGATTTAGCAGGGGCACACCAGAAATATCTACTAAGAAAACATATCATAAAGGCCAGTTGATGTAAGTAAGCTTAGACTGGAAGCCGGTATTACTCTTTGTCGGCTTATCGCAACCGGAGACGCCAAGAATAGAGGTCCCAAGAGAGGGCAAATCAAGAAGCAACTTGACGTCTTCAATAGTGGGAGTCATCATTCCAAATAGGAAACATAAACAAATTACGGAAGCAATCCAGAAAAATAAGAGTGCAAGAATGGGCCGATAATCGAAGGGAAACGAATGAGCATTCAAGTTAATCAGGCGATTAATACTAGCGGCTTTCCAAGTCACTCCACAAAAAGGCCGCAACTGTTTATACCAGTCGGTATATTCGGCGGTTACAGTCGGCCAATCTCAAGGTTAGCAAAAAGCTTTGGATAGAAATAAACCGAAAACAAGGGGATAGTTTTTTGATCCCCAAAGAAGTTAGAGACACAAGTGTCGGCCTCTGAAGAAGTTGCAAGAGGGCCGATAGTGGTGAAACCCTCGTCAGTAAGACGAATGGAAGTCGAATCGGCAAAAGATTCTTCAATATTCTTTATTTTTGAAGAACATGGAGAAAGAGTGGGTTGTTCCATTCGGGAAAACACTAAAAGTGAAAACAGTGAAAAGAGCAGCATGGAGCAAGGAAGAAGAAAGGGGTTTGAAAAAGCGAAAGGAAGGCGGGTTTTCTGAGGAAAAGAAGGAGAAGCGACGTGAACAGAAGTAGCATGAGCAATGATGACGAATTTTTGGGGAAAAGTAATAACCGTCGATGACAGCACCGGGCAAGTTACTTGGGCTTTATCCAAGTTGGAAATACGCCCAAGTAAGGAGGGCATTTGTTGTGACCATCACAATACTGGGCCGAGAAAGGAAGAATTGGGCCAGAAAAGTGGACCGGGAAGAGGCCCAACAATAGATAAATGAATAATGAGGCCATTGACGGTCAAGAGCCAGGGAGAAAATCAGACGATTGGGCCTGACGAAAGCCCATCAGGAGGAGAAAAGAAAAGTTCAAGGGAATAAGAGCTCATGGGACGAAACAATCGGCCAAGCGTGACCGAGGATAGCTGGAAGAGAGGAAGTGTAAAATCGGCTCATCAGAATCGGCCGGAAAGCGGTTACTGCAGCTCCGGCTATAAATAGGGGATGCCATGCTCAGAATCAAGAGAGACCAATCCACCCCAAAATTCCTTTATGCAATTTAATTCTTTGTATCTTTACTGCTTTCCTTTACTGCTTTCCCTAGATCTTAGCTTAGTTGTTAGCGGTTACTTTTTCCAAGTCCACCGTTGTTTCTCAACAACTGGTAGTTTGATACCCTATTTTGGTTAATCAGCCGTTGTTTCTTAACAACTGGTAGATTTTCCGTTCTATTTGATCTTGCCATTACAATTCCAGTGAAATTCAGTCAAGTTTGGGCGCATTCTAATATTCTCGGACCCGTAATCGGTTTGATCATTTTCCGATAGTCTCCCTTGAGGAGAAAAAGGTCCTTGGCTCAACCGAAGCCAAACAATAATAAAATTTTGTGTGAACCTTTTCTTAACAAAATATTAACCAATGTTTTGCCAATAAAATTTTGTTAATTTAGTGTAAAGTTTAGGACACCATATATTTAGAGGGGATTAATACCCAGATATTTATGCAAATTATCGATAATTCTGATTTACTCCATATTTTATATGAATAATTAAATCGGATGAGCAACCACATTAATTAGATCAATTTATACCATTTAGAGGAGATGCATAGGCATTTAAAAAATAAAAAAATAAAAATTAAAGGAGATAGTAGGATAATTGTAATTGGGACTGATAGGGTGGAATATGGTTTGATTCTCCGCAAATTGCAATGGACGGGAAGGAAAATTGAACAATGTTAACATTGATCCCAGAACAGACCCTGAGCCAGGTTAGTTGGCTTAATAGGACGAACACTGATGGCTGATGCCAAATCCGTCATAAATTGAGTATTTTAATTTCTGAATGAATTTAAAAATTAAAAAGGATATATATATATATATGTGAAATATTAAATATTTAAAATGTAATGGATTTAGAATTCATTATTTTAGTTGAGTATGAATTTGCAAAAGAATTTGAAATATCAAAACTGGAAGGAATTTAGGTTTTGGTATAGGATACAAGAATTTACGTGGGAATTTAAAATTTACAAATGGACAAAAAAAAGGGATGGGAGATTTGATGAGATTCAGATCCAACCATAAGATTGGAGGTTTGAAAGTTTGACCATCTTAGGGAAAATTTATGAAATGATTTAGAGGCTAATTTTAAGTCCTGAATTTGAGGTTAAAAAGAATTATATTTGGGCTGAAATCCCAATGAAGTTAAAACCGAATTTGAACCATAGAAGTAGGGGTGAGCATTTGGTGGTTTGGTTCAACTTACTTAAAAAATAAAAAAACAAAAAAACAAATATATATATATATATAGTATATGTAAATACTACATATACTACATAAATATTATTCAGATATATTGAACACTTTTAGTCTCCCATCACATGAAATAGCGAGACATTACATGAAATACTTGCAGGCATCACATGATACAAGTATATAAATATAACATACTACGTAACCACCTTTTACCATGGTGGTTGTTCGGATTTATACATTGTTGGGAACCAGTTTTGAGCAAATGTGTTCACAACCGATGTCTGAACTACTTTGTTGGACCAACCACGACAGCAGTAGACAAACTATTTAAAGGAAGAAAGGCTGGCGAATCGGCTCAAGAATATTCTCCAACGGCTAGCTGATTCCTTGCCCGGATCGTGCACAACAAGTATGGAAACAATGATCTTCTAATCCGGGCAACTCCATTCTAAGGATCCGTGCAAGTATGGTAAGAAGATCTTGCCTTAGAATGGAGGAGCGGTGTTTCTCTTCAAATAAGCCGGCCAATGGATGAAATGACACGACTCACATCATACACTTACTCCCTTGTGCAATTGCAACGATTGAGAAGAGAAAAATACATTCCTTCCGTGTTCTTGAAAATATCATTTCGAAGGAAGATACACGATCAACACTTCCTCGGGTGGATTGATCGAAAGTGCTACTGTGTGCTTGATTGAAGTCGACGGATTCAATCAAGGCTTTCGAGGAGTCGTCAAACTCAAGATCTTAAACGAAATATTCTACAAGGAGGGTTGCCAACAGGTTTCAACCAAGGGTAACTTGGAGGGGGAGCCTTCAAGGAATGGAGCAAGGTCGGGGAGATCTTCACCAAAACAAGGGAGTGTTTTGGTCCTACAATTCAACCGCTTGGTGATTGGAGTTGGGCAAGTTAACTCACTATTGTTTGGATCAAGGATCAAGTTGAAACAATTAGTGAACCTCCTGGATTGGTATCCCCCAGATGTAGGCTTGTGCAGAACTGGGTCAACAAACTTTGAGTTCTTTGTTTTTACAGTTTATTTACTTTCCACTGCTTAATATCCTTAAACTGTTTAACGTGTCCACGAAAGGTGTTTGGACTAGTTGTCAGGACCAGTTCATTGGTTATCCTCGAAAATGGCCCTAACAATTGGTATTAGAGCCACACGCTCTACAAGCGAGATCCAGACATAAAAGTATGGATAGCCAAGGTGGTTCGGTGACCAGACCCCCATTGCTCGATGGATCGAACTATGCATACTGGAAAGATCAAATGGAGGCATTTCTCATCGCTCTGGATGAAGGAGCTTAGGATGCAGTAGAAAATCAATACCATCCTCCTGTAGAAGAAAAAGATGGTGTCAAAACCATCAAACCAAGGAGTGAATGGACTGCAACCGAGAAACTTGCTGCATCTAAAAACTCCAAAGCCCTTAATGCGATTCACAATGCTCTTACAAATGATCAATACAGACTTATTGCTGGATGCAAAATTGCATACGACGTCTGGACCACTTTAGCCAATACCTACGAGGGTATGGCCCCGGTAAAGAAATCAAGAATCATTACACTTGATGCTCAATTTCATAAGATTACTATGGATGATAATGAAACTGTTGGCCAATATATTGGTCGCATCCGTGATCTAACCAACCAAGCTCTTCAGCTTGGCAAAGTGTATTCTCAGCAGGATATTGTAGGTAAAATCATTGGGACGCTTCCGGAAAGGTTCAATGCAAAAGTAGCTGCACTTGAACTATACAAAGACTTTGATAAATTGCAGGTCGATGAACTGATGGGAATCCTACAATCATGGGAAATGAATCAATGCCCTAGGGGCAAAAGCAAACCAGTAGCATTCAAATCCGTGACCAAGGATGTGGATGACTCTACCGTGGAAGATCTTGATGACTACAGTGATGAATAAGAATTGGCTATGATGTCCAAAAGACTAAATCAGATCATTAAGAACCGTAGATCTAGATTCAACTCTTCTATGAAGAAGGATGCCAGGACATCAAATTCCAAACCCATTCAGAAAGGCTTGAAATCGTTCGACAAAAACAGATCCAAACCTTCTAAGACTGAGGATGACAAGGAAATCATCTGTTTTGAGTGTGGGGGAAGAGGACATATCAAGAAGGACTGTGCCAATCTTCGACCAAAGGAGTCAAGAAAATCGTACCAAGTAACATTTAGTGACTCCGAAGATGAGAAGGAGTCCAGTGAACATGGTCCAGACTATGGAGTGGCGTTCATCGGGACATGGGATTTAGACAGCGATGATGAAAACGATGCAGGTACTAGTACTAACTCATCCAATATGGTTTCCTCTAACATGGTACATTCTTTTGTCAGGGAACAGGATGAAAGTATCAGCAAACTTAATGATCTCTATGAAGAAACGTTCGAGAAATTGGAAATTTCTATTGTTGAGTCAGTAGAACTGCAGGTTGAGAATGGAAGCTTAAGGGAGCAAATCCAGGGTCTCGAAAGCATAAATCAGGAACTTGAAAAGGTGTTCAAAGAACTGTCTGAACAGGTAAACGAACTACGTGAGAAAAATGCAGAACTCCAGAAAGATAATAAGGATCTAAAGGTTGAAAAGGTTGACTATAAACTATGGTACTATAGTATGCTTGGGAAGAAAGATGCTCTCCACACTGAACTAATTGAAGTTCAAGACAAATTTGCCAAAGCTGAAAGCACTCTAGCAGCACTAAACAAGGGAAAAGCCAAGTTAGACGATGTAATTGCGATGGGAAGGCCTAACAGCAACAAACAAGGCTTAGGATATCAAGCCTCAACCTCGAGAGGAGAAAAGAAAAGCAAGTTTGTATCCGGATGAATGCTGAGTGAACATCGAACTACCAAGAAACCTTTCCACCATGAAGGAAGAAGCAAATAGACAAGAAGACCACCTCCTCCAATTCCACACAGATGCGACTACTGCAAACTTGAAGGTCACAAAACTAAGAACTGTGGAATCTTAGTAAGAGACCTACAAGCAGAAAGACCTATCACCTGGCCAAACGATAAAATCAAGATGAAGCTGATCTCCATCAAATGCGAATGGGTTCCTAAAGTTCAGAACAAATGTCATGTTGCCTTTCTATCACAAAAGAAGAATGCCAAGGACACAGTATGGTACTTTGATAGTGGGTGCTCCAAACACATGACTGGTGAACGAAGCCTGCTCAAACATTACAAGGAGATTGATGGAGGATTCATTGTATTTGGAGATGGGAAAAAGGGTGCCCTAGTTGGTCAAGGAACCATTGAGAACAACGGCTCACGAGAACTGTCTCCAGTATTCCTAGTTGATGGACTCCAAGCAAACTTGATTAGCATCAGCCAATTGTGTGATGAGGACCTTGTGGTGTAGTTCACCAAGAAAGATTGTCAAGTTCTCAACCAAAATCAAGAATGCGTCATGAGAAGTTTACGCTCTAAAAATAATTGTTATCATCTTGTTCAAACATGCAATTTTGGCTCAGCTGCAGGTAAAAACCACATCATGCTATGGCATGAAAAGCTTGGACATCTCAACTTCAAAGATCTTATCAGACTCAGCAGAACCGAGGAAGTCAAAGGTCTTCCTCACTTCAAAAACTCCAACGTGGAATTTTGCAACGAATGTGCCAAGAACAAAGAGCATAGGAGTTCACACAAGTTGTCTAAACACCTTGGATCAACCAAGTGTCTTGACCTACTGCACATGGATCTTATTGGTCCAACTGAGGTTGAAAGCTTGGGAGGTAAAAGATATATTTTTGTATGCATTGACGATTATTCTAGATATACTTGGGTGGACTTTCTTAGGGAAAAAGGTGACGCTTTCAAAGCCTTTGAAAAATTATGCAACCGCCTCATGACTGAGAAAGATACCAAAGTAAAGAGGATTCGAAGTGATCACGGACGAAAATTTGAAAACCAGTCCTTTGAAGAATATTGTACTACTCATGGGATCAAGCATGAATTTTCCGCGCCAAAAACTCCTCAACAAAATGGTGTGGTGGAAAGAAGAAATCGCACCTTGCAAGAGATGTCAAAGGTCATGCTGAACGCCAAGAATGTTGCTGAGTTCTTGTGGGCTGAGGCTGTTAATACTGCATGCTACACCATAAATCGAGTTTACTTAAGACCAAATTCTCTCATGACTCCATATGAAATATGGAACGGTAAAAAGACATCTATCACTTGCTTTCATATATTTGGTAGCAAATGCTTTGTGTTAAATGACAGGGAACATATGGGAAAATTCCAAGAAAAGAGTCATGAGGGAGTGTTCGTAGGATACTCTATCACAAGCAGAGCATACAGGATATACATTCCAAAGACAAGGAAAGTTCTTGAATCCACAAATGTTGCCATAGAAGATGTCTCATGCAAGGATCCTGCTCAACTTAATGAAGATGAAGCACCATCTACACTACCTAGCAGCCAGAGACAAATCAATGCTGAACAAATCAACACCAGCAATGAATCCACGAAAGTCGTTCAAACACCCTCTCTGGACACATCACCACATGACTCTGAGCCCGGGAAAGACCTCAATGGACGAATTCACAAGCATCATGATCCTGAAGATGTCATAGGAGATGTGAATGAGAAAAGGAAAACCCGGTGAAGGAAGATCAACTTCAAGGAACTAGCTGGTCTACACTGCTATACATCTAAGATCGAACCAACCAAAGTGGAAGAGGCTCTTCTGGATGAGCATTGGATAAACGCCATGCAGGATGAACTACTTCAGTTCAAGAGAATGAAGTGTGGACCCTTGTCGAAAGACCCAAAGATAAGAATGTAATCGGTACCAAGTGGATCTTTCACAACAAAAGTGATGAAAAGGGGAACATTACAAGAATCAAGGCACGACTAGTTGCTCAAGGATACACGCAGGTTGAAGGAGTAGACTTCAGTGAGACATTTTCCCCCGTAGCCAGACTTGAAGCAGTTCGACTCCTATTACCCATTGCATGCTCTTTAGGGTTCAAGCTCTATCAAATGGATGTCAAAAGTGCTTTCTTAAATGGATGGCTCAATGAATAAGTATACGTGCAGCAGCCCAAAGGATTCGAGGACCCTCATCATCCACAACATGTCTACAAGCTCAACAAAGCTCTATATGACCTAAAACAAGCTCCTAGGGCCTGGTACGAGAGGCTGTCCAAGTACCTGCTTGAACATGGATTTGAAAGAGGAAGTCTTGACAAGACTTTGTTCATCAAAAGGGAAAGCAAAGGAATACTAATTGCTCAAGTCTATGTAGATGACATAGTCTTTGGATCAACACATCATGTGCTCAAAGACCACTTCATCGAAATAATGGGTAAGGAGTTCGAAATGAGCATGGTTGGGGAACTAACATATTTCCTTGGCTTGCAGGTAGCACAAAAGAAAGATGGCATATTTCTCAGCCAAACCAAGTATGCTCGAAACATTGTCAAAAAGTTTGGCATGGAGTCCAGCAAACCGGTCCGAACACCTATAGGGACTAATGACAGATTGAGCAAAGATCCCAGTGGTCAAAGTGTAGATCAGAAACTCTATCGAAGCATCATTAGGAGCTTACTATACCTGGCTGCAAGTCGGCCTGACATAAGCTATGCAGTTGGAGTATGTGCATGCTACCAAGCCGATCCCAAGTGATGCAGATTGGGCAGGTGATGCGGACGATAGAAAAAGTACAACCGGAGGATGCTTCTACATTGGGACAAAATTGTTAGTTGGTATAGCAAGAAACAAAGTTCCATCTCTCTCTGAACTGCCGAAGCTGAATACATTGCGGCTGGAAGTTGTTGTGCACAATTGCTATGGATGAAGCAAATGATGCTAGACTATGGTATTGATCAAGAAGTCCTCACTATACTATGTGACAACATGAGTGCGATCAACATCTCAAAGAATCCAGTTCAACATGGGAGAACTAAGCACATTGACCTCAGACACCATTTCATAAGGGATCTTGTTGAAGGAGGAATAGTGTCCATTCAACATGTCGGAACTGCTGAGCAACATGCAGATATTTTCACTAAGGCACTAGATCAAAAAAGATTCGAAAAATTGAGGAGAGAACTCGGATTATGCACGATCTCTTAAGAATCTCGCAAATATTGGAATAAGTTGTATATTCTGAGCAATTTCCATATTTTAATTTTTGTATATTTTATTACCTTAATTATTTTACTCTATTGTATGGCTAACATGCTCTTTTGGTAAGAAACTCTTACAGATCAACCATGGTTGCACTTAAATATGGTAGGAGTTAATTTGAAACTTGATGTGACAGCCATCATTGCACGCCCAGGGAAGGAATCGGCGGGAACGATCATTTACTTCCTAAATTCAAAATTGTGATCATGACCACCTTCGGAAACCGTGATTCACCTTCCAAATTCAAATTGAGGGAAGTTTCTCATAACCGCATACTCACTTCTCTGTTTGATCGAGCCTTCTACTCTCTCCTCCATTATCATTTTCCATTCAAAATTTGTGATTCTCCACTTGCTCTTGCCAAAAGGAATCAATTTTCAGGGAACAATGGTGAAAACTCGAGGAACCCAAAACTCCAAATCGCAAGATCCCACTCCTACTTCAACAACGGGAAGCAAGAAGGTTGTATCCACTGAAGAATCCAGCGCTAAGGGTCATGCCAAAGCAGTCCAGAAGGCTATCATGGAGCAAACAATCTATGAAACTCCCTCACTTGTTGATGTTCCATTCCACTCTTCTTCACCATCTACTGCTGGAGATAAGGGAGCCACCGTAGCCGTTCAAGATCCGCTCGACATTCGAGCCGAAGTAGCTGGAGCAAACATCATGAAACAGAGAGAAGCCGAGGCCCAAAAGGTGAAGGGAAAGGCAGTGTCCACCTTCAAAACTCGAGAGAAGGCTGTTGCGAGGAAGAACCCCTCAATCAGCGAACGAGTTCAGGCAGACCTTACCAAAGCACAGGAGCCCCTGGATTCCATTCTGGCGAACATTCCCTCTATGGGATCTGAACAAGTGACCAAAGATGTTGTGCCCGATAAAGCTACTGAAACTACCATCAAGGATGCATAAAAGGTGTCCACCACAAAGACCAAGAAGAAAACCCCTGCAAAGAAGACCGTGATAGAACCGAGTGTCGTGACCGACCCTGCACCCGTCACCACCACTGAAGTAACTCATGAAGAACCCCTGCAGATTACTACCACAGTGACCCAAACTGGTTCACTGAAGGCGTCTGAACCTGTCCCTGAACCCCTTGATGAGGAAGAGCTTGACCAGACTATGTGGAAGAGGCTGATGATGAAAGCTCAGGAGATGAATCCATGAGTGACATTAGCGATGATGAAAGGAATATTGATGTTAATGCGATCACCGAAGAGATTGCTTGGACCGCCAGTCAGAAAAAGAAACATGTCCTGAGAAAAGAATCTGAACCAGTTGCTCCTGCCCAAGAACCTGTTCACACTGAAATTGAGCAGGAAGAGGAAGAAGAAGACGAGAGTTCATAAGACTCTGAGGACGACCAGAATAAGGAGTCCGGAGGAGACTCTGAACACCCTCAAAACGATGCCCCTGAACCAATTGAGGGGGAGAATCCCACTGACAATCAGTCCGAGGAGTTGGGATCCCAAGACACCCAAAGTGAAAATGAAGAAACCGAGGAAGAAGATTCCGGAGAGGAGGAAGCTGAATCTGAAGAAAAAGCTGATGAAGATGTTGAGCCTGACCATGTGGAAGAAGTGAAACCCCAGACAGAAACTCGAGAACCTACTCCACCAGCAAGGAGTTCACCCAAGGAGTCCGAACCCAAGAAGCAGACTCGATCTGAACCTGAAGGATCTTCCAAGGCCACTGGATCCAAGAAGAGAAAGATTGTCTTATCCTCATCCGAAGACCATGAACCAGAGATCATCGATTCAAGGCACGCCATATCCACTGCTTTCTACTATGAAGTGTCCAAGCAGTACTTCACAACTATTCTGGAGAAAATGAAGGTACATCCCGAGATACAATTTGCTGCTGCAAGATACGAGGAAATGGGATGGCACAAGTATCTGGAGGAAAGGTCTCTACTATTCTGGGGAACGGAGATCAAGCAGTTCAAAGGACAACTAGTTAGGCATTTCTATGCAAACCTGAGCTCTGAAGTCCTCAACTCCAAAAGCCCCTGGTTCGAGCTCAGCTACGCACATGGAGAACTGTTCGAACTAAAATCCAGAGCTCTAAACCTATTCCTCCAGGTACCCCGAACTTCACTAAAATCTGTTTACTCCCGTGGTGCAAAATTTCCTATGAATACAATAGCTGAGACCCTAACTGGATTAGAAGGGCAAAGATTTCGTGGAAAGGGGTTAAGTACTGGTGCTCTGACACAGAGGTTTTCACTACTATACAAATTGTGTGCACATAATATCATGCCCACTGCTAACCATTCTGTTATGTCTGAAACTTTTGACAAGTTTCATTAACACGAGTGTTTTATAAAATATATCAAGTTCGTATTTATTAAATGAAAAGAGTTATGATTCATGGGAAAGGGGTTTAAGGATATATTCCACTTTTTATCACTCATGTGGGAAACTTTGATTTAAAACGGCGCTGTGGAACTCCACGGCATGAAACTTTTGACAATTTCTTGCTATGAAGATCCTTGCCATGAAACCTTTGACAAGTTCCCACTATATGAGTATTTTCTGAAAAACAATAATCCTGGTTTTCAATTTTATTTAATGAAACCAATTATGAAGATGGAGTTGGGATTAGGGGTATATTTATAGGTTGTCACGTTTTTATTTACTCGTGTTAAGAAACTGTGCCCCCGAAAGCGCACGGTGTCAAAAATTGCAGTAATTTATAGTAAGACCGGATCGTTCACTGGAGGATGTGCGATAGAAGCAGGTCCCACGTCGTTTACTAAGATTTTTCACTCGGTTACTCAATTCAAGTTTGTGCTTCAATTATCAACTACTTGACATAATTTAATTCTAAGCTATGAAAGCAATAGAATAAAGCAGATAAAATTATTCTAGAAAGCGAATTAAATTTAATCTAAGAAAGCAATAAATTATTCTAGGAAAGCGATTAAAATGAGACAGAAGGGACAGGAAGAAATTAATAAAGATTGGACAAGATTCAGATGAAACACAATTAAACTTCCATTTTAATACACAGATCTTTGTTTGGGATAATCCATTCAGTTAGATAACTCTCATGCTTCCGTACCATGTTCCCTTTAACAGACAAGTACTTACAGTAAGGATTTACATGCTTTTAAGAAAACAAATTCTAAGATACCACAGACTAATAACTCCCCTTGCAATGCCTTGCAGGAGTATGTCAGTCATCTGTGGTGGACAAGAAACACCTGACAAATCATTAGTTGAAATGCCAAGTACTCCCATCATTCCCCCATGTCACACCCAGAGTCTAAAATTAAGCCTGAACCATCCCTTAACTCTCAGTCCTAGTAGAAGTTAGAAGATCTAGTGACACATCCGAGTGACCTCTACGAAAGCGACTAAAAGAAAGCAATAAAGAAAGCATTTAAAATCCTATCACTCGAGAGTTTCAAAAGCTTCGTACTGGTAGTAAAAAAAGGCCCTCAGTCTGGATGACTGGATGTGGATCAAGAATTCCCGGATCTCGGTGAACCGCTCGCAGTGTTCACTTCCTCCCGGGTGGTTATGAGGTACAAACTAATGAAGTAAACTAATAAATTAGTTCATTCCGGATGCACTCACTCAGGGCTCAAAATTAGGCTCTGGCAGAAGATGATAGTAGTTGAAAGAATACTCAACCCTACCTTAGAAAATAACCAAGGCCTATGTATTGTTCCTCTAGTATTATCTATCACACTTCATCTGAATCCAAGTGGACTCTGATTCAATGCGGTATTTAATATAAGATTTCCAACACAAAGAAAGTCTGGGAAATAATAAATCTTTGAAAATCATTCCCTAAACAGGTACTAAACTCTCAATTAAAACACAGAACTTTTCAGTCTAGATGAGACCTAATCGCTGACACTGCTTCTAATTTCCCAAAATCAATCCCCAGTCAAATGTGAATTAGTCATAACAGTGGAATTTATCCCTTACTCAGATCCGGATTTTATAGAGGATTTTTGTTGGAAATTTAATATGAGACATCTGATTAAAATCACGACTTCTATGTCCAAGGAAAGGATCCCAAAATAATTAGACCACAATATCTACATAATATTATCATGCATAAATTTATAAGGAAGTGTAAAATTAAGTTAACCCAAAATATAACGTCGGTGTAGACAGAATCTGTTACGCAAAGATGAAATAGCCGGAGATGAGAAGAATTTTGGCTAAAGAGATGACAAAATAATTAGGGTTAATAGGATTGCAGTTATCTGTGGTCCAGTTCCCTAATCATTAAGGTGAGAATGATTTTAGACAGCAGAAAACCTTAAATGACAGTGATCGCTATCACCAAGATCCCTATTGTCTGTGAAATGAGAGAAATGACCCACATATTTTCGCACTATAACACTAGTCGGACAGTGTTGATCGACACCATTTGATAATATTACAGTTTGAAATTCGGGTTTTGAAAATAAAATAAAAAAATAAAACTGTATTCAGACAGGGACCGACTGAGTGGCTACTTCATTTCCCGATAAGGGGACTGTTTGCCTGACCTCGTCAATCACTATCCAAACCATGCAAAATAACAAATAGAGACTTATACATAGACTACGGGCTACTTCATTTCCCGATGAAGGGACCGTTCGCCAACATTATTCTATGATATTTTTCACTATTCGTTTCATACATCACGGGTAAAGACAAAATAAAATAAATAAAATAATAGAAAATATTTTTGGGTCATCTTGTATGAGAGACATTGGTTTCTCATCCAAGGATACGGAAATTAATCCATGATCGCTCTTTATGATTCAAATAATCACTCATTCCATAATCGGCTAATTACAGTCCGGATTATACACTTAGATCATTGGAGTTTTTAATTTTTATAGAAAAATCTTTTAATGGAAGATTGAACAAAGTTCTTTATATCAATCTAATCCTTGGTTGAGATCATTGGATATCAACCTCAAAATATTAATGTGAAGGTTCAATCATTTAGGTGGAAAGATGGAGAAGTGGATATTTTGATGAAACTGCCAATTACGACGCTGAACAAATGTTACGACGCTATCCAAGGACAGCGTCGTAGGTGTAGCGTCATAAGTGGTAGTTTGCAGATAAGAGAATATTTTGGGGTTCTACGACTCTAGACAAAAACTACGACGCTATCCTTGATAGCGTCGTAGGTCTAGCGTCGTAGAACAAATTTTTCTTAAGTCTGAAATAACTACGACGCAGAACATTCACCTACGTCGCTACCCTTGGGTAGGGTCGTAGGGCGGTTAGCGTCGTAGTCCCCTCAGGGCATAAGTGTTGTTTCAGATAATGCAATCTATGCGATTGCAAACCCTATTTTCAGATTCATGGTTCAAAATGCATACATGTAGCAAAACAAGGATGAACAGTAGACTAGAATGCATAAAAATGAGGGAAAAATAAGCTGGAGACTATGCAAAGGTAAACCACCAACCCAAATGAGGGTTTTCAACCAACACATCATGCATGAGGATCCAAAGAGAAAGAAGAAAACATTGAATCCTCAAGTAAACAAAAAATAAATGACCAAATGGTCATGAAACCGAAAATAAAGCAAGAAATCCATAGACCAAGTCTATTTCATGATTTGGGACTCTTTTTGTGATTATCTTCCCATATATAGCAAAATGGTTTGATAATACCCATCATTTGGGTATTTCAAACCTTAATAAAAGTTTACAAAGCCATTAAATAATGAAAACAGCGGCTATCTAAGTCTAAAACACTAAACACTCACTAATCTATGCTAAACAAAAACTAGAAACTAGAAACAATGCAAGAAATATAAAATAATACAAAAATTAAACCCTAACTAAACTAACTACCTACACACCTCTCAAGAACACCCAGTTGTCTCCAAGTTTTCTATGTTCTGTCCTGTTGTTGATCCTAGGAGTCAACTTGTCCTTATATAGGTGGGCAACCCTAGGCCCATGGGCCCCCAGGCCTTGAAATTTGAATTCTGGCCAGGTTACGACGCTATCCTTGGCTTCGTCGCTATCCATTACTACGACGCTATAGGTGTTGCGTCGTAGTCTTCCACTTCGAATACACTTCCTTGCCTCTGGGTGAACAGCCTACGACGCTATGCTCGGCTACGTCGCTACACTTGGTCTACGACGCTATGTTTGACGTCGTAGTTCTTCCTTCAGAGTCCTGCCTCATCTTCTGCCTACGACGCTATACTCGGCTTACGACGCTATACATGGTTAACGTCGTAGTTGAGTGTAGCGTCGTAATTTCCTGAAAAATTCGACTTTTTGTGGGTTTTTATTTCTTTTCCCATCTTTTTCATTCCTTTTTCTTTTCTTTTCTTTTTCTCATGTTTTTGGATTTTTCTAACATAAATGCGTAACAAAATTACATATTTATGTATTTTTCATTCCAGCTCAATATTTTTACAAATATGCATAAATCAGTCTAATTCTACTGCTTTCATATTTAATATAAGACTGGAATGCGATCAAATGCCCGTTTCAGACACGGAAATGGATTGAAACTAATGGACATTTCTGGCCATTATCAACATCCTCACATTTAATACTGATCGTTCCCGAGCAGTCAGAGTCAATGTTCCTAAGAACACGGACTCTACATATTCAATTCATTTTCGTGGCTTCATAAATTACATTCTGTTTAGATTGGGATAAGACAATAAAAAAACTACAAGTATTAAATTCCCTTGACTGCAGTGTTTAATGAAATGATACTTGCTCACTACATCGGGTCTACAAATCAAGCATCATTGTCAATCCTTCATGAACATCATGTTTGAAAGATGCTAGGATTAAAAATTAGAATTAAGGTATGACATGAACATATTTAATGAAACAGAGCCTCACATATAGTGAACTTGGAAAATTCACTCACTCTCAATGGGGTTTGATCATCGAACGCTCAAAATCAAGTTTAATTAAATTATCCCAAATGCTTGCAATCAGACCAACTCGCCACCGGCTCATTTCTTCAAATCGAGATCATGAGGTCTTATTTAAGGGTTGTAATGGGGCATACGGATGTAACATTTGGTAGGAAAGGGAATTATTGGGCTAAAAAGTGGCAAGAAATCATTCCTTCATAACTTGGCATTTTTTTTAGAATTTATGATCATCATTATTTTCCTTTTTTTGTGATTTTCTTTTTCTATTGCATGACATCAGACTATGTCTAATTTGCTTTGTCATTTGCAACTTATTTTCGTTGAATGAAATTCAACATTTTTCTCTTTTTCTACTTCTCTCTCTCTTTTTTGAATCGGTTTATAACTTACCGATTGAAATATTTTTGATGATCATAAATTCAATGCCTTTGATGGAATTTATTCTTGTCATTTGGGTTGAATATTTTGATCTTTTTATGAGGTTAGGAATAATATAGAGGGCTCCAAAGAAAAATTAGGCTTAAAGGCTCAAATTGGTTAATCCTAGGAGGAAAATATTTTTGGGTTTAGATTTCAAACGAAGGCCAAAAATTTTGGGTTTTCTAGGTGCCTCGATCATATGCTCGATTTCGGGAATATGGTGTGGTCTTGAATCGGTCCCAATTGCAAGTTCTAGTTTCCTTTAATCAAAATGATTCACATATCAAAGAATGAGTAAGAGTGACTCATGGCTCAAATCTCACAAGGTTGATTGATTCATGTCATACAGTATTCTAAAATTTAATCAAAGCTTAATTCTACAATTTATTCAATCAAAATTTTAACATGAAGATTTATTACCCAATAAGCTGATCGCATCATTAAATTTTTATAGCTCAAAACCTTAGGAGTCCATTTCATGCATGTTCTCAATTGTGTTATCCCAATTTAAAAGTTTGAAAATTTAATCATAAGCCTAAATTCAACGTGTGAATTTAGAGCAGGTTTATGCATACTTTTTGCTGGTTATTTAATTTAAAGCAGTAAAGGAGGCACTGTTAACATACAAGGTATGTCAACAGCATATTTTTGGCCTGGCAGTCACTTATTCATCTTGGACTGCCAGACATCTTTTCGAGAATAAAATTGTTTTTGGACTGCAAAATTCCTTTTTGAAAGCAGTAATGACATCAATTACAAGAGATTTCATGCAGTAAGAATGAACTTGCACAATTGATAGAAATTCTCTTATATGATGTTTACAATTAAGCTCGGAGTTGAATAGGATCAGATCAGGCTCATTCTTTCGGTTCCTGTGGTTGAGTTGAAGGCCCAGCATCATCTTTTGGTGGAGGTGGCGGCTTCGGGAGCTGTCCGATGAGTGCTTGGATCATTGTTTCCATCATCTTGCGCTGACGTTCTTCATTCTCCATCATCATCTTTCGTTGCCTCTCTTCGCTTTCCAGCCTTTCTCTGTGCTGCCTATCTTCTCTTTTCCAACAGGAGTTGTCTGAATTCATCTTCTCTTCTCCTCTGTTCAGCTCTCTCTTCCTCTTTACTCTTCTCTCTCTCTTCTCTGAATCTCCTATCATCTTCCCTTCCCAAAATGATAACATCACCCAACTGCTTGACACTTTCTGTCATGGTTTTGTTCATTGAGCTCACAATCTCGACTACATTCGAGTTGGCAGGATGTTGAGAGATGTTCTGGCTTAGAGGAGGGATCTGGGAGGGCTGAGCTTGCTGCTGAGGGGCTTGAATTGGAGGCGGCGGAGGAACTTGACTCAGACTTGGTGCCGCTGGCTCGTGTTGGGGCTCTTCCACTTGTGTTGAAGGTCCCGCCTCAGTACGTGCCTTTATTCTCTTTTAGGAGCAGGGGGAGGCATTGGATCTCTCCTTTAAACTGATGGTGCTTCTTCACCTGATATGAAAGAGGATTGCACATTTGAGTCAGCAGGGAATGGAGGGAGTGCATATGTGATCCTCTCTCGGTTGCGCATGGATGGGACCCGAATTGGAGGGTTTAGGATGACTAAGGCGTCTGTATCGAATTCTCCCATGTCTACCCCTTGAGCTGTGCAGATTCTTCTAATGAGATTCGGGTAGCAGAGGGCGTGCTTCTTCTCAATCCTTGTGGTCATGACTTCAAAGATGTGTTCTCCAACATTCAACTTCAGCCCGTGCCACAGCTTGGCAAATCCCATCAGTATACTGCCAGAAGTGGTTTGGGGATGCGAGCTAGGCTTAATCCTAGCCATGAAGAATTCGAACGTGGGCATGAACTCCACTCTTAACTTGGCTGTGTTGAATGTCCCCACCATGCCTGGAGTTTTGGTCAAGGAGTCGGCGATGGCTTGATATGTTGCTTTCATCTTGGTCTTGCCACGCCTATTCAAGATCTCCTCCTCCGGGATCTCACTCTGATAGCTGGGAGTTTGGAGGAATCTGTTTAGATAATCGGGAGATATATCTATTGTTTTTCCTCTGACCCAGGTTGTTCTTCTAGCAACGTCGATGTTGCAGTAGAACTCCCTAGTCAACTCTATGTACCCAGGGTCTCCATGGTGTAGTAAGAACTGCTCCCATCCATGCCATGTTCTCCAAAAATCAACTGTAGGGTGCATCAGCGAGTCGGGTGCAAACCCCTTGTCGGGTATGATGGTTTCTAACAGCTTCTCATATGCCTTGACTGCTTTTGCATTCCCGTTGAACTTTCGGATCACGTCTTCCTCCTTTAGCACCATTTTGCTATTCTCTTTCTTTTGGATCCCTATCCTTGAGCGAACTTCAGTCTCATCCCAAAACCTGGCTGGCTTGATGGATCCAACTGACTCTTGAGCCTCATCTTCATCTTCACTGGTGTGCCAATCAGTTGGATCATCTTGCTCTCCCTGGATGGGTTCATTGGTGGCTCCTTGTCTGCTTGGCTCTCCTTGTGGAGCTGCTCCAGCTGTAGGTTCATTCTGCTGAGCTTCCTCTACTTCCATGTTTCCGTCAGCAGCTTCATTTAATGGATCATCCTCAACCTGTTTAGTTACATTTTTCATTGTATTGAGTTCACAATTTACAGGTAAAGGAAATGTAATTACAGGGAAACAAGGGTCATCAACACTAGTTGATACCTCCTCCTCCTCCCTAATTCTTGCAGCTTGTCCGATAGGACGTTGGAAAATAGGCGCCATTTGATCCATAAACTCTTGTTCTTCCCTTGGGATTTCCTCCTTTTCTTCCTCCAACATCTTCTTCCTCCTCTCAGCCATATCCTGCGGTTTATCTGTTTTAGCTTGTGGCTCTTCAGCTTTTTCTTTCAGTAGCGCAGATAGCGTGATTTGATTTGCAGAGGTTTCAGCAGTTCCATCCTCATCATTCTCCCCAATCATAAGTCTTCTCCTTTTTTGCTTAGTCCCAGATGGACTTTCGGGGGCGATGGCTGCTTCGATCCTGGCAGTGCCAACAAGCGGATCAATGATCTGACACATTTCCGTCTGATATTTGATTTGATCTCGCCCCTCTTGCGTCGATTCTTGCTTCAATTTGTTCGTTTAGCCTCTCCCGAATGTCTTTCTGGATGGTTTGAGCATCATGTGCAGTGGGCCCTGTCCAGATGGTAGGCTCCGTTTTGACTTTGAGTCCACGCCCCTGCACTTCTCCAGGGATCATCAAATCTTCATCGTTTCCTTTATCTTTTTCTGCCTCTCCAGATTTTCTGCTTTCTAGTTCCGCTTCTAATTTCTCAGCGACTTCTTTATCATGCAATTCTTTCTTTTCCCTTTCCTCATCAGCTTTTGCCTTCTCAATATTTTTCAGCATTTCTGTATCTTGCATTGCCCGTTCTTCTCTCCTTATCCTTTCTCTGATCTCGGCCTCACTGGGCGGTCTTTCAGAAGTTTGTTGTTCCAGCATACCTGCCTGTGCATCCTCATCTTCTTGCAGTCTTTTAGCCAACTCAGCATCTCGAGCAATTTGTTCTTTCCGTTTAGGAGGAGGCGGTGGCATTATCCCTTTGCCTCTATCTTTTGGGTCTGCAGGTGCTGCCACTTTCCTAGCATTCGGCTCGGGTTCTTGGATTACCACTTTCGGCTCCGGTGCCCTTGCTGGTTTCTCTTTTTCTTTCTCAGCATGTTTTACCAGCCTCCTTCTTGTTTGAATTTGAGGTTCGGACTGGCTTTCAGCAGCAGTAGCAGTGGGTGTTTGTTCTGGCTGGGCTGGTGGTGCAGAAGTAGTAGGTGCTTGCTCTCTCGGTGGCAGAGCAGATGCTTGCACCGTCGGTTGGGTGGGCTGAACAGGTTCTTCTGGAGGGGGAGTGCAGATATAGGCATCGGCAGTGGTATCTGGGTCTTCCTCATAGCCCAGTTGTTTTTCAGCGCGTTTCAAGTAGTCTTTGACGAAGCTCTGCTGAGTGATTAGCACAAGCTGTGCTTCCCAGTCCTCCTTTATCCTTTTGCAAAACTTGCTCCGGATATTATAGTTGTAATGTAGGATCTTTTTCTTGTTTGTCTTGTCATTATAATATCGGAGCGCCTCCTTATCCATCTCCATTATCAATTCCAGGTAGGATTCCCGATACTTGTCCATCATAGCCCCTACCAGATCTTTTCGAATCCATTCAAGATAACCCATATCTTGCGCAACGTTAAAGTTTAGATAAGCTCCAGCCTCAGCTTCTGACATTAGCTGGAACTGTCTCTCCCCTTTCTTTATGGGCTTCCAATTGCCCTTTCGTATGTCCACAAGCAGTTGTTCCCTTAATACAGCGATATGCCGAGGTTGATCATCTTCTTTCGAAGTCCCGAACTGCCCGTATTTACTGTGCGTGAAGATGGATTCGAACTCCCCCTCAGCAGGCAGTTCCACTCCTTTTTCCAAATGAGATTTAGTGATGCTCGGGTTTCCTTTTCCCCAAACAAACATGAGTTTCTCCCATTCTTCCCTTGCGTCCTTGATCATTTTCCTCATGGTGTTCAGCAATGAAGTATTGTGGCCCTGCTCAAAATTTTCGGCACTTTTGAGGTGCTTGTGCAGGTTGCAGCTTAATTCTCGGTGCCCGAGACGAGCCTGATCTGTAATCCACCTTTGTTCTACAGGTCCCTTATTCTCAAGAAGATATGGGTTCCATTTGAAAGGAAATGCTTCGTGCATCATGATGGCTCCACTGTTTAAAATTCTGCTCAGATCAATCTGTTTGTCAGTGAAGGCCATTCTGACTTGTGGATCAACGATCTGGTTTGGGATGATGACATCAAAGTCGGCCAGATTTGAATCTTTCGTTCCTCTTTCCACATGCCGGTTCCAAATGGCTCTGTGTTTTCTGAACTTAAGCTGGATGCGTTCGTGGTGGACATCTGGAGTTGTCAGCACGTCATTTTTGGCATGGTCCATCATCATCCCCAAAAATTTCTTTAGAAAGTGATAATAATCCCTTTCTAGTAAGGCAGCAACAATTGTTCTTTCTTCTGGGGGTATGCTCACGTCCCATCATTGTGGAAATTCCAATTTATCTTCTGTGGTGTGATCCAACGGGACCTTATATTCTGAAATGATCGCCGTCCTCATATTCTTGATCTCAATTCGGTCAATCGAAGCCTGATTTGCTGCTTGCTCATATGTGCAATCAGGCAGCCCGATGCCTGATTTTACTAGTAATTCATTCCTGAAAAGGATAGAGGAGATTAGAGATACTCAAGTTTTTATAATTTCCATGAATTGTTCAAGTTAAGAATCAACATCCTCACATTTTGAGCTCTGCTCGAAATGTGATTTAATTGATTGAACTTGAATTTTATTGCAATGCATAAGTAACACTATTTACGGCTGCAGATTTACACAATACAAATATATTAAAATTTGAGGTCATTGGACCTAAAAATATTTTTGATTTGGACTCTTGAGTCCAAAAAGAGAAAATAAAATGGTCATTGGATCAAAAATCTTTTTAATGGGCCATTGGGCCCAAAAATTTGATTTTCTCAAATTTATTAAACAAGCTCGAGGTACTTGTTGAAAATGGGATGAGATGAGACGAATGGAATGGATGCTCGAAATTGGAATGTGCAGTGGAGACGTGGCGGAATGGATTTGCTAATTCCGGATTGCTTGGACTGTATTGAACAGTTAAAACATTCCCAAAAGTTTGCAAACACTTTTTTTTTTAAAAAAAAGGTTGACTTGTTTATTTACTAAAGAGTGGGATGTGTGTGGTCCCATTTTGGATTTTTGAAAAGAGAATAGCAGCTGTTGGTGACAAAAATACTGCTATTTTAATACTCACACTCTTAGTTCCATTGGGAACCAAAATACACTTGTCAACCAAAATTCCTACCAACTATTTTTGTCTTTTTGTGAAAAGGTTTTCAGGAAAAGGGGTTGGTGGTGCAGGATGCCACAAACAACCACACAGCCACTTTTTACAGATTGCAGTGCACCACTCACAGACATGCCAAACAGGGGATTGCATTTATTGTCATCTTGGCATGCAAGCAATATGAATACAGTGCACTACTAACACAAGACCATGCTTTGAGATTCCAAACTAATCAATTAATCAACAGATCAAGAAGATAAACGTGCTCACGGGTTAAACTAACATGCTTTCCTCTAAGTTAAAATAATGAACACAGATTCACTCATGCTTCATAATCACAGAAACACCAAAGATAACCAATAGCATCAAAGCATTCAACAATACCCAAATGCCCATTGGTTCTACTCTGTTCCGTTTTCAAAAACAGACTCCAAGACTTCATGCTTCAAAAATTAATACAGTATCGAACACTAGTGGCATCAGTCTGGGAATTTATGAACTCATATTCAAATAGAAACTCAAGAACCCTAGAGATTCTATCACAGTATGATAGTGAAACACATTCCTATGGCCAAATTCTAGAATGCTGCCTGTGTTCTCTAGCAACCTTAGGTTCTCAGAATTCGAAATGCCCATACAACATCGAACAACTCCCGTGCTTCCAAGATAACAGAAACATCACCCCCTACTTCTAAATCATGCTCGGTCGACACCCTACTTTACAAAATTCCAAACAAGTAGTGCCCACAATAAATCATCCTGAAAAACGACCTCAAATATGCGACACAGACCACCAAAACACATATTTACAAGTTATTGGAACAAAACAAATAAAAACTCGCGAAACAGGGGCTACGGGTGTGTGCGAGAATTGCGAATGGAGGCCTTACCAGGGCTTGTCTTGCGAAGAAGAAGATGCCATTGCGATTTTTCAGAAATTTCGCCGGAGTTTTGCCTGAACTGGGACGGAAAGAGTGCGAAGAACACTTGGTGTGCTTCGGGAAAAAGGGTTCGGGATCGAGAGTTTGAAAATGTTAAGTGTGGGAATGAAGAAGATGAAGGGTCGGGGTATTTATAAAAAGAGGAAACAAGGGCTTACGACGCTATACTAGCGTCGTAGGTTAAGTTCAGCGTCGTAGGTAGAAAGAAAGGGAAAAAGGTACGACGCTATCCAAAGGTACGACGTTGAACTCAACGTCGTACTTTTTGGACTGCGTCGTAAGGCGGTGGTGAGACAAAAGAGTGTACTACAGCGCTATCCCTTTAGTACGACGCTGTACCAAGATAGCGTCGTACTGAGGGACTGCGTCGTAGGATGGAAAGGGATGAGTGTACTACGACGCTACACTTCGACTACGACGCTGAAGTAGCGTCGTAGGGTGTGTTTGACGTCGTAGTTGCTGAAAGAGGATAAGGGGGATACTATGACGCTGTACGCGTACTACGACGTTGACCTAGGTCAACATCGTAGCTATGGATAGCGTCGTAAGTGGGAGCGGGATTCAGCTAACACTCGGATTTTTGAAATTTTTCAAAATTTAAGCGGACTGGGCCTAAGAAGGTGAATTTGGGTCTCAGTCAATTTTATTTGTTTTGGACTTGGAAATTTTTGTCCAAAACAATTTTTCATGTTATGAATGGGCTGAAGTAATAAAATTCTACTTGCAAAAAAATAGGTTAGATTAATTCCACTTGTTTGCAAAAATTATTCCGGATTTTTAAATTACTTTAACTTCCGGAATTATTTTCTTAAATTCATGGGATTAATCCAACCGGGAACCTGGTTTTTCTGCTTCATTTTTCTGCTCCTTCTTTTTGGTGGTTCCATGATTCCTGCAAGAAAGAATACCCATACAGGTTAGGTTTTCTCCTCAAATCAACATCCTCACATTTAGAGTCTTAGTGCTCTAAATGTTTAATTGATCTGGGGATACTTCTCTGTTCTGAAATAAACACACAAAGCTAACTAAAGCTAACTAGGAGTAATCAGGAGTGTAATTCTCTTAATAAACGACGTTACATCCTCCCCGGCAACGGCGCCATGAAACTTTTGACAAGTCTCATTAACACGAGTGTTTTATAAAATATATCAATTTCGTATTTATTAAATGAAAAGAGTTATGATTAATGGGAAAGGGGTTTAAGGATATATTCCACTTTTTGTCACTCATGTGGGAAAGTTTGATTTCAAACGGCGCTGTGGAAACTCCCCGGCATGAAACTTTTGACAATTTCTTGCTATGAAGATCCTTGCCATGAAACCTTTGACAAGTTTCCACTATATGGGTATTTTCTGAAAAACAATAATCCTGGTTTTCAATTTTATTTAATAAAACCAATTATGAAGATGGAGTTGGGATTAGGGGTATATTTATAGGTTGTCACGTTTTTATTTACTCGTGTTAAGAAACTGTGCCCCCGAAAGCGCACGGTGTCAAAAATTGCAGTAATTTATAGTAAGACCGGATCGTTCACTGGAGGATGTGCGATAGAAGCAGATCCCACGTCGTTTACTAAGATTTTTCACTCGGTTACTCGATTCAAGTTTGTGTTTCAATTATCAACTACTTGACATAATTTAATTCTATGCTATGAAAGCAATAGAATAAAGCAGATAAAATTATTCTAGAAAGCGAATTAAATTTAATCTAAGAAAGCAATAAATTATTCTAAGAAAGCGATTAAAATGAGACAGAAGGGACAGGAAGAAATTAATAAAGATTGGACAAGATTCAGATGAAACACAATTAAATTTCCATTTTAATACTCAGATCTTTGTTTGGGATAATCCTTTCAGTTAGCTAACTCTCATGCTTCCATACCATGTTCCCTTTAACAGACAGGTACTTACAGTAAGGATTTACATGCTTTTAAGAAAACAAATTCTAAGATACCACAGACTAATAACTCCCCTTGCAATGCCTTGCAGGAGTATGTTAGTCATCTGTGGTGGACAAGCAACACCTAACAAATCATTAGTTGAAATGCCAAGTACTTCCATCATTCCCCCATGTCACACCCAGAGTCTAAAATTAAGCCTGAACCATCCCTTAACTCTCAGTCCTAGTAGCAGTTAGAAGATCTAGTGACACATCCGAGTGACCTCTACGAAAGCGATTAAAAGAAAGCAATAAAGAAAGCATTTAAAAACCTATCACTCGGGAGTTTCAAAAGCTTCGTACTGGTAGTAAAAGAAAGCCCCCAGTCTGGATGACTGGATGTGGATCAAGAATTTCCGGATCTCGGTGAACCGCTCGCTGTGTTCACTTCCTCCCGGGTGGTTATGAGGTACAAACTAATGAAGTAAACTAATAAATTAGTTCATTCCGGATGCACTCACTCAGGGCTCAAAATTAGGCTCTGGCAGAAGATGATAGTAGTTGAAAGAATACCCAACCCTACCTTAGAAAATAACCAAGGCCTATGTATTGTTCCTCTAGTATTATCTATCACACTTCATCTTAATCCAAGTGGACTCTGATTCAATGCGGTATTTAATATAAGATTTCCAACACAAAGAAAGTCTGGAAATAATAAATCTTTGAAAATCATTCCCTAAACAGGTACTAAATTCTCAATTAAAACACAGAACTTTTCAGTCTAGATGAGACCTAATCGCCGACTCTGCTTCTAATTTCCGAAAATCAATCCCCAGTCAAATGTGAATTAGTCATAACAGTGGAATTTATCCCTTACTCAGATCCGGATTTTATAGAGGATTTTTGTTGGAAATTTAATATGAGACATCTTATTAAAATCACGACTTCTATGTCCAAGGGAAGGATCCCAAAATAATTAGACCACAATATCTACATAATATTATCATGCATAAATTTATAAGGAAGTGTAAAATTAAGTTAACCCAAAATATAACGTGGGTTTAGACAGAATCTTTTACGCAAAGATAAAATAGCCGGAGATGAGAAGAATTTTGGCTAAAGAGATGACAAAATAATTACGGTTAATAGGATTGCAGTTATCTGTGGTCCAGTTCCCTAATCATTAAGGTGAGAATGATTTTAGACATCAGAAAACCTTAAATGACAGTGATCGCTATCACCAAGATCTCTACTGTCTGTGAAATGAGAGAAATGACCCACATATTTTCGCACTATAATACTAGTCGGACAGTGTTGATCGATACCATTTGATAATATTACAGTTTGAAATTCGGGTTTTGAAAATAAAATTAGAAAATAAAACTGTATTCAGACAGGGACTGACTGAGTGGCTACTTCATTTCCCGGTAAGGGGACCGTTCGCCTGACCTCGTCAATCACTATCCAAACCATGCAAAATAACAAATAGAGACTTATACATAGACTACGGGCTACTTCATTTCCCGATGAAGGGACCGTTCGCCAACATTATTCTATGATATTTTTCACTATTCGTTTCATACATCACGGGTAAAGACAAAATAAAATAAATAAAATAAAAGAAAATATTTTTGGGTCATCTTGTATGAGAGACATTGGTTTCTCATCCAAGGATACAGAAATTAATCCATGATCGCTCTTTATGATCCAAATAATCACTCATTCCATAATCGGCTAATTACAGTCCGGATTATACACTTAGATCATTGGAGTTTTTAATTTTTATAGAAAAATCTTTTAATGGAAGATTGAACAAAGTTCTTTACATCAATCTAATCCTTGGTTGAGATCATTGGATTTCAACCTCAAAATATTAATGTGAAGGTTCAATCATTTAGGTGGAAAGATGGAGAAGTGGATATTTTGATGAAACTGCCAATTACGACGCTGAACAAATGTTACGACGCTATCCAAGGACAGCGTCGTAGGTGTAGCATCGTAAGTGGTAGTTTGCAGATAAGAGAATATTTTGGGGTTCTACGACTCTAGACAAAAATTACGACGCTATCCTAGGATAGCGTCGTAGGTCTAGCGTCGTATAACAAACTTTTCTTAAGTCCGAAGTAACTACGACGCAGAACCTTCACCTACGTCGCTACCCTTGGGTAGCGTCGTAGGGCGGTTAGCGTCGTAGTCCCCTCAGGGCATAAGTGTTGTTTCGGATAATGCAATCCATGCGATTGCAAATCCTATTTTCAGATTCATGGTTCAAAATGCATACATGTAGACTAGAATGCTTAAAAATCATGGAAAAATAAGCTGGAGACTATGCAAATGTGAACCACCAACCCAAATGAGGGTTTTCAACCAACACATCATGCATGAGGATCCAAAGAGAAAGAAGAAAACATTAAATCCTCAAGTAAACAAAAAATAGATGACCAAATGGTCATGAAATCGAAAATAAAGCAAGAAATCCATAGACCAAGTCTATTTCATGATTTGGGACTCTTTTTGTGATTATCTTCCCATATATAGGAAAATGGTTTGATAATACCCATCATTTGGGTATTTCAAACCTTAATAAAAGTTTACAAAGCCATTAAATAATGAAAACAGTGGCTATCTAAGTCTAAAACACTAAACACTCACTAATCTATGCTAAACAAAAACTAGAAACTAGAAACAATGCAAGAAATATAAAATAATACAAAAATTAAACCCTAACTAAACTAACTACCTACACACCTCTTAAGAACACCCAGTTGTCTCCAAGTTTTCTATGTTCTGTCCTGTTGTTGATCCTAGGAGTCAACTTGTCCTTATATAGGTGGGCAACCCTAGGCCCATGGGCCCCCAGGCCTTGAAATTTGAATTCTGGCCAGGTTACGACGCTATCCTTGGCTTCGTCGCTATCCATTACTACGACGCTATAGGTGTTGCGTCGTAGTCTTCCACTTCGAATACACTTCCTTGCCTCTAGGTGAACAGCCTACGACGCTATGCCCGTCTACTTCGCTACACTTGGTCTACGAAGCTATGTTTGACGTCGTAGTTCTTCCTTCAGAGTCCTGCCTCATCTTCTGCCTACGATGCTATACTCGGCTTACGACGCTATACATGGTTAACGTCGTAGTTGAGTGTAGCGTCGTAATTTCCTGAAAAATTCGACTTTTTGTGGGTTTTTATTTCTTTTCCCATCTTTTTCATTCCTTTTTCTTTTCTTTTCTTTTTCTCATGTTTTTGGATTTTTCTAACATAAATGTGTAACAAAATTACATATTTATGCATTTTTCATACCAGCTCAATATTTTTACAAATATGCATAAATCAGTCTAATTCTAATGCTTTCTTATTTAATATAAGACCGGAATGCGATCAAATGCCCGTTTCAGACACGGAAATGGATTGAAAATAATGGACATTTCTGGCCATTATCAGTGTCCAAGAGTATGTGCAAATTGTTGTTTGCTATAGATCAAAAGTATGAGATCAACTATGGTGCACTTGTGCTTGAACAAATGCTGGGCTTCGCTGGCAACATTAAGAGGAAGTACAACACCACACTTCCTTATCCTGGACTAATTTCTGAATACCTGAAGCATCTCCATATTGTTGGAGACAAGCATGATCGTCCTGACGACATTGCTGACTTCAAGTTATCTGCTGCACTGGTGAAGAAGAAGCCTGACTTGCCTGGACCGGGAGGACGGATCCCTGCGAAAGATGCCTTCTCCATGCTGCGTGAGGAACTCACTGACCATATCAACCATCTAAAAGTGCTTGAAGCTCAAGTGCACAGTCGTGTGCAAGCTGCTGAAAAGCTGTTTAGACAGCTTCCTGATGTATGGTCAGATGAAGAACAGGACTTGGATACCAGTCCAGATGAGGAGTCCAGCGACTCGGCCGAGGATTCCTCTGATGAATCCGAATGACATGCCCTTTTTGGGCAAAATGTGCGCCAGAGGGGGAGTTAAGTTGATGTAACCGTTGATCGGTTCCTCTGGCATGCACTACAATCAAGAAGGGGGAACCTGGTGAAGAAAAGTCTCTACTGATGAAAGGTAACCTTTTTAATTCTGTTTGAACTACTTTTGTGAACTAGTTATGACTGTTTTTGGACAATTGCACTATGGCCTGTAGTAAATTTAATTATGATCTTTCATGTCTTATTTTATTGCATTATGCCTGTTTTGATGTAAATGCTCCTAGATTAAATGGATAGGATTATATGTACGGAGCATTAGAGTAGTTTGTCTTGAATTGGGTAACTCTGTAATCGGTGGTTGGGACTAAATGGGAATTATTTCTACATTTCTGTACTTGTGTAAATGTTTGGACATCGGTTTGATCAACTTATATACTGGCCCACATTCTGCCAAAAAGGGGGAGATTGTTGGGAACCAGTTTTGAGCAAATGTGTTCACAACCGATGTCTGAACTACTTTGTTGGACCAACCACGACAGCAGTAGACAAACTATTTAAAGAAAGAGAGGCTGGCGAATCGGCTCAAGAATATTCTCCAACGGCTAGCTGATTCCTTGCCCGGATCGTGCACAAGAAGTATGGAAACAAGGATCTTCTAATCCGGGCAACTCCATTCTAAGGATCCGTGCAAGTATGGTAAGAAGATCTTACCTTAGAATGGAGGAACGGTGTTTCTCTTCAAATAAGCCGGCCAAGGGATGAAATGACACGACTCACACCATACACTTACTCCCTTGTGCAATTGCAACGATTGAGAAGAGAAAAACACATTCCTTCTGTGTTCTTGAAAATATCATTTCGAAGGAAGATACACGATCAACACTTCCTCGGGTGGATTGATCGAAAGTGCTACTGTGTGCTTGATTGAAGTCGACGGATTCAATCAAGGCTTTCGAGGAGTCGTCAAACTCAAGAGCTTAAACAAAATATTCTACAAGGAGGGTTGCCATCAGGTTTCAACCAAGGGTAACTTGGAGGGGGAGCCTTCAAGGAATTGGAGCAAGGTCGGGGAGATCTTCACCAAAACAAGGGAGTGTTTTGGTCCTACAATTCAACCGCTTGGTGATTGGAGTTGGTCAAGTTAACTCACTATTGTTTGGATCAAGGATCAAGTTGAAACAATTAGTGAACCTCCTGGATTGGTATCCCCCCAGATGTAGGCTTGTGCCGAACTGGGTCAACAAACCTTGAGTTCTTTGTTTTTACAGTTTATTTACTTTCCGCTGCTTAATATCCTTAAACTGTTTCACGTGTCCAAGAAAGGTGTTTGGACTAGTTTTCAGGACCAGTTCATTGGTTATCCTCGCAAACGGACCTAACATACATCATTTGTAGTCTTCCATCACATGCAATACTTTCAGGCGTCACACATATATGACTACGCATCACACATACCTGTGTAGACCGGATGAATCACGAACTCCATCCCTGAGATTTCACCCGTAGGTTCTCCATCCATGGAACCTTAAATGGGTTCTCCCGTAAGTTCTTCATCCATGGACCGGCATAGCTTCTTTCTTAGATTCTTCATCCGGAGGTGAGATGTTTAAATTTATAATTTTGGCCATCAAAGAGTTGCCGGAGTACAACTGGAGAATGATTGTAGCCGGAGGGTTTAAGAGATTTTTTGGTGGAGAAGATGATGGTTTCGGGTGGGGAAGATGATGATTCTGTTGGGGGAATATGGCAGTTGCCGTGGGGGGAACGGTTTTGAGTGCAAAAAAGGGTATGTGATGTTTTGGGAATACTTTTCATCAGCTGTTTCGCACGTGATGTTTGCCATTTGATGGGAATACGGGTTACGGGTACATACCAACAAAGGATCTGTACCCTATCTTGATTGCTATATATACTACATATTTAAATAAGCTTTTAAATATTTCTCTGACAACGTCCACTTAATGTGAAATAATCATTTATGCGCCGGAACATACAATTTTTTTTAGGCTTCACATGCTCAACCCCTTAAGACAAATCATGCAAAATCTTGAATGTAAGAGCATGCCTCCTGATAAGCTTTTGTTATATACTCATTACTGTTTCAGTGCATACTTCAAACGTCAATAAAAACTCTGAACACATGGTAATTCTCTAGAGATATAGTCTGGTAATGGATCAAAACCATTTTAGTCTATCTATGATGATGAATTTAGGGAGAAAAGATGAATGTGGTGGCATGAGATTTTAATAGATCGACCCTTGTTCTATTGACAAATTCAAGTGAATGTTTAATGATGACAGACAATTTCTACCTACTATACAAGCTTCAAAGACATGGTAAATCAAACTTATGCCCTTGGACTTATTTTGGAAAAATTCAAACTTTGAGGAAAATGTTGAGACCTGTTACAAAGAAGTATAACCCAAGATGTAGCCTTGGAAGAATTGGATAAGATGAACAACGTCACCTTGGAAAGTCTAATTGGAATCTTGCATATCTACGAGATTAATCATCTAGAAGATTAACTACCAAAAAATATTGCACTTAATGTAGAGGAAAGATCCGACGATGATCTAGACGAAGAAGCCTCCCTAATCTCCGAAAGATTGTCAAAAATAGTTCAAGAAAAGAAATAAAACAGTTTAAGAAAGGAAAGTTTCAGAATTGTGATTTAAAAACTGCGACAACACACTGCAACCCATTAGGAACACAAAAGGAAAGGACAATACTAAGTGTTCAGAATGAGATTTAGCAAAAGAAATAAATAAATAAACAAACAAACAAACAGGGACATGGACAAGATAGAAAAATTCACTCCCGTGATATGTGTTGAGCGTGGAGAGATTGGACATATAAGGTTAGAATGCCCAATGCCCATCTATTAAAAGGAAAGAAATAAGAGTTTTTCAGGCCACAATGAGTGATACCGTTGATTATGAAATTATAGAGGGACAAAAGAGTTGAAGCGAAGATGATGTTCTTCACCCTAAAAAATGCTAGTCCATCATCGTTCAAAGGTAATTCAAACTCCATATAAAAGTTGATGGAACAATTGACCAATCTCGGATTATGACTGTAATACCCGAGAATTTTCCAACATAAAATAAAATAATAATTAAATAAATAAACAATAAATAAAATAAATACCATAAATAAATAAATCCAGCAAATAAAGAAATAAATAAAGATAAGGAAATGAGAAATGAGATTTTTACTAAAAAAGGAATTAAAGGAATTTAATTAAATAAAAAGAATTGATTAAAGACAAGTAAATTGTACACCGGAACACGACACAAATGAACTCGAGAATTCGAGTCCAAACATCCAATTAGACCCGGGTAAGAATTTAGAGAGAAAGTAGAAACCCGAAGATACCTCGGAAATCGGAAAACGGGAGCATAGAGGGGTAGAAATCCGAAAGAGAGGAGGAAAAGCACGACGGATCGCACGGCCCGCCCGGACCGAAGTCCAGGCAAAGTCGGCGCGGTGGCCGCGCGGTCAAAGAAGGGAGAGTGCGCCACGACCGCGCCACGCGACAGATTCGCCCGTTGCGTGAATCTCTCACCCGAACGCGGATTTTTCGACATTCGGTTGAACATCTTTCGACTCAAGACCCTTAAGGTCAGATCTTGGACGCCCTAGGTCTTAGCTGTCTATAAATAAACCCTCTTGGAAGCCCCGAACACTTTTACAAAACCCTACAACTCTCTATACATTCGAAACACTAAATCCGGAGTCGTCGGAGGCACGAAACCAAGGCTTGGACTGTTGGACGAAAATTTCAAGATCTCCAGCGTTGTGGTAAGTCTCGATCCAAACCTTGTTCCATATACGATTCGAAAACGAATCCTAATCATCTCCTTTTTCTTTCTACACCTCGAATTGGATCTAGAGCGTAGAACCCGACGAACGGAGAGGAGAAACGGTGGACTGGAAGCCACGCCTTCGAAATAGATGATCCCAGACGTTCACAAATCAGTAAGTTAGCCTTACATGGTTTTGGGAGGAATTTAAACGTTCGAAACTAAAAGATTTAACAAGAGATCGTAAATCTGCCAATGTATGTTTTTACCGGCGCAACAGTTTTGTCGAATTTTTCCGAACCTTAAAACAACTTCAAACGGAAAAAATTAAAACACAAAAAATGTTCCTAAGGCTTAGATATATCTACTGTAAAAGTTTCAGAATTTTTAGAGACGATTTGTTATGCGAAAACCAACCGAAACCGAACTGCTTGAAACTAGATCTTGAAATTCATGACAGAACTTAAGTCCGATCTTGATCACGTTTTTGACATAGGTTCTAGACCGATTTAGATCTTTGGCTGAAGATGAAAGTTGTAGATAAAAGTCTTAAGATGGTCTCTGTAAAATATCATCAAATTTGGAGTTGTTTTGCTATGGTAGATTTCAATATCTTTAAACTGTGACATACAAAATTCGGACAGAATTGTGTTTCTCTGACAATTGGTGTTTTTGACCTATTTCGGTATCTCGGATTGAAAAGGTTAAAACACGAAAGTTGTTCATCTCGACGTTTCTGAGTCAGTAGTGAAATGTCGGAATTTTTGGAGTTTAATCTGATTTTAGACGAATTTTAGAGTAAACTGTGGTTTACCGGAAGTCAAATCTTGAAATCTTGTGGAAACATGAAATTAACCTTTAGGGTTGAAATGAGTTGAAATATGATTTTCAAATAAACTAAATTGAAACCAGATTTTTGAAATTAAATCCCCTTACAAACTTGATAAATTAAAATTAGGGGTGAGTGCTCTGCAGGGTGCCCCCTAACGATTCACTTCGTGCCTTAATGGACGATAGTGACCCCGCGCGAAATTGAGATATGATATTGCCAAAACGGCATGAGATATAGAGCCTACACTCTCGAGAATATCCACATGGGTTTCCCGAGGCTCCGGAGTGGTACTGGGTATGGCTGATACGGTTGCGGCCGCCGGGCTACCGGCTAAACTTGTTGAGATTGCGATGCAATCGTGAAATACTTGAAATATCAAATCTGGGATGTAAGGGGGAAATTAGAATTAAATTAAATTGAAATGTGTGTGGTTGTCTAATTAAATTATTTAAATGCTTTATTTAAATTATGGCTTTATTTTAAATTGAATAGTTAATTAAATTAAATCGAATATTATGTTATTATCATGCTTTTATTTAATTATGAAATGAATGGCTTTTAAACCCTACGATCATGTCTGTGTTAACTTACTCAACAAGTTGTGCTGACCAAACCATTTTTTTATTTTCTTTTCTTACAGAGTATGTAGAATGAACATGAGCACGTTCATGCATGGGAACTTTACTTTTGGGAAAACATTATTTTGTTTTTAAATTCGTACACTAGACTATTTTATGAACGGGCCTGTTTAACCCGTGTTTTGGCCATGTCGGCCCTATTTACATTTTCCGCTGCAATACTATACTAAAACAATTATTTCCGCTGCGCTATGATATTACTATTTTCGAATTATATCGTATGGGCTGTTTTGAATGCTTTAAATGTTTTAAATACTGCAATATCTAGCCTTGCATTCCTTTAGTAAGCTCGGAGAAACCGTGTCTTACTAGGGGATATGGCGGTGACATCCCGACCTGGGTGACCAAAAACCGGGGTGTTACAAGTTGGTATCAAAGCCCGGCTATTTTTTAACTATTATTTTTAAACTATTATTTTTAAACCATTATTATTTTAAAGTACTATTAATATCTTGACTATTATTTTAAATTTTAAAGTATTATTTCCATGGAAAATATTATTTTAAAACCCATGGAAAAAAATATATATATAGTGCATTAATATATTTTTGGGGGGAATCATCATTTGCATTTGCATATTGCATCTCTTCTGTGAACCTAGAATCTTGGCGAATTTGAACTTAGAATCTTGGCGAATTTGAACTTAGAATCTTAGCGAATTTGAACGTAGAATCTTGGCGAAATTGAACTTAGAATCTTGGCGAATATTAACTTAGATCTCTTGCTTGCGCTAGATGGCTAGTCAGGACATGATGCAGCTGATGATCAAGATGATGAACGTTCACCTTGATTCCCATCAAACCATGGAACAAATGAAATACCGTATGGCTCAATTGGAGGCCAATTTGCACCACATGGGCAACTTGAGAGAGGCGGATCACCACCGCATAAACCAACTCGAACGCCACGTCCAAACCCTCACTACACAAAACCTAATACTAAAGGAACACATCGATGCCCATGGGCAAGACTTGAACACTATCTTTGACGATCTACTGCCGCCAAGTTCGGAGGAGGAACACCCGGAGGAGGATCCTGCTACCCCACCGGAGGACGTCTTGAGACGCTAGAGATTCTATTAGTAGATACTATTTTGCTAGGAGAATATTTCTACCTTTGTACTAAAAATTCTTTTGAGAAAATAAAATGCCCGATTTATTTTTAATAAATCGAAAAAAAAAACCGGACAGACCTGTCCGTACAGCAGAAAAAAAAAATTCGAAATAAAACAAATTAAAATAAAACCCCGAGGCGTACGTCGCTTCTTAGTTCGATCGAGCACCACGTGCTAAATTACAAAACACATATACATTTATAGAAATTGCTTAGACTATATGTTAAATTCACAAGTCCTAATCCACCTTATTTGTACCAGAATGGCACCCAGAGGAAGAGGAAGGGGAAGAACTCAACCCGCTCCCCAAACCACCACTGAAACACCTACCGAAATACCCCCAAATGTCACGGAACCGGCCCAACCTGTAGAGGAATAACCCCAAGGTGCGCAGGACGCCCCCGCACCGAACAATGTGGGCGATCATCTTCGGACGATAGAGGAGGTTTTGATTGCGCTGGGGAATGCGCAAGTCAACCAGGGCCAAGCTGCGGCGGTACCTCCGCCCCAAGCTCGCCCTAACTATCTGGCTATGGTGAATCCCTACCAGCCACCCCACTATGCTGGTGAGGAGGATCCAGCCAAACTGGAGGAATGGATACAGACCTTCGACAAACTGCTGGGAGCAGTCAAATGTCCGGAAGGAGAAAGGGTGCATGTCGCTTCGTACTACTTGGGAGGCGAAGCGGACGACTGGTGGCAGGCCACTCAAGCTAAGCTGACTGAAGATGACGAGCCCTACTCGTAGATGGAAATGATGGAACTACTCATGGATCGATTCTTTCCCTTGAGTACTAAAGCTGCCATGTACGAAGAATTCCTGTCACTGAAGCAAGGAGGCCAAACCGTACAAGAGTACTACACACGATTCAAGGAGCTGGTGAGGTTCGCACCAAGACTCGTACCCACTGATGCGGAGAAGGCTCAAAAGTTCGAGATGGGACTGAACCTGTCTGTTCGCGAAGTGATCGCGGGGGTACACTACCCTGATTTGCAAGCTGTGTATGACAGCGCTGTGGCAGTAGCGCGTGTGCAGCAACTGAAGAGAAGGGTGAGTGGAGAGTCCAGCAGGGGTCCCCAAGACAAGAGAAATTGGGACTCGAGAAGCGAGAACAACACTGGAAGGAACGAACAACGGAGAGGGACAAATAGGCCTCAACAAAACAATAATGGGAGAAGGTTTAACCAAGAAGAACCCGTACCACCCTGCCCAAGGTGTGGACGACCCCATCTGACGAGGGGATGCCCGCAACAGGGCGCCTGCTACCGATGTGGTCGAATGGGTCACGTTCGATGGGATTGCCGAACCAGGGTCGAGAACATAACGAGAAGGGACGATTTGGTCACGGGGCAAGAACAGCCTCAAAATCAAAACGGGCGGAACGGGAATAACCAGGGGTACAGACACCCTCAAAATAGGCCGCCGAACCAGAATCAGAACCAACGACCTCCGCCCCCTCAGAACCAAAACCAACAGCAAAATCAGCAGCCGAATGCGAATCAGCAGGGCAATCAGGGACGCCCTATGGGGAGGCTTAACGTGGTTAATCAAGCGGACGTGCCTGCTCAAGGAGAAGTGATGGCAGGTACATTTCATGTCTTGAATACATGATAATGGCAAAAAATGACCATTATTTTCAATCCATTTCCGTGTCTTAAACGGGCATTTGATCGCATTCCGGTCTTACATTAAGTAAGAAAGCAGTCGAATTGGACTGATTTATGCATAATTGTAAAAATAATAAGCTGGTGTGAAAAAGGCATAAATATGTAATTTTATTACATATTTATGTTAGAAAAATCCAAAAACATGAGAAAAAGAAAAGGAAACAAAAAGATGGGAAAAAGATAGAAAAGCCCACAAAAAGAATATTTTCGGCCCATCTGGCCCAATCCAGCAGGCCCAGGAAGACCTTTGTCGCGGAAGCCCTTGGCGCGATGCAGTGTTCCGCGACAAAGGCATGTTCCGCGACCAACTGGCCCCAAAAGAAGAGGAGACCAGCCAAGTCCCTGGCGCGATGACCCTTGTCGCGATGGCATGCTCCGCGACAAAGGTCCATTCCGCGACCAAGATGCACAAATAGAGACACAAGACCCAGTCGAGAAGCTTTGCCACATGCAGTGTGTTCCGCGACCAACTTGATGTTCCGAGACAAAGCTGTGATGTGTGTGATGTCTTAAGACACAATGGGCTAAAATCAAGGCCCATGGGCTTAGGGTTGCACTTCTATAAATATGAGGTGTCTCCCATGAGCTTAGTGTGGTTGGATGGTTGAAAATTTGAAATTTAGGAGTTCTTGAAGGCAAGCTTAGGAGTTCTTCCTTAGGTAGAGTAGTTAGGTTTATTTTTATGTATTATTTAATTTTTGCACTTAGTTTAGCTTAGTTTAGTGTTTTACTGTTCATAGTGCCTAGATAGCCATTTTTATACCATGTTTTGTTTTCTAAACTCTTGTTTTAGGGTTTGTAACACCCAAACCATGGGTATTAACAACACCCCTTCAATAATATGGGAAAACATTCAGCATTTGTGTCCCAAATCATGAAATGGGTCTCACACCCCATGGATTTATGCTTTCTTTTTCATTTTGGGGTCATTTGACCCCCATTTTGTTATTTTCAAGTTTACTGTTAGCATATTATGGATAATGTTGTGTGGATGTGTGATCAAACCCTAGATTAGGATTCCTGCTTTATTTTAATATCCTGCCCAGTCTTGTTATTTTTGTTTAAGCATGTTCTTCCTCATTTTGAATGTTTCTTGCTTATTTTTAGCTTAGAATAGCTTTTTGATCTGAAATAGGGTGAGATCACGCTGTTTGCATGCCACTGTTCATTTCTGCTTTTTCTGACTTCTGTCCTGAACCACCTTGGGCGCCAACCGCCTTCTGGCGCGGAACCACGTTCCGCGACAGAGTGGCTGTTCCGCGACCAAGGTGTTTCAAGACACTTGTCTCCAAATTTAAAACCCTTTGTCGCGGAATACCTTGTCGCGGAGCCACGTTCCGCGACAAAACTATCCATGCATAGCGACAAAGGAACCAAACTCTTGCATTTTGTCTTCATGGCTTCTTGTCGCAGAATCATCTTGTCGCGGGGCCACGTTCCGCGACAAAATCTCATTCCGAGACAGAAAAATTATGCCATGTTCTTTGATCTTTGAACACCTTGTCGCGGAACACCTTGTCGCGGAACCACGTTCCGCGACAAAAATTTCCATGCATAGCGACAAAGGTTCAAATGCTTTAGAATTTTATTAAAACACTTTGTCGCGATGTCACCCTTGTCGCGGAGCCACGTTCCGCGACAAAACCTTGCATAGCGACAAAGAGGCGTTATGCTGCCAAAAATTCTAAAAACTTGTCGGGATGTCCATGTCGCGGATCTCGGTCCGCGACAACATTTATGATATAGCGACAAGGTTCCTCTCTCTCTATTTGATCTCAAACAAATCTCATCCTCTCCCTATTTTATATTGCAACACTCACATCATAGCCCCACGGGTTAGGATGTAACATTCTAGAATTGCAATATAGGGTGTTATGCTGCCCAAATTTTGATTCTCCATTTGCATCACTTAACTGATTGAACCCTTGACTCATTAATGATTAAAAATTGAGATTAGCAATAATCACTCTTCAATAATCATCATGATTAAAGGACCTTTGTTCAATTGCCATTAAAACACTCTTGTATAAACAAAATCCTAATGGCTTAAACAGATAATCTGGACTGTAATTAATTATGGTAGGAAGGATTATTTGAGACCATTACATGTGGACCCGATCCACAACCTTGCATGAGAAACCAATGTCTCTCATACAATGGATCTTCTTTTGCTTCTTATTTATTTTGTCTTTGTGTGTTGTGTGGAACCATTAGTAGAGAATACATCAGAATAATGTTGGCGGGTCCTCCCTCATGGATAACTAGCTCGTATTTTGGGTATTAGTTACTAATTGTTATTTTGCATGGTCTGAATGGCTGTCAGTGGAAGCCTTGGCGGTTCGCCCACCCGGGGTTATAATAGCTGCTCGACTGATTTCCATCCAGATACAGTTTTATTTTTGTTATCTTAATTTCCAAACCCAAATTTCAATCTGTAGTGGGAATCAGTTGGCATCAGTCAATGCCAACTAATGATCATTATAGAAGGGAAGCATGTAGGTTTTTATCCGAATTCACAGACAGTGGAGGCCCAACTGGTGTTGACACCACCATTACAGGGTCTAAACTGTCTAAATTCGCTCCATCCGAGTGATTGGGAAATTGGACAGTAGATGTTTACAGTCCACCCGATTACTCTGCCATTACTTTGGTATCTTGACCATTCCATTCTGTGTTTCACCTTCTGTCTAGACCCGCTTCTATATTTTGGGTCAATTAATTTTACACTTCCATATATCCTTATGCATGATAATATTATGTACTGTTGTGGTCTGTAATTATTTTGGGATCCTTCCCTTGGACAATAGAAGTCTAGATCTTAACAGATATTGCTTTATAAACTTCCAACAAAAACCTCTTTATAAAATCCGGATCTGAGTAAGGGATAAATTCTTCAGTTATGACTAATTCATATTCTATCAAGGGTTATATTTTGGGAATTAAGAAGCAGATTCAGCGATTAGGTCTCGTCTAGACTGAAAGGGTCTGTGTTTTAACTGAGAGTCTAGTACCTGACAGGGAATGATTTTCAAATCCATTATCTTCCAAAATTGCTGGTTGATGGAAATGTAAGATTAGGTGCTACACCGAGATGGGGTCCACTTGGATTCAAATACAGTGTAGTAAATAATCTTAGAGGAACATCATTCAGGCCTTGGTTATTTTCTAAGATAGGGTTGAGTTTTCTTTCAACTGCTATCTTCTTCTGCCAAAGCCTACTCTTGAGTCCTGAGTGAGTGCATCCGGAACGAACTAATTTATTAGGTCGTTTCATTAGTTTGTATCTCATAATTACCCGGAAGGAAGTGAACACACTAGTGGTCCACTGAGAGCTGGGAGTTCTTGATCCATACTCTGTCATTCTGATGGGGAGCTGTCTTTTACTACCAGGGTCAGATTTTCAAAACCTCCGAGTGATAGGATTTTAAATGCTTTCTTTACCGCTTTCTTTCAACCGCTTTCATTAGAGGTCACTCGGGTGTATTGAGAGTCGTGTATCTGCTACTAGGATTGACAGTTAAGGGATAGTTTAGGGCTTGATTCAAATCTTTGGGTGTGACATGGGAGAATGATAGTGGTACTTGGCATTTCAATAAATGATGTGTCGGGTGTTGCTTATCCACCACAGATGAAGTAACATACCCAGGCCAGGGCAGTTACGAATCTGTGGTATCTTAGAATTTGCGGTCTTAAGAACATGTAAACTCATATTGCAAGTACCTGTCTGCTAAAGGGAAAGCCTTATTGAGAGCATGAGAATTAGCTATCTGAAAGAAATATCCCAAACAACGATCTGCGTATAAAAATGGAAGTTTAATATTGCTGTATCTCACTCTTGTCCAATTTTCATTCTTTTCTTCCTGTCATTTCTGTCCACATTGTGACTCAACTTCACGGTTGGCACAATGCTCCTTTTTCCTGCTTTCGTAGATAGTGTTTACCGCATTCTTAGAATAATTCTTACCCGCTTTCTAGAATAGATTTATTTGCTTTGTAGATTAATTTAACTGCTTTCTAGATCTAATTTACATTCACGTCAGTAGTTATTAATCACCTTTCAAACTTATTGAGCAATACGAATGGAAAATCTAGTAAAACGACGTGGGACCTGCTTCTATCGCACATCCTCCAGTGAACGATCCGGTCTTACTATAAATTACTGCAATTTTTGACACCGTGCGCTTTCGGGCCACAGTTTCTTAAACACGGGCAATAAAAACATGACTACTTATAAATATATCCCTAATCACAACTCCGCCATCATAAATTGGTTTCATTAAATAAAATCTAAACCAGGACCATGATTTTTCGGAAAATACTCATGTAGTGGGAACTTGCCAAAAGTTTCATGGCAGGAACTCTCATGGCAAGAATTGATGAGAAGCATCATGGCGTACTTGCCGGGGATCCTCAGTGTGACAGGCTGAAGGTCAATCTATCCCGGCTATGCCATGAGATTTGTCAACATTTTATGACAGGGAGGACCACAGCGCCATTTGAAATTAAAGCACCGCACTTGAGTAATAAAAAGACTAATAATCTGGATATATCCCTAAACCCTTTCCCGTGAATCATAACTCTTTTCATGTAATAAATCTAACCTGGTATATTTTTAAGAAAATGCTCGTGGGACGGAAATTGTCAAAAGTTTCATGGCGCCGTTGCCAGGGAGGATGCAGCGCCGTTTTATTTAGAGAATTACATTCCTCATTGCTCCTAGAGTAGTCTATACATATAATTATAAATATTCACCTTCAGAACCACTTCTAACCTGGGGATTGTACAGGTACTGTCATTATTGAAGCCGTTGTTCTATGCAAAGGAGGAAGCAGACGCCAGCCGAGATCCCGTTTAATTCCGAGATAGAAAAGACAGCTCGACGTCTTAGGGCGGAGACTAAACGAAGAAGGGAACGGGAACGACAGGCATTACTTTCGCCAAGCACCAGCAGCGATATTTCCGAAATGGCAAACCCTGACATCCCACCAATCATTCAACCCAATCCCCCACTTCACAACATTGAGGAAGACCCCGAAGATGCTGATAACGATGATTTGGATGATCCCCCTCCCCAAATCATACAAGGAGGTGGGAACCCACCAAACATTGAACAGCAGCACTTCGAGGCACCTCCTCCCAACCCAAACCAAAACCCACCAAACCACCAAAACCAACCAAATCAGCAAAATTTCCCAAACCAACAGAATCAGCAATACCACAACCCCCATCAGAATCCCCCGAATCCGAATGATTTCAATGATCCGAGGAACTATTTCATGCCTCAGAACTACTACCCACAGCAATACCAAGGCGGGCCTGAGAACAATCATCAAGCAGCAGCCGCTGCTGATTACATGCAGCCGATTTTAGAGCCATATCTGAACATTCCTGGACAAGCTCCATTCTTGGCCAGGAACTTCGAACTGAAACCGGCCCTAATCAATCTAGTCCAGAGCAACCAGTTTGCCGGAGCAAGTCATGAAGATCCCCATGATCACCTGCAAACCTTCCTAGAATTGTGTGACACGATCAAGAATCGTGATGTACCCGCGAACACTATTCGACTAAGGCTATTTCCCTTCTCTCTGACAAGCGGAGCACGAACATGGTACAAGTCACTGCCCGTAAATCAGAAGTCTACATGGGAAGATGTGATCAGAAACTTCCTAGCAAAATACTTCCCGGAGTCCAAGGTGGATGAATGCCGCTCCAAAATTGCGGAATTCAAGATGAAACCAGACGAGTCCTTGTACGATGCAAAGGAAAGATTCTTCAACCTACTCAGAAAGTGTCCTCAACATGGCTTCCATGACTGGGAAAGACTGAGAAAGTTCTACAGTGGTCTGACCCCAGCATGGAAATCCATGCTTGATGCTGCCGGTGGTCAACATTTGCTCTACATACCAATGGACCAAGCCTGGGCAAAGATTGAAGCCATGAGTGTCAACCGTTCTGTTCTAACTGATGATGGTAATCTCACTCCCCCTCGTAGTTTATGTGCTGTAGGTACAGTAGAGAAGTCAGACATTGAAAAGCTTCAAGAGCAAGTGGCAGCGTTGTCTGTAAATCAAGGAGTTGGAAGTTCTGCGCAAGGACAGCAAACTGATGTGATCTGTGGACTGTGTCAAGGTGCTCATGCAACTGACACATGCGAGCAAGTCACAGCAGAGAGCTGTAACTATGCAGGAGCTTTTCCAAATAGACACCCGAATCTGTCTTATTCAAACAACAACGCCTTGAACTCACATCTCTTGAATAAGCCACAACAACAGTTCAACCCTCAGCAGAATCAGGGATTCAATCAGAACAGGGGCCAACATTTTCAGAATCCAGGTTTCCAACCTCAGATCCAGCAGAGGCCGCCTCAGAATTTCCAGAACTTTCAGCCCAATCAGAGTTTCCAGCCTCAGTTTGTCCCGAACCAAGGCCAGTGGAATCAGAATCAGCAGCAAAATCAGAATCAGAATCAAAAGCCCCCTTCAAGGCTTGAGAATCTGATGACTGATTTCATCACTAGTCAGAAAGAGATCAACAATCAACTGCAGGCCTCCATCAGAAATGTGGAGACCCAAGTTACACAGATGGCTAATGAGATGCAGAAAAGGGACAAAGGAACATTGCCAAGCACTGCGGAAAAGAACCCGCAATGCAAGGCAATAACCTTGAAATCTGGGAGAGTGCTAGCTGGACCAAAGGGAGCAGATACTGGAGCAGAATTTGAAGAGGATGATATTGTTGACAATGCTGGTAAGGAAGCTGATAATGGGAATGAAGCAGAAAAAGAGACAGCCGAATTGCAGACTGAAGCTGCGCCTGAAACGGCTGAACCAGATAAGGGTACAGGTGAAGGTACAACTTCCTTCCCTTCACCACCAAAAATTGCTAATAACAAGTACATGCCCAGGATTCCTTATCCTGCGCGGCTTAAAAATAAAGAACATGATCTTAAATTCAAGAAATTTCTGCAACGATTAAAGTCTGTAGAGATAACCATTCCTCTCACAGAAATGATTTCCGAAATGCCCATCTATGCTAAGTTCTTGAAAGAATTGATTTCAGGAAAAAGGCAGGTTGAGCAGGAAGAGGTAATTATTCTCAACAGCACATGCAGTGCCATTGTTCAGAGGAGAATGCCTGAAAAGAAAGAGGACCCCGGATGTTGCACACTTCCAGTACAATTCGGAAAGGCCAAAGTGAGTATGGGGCTTTGTGATTTAGGATCAAGCATCAATGTGATGCCACTAGCTATGGCTGTTCGCCTTAAGCTTGGAGAAATTCAACCGGTCAAGATGAGACTGCAACTTGCAGACAGATCGATCACTCAGCCCGTAGGAATCCTCAAGGATGTTGTGGTCAAAACCGGGCAGGTTCTTTTCCCGGTCGACTTCATCGTCCTCGACATTGAAGAGGATTCTGAAATGCCGCTCATCCTTGGACGCCCATTTCTAGCCACTGGTGGTGCACTGATTGACGCCAAATCCGGAAAAGTCACCTTAAGGGTCGATGGCGAGGAGATCATCTTTGATATGGAGAAATTGCAGAAATTTCCGAATGACAGTTCCTGTTTTTCATTTGAAAATGTAATAGTTAGGGAAGAGCTTGACTCTGAACATGATTGTGAAATGATGCTGGATGAATCATCAAAGCAGGTACTGAAGCCTGCTGGCGTGGAGCACAAAGGATGCAAAGCCGTTCACTTCGCCGATCCCGAAACAGGGGATTTGGAGGAATTTGATGGCATGGACTTCCATGAGGACGCCAATCAAGGAGAGGAAGAGGATCCTGTACTGATGCAGGATCCCGAAGGTAAATCTGTTCTCCCACTACCCATTTCTCGCAAACTACTCCCTTCCGTTGAATGTCCACCAGAGCTTGAACTTAAAACATTACCCGATCATCTCAAGTACGCGTTTCTCGCAGAACATAAAAAGCTACCCGTGATTGTTTCGGCTAAGCTCTCTCAAGAGCAAGAAAATGCTCTGGTGGTCGTTCTTAAGAAACATGTACATGCAATAGGTTGGACCATTTCTGATATAAAAGGAATAAGCCCTTCTATTTGCATGCACAGGATTCTAATGGAAGAAGAGTTTAAACCCTCCCGTCAACCTCAGAGGCGATTGAATCCCCTTATGCAAGAAGTGGTAAGGAAAGAAGTTATCAAGCTCTTAGATGCGGGTATAATCTATCCTATCTCTGATAGCAAATGGGTTAGCCCAGTGCAGGTCGTACCCAAACGAGGAGGGATGTGCATAACCAAGAATGAGCAAGGAGAAGAGGTTGCAACCAGGCCAGTGACCGGATGGAGAGTTTGCATCGACTACCGGAAGCTGAATGAGGCCACACGCAAGGACCATTTTCCATTGCCATTCATTGATCAGATGCTTGAGAGGTTGGCAGGGAGAGAGTTTTATTGCTTTTTGGACGGTTATTCTGGTTATAATCAGATTGTTATTTCCAGTGAGGACCATGATAAAACCACTTTTACTTGCCCGTACGGCACTTTTGCCTATCGACGGATGCCTTTTGGTTTGTGCAATGCACCTGCTACTTTTCAAAGATGCATGATGTCTATTTTCTCTGAATTTATCGAAAAATGCATTGAGGTCTTTATGGATGACTTCTCTGTGTATGGAGATACGTTCGAAGATTGTTTGACTAATCTTGCTAAGATTTTAAAGAGGTGTGAGGACACTAACTTGGTTTTAAATTGGGAAAAGTGCCATTTTATGGTCACTGAGGGCATAGTGTTAGGTCATCGCATTTCTCGTGCAGGCATTGAAGTTGATCCAGCCAAAGTTTCCATCATTTCCAATCTCCCTCTTCCTAACTCGATCAAATCAGTTAGGAGCTTCTTAGGGCATGCCGGTTTTTACCGGCGATTCATTAAGGATTTCTCTAAAATTGCCAAGCCGCTCACTAATCTGCTTTGTAAAGAAAATCCTTTCTTAATAAATGAAGCGTGTGTCCAAGCCTTTGACACGCTCAAGAAGATGTTGGTTTCTGCACCGATAGTGCAACCACCCGATTGGTCAATACCTTTCGAGGTAATGTGCGATGCTAGTGGTCTCGCAGTAGGCGCAGTTCTTGGACAACATAAGGATGGGAGACACTGCGTAATTCATTACGCAAGTCATGCCCTGAATGAGGCCCAAGTTAACTACACCACAACGGAAAAAGAGATGTATGCTGTAGTCTTTGCGTTTGACAAGTTCAGACAGTACCTGATAGGTACAAAGACCATAGTATACACTGATCATACAGCATTGAGATACTTGTTTAGCAAACAAGATGCAAAACCTCGATTAATCAGGTGGGTACTTCTGTTGCAAGAATTCGACATCATAATAAAAGATAGGCGAGGTCGAGATAATGGTGCTGCTGACCACTTATCTCGATTAGATAATGATAAAAAGGAAAAAGCCGTCAATGAAGATTTCCCGGACGAACAGTTGTTCGCGTTGCATCTGCATAATCAAGCTTGTCCATGGTTTTCCGACATCGCTAACTTCTTGGCATGCGGAGTAACCCCCCAGTTTTCGAACTATCATCAGAGGAATAAGTTCAAACGAGATGTATTAAGTTACTTCTGGGAAGAACCTTATCTCTTCAAACACTGCCCTGATTTAATAATCAGGCGATGTGTGACCGAGCATGAAGCTTATCAAATTGTCAGAAAATGCCATGAATCAGAATATGGAGGTCACCATGGTCCCGCTCGAACGGCCCACAAGGTCCTCGAATGTGGATTTTATTGGCCTCACATCTATGAGGATTGCAGGACATTTGTTAAGGGTTGTGACAGATGCCAAAGATTAGGAAACATCTCCAAGAGGGATGAGATGCCTCAAAAGGGGATTCTCACACTTGAGATCTTTGATGTATGGGGCATTGACTTCATGGGACCATTTCCACCATCTGGTGGAAACTACTATATCTTGGTAGCTGTCGATTACGTATCCAAATGGGTCGAGGCTGTCGCATTACCGACCAATGATGGTAGCCAAGTCATCAAGTTCCTCAAGAACAACATTTTCAGTCGATTTGGCGTACCTAGGGTGGTGATATCTGATGGAGGAACACACTTTATTAATAAAGCTTTTGAAACTTTAATGAGTAAAAATGGGATCCTCCATAAGATAGGCACGCCTTACCATCCTCAGACTAGTGGTCAAGTCGAAGTATCCAATCGCGAAATCAAACACATACTCGAAGCCACTGTCGGGATAACCCGTAAGGATTGGGCACGTAAGCTCAATGATGCTCTATGGGCATACCGCACAGCATATAAGACCCCCATCGGGATGTCTCCATATAGGCTGGTCTTCGGAAAAGCCTGTCATCTGCCTGTAGAGCTAGAGCATAAAGCTTACTGGGCCGTTAAAACGCTTAACTTCGATCCGAAAGTTGCTCAGAGCAAACGTAAGTTGGACCTCAATGAAATTGAGGAAATACGAGCGCAAGCTTATGAAAGCTCTCGAATTTACAAGGAGCGGACCCAGAAGTTGCACGATCGCCAGATCAAACCTAAGTATTTTTATGTTGGTCAACATGTGTTATTGTTCAATACTAGGTTGAAGCTGTTCCCCGGAAAGCTCAAATCTAGATGGGAAGGACCACATGAAGTACTAGAGGTGTTCAAAAATGGAGCTGTCAGGATTCGAACTGGCAGGGGCGATATAGTGGTGAATGGACAGCGATTGAAAGAGTACCTCGGACAGTTCGATCCGGAGAAAGAAAGCCAAGCAGTGGCAGACCCGGCTTACACTCAATAAGAAACAGCATTTAAAAATACAAAAATTTCAGTTTATATATATATATATATATATAATAGTATATATTTACATGTATTTATTTTAAGGCAAGCAAGTACCCAAAGATCAATTAAACATTTAGAGTACTAAGACTCTAAATGTGAGGATGTTGATATTTGGAGAAAATCTAATGCGTCTTATTTGTCTGTCTTGCAGAAGTTCGGAACCACCAAAAAGAGGAGCAGAAAACAGTAACATGGAAAACCAGGTTCTTGGTTGGATTAGTTCTATAAATCTGAGAAAATGTTCTCGGGAATTGAAGAAATTCAAGACCCGAAACAAAATCCACAGATAAAATGGAACCGACCCAACCTAATTTTATGCAAGTGGATCATTTAATTTTCAGCCCTGCATTTTGAATTTACTTGGACTAAATTTATTCAGCCCAAGTCAAATAAAATGGACGCAGGCCCAATACCAAACTCGGGCCCAGTCCAAGAAAATTTGGAAATTCAAAATCCTTTGTCGCGGAAGGACCTTTGTCGCGATGTCATGCATCGCGACCAGGCCCTACTCCGCGACAAACTCCCTTATTCCTTCTTAACTCTTCCCCACATCTTGTCGCGATGCATCTTGTCGCGGAGCATGACTCCGCGACCAAGCCCTGCTCCGCGACATGACCTGCGTTGACTGTCTCCATACTGAACTTTGTCGCGATGACCTTGTCGCGGAGCATGACTCCGCGACCAACCCTCAACTCCGCGACCACTCTAATGTCGCTATGCCTTGTCGCGGAACCGCGTTCCGCGACAAAGTCTCGGATTCCGCGACAAAAGTTCAAGTATTTATATCCCCCCCACCCCCTCCAGTTTCTTTTCACCTTCCTCCTGTCATTTCAACTTCTTTCAGTTTCTCCATCTTCCTTTCCCCCATTTTTCTCTCATCCGAACGAACACCACGTGTTCTTCGCACTCTTGCACGCCATTTCCAAGGGAAACTATGGACCGATTTCATGGACCCCTCCCAATCCTTGGACCCGTGCCTAGACCTGAGCCAAGGAGGAGAGGGTAAACCCTATTTTCACCATGGATATAGCCCCCTTCGGACCCGTTCTTTTTGTTTTGTCTCGTTTTGTTTTTCATTTTGTTGTGTTCGTGGTGTGGTGTTGTTAGTGTGCACGTCTAACTTCAGATTTTTAGAGATTTTGAGTGCTCTCGATTTTGAGCACCATTTTGAAGTTTTTGAGAACTTGTTTTGAAAACTGCCAAAGGGTGTTAAAACTGTTAATGGATAAGATTTTTGAAGTTTAAAACTGGAAAGAACAAACTGATGAACATTTGGGTATTGTTTTGAATATCTTGATGTTATTGGTTTGATTGATCCTGATGTGATGTGCACAGTGTGGGTGGTGTAATAAAGATGGAAGATCTTTTTGGGCACATTTGTTCTCATGTTAGAAATCTCATGGGAATAAATGTTTGTTTATTTATGGAAACATAGTACAAACACCCAATAGGAAGCTTCCACTTTTAATAAAAGCAACCTTTTAGAAAAAGACAAAAAGAGTTATTTTGTTTAATGTTTGACTTGAGTTTTTGTTCCCAATGGAACACTTGTGTGAGTAAGATAGCAGTATTTTGTCACCCAACTGCTATCCTTTTCAAAAATCCAAAATGGGACCACTCACATCCCACTCTTATTAAATAAAACAAGTCAACCATTTTTTTAAAAAAAAAAAAAAAAATTTAATTAAAAATAGTGTTTGCAAATTTTTGGATGCTTTAACTGTCCAAACAGTCCAAGCTATTCAGAAACAGCAAATCCGTTCCGCCACGTCTCCATTGCACATTCCAATATTCGAGCATTCCATTTTCACCTATCCATCTCATTTCACTTCCAACAAGTGTCTCGGACTTGTTTAATAAAACCGAAAACTTTTGGGCCCTATGGCCCATTAAAAAGATTTTAGGCCCAATGGCCAATTTTATTTTATTTTGGGCTCTTTAGCCCATTTAAAACCAAACATTATTTACATGTGCTTTAAATTAAAATTCAAGTCAGAAATTTAATAATCTCACATCTAGAGCAAAGCTCTAAATGTGAGGATGTTGGTTTCTAAACTTGAATAATTTCGAAAAATTACATAAAAATTGGATTCATTATTTCCATCTTTTCAGGGACAATCTTCCAAACCCAGACCCTGCACCCGAAGAAACCCATCTGCTGGACTTGCCGGTCGAACTCCTTGGTGAAATTCTCTCCCGGATAGGAGAGGATGAAATCAAGGGGGTGTTTACTGCACAACGTGCATGCAAGAAACTCAGGGATGCTGGGAACCTTACTATCGTGTACAAGCGATGCGAGGTTATCACCTCCACGGTGAAGAGATGGCAAGAAAGGATCCGTCGGCAGAAGGAGAGATTCCTGCAAATATGCACAGCTGCAGGAAACTTCAACCTTCAGCTCATCCCAGCACTAAGGGCATTTGCAGAGGGGAATGAGGAGCGTGCTTGTGAACTGCTACGCCCGGGACTTGAGGACAACCATAAGACATCAATCTTCACCCGTGGATTGATGCTTATGAGTAAGACAGATGAAAGCCAAGTTGAGCAGGGAATCAGAATGATCGACAGGATGGTAACAGATCGATCAGTCTTTCGGTATACGTCCCTCAACGTACTCGCTTGGATAACCGACAACCCAGACAACCCACAACTGTGGGCAGGCCAAGGAGTCAGAGTCTATTGCCCAGAATGGCATGCACCTCTGAGAAACCGTGACTGGTGCCTGCGTTGTGAGCTATCCAGCTATCTCCACTGGGCTAGGTACATGTTCTGAAGAAGGAAGGATGAATCCGGATTTACCCTGCTTTATTCTATTTTATTTCCAGTCTAGTAGTAGTATTTGCAAGGGATTTCCTCCTTTTGTGTGTGCAGGTTCGTATTAACTGCACGAGAATCCCTTGCCACGGATGTATTTAATTGCTTTCCCTAAAATCGGAACTCAACTTTTGAGACCACTGAACAACTCTTTACTGCTTTCCTTTGAAAAGATGTCTGCACAGTCCGAGATGAATAAGTGACTGTCTGACCAAAAACATGCGGTTGACATACTCAGTATGTCAGCAGTGCCTCTTTACTGCTTTCAATTAAATAACCAGCAAAATATGCATAAACTTGCTCTAAATTCACAGGTTGAATTTAGGCTTATGATTAAATTTTCAGACTTTGAAATTGGGATAATATAATTGAAGACATGCATGAAATGAATTCCTGAGGTTTTGAGCTATAAAAATTTAATGATGCGATCAGCTTATTGGGTAATAAATCTGCATGTTAGAGATTTCGATTGAATAAATTGTTAGAATTAAGCTTTGATTGAATCTGCGAATATTGTATGACATGAATCAACCCAACCTCGTGAGATTTGAGCCATGAGTCACTCTTACTCATTCGTTTTTCTTTGATGTGTGAATCATTTTGATTAAAGGAAACTAGAACTTGCGATTGGAACCGATTCAAGACCATGCCATATTCCCGAAATCGAGCATATGATCGAGGCACTTAGAAAAACCAAAATTTTTGGCCTTCGTTTGAAATCCAAACCCAAAAATATTTTCCCTTTAGGATTAACCAATTTGAGCCTATAAGCCTAATTTTTCTTTGAAACCCTCTATATTATTCCTAGCCTTACAAAAAGACCAAGAAATTCAAACCCAAGTGTGTAAGAATGAATTTCATCAAGGCATTAAATTTATGATCATCAAGTTATCAAATCGGTATTCAACAAACCAATTCAAAAAAAAAAAAAAAAAAAAAAAAAAGAGTTGAATTTCATTCAACATCAATAAATTGCAAATGACAAAGCAAATTAGACATAGTCTAATGTCAATGCAATGTGAAAAGAGAAAAGCAAAAGAAAGAGAGAAAAATTAATGATCATAAATTTTAATAAAAATGCCAAGTTATGATAGAATTAATTCTTGCCACTTCTTAGCCCAATAATTTCCCTTTCCTACCTACTGTTACAACCGTACGCCCCGTTATAACCCTCGAATAAGACCTCGTGATCTCGATTTGAAGAAATGAGCCGGTGGCGAGTTGGTCTGATTGCAAGCTTATAGGAGAATTTAATTAAATTTGATTTTGAGCGTTCATGATTAAAACCCCAATTGAGAGTGAGTTAATTTTCCGATTCTCTTATAAGTGAGGCCTCTTCTCATTACATATGTTCGTGTCATGCCTTAATTCTAATTTTTAATCTTTGCACCTTTCAAAACATGATATTCATGAAGGATTGATGATAATGTTTGATTTGTAGGCCTGATATAGTGAGCAAGTATCATTTCATTAAACACTGCAATCAAGGGAATTCAATACTTGTAGTTTTTGATTGTCTTATCCCAATCCAAAAAGAATGTGATTTATGAAGCCACGAAAATGAATTGAATATGTAGAGTCCGTGTTCCTAGGAACATTGACTCTGACTGCTCGGGGACGATCAGTATTAAATGTGAGGATGTTGATAATGGCCAAAAATGACCATTATTTTCAATCCATTTCCGTGTCTTAAACGGGCATTTGATCGCATTCCGGTCTTACATTAAGTAAGAAAGCAGTCGAATTGGACTGATTTATGCATAATTGTAAAAATAATAAGCTGGTGTGAAAAAGGCATAAATATGTAATTTTATTACATATTTATGTTAGAAAAATCCAAAAACATGAGAAAAAGAAAAGGAAACAAAAAGATGGGAAAAAGATAGAAAAGCCCACAAAAAGAATATTTTCGGCCCATCTGGCCCAATCCAGCAGGCCCAGGAAGACCTTTGTCGCGGAAGCCCTTGGCGCGATGCAGTGTTCCGCGACAAAGGCATGTTCCGCGACCAACTGGCCCCAAAAGAAGAGGAGACCAGCCAAGTCCCTGGCGCGATGACCCTTGTCGCGATGGCATGCTCCGCGACAAAGGTCCATTCCGCGACCAAGATGCACAAATAGAGACACAAGACCCAGTCGAGAAGCTTTGCCACATGCAGTGTGTTCCGCGACCAACTTGATGTTCCGAGACAAAGCTGTGATGTGTGTGATGTCTTAAGACACAATGGGCTAAAATCAAGGCCCATGGGCTTAGGGTTGCACTTCTATAAATATGAGGTGTCTCCCATGAGCTTAGTGTGGTTGGATGGTTGAAAATTTGAAATTTAGGAGTTCTTGAAGGCAAGCTTAGGAGTTCTTCCTTAGGTAGAGTAGTTAGGTTTATTTTTATGTATTATTTAATTTTTGCACTTAGTTTAGCTTAGTTTAGTGTTTTACTGTTCATAGTGCCTAGATAGCCATTTTTATACCATGTTTTGTTTTCTAAACTCTTGTTTTAGGGTTTGTAACACCCAAACCATGGGTATTAACAACACCCCTTCAATAATATGGGAAAACATTCAGCATTTGTGTCCCAAATCATGAAATGGGTCTCACACCCCATGGATTTATGCTTTCTTTTTCATTTTGGGGTCATTTGACCCCCATTTTGTTATTTTCAAGTTTACTGTTAGCATATTATGGATAATGTTGTGTGGATGTGTGATCAAACCCTAGATTAGGATTCCTGCTTTATTTTAATATCCTGCCCAGTCTTGTTATTTTTGTTTAAGCATGTTCTTCCTCATTTTGAATGTTTCTTGCTTATTTTTAGCTTAGAATAGCTTTTTGATCTGAAATAGGGTGAGATCACGCTGTTTGCATGCCACTGTTCATTTCTGCTTTTTCTGACTTCTGTCCTGAACCACCTTGGGCGCCAACCGCCTTCTGGCGCGGAACCACGTTCCGCGACAGAGTGGCTGTTCCGCGACCAAGGTGTTTCAAGACACTTGTCTCCAAATTTAAAACCCTTTGTCGCGGAATACCTTGTCGCGGAGCCACGTTCCGCGACAAAACTATCCATGCATAGCGACAAAGGAACCAAACTCTTGCATTTTGTCTTCATGGCTTCTTGTCGCAGAATCATCTTGTCGCGGGGCCACGTTCCGCGACAAAATCTCATTCCGAGACAGAAAAATTATGCCATGTTCTTTGATCTTTGAACACCTTGTCGCGGAACACCTTGTCGCGGAACCACGTTCCGCGACAAAAATTTCCATGCATAGCGACAAAGGTTCAAATGCTTTAGAATTTTATTAAAACACTTTGTCGCGATGTCACCCTTGTCGCGGAGCCACGTTCCGCGACAAAACCTTGCATAGCGACAAAGAGGCGTTATGCTGCCAAAAATTCTAAAAACTTGTCGGGATGTCCATGTCGCGGATCTCGGTCCGCGACAACATTTATGATATAGCGACAAGGTTCCTCTCTCTCTATTTGATCTCAAACAAATCTCATCCTCTCCCTATTTTATATTGCAACACTCACATCATAGCCCCACGGGTTAGGATGTAACATTCTAGAATTGCAATATAGGGTGTTATGCTGCCCAAATTTTGATTCTCCATTTGCATCACTTAACTGATTGAACCCTTGACTCATTAATGATTAAAAATTGAGATTAGCAATAATCACTCTTCAATAATCATCATGATTAAAGGACCTTTGTTCAATTGCCATTAAAACACTCTTGTATAAACAAAATCCTAATGGCTTAAACAGATAATCTGGACTGTAATTAATTATGGTAGGAAGGATTATTTGAGACCATTACATGTGGACCCGATCCACAACCTTGCATGAGAAACCAATGTCTCTCATACAATGGATCTTCTTTTGCTTCTTATTTATTTTGTCTTTGTGTGTTGTGTGGAACCATTAGTAGAGAATACATCAGAATAATGTTGGCGGGTCCTCCCTCATGGATAACTAGCTCGTATTTTGGGTATTAGTTACTAATTGTTATTTTGCATGGTCTGAATGGCTGTCAGTGGAAGCCTTGGCGGTTCGCCCACCCGGGGTTATAATAGCTGCTCGACTGATTTCCATCCAGATACAGTTTTATTTTTGTTATCTTAATTTCCAAACCCAAATTTCAATCTGTAGTGGGAATCAGTTGGCATCAGTCAATGCCAACTAATGATCATTATAGAAGGGAAGCATGTAGGTTTTTATCCGAATTCACAGACAGTGGAGGCCCAACTGGTGTTGACACCACCATTACAGGGTCTAAACTGTCTAAATTCGCTCCATCCGAGTGATTGGGAAATTGGACAGTAGATGTTTACAGTCCACCCGATTACTCTGCCATTACTTTGGTATCTTGACCATTCCATTCTGTGTTTCACCTTCTGTCTAGACCCGCTTCTATATTTTGGGTCAATTAATTTTACACTTCCATATATCCTTATGCATGATAATATTATGTACTGTTGTGGTCTGTAATTATTTTGGGATCCTTCCCTTGGACAATAGAAGTCTAGATCTTAACAGATATTGCTTTATAAACTTCCAACAAAAACCTCTTTATAAAATCCGGATCTGAGTAAGGGATAAATTCTTCAGTTATGACTAATTCATATTCTATCAAGGGTTATATTTTGGGAATTAAGAAGCAGATTCAGCGATTAGGTCTCGTCTAGACTGAAAGGGTCTGTGTTTTAACTGAGAGTCTAGTACCTGACAGGGAATGATTTTCAAATCCATTATCTTCCAAAATTGCTGGTTGATGGAAATGTAAGATTAGGTGCTACACCGAGATGGGGTCCACTTGGATTCAAATACAGTGTAGTAAATAATCTTAGAGGAACATCATTCAGGCCTTGGTTATTTTCTAAGATAGGGTTGAGTTTTCTTTCAACTGCTATCTTCTTCTGCCAAAGCCTACTCTTGAGTCCTGAGTGAGTGCATCCGGAACGAACTAATTTATTAGGTCGTTTCATTAGTTTGTATCTCATAATTACCCGGAAGGAAGTGAACACACTAGTGGTCCACTGAGAGCTGGGAGTTCTTGATCCATACTCTGTCATTCTGATGGGGAGCTGTCTTTTACTACCAGGGTCAGATTTTCAAAACCTCCGAGTGATAGGATTTTAAATGCTTTCTTTACCGCTTTCTTTCAACCGCTTTCATTAGAGGTCACTCGGGTGTATTGAGAGTCGTGTATCTGCTACTAGGATTGACAGTTAAGGGATAGTTTAGGGCTTGATTCAAATCTTTGGGTGTGACATGGGAGAATGATAGTGGTACTTGGCATTTCAATAAATGATGTGTCGGGTGTTGCTTATCCACCACAGATGAAGTAACATACCCAGGCCAGGGCAGTTACGAATCTGTGGTATCTTAGAATTTGCGGTCTTAAGAACATGTAAACTCATATTGCAAGTACCTGTCTGCTAAAGGGAAAGCCTTATTGAGAGCATGAGAATTAGCTATCTGAAAGAAATATCCCAAACAACGATCTGCGTATAAAAATGGAAGTTTAATATTGCTGTATCTCACTCTTGTCCAATTTTCATTCTTTTCTTCCTGTCCTTTCTGTCCACATTGTGACTCAACTTCACGGTTGGCACAATGCTCCTTTTTCCTGCTTTCGTAGATAGTGTTTACCGCATTCTTAGAATAATTCTTACCCGCTTTCTAAAATAGATTTATTTGCTTTGTAGATTAATTTAACTGCTTTCTAGATCTAATTTACATTCACGTCAGTAGTTATTAATCACCTTTCAAACTTATTGAGCAATACGAATGGAAAATCTAGTAAAACGACGTGGGACCTGCTTCTATCGCACATCCTCCAGTGAACGATCCGGTCTTACTATAAATTACTGCAATTTTTGACACCGTGCGCTTTCGGGCCACAGTTTCTTAAACACGGGCAATAAAAACATGACTACTTATAAATATATCCCTAATCACAACTCCGCCATCATAAATTGGTTTCATTAAATAAAATCTAAACCAGGACCATGATTTTTCGGAAAATACTCATGTAGTGGGAACTTGCCAAAAGTTTCATGGCAGGAACTCTCATGGCAAGAATTGATGAGAAGCATCATGGCGTACTTGCCGGGGATCCTCAGTGTGACAGGCTGAAGGTCAATCTATCCCGGCTATGCCATGAGATTTGTCAACATTTTATGACAGGGAGGACCACAGCGCCATTTGAAATTAAAGCACCACACTTGAGTAATAAAAAGACTAATAATCTGGATATATCCCTAAACCCTTTCCCGTGAATCATAACTCTTTTCATGTAATAAATCTAACCTGGTATATTTTTAAGAAAATGCTCGTGGGACGGAAATTGTCAAAAGTTTCAATACACCCCTTAGAGTTCTATTTGATTATGGAGCTAGTTGTTCAATTATAGCATCAAGAATAGTGCCTGAGTTAGATCTACCTAAGTGCGAGAGAATTAGCTTAGGAATTCAATTGCTTTCTGGAGAAGTAGTATCTTGCTCTACACGATATAACGGAATTCCTATAGTGATAAAGAACGTAGAATTCTTCGCGAACTTAGTAGAATTTAACTTAAGAGACTTTGACATCATACTGCGGATGGATTGGTTATCCCAGTATAAGGCGGTGATCGAATGCCAAAAGCAAAAGATCACCTTGTCAAAAAGTAGGGGAAAGAGAGTTATCTTTTACTCTCAGCCCCCTAAGAAGAGTAACAAAATCGTTAGTGCACTTAAACTAAGTAACTTGATGCGTAAGGGGTATGAACTGTATGCGTGCTACGTGCACAACCTTGAGGCGGAAGAGAACAAGGTTGATAGCATACCAGTGGTAAGAGAATACCCGGATGTGTTTCCCGAAGACATACCGGGCATGCCACCTGAGAGGGATCTTGAATTCACGATAGATCTCATTCTGGGCAGAGCCTGTCTCAAAAGCTCCGTACCGGATGGCACCACTTGAAATGGAGGAGTTAAAAGACCAACTCGAGGAGCTGTTAGGAAAAGGATACATAAGGCCGAGTACTTCCCCCTGGGGAGCACCGGTTTTATTCTTTAAGAAGAAAGACGGAGGACTACGTCTTTGCATAGATTACCGAGGACTAAACCAAGTGACCATCAAAAATAAATACCCTCTGCCGAGAATAGAGGATCTATTTGATCAACTGAAGGGAGCTTCAGTATTCTCGAAGATCGACTTACGATATGGGTATCACCAGTTGAGAATTGCCGAGAAAGACATTCCGAAGACGGCGTTTCGAACTCGATATGGTCACTACGAGTTCACAGTGTTATCCTTTGGGTTAACAAATGCTCCGGCAATGTTCATGAACCTCATGAACAATGTATTTCGAGAGCTGTTAGATCAGTGCGTAGTGGTGTTCATTGATGACATCCTGATCTACTCGAAAAACGAGGAGGAGCATGCCCAGCACTTGCACCAAGTGTTAGGGACCTTGCGAAGGAATCAGCTATACGGCAAATTGTCCAAATGCGATTTCTGGTTAAAGGAGGTAGCATTTCTTGGACATATAGTATCCGCTGATGGAGTTTCAGTGGATCCGGCAAAAGTCTCTGCCGTAACTGAGTGGGCAACTCCGAAGAGTCCAACGGAAATAAGGAGTTTCCTTGGATTAGCTGGGTATTATAGACGATTTGTGAAGGAATTTTCAAGGATTGCACGTCCTTTGACCCAACTACTGAAGAAAGGAGCAAAATACGAGTGGAGCGAAGCGTGTGAGACCGCGTTTCAAGAGCTGAAGAAACGACTCACAACCACACCCGTATTAACACTACCATCAGAGAATGGTGACTTCGAAGTTTACAGTGATGCTTCGAAGGAAGGTTTAGATTGTGTCTTGATGCAAGATTCGAGAGTCGTAGCGTATGCATCACGCCAACTAAAACCTCACGAGGAGAATTATCCAACACATGACCTGGAGTTGGCAGCGGTCGTTTTCGCTCTAAAGATATGGAGACATTATCTTTATGGGCGGAAGTGTCGAATGTTCACCGACCACAAGAGCTTGAAATATATATTCACTCAGAAGGAGTTGAATTTGAGACAGCGAAGGTGGTTGAAACTCATTAAAGACTATGATTTAGAGATAGCATACCACGAGGGGAAGGCGAATGTGGTAGCCGATGCCCTAAGTCGGAAAACCCAACATGTGATGAACTCGTTGGTAATTCCGCCGGCATTGTACATGGAGTTAGCAAGATTGGAGTTAGAACTTGTGCATCCGGGCACAGTGAGTGAAACGATCAACGCCATGGTCGTAGAAACTCCAATATTTGACGAGATTAAGCTCGCCCAACCGGGCGATGCGAAACTCGAGAAGATAAGGGGGTATATTGCCGAAGGAAAGACAATAGGATTTGCTGTCCACGAGGATGGAAGCATCCGTTTTAAAGGGAGATGGTGTGTGCCTCAGAAGTGTGCCGAATTGAAACAAAAGTTGATGGAAGAAGGGCACAACACGCCATATTCCGTACATCCCGGAGGTGACAAGCTATACAAAGATCTGAAGAAGATCTATTGGTGGCCGGGAATGAAGAAGGAAGTGGCAAACTTCGTAGCGAAATGTCTCACCTGCCAAAAGGTTAAGGCAGTGCGACAAAAACCCTTAGGACTGATGCAACCATTAGAGATTCCAAGTTGGAAGTGGGATAGCATCTCGATGGACTTTGTCTCGGGATTACCCCGATCACCTAAAGGCATGAACAAGATTTGGGTGATTGTGGATAGGCTAACGAAGACAGCCATATTTATCCCGATGAAGGACACGTGGACTATGGACCAATTGGCCCGAGCCTACATTGATAATGTGGTACGACGATATGGAGTACCACATGATATCATTTCCGATAGAGACAATAGGTTTGTCTCTCATTTCTGGACAGAGTTACAAAAAGCTCTCGGTACTCAAATCAAAATGAGCACCGCATTCCACCCAATGACGGATGATCAAACCGAGAGAACAATCCAAACACTAGAAGACATGCTGAGAGCATGCGTGTTGGAATTTAAGGGAATTGGGAATCCCATTTACCCTTAATCGAATTCTCTTATAATAATAGCTACCATGCTAGCATTGGCATGGCACCTTTCGAGGCGTTGTATGGACGAAAGTGCCGAAGCCCATTGAGCTGGGAAGAAAATGATAAGTCGGTGGTAGTGGGACCACAACTTATCGAAGACATGGCTCAACAAATCAAAGTGATTCAAGGAAAAATGAAAGCCGCTCAAGACCGTCAAAAGAGTTATGCCGACGTGAGACGACGAGACCTAGAATTTCAAATGGGAGATAGGGTCATGCTAAAGATATCACCCATGAAGGGGGTGATGCGCTTTGGCAAACGAGGAAAGTTGAGTCCTCGATATATAGGACCTTACGAAATTCTAGAACGAGTCGGAAATTTAGCCTACCGACTGGCTTTACCACCACAATTAAATCGAGTTCACAATGTCTTCCATGTCTCACAACTAAAGAAGTATGTGCCGGACCCGACACATGTACTTCAACCGGAGATAATTGAGCTCGATGAAGATTTGACTTATGAAGAAGTCCCAGTGCGTATTCTCGACACCAAGGAACGAGTAACGAGGAACAAAACCATCAAAATGATCAAGATTCTATGGTCGAACCACGAAAGTGAGACGGCAACTTGGGAAGTAGAATCCGACATGAGAGAATGCTACCCGACATTGTTCCAAACCGATACCGACACAGTTATGGGGACATAACTGCAATCTTAAGGGGGAGAGGATGTCATACCACCTATTTTTCGCACATTTTTGTAAACTTTTGAACTACGTTATGGCTTGATCCCTTCACACGGTACGTAGGCAGCTTAGAAGTTTAATTCTAAGTTCAGTCACAAAATAACAAAACAAACAAAAGACCTTAGCACGAGAAAGGCCGTAACACAACTTCGAGGACGAAGTTGATTCTTAAGGAGGGTAGACTGTAATACCCGAGAATTTTCCAACATAAAATAAAACAATAATTAAATAAATAAAAATAAATAAAATAAATACCATAAATAAATAAATCCAGCAAATAAAGAAATAAATAAAGATAAGGAAATGAGAAATGAGATTTTTACTAAAAAAGGAATTAAAGGAATTTAATTAAATAAAAAGAATTGATTAAAGACAAGTAAATTGTACACCGGAACACGACACCAATGAACTCGAGAATTCGAGTCCAAACATCCAATTAGACCCGGGTAAGAATTTAGAGAGAAAGTAGAAACCCGAAGATACCTCGGAAATCGGAAAACGGGAGCATATAGGGGTAGAAATCCGAAAGAGAGTAGGAAAAGCATGACGGATCACACGACCGCCCGGACCGAAGTCCAGGCGAAGTCGGCGCGGTGGCCGCGCGGTCGAAGAAGGGAGAGCGCGCCACGACCGCGCCACGCGACAGATTCGCTCGTTGCGTGAATCTCTCGCCCGAACGCGGATTTTTCGACATTCGGTTGAACATCTTTCGACTCAAGACCCTTAGGGTCAGATCTTAGACGCCCTAGGTCTTAGCTGTGTATAAATAAACCCCCTTGGAAGCCCCGAACACTTTTACAAAACCCTACAACTCTCTATACATTCGAAACCCTAAATCTGGAGTCGTCGGAGGCACGAAACCAAGGCTTGGACTGTTGGACGAAAATTTCAAGATCTCCAGCGTTGTGGTAAGTCTCGATCCAAACCTTGTTCCATATACGATTCGAAAACGAATCCTAATCATCTCCTTTTTCTTTCTACACCTTGAATTGGATCTAGAGCGTAGAACCCGACGAACGGAGAGGAGAAACGGTGGACTGGAAGCCACGCCTTCGAAATAGACGATCCCAGACGTTCAAAAATCAGTAAGTTAGCCTTACATGGTTTTGGGAGGAATTAAAACGTTCGAAACTAAAAGATTTAACAAGAGATCGTAAATCTGCCAATGTATGTTTTTACCGGCGCAACAGTTTTGTCAAGTTTTTCCGAACCTTAAAACGATTCAAACGGAAAAACTTAAAAAACGAAAAATGTTCCTAAGGCTTAGATCTATCTACTGTAAAATTTTCAGAATTTTTAGAGAAGATTTAATATGCGAAAACCAACCGAAACCGAACTGCTTGAAACTAGATCTTGAAATTCTTGACAGAACTTAGGTCCGATCTTGATCACGTTTTTTACATAGGTTCTACACCGATTTAGATCTTTGGCCAAACATGAAAGTTGTAGATAAATGTCTTAAGATAGGCTCTGTAAAATTTCATCAAATTTGGAATTGTTTTGCTATGGTAGATTTCAATATCTTTAAACTGTGACATACAAAATTCGGACAGAATTGTGTTTCTGTGAAAATTGGTGTTTTTGACCTATTTCAGTATCTCGGATTGAAAACGTTAAAACACAAAAGTTGTTCATCTCGATGTTTCTGAGTCAGTAGTGAAATTTCGGAATTTTTGGAGTTTAATCTGATTTTAGACGAATTTTAGAGTAAACTGTGGTTTACCGGAAGTCAAATCGTGAAATACTTGAAATACCAAATCTGGGATGTAAGGGGGAAATTAGAATTAAATTAAATTGAAATGTGTGTGGTTGTCTAATTAAATTATTTAAATGCTTTATTTAAATTATGACTTTATTTTAAATTGAATAGTTAATTAAATTAAATCGAATATTATGTTACTATCATGCTTTTATTTAATTATGAAATGAATGGCTTTTAAACCCTACGATCATGTCTGTGTTAACTTACTCAGCAAGTTGTGCTGACCAAACTATTTTTTTATTTTCTTTTATTACAGAGTATGTAGAATGAACATGAGCACGTTCATGCATGGGAACTTTACTTTTGGGAAAACATTATTTTGTTTTTAAATTCGTACACTAGACTATTTTATGAACGGGCCTGTTTAACCCGTGTTTTGGCCATGTCGGCCCTATTTACATTTTCCGCTGCAATACTGTACTAAAACAATTATTTCGGCTGCGCTATGATATTACTATTTTCGAATTATATCGTATGGGCTGTTTTGAATGCTTTAAATGTTTTAAATACTGCAATACATAGCCTTGCATTCCTTTAGTAAGCTCGGAGAAACCGTGTCTTACTAGGGAGATGTGGCGGTGACATCCCGACCTGGGTGACCAAAAACCGGGGTGTTACAATGACATAGTCGAGAAATTGTTGAGAAATTTAGAGCATTAAAAAATTAAAGCTTTAAAAAGTCATGTTGATGAAATCAAGAGGGAGAAATTGAAGTTACAAGAAATGAGAACATTCAAGAAGAGGTACTAAAGTTAAAAGTAAGAAACCAAGACTTGAAGAAAATGATCAAAGAAAAATAAAAACTCTACGAAGTATTGTCATTAGGAAAAGTAGCCAGAGATCAACTCTAAGCAAAACAAGGTTGGTAAGTGGAGGTATTTTAAAACAATCAACTAGTTCAGAAATACGTATTCCCAAGGGAAACCGTTGTCGAAACTAACACGTGACTCCACTTAAATATCATTTATCAATGACATTCTGCAGACACATGTATGGGGATAGTAAGTGACTTAATAAACAGTTGACCTATTGTTTAGAAACCTAAGAACTTCGTGAAAGAATCAGAAAATATGGATTCCAAAGAAGAAAAACATTTTATGTCTGGTGGTTTTTTTGTTACAAGAATGATGCCACAACAATAGTTTTTATTTTGACTCTAAATATTCTAGACATATTATTTGATGAAGGGATGCATTTTAAAATTTAGCAGGAGATGTAGTATTTGGTGATAGGGTTCAAAGTAAAATTTTTGAATATGGCATATTAAATGATTGAATCTTGTCAAAGTTTTCGGAGGTGAATCTTGTTGAATGACTGACAACTTGATTCTGTTGACCGTGAAAATATTTGGGAACAATATCCCTATTTAGGACTGAATTGCGCTAATGGAATGCAGAAAAAATAATTGCAAAAAGAAGTCTGTAATTAATTGAATTGAAATATTACAAGAAAAAAGAACAGAACATGATACAGGAATTGAAGAAAGCTGTAAAGAAAGCAGTAAATTGCAGAAAGCAATAAAAATAAACTGAAAGCTAAGAAAATAATGAAGTCTCTATTTGAGAGTTGTTTTGGAGGTGGAGCCAGATGGAGATCGTCTTTCAGATTTATAAGCCAAGCTTTCAAACCATGCTGCGTAACTCCCCACTATGCCATAACTTCCTTGGGCTTCAACCGCGGGATCCGCCGTTCTGCCAGTCTGCCTCTCTTGCCCGATAATTATTGTGCTATAATATGGATCGGGCTACTAATTGAGTTGAAAAATTGGGCCGATGCGAACTGAGCCTCAATAATGGGCCCCAACATCTTTTTTGGTGACAACAGATGCCCCCTTGCGCTTTCGGTCGATGTAATTGAGACCGAAAATGCACATATAATTTGAATCCCACGATTTTCTTAACCGCAATCGACGTGAGGCAGCCGCCACAAGGAACATCAGACGCCGCTGCTCAGCTCTCAGCCGCCGTCACAAGCCTAAGCCGCCACTCACGTTTGGCCATCCGCCGTGCATCAAGCCCAGGATGTCGTTCGCATTGAGCCAGCCGCCCTCCGCACCACTTCAGGCACCATTCGCATCACTCCAGCCGCCAAGGCAGAGGCCATCCTCTTGGAGATCCTCAGCCGCTAATGGAGATCCCAGCTGCCGCTGCGTTGCTCCAGGCCGCCACTATCAGTCCCAGCCGCCACTTCTTGTCCGCCATTTGTATCTGTCGCCGGGCCGCCGCCTAAAACACAGCCGCCGATATTGCTTGATCTTCAGGCTGCCATTCCACTCTAAGCCGCTGTCGCGATCCACCAGGCTTAAGTTAGCCGCCACTCGTCTCCATCCGGCTGTCGTCGCCACGTGCTCAGCCGCCAGCCGCCATTGCCAAGGCAACGTTGTCAGCCGTCACCCAGAAGCACAACATCAGCCACCGTTCACCCTCAGTCGTTCGCGCCTGCCTCGGCCACCCGGGATGCCTCAGCCTCAGTTGCCCGCACTTGCCTAGGCGCCCGCGCCTCCCTCAGTCCCCGGCCCTGTCAGGCGCCCGCACCTACCTCAGCCGCCCGGCCTGCGTCAGGCGCTGCGCGCCTGCCTCAGTCCTCCGGGCCTACCTCATCTGCGCACCTGCCTCAGTCCTCCGCGCGCTGGCACCCAGCTGATGAACAACAGAGAGCGCAAGCAAGGGAGAGAATAACTGTTTCATTTGTATTTCATCAAAGAGTAATTGTTCAATGTACAAGAGATAAAGGCCAGAACATAAATACTACTGGACTAGCAAAACTAATGGGCCATGGGCCAAGCCCACAAATACATGTCAGCCCAAGAAGAACAAAAAAGGAAAATAAGTCCAGTAGCAGTCAACCAACTCCAGCAGCTTCCTCCTTCGGTTTGCTCGGGCACTTCTTGCCTTTATGCTCAATATCCCCACCGCAAGGTGAAGCATTCCAAAGCTTCAGCTTGGAACAAAAATGATGGAAGTGGCGAGGTGTCAGACCTTTGGTGAAGATGTCAGCTAATTGTTCAGTGGTAGGAACAAATAAAGGATCAATTTGAACTTGTTGGAAGTAGTCTCGATCATGGCATCCAACATCCAAATGTTTTGTACGCTCATGATGGATAGCATTTTTCACTAACTGGATGGCAGACATATTGTCACAGTATAGAGGATATGGTGTAGGTAAAGATAGCTGCAGTTCTTTGAAGAGAGAGCCAACCCACATCAACTCTGCTGCTGCAGCACCTAAGCTCCTGTATTCGGCTTCTGTGGAGGTTCTAGATACAACATCTTGCTTTTTGGTCTTCCATGCAATAAGAGAGTCACCAAGGAAGACACAGTAGCCTGTTAAGGACTTTCTTGTAGTAGGGCAATTACCCCAGTCAGCATCACAAAAACCTTTCAATGCAAGAGTAAGGCCAAAAGGAAAATGCAAGCCAATGTGAGGTGTATTTCGGATGTACTGAAGAACCTGTAGAACTCCATTCCAATGAGTGACTGTAGGACAGTGCATATGTTGACTAAGTTGCAACACACTAAAGCAGATGTCTGGTCGAGAGAATCCCAAGTATAGAAGTTTGCCCACCAATCTTCTGAACAACTGAGGATTGTTAAAGTGTGGACCTGAGGTGTCAAACTGATGGTGAGGAAGAAAAGGGATGTGAACTTTTGATGTAGCAGGTAGCTCCACCTCAGAAATAATGTCCATGGCATATTTTGGTTGGCTAACTGAGTAGCCAGATGCTGAACGAGTAATTTCAAGACCAAGAAAATAGGAGGCAGCACCAAGGTCTTTAATGGTGAACTAAGTGTGCAGACTCTTCTTGACAGAGGTAATTTCTTCTGTGTCATCTCCTGTAATGAGAATGTCATCGACATATACAACCAACAGAACAATTCCAATGTTGGTGAATTTGTAGAAGACACAGGGATCAGAGTAGGTGCATTTAAAACCTGAGGTTGTGAGAAAGGTTTTCAATGCAGCATACCACTGACGAGGGGCTTGTTTCAACCCATATAGGGACTTCTTCAGCTTGCAGACTTGACCAGGAGAGGAAGAGAGTCCTTCAGGGCAAGTCATATAAATTTCCTCATCCAACTTACCATGCAAAAATGCATTGTTAATATCCATTTGAGACAACTTCCACTGATGAGAGGCAGCAAGAGCAATGATGATCCTGACACTGATGGTCTTTGTCACAGGGGCAAAGATTTCAAAAAAATCCTTGCCAAATTTTTGGTGAAAACCCTTGGCTACAAGACGAGCTTTGTGCTTGTTTACAGTCCCATCAGGATTGAATTTCACTCTAAACACCCATTTACAACCTATAGGTTTCTTTCCAGAGGGTAAAGAAACAATATCCCATGTGCCATTCTTTTCCAATGCTGTAAGCTCATCAGTGATAGCTTTATCCCACTGTGGTTTCCCATGAGCTTGCTTAAAAGTTTCAGGGACAAAGACATCATCATCATAGGAAGTACAAATCTAATCCTTGTACTTTTCTGGTCTTCTAATAGTTCTCTTTGGTCTGGTAAAAGCTTCAGGTGGAGCAGCAACACCTTCAGTGCTTAAATGTGAATCAGTTGAAGGATGGTTGTCCATATGAGATGGAGAACCAGAATATGAGTTGTCAAGGAGAAACTCAATAGAGTGTGATGAGCACTGTCTCTCAGTGGGAGAGACAGGAGAGGATGCATTAAGAGTATGGCTGTATGATCTGTGAGAGACCAGAGGAGAGGTGAGGACACCTTGATGAGCAGTGGGCTCATCAGGAGAGGTAGCACTATGGTAAGCAGCAGTGGGTTGCTTACTGATGTCATGGGAGTGTTGGGTTTGTATATAAGGTGTGGGATACACGTTAGAGGCAGATGTAGAGGCAGACTGGGGCTGAGTAGGGAGCTGGTTAGCAGAAAGGTTAGATGGTGGGAAAGGCTGCTGTTGAAAAGGAAAGATTGTTTCATGAAACACAACATCTCTGGAGATAACAACTTTATTGCTGTCAAGAACTAAGGTTTTAAACCCTTTCTTATGTGGGGCTGCCCCAAGATAAACTCCCTTCATACCCCTAGCATCAAGCTTCCCCACTGGATGAGCATTTTTCACATAGCACAGGCATCCAAAACAGTGAAGGTTGGACAAGTCAGGCTTTTGATCAAGCATAACCTCACATGGAGATCTCCACTTAAGGACTGCAGTAGGAAGTCTATTAATAAGATAAGCAGCATGGAGCATGGCATCTCCCCAATAGGTTTTAGGAATGGTTGAGGTAAGAAGAAGGTTTCTGGCAACTTGAATAAGATGCCTATGTTTTCTCTCTACTCGACCATTTTGTTGTGGGGTGTAAATGCATGAGGTTTGATAAACTATTCCCAGAGATGTAAAAAGGTTGGAACAAGTTTTATTGCAGAACTCACTCCCATTATCAGTTTTAATTATTCTAACCACCCCATTGAATTGAGTTTTAACATAGGCCAGGAATTTGGATAATAGAGTTGAGGTTTCAGATTTGTGATGTAGCAAGTACAGCCAAGTGGCTCTAGAGCAATCATCCACAATGGTCAAAATATATTTGTAATTTGATCTGTCACCAACTGAAAAGGGACCCCAGAGATCACAATGAATTAAATCAAAACATGATGAAGCATGAGATTCACTGGAAGAAAAGGGAAGTTTATGAATTTTTGAGACAGAACATATGTCACAGGGAGAGTGATCTTTATTCTCTAAAGCAAAACCAAGCTTAGTCATAACAATAGGAGAAGGATGCCCTAAAATGTTATGCCAAAGATTAAAATTATTAGACTTATCTATAACAGTAAGAGTAGGTAAACAATGTAAGGAAGGATTTCTGTCACAGCAGAAAGTGTAAAGGTTGTTTTTCAATTTACCCTTAAGGAGAGTCTTCTTAGAATTCATGTCCTGCAAGATGCATGTGGAAGGATCAAAGGTAGCAAAACAATTAAGGTCTTTAGTTAATTGACTAATAGAGAGAAGGTTTAGAATAACTCCAGGCACATACATCACATTGGGTACAGTGAGATCCTTGGAAATTCTCACTGATCCAATGAGAGTAGGTACCTTAGTTGAGCCATCTGGCAGATAGATATATCGATTGAATTTAAAAGGCTGAGGGTCAATCAAGCAAGAGGGATCAGCACAAAGGTTTATACTGGCACCCGAATCTGATAACCAAACACCATTGAGAAAATTAGAATCAGAAGAGCTACCTGCCACTTCAAAGATTCCTCCAACAAATTCCAAAGGTGTTGAATGATTGGATGCTGACTGGTTCCTTGCCAATTCCTCAAGTTTAGCTTCAAGTTTGGAGAGAATTCTTCCTTCTATGGAAGACATTGCAGCTTCATCACCATGAACCTCTTTACTATTACCAGTAACCACAGCTCCAGCAACTGTCTTGTTTTTCCTTTTGTCACTGAGCTCCTTATACCAGTCTGGTATGATGCCTGAAACCATAAAGCAGCTAGCTCTACTATGGCCTGTCTTCTTGCAGTGATCACAATAAGCATTTTTATTAGCCAACTGATAGCACTTGTCTCTTGTGTGTCCTGTCTTTTTGCAATACGAACAGGAAACTCCACCACTTCGACCAGACACATTAGACTTATCAGGCATTCCTTTGTCATGTGTAACAAGGACAAAACCAGCTGAATGTGATTCACTACCAGTGACTGCTGTGTTACCTTTTTGAGACTCAATGTTGCACAGCATACCATGTGCCTTGCTCACAGGAGATAAAGGATCCATGAGTAATATTTGGTTGCTAACATGTGTAAATTCATCATTAACACCCATAAGAAATTGCACCAGTAACTCATATTCGTCTGATTCCTTTAAAGCCTTGAGTGTTTATGAGCTACAGGTTTTAGGAAAAGGTTTTAGCGCTTTGAGAGCATTCCACTGAGATATAAGATCACTATAGTAACTGGTTATAGATCGACCTCCTTGAGTGGTGTTAACAAACTTTTTCTTAAGCAAAATCACTTGAGGACCACTAGTCTGCCCATAACAATCCTCTAACTCCTTCCACAGACTAAATGATGTTTCAGTGTGAAGAAATTGACTCATAATTTCAGGTATCAACGATTTTTGTAACCACGTAAGTATCAGGCAATCAACACGAATCCACTCATCATAGTTAGGATCATCAGCAGCAGGACATTTAAAAGTACCTTCAATGAATTTAATCTTAGCTTTGATGCGGAGAGTGTTCCGAACTGCAATTCGCCATGAGTTCCAGTTCGAACCATCGAACAAAATCGGAGCAAGCTTCAGATGAGGCTGATCGGCAACACTGAGACTAAGCTCAGGAGGTAGCGGAGCTGGTGCAATTGTTGAGGTTTCTTCAGTGCTAGGCGCCATCAATTGGAGTCGATAGCACAGAAAAACAAGAGATATGAGAAATACTTGAGCTGAATCAAGCAAATCAGCTCAGATTTACAGTTGAATGTGATCGGAAGAGTGGAATTTAGGAACGAAAGGCTCTGATACCATGATGAACGACAGAGAGCGCAAGAAAGGGAGAGAATAACTGTTTCATTTGTATTTCATCAAAGAGTAATTGTTCAATGTACAAGAGATAAAGGCCAGAACATAAATACTACTGGACTAGCAAAACTAATGGGCCATGGGCCAAGCCCACAAATACATGTCAGCCCAAGAAGAACAAAAAAAGAAAATAACTCCAGTAGCAGTCAACCAACTCCAGCAGCTTCCTCCTTCGGTTTGTTCGGGCACTTCTTGCCTTTATGCTCAATACCAGCGCGGAGCTGTCCGATGACTTGTGCAGGCAGTGGGAAGGAAAGACGGGAGTTCACGATCGTTGGGGTGATCGACGAGAATAGGGAGAAGAGAGTTAATGGTAGGATTGCAAATAAACACAATAATTTTGCTCAATTCGTAATTCGATTTGAATGATCATTCTAAGTACTTGGTACTGTCCTTTACTTTTGTGTTTCTGATCACTTACCTGTCTGTTGCATGGCAATTTTTAAACCATGAATCCATGATTTTGAAATTTTCATCATCTTCGGATCTTTCCTCTACATTAAGTGCAATATTTGTTGATAGTTCATCTTCAAGATGATTAATCTCGTAAGTCTGCAAGATTCCAACTAGACCTTCCAAGGTGATGGTGTGTGCTTATCCAATTCGTTCAAGATTGAGCATCATTGTTTTAAAAAAAAAAATTACTAAATTAGATCTACAAGTCGAACTCAAATATTTTAAATCTAACAATTCAAAATTAATTTTATTAAGTATTCAATAGGTAATTATAGAATAGTTGATTTAATTCAATTAAGTGATATTCGAAAAGTTTAATAAATAAAATAAATATTGTATAAATCGTTTCGATTCGAGTAATTTGGGACCCCAGTTAAGAGGCAACTCAAGATAGGATGATGGGCAACTGTATTGAATGGTATATAAGAAATCAGTAAAACTCGACCAAATGAGGGAGAAGTCATTAGAAGGGCAAAAAGACTTCTCACGTTGCATAAAAATAGCCAAGGTATATACTCCTTTTTTCTTTTTCTTTTTTAAGATTACACTTCTAATTTGCACGTATGCCAATGCACATTTTCAACGATTAATAACTTAAATTTGGTACAAGTAAAAATTCTAAAAATTTGATATTTAAACTACAAGATGAGATGAATCCAACAAGATCTCACTTGGCTATATTTTATCTTCCATAATTATAACAAAAATAAAAGTCAAAGTGCTACAATGACCAGTAAAAAAAAGTCAAAACATAACACTTAAAAAAAACGGAGGGAGTATTACTTTCTCCGGTTTTATGATAAGTGACACACTTTACCTTTGTGTATTATTTATTATTTATTTTTTTATTCACTTTTTTATCATAGTTACAAAAAAAAATACAGTCATTCAGATTTGTCTTATCTTATGTTTTAAAATATTAAAGTTTTATAATTTTTTATTTATAATAATTTAACTGATTAATCGTTAAAAATATATATACTTCCTCCGTCCCACTCAAATTATGAAATTTTTTACTTTAACAATGTTATCGCAACTATATAAGAAAAAAATATAGTTAAGTTCGGTCTTGCTAGATTCGTCTAATCATGTAATTTTAGAAAGTGTTAAAGATTTGTTTAGGACATCAATAGGCCGATAATACAATTTTGAGCCATTAAATATTGAATTATGAAATTTGCTCAACAAAAGGATTTCGGACCGGTTTTTTAGGCCAAATTGACCAAGTCAATGCCATAATGGAATGCGTGTGCGCCACTCGCCACCACTCTTCACGAGTTGGCCTAAAAAGCGGAAATGGTATCCTGTTAGTGGCCTATTATAGATTTTTTGTTTTTGTTTTATTTTTAAAATTAAAATAAATAATACTCTATCCGACCATTTATTTATATCTCACTTTTTTTTTGTCCATCAATCACATGAAATTGAAATAGGATATAATACCGTTTTAGTTACTACCAATTACACACTAAGTTAAAAGTTACGCTAAGACTATGCTAAACTAAGATAAAATAGCAGCTACTTTATAGCAGCTAAGACCCCATTTCCTTCTGATCTTCAATTTTGTTTCACTTTCCTAGATGGGTAGAGAACCTTATTTATCTATTGCCATTTATTTTATTTTATTAAATTTTTATTATTTATTTTATTATATTTCATTTAATAAATATAAATTGATTCAATTTAGTTTATTTTTGTAACGTCCCAATCACACACACTTGTAGATATTGTCCGCTTTGGGCTAACCCCCCCTCACAGCTTTAAAACGTGTCTACAAGGTAGAGGTGTCCACACCCTTATAATGATGCTTCGTTTCCCTCTCCAACCGATGTGGGATGTTACCCCATAGGCGCCCAGCGTCCCCCCCCCCCCCCCCCCCCCGGCACACCAGCCTGGGTAATGGCTCTGATACCACTCTTTAACGCTCCGAAAATTCAAACCTGATTTTCGGAAGCGTTATCATTGTACTAACTAGCCTATACTAGTGGCCAGCTAACTTAGAACAACTCGTACAAGGCTGAGCACAAACCTAAAGTGAATATCTGAATAATCAGTTTACTTGGTTTGGAAGGGAAGGTAGTGTAACACCCCGGATTTGATAACCCAGGCCGGGATGTCACCGCCGCATCTCCCTAGCAAAACACGGCTTCCCGAGCTCGCTAAGGAAATGCAAGGCTTGTGGGTATGCAAAAGATTTAAAACATTTCAAGATTTAGTCCGGAAATTTATAATACTTAATTCGATAGTAGTAATCATCATGCGCGAAAAATAAATAGAGGAAGTGCAGCGGAAAGTAAATCACGGCCAACATGGCCAAATCCTCGGGTTTAACAGACCCGGTAAAAACAGTACGATGCAGAATTTAAAATGTCCGTTATGATTTTCCCCCAAGTGCATATGCAATGCGTCACTCGACATACTCTGTAAAAAAAAACGAAAATGACAACGGTTGTCAGTATAAAAATATACTGAGTAAGTTAATCCCTAACTAACAAATAAAAGGGGTTACAAGTGTTTAAACTAAAGATTTCGCTTATCGTACGAGAATTAAAAATACATAATTTATTAGCAGCGGGAAAACATGATTAAAGGGCTTAATCTTAAAAGCGTAATTCAAAGCATACTTTAAGATGCATAAACTTTAAATACATAATTAAAGAAATGATAAATACGATTTAAGCATAATGGAACACTCACACAAGTCTTTTACTTTTCATCCCGTAGACTAAGAAGAGGACACCATACCGGGAGATCACTAACGAGGCAATCTCAACATAGGACCACTAACGAGGCAGTCCAAACAATGGGAGACCACTAACGAGGCAGTCTCAAAGATAGTAGGACCACTAACGAGGCGATCCAAAAAGATAGTAGGACCACTAACGAGGCGATCCACAAATACAGCGCGCGAGATCACTAACGAGGCAATCTCAGATAGTAAGGAGACCACTAACGAGGCAGTCTCAAAGATAATGGTAGTATGAAGATCGGCTCAGCCTAGTGAACGGGATTTTTCGAAAGTTCGTATTTCAAAGTCATCAAATGGTCGATATCGCGTTTTCATAGTTCGAGTTTTCTCAAGTTCGAAAAATCCTATTCGAGGCAGTTTACGCCTTTCTTAATTAAAAATTCGTCTTTTCTCCAAAAATTCTGAAATTTTTACAGTAATTCAAAAACACACACACGAACAACTTTCATGTTTTAAGTTTGTGGAAATAAGTTCCGAAGTGAGTTGAAATCCGAATTTATTGCAAAGAATAATTTATGTCTTAAAAACTGTTTTCGTCACACGTTCGTGCAACTCCGATTAAAAATTCATTTCAAAACCAATCGATGTGAAATTTTTACAGTAACTACACAACACGTTAAGGAACAACTTTTATGTTTTAAGAATTTGGAAATAATGAATTCTTGGTACTCAAAAATCGAGTGCAACTCACTGCATACTCATGGCCCTTAAAACGATTTCAAAACAGTTTTAAAAACATGGCCGTTTGACATATCAAATGAAAACCAAAATCCGTGAAATTTTATATGCATAATCTAGACACAATTATCTACAACTTTTGTTTAGGAATGCAAAGTTAAATCATTCGAAAAATGGGTGAAAAACATGCATCAAGTTGAATGAAGAAATCTATCACAGTTTTAAAACGTTCGGGTTGTCACAGAAAGTTTACGGCTGGATTTGGGATAGCAAAACTTAATGTCAACGGCTGAAATTTTGACACAAGATAGATAAAGGTGTTAGGAACAACTTTTATGTCGAAACGTTTTCGGTTTGAATTCCCGAAGGTCGAGTTTTTGGCGAGTCTTTAAAATTGGACGGAAATAGGGTTTTCGAAAACCGATTTTTGTTACAAGCCTATATCTCGAGATTTAAACAACAAACAACCACGAAAATTTGTGAGTAAGGTTTTAACTTACCTAGAATGATGATAGGGTCGCTGGATTGGGTTTCCGGACGTCCTAGGGTCACGACGAATGGCCAACTTCTCCGATCGCTTTTTGTTCGTTTTCCGACGGGAAATCGTAGTAAGGAAAAAGGGTTAGAATATGAGTTTTTGAGATCTATGGACGAATTGAAACTTTGTACAATAGCTTACCAAGAGTCTAGAGGGCAGGGGCTTGTCCCGGTCGTCCCGTCGTCGCCGGAATACTCGCCGGAAAGTAGTGTCGAAGGAGTTTTGAACTTGGAGAGGGAAGATGGAGTGTCTAGGGTTTGTTTACTGAAAATAAGGGGTAGGGGGCGCCCAATACCGAGTTTATGCACTTCCCTACTGCTGGGATCCGTTTACCATCGAAGAGAATGTTAATTTAGGCAAGAAAATCGCCATGGAAGGAAAGTTTACACTTTCAGCACCTCTGGCGCGCTGGTGGCGCGCACCCAAGCTTTTGTACGCGCGGAGCACGCGCGACCAGCCTGGAGTCGCGACGCCCTTGGCCGCGCGGTGGCCGCGCGGCGGCGCGCGGACAGCGCGGGCCGGCCGGACCGGCCGGTTCGGCGGTCCGCGTGTTCCGGCGGGTCTTCCCTCGCTTTCCCCTATCGGTTTTCTACGTGTTAGCTCGATTCCCTGGGTCGTCTTCGTTTCGGAATCTTCTCCTTAATCTGGTTACGAGTCCGGCTTATCGCTCGCAACATTTCCGGGTCCTACTTAGCCTAGTCTAAATTGGTTCCAACTCCTCCTATCGTCCTTGTGATCTAATTCGTGATGTATTTTGTGATTTATTTCGTGACTGAACTTAGAAATTAGTTCTAAGCTGCCTACGTACCCTGTGAAGGGATCAAGTCATGACTTAGTTCAAAACAATTTGAATTTGTTTTTCCTCGGGTGTTACATCCTCCCCCCCCCCCCCCCTTAAGAATACAGTTATGTCCCCATAACTGTGGTCGGGTCGTCTTGGAAGAGGGTAGGGTAACGTTGCCTCATGTCGGCTTCCAATTCCCAGGTCGCCGTCTCCGTCTCGTGGTTGGACCACAGGACCTTGACCATCTTTACAGTTTTATTCCTTGTCACCCTTTCCTTGTAGTCGAGTATTTGCTCCGGGGTTTCTCCATAGGTCAAGTCATCATCCAATTCGATTACGTCCGGTTGGAGTACATGCGACGTGTCGGCACATACTTCTTTAGTTGGGGGTCGTGGAACACGTTATGGTTACGAGCAAACTGTGGTGGGGACGTTAGTTAACACGCTGTTCTCTATTCCCTACGGAATTTCTTATGGTCCCTAGGTATTTACGTCCCGGGGGCTTCCTGTAGTCCTGCGAAAGGAGGGCGTGAGGCAATTCCGCTGTCCTTGCCCGGAATAATGCCAGGTGACGCTCCATGTCGTCGTATTTCTCCGTCAATGTATGCCCGGGTTCAGTGAGGAGCGTATAGCAAAAGAGATTGGGCAGAACAGGAAAGATAAAACTAGATCCGGGTCCCGCGCGGTGGCGCGCGGAGAGCACGCGGCACCCTCTGTTCGAGAAAATAGGGCTCGCGCTCCGTGCGAGCCACTTCCCCCATTTTCCATTCGAGAACACACCCCCAATTCTCTCTAAATCCGGCGAGTCCTCTTCTTGTTTGCTTGATTTCGACTTCAATTCCACCCATCTAGGTACGATTCTACTAAACCCACTTACTAATTTCAACTTTTATGTTTTAAATGACTTGATTTGTGTAGAGATTTAGAAAATTAGGGTTCGTGTACAAAAATTGGGGGTTTATGACCTTTAGGCTTGATTTGTGCAGATTAGCAAGTGTATGTGGCAATTATCGTTACTCTTGTTGCCTTACCTATGTTTATGTTATAATGTGTTTATGTTTTTGGCAAATTCTTGTTGAATTCGAATCCTTAGATAGGCTATGATGTTTGGGTGTTATTGGGGTATGGTTATTGGTTCGTTCCCCTGTTGTTTGGTGCGGTAGGACGCGCTGTGTTGTCATTAGAATGATTGTTTCATTCGGTGGGCAATTTCCGTGTGTTGTTAGTAACTTAGGTTTTGGTTTATTGCGCACATAACGTGTTCGACGAAATGCCACAAAGGGTTTAGGCACTAGTTTGAGAATATCCTTTGTCTAGATTACCTCCTGGTTGGTCCTAGTAAACGGTAGGATTTGTTGTTCTTACGGTACATTCGCGTTAGAAGCGTATATTGATGCCCTTTACGTGTTTCCGCTTGACTTTTGTGTGGGACTTAGTCTTATAATTGGTATTTGGTAACTTGCAGGATGATGCTCTTTTTGTGGGTCGTTTTGGCGTCTCTCATGTGTCCTCCGAGGACTAGGAGACGACTTGCTGATGAGGCTGGCCCCAGTCATGCCGCTCCGGCGATGCCTGATTTCGACGAGAGCGAGTCAGAGGAGGACGAGGAGCAGCGGGGTCCGTGGTCGCTATCTCGACTTTAGTGCTCGGGCGATCAATGTCTATTTTGGCTTGCCCGACGATGGTGTATTCCGGCCCCAGCCTGAGGGACGCGTTCTTGCTCCTGCGTGGAACACCTTATGCACCATAGTGCCTCCTCAGTTCGAGCACAGTCATGAGCTTCGTTTGACGTTGATGGACTCCCCTTGGCGAGAGCTTGCTCAGCTGTGGTTCGGGCGTGTCCGGCCGATGTCCCGGAGCCATATTGTCTTGGATCACGTCTACGAGACCATTTGCTTCATCGCGCGAGACGGTAGGGTGAATGTAGGAGCTTGCATCGAGGACAACTTGCGGGGTATGCGAAGAGGACGAGGGAGTAGGGTGATTACCCATGTTCACCTCATCTGTGGGTTGTGCGTGGCGCAGGGGATTCGCACTACACCGGAGACAGACCCGTACGACCTAGCACCTGGCCGTTGCTACCGTATCCCGACTTATGCTGAGCGGCGTAGCGCCTTACGTCGTGGGGCTCCCCGTGCTGTACTTCGCCCGCAGCCTGATGACGGCGGCCTGATCCTTGTTGTACCACCGGAGCAGCCACCCCCTCCTCCAGTAGTTCCACCTCCTGCTGGGGCACCTCCTGCTGTGGCACCTCAGGGGCAGGAGATGACTCGGATGTTGCAGATGATGCAGGAGATGCGGGTCAGTATGGACGCCGGGTTTGCAGCTGGGCAGGCTCGTTATGACGCCCTCGACGCTAGGTTGGACTTCTATCAGACCCGTATGGACTCGTTTGCTACGAGGCAGGCTCAGCAGCAGGCCACCATGTCCGACATGTACGCCTATGTGCGGCAGATGGACGACTACATGCGCCGGCAGTTCCCGCCTCCCGATCAGTGATGTCTCCTTTTGGTCTCGGGTTTCCGTTTAGGTTTTGCATTTAGACGTACTTTGTTTAGTTTCCTCCTTATGAGGACGTTGCTGGTCCTGGTGTTTGTGATTTATATTTTCGTTATGTTATTGTTTAGTTAGGTGTTTGACCTGTGTTGGTTGTTTGCTGCTGTTTTAGAACCATGGTTTAATTGTTCTGTCCATTTTATGGTTTGAGATGTTCTGGATTTACTATTACCTTCCTATCGTGTCTGCATGTGTGTGGATTGCCCAACAATACCTACGTCGTTGCTTGACTAAACCGCTTGGATAAATTAGCGTGATAAGATACACGGGATTAGAGTTTATATGTAGAGTATATATAGTTGCTCTTAAGGGGAAAATTTTTATTGGATGAAGATTAGTCTTTTAATAGGTATCAATTTATCAGGGTTTTCTTGTAAAGGTTGTTGGAATTTATTTATTTATTCTTATATGTACCTATTTACGTATATGTATATATATTTTATTACTATTAGTATTTTTATTATTATTATTATTATTATTATTATTATTATTATTATTATTATTATTTATTGATTTTTTTTATTATTATTTTTTTTATTTCTAATCTGTTCGGTTTTTTTTTTTTTTTTGTTCAGGGTTGTAGGTTCCCCTCTTTGATTATGGTAGTTAAAGAACTAAATAAAATGCGTGGAATAAATCTAAATAGGCTTGTATTTTTATTACTCAAGAATTAAATTTGGTTTACAAGCATTCGAAATAGAAATAGCAATGGTGCATCAGTATGGATCCCTAAATCTAGGGTGACTAGGCAGGTATATCCTCGATCGGATCGTCCTCGTCGCTGGATATGTCAATGGGAATGGGTGTCCCCACCGGGCTCGGGCTCGGAGGGAAGATGTCAGCCTCTAGGCCCAGCAGCTCAGCTGCTAAGTGTCCTATTTGCATCATCAGTTCGTTATCCTTGTTTTGGAGTGCAACCACTAGTGTTTGGAGTTCGGCGACTTGGGCCTTGAGTTGGGTTATTTCATGATGGTCAGCTTCCCTAAGATTTCTCAGATAGTCCACGTTACTCTCTAGATGCCCCACTCGAGCTTTGAAGTGATTGACATGCTGTTGGGACTCGAGATATGCGTTGGTCAGTTTCATCATCAGGTTGGTCATGTTCGCGTTCGGTTCAGCCATCTAATGTCAACAAGGGAGGTTAGAGTTAGACATTTTTCAGGCAAAGTTAAGATATGCACAAATTTAAATCTATATGCAACATGCAAGTGCAAGTCCCTTCCCCAAAAAAAAATTTAGTTTAAAATAAATTGCTAAAGGTTGGGCCTCTATAGTGGGCCAAAATTTAATATTTCTTTGGTTAAGATTTTGGGCTATGTAAAAAGGATTATAGACCTTTGGGCTAAAAATAATACTAGTAGTCAAAATAAATAGTTTTAAAAGAAATTGCACTTGGGTTTAAAAATAATGGTTTAAAATAATAGTAGTAGCTTTAAAAATTTTCCGGGCTCTGATACCAACTTGTAACACCCCGGATTTGATAACCCAGGCCGGGATGTCACCGCCGCATCTCCCTAGCAAAACACGGCTTCCCGAGCTCGCTAAGGAAATGCAAGGCTTGTGGGTATGCAAAAGATTTAAAACATTTCAAGATTTAGTCCGGAAATTTATAATACTTAATACGATAGTAGTAATCATCATGCGCGAAAAATAAATAGAGGAAGTGCAGCGGAAAGTAAATCACGGCCAACATGGCCAAATCCTCGGGTTTAACAGACCCGGTAAAAACAGTACGATGCAGAATTTAAAATGTCCGTTATGATTTTCCCCCAAGTGCATATGCAATGCGTCACTCGACATACTCTGTAAAAAAAAAGGAAAATGACAACGGTTGTCAGTATAAAAATATACTGAGTAAGTTAATCCCTAACTAACAAATAAAAGGGGTTACAAGTGTTTAAACTAAAGATTTCGCTTACCGTACGAGAATTAAAAATACATAATTTATTAGCAGCGGGAAAACATGATTAAAGGGCTTAATCTTAAAAGCGTAATTCAAAGCATACATTAAGATGCATAAACTTTAAATACATAATTAAAGACATGATAAATACGATTTAAGCATAATGAAACACTCACACAAGTCTTTTACTTTTCATCCCGTAGACAAAGAAGAGGACACCATACCGGGAGATCACTAACGAGGCAATCTCAACATAGGACCACTAACGAGGCAGTCCAAACAATGGGAGACCACTAACGAGGCAGTCTCAAAGATAGTAGGACCACTAACGAGGCGATCCAAAAAGATAGTAGGACCACTAACGAGGCGATCCACAAATACAGCGCGCGAGATCACTAACGAGGCAATCTCAGATAGTAAGGAGACCACTAACGAGGCAGTCTCAAAGATAATGGTAGTATGAAGATCGGCTCAGCCTAGTGAACGGGATTTTTCGAAAGTTCGTATTTCAAAGTCATCAAATGGTCGATATCGCGTTCTCATAGTTCGAGTTTTCTCAAGTTCGAAAAATCCTATTCGAGGCAGTTTACGCCTTTCTTAATTAAAAATTCGTCTTTTCTCCAAAAATTCTGAAATTTTTACAGTAATTCAAAAACACACACACGAACAACTTTCATGTTTTAAGTTTGTGGAAATAAGGTTCCGAAGTGAGTTGAAATCCGAATTTATTGCAAAGAATAATTTATGTCTTAAAAACTGTTTTCGTCACAGGTTCGTGCAACGCCGATTAAAAATTCATTTCAAAACCAATCGATGTGAAATTTTTACAGTAACTACACAACATGTTAAGGAACAACTTTTATGTTTTAAGAATTTGGAAATAATGAATTCTTGGTACTCAAAAATCGAGTGCAACTCACTGCATACTCATGGCCCTTAAAACGATTTCAAAACAGTTTTAAAAACTCGGCCGTTTGACATATCAAATGAAAACTAAAATCCGTGAAATTTTATATGCATAATCTAGACACAATTATCTACAACTTTTGTTTAGGAATGCAAGTTAAATCATTCGAAAAATGGGTGAAAAACATGCATCAAGTTGAATGAAGAAATCTGTCACAGTTTTAAAACGTTCGGGTTGTCACAGAAAGTTTACGGCGGGATTTGGGATAGCAAAACTTAATGTCAACGGTTGAAATTTGGACACAAGATAGATAAAGGTGTTAGGAACAACTTTTATGTCGAAAAGTTTTCGGTTTGAATTCCCGAAGGTCGAGTTTTTGGCGAGTCTTTAAAATTGGACGGAAATAGGGTTTTCGAAAACCGATTTTTGTTACAAGCCTATATCTCGAGATTTAAACAACAAAAAACCACGAAAATTTGTGAGTAAGGTTTGAACTTACCTAGAATGATGATAGGGTTGCTGGATTGGGTTTCCGGACGTCCTAGGGTCACGACGAACGGCCAACTTCTCCGATCGCTTTTTGTTCGTTTTCCGACGGGAAATCGTAGTAAGGAAAAAGGGTTAGAATATGAGTTTCTGAGATCTATGGACGAATTGAAACTTTGTACAATAGCTTACCAAGAGTCTAGAGGGCAGGGCTTGTCCCGGTCGTCCCGTCGTCGCCGGAATACTCGCCGGAAAGTAGTGTCGAAGGAGTTTTGAACTTGGAGAGGGAAGATGGAGTGTCTAGGGTTTGTTTACTGAAAATAAGGGGTAGGGGGCGCCCAATACCGAGTTTATGCACTTCCCTACTGCTGGGATCCGTTTACCATCGAAGAGAATGTTAATTTAGGCAAGAAAATCGCTATGGAAGGAAAGTTTACACTTTCAGCACCTCTGGCGCGCTCGTGCCGCGCACCCAAGCTTTTGTACGCGCGGAGCACGCGCGACCAGCCTGGAGTCGCGACGCCCTTGGCCACGCGGTGGCCGCGCGGCGGCGCGCGGACAGCGCGGGCCGGCCGGACCGGCCGGTTCGGCGGTCCGCGTGTTCCGGCGGGTCTTCCCTCGCTTTCCCCTATCGGTTTTCTACGTGTTAGCTCGATTCCCTGGGTCGTCTTCGTTTCGGAATCTTCTCCTTAATCTGGTTACGAGTCCGGCTTATTGCTCGCAACATTTCCGGGTCCTACTTAGCCTAGTCTAAATTGGTTCCAACTCCTCCTATCGTCCTTGTGATCTAATTCGTGATGTATTTTGTGATTTATTTCGTGATTGAACTTAGAAATTAGTTCTAAGCTGCCTACGTACCCACATTTCGGGTGTTACAGGTAGTGCTTGCAGTAGGCTCGGTCGTTACAGGTAGTGCTTGCAGTAGGCTCGGTCGTTTCCACATTTCGCCGGGATTGCTTAATCTGGAGGAAGGGTTGTTGCATTGACGGGGGGATACAGTCACGTCAGATCATTACCCGGTGATTCTAAAGATGAGGGAAAGGGAGTGGGGTCCCAAACCTTTCCGGTTGTACAATTATTGGATGCAGGAAAAAAGAGTATAACGAAATAGTTCACGAAATATGGGGTGAGTCTGGAGTTTCGGCTAATGACACAAGGCATAGGGGAATCTTTGACAAGCTTGGAATTATGAAAAGTAAGCTTAAAGCCTGGGAAGGGTATGGGGCGGTATTGGTGGACGAGCAAAGGTGGCTCCAAAAGTCGAGGATCAAATGGTTGAAAGAGTGGGATCAAAATTCTCGGTTTTTCCACAGTGTAGCAACACTACACAAAGATCCGAGAGAGATAAAAGGCAATGGCATTCAAATATTTCAAAGCGGCATTTGCTAAAAATCAGGCGGAGGTTTTTCATCCTGATAATTTAGGTCTGAATAAGTTGGGAGACGAAAGGATACAGTGGCTGGGAAGGGATTTCTCGGAGGAGGAAGTGAAGGAGGCTGTTTGGAGTTGTGTTGGGAATAAAGCCCAGGGCCGGACATATTCAATTTAGGATTCTATAAGAAATATCGGGAAACAATTAACTCTGATGTTCTGCAGGTGTTCGAAAATTTCGAAACCAATGCTCAGCTGCCAAAGGAAGCGGGCGGATCATTCATGGTTCTAATTCCCAAGGTGGCAGCTCCCATGGATTTTAGAGAGTTTCGACCGATTTCTTTGGTTGGAAGTATATACAAGATTGTTGCGAAAGAATTGGCCATTCGATTGAAAGGGGTGATGGATGATATAGTTGGAAACTCGCAAATGGCGTTTGTTAAAGGATGCCAAATATTAGGTGGAGATTTAATTGCATCGGAGGTTATCCAATCCACAGCTACAGCGGGTTGTAGAGGATTCGTTATTAAGTTGGATCTCGCCAAAGCCTACAATAATGTTTATTGGGCGAATCTTTTTCGGGTAATGGAGGCAATGGGTTTCGGGGTAAGATGGGTGAATTGGATGAAAGAATGCATCACTAAAGCCACGACAACAATACTTGTAAATGGATCTCCTACAAAATTTTTTAACCTTCAAAAGGGCCTGCGTCAAGGAGACCCGTTGTCCCCTTACTTGTTTCGACTAGTGGCCGAAGTTTTGATTAAACTCATTGGCAAGGCAGCTCAAATGTGGTTGGTAAACGGACTGGTATCCAGTAAGGACGGGCCGGTAATCACACAACTACAGTACGCCGACGATACCATCATATTCTGTGAAGGCGAGTTACACTAGGTTTTCATCATCAAACGTCTGCTTTTATGTTTGATGCTAACTACAGGTCTACGCATCAATTTCGAAAAAAGTAGCATTTTGGGAATAAATTGCTCAAATGAAATGGTGAAGGAGGCAGCATCAATGTTGGGCTGTGGAGTTGGTTCCTGCCCCTTAAAATACCTCGGTATCCCTATTGGTGGAAGATGTAACAGTACATCAATATGGCAACCAATCCTAGAGAACATTGAGAAGCGATTGGAGGGTTGGAAAGGTAGAATGCTATCTCAAGCGGGACGATTGTGCTTGATCAACTCGGTAATGAATAGTCTCTCTATCTATTTTCTTTCAATATTTAAAGTTCCCAAAACTGTGGCGGATCGGTTGGAACAATTCAAACGTCGATTTTTTTGGAATGAATGGGATGGTGCAAGACGTTTGCATACAATGAGTTGGGAAAAGCTGAGCCGCCATAAGGAGTTAGGGGGTTTGGGAATCTTGGATACCAGACAATTTAACTCAGCACTCCTCTTCAAGTGGAAGTGGAGGTTTGGGAAAGAAAATACCTTATGGAAAGAAGTGATCAATGCGAAGTATTACAGATGCAAAGCACCCATTGTGCCAGATGCCAGGGTAGGTCGAACAGTGTGGGGAAGGATATGTGAAGCGTGGGCTGATTTGAGGATGGAAGATCGGAGGGAGGGGTCAATTATTAAAGTGGGTAATGGAGAAAAAGCTCGCTTCTGGCATGATGTGTGGGTGTCGGAGAGCAGATATTATTGAGAGAACTCTTTCCAAGGATTTATGCGCTTGCTAACAACAAAGAAGGACTAGTTTCAGAATTTGGTCAATGGATGGGGTTCGTATGGGAGTGGAACATTTCATTGAGAAGACAGTTATTTGATTGAGAGTTGGATATTTGGAACGAATTGCTACAGGTTTTGAGGGGGATGAAGTTGAACATATATTCAGTTGATAGGGCAGTTTGGACGAAAGAAGTAAATGGGTGCTATACTACAAAATCATGCTGGCAAAGAGGTGATAGCCTGGAGGATGATATTTGGAAGAAAGCATGGAACCTGGTGTGGAAAGTGAAGTGTCTAGAGAAGGTCAAGATTCTTGTATGGAGGGTCATCAACTATTCATTACCAGTCAGACAGATATTATTCAATAGGGGGTGTCTTCCCGGATCTAACATAATATGCCAAATCTGTGGGAAGGTGGAGGGGACAGTAGATCATCTATTTTGCCAATGTGACTTTGCAAGCTCACTACGGTACCAAGGGTTGACATGGTTTGGAGTGGTGGGAGTGTGTCCTGGCAGGGCAATGGAGCTACTCGCTTGGTGTTTGAGCGTTAACTTGAGACAAGATAGAAGAGAATGGTGGCTGTGTACGGGATAGGCGATCTGCTGGTCCATTGAAACTTTTGACAATTTCGTCACACGAGTATTTTCTAAAATATCCCAGGTTGAGTTTATTTAAATGAAAGGAGTTATGGTTCATGGGAAAGGGGTTTAAGGATATATTTCACTTTTTATTACTCATGAGGGGAAACTTTGAGTTCAAACGGCGTTATGGACCTCCCCGGCATGAAATCTTTGACAATTTCGTGCCTTGAAGAACCTTGCCATGAAACTTTTGACAAGTTCCCACTACATGAGTATTTTCTGAAAAATCATAATCCTGGTGTTCAATTTTATTTAATGAAACCAATTTATGAAGGCGGAGTTGGGATTAGGGATGTATTTATAGGTTGTCACGTTTTTATTACTCGTGTTAAGAAACTGTGGCCCGAAAGCGCACGGAGTCAAAAATTGCAGTAATTTATAGTAAGACCAGATTGTTCACTGGAGGATGTGCGATAGAAGCAGGGCCCACGTCGTTTTACTAGATTTTCCACTCGTATTGCTCCAATTGGTTTGAAAAGTGATTAATCATCTACTGACTGAATTTAAACTAAATTACGAAAGCACTTAAATCTATTCTACAAAGCGTATAAATTCTATTCTAGAAAGCGGGTAAAGTTATTCTACGAACGCGGTAAATACTATCTGTAAAAGCAATGAAAAATCTACTCTATGCTAATTATGAAGCTGATTCACAGAATGGACAGAAGGGACAGGAAGAAAAGAATAAAAATTGGACAAGATTTAGATAAAACATAATTAAATTTCCATTTTTATACACAGATCTTTGCTTGGGATAATCCTGTCAGATAGCTAATTCTCATGCTCTCAGTACTGCGTTCCCTTTAACAGACAGGTACTTACAGCATGAGTCTACATGTTCTTACGACCGCAAAGTCTAAGATACCACCGATTTGTAACTGCCCTGGCCAGGGTATGTTATTTCATCTGTGGTGGATAAGCAACACCTGACAGCTCATTTATTGAAATGCCAAGTACTACTATCGTTCTCCCATGTCACACCCAAATATTCTAATCAAGCCTGAACTATCCCTTAACTATCAATCCTAGTAGCAGTTACGCAACTCCCAATACAACTGAGTGACCTCTAACGAATGCATTTAAAAGAAACCGGTAAAGAAAGCATTTAAAATCCTATCACTCGGAGGTTTTGAAGGTCTAAACCTGGTAGTAAAAGACAGCTCCCCATCAGAATGAAGGAGTATGGATCAAGAATTCCCGGCTCTCGGTGAACTACTCGTGTGTTCACTTCCTTCCAGGTGGTTATGAGATACAAACTAATGAAATGAACTAATAAATTAGTTCATTCCGGATGCACTCACTCAGGACTCAAAAATAGGCTTTGGCAGAAGAGGATAGCAGTTGAAAGAAAACTCAACCCTATCTTAGAAAATAACCAAGGCCTGGATGTTGTTCCTCTAAGATTATTTACTACACTGTATTTGAGTCCAAGTGGACCCCATCTCGGTGTAATATTTAATCTCAGATTCCCAACAAACAGCAATTTTGGAAAATAATGAATCTGAAAAACATTCCCTAAACAGGTACTAGACTCTCAATTAAAACACAGATCCTTTCAGTCTAGATGAGACCTAATCGTTGACTCTGCTTCTAATTTCCCAAAATCAACCCTTTACAGAATTTGAACTAGTCATAACTGAAGAATTTATCCCTTACTCAGATCCGGATTTTACAAAGGAGTTTTTGTTGGAAATTTAATACACAATGTCTGTTTAAATCTAGACTTCTATTGTCCAAGGGAAGGATCCCAAAATATTATAGACCACATTGATTACATAATAGTAGCATGCATACGGATATAATGAAGTGTAAAATGAATTGACCCAAAATATACTGGCGGGTCTAGACAGAAGGTGAAACACAAACATGAAGTGGTCAAAGGACCAAAGTAATGGTAGAATAATCGGGTGGACTGTAAACATCTACTGTCCAATTTCCCAATTACTCGGATGGATCGAATCTAGACAGCTGAAACTTTTGACGAGTTTCATTAACACGAGTAATTTTCTGAAATATCAGGTTTGGATTTATTAAATGAAAAGAGTTATGATGTAGGGAAGGTGTTTAAGGATATATTAAGATTTCCCTTTTTATTACTCATGTGGGGTGCTTTTGATTTCAAACGGCGCTGTGGTCCTTCCCGCCATGAAACTTTTGACAAATATCACGGTGCAACCGGGATTGACCTTCAGTCTGTCACCCTGAAAGTCTCTGGTATCTGCACCATGATGCTTCTCTTAATTTCATGTCAAGAAGATCCCTGCCATGAAACTTTTGAACATCTTCCCACTACATGAGTATTTTCTACTCGAGGATGTGCGATGGAAGCAGGGCCCACGTCGTTTACTAAGGTTTTCCACTCGGTTACTCGTTTCAAGCTTTGCAAGGGTTTCTATCAACTACTTGACATAATTTAAATCCAGATCATGAAAGCAGTAAAAATTATTCTACAGAGCATGGTAAACTAGATCAAAGAAAGCAATTAAATTTACTCTACGAAAGCAATATAAAATTATGCTACACTAACTAGAAAGCAGATTTAAAATATGACAGAAGGGACAGGGAGGAAATAATAAAGATTGGACAAGATTCAGATGAAACACAATTAAACTTCCATTTTTATACACAGATCTTAGCTTGGGATAATCCTCTAGTTAGCTAACTCTCATGCTTTCTGCACCATGTTCCCTCTAACAGACAGGTACTTACGGTGAGAATTTACATGCTCTTAAGATAACAATTTCTAAGATACCACAGACTTATAACTCCCTCCACAGGCCTTGTGCAGTTACATTACATATCTGTGGTGGATAAGCAACACCTAACATATCATTAGTTGACATGCCAAGTACTCCTATCATTCCCCCATGTCACACCCAAAGTTTCAAATCAAGCCCCAAACCATTCCATAACTCTCAAACCTTTTAACAGATGGGCAGCCCCTAATTCTTCCGAGTGACCTCTATGAAAGCATTTAAAGGAAAGCAGTAAAGAAAGCCGTAAAGAAAGCATTTAAATCTGTCACTCGGAATCGTTAAAAACGTCTCTTTCCGTTAGTATAAAAGAGCCCCTGGTCTTGGTGACCAGATGCAGATCAAGAACCCCCAAGATATCAAAAAGCCATAACACTTACAATTCTTGGTCAGTTATGAGATACAAACTAAATGAAACAAATCCATAAATGAATCTGTTCCGGATGTACTCACTCAAGACTCAATTTTAGACTTTGGCAGAAGAAGATAGTAGTCGAAGGAATACTCAACCCTACCTTAGAAATTCACCAGGGCCTATATGTTGTTCCTCTAGTATTATTTATCACATCTCATCTACACCCAAGTGGATATTGACTTAATGCGATATCTAATATCAGATTTCCAACATACAGCAATTTTGAGAAGCAAATGAATATTTGAAAATCATTCCCTAGACAGGTACTAAACTCTCAATTAAAACACATATCCTTTCAGTCTAGATGAGACCTAATCGCTGACTCTGCTTCTAAGCTCTCAAAATCAACCCCCAGTGGAATATGAATTATTCATAACTGTTGAATTTATCCCTTACTCAGATCCAGATTTTATAAAGGAATTTTTGTTGGAAGTTTATTATGCAACATCAGATTTAAATCAAGACTTCTGTGTCCAAGGGGAAGGATCCCCAAAATAGCAATAAGACCAGAACATCTACATAATAGTATCATGCATACAAGTATATGAAAAGGAAAATAAGGTACCCCAAAATATATGGTGGGGTTAGACAGAATGCGATATACAAAGGTAGATTAGCCTGAGATGAGAGGAAATCGGCTAAAAATAGTGCCAGAGATAGTTGGGGTTTTCCGAACTGCAAACATCTGCTGTCTGGTTCCCAATTATCCCAGATGAATGATTTTAGACAAAGAGAATTCCAAACGACGGTGACCGCCGTCATTCGGTTTTCTTTTGTCTGCGAGTGGAAGAAAAACCCACATATTTCTTGCTGTAATATTTCTCAACTGATGTTGGTCGACATCAGTTAATGCTATTGCAACTTGAATTCAGGTTGAGAAATTAAGATAAGGAAAATTAAAACTGTATCTTATTAGGAATTGGCTGAGTGACTAATCGAAACTCTTAGTGAAGAGAACGCTCGCCGAAGCTTCCACCAACCACTAACCAGATCATGCAAAATAACAGATAATGATTGACACACCGAAGACGGGTTAGTTGATATCCCTGTGAAGGGACCTTTCACCAACATTAATCTGTGCGTTTCTCATTATCCGCTCATACACACAATGAAAGAGAAAAACATAAAAGTAAGAAAATATTTTTGGTATTGTGTGGGTGTTAAGCACACAATTAGTGGACACTAGTGGGTTGAAATGTGTAATGGATAGAAATCAGATGAATTGGGCCTAGGCCCAATACATCCATGCAGCTTACACAATTCATGGAAGAAAAAATATTTTTGGAGTTTTCAAAATAAAAGGAGAGTTCAATTCGAATTATTGGGGTAATTTGAATTGAAAATGCATGAAGAATGAAGTATGTCCTTACCCAATTAATCATTGCCAGGAATTGGGGCATCATCTAATTCGAATTATTGAATTCGAATTGGACAACTCGAATTGGCGAAGTCCTTTTCTTGCTCAAATTGACTAAGGCATTTAGCTCAAGAGGAAGGTGAATTCGAATTATTCAGCAGTTCGAATTAGTTCGAATTGCACAATTCGAATTGGTAAGAGATGGAAAATAAACTAAGGCATGAATAGGTGGTATGCAATACAATGTGGTTTCCTTGCCAATTCGAATTGTTGAACCAATTCGAATTAATTCGAATTGGAGAATTCGAATTGGTTGGAAATCACATGAAGGAAATTTTTGGTTGTGCAATTCGAGATGATTCGAATTGCCTCAATTCGAATTAGATATTTTCGAACAATGACAATTTTTGTTCTCACAAGTATGGGTTAGGTGTACACTGTGCTTGTAATGATGGGTTTAGATTTACCAAATCCCTCATCTCACATCCATGTCACTTCACAGCCACCCTAGTGAGGTTTTCAACAGATAAATAAACACATGTCCAGTGGGTAATGGCAAGATTCAGACCCTATTTCTACAAACAAAGGATTCAAAGATCAAGAACCTAAAACATCTAGAAAATCAAGAACTGCATGAATAAAGCTAAGAACACCTATGTTATCTAAGGCATCAAGAAAACATAACCAAGGCAGAAAAAATAAGACATAAAAGTAAATTCTAACAGACCCTAAAAACATCTAAAACCTAATAACACTTATTTGAAGCTCTAAGGCACAAAATCAAGCCAAAAACCCACCAAACATGCATTTATTAAGTTTGAATGTCAACTAGGACATAATAAATGTAACCTAGTTGAAACAAACAAACATGCTAAGCATTTATTTCTAAAGAAAGCATTAAAGAGTGCCAAAACACATGAATAACACCATTTCTAGAAATTTTTCTTGTATTGACACTTTGAAAGCAAAATAAAGAACCCAAAACCATCATTAACATGAAGGTAGGGTTTATTCTAACTAGAAAGCATGTAAAAATTCTGGAAATGGCTACTCTAAGGGTTACACAAACTGCTTCTACACTGAACTAAGATCAAAGCATGTAAAAACTATACTACTTGCAAGAAAAATAAACTAAACTAAACTAAACTACCTACCTAACCCTTAAGGGGTGTGGAACCTCCTGCTGTTCTTTTTGTCCCAGCTGCTTTTTGGTTAAAATTCTTCTCTCTCTTTTCTGTTGTGGAAGGTCTGCTTTTATAGATAAATTTCGAAACCCTAGGCCCACCAGTGTTGTGCTTATGCTCCACAGCTCTTGATGAATTTTTGAGTGAAGTTCGAATTATCTCATCCAATTCGAATTGTGAGATTTCTTCCTTGAGCTGGAAATGTGGCCTTCAGTTGTCAATTCGAATTGTTATGAAGAATTCGAATTGGTCTTTTCTCGAATTGGATGAGGGTTTCTTGGCTTCTTTGCATTTGTTGGCAATTCGAATTGTTTGTGCCAATTCGAATTAATTCGAATTGGACAATTCGAATTGCATCTTCTTCTTGCCTTTGGGTTTCTTCTTTTCATTCCCTAATTCGAATTATTCAAGCCAATTCGAATTAGCTCTTCTGCATCCCTTCCCAACACTTAACCATTTCTTGTTCTCTTCAGCAATTCGAATTGTGTGCAATTCGAATTAATTCGAATTGCATAATTCGAATTGTGCTTCAACACTTGACCAAATTTCAGTTGTGGGATTTTTGATCTTTTTCCCATCTTTTTTTTCTTTTTCTTTTCTTTTTCCTTTTTTCATGTTTTTGGATTTTTCTAACACAAATACAATTTAAAATTGCATATTTTGTGTCTTTTTATTACCGGCTCGATGTTTTTACAAACTAGCATTAATCTGTAAAATTCAACTGCTTTCTTATTAAAATAAGATGGAAACACGATCAAAATGTCCGTCTCAGACACGGAAATGGATTGGAAATAATGGTCAGTTTTGGCCATTATCAACATCCTCACATTTAATACTGATCGTCCCCGAGCAGTCAGAGTCAGTGCTCCTAGGAGCTTGGACTCTGCATATTCAATCCATTTGCGTGGCCTCAGAAATTTCATTCTTCTTATATTGGGATAAGACAATCAACATTACAAGTATTAAACTCTCTTGGTTGCAGTGTTTAATGGAATGATACTTCTCACTTGCGTGAACACACAAACCAATCATTATTGTTAATTCTTCTTGAATAAGTGTTTTAGAAAAATCCATTGGCTTACTCCTTGAATTCAAGCATGACATGATCATTGATTAATAGAAATAGAGCCTCACATATAGTAGAATCGGAAAGTTCACTCACTCTCAAGATTGGCTTTTATCATCAACGCTCAAAATCAAATTCAATTGAATTCTCCCATAGGCTTGCAACTGGACCAACTCGCCACCGGCTCATTTCCTCAAATCGAGATCCCGAGGTCTTATTCAAGGTTGTAACGGGGCTTACGGTTGTAACATTTGGTAGGAAAGGAAAATATTGGCTAAAAAGTGACACGACACCATTCCATCATAACTTGGCATGTTGTAGAATTTATGATCATCATTATTTCTTTCTTTCTTTTGTTTTTCTTTCTTTTTCTATCGCATGACATTAGACTTTGTCTAATTTGCTTTGTCATTTGCAATTTATTCTTGTTGAATGGATCTCAACGATTTTTTTTTAATCGGTTTATATCATACCGATTGATACATATGTGATGATCAAAAATTACAATGCCTTGATGGGATGGCTCATATACACTTGGGTTTGATTTTCTTGGTCTTTTTGTAAGGCTGGGAATAATATAGTGGTTTCAAAGAAAAATTGGGCTTAAAGGGTCAAGTTGGTTAATCCTAAAGGGAAAATATTTTTGGGTTTGGAATTCAAACGAAAGCCAAAATTTTGGGTTTTCTAAGTGCCTCGATCATTTGCTCGATTTCGGGAATATGGCATGGTCTTGAATCGGTCCCAATTGCAAGTTCTAGTGTCCTTTAATCGAATTGATTCACACAATCAAAGAAAGAAATGAGTGATAGTGACTCATGGCTCAAATCTCACATGGTATGGTTTGATCATGTCATACACTTATTCTCAGATTTAGCTTTTGAAAAATTTCTTGCAACTTTATTCAATCAAATTCTCAACATGAAAGTTTGTCAGTCTTTCAAGTGATCATATCATTGGATTTTTATAGCTCAAAACCTCAAGAGTTCATGTCATGTATATTTTTAGTTGTTTTTATCCCAATGTAATAGTCTGAAGATTTCATCATTACCCTAAATTCAACATGTGAATTTAGGTACAGATTTATGCTTGTTTTATGCCGGTTTGTTTAATTGAAAGCAGTAAAAAGACACTGTGAGCATGCAAGCATGTCACAGCTTGTTTTTGGCGTGACAGTCACTTATTCATCTTGGACTGCCACACATCTTTTTCAAATAATAGAGAACTCAAGACGAAATTCTCTTGTGGAAAGCAGTAAATGTACGACTACTAGAATACGTCGTACAACCATCATAACAGACAAATCCAAGGTTCGTTATATAGTACACAACCTTAATCATAGCTAAACATCACAGGAGATGCTGTACACTTGAATGAGTTAGCATTAAAGAACAGTCAAAAGAGTACCAAAATACGGTTCCAGTCAGTCCAGTCAAAAGTGAATCTTTACAGATTCAGTCCATTAGCATCCTTCCCTTCTACCCCTGGAAAAAGATCCTGGTCCAGTGGACAAAGTTCGTTAGGCTACAGGGTACGCAGTAGTCTCCCATGTCTTCCTCATCTTCCTCCATTACCCTTGTGCAGTAGACTCTTGGTCCTTGGTTCCCAAACAGGTCTGGGGTCTCCAGGCTTTCAGCCAGCCACGCGAAGACATTGGTCCCTACATATGTCATGACGAACCTGTTTGTTATGATCCTGTTTATCATCGACACCCCCTGCTGGACCTGTTCATTATCCAGCTTGCTGAGCAGCATGTATCCCCTGACAAAGATCGAGGCCTTATGGTTGTCCTCGATCCCTCCTTTAGCAGCTCACAAGCCAGACTTTCGTTTCCTGCTCCGAATGCCTGCAGGGCTGGGATGAGTTGGAGGTTGAAGTTGCCAGCTTCTTCGCACTTGACCAGGAGTGCCTCCTTCTGCAGTTCAACCCTTTGTTCCCACATCTTGACGATGGTAGTCTCCAGTTCACATCTCTTGTAGACAATGGGAAGATCAGCTGCATCCCTGAGTTTGGTACACACCTCTCTGACTCTCCACACTTTCATAATGGAGTCCTCTCCGATGCGGGAAAGGATTTCTCCTAAGAGCTCTACTGGCAGATCCAGTAGTTGGGTCCCTTCCTCGTGATCTTCATTTTGAATTGGGGGAATGATGCCTCTGGAAAGACATGGAGAAAGGATTAGGTCTGAAACCCTCAGCCTTACACCTTCAGCCACCTCAAAGTATAGTTCGCTTGTTACCACCTGCCTTATTTGAGGTACACTATGAAGGTCCAAGGGGTCAGATTATCAAATCTATTCTTATTGCAGCAGAAATAAGGAAAGCAAGAGAGATATAAGGATCTCGGATCCTTAGAAATTTTTCTTGGACTATAAATAGTCTAAGATGTTTTTGGGTGGTCGAAGGACCAAAAAGAGAATATTTCGTAGGTTGTTGAGCCTACGAAAGGATTTTGAATTTTTATCACTTAAAAAGTGATTGAAATCATGTGAAATAGGGGAGATGAGAGATTAATGATGTACGGCAAATGCAAGAGATGAATTATGTAGTCATCAGTATGCATAAATGGATCAACAAAATGAAGATAAAAACAAACATGCATGCACAAAAGGTAATTTTTGGATTTTTTATGAAAAAGTGCTGATTTGTTTATTTAGTAAAATTTGGGGTGTAAGTGGTCCCCCATTTGGATTTTGTTTTGGAAAGTGGGTTTTTAAGGGATAAAGCAAAACATTCCTCATGAGTATTCCCCACTTGTTCCAAAGTGACAAAGATCAAACACTTTTAATGCAAAGAACATTCTATCATTTTGTCTTTTTACACATAAATGACTTGCCAAAAGTGTTGGAAAAATTTTGGAATGGTTTCGTCTGTACCATGTGCCCCGGATGTACAAACATCAACTTCTAGAATTGAGTTTGCAAAGTGCGGGCAACATGTACCCGACAAAAGCATTTATTACAAAAATACTCATATAATATAATACATGCAAACATCAAATAAGCAACACAATTGGTCCAAGAACACTACTGTAATGCAACACTTAACATCAACATGCATTATCAATCATCATCATCAAATATATGTCAAAACTAGCAACACAGTGACTAATAAACAAAAACGCTGTGTTACCCCTGTCTTCACAGAATCACAAAAACAAGAGTAAAACATCTAAACACTACAAAAACAAACAAAAACAAACAAAAACATATTTTTGGGGGTTTTGCAACCCCTATTTTCAAAATGAACAACCTAAAAACACAGAAACTTTCGAACCCTAGAAATGGCAGTTTCAACAAAAAAAACTCTAGAAACCTAGGTTCTGCCCTAAGCGGTTCTACCCCATAACCGACTATCCCCAGTCATCTCTGACCACTTTCCGACCATCCCCGACGCTAAAACAGAGCACATTCCCCTCCCCATCCCCGATTTCACAAGGAAGATGAAAAGATGAAAACTGAAATCTACGAAAACAGAGTGCGAAAATGAAAAAGAACCACTTACCCCCGACTCCCACTCGGATTAGACAACGAAGAAGCCATTTCCAAGCAGTTTGAACAGAGGAAAGGTCGAGAAGATGAGACTGGTTTCGCGAGAGAAGACAGTTTCGCGAGAGAGAACACGGGGGGTTTTGGGATGTGAAAAGTGAAAGTGAGGGGAATGAGAGGGAAAGGGGGGGTATAAAAAGGATTCGGAAAATAGGTTCGAATTATCTCATCAATTCGAATTAATTCGAATTGATGGTTTCTGTGAGAGATGCGAGTTATTCAGGCCAATTCGAATTAATTCGAATTGGCTTGAAAGACAAAGAAACAAAGCAAGTTCGAATTCTGAGGTCAATTCGAATTAATTCGAATTGACTCACAATTCGAACTGGAGGTTGTGAGCAAAAACTGCACAAGGTGCCTAAGTGAGCTAATTCGAATTATTGTGGCCAATTCGAATTAATTCGAATTGCTTGAATAACTCGAATTGCAATACTTGGCCAAATAAAACATCCGAAAGTTCTGCCTTGGGTGCCAATTCGAATTTGCATGTCAATTCGAATTAATTTGAATTGCCTGCATAATTCGAATTAACTAATCCGAGAGTGAAAATTTCCAAGGCAAAATGTCTTATGTGGTTTGTTCTAAGCAATTCGAATTAATTCGAATTTTCTTGAAATGAAAAATAAACCACATTCAAGACTTAGGAAAATTTTTAGGTTTACAAAAATTTATGTTCATCAAGATGAACTCAATAGCAAACATTTATACACAGAAATAGAATCTAAAACATATTGCTTGCATAAATTAGGTTGGGTTAACAATTTTATTTTATGAATTTATTCTGGATTTTAGATTTCTCTAAATTCCAAAATTAACCTCCATTAAATATAATATTAACCCAACCGGGAACCTGGTTTTTTGAAGCCTTATCTTTCTTTTTGTTGGTTCCTCGAATTCCTGCAAAACAATTATAAGAAAGCATTAGGTTTTCTCCAAATATCAACATCCTCACATTTAGAGTCTTAGTACTCTAAATGTTCAATTGATTTTTGGATACTTCGTCCCAATAAAAATAGGTGGAGCAAGTAATAAATAAGTAGGTAAATATATGTATAATATTTATTGAGCATAAGCCGGTTCTGTTGTCATTTGAGCTTCTTTTTCGGGGTCGAACTGCCCAAGATACTCCTTCAATCTGTGTCCATTCACTACCAGCTCTGCTTTGTCAGTTCGGATCCTGACAGCTCCACTTTCAAACACGTGCACCACTTCGTATGGCCCTTCCCATCTGGATTTAAGCTTTCCGGGGAATAGCTTCAACCTGGAATTGAATAACAAGACATTCTGGCCAACATAGAAGTGTTTAGACTTAACACGACGATCGTGTAACCTCTGGGTCCGCTCTTTATAAATCCTCGAGCTTTCATAAGCTTGCGCACGTATTTCCTCAATTTCATTGAGGTCCAACTTGCGCTTACTCTGAGCAACTCGTGAGTCAAAATTGAGCGTTCGTACGGCCCAGTAAGCCTTATGCTCTAGTTCTACGGGCAAATGACAGGCCTTTCCGAAGACGAGTCTGTATGGAGACATCCCAATGGGAGTCTTGAATGCAGTGCGGTATGCCCATAAAGCATCATTGAGCTTACGTGACCAATCTTTGCGGGTTGTCCCCACAGTGGCCTCGAGTATGTGTTTGATTTCGCGGTTTGAAACCTCGACTTGACCACTGGTTTGGGGATGGTAAGGCGTGCCGATCTTGTGGAGAATCCCATTTTTGCTCATAAGATTTGCAAATGCTTTATTAACAAAATGGGTTCCTCCATCTGATATGATCACCCTGGGTACACCAAATCTATTGAAAATGTTATTTTTAAAAAATTTGACGACCTGGTTGCCATCATTGGTTGGCAGTGCAACGGCCTCAACCCATTTGGAAACGTAATCGACAGCTACCAAGATGTAATGATTCCCATCAGATGTCGGGAATGGTCCCATGAAGTCAATACCCCATACATCGAAAATCTCGAGAGTGAGAATTCCTTATTGAGGCATCTCATCCCTCTTGGAGATATTCCCTAGTCTTTGGCATCTGTCGCAAGCTTTAACAAACGCTTTGTAATAATGGCCAGAAATGACCATTATTTTCAATCCATTTCCGTGTCTTAAACGGGCATTTGATCGCATTCCGGTCTTACATTAAGTAAGAAAGCAGTCGAATTGGACTGATTTATGCATAATTGTAAAAATAATAAGTTGGTGTGAAAAAGGCATAAATATGTAATTTTATTACATATTTATGTTAGAAAAATCCAAAAACATGAGAAAAAGAAAAGGAAAGAGAAAGGAATGAAAAAGATGGAAAAAAGAGAGAAAAAGCCCACAAAAAGAACATTTTCGGCCCATCTGGCCTAATCCAGCAGGCCTAGGAACACCTTTGTCGCGGAAGCCCCTTTGTCGCGATGCATGGTTCCGCGACAAAGGAACGTTCCGCGACCAAGCAAGCTCAGATGAAGGAGAAGACCAGCCAGAGCCCTTTGTCGCGATACCTTTGTCGCGATGCCCTGTTCCGCGACAAAGGTCCATTCCGCGACAAAGATGCACTTTTAGAGACACAAGACCCAGTCGAGAAGCCTTGCCACATGCAGTGTGTTCCGCGACCAAACTTGGTGCTCCGAGACAAAGCTGTGATGTGTGTGATGTCTTGAGACACAATGGGCTCAAATCAAGGCCCATGAGCTTAGGGTTTCCCCTCTATAAATATGAGGTGTTTCCTTTGAGCTAGAGGTTGGAAGAATTTTAGAGAGAATACACACTCTTGAAGACAAGTTGGGAGCTCAGTAGTTTAGTTTAGTTTAGGGTAGTTTAGTTAGGTTTTTCTTGTATTATTTAATTCATGCACTAGTTTGATGTAGTTTATTGCACTTTGGTTAGATAGCCAGTTTTTACACCTTATTTCCTGTTCTAAACTTCTGTTTAAGGGTTTGTGATACCCAAATCATGGGTATTAACAACACCGTTTAATAATATGGGAAAACATTCTCCATTTGTGTCCCAAAAATCATGAAATGGGTCTCACACCCCCATGGATCTTACTGCTTTCGTTTTCTCTGGGTCATTTGATCCTGATTTTGCATTTTAATGTCACTACTTGGTGACTTTTTCTGTGGATAATGTTGCATGCTTACGGGTGATCAAGCTCAGATTAGGGTTTCTTAAGTTTTGAGTTTGTTTTATTTCTATTATGTTCAAGCATGTTCTAGCTAGATTCAAATTCTGTTTTGTCAATTTTTAGCTTAGTTTACTTTTTGAATCTAAAATGGGTGAGATCACACACAATGCATGCCACTGTTCCACTTTACTTTTCTGACATGTGTCCTGGACAAGCTTTTGTCGCGGAACAACTCTTGTCGCGGAACCACGTTCCGCGACAAAATGATGCTTTGGCGACAAAGGTACCAAAGAACACTTGTTAGCCTTATTTTTAAAACCCCTTGGTCGCGGTGCAACTCTTGTCGCGGAACCACGTTCCGCGACAAAATCCTTGATTAGAGACCAAGGACCCAAATACTTGTAATTTTATTCTGGGAGGACTCTGTCGCGAAACCTTTGTCGCGGAACCACGGTCCGCGACAAAATCCTTGTTCCGCGACCAAGAATTATGTCCTTACCAATTTTCAAACCTTTTGTCGCTATACCCCCTTTGTCGCGGAACCATGTTCCGAGACAAAATTTTTGCTTAGCGACAAGACAAACCCTAATTCTCAGAATATCTATTCCTCTTATTCCCCACCCCTTTGTCGCGAAACCTTTGTCGCGGAACCATGCTCCGCGACACAAACTCTATTCCGCGACAAAGTGGCACCTTTTTGCCAAATTTTTATTCTCCATCTCACTCCATTAATTAATTGAACCTTTATATTAATATTTTGAGGTTGAAATCCAATGATCTCAACTCATGATTAATTTGATATAAAGAACTTTGTTCAATTTCCCATTAAAAGATTCCTCTACAAATGATCAAACTCTAATGATCTAAGTACATAATCCGGACTGTAATTAATTAATTAATTATGGAATGAGTGATTATTTAGACATAAAGAGTAATTATGGAATTATTTCCATACCCTTGCATGAGAAACTAATGTCTCTCATGCAAGATGATCCAAAAATATTTTCTTTTATTTATTTATTTTGTCTTTTCCCGTAATGTGTGAAACAACTAATAAGGAATATATCAGATTAATGTTGGCGGGTATTCCCACACGGATAACTAGCTCGTATTCTGTATATTAATTATTAATTGTTATTTTGCATGGTCCGGATAGTGGTCGGTGGAAGCCTTGGCGGTTCGTCCATCCGGGATTATAATAGCTGCTCAGCTAACTCCTATCCGGATACAGTTTTCTTTTCTTTATTTTAATTTCAAACCTGAATCTGGAGCTGTAGTAATGATAGATGATATATGCCAATGCCATCTAATAATTATTGCAGTAATAGAACATGTGGGTTTTTATCCAAATTCACAGATAGTGGAGTCTAAGATGACGGCGGCAACTGTCATTTGAGGCATTCCACTGTCTAAAAACCATTCCACCTGGAATAGTTGGGACCTGGATAGCAGATGTTTGCAGTCCGGACGATCCCAGTTATTTCAGTCATCTTTTTAGCCAAATAAATTCTTCTCATCTCCGGCTATTTCATCTATGTGTGTCAACTTCTGTCTAAACCCACCTTATATTTTGGGTTATTTAATTTTACACTTCTCTTCAAATTTATGCATGATATTATTATGTAGATATTGTGGTCGATATTATTTTGGGATCCTTCCCTTGGACATAGAAGTCTTGATTTAAATCAGATGTTTCATAATAAATTTCTAACAAAAATTCCTTTATAAAATCCGGATCTGAGTAAGGGATAAATTCGACAGTTATGACTAATTCATATCCGACTGGGGGTTGATTTTGGGAAATTAGAAGCAGAGTCAGCGATTAGGTCTCACCTAGACTGAAAGGATCTGTGTTTTAATTGAGGGTCTAGTACCTGATAGGGAATGATTTTCAAATTTCTATTATTATCCAAAATTGCTGTTTGTTGGAAATCTTATATTAAATATTGCACTGGGTCAGATTCCACTTGGATTCCGATAAGGTGTGATAGATAATACTAGAGGAACAACATTCGGGCCTTGGTTATTTTCTAAGGTAGGGTTGAGTATTCTTTCAACTGCTATCCTCTTCTGCCAAAGCCTATTTTTGAGTCCTGAGTGAGTGCATCCGGAACGAACTAATTTATTAGTTCGTTTCATTAGTTTGTATCTCATAACCACCCAAAGGGAAGTGAACACTGCGAGCGGTTCACCGAGATTAGGGAATTCTTGATCCACACCCAGTCATTCTGACTGGGGGCTTTCTTTTACTACCAGGGTCAGACTTTCAAAAACCTCCGAGTGATAGGATTTTAAACGCTTTCTTTACCGCTTCCTTTTAAATGCTTTCGTTAGAGGTCACTCGGTTGTATTGAGAGTTGTGTAACTGCTACTAGGACTGAGAGTTAAGGGATAGTTCAGGGCTTAATTAGAATCTTTGGGCGTGACATGGGGGAATGATAGCGGTACTTGACACTTCAACTAATGATTGGCCAGGTGTTGCTTATCCACCACATATAAATAACATACCATTGCAAGGGTAGTTATGCATCTGTGGTATCTTAGAATTTATTTTCTTAAGAGCATGTAAACTCTTGCTGTAAGTACCTGTCTGTTAAAGGGAACATGGTATAGAGAGCATGAGAATTAGCTAACTGAACGAATTATCCCAAACAAAGATCTGTGTAACAAAATGGAAGTTTAATTGTATTTCATCTGAATCTTGTCCAATCTTTATTATTTTCCCCCTGTCCCTTCTGTCTCAATTTAAATCTGCTTTCTTAGATAATTTTAACCGCTTTCCTAGAATAATTTTATTGCTTTCTTAGATCAAATTTAATTCGCTTTCTAGAATAATTTTATCTGCTTTATTTTAATTGCTTTCATAACTTAGTTTAAATTATGTCAAGTAGTTGGTAATTCAAACACAAACTTGAATTGAGTAACCGAGTGGAAAATCTTAGTAAACGGCGTGGGCCCTGCTTCCATCGCACATCCTCCAGTGAACGATCCGGTACTTACTATAAATACTGCAATTTTTGACTCCGTGCGCTTTCGGGGGCACAGTTTCTTAACACGAGTAAATAAAAACATGATTTTTCGGAAAATACTCATGTGGTGGGAATCTGCCGAAAGTTTCATGGCAGGGAATCTCATGACATGAAATCACGAGAAGTATCATGGCACATATGCCGGGGACCCTCAGTGTGACAGGCTGAAGGTCAATTTATCCCGGTTGTATCATGAGATTTGTCAGAAGTTTCATGACAGAGAGGATCACAGCGCCATTTGAAATTAAAGCCCCTCGCATGAGTAATAAAAAGTAACAATCTTGATATATCCCTAAACCCATTCCATAAATCATAACTCTTTCATTTAATAAATCCAAACCTGATATATTTTATAAAAATACTCGTGTTAATGAAATTTGTCAAAAGTTTCATGGCGCCGTTGCCGGGGAGGATGCATCGTCGTTTATTAAGAGAATTCCACTCCTGATTACTCATAGATTAGCCTAGATCAGCTTAGTTTAGTGTAATATATTTAATCCAGAACAGAAAAAGTACCCTCAAGATTAATTGAACATTTAGAGTACCAAGACTCTAAATGTGAGGATGTCGATCTGAGGAGAAAAACCTAACCTATTGGGTATTTATATGTCTTGCAGGAAATTCGGAACCACCCAAAAAGAAGGAGCATAAAAAGCATGGAAAACCAGGTTCTTGGTTGGGAAAATTCCACAAATCTGAGGAATTATTTTCGGAATTTAAAGCAATTTAAGATCTGGAATAAATCTCGCAGATAAATGGAACTAACCCAACCTAATTTTATGCAAGAAGATTATTTTAAATAATGTCCCAATGATTTGAATTTACTTGGACTGAATTCATTCAGGACCAACTCAAATAAAATGGACGCAGGCCCAATATCACACTCGGGCCCAGTCCGTTGAAAATTTGAAAATTCAAAAAGTTTGTCGCGGAATGATCATTTTGTCGCGGAACATCGTTCCGCGACCAATTGCAACTCCGCGACAAAGATCCCCTCATCATCAAACCTTGTTTGTCTTTGTCGCGGAGCAACCATTTTGTCGCGGTGCCCAGCATCGCGACCAAGTGCAATTCCGCGACAAAACTCCATTCATCCCTGAACTCTGTTTGTCTTTGTCGCGGAACACTTTGTCGCGGAGCATGAATCCGCGACAAAGTCCCTGTTCCGCGACACGAGCACACCACCCCATTCTTCCTTGCCATTTTGTCGCGGTACACTTTGTCGCGGTGCATGACTCCGCGACAAAGTCCCATATTCCATGACTCCTCTAATGTCGCCAAGCCTGGTCGCGTAATCCTGTTCCGCGACACTGGGCTAGGGTTCCGCGACCGGCCCATTAGTATTTAAACCCTTTCCCCTCCCACTTCTTCCCCACGCTCCCACACTTAGAAAATTTTCGGAAAAATCTCTCGTACGCGAAACTGCCATTTTCGAACGAACACCACCGTGTTCCTTCGCAAACCCGACCATTCTCAGGGGAAACTCTGCCCAATTTCTGCCATGGAACCTTCGTCTTCATCTTCTCCAAAACGCACCGAACCATGGTAAGCCTTTCTCCATTCTGCCCCCGCGCACCCATTGCCCCTGTTCTTGCGATTTTGGGGATTTTTGGTGTTCTTATTCTCGAAATTGTGTGAATGGGTTTTCTTATGGTCTGTTTCACTTAGTGGAGTTTGATTTTAGGGAATGTGTGGATCGGGCATGTTGGATTGTGATTCCCTGTTTATTACTGTAATGGCCGAGCATGATGTAGAGGAAGGGGGAGTGTTGTTTTGTGCTATGAATGCACAAGGGAGATCGGTTATTGATTTTTTTTTTGAAATTTTTGAACTTAGGGCTGTTGGAGAGCATATTAGCAGTTAGGGGGTAGAATCACCATTGTTCTGTTTTTTTTTTTAAATTTTTAGGGCTCTACTGGGTTCTTAGTTATCCTACCTTTGTTTTGTAAATTTTTAGTCTGAGTGTTGATTTAGTTATCTGAGGAAACCTGCTGAAGTTCTCAAATTCCTAGAATGGTGAAATTTGAAAAACCAACGAGCATATGGGCATTTTTGAATGTCTTGATGTTGTTAGTTTGAAGCATGTTACTGCGTTTGATTTCATGATTATGAAGCATGAGACAGTGTGATTCCTTGTTTTGGCTAGGGTAGATGTTTGATCCTATGTTCATGTTGTGCTATGACCATGTTCTTTGCATGCCAATATGTTCATTTAATATTTTTCCCTGTTTGGCATGACTGTGTATGTATGTTGCAGATATGAAAGTGAGTGTTTGTATTGTTTTGGCATGTCTGTGCACACCAAAGCCCCTTGGGCCAATCACTCTTTCACAAAAAGACAAAAATAGTACTAGGAATTTTGGGTTGACAAATGTGTTTTTGTTCCCAATGGAACCGAAGAGTGTGAGTTAAGTAGCAGTACTTTTGCCACCTCCACTGCTTTCTTTTTACAAAATCCAAAAATGGGACCACACACATCCCACTTTTCATTAAATAAAATCAAGTCAACCTTTTCAAAATTAAAAATAGTGCTTGCAAATTTTCTTGAACGTTTTCACTGTCCAATGACAGTCCAAGCAATCCGGAAATAGCAAATCCATCCCGCCACGCCTCCATTGCACATTCCAATTTCGAGCCATCCATTCCATCATCGTCATTTCATTCCATTTTCAACAAGTGCCTCGAGCTTGTTTAATAAAATTGGAAAAGCAAACTTTTTGGGCCCAATAGCCTACTAAAAAATTCTCTAAGTCCAATGACTTAGACCTTTTTAAATTAATTAATGGCATATGCCTCATGATAGTGTTTTGAGTACTAATCAAATAAATCACATTTCGAGCAAAGCTCAAAATGTGAGGATGTTGGTTTTTAGCTTGAGACTCAACTTTCAAAAGTATACAAACTTGATTGGAATTAATACTTTCTATATTTTTCAGGAATGAACTAGTGATTAAGTCAGCTATTGGATTGCCCGATTGCACTCTGCATCAGGCAGCAGTAGAAGCATCTGCAAACAGGACTCAGATTAAGAAGCTCAGGGAGGCTCTGATAAGCGTGTACGGTGTTCCATTGGACCAGGGTACCGAAGCTGAGTTATCATTGAGGCCCGGATGGGACGTAAAAATCCCTCCTGCAGATAGATCAACCGCCCTGACGAACATAGAAAGGGATTTCTCCCATCACATGCTGAAGTTTTGGGAACTAATGACAGACCATGCCCCGCATGACTCCGTAATGACACCCGAAGTGCATTTGGAAAGAATCACACTGAAGTTCCAAATACACACAGCTGTCTGGCAACGTCATCTAGAAGATGGAACAGTGGGAATCGATATCTCGAACTATGATATACTCATTCCCGACCAGCCCATAGACCCACAAGTGCGATTGCAGTTCGTGGAAAGACCTTTACCGGTGAGCCAAATACTGGCAAAGGGAGCCATCTCAATGCATGAAGCCTTCCCTTGCATTTGGAACCCGCGGTTATTTGACAACATGGGAAGAGAAGAGCAGAGATGGGTAACCAGGCAGGCTAAGCTAAGACACCGGGAAATGAGTTACAACCTGCGCCACAAACTGAGGAGAATCGAGGAGTTCAACACAGAAAGGAACTCCACCATGATAAACAAGTTTAGAGAAGAAATCAATGCAGCTCGGACGGAATGGCACGAGATGGCACGTCTGTGGGGACAAGGCAAAGGTTTCATAACACAAGAAAGATTGAATAAAGGACTGACCTTGCCAGATGAGGATAATTTTGAGACAATTTTCATAAACAAGCGGTTTGGCCAGACAAGACCAATGGAAAAGGGAACTGAGGTGGACCCTGGATTTCCCGAGCACATCAGAGAACTAAGGGAAAAAGCCCTTTATGAGGTGCAGCACCACAATTGGTCAGTATTGACCAAAAAGAAGGTGCAACTCAGATTAATGACCGAGGCTGAGGCAAAGGAATATCTGACGTTTGACAAAGCACAGATGATGACTTATGTGACAGAAGAGCTAGAACGAGACATGGTCAACACCATGATGGAGCAATATAGAACTTCATATCTTGAACTCCTCATGGAAATGGATAGAGAAGCCTTGAGGTATGGGAAGGAGGGAAATAAAACAAAGGTCATGCACTATAACCACAAAATCAGGAGCCTGTTTTGCACACGGATTAAGGAGGCCTGGGAACTTAAACTGGTCCGAGTAACAAGTCAGACATTCGTGCACGATTATCTGAGATTTGCACACAAATTGTTTGGAACTCAAGAAGCTCAGGAGGATCCGGAGGACCCAGATGCTGAGATTGATGCCTATTTTTCCACCCCTCCTGAGGCCAACCCACAGCCTACCCAGCCAGCAGTACAAGCTTCGGCTTTGCCGCCAAGAGGGCAGACTGAAGAGCAAGAAGTTGCTACGTCCGAGCCAATGGTGCAGCAAGAAGCAGTCCGGACTCCAGTACAGCCAGCTCAGACTGAAATGACAACACCTGCTACAGCACCTGCCACCACTGCTGCACCCATACCGCCCGAGCAAACATCCAATACTGTTGTTACATCTGAAGGTCAGCCAGCACCTCAACCGGGAACGAGGAGAAGGTTGTTAAAGTCTGCTGACAAAGATAAACCAGCAAGAGCTCCAGAAAAGAAAGTGGAGATCAAGGAACCTGAGCCAACTGTTCGGAAAGTGGCAGAGCCCACAGATCCCAAGGACAAGGGTAAGAAGCCGATGCCACCACCACCCCCGAAAAAGAAGCATCAAGTGGCATTCGATGCTGAGCTAGCCAGAAAAATGCAAAATGATGAATTTGCATCAGCTGGTCTGCTGGATCAAGTAACAGGTGGTTCGGGAATAGAGAAAGTGACTGAGGAAGAATGCCTGGCAATGGGAAAGAAAGCTGCAGAGGACGAGCAGATCAGAAGGAATATTCAGCAGACGAAGGATGAAGAAACTGCCAGAAAGATGCAAGCTGATCTGGAAAGCAGGAAATCTGGAGAGGCTGAACAGGGTGATGAGGAAGACTTCGAGCTGAAGATCACTGGAGAAGTGCAGGGGCGTGGATTGAAAATTAAAGAAGAACAACCTCCTGCATGGACTGGCCCCACTGCACATGATGCTGAGACTATCCGGGGAGATATAAGGAAAAGGCTTAACGAACAGATCGAAGCAAGGATTGATAGAGGAGAGGGGCCTGAACAAATCCGTCATCACACAGAAGCATCCCGAATCATTGATCCTCTTGTTGGCTCGGCCAGAATTGAGGCAGTCATCACTAAAGAAGGATCATCGCATCAAGCTAAACAGCCACAAGGCTCGCATGAGTCAATTGATCCAGCAGCATTGGCCAAAACATTGGAAGAACAGCCAGGCGACCATCCCATGGCCTCTGCGCTTAAGGAAAAGGTTCAGGAAATTGTGACTAAAGCTGCAGAGGGAAGTGATTCAGAAGAAGAAGCTCGACAAGAGGAGCAAGAATTCATGGACCAGATGGCGCCTATTTTGCAACGTCCAGTTGGACGAGCTGCGAGAATTAGGGAGGAGGAGGAGGTATCAACTGATGTTGATGACCGTAATTTTCATGTAACTACATCTTCTTTGCCTGTAAATTGTGAACTCAATACAATGAAAAATGTAATTAAACAGGTTGAGGAGGAATTCGGAGATGAAACAGCTCATGGAGAAGGAGAGCCATGTCAGAGGAGAGATGAGGCTGAACCAAGGGATGACCAGCCACAGGAAGGAGACGATCAAACAGACTGGCACACGAGCGACGACGAATCTGTCGGATCCATTCGGCCAGTCGAGTTCTGGTCCGAGAATACTGTGAGGCAAAGAATGGGCGTTTCAAAGGGATATGAGAAGAAAAAGCTGAGCGCAGAACAGGTTCAAATCAAGTTCAATGGCAATAAAGAGAATGCTGAAAAGTATAAGAAGTTGCAGAAAATGATAGTGCCAGATAAAGGATTCAGACCCGATGCCCTGTCTCACCCCACTGTTGAGACCTTCTACATGAATCAAGAGTGGGGGAATTTCATGCTACACCAGGAGGAAGATGGCTTCGTGGAGCTGACAAAGGAATTCTTCTGCAATATCGACAAGGCTGCCAGAACAAAATGGATCCGAGGACAAGTGATAAACATCGCACCTGACTGGCTGAATCAGTTCTTTGGGACTCCGGATATCAGAAGCAAATTCCCCCCTGATGAGATCATGACAAAGAGAGCCAAGACGAGCGAATATGCGAGGTATGCAACCTTGGCAAACAGCATGACAAGAATAACTGCCCCCGGGCACACATTCGATGCAAATTGGCTAAGTCTGAAATTCATGCCAACTTACGAGTTTTACATGTCTAAAATCCGGCCTAATTCGCACCCACACACCACATCTGGAAATGTATTAATGGGATTTGCAAGAATATGGAGCGGAGCGAAGCTGAATGTGGGGAGGCATGTATTCGAAGTGATGATAACCCGGATAGAGGACAGGCAAGTGCTATGCTATCCAAATCTGATCAGGAGAATCTGCATTGCTCAGGGAGTTGATTTGAGTGCTTTCGAGGGTGACGTGGTGGTGAAAGTAAATCCACCCATCAGTGTGCCGAGACTTCCCCTCTGTGAGAGTGTTAAGTATTCTCTCCCTCAGATGTTCGGCAGAGACAATCCAGACGACCAATCCTCTTTCATATCAAGTGGGCAAGCATCGAGAAAAAGAAAGAGACAGCCCAAGACAAAGAAGGGAACACAGAAAACCTGTGCTGATGCAGGACCTTCGAATGTCCAAGAAGAGGCTCCTGCAGATCAAGAACATTCAGAGACGCCGATTCCAGTTCCGGAAGCTCCAATTCCACCTCCGACTCAACCTCAACCTCAGATGCCTCCTCAAAGCCAGAATGTATCTCAATTCCCTGCTGATTCCCAAGCAATTGAGATGGTGAGCAGGATGAGCCAATCTATGCTCGAGGGAATGAAGTCCATGACTAATGTAGTCATGGCAAGCCAAGAGGAACAGCGAAAAAGGGCCGAAGAGGAACGTGAAGAGCGAAGGAGGGAGAGAGAAGAAGAACGCCAAGAGCGTAGGAGAGAAAAGGAAGAGAAGCGAAAGGAGAAGCAGGAGAAGGAAAAGAAAGAGGAGGAGTTCAAGAAAATGATGATGGAAAGGGAAGAGCGCATGCACAGAGAAAGAGTGGAGAGTGAAGAAAAGCAGCGCAACATGATGGAAACACTGATGCAAGCACTCATCAGTCAACTTCCCAAGCCACCCCCACCTCCACCAGATGCAGCAGGACCGTCGAGTCAGCCAGGGGAGAAAGCAGATTGAGTGTGTAATTGTCATTCCAATCGAGCATAATTGTAAATATCATATGAGAGAATTTCATTTCCCTTGTGCAAAAGCGTTCTGATTGCAATGGAATCTCTTGTAATTGATATCATTCACTGTTTTGATTTTGGAATTTTGCAGTCCAAACAATTTTATTCTTGAAAAGATGTCTGCACAGTCCAAGATGAATAAGTGACTGTCAGGCCAAAAATAAGCTGTGGACATACTCTGTATGTCAGCAGTGCCTCTTTACTGCTTTAAATTAAATAACCAGCAAAAATATGCATAAACTTGCTCTAAATTCACATGTTGAATTTAAGCTTGTGATTAAATTTTCAAACTTTTAAATTGGGATAATATAATTGAAGACATGCATGAAAGGAATTCCTAAGGTTTTGAGCTATAAAAGTTTAATGATGCGATCAGCTTATTGGGTAATAAATCTGCATGTTAGAGATTTGGATTGAATGAATTGTTAGAATTAAGCTCTGATTAAACTTGAGAATATTGTATGACATGAATCAACCCAACCTGGTGAGATTTGAGCCATGAGTCACTTTTACTCATTCTTCTCTTTGATGTGTGAATCATTTTTTATTAAAGGAAACTAGAACTTGCAGTTGGGACCGATTCAAGACCATGTCATATTCCCGAAATCGAGCATATGATCGAGGCACCTAGAGAACCAAAATTTTTGGCCTTCGTTTGAAATCCAAACCCAAAAATATTTTCCCCTTAGGATTAACCACTTTGAGCCTTAAGCCTAATTTTTCTTTCAAACCCACTATATTTTTCCGAGTCTACAAAAAGACCAAGAAATTCAAACCCAAGTGTGCAAGAATGAATTCCATCAAAGGCATAAAATGTATGATCATCAGAAAAAGTATAAATCGGTGTTCAATAAACCTATTCAAAAAAAAAAGAAAAAAAAGAGAGAAGGAAGTTGAATTCCATTCAACATAAATAAATTGCAAATGACAAAGCAAATTAGACATAGTCTAATGTCATGCAATAGAAAAGAAAAGCAAAAGAACGAAATATATTGATGATCATAAATTTTAAATAAAAATGTGCCAATTTATGATGGAAATAAATTCTTGCCATTACTAGCCCAATAAATTCCCTTTCCTACCTAATGTTACAACCGTATGCCCCATTATAACCCTTGAATAAGACCTCATGATCTCGATTTAAGGAAATAAGCCGGTGGCGAGTTGGTTTGATTGCAAGCTTATGGGATAATTTAATTAAATTTGATTTTGAGCGGTCATGATAAACCCAATTGAGAGTGAGTGAAATTTCCGATTCTCTTATATGTGAGGCTCTGTCTTATTGCAAATGTTCATGTCATCCTCTAATTCTCATCCTTAATCTTTGCATCTTTCAAACATGATATTCATGAAGGGTTGATAATAATGTTTGATTTGTAGGCCCGGTATAGTGAGCAAGTATCATTTTATTAAACACTGCAATCAAGGGAGTTTAATACCTGTAGTTTTTGATTGTCTTATCCCAATCCAAAAAGGATATGATTTATGAAGCCACGAAAATGAATTGAATATGTAGAGTCCGTGTTCTTACGAACATTGACTCTGACTGCTCGGGGACGATCAGTATTAAATGTGAGGATGTTGATAATGGCCAGAAATGACCATTATTTTCAATCCATTTCCGTGTCTTAAACGGGCATTTGATCGCATTCCGGTCTTACATTAAGTAAGAAAGCAGTCGAATTGGACTGATTTATGCATAATTGTAAAAATAATAAGTTGGTGTGAAAAAGGCATAAATATGTAATTTTATTACATATTTATGTTAGAAAAATCCAGAAACATGAGAAAAAGAAAAGAAAAGAAAAAGGAATGAAAAAGATGGAAAAAAGAGAGAAAAAACCCACAAAAAGAACATTTTCGGCCCATCTGGCCCAATCCAGCAGGCCTAGGAACACCTTTGTCGCGGAAGCCCCTTTGTCGCGATGCATGGTTCCGCGACAAAGGAACGTTCCGCGACCAAGCAAGCTCAGATGAAGGAGAAGACCAGCCAGAGCCCTTTGTCGCGATACCTTTGTCGCGATGCCCTATTCCGCGACAAAGGTCCATTCCGCGACAAAGATGCACTTTTAGAGACACAAGACCCAGTCGAGAAGCCTTGCCACATGCAGTGTGTTCCGCGACCAAACTTGGTGCTCCGAGACAAAGCTGTGATGTGTGTGATGTCTTGAGACACAATGGGCTCAAATCAAGGCCCATGAGCTTAGGGTTTCCCCTCTATAAATATGAGGTGTTTCCTTTGAGCTAGAGGTTGGAAGAATTTTAGAGAGAATACACACTCTTGAAGACAAGTTGGGAGCTCAGTAGTTTAGTTTAGTTTAGGGTAGTTTAGTTAGGTTTTTCTTGTATTATTTAATTCATGCACTAGTTAGATGTAGTTTATTGCACTTTGGTTAGATAGCCAGTTTTTACACCTTATTTCCTGTTCTAAACTTCTGTTTAAGGGTTTGTGATACCCAAATCATGGGTATTAACAACACCGTTTAATAATATGGGAAAACATTCTCCATTTGTGTCCCAAAAATCATGAAATGGGTCTCACACCCCATGGATCTTACTGCTTTCGTTTTCTCTGGGTCATTTGATCCTTATTTTGCATTTTAATGTCACTACTTGGTGACTTTTTCTGTGGATAATGTTGCATGCTTATGGGTGATCAAGCTCAGATTAGGGTTTCTTAAGTTTTGAGTTTGTTTTATTTCTATTATGTTCAAGCATGTTCTAGCTAGATTCAAATTCTGTTTTGTCAATTTTTAGCTTAGTTTACTTTTTGAATCTGAAATGGGTGAGATCACACACAATGCATGCCACTGTTCCACTTTACTTTTCTGACATGTGTCCTGGACAAGCTTTTGTCGCGGAACAACTCTTGTCGCGGAACCACGTTCCGCGACAAAATGATGCTTTGGCGACAAAGGTACCAAAGAACACTTGTTAGCCTTATTTTTAAAACCCCTTGGTCGCGGTACAACTCTTGTCGCGGAACCACGTTCCGCGACAAAATCCTTGATTAGAGACCAAGGACCCAAATACTTGTAATTTTATTCTGGGAGGACTCTGTCGCGGAACCTTTGTCGCGGAACCACGGTCCGCGACAAAATCCTTGTTCCGCGACCAAGAATTATGTCCTTACCAATTTTCAAACCTTTTGTCGCTATACCCCCTTTGTCGCGGAACCATGTTCCGAGACAAAATTTTTGCTTAGCGACAAGACAAACCCTAATTCTCAGAATATCTATTCCTCTTATTCCCCACCCCTTTGTCGCGAAACCTTTGTCGCGGAACCATGCTCCGCGACACAAACTCTATTCCGCGATAAAGTGGCACCTTTTTACCAAATTTTTATTCTCCATCTCACTCCATTAATTAATTGAACCTTTATATTAATATTTTGAGGTTGAAATCCAATGATCTCAACTCATGATTAATTTGATATAAAGAACTTTGTTCAATTTCCCATTAAAAGATTCCTCTACAAATGATCAAACTCTAATGATCTAAGTACATAATCCGGACTGTAATTAATTAATTAATTATGGAATGAGTGATTATTTAGACATAAAGAGTAATTATGGAATTATTTCCATACCCTTGCATGAGAAACCAATGTCTCTCATGCAAGATGATCCAAAAATATTTTCTTTTATTTATTTATTTTGTCTTTTCCCGTAATGTGTGAAACAGCTAATAAGGAATATATCAGATTAATGTTGGCGGGTATTCCCACACGGATAACTAGCTCGTATTCTATATATTAATTATTAATTGTTATTTTGCATAGTCCGGATAGTGGTCGGTGGAAGCCTTGGCGGTTCGTCCATCCGGGATTATAATAGCTGCTCAGCTAACTCCTATCCGGATACAGTTTTCTTTTCTTTATTTTAATTTCAAACCTGAATCTGGAGCTGTAGTAATGATAGATGATATATGCCAATGCCATGTAATAATTATTGCAGTAATAGAACATGTGGGTTTTTATCCAAATTCACAGATAGTGGAGTCTAAGATGACGGCGGCAACTGTCATTTGAGGCATTCCACTGTCTAAAAACCATTCCACCTGGAATAGTTGGGACCTGGATAGCAGATGTTTGCAGTCCGGACGATCCCAGTTATTTCAGTCATCTTTTTAGCCAAATAAATTCTTCTCATCTCCGGCTATTTCATCTATGTGTGTCAACTTCTGTCTAAACCCACCTTATATTTTGGATTATTTAATTTTACACTTCTCTATAAATTTATGCATGATATTATTATGTAGATATTGTGGTCGATATTATTTTGGGATCCTTCCCTTGGACATAGAAGTCTTTATTTAAATCAGATGTTTCATAATAAATTTCCAACAAAAATTCTTTTATAAAATCCGGATCTGAGTAAGGGATAAATTCGACAGTTATGACTAATTCATATCCGACTGGGGGTTGATTTTGGGAAATTAGAAGCAGAGTCAGCGATTAGGTCTCACCTAGACTGAATGGATATGTGTTTTAATTGAGGGTCTAGTACCTGATAGGGAATGATTTTCAAATTTCTATTATTTTCCAAAATTGTTGTTTGTTGGAAATCTTATATTAAATATTGCACTGGGTCTGATTCCACTTGGATTCCGATAAGGTGTGATAGATAATACTAGAGGAACAACATTCGGGCCTTGGTTATTTTCTAAGGTAGGGTTGAGTATTCTTTCAACTGCTATCCTCTTCTGCCAAAGCCTATTTTTGAGTCCTGAGTGAGTGCATCCGGAACGAACTAATTTATTAGTTCGTTTCATTAGTTTGTATCTCATAACCACCCAAAGGGAAGTGAACACTGCGAGCGGTTCACCGAGATTAGGGAATTCTCGATCCACACCCAGTCATTCTGACTGGGGGCTTTCTTTTACTACCAGGGTCAGACTTTCAAAAACCTCCGAGTGATAGGATTTTAAACGCTTTCTTTACCGCTTCCTTTTAAATGCTTTCGTTAGAGGTCACTCGGTTGTATTGAGAGTTGTGTAACTGCTACTAGGACTGAGAGTTAAGGGATAGTTCAGGGTTTAATTAGAATCTTTGGGCGTGACATGGGGGAATGATAGCGGTACTTGACACTTCAACTAATGATTTGCCAGGTGTTGCTTATCCACCACAGATAAATAACATACCATTGCAAGGGTAGTTATGCATCTGTGGTATCTTAGAATTTATTTTCTTAAGAGCATGTAAACTCTTGCTGTAAGTACCTGTCTGTTAAAGGGAACATGATATAGAGAGCATGAGAATTAGCTAACTGAACGAATTATTCCAAACAAAGATCTATGTAACAAAATGGAAGTTTAATTGTATTTCATCTGAATCTTGTCCAATCTTTATTATTTTCCTCCTGTCCCTTCTGTCTCAATTTAAATCTGCTTTCTTAGATAATTTTAACCGCTTTCCTAGAATAATTTTATTGCTTTCTTAGATCAAATTTAATTCGCTTTCTAGAATAATTTTATCTGCTTTATTTTAATTGCTTTCATAACTTAGTTTAGATTATGTCAAGTAGTTGGTAATTCAAACACAAACTTGAATTGAGTAACCGAGTGGAAAATCTTAGTAAACGGCATGGGCCCTGCTTCCATCGCACATCCTCCAGTGAACGATCCGGTACTTACTATAAATACTGCAATTTTTGACTCCGTGCGCTTTCGGGGGCACAGTTTCTTAACACGAGTAAATAAAAACATGATTTTTCGGAAAATACTCATGTAGTGGGAATCTGCCGAAAGTTTCATGGCAGGGAATCTCATGACATGAAATCACGAGAAGTATCATGGCACATATGCCGGGGACCCTCAGTGTGACAGGCTGAAGGTCAATTTATCCCGGTTGTATCATGAGATTTGTCAGAAGTTTCATGACAGAGAGGATCACAGCGCCATTTGAAATTAAAGCCCCTCGCATGAGTAATAAAAAGTAACAATCTTGATATATCCCTAAACCCATTCCATAAATCATAACTCTTTCATTTAATAAATCCAAACCTGATATATTTTATAAAAATACTCGTGTTAATGAAATTTGTCAAAAATTTCACTTTGCAATCCTCGTAAATGGTAGGCCAATAAAAACCGCATTCGAGCACTTTATGAGCTGTTCGAGTGGGGCCATGGTGACCTCCATATTCCGACTCATGACATTTCTTAGCGATTTGATAAGCCTCGTGCTCAGTTACACATCGTCTAATAATCGAATCTGCACAATGCTTGAAGAGATAAGGATCTTCCCAGAAGTAGTTAACTACATCTCGGTTGAACCTTGCTTTGTGGCCCCTGCTTTGAAATGGTGGAGTTATTCCGCATGCTAAAAAGTTAGCAATATCGGAAAACCACGGACAAGCTTGATCATGAAGATGCAAGGCAAACAGTTGCTCGTCCGGAAAATTCTCATTTACGGCTAGCTCATTTTTATCATTTTCTAGTCGAGACAAATGGTCAGCAGCACCATTGTCTCTGCCTTTTCTATCTTTTATTATAATGTTGAATTCTTGCAACAAAAGTACCCACCTGATTAATTGAGGTTTGGCGTCTTGTTTGCTAAACAAGTATCTCAGCGCAGAGTGATCTGTGTACACTGTGGTTTTCGTACCAATAAGATATTGTCTGAATTTATCAAACGCAAAAACCACAGCATACATCTCCTTCTCCGTGGTGGTGTAGTTAATTTGGGCCTCATTCAGGGCATGACTTGCGTAATGAATTACACAATGCTTCCCTTCCTTATGTTGCCCAAGAACTGCACCCACGGCGAGATCACTTGCATCACACATTACCTCGAAAGGCATTGACCAATCGGGTGGTTGCACTATTGGAGCAGAAATCAACATCTCTTTGAGCGTGTCAAAGGCTTGAACACACGCTTCATTTATTACGAAAGGATTTTCTTTACAAAGCAAGTTAGTGAGCGGCTTGGCAATTTTAGAAAAGTCCTTAATGAATCTCCGGTAGAAACCGGCATGCCCTAAGAAACTCCTAACTGCTTTTATTGAATTAGGCAATGGTAGCTTTGAGATGATTGAGACCTTAGCCTTGTCGACTTCGATACCTGCGCGCGAGAAGGGGTGACCTAACACTATTCCTTCGGTGACCATGAAATGGCACTTCTCCCAGTTCAAAACTAGGTTGGTGTCCTGACATCTTTTCAAAATTTGTGCAAGATTAGTTAAACATTCATCAAAAGTATCTCCATACACAGAGAAGTCATCCATGAAAACTTCAATGCATTTTTCGATAAATTCTGAGAAAATTGACATCATGCATCTTTGAAATGTGGCAGGCGCATTACAAAGTCCAAAAGGCATGCGCCTGTACGCAAAAGTTCCATATGGGCACGTGAATGTGGTCTTGTCGTGATCCTCGCTAGCTATTACAATCTGATTATAGCCAGAGTACCCATCCAAAAAGCAATAGAACTCCCCCAGCCAACCGCTCTAGCATCTGATCAATGAATGGCAAGGGGAAATGGTCCTTCCTGGTAGCGGTATTGAGCTTCCGGTAGTCTATGCAAACTCTCCATCCGGTCACTGGACGCGTCGCCACTTCTTCTCCTTGCTCATTAGTCATTACACAGATCCCCCCACGTTTCGGTACGACCTGCACTGGGCTAACCCATTTGCTATCAGAGATAGGATAGATGATACCAGCATCTAAGAGCTTGATAACTTCTTTCCTTACCACTTCCTGCATATGGGGGTTCAGACGCCTTTGTGGTTGCCTTGAGGGCTTGTACTCCTCTTCCATTAAAATTCTGTGCATGCAAACAGAGGGGCTTATTCCTTTTATATCAGAAATGGTCCATCCGATTGCATGTACATATTTCTTTAGAATGTCTACCAGAGCTTTTTCTTATTCTTGTGTCAGCTTGGCAGACACAATTACCGGTAATCTTTTATATTCAGCGAGAAAGACGTACTTAAGATGATCCGGAAGTATTTTAAGTTCAAGCTCTGGTGGGCATTCAACGGAAGGCAGTAATTTGCGAGAAATGGGTGGGAGAGAGAGATCAGATTTACCTTCAGGATCCTGTGTCAGTACAGGATCCACTTCCTCCTCAGCGGTGCTTTCCTCTTCCTCCGGGATGAACTCAACCCCATCGAATTCTTCAAGGTCCCCAGAGATAGGGTCCTCGAAGTGGACAGCGTTGCAGCTCCTTGGTTGCTCCGCACCTTCAGGCTTCAGTACCTGTTTTGAAACTTTGTTTGGCTCATCAGTCACAGAGTTTATGCTCTCATCCTTACTCCTACTTTCTATTACATCAAACATGGAACAAGATCCCTCATTCGGAAATTTCTGCAGCTGCTCCATGTCAAAGGTGATTTCTTTGTCATCGACCCTCAATGTGACTCTTCCAGATTTGGCATCGATCAGTGCACCGCCAGTGGCCAGAAACGGGCGTCCCAGGATAAGTGGCATTTCAGAGTCCTCTTCGATGTCGAGGATGATGAAGTCAACTGGGAAAAGAACTTGACCGGTTCTGACTACCACATCCTTGAGGATTCCTACGGGCTTTGTGATTGATCTGTCTGCAAGCTGCAGCTTCATCTTGACTGGTTCAATCTCCCCGAGCCTTAGGCGAATTGCCATGGCTAAGGGCATCACATTGATGCTGGATCCTAGATCACATAACCCCATGCTCACTTTGGCCTTCCCAATCTGTACTGGTAGCTTGCAACATCCAGGGTCTTCTTTCTTTTCGGGCAGTTTCTTCTGAACTATGGCACTGCATGTGCTGTTGAGAACAATCACCTCCTCCTGCTCTACCTGCCTTTTCCCTGAAATCAGTTCTTTCAAGAACTTAGCATAGGTGGGCATTTCTGAAATCATTTCCACGAGAGGAATGGTTATCTCTACAGACCTTAACCGTTCTAGAAATTTCTTGAATTTAAGGTCATGTTCCTTATTTTTAAGACGTGCTTGGTATGGCACCCTTGGCATGTACTTATTATTGTTTGTTTTCGGTGGTAAAGAGAAGGAAGTTGTACCTTCAACCCTACCCTTTTCAGCTCCCTTTGCAGCTTCAGCCTGCGGAATAGCTGTTTCTGATTTGTCCTCGACCAGTCCAATACCGTCTCCTCCTTCAATCCTTTCATTTTCCTTTTCACCCTCCACTGGATCCTTTTCCTCATCGGCCGTCTCTTTTCCATGTCCAACAATTCCTTGTAGAATTTTGCCTCCCCGCAATGTGATTGCTTTACACTGCGGGTTAGCTTCAGTACTGCTTGGAAGTGTTCCTTTCCCCCTGTTTTGTAGTTCCTTGGCCAATTGGGTGACTTGCGTCTCCACATTCTTGATTGATGACTGCAGTTGTTGGTTTATATCCTTCTGGTTGGCTATAAACTCAGTCATCAGATTCTCCAGACGAGATGGTGGCCTTTGGTTATATTGTTGATTCTGATCAGGTTGGGATTGGAAATTCTGGAAATTCTGGCCTTGGTTCTGATTAGGCCTCTGTTGGATCTGAGGTTGAAAATTCTGATTCTGATTTTGAAAGTTCTGCACTCTTTGCTGGACGAGTCCTTGATTCTGAGGTCTGAAGTTTTGCTGTGGGTTTTGATTTGCGAACTGGTTGGGCTGGTTTGGCTGCAACAAATGCGCATTAAGTGCATTGTTGTTGGAATAGGAGAGATTGGGATGGCGATTTTGGTAGTTCCCGGCATAATTACAACTCTCGATAGCTGAAACTTTTGACAAGTTTCACTAACACAAGCATATTTTTATAAGAAATAGATCAGGATTGAATTTATTAAACGGAAAGAGTTATGATTCACGGGAAGGGGTTTAGGGATATATTAAGATTGTTATTCTTTTTATTACTCAAGTGTGGTGCTTTAATTTCAAATGGCGTTGTGGTCCTCTCTGCCAGGAAACTGCTGACAAATCTCATGGTACAGCCGGGATAGGTTGACCTTCAGCCTGTCACACTGAGGGTCCCCGGCATAAATGCCATGATATTTCTCATCAATTCTTGTCATGAGATTCCCTGCCATGAAACTTTTGACAGATTTCCACTACATGAGTATTTTCGAAAAATCATAATCCTGATTTAGGTTTTATTTAATAAAACCAATTTATGATGGCGGAGTTGTGATTAGGGATATATTTATAAGTTGTCACGTGTTTATTACTCGTGTTAAGAAACTGTGCCCCCGAAAGCGCACGGTGTCAAAAATTGCAGTAATTTATAGTAAGACCGGATCGTTCACTGGAGGATGTGCGATAGAAGCAGGGCCCACGTCGTTTTACTAGATTTTCCATTCGTATTGCTCAAATGGTTTGAAAAGTGATTAACAACTACTGACATGAATTTAAACTAGATTATAAAAGCGTTTAAGTTACTCTACAAAGCAAATAAATCTATTCTAGAAAGCGGGTAGAGATTATTCTAGGAATGCGATAAACATTATCTATGAAAGCAGGGAAAATTTACATTGTGCCAGCCGTGAAGCTGAATCACAATGTAGACAGAAGGGACAGGAAGAAAAGAATAAAAATTGGACAAGATTTAGATAAAGCAGTATTAAACTTCCACTTTTATACACAGATCTTTGTTTGGGATAATTCTATCAGATAGCTAATTCTCATGCTCTCAATAATACTTTCCCTTTAACAGACAGGTACTTACAATATGAGTTTACATGTTCTTAAGACCACAGATGCTAAGATACCACAGATTCGTAACTGCCCTGGCCTGGGTGTGTTACTTCATCTGTGGTGGAAAAGCAACACCCGACATATCATTTATTGAAATGCCAAGTACTACTATCATTCTCCCATGTCACACTCAAAGATTCTAATTAAGCCCTAAACTATCCCTTAACTGTCAATCCTAGTAGCAGTTACACAACTCTCAATACAACCGAGTGACCTCTAATGAAAGCGGTTAAAAGAAAGCAGTAAAGAAAGCATTTAAAACCTATCACTCGGAGGTTTTGAAAATCTGACCCTGGTAGTAAAGGACAGCACCCAGTCAAGATGACTGGGTATGGTCCGGATGCACTCACTCAGGACTCAAAATAGGCTTTGGCAGAAGAGGATCCCAAAATAATATGGACCACAATAGTACATAATATTATCATGCATAAAGATATAGGGAAGTGTAAAATCAATTGACCCAAAATATAGATGTGGGTCTAGACAGAAGGTGAAACACAGATATGAAGTGGTCAGGAGACCAAAGTAATGGCAGAATAATTGGGTGGACTATAAACATCTACAGTCTAATTTCCCAATTACTCGGATGGAGCGAATTTAGACAGCTTAGACCCTATAATGGTAGTGTCAATACCAGTTGGGCCTCCACTGTCTGTGAATTCAGATAAAAACCTACATGCTTCCCTTCTATAATGATCATCAGTTAACATTGACTGATGTCAACTGAATCCTATTACAGACTGGAATTTGGGTTTGGAAATTAAGATAAGAAAAATAAAACTGTATCATGATGGGGTGTCAGCAGAGCAGCTATTATAACCCCGGATGGGCGAACCGCCAAGGCTTCCACTGACAGTCATCCAGACCATGCAAAATAACACTTAGTAATTAATACTCAGAATACGAGCTAGTTATCCATGAGGGAATACCCGCCAACATTAGTCTGATGTATTCTTTACTAATTGTTACACACAACACGCAAAGACAAAATCAACTAGAAATAAAAAGGATTCCTTGTAGGAGAGACATTGGTTTCTCATGCAAGGTTGTGGATTGGGTCCACAATTGATGATCTTAAATAATCCCTCCTACCATAATTAATTACAGTCCGCATTATCTGCTTAAGCCATCAAGATTTTGTTTATAGAGGAGTATTTTAATGGCAATTGAACAAAGGTCCTTTAATCATGATGATTATTGATGTTTAATTATTGCTAATCTCAATCCTTAATCATTAATGAGTCAAGGGTTCAATCAGTTAAGCAATGAAAATGGAGAATCAAAATTTGGGCAGCATAACACCCTATATTGCAATTCCAGAATGTTACACCTTAACCCGTGGGGTTATGATGTGAGTGATGCAATATAATATAGGAAGAGAGTGAAGATTGTTTGAGATTAAATAGAGAGAAGAGAGTCTTTGTCGCGATATCATAAATTTTGTTGCGGACCGAGGTCCGCGACATGGGTATCCGGACAAGTTTTTAGAATTTTTGGCAGCATAACGCTTCTTTGTCGCTAAGCAGGATTTTGTCGCGGAACGTGGTTCCGCGACAAGCGTGTTCCGCGACAAAGAGTTTTCAGAAAATTTTCAAGCATTTGAACCTTTGTCGCTATGCATGGAAAATTTTGTCGCGGAACGTGGTTCCGCGACAAAGTGTTCAAAAAAATAAGAACATGGCATAATTTTTCTGTCTCAGAATGAGATTTTGTCGCGAAACGTGGTTCCGCGACAAGATTATTCCGCGACAAATAGCCATGCAGACAAAATGCAAGAGTTTGGCTCCTTTGTCGCCATGCATGGAAAGTTTTGTCGCGGAACGTGGTTCCGCGACAAGGTGTTCCGCGACAAAGGGTTTTAAATTATGGAGACAAGTGTCTTTAGACACCTTTGTCGCGAAACAACCATTTTGTCGCGGAACGTGGTTCCGCGACAAAAGGCGGTTGGCGACCAAGGTGGTTCAGGACAAAAGTCAGAAAAAGCAGAAATGAACAGTGGCATGCAAACAGCGTGATCTCACCCTATTTCAGATCAAAAAGCTATTCTAAGCTAAAAACAAACATGAGACATTCAAAGTAAGGAAGAACATGCTTAAACAAAACTGGACAGAATTTAAAATAAAGCAAGAATCCTAATCTAGGGTTTGACCACACTCAAATATACAGCATCATCCATAAAATGCAAACAGTAAACATAAGAATAGCATAATGGGGGTCAAATGACCCAAAAATGAAAAAGAAAGCATAAATCCATGGGGTGTGAGACCCATTTCATGATTTGGGACACAAATGATGAATGTTTTCCCATATAATTGAAGGGGTGTTGTTAATACCCATGATTTGGGTATTACAAACCCTAAAACAAGAGTTTAGAAACCAAAACATGATATAAAAGTGGCTATCTAAGGCTACTGGAAAAACAGAAAACAGGAAACAAATACTTAACTAAGCTAAACTATGAACACGAATTAAATAATACAAAAAAAAATAAAAACTAAACTACACTACCTAAAGCTGGAACCCAAGCTTGTCTTCAAGAGAGCTCTAATCAACAAAATTCCAACCTCTAGCTCATGGGAGACACCTCATATTTATAGAAGTGTAACCCTAAGCCCATGGGCCTTGATTCTAGCCCATTGTGTCTCAAGACATCACACACATCACAGCTTTGTCTCGGAGCACCAAGTTTGGTCGCGGAACACACTGCATGTGGCAAAGCTTCTCGACTGGGTCTTGTGTCTCTAATTGGGTGTCTTGGTCGCGGAGTCATGCCTTTGTCGCGGAGTATGCCATCGCGACAAAGGTCATCGCGACAAAGGCTTGGCTGGTCTCCTCTTCATCTGAGCTGCTTGGTCGCGGAACCCTCCTTTGTCGCAGAACCATGCATCGCGACAAAGGGGCTTCCGCGACAAAAGTGTTCCTGGGCCTGCTGGATTGGGCCAGATGGGCCGAAAATATTCTTTTTGTGGGCTTTTCTATCTTTTTCCCATCTTTTTGTATTTTGTGGGCTTGCTTTATTCTTTTGCCCATCTTTTCATTCCTTTTTCATGTCTTTTCTTTTTCTCATGTTTTTGGATTTTTCTAACATAAATATGTAATAAAATTACATATTTATGCCTTTTTCACACCAGCTTATTATTTTTACAATTATGCATAAATCAGTCCAATTCGACTGCTTTCTTACTTAATGTAAGACCGGAATGCGATCAAATGCCCGTTTAAGACACGGAAATGGATTGAAAATAATGGTCATTTCTGGCCATTATCAACATCCTCACATTTAATACTGATCGTCCCCGAGCAGTCAGAGTCAATGTTCCTAAGAACACGGACTCTTCATATTCAATTCATTTTCGTGGCTTCATAAATCACATTCTTTTTGGATTGGGATAAGACAATCAAAAATTACAAGTATTAAATTCCCTTGATTGCAGTGTTTTAATGAAATGATACTTGCTCACTATATCGGGCCTACAAATCAAACATCATTATCAACCCTTCATGACTATCATGTTTGAAAGATGGAAAGATTAAGGACGAGAATTAGAGGATGACATGAAAATTTTAGTGAAACAGAGCCTCACTTATAAGAAAATCGGAAAATTCACTCACTCTTAATTGGGATTTAATCATGACCGCTCAAAATCAAATTTAATTATATTATCTCATAAGCTTGCAATCAGACCAACTCGCCACCGGCTCATTTCTTCAAATCGAGATCATGAGGTCTTATTTAAGGGTTGTAACGGGGCATACAGTTGTAACATTAGGTAAGGAAAGGAATATTATTGGGCTAAGAAGTGGCAAGAATTAATCTATCATGACTTGGCATACTTATTTAAAATTTATGATCATCAATATTTTTCTTTCTCTTGTTTTTCTCTCTATTGCATGACATTAGACTATGTCTAATTTGCTTTGTCACTTGCAATTTATTTATGTTGAATGAAATTCTGTAACACCCCGGTTTTGGTAACCCAGGCCGGGATGCCACCGCCACACCTCCCTAGCAAGACACGGTTTCTCCGAGCTCACTAAAGAGATGCAAGGCTATGGTTTTTCAGAATTTAAAATATTCAAACAGCCCATTCATATATAATTTAAAGATAATACATCAAGGTTGCAGCGGAAATATAAATTGTGCAGCGGAAATAAAGTATAAGGGCCGACATGGCCAAAACACGGGTTAAACAGTCCCGTTCATGCAAGTCGTAATTAAATGCAGGGATTTAAAATAGAGATTTCCCCAAATGTTCCCATGTATGCATATGACGATGCATAATCTTCAGACTCTGTAAGAAAAAGGGGATAAATGGTTTGGGTCAGCAAAAACGCGCTGAGTAAGTTAACACATAGCATGATTTAGGGGTTTCAAAGCCTTTAATTAAATTTAATAAAAACATTTCAACAATATTTAATTTAGCCGGCAATCCGGCGGCCGCAGCCAATTTCATAAAATCTGAGCCTTTTTAATTTATTTCCCGTTACGCCATCATCTCAACAATATATCATTTAGCCGGTGATCCGGCGGCCGCAGCCAATATCAATAGTATCAGTTAGCCAGTGATCCGGCGGCCGCAGCCAATATCAATAGTAACAGTTAGCCGGTGATCCGGCGGCCTCAGCCAATTTCATAAGTATCATGTCATTTTAGCCGGTGATCCGGCGGCCGCAGCCGATACGCCATACCCAGTACCACTCCGTCGAGCCTCGAGTAACCCATACGGATACACTCGAGAGGGTAGGCCGTTGGTCTCTTGTGACCAAATACGCCATATCCAGTACCGCTCCGTCGAGCCTCGAGTAACCCATACGGATACACTCGAGAGGATAGGCCCAAATAATAAGATGCCGTTTTGGCGATCTTTCGCGCGTAATAATCATTGCCGTTTTGGCACAAAATGAACAATTAGGAGGGCACCCTGCAGAGCACTCACCCCCTGATTTTATGTAACCGATATTGTTTCAACTTTAGTGTAACGGGATTTTCAAAAATATAGCTTTATCGTATCACAAGATTTCGATCGTTGTTTAAAAATTTCAAAATTTCACAAGTTAAAACCGATCGATGTCACAGTTTACGCCTTTTCAGTTTAAAAATCCATTTCTTAGGCGATTGATCTGAAATTTTCACAGTAGCTCAAAAACATCCCAACGAACAACTTTCGTGGTTTAAGTTTTTCGGAAAAACGATGGGAAGCATGTCAAAAATCAAGTTTTCGACTCAAATAGTATGCTGTCAGGATTCAGGTTTGACACCTTTCAAAGATTTGACTTTTTATCATATCAAATGATCTCCAAAAATTCTGAAATTTCATATGTATATACTAGACATGATTATATGCAACTTTTGTTTAGAACTCAAAGATTGGATCGGACTAGAAATGATAGGAATAAGCTCATCAAGATCGGTTATGAAATCTGTCAAGGTTCGTAAATTCGGTTCTAACGCAGATCGGATCGGCTCCGATTCGGAGGCTCAAATCTCAACGAAAAATTCTAAAAACTTACAGTAATGTTCTAAACTCATAGATCTACAATTCTTATGTTCAATACCAATCCTAGATCGGCCTAGATCCAAGGTCAAAATAACCAACAAGATTGAGAGTGAAATCTGCCAAAGTTCTAAGATCCAGATTTAATACTCTTCGGTTTTGGGTTGGTTTCAGGTTTCAAAACAACATGAAAAATTCTGAAATTTTTACAGAGGCTAGACCTAAGTCTTATGAACGTTTTTCATGTTTTGAGTTTTTCCGTTTGAGCAGCTTTAGTGGTTCGAAAAATTCATACGAAAACGCTGCGCCTGGGGTTTTTCTTGTTGACAGATTTTAGAGTTTTTAAAACTCTATGTTTTTGTTGCATTTTAAGTCACCCAAAACCATAGTAAGGTTAACTTACAGTGGGGATGATGTTTAGGAGGTCACGGGGTCGTCCGGAATCCACGGGATGTCACGAACGAATCTCTTCCACCCGATTTATTCTTCCCTTGGCTCCGATTTGTGTTTGAATACGAAGATTCTTAAGTTAGGATGATGTTTATGATCTTAAAACCATATGGAAACTTGATTAACATCTTACCAACAATCCAAAGCCTGCAATCCTTGATCTACACACTTCCTTGGTCGGATTTGGTTGCCGGAAATTCGCCGGAAAGTCCGCCGGAAGGGTGTTTGGCTTTGGGAGAGTTTTGGGAGAGTTTTGGAGGAAACTTTGGGTGTTGAAGACTGAAATGGGGTGTTAGGGACATCTAATAATCATCCAAAATATGCCTCCCCCGTGATAGATCAAGATTCCCACCTTTGGGACCCTAAAAATGGCAAAAAGTCACCAAAAATGCATAATGCCCGACTGCTACAGTAGCATGCTACAGTAGCGTGCTACAGTAGCATGCTACAGTAACTTTTTTTTTTTTTTTTTAAATTTTTTTTTTTTATATATATATATATTAAGATTCTTATCTTAAAAAAAATCATAATGTGGGAATTTTTGTGATCTTGTAAGTCATACATAGCTTCAAAAAGGAATATATTCTTTATTTGAAAATGACAAGATATGATTAATATTCCACCCTACAATTTCAAACCATAGTCAAATTATTCCCAATTATATTATGGCATTCTAGAATAATCCCATAATAAAAAATATATGGGTAGAATGATTAATCAAGGATATATAGAAAATAGATAATTCTCATTATAATTTAAACATGTAAATATATACATGTATATACATGTGTACATGTTTGGAAAGATTATTTCAAGACCAAGGTATATATGTGTATATAAACTTGTATATGGATTTAAAATATTCTATGAACCATATACTTATTACACTTAATATTGAAATCCATATATTTATTTGAAAAGACAAATATATATAATTTTTCAAAGTATGTTTTGTAGAAAATAATATACTAATCTTTAAGCACATATTTGAACATATAAATATATATAGATTTGATTAAAAATCTACTTAGTGAATTAATCAAAAATATATATTCATATATATATTTCGGGCAATTTCTATGGTATTACAAATTCAACTCTTTTTTTCTCTCTTCTTTTTTTTTTTTTCGAATCGGTTTATAACATACCGATTAACATGGATTGATGATCATAAGTTTAATGCCTTTGATAGAATTTATCCTTGCACACTTGGGTTTGAATTTCTTGGGTCTCTTTATAAGGCTAGGAAAAATATAGGGGGTTTCAAAGAAAAATTAGGCTTATAGGCTCAAATTGGTTAATCCTAAAGGGAAAATATTTTTGGGTTTGGATTTCAAAAGAAGGCCAAAAATTTGGGTTCTTCTAAGTGCCTCGATCATATGCTCGATTTCGGGAATATGTCATGGTCTTGAATCGGTCCCAGTCGCAAGTTCTAGTGTCCTTTAATCAAAATGATTCACACATCAAAGAAAATAAGTGAGTAAAAGTGACTCATGGCTCAAATCTCACAAGGTTGGGTTGATTCATGTCATACAATATTCTCAAATTTAATCAAAGCTTAATTCTAACAATTTATTCAATCCAAATCTCTAACATGCAGATTTATTACCCAATAAGCTGATCGCATCATTAAATTTTTATAGCTCAAAACCTTAGGAATTCATTTCATGCATGTCTTCAATTATATTATCCCAATTTAAAAGTTTGAGGATTTAATCACAAGCCTAAATTCAACATGTGAATTTAGAGCAGGTTTATGCATATTTTTGCTGGTTATTCAATTGAAAGCAGTAAAGAGGCACTGCTGACATACTAGGTATGTCTACAGCATATTTTTGGCCTGACAGTCACTTATTCATCTCGGACTGTGCAGACATCTTTTTTCAAAAGGAAAGCAATAAAGATTTGTTCAGTGGTCTCAGAAGCTGAGTTCCATTTTAGGGAAAGCAAATAAATTAAATCCGAGACAAGGGATTCTCGTGCAGTTAGTGCGAACCTGCACATGCAAAAGGAGTAATCCCTTGCAAGATACTACTACTAACACGGAAATGAAATAAAGCATAGTAAAATGGGACTCATCCCTCTTCCTTCAGAACATGAATCGGAGCCAGTGGATGTAGCTGGAAAGCTCACAACGCAGGCACCATCCGCGGTTTCCCAGGGGTCCATGCCACCTCGGGCAGTAAACTCTGACTCCTTGGCCAGCCCACAGATATGGGGTGTCTGGGTTGTCTACCATCCAAGCGAGGACGTTCGTGGACGTATACTGAAGAACCGAACGATCTGTCACCATCCGTTCAATCATTCTGATCCCTTGCTCAACTTGGCCTTCATCCTCCTTGCTCATAAGCATCAGTCCGCGGACGAAGATTGACGCCTTATGGTTGTCCTCAAGTCCTGGGCGCAGCAGTTCACAAGCTTGTTCCTCATTCTCTTCTGCAAATGCCATGAGTGCTGGAATGATCTGGAGATTGAAGTTTCCTGCCGCTGTACATGTTCGCAGGAATCTCTCCTTATCCCGACGAATCCTTTCTTGCCATCTCTTCACAGTGGAGGAGTCAACCTCGCATCGCTTGTATACGATGGCAAGGTTTCCAGCATCCCTGAACTTCTTGCATATCCGTTGTGCAGTAAACACCTCCCTGATTTCATCCTCTCCTATTCGGGAGAGAATTTCACCAAGGAGTTCGAGTGGCAAGTCCAGCAACTGGGTTCCTTCGGGTGCAGGATCTGGAATGGGAGGATTGCCCCTGAAAAGATAAGAAGTGATGAATCCAATTTTTATATAATTTTCAGAACTTATTCAAGTTTAGAAACCAACATCCTCACATTTAGAGCTTTGCTCTAGATGTGAGATTATTAAATTTCTGACTTGAATTTTTATTTAAAGCATAGGTAAACAATATTTGGTTTTAAATGGGCTAAGGAGCCCAGAATAAAATAAAATTGGCCACTGGGCCTAAAATCTTTTTAATGGGCCATTGGGCCCAAAAATTTTCAATTTTATTAAACAAGTCCGAGACACTTGTTGGAAGTGGAATGAGATGAACAGATGGAAATGGAATGCTCGAATATTGGAATGTGCAATGAAGACGTGGCGGAGTGGATCTGCTATTTCTGGATAGCTTGGACTGTTTTGGACAGTTAAAGCATCAAAAAAAAAAAATTTGCAAACACTGTTTTTAATTTTAAAATGGTTGACTTGTTTTATTTAATGAAAGTGGGATGTGAGTGGTCCCATTTTTGATTTTTAGAAGTGATAGCAGTTGGGTGACAAAAATACTGCTATTTTACTCACACATGTGTTCCATTGGGAACAAAAGACTCCAAGTCAATCATTAAACAAAATAACTCTTTTTGTCTTTTTCCAAAGGGTTGCTTTTATTAAAAGTGGAAGCTTCTCATTGGGTGTTTGTACTATGTTTCCATAAACAAACAAACATTTATTCCCATGAGATTTCTAACATGGGAACAAATGTGCCCAAAAAGATCTTACCTCTTTATTACACCAAAACAATACTGTAGAAGTCACATCAAGATCAATCAAACCAATAACATCAAAATATTCAAAACAATATCCAAAAGTTCATCAGTTTGTTATTTCCAGTTTTAACTTCAAAATCTTAATCCATTAACAGTTTCAAAAATGAGGTCTCAAACGTTTCAAAATGGTTCTCATAACCGAGAGCACTCAAAAACCTCCAAAAATATGAAAACAAAGATGCAAACGGGCTGCATTACACGATGAACACAACAAAAATGAAAATAAAACAAGAGAGCCCGAGGTGCCATGAACACAAAATAGGTTTACCCTCCCCTCCTTGGCTCGGGTTGGGGCATGGGTCCAAGGTTTGGGAGGAGTCCATAAAATCGATCCATGGTTTCCCCTTAGAAAATAGATGAGTTGGATGCGAAGAACACGTGGTGTTCGTTCGGATGAGAGGAAAATGGGGGAAAGGAAGAAGAAGAAAGAAGGAAGTTGAAATGACAAGTGAAAGTGAAGAGAAACTGGAGGGGGTGGGGGGGTATAAATACTAGAACTTTTGTCGCGGAACAAGGTTCCGCGACAAGGCATAGCGACATTAGAGAGGTCGCGGAGTTGAGGTTGGTCGCGGAGCAATGCTCCGCGACAAGGCTATCGCGACAAAGTTCAGCATAAAGATAAAGTCAATGGGGGTTGTGTCGCGGAGCAGGGCTTGGTCGCGGAGTCATGCTCCGCGACAAAGTGCACCGCGACAATCAACAGAGGAAGGTTAAGAACAAAAGAGGGTTTGTCGCGGAACAGGGTCTGGTCGCGATGCATGACATCGCGACAAAGGACCTTCCGCGACAAAGAATTTTGAATTTTCAAATTTTCTTGGACTGGGCCCGAGTGTGATATTGGGCCTGAGTCCATTTTATTTGATTTGACCTAAATAAATTCAGTCCAAACAAATTCAAAATGCTGGGCTGATAATAAAATAATCCACTTGCATAAATTAGGTTGGATCAGTTCCACTTATCTGTGAAATTTATTCTGGATTTTGAATTTCTTCAAATTCCGGGAATATTTTCTTAGACTCATGGAATTGATCCAACCGAGAACCTGGTTTTTCCATGTTACTCTTTTCTGCTCCTCTTTTTGGTGGTTCCGAACTTCTGCAAGATAGATACGTAAAGCGCATTAGATTTTCTCCAAATATCAACATCCTCACATTTAGAGTCTTAGTACTCTAAATGTTTAATTGATCTTTGGGTACTTTCTTATTATAAAGCAATATACTATGTATATGTAAAATGAAATTTTTATGCTTTTAATGCTGTTTCTTATTGAGTGTAAGCCGGGTCTGCCACTGCTTGGCTTTCTTTCTCCGGATCGAACTGTCCGATATACTCCTTCAATCGTTGTCCATTCACCACTATATCGCCCCTATCAGTTCGGATCCTGACAGCTCCATTTTTGAACACCTCTAGTACTTCATGTGGTCCTTCCCATCTAGATTTGAGCTTTCCGGGGAACAGCTTCAACCTAGTATTGAACAATAATACCTGTTGACCAACATAAAAATACTTAGGTTTAATCCGGCGATCGTGTAACTTCTGGGTCCGCTCCTTGTAAATTCGAGAGCTTTCATAAGCTTGCGCTCGTATTTCCTCAATTTCATTGAGGTCCAACTTACGTTTGCTCTGAGCAACTTTCGGATCGAAGTTGAGCGTTTTAACGGCCCAGTAAGCTTTATGCTCTAGCTCTACAGGCAAATGACAGGCTTTTCCGAAGACCAGCCTGTATGGAGACATCCCGATGGGAGTCTTATATGCTGTGCGGTATGCCCATAGAGCATCATTGAGCTTACGTGCCCAATCCTTACGGGTTATCCCGACAGTGGCTTCGAGTATGTGTTTGATTTCGCGATTGGATACTTCGACTTGACCACTAGTCTGGGGATGATAAGGCGTGCCTATCTTATGGAGGATTCCAGTTTTACTCATTAAAGTTTCAAAACCCTTATTAATAAAGTGTGTTCCTCCATCAGATATCACCACCCTAGGTACGCCAAATCGACTGAAAATGTTGTTCTTGAGGAACTTGATGACTTGGCTACCATCATTGGTCGGTAATGCGACAGCCTCAACCCATTTGGACACGTAATCGACAGCTACCAAGATATAGTAGTTTCCACCTGATGGTGGAAACGGTCCCATGAAGTCAATGCCCCATATATAAAAAATCTCAAGTGTGAGAATTCCCTTTTGAGCCATCTCATCCCTCTTGGAGATGTTTCCTAATCTTTGGCATTTGTCGCAACCTTTCACAAATGTCCTGCAATCCTCATAAATGTGAGGCCAATAAAATCCACATTCGAGGACCTTGTGGGCCGTTCGAGCGGGACCATGGTGACCTCCATATTCTGATTCATGGCATTATCTGACAATTTGATAGGCTTCATGCTCGGTCACACATCGCCTGATTATTGAATCAGCGCAGTGTTTGAAGAGATAAGGTTCTTCCCAGAAGTAACTTAATACATCTCGGTTGAACTTACTCTTCTGATGATAGTTCGAAAACTGTGGGGTTATTCCGCACGCCAAGAAGTTAGCGATGTCGGAAAACCAAGGACAAGCTTGATTATGCAGATGCAATGCGAACAACTGTTCGTCCGGAAACTCTTTATTGACGGCTTTTTCCTTTTTATCATTATCTAATCGAGATAAGTGGTCAGCAGCACCATTATCTCGACCTCGCCTATCTTTTATTATGATGTCGAATTCTTGCAACAGAAGTACCCACCTGATTAATCGAGGTTTTGCATCTTGTTTGCTAAACAAGTATCTCAACGCAGTATGATCGGTGTATACTATGGTCTTCGTACCTATCAGATACTGTCTGAACTTGTCAAACGCAAAGACTACATCATACATCTCTTTCTCCGTTGTGGTGTAGTTAATTTGGGCTTCATTCAGGGCATGACTTGCGTAATGAAATACGCAATGTCTCCCATCCCTATGTTGTCCAAGAACTGCGCCCACGGCGAGACCACTAGCATCGCACATTACCTCGAAAGGCAGTGACCAATCGGGTGGTTGCACTATCGGTGCAGAAACCAACATCTTTTTGAGCGTGTCAAAGGCTTGGACACACGCTTCATTTATTAAGAAAGGATTTTCTTTACAAAGCAGATTAGTGAGCGGCTTGGCAATTTTAGAGAAATCCTTAATGAATCGCCGGTAAAAACCGGCATGCCCTAAGAAGCTCCTAACTGATTTGATCGAGTTGGGGAGAGGAAGATTGGAAATGATGGAAACTTTGGCTGGATCGACTTTGATGCCTGCACGAGAAATGCGATGACCTAACACTATGCCCTCAGTGACCATAAAATGGCACTTTTCCCAATTTAAAACCAGGTTAGTGTCCTCACACCTCTTTAAAATCTTTGCAAGATTGGTCAAACAATCTTCGAACGTATCTCCATACACAGAGAAGTCATCCATGAAAACTTCAATGCATTTTTCGATAAATTCGGAGAAAATAGACATCATGCATCTTTGAAAAGTAGCAGGTGCATTGCACAAACCAAAAGGCATCCGTCGATAGGCAAAAGTGCCGTACGGGCAAGTAAAAGTGGTTTTATCATGGTCTTCACTAGAAATAACAATCTGATTATAACCGGAATAACCATCCAAAAAGCAATAAAACTCTCTCCCTGCCAACCTCTCAAGCATCTGATCAATGAATGGCAATGGAAAATGGTCCTTGCGTGTGGCCTCGTTCAGCTTCCGGTAGTCGATACAAACTCTCCATCCGGTCACTGGCCTGGTTGCAACCTCTTCTCCTTGCTCATTCTTGGTTATGCACATCCCTCCTCGTTTGGGTACGACCTGCACTGGGCTAACCCATTTGCTGTCAGAGATAGGATAGATTATACCAGCATCTAAGAGCTTGATAACTTCTTTCCTTACCACTTCTTGCATAAGGGGATTCAATCGCCTCTGAGGTTGACGGGAGGGTTTAAACTCTTCTTCCATTAGAATCCTGTGCATGCAAATAGAAGGGCTTATTCCTTTTATATCAGAAATGGTCCAACCTATTGCATGTACATGTTTCTTAAGAATGACCACCAGAGCATTTTCTTGCTCTTGGGAGAGCTTAGCCGAAACAATCACAGGTAATTTTTTATGTTCTGCGAGAAACGCGTACTTGAGATGGTCGGGTAATGTTTTAAGTTCAAGCTCTGGTGGACATTCAACGGAAGGGAGTAGTTTGCGAGAAATGGGTAGTGGGAGAACAGATTTACCTTCGGGATCCTGCATCAGTACAGGATCCTCTTCTTCCTCTTGGTTGGCGTCATCATGGAATTCAATGCCGTCAAACTCCTCCAGATCCCCTGTTTCGGGATCGGCAAAGTGAACGGCTTTGCATCCTTTGTGCTCCACGCCAGCAGGCTTCAGTACCTGCTTTGATAGTTCATCCAGCATCATTTCACAATCAAGTTCAGAGTCTGGCTCTTCCCTAACTATTACATTTTCAAATGAAAAACACGAACTGTCATTCGGAAACTTCTGCAATTTCTCCATATCAAAGATGATCTCCTCGCCATCGACCCTTAAAGTGACCTTTCCGGATTTAGCGTCAATCAGTGCACCACCAGTGGCTAGAAATGGGCGTCCAAGGATAAGCGGCATTTCAGAATCTTCTTCAATGTCGAGGACGATGAAGTCGACCGGGAAGAGAACTTGGCCGGTTTTGACCACAACATCCTTGAGGATTCCTACGGGCTGAGTGATTGATCTGTCTGCAAGTTGCAGTCTCATCTTGATCGGTTGAATTTCCCCCAGCTTAAGGCGAATAGCCATAGCTAGTGGCATCACATTGATGCTTGATCCTAAATCACAAAGCCCCAAACTCACTTTGGCCTTTCCGAATTGTACTGGAAGTGCACAACATCCGGGGTCCTCCTTCTTTTCAGGCATTCTCCTCTGAACGATGGCACTGCATGTGCTGTTGAGAATAATCACCTCCTCCTGCTCAACTTGCCTTTTTCCTGAAATCAATTCTTTCAAGAACTTAGCATAGATGGGCATTTCGGAAATCATTTCTGTGAGGGGAATGGTTATCTCTACAGACTTTAATCGTTGCAGAAATTTCTTGAATTTAAGATCATGTTCCTTATTTTTAAGACGTGCAGGATAAGGAATCCTGGGCATGTACTTGTTATTAGCAATTTTTGGTGGTGTAGGGAAGGAAGTTGTACCTTCACCTGTACCCTTATCTGTTTCAGCCGTTTCAGGCGCAGCTTCAGTCTGCAATTCGGCTGTCTCTTTTTCAGCTTCGTTCTCATTATCAGCTTCCTTACCAGTATTGTCAACAATATCATCTTCTTCAAATTCTGCTCCAGTATCTGCTCCCTTCGGTCCAGCCAGCACTCTTCCAGATTTCAAAGTTATTGCTTTGCATTGCGGGTTCTTTTCCGCGGTGCTGGGCAACGTTCCTTTGTCCCTTTTTTGCATCTCATTAGCCATCTGAGTAACTTGGGTCTCCACATTTCTGATGGAAGCCTGCAGTTGATTGTTGATCTCCTTCTGACTAGTGATGAAATCAGTCATCAAATTCTCAAGCCTTGAAGGGGACTTTTGATTCTGATTCTGATTTTGATTCTGATTATGATTCCATTGGCCTTGGTTTGGGACAAACTGAGGTTGGAAGCTCTGGTTGGGCTGAAAATTCTGGAAGCTCTGATTGGGCTGCTGGAAATTCTGAGGCGGCCTTTGCTGGATTTGAGGTTGGAAACCTGGGTTCTGAAAATTCTGTCCCCTGTTCTGATTGAATCCTTGGTTCTGTTGAGGGTTGAATTGTTGTTGCTGTGGCTTGTTCAAGAGATGTGAATTCAAGGCGTTTTTGTTTGAGTAAGACAAATTCGGGTGTCTATTTGGAAAGGCTCCTGCATAGTTACAGCTTTCTGCTGTGATTTGCTCGCATGTGTCAGTTGCATGAGCACCTTGACACAGACCACAGATCACATCAGTTTGCTGTCCCTAAGCAGAACTTCCAACTCCTTGATTTACAGACAATGCTGCCACTTGCTCTTGAAGTTTTTCAATGTCTGACTTCTCTACTGTACCAACAGCACATAAACCACGAGGAGGAGTGAGATTACCATCATCAGTCAGAACAGAACGGTTGACACTCATGGCTTCAATCTTTGCCCAGGCTTGGTCCATCGGTATGTAGAGCAAATGTTGACCTCCAGCAGCATCGAGCATGGATTTCCATGCTGGGGTCAGACCACTGTAGAACTTTCTCAATCTCTCCCAGTCATGGAAACCATGTTGAGGACACTTTCTGAGCAGGTTGAAGAATCTTTCCTTTGCATCATACAAGGACTCGTCCGGTTTCATTTTGAATTCCGCAATTTTGGAGCGGCATTCATCCACCTTGGACTCCGGGAAGTATTTTGCTAAGAAGTTTCTGATCACATCTTCCCATGTAGACTTCTGATTTACGGGCAGTGACTTGTACCATGTTCGTGCTCCGCTTGTCAGAGAGAAGGGAAATAGCCTCAGTCGAATAGTGTTTGCAGATACATCACGATTCTTGATCGTGTCACACAATTCTAGGAAGGTTTGCAGATGATCATGGGGGTCTTCATGGCTTGCTCCGGCGAACTGGTTGCTCTGGACTAGATTGATTAGGGCCGGTTTCAGTTCAAAGTTCCTAGCCAAGAATGGAGCTTGTCCAGGAATATTCAGATATGGCTCTAAAATCGGCTGCATATAATCAGCAGCGGCTGCTGCTTGATGATTGTTCTCAGGCCCACCTTGGTACTGCTGTGGGTAGTAGTTCTGAGGCATGAAATAGTTCCTCGGATCATTGAATTCATTCAGATTCGGGGGATTCTGATGGGGGTTATTGTATTGCTGATTCTGCTGGTTTTGGAAATTTTGCTGGTTTGGGTGGTTCTGGTTGTTTGGTAGGTTTTGGTGGTTCGGATTGGGAGGGGGTGCCTCGAAGTGTTGCTGCTCCATGTTTGGTGGGTTCCCACCTCCTTGTATGATCTGGGGAGGGGGATCATCCAAATCATCGTTATCAGCATCTTCGGGGTCTTCCTCAATGTTGTGAAGTGGGGGATTGGGTTGAATGATTGGTGGGATGTCCGGGTTTGCCATCTCGGAAATGTCGCTGCTGGTGCTTGGTGAAAGTAATGCATGTCGTTCAGGTTCCCTTCTTCGTTTAGTCTCCGCCCTAAGACGTCGAGCTGTCTTTTCTATCTCTGAATTAAACGGGATCTCGGCTGGCGTCTGCTTCCTCCTTTGCATAGAACAACGGCTTCAATGATGACAGTACCTGTACAATCCCCAGGTTAGAATTGGTTCTGAAGGTGAATATTTATAATTATATGTATAAGCTAATCTAGGAGCAATGAGGAATGTAGTTCTCTTAATAAAACGGCGCTGCATCCTCCCCGGCAACGGCGCCATGAAACTTTTGACAAGTTTCACTAACACAAGCATATTTTTATAAGAAATAGATCAGGATTGAATTTATTAAACGGAAAGAGTTATGATTCACGGGAATGGGTTTAGGGATATATTAAGATTGTTATTCTTTTTATTACTCAAGTGTGGTGCTTTAATTTCAAATGGCGCTGTGGTCCTCTCTGCCAGGAAACTGCTGACAAATCTCATGGTACAGCCGGGATAGGTTGACCTTCAGCCTGTCACACTGAGGGTCCCCGGCATAAATGCCATGATATTTCTCATCAATTCTTGTCATGAGATTCCCTGCCATGAAACTTTTGACAGATTTCCACTACATGAGTATTTTCGAAAAATCATAATCCTGATTTAGGTTTTATTTAATAAAACCAATTTATGATGGCGGAGTTGTGATTAGGGTTATATTTATAAGTTGTCACGTGTTTATTACTCGTGTTAAGAAACTGTGCCCCCGAAAGCGCACGGTGTCAAAAATTGCAGTAATTTATAGTAAGACCGGATCGTTCACTGGAGGATGTGCGATAGAAGCAGGGCCCACGTCGTTTTACTAGATTTTCCATTCGTATTGCTCAAATGATTTGAAAAGTGATTAACAACTACTGACATGAATTTAAACTAGATTATAAAAGCGTTTAAGTTACTCTACAAAGCAAATAAATCTATTCTAGAAAGCGGGTAGAGATTATTCTAGGAATGCGATAAACATTATCTATGAAAGCAGGGAAAATTTACATTGTGCCAGCCGTGAAGCTGAATCACAATGTAGACAGAAGGGACAGGAAGAAAAGAATAAAAATTGGACAAGATTTAGATAAAACAGTATTAAACTTCCATTTTTATACACAGATCTTTGTTTGGGATAATTCTATCAGATAGCTAATTCTCATGCTCTCAATAATACTTTCCCTTTAACAGACAGGTACTTACAATATGAGTTTACATGTTCTTAAGACCACAGATGCTAAGATACCACAGATTCGTAACTGCCCTGGCTTGGGTGTGTTACTTCATCTGTGGTGGAAAAGCAACACCCGACATATCATTTATTGAAATGCCAAGTACTACTATCATTCTCCCATGTCACACCCAAAGATTCTAATTAAGCCCTAAACTATCCCTTAACTGTCAATCCTAGTAGCAGTTACACAACTCTCAATACAACCGAGTGACCTCTAATGAAAGCGGTTAAAAGAAAGCAGTAAAGAAAGCATTTAAAACCTATCACTCGGAGGTTTTGAAAATCTGACCCTGGTAGTAAAGGACAGCACCCAGTCAAGATGACTGGGTATGGATCAAGAATTCCCGGCTCTTGGTGAAATGCTCGCAGTGTTCACTTCCTTCCGGGTGGTTATGAGATACAAACTAATGAAACGAACTAATAAATTAGTTCGTTCCGGATGCACTCACTCAGGACTCAAAAATAGGCTTTGGCAGAAGAGGATAGCAGTTGAAAGAAAACTCAACCCTACCTTAGAAAATAACCAAGGCCCGAATGTTGTTCTTCTAGTATTATCTGTCACACCTTATCGGAATCCAAGTGGAATCTGACCCAGTGCAACATTTAATACAAGATTTCCAACAAACAGCAATTTTGGAAAATAATGGATTTGAAAATCATTCCCTAAACAGGTACTAGACTCTCAGTTAAAGCACAGACCCTTTCAGTCTAAGTGAGACCTAATCGCTGAATCTGTTTCTAATTTCCCAAAATCAACCCTTGGCAGAATATGAATTAGTCATAACTGAAGAATTTATCCCTTACTCAGATCCGGATTTTATAAAGAGATTTTTGTAGGAAATTTATTACACAATATCTGTTTAAGATCCAGACTTCTATTGTCCAAGGGAAGGATCCCAAAATAATATGGACCACAATAGTACATAATATTATCATGCATAAAGATATAGGGAAGTGTAAAATCAATTGACCCAAAATATAGATGCGGGTCTAGACAGAAGGTGAAACACAGATATGAAGTGGTCAGGAGACCAAAGTAATGGCAGAATAATTGGGTGGACTATAAACATCTACAGTCTAATTTCCCAATTACTCGGATGGAGCGAATTTAGACAGCTTAGACCCTATAATGGTAGTGTCAATACCAGCTGGGCCTCCACTGTCTGTGAATTCGGATAAAAACCTACATGCTTCCCTTCTATAATGATCATCAGTTAACATTGACTGATGTCAACTGATTCCTATTACAGACTGGAATTTGGGTTTGGAAATTAAGATAAGAAAAATAAAACTGTATCTGGATGGGGGGTCAGCAGAGCAGCTATTATAACCCTGGATGGGCGAACCGCCAAGGCTTCCACTGACAGTCATCCAGACCATGCAAAATAACACTTAGTAATTAATACTCAGAATACGAGCTAGTTATCCATGAGGGAATACCCGCCAACATTAGTCTGATGTATTCTTTACTAATTGTTACACACAACACGCAAAGACAAAATCAACTAGAAATAAAAAGGATTCCTTGTAGGAGAGACATTGGTTTCTCATGCAAGGTTGTGGATTGGGTCCACAATTGATGATCTTAAATAATCCCTCCTACCATAATTAATTACAGTCCGGATTATCTGCTTAAGCCATCAAGATTTTGTTTATAGAGGAGTATTTTAATGGCAATTGAACAAAGGTCCTTTAATCATGATGATTATTGATGTTTAATTATTGCTAATCTCAATCCTTAATCATTAATGAGTCAAGGGTTCAATCAGTTAAGCAATGAAAATGGAGAATCAAAATTTGGGCAGCATAACACCCTATATTGGAATTCCAGAATGTTACACCTTAACCCGTGGGGTTATGATGTGAGTGATGCAATATAATATAGGAAGAGAGTGAAGATTGTTTGAGATTAAATAGAGAGAAGAGAGTCTTTGTCGCGATATCATAAATTTTGTCGCGGACCGAGGTCCGCGACATGGGTATCCCGACAAGTTTTTAGAATTTTTGGCAGCATAACGTTTCTTTGTCGCTAAGCAGGATTTTGTCGCGGAACGTGGTTCCGCGACAAGCGTGTTCCGCGACAAAGAGTTTTCAGAAAATTTTCAAGCATTTGAACCTTTGTCGCTATGCATGGAAAATTTTGTCGCGGAACGTGGTTCCGCGACAAAGTGTTCAAAAAAATAAGAACATGGCATAATTTTTCTGTCTCAGAATGAGATTTTGTCGCGAAACGTGGTTCCGCGACAAGATTATTCCGCGACAAAAAGCCATGCAGACAAAATGCAAGAGTTTGGCTCCTTTGTCGCCATGCATGGAAAGTTTTGTCGCGGAACGTGGTTCCGCGACAAGGTGTTCCACGACAAAGGGTTTTAAATTATGGAGACAAGTGTCTTTAGACACCTTTGTCGCGGAACAACCATTTTGTCGCGGAACGTGGTTCCGCGACAAAAGGCGGTTGGCGACCAAGGTGGTTCAGGACAAAAGTCAGAAAAAGCAGAAATGAACAGTGGCATGCAAACAGCGTGATCTCACCCTATTTCAGATCAAAAAGCTATTCTAAGCTAAAAACAAACATGAGACATTCAAAGTAAGGAAGAACATGCTTAAACAAAACTGGACAGAATTTAAAATAAAGCAAGAATCCTAATCTAGGGTTTGACCACACTCAAATACACAGCATCATCCATAAAACGCAAACAGTAAACATAAGAATAGCATAATGGGGGTCAAATGACCCCAAAATGAAAAAGAAAGCATAAATCCATGGGGTGTGAGACCCATTTCATGATTTGGGACACAAATGATGAATGTTTTCCCATATTATTGAAGGGGTGTTGTTAATACCCATGATTTGGGTATTACAAACCCTAAAACAAGAGTTTAGAAACCAAAACATGATATAAAAGTGGCTATCTAAGGCTACTGGAAAAACAGAAAACAGGAAACAAATACTTAACTAAGCTAAACTATGAACAAGAATTAAATAATACAAAAAAAATAAAAACTAAACTACACTACCTAAAGCTGGAACCCAAGCTTGTCTTCAAGAGAGCTCTAATCAACAAAATTCCAACCTCTAGCTCATGGGAGACACCTCATATTTATAGAAGTGTAACCCTAAGCCCATGGGCCTTGATTCTAGCCCATTGTGTCTCAAGACATCACACACATCACAGCTTTGTCTCGGAGCACCAAGTTTGGTCGCGGAACACACTGCATGTGGCAAAGCTTCTCGACTGGGTCTTGTGTCTCTAATTGGGTGTCTTGGTCGCGGAGTCATGCCTTTGTCGCGGAGTATGCCATCGCGACAAAGGTCATCGCGACAAAGGCTTGGCTGGTCTCCTCTTCATCTGAGCTGCTTGGTCGCGGAACCCTCCTTTGTCGCGGAACCATGCATCGCGACAAAGGGGCTTCCGCGACAAAAGTGTTCCTGGGCCTGCTGGATTGGGCCAGATGGGCCGAAAATATTCTTTTTGTGGGCTTTTCTATCTTTTTCCCATCTTTTTGTATTTTGTGGGCTTGCTTTATTCTTTTGCCCATCTTTTCATTCCTTTTTCTTGTCTTTTCTTTTTCTCATGTTTTTGGATTTTTCTAACATAAATATGTAATAAAATTACATATTTATGCCTTTTTCACACCAGCTTATTATTTTTACAATTATGCATAAATCAGTCCAATTCGACTGCTTTCTTACTTAATGTAAGACCGGAATGCGATCAAATGCCCGTTTAAGACACGGAAATGGATTGAAAATAATGGTCATTTCTGGCCATTATCAGTAGCGATCTGTTGGCATGTATCAGTCGGATGAGGTCCCTGACACAGCCCACAGACAACTCCCGATTGCTGTGTTTGAACTTGGTTTGATGAGGTTCCTGCCTGGGAAGCGTCTATTCCCTTCCCTTTATCATGGCTCAGCTGTATCGCAGCTACCTATTCTTGCAATTTTTCAAAATCTGTTTTCCCTTCACTTACAGCAAAGACTTTTCTAGGAGGATCCTCCTTCCTATCATCTGTGTTTAGGATGGATCTGTTGACAGACATTGTCTCAATCTTCTCCCAAGCTTGGTCCATAGGCAGGTGGAGTAAATGTCGTCCGCCAGCGACGTCTAACATTGTTCTCCATGGATGGGTGAGTCCTCCGTAGAATTTCCTCAATTGCTCCCATGGTGCGTACCCGTGTTGGGGGCATCGCCTGATGAGGCCCAAGAATCTTTCTTTCGCATCATATAATGATTCGTCTGGCTTCATTTTAAAATCTCCAATCTTAGCTCGTCCTTCCTCAATCTTTGATTCTGGAAAATATTTCAGCAAAAAGCTCCTCACTAAGTCTGCCCAAGTGCTCCTCTGATTGATAGGCAATGACTTATACCAGTCCCTGGCACCACTATATAAAGAAAATGGAAAAAACATTAGCCTAATAGCATCAGGAGAGACTCCCTGATTTTTGATCGTGTCGCAGAGCTCCAGGAAGGTCTGGAGATGATCATGGTGGTCCTCATGATTTGCACCGCAGAACTGATTGTTTTGCACCAAATTAATGAGTGTCGGTTTGAACTCGAAATTGCGTGCAGGAAAGTGTGCTCTCCCAGGTCCATCCAGATAGGGCTCTACTATTGGTTGCATGAAGTCTGCTGCTGCTTGCTGCTGTTGTTGATTTCCTTGTTCAGCTTGGTTCTGGTACTGTTGGTGGTAATTGGGGAATTGCTGGAAGTTATGTGGATCTTGTGGGTTGTTCCGAAACTGATCTGGATTGAAAGCTTGGTTTTGGTATTGTTGGTTTGGTATGTTTTGGTTATGTTGAAATTGGTTTAAGGGTGGTGGTGGTTGTTGGTGGAATTGCTGGTATTGTTGCTGGTTGGGATTTGGTAGATTCTCCTCTTCGTTGGCACGATTAGGATGTTCTACTATTCCTCCGTCAGCTCCATTACCAGGGTTATTTGGTGGTTGGTCTATGGGTAAGATCGGGGGAATGTTCTGGTTATCTGCCATATCTGATAGATCGCTGCTCGATGTTTCAGGTGAAGTGCGGGTCCGACGCTCCTGCTCTTTTCGTCTTCTGGCTTCTGCCCTTAGTTGGCGAGCGGTCCTTTCTATTTCTAGATCGAACGGTAGCTCCGGCAATGTGCTCCTCCTCCGTTGCATAAGCAGTTGGTATCAAGATTTTGACAGTACCTGTACAATCCCCAAGTTAGTGATGGTTTGATAGTATATATAAAAAAAACTATCTATGAGTAAATCAGGAGTGTAATTCTCCTAGCAAACGACGCTGCATCCTCCCCGGCAACGGCGCCATGAAACTTTTGACGAGTTTCATTACCACGAGTAATTTTCTGAAATATCAGGTTTGGATTTATTAAATGAAAAGAGTTATGATGTAGGGAAGGTGTTTAAGGATATATTAAGATTTCCCTTTTTATTACTCATGTGGGGTGCTTTTGATTTCAAACGGCGATGTGGTCCTTCCCGCCATGAAACTTTTGACAAATATCACGGTGCAACCGGGATTGACCTTCAGTCTGTCACCCTGAAAGTCTCTGGTATCTGCACCATGATGCTTCTCTTAATTTCATGTCAAGAAGATCCCTGCCATGAAACTTTTGAACATCTTCCCACTACATGAGTATTTTCTAAAATGTTGTCTTTTTATTTACTCGTGTCAAGAAACTGTGCTCCCGAAAGCGCACGGAGTCAAAAATTGCAGTAATTTATAGTAAGTACCGGATCGTTCACTGGAGGATGTGCGATGGAAGCAGGGCCCACGTCGTTTACTAAGGTTTTCCACTCGGTTACTCGTTTCAAGCTTTGCAAGGGTTTCTATCAACTACTTGACATAATTTAAATCCAGATCATGAAAGCAGTAAAAATTATTCTACAGAGCATGGTAAACTAGATCAAAGAAAGCAATTAAATTTACTCTACGAAAGCAATATAAAATTATGCTACACTAACTAGAAAACAGATTTAAAATATGACAGAAGGGACAGGGAGGAAATAATAAAGATTGGACAAGATTCAGATGAAACACAATTAAATTTCCATTTTTATACACAGATCTTAGCTTGGGATAATCCTCTAGTTAGCTAACTCTCATGCTTTCTGCACCATGTTCCCTCTAACAGACAGGTACTTACGGTGAGAATTTACATGCTCTTAAGACAACAATTTCTAAGATACCACAGACTTATAACTCCCTCCACATGCCTTGTGCAGTTACATTACATATCTGTGGTGGATAAGCAACACCTAACATATCATTAGTTGACATGCCAAGTACTCCTATCATTCCCCCATGTCACACCCAAAGTTTCAAATCAAGCCCCAAACCATTCCATAACTCTCAAACCTTTTAACAGATGGACAGCCCCTAATTCTTCCGAGTGACCTCTATGAAAGCATTTAAAGGAAAGCAGTAAAGAAAGCCGTAAAGAAAGCATTTAAATCTATCACTCGGAATCGTTAAAAACGTCTCTTTCCGTTAGTATAAAAGAGCCCCTGGTCTTGGTGACCAGATGCAGATCAAGAACCCCCAAGATATCAATAAGCCATAACACTTACAATTCTTGGTCAGTTATGAGATACAAACTAAATGAAACAAATCCATAAATGAATCTGTTCTGGATGTACTCACTCAAGACTCAATTTTAGACTTTGGCAGAAGAAGATAGTAGTCGAAGGAATACTCAACCCTACCTTAGAAATTCACCAAGGCCTATATGTTGTTCCTCTAGTATTATTTATCACATCTCATCTACACCCAAGTGGATATTGACTTAATGCGATATCTAATATCAGATTTCCAACATACAACAATTTTGAGAAGCAAATGAATATATGAAAATCATTCCCTAGACAGGTACTAAACTCTCAATTAAAACACAGATCCTTTCAGTCTAGATGAGACCTAATCGCTGACTCTGCTTCTAAGCTCTCAAAATCAACCCCCAGTGAAATATGAATAAGTCATAACTGTTGAATTTATCCCTTACTCAGATCCGGATTTTATAAAGGAATTTTTGTTGGAAGTTTATTATGCAACATCAGATTTAAATCAAGACTTCTGTGTCCAAGGGGAAGGATCCCCAAAATAGCAATAAGACCAGAACATCTACATAATAGTATCATGCATACAAGTATATGAAAAGGAAAATAAGGTACCCCAAAATATATGGTGGGGTTAGACAGAATGCGATACACAAAGGTGGATTAGCCTGAGATGTGAGGAAATCGGCTAAAAATAGTGCCAGAGATAGTTGGGGTTTTCCGGACTGCAAACATCTGCTGTCTGGTTCCCAATTATCCCAGATGAATGATTTTAGACAAAGAGAATTCCAAACGACGGTGACCGCCGTCATTCGGTTTTCTTTTGTCTGCGAGTGGAAGAAAAACCCACATATTTCTTGCTGTAATATTTCTCAACTGATGTTGGTCGACATCAGTTAATGCTATTGCAACTTGAATTCAGGTTGAGAAATTAAGATAAGGAAAATTAAAACTGTATCTGATTAGGAATTGGCTGAGTGACTAATCGAAACTCTTAGTGAAGAGAACGCTCGCCGAAGCTTCCACCAACCACTAACCAGATCATGCAAAATAACAGATAATGATTGACACACCGAAGACGAGTTAGTCGATATCCCTGTGAAGGGACCTTTCACCAACATTAATCTGTGCGTTTCTCATTATCCGTTCATACACACAATGAAAGAGAAAAACATAAAAGTAAGAAAATATTTTTGGTATTGTGTGGGTGTTAAGCACACAATTAGTGGACACTAGTGGGTTGAAATGTGTAATGGATAGAAATCAGATGAATTGGGCCTAGGCCCAATACATCCATGCAGCTTACACAATTCATGGAAGAAAAAATATTTTTGGAGTTTTCAAAATAAAAGGAGAGTTCAATTCGAATTATTGGGGTAATTTGAATTGAAAATGCATGAAGAATGAAGTATGTCCTTACCCAATTAATCATTGCCAGGAATTGGGGCATCATCTAATTCGAATTATTGACCAATTCGAATTAATTCGAATTGGACAACTCGAATTGGCGAAGTCCTTTTCTTGCTCAAATTGACTAAGGCATTTACCTCAAGAGGAAGGTGAATTCGAATTATTCAGCAGTTCGAATTAGTTCGAATTGCACAATTCGAATTGGTAAGAGATGGAAAATAAACTAAGGCATGAATGGGTGGTATGCAATACAATGTGGTTTTCCTTGCCAATTCGAATTGTTGAACCAATTCGAATTAATTCGAATTGGAGAATTCGAATTGGTTGGAAATCACATGAAGGAAATTTTTGGTTGTGCAATTCGAATTTCTTAGGCAATTCGAGATGATTCGAATTGCCTCAATTCGAATTAGATATTTTCGAACAATGACAATTTTTGTTCTCACAAGTATGGGTTAGGTGTACACTGTGCTTGTAATGATGGGTTTAGATTTACCAAATCCCTCATCTCACATCCATGTCACTTCACAGCCACCCTAGTGAGGTTTTCAACAGATAAATAAACACATGTCCAGTGGGTATTGGCAAGATTCAGACCCTATTTCTACAAACAAAGGATTCAAAGATCAAGAACCTAAAACATCTAGAAAATCAAGAACTGCATGAATAAAGCTAAGAACACCTATGTTATCTAAGGCATCAAGAAAACATAACCAAGGCAGAAAAATAAGACATAAAAGTAAATTCTAACCGACCCTAAAAACATCTAAAACCTAAGAACACTTATTTGAAGCTCTAAGGCACAAAATCAAGCCAAAAACCCACCTAACATGCATTTATTAAGTTTGAATGTCAACTAGGACATAATAAATGTAACCTAGTTGAACCAAACAAACATGCTAAGCATTTATTTCTAAAGAAAGCATTAAAGAGTGCCAAAACACATGAATAACACCATTTCTAGAAATTTTTCTTGTATTGACACTTTGAAAGCAAAATAAAGAACCCAAAACCATCATTAACTTGAAGGTAGGGTTTATTCTAACTAGAAAGCATGTAAAAATTCTGGAAATGGCTACTCTAAGGGTTACACAAACTGCTTCTACACTGAACTAAGATCAAAGCATGTAAAAACTATACTACTTGCAAGAAAAATAAACTAAACTAAACTAAACTACCTACCTAACCCTTAAGGGGTGTGGAACCTCCTGCTGTTCTTTTTGTCCCAGCTGCTTTTTGGTTAAAATTCTTCTCTCTCTTTTCTGTTGTGGAAGGTCTGCTTTTATAGACAAATTTCGAAACCCTAGGCCCACCAGTGTTGTGCTTATGCTCCACAGCACTTGATGAATTTTTGAGTGAAGTTCGAACTATCTCATCCAATTCGAATTAATTCGAATTGTGAGATTTCTTCCTTGAGCTGGAAATGTGGCCTTCAGTTGTCAATTCGAATTGTTATGAAGAATTCGAATTGGTCTTTTCTCGAATTGGATGAGGGTTTCTTGGCTTCTTTGCATTTGTTGGCAATTCGAATTGTTTGTGCCAATTCGAATTAATTCGAATTGGACAATTCGAATTGCATCTTCTTCTTGCCTTTGGGTTTCTTCTTTTCATTCCCTAATTCGAATTATTCAAGCCAATTCGAATTAGCTCTTCTGCATCCCTTCCCAACACTTAACCATTTCTTGTTCTCTTCAGCAATTCGAATTAATTCGAATTGCATAATTCGAATTGTGCTTCAACACTTGACCAAATTTCAGTTGTGGGATTTTTTATCTTTTTCCCATCTTTTGTTTTCTTTTTCTTTTCTTTTTCCTTTTTTCATGTTTTTGGATTTTTCTAACACAAATACAATTTAAAATTGCATATTTTGTGTCTTTTTATTACCGGCTCGATGTTTTTACAAACTAGCATTAATCTGTAAAATTCAACTGCTTTCTTATTAAAATAAGATGAAAACACGATCAAAATGTCCGTCTCAGACACGGAAATGGATTGGAAATAATGGTCAGTTTTGGCCATTATCAACAGCTTAGACCCTATAATGACAGTGTCAATGTTAGTTGGGCCTCCACTGTCTGTGAATTCAGATAAAAACCTACATGCTTCTTTTCTATAATGATCATTAGTCAGCATTGGCAGATGTTGACGGATTCACATTCCAGATTAGAATTTGGGTTTGGAAATTAAGATAAGGAAAATAAAACTGTATCCGGATAGGAATCAGCTGAGCAGCTATTATAATCCCGGATGGATGAACCGCCAAGGCTTCCACTGACTGCTATCCAGACCATGCAAAATAACACTTAGCAACTAATACCCAGAATACGAGCTAGTTATCCGTGAGGGAATACCTGCCAACATTAGTCTGATGTATTCTTTACTAATTGTTACACACAATACGCAAAAGACAAAATAAAAATAAAATAAAGAAAAGAACTTGTATGAAAGACATTGGTTTCTCATGCAAGGTTATGGAATCAATCCAAATTTGATGGCTTAATTAATCCCTCCTACCATAATTAATTACAGTCCGGATTATCTGCTTAAGGCATCATGGTTTTGTTTATAGAATAGTGTTTTAATGACAATTGAACAAAGATCCTTTAATCATAACAATTAGTGATTTAACCATTGCTAATTACAATCATTAATCATTACTGACTAGAGGGTTTAATTAATTAAATGATGGGAGATGGAGAATCAAAAATTTTGCATAGAGATGCCAATTACGACGCTATACAGATATTACGACGCTATCCTAGGATAGCGCCGTGAGGTTAGCGTCGTCATGGGTTGGTGAAAGAGATGAGAAATTACTGGGGTTAAAGGGGTGTGTACGACGCTATACACTAAACTACGGCGCTATACTAGGATAGCGTCGTAGGTGGCTTGAGAAATTGGGGAAGAAAGAAATTTTTGGAAAAAGGAGAGATGCTACGGCGCTAGACATTAAATGACGACGCTATCCTAGGATAGCGTCATAAGGATAGTGCCGTAGGTTAGATTTTCAGAAGTGTTTGTGAAACTGGGGAGTACGACGCTATCTTAGGATAGCGTCATAGGAATAGCGTCGTAGGTGGGTATTGTGAGAAGGAAAAAGTTTTGGGGACCTACGACTATAAACAGAAGTTACGATGCTATCCGAGGATAGCGTCGTTGGTTTAGCGCCGTAGGGCAAATTTTGTTTAAGTCTGGACAACTACGGCGCTAAACCTCACCTACGACGCTATCCAAGGATAGCGCCGTAGGGCGGTTAGCGTCGTAGCTAGCCCAGAAAATTGTTGTTGTTCGGGTGATGCAATCTCTGTGATTGCAAACCCTATTTTTCAAGTTCATGGTTCACAAATGCATAATAATGAAGAATAAGCTAAGAACAGTGAATGGAAAAATGCAAAGGAAATGCATAACAGTAAAAGAATGACATGCTATACTACACATTCATGAACCACAAACCCAAGTGAGGGTTTTCAACCAACAAATCATGCATGAATCCCAAAATAAAAGACAAACAACACAAAACCCACATAAAACAGTAAGATAAAACGACCAAATGGTCATGAAACCAAAAACAAAGCAGTAAATCCATGGACCCATGTCCATTTCATGATTTTGGGATTCTTTTAATGATTAACTCCCCATTTTTCATAAAATGGTTTGATAATACCCATCATTTGGGTATTTCAAACCTAAATAAGAGTTTAACAAAACTGAAATAACAGAAAACAGTATGAAACTGGCTACACTAACATGGAATCATAGAGAAAACCACTAATCTAAACAAAATACAAACTAAACTAAGCTAAACTACATGCATAATTTAAATAATACAAGAAAATAAATTCTAACTAACTAACCTAACTACACACTGCTCAAGAACTGTAGCTGCCTTCAAGTGTGGAATGTTATGAAGTGACAAGACCAGGGAGTCAACACCCTATATATAGGCGAGAAACCCTAGGCCCATGGGCCCCCAGGCCTTGAAATTTGAATTCTGGCAAGGCTTACGACGCTATAGATGCATTACGGCGCTATCCTGCTACGGCGCTATGAGTTTAGCGTCGTAGTCTTCCACTTCGAAGACTCTCTCTGTCTCTCAGTGAACAGCCTACGTCGCTATCCTTCTTTTACGGCGCTATACTCGATTACGGCGCTATCCATGCTTAGCGCCGTCCACTCTTCTTCAGACTGTTTCTTTGATTCCCTCCTACGGCGCTAGACCAAGCTACGGCGCTATACATGTTTAGCGTCGTAGTTGTGTCTAGCGTCGTAATATCCTGTAAAATTCAACTTTTTGTGGGTTTTTCATTTCTTTTCCCATCTTTTCATTTCCTTTTTCTTTTCTTTTCTTTTTCTCATGTTTTTGGATTTTTCTAACATAAATATGTAATAAAATTACATATTTATGCATTTTTCATACCAGCTCAATATTTTTACAATTATGCATAAATCAGTCCAATTTAACTGCTTTCTTATTTAATATAAGATCGGAATGCGATCAAATGCCCGTTTTAGACACGGAAATGGATTGAAAAATAATGGTCATTTCTGGCCATTATCAACATCCTCACATTTAATATTGATCGTCCCCGAGCAGTCAGAGTCAATGTTCTAAAGAACACGGACTCTGCATATTCAATTCATTTTTGTGGCTTCATAAATCTTATTCTTTTTGGATTGGGATAAGACAATCAAAAACTACAAGTATTAAATTCCCTAGATTGCAGTGTTTAATGAAATGATACTTGCTCACTACATCGGGCCTACAAATCAAGCATTATTGTCGATCCTTCATGAATATCATGTTTGAAAGATGCAAAGATTACAAATGAAAATTAAGGGATGACATGAACTTGTTTCATGAAATAGAGCCTCACATATAAGAGAATCAGAAAGTTCACTCACTCTCAATTGGGATTTAATCATTAACGCTCAAAATCAATTTTTAATTAAATTATCCCATAAGCTTGCAATCAGACCAACTCGCCACCGGCTCATTTCCTCAAATCGAGATCATGAGGTCTTATTCAAGGGTTAAAACGGGGCATACGGTTGTAGCATTCGGTAGGAAAGGGAAATTATTGGGCTAAGAAGTGGCAAAAATTAATTCTATCTTAATATGGCATATTTTCAAGATTTATGATCATCATTATTTTTTCTTTCTTTTGTTTTCTTTTTCTATTGCATGACATTAGACTATGTCTAATTTGCTTTGTCATCTATAATTTATTTATGTTGAGATGAATTCAACACATTTTTTTTTGATCGGATTATGAGATACCGATTTACACAACTTTGATGATCACAAATTCGATGCCTTGATAAAATTTATTCCTTGCACACTTGGGTTGAATATTTTGGTCTTTTTGTAGGCTAGGAAAAATATAGTGGGTTTCAAAGAAAAATTAGGCTTATAGGCTCAAATTGGTTAATCCTAAAGGGAAAATATTTTTGGGTTTGGATTTCAAAAGAAGGCCAAAAATTTGGTTTTCTAGGTGCCTCGATCATATGCTCGATTTTAGGAATATGGCATGGTCTTGAATCGGTCCCAATTGCAAGTTCTAGTTTCCTTTAATCAAAAAGATTCACACATCAAAGGAATCAATGAGTAACAGTGACTCATGGCTCAAATCTCGCAGGTTGGATTGATTCATCTCATACAGTATTCTGAAGTATAATCAAAGCTTAATCCCAACACTCCATTCAATCAAAATTTCTAACATGCAGATTTATTACCCAATAAGCTGATCGCATCATTAAATTTTTATAGCTCAAAACCTTAGGAATTCATTTCATGCATGTTTTCAATTATATTATCCCAATTTAGAAGTTTGAAAATTTAATCACAAGCCTAAATTCAACATGTGAATTTAGAGCAGGTTTATGCATACTTTTGCTGGTTATTTAATTTAAAGCAGTAAAGGGGCCCTGCTGACATACGAAGTATGTCAACAGCATATTTTTGGCCTGACAGTCACTTATTCATCTCGGACTGTCAGACATCTTTTCAAAGGAAATAAATAAAAATTGTTCGCGGATCTCAAAGCTTGAGTTCCATTCGTGGAAAGCCATAAATTACATCAGTCAGTTTTCCAAGTAGCATCTTCAGCTCAATGCCTAGACCACAACACCTTAACCATCAGAATGATTTTGTGCCTCAGAACATTATCCTTTACATCAATCACCCAAACTGGATATCTTCATACTCTAGACTGGCATCCAATTCAACCTCATCAGGCTGAATAATTTTAGATGTGTCATATACACACTTCCGGAGTTGAGAAATATGAAAAATATCATGGGCTCGACCCACTTTAGCTGGCAACACAAATCTATAAGCCACTTTCACAACCCTTCTAACAATCTCATATGGTCCAATGTATCATGGGCTCAGCCTGCCCTTCTTACTAAACCGGTGTACCCCTTTCACGACGAGCTAAATTAGCATAGTTCTTTTGTCTGTCCTGAGCCTCTTTCATGTGGTCCCTAATGATCATCACTAACTCAATACACTGCTCAATCATCTCATGACCCACATTCACCCGATCTGATGGATCATTCCAGCATAAAGGATTCATGCACTTCTTCCCATACAATGCCTCAAAGGGAATCATACCGATACTCGCATGATAACTCTTATTGTAACTGAATTCCATAAAACTTAGATGATCCTCCCAAATTCCCTAAAAATCAAGTGCACAAGCTCATAACATATCCTCTAATGTCCTTATGGTCTGTCTCTGACCATCTTACTGAGGATGCCATGCAGTGCTCATGCTAATTTGAGTGCCAATAATTGTCTGCACATCCTTCAAAATATGGACAGGAAACTGGAATCCCGATCAGACACTATCTCCTTGCAAATCCCAAACCTCTTAACAATACGTTGAATATAAGCCTGTGTAAGTTGAGTCATACTCCATGTCAATCTTATAGATATGAAAACTGCACTCTTAGTCAATCGATCAACCACCACCCAGATATTATCCATTTTTTTTTTATATTCGGAGGTAATCCCGTCACAGAATCCATGGAAATAGATTCCCACTTCCATTCAGGAATTGCTAATGGATGTAGCAAACCCATCGGCCTCATATGCTCAGCCTTCACCCGCTGGCATGTAGCACACTTAGCCACATAATTAGCTATATCCCTCTTCATGTTGTTCCACCAATAGGTCTGTCGGATGTCTTTATACATCTTTGTGACCCCTGGATGAATAGAGTAAGGAGTGATATGAGCCTCCTCCATGACTTTCTTCTTCAGGCCATCATAACACTCAGGCATACACCATCGGTCACCATGCCTTACCATCCCCTTGCCATCAATTCTGAAACCTCGAGCCTTACCCTCCTGATTTTTCTGCCTCAACACCGCCATCTCTTCGGTATCATGCTGTCTAGTGAATCTCTCATCAATCAGAGATAATGTTGTGACTAACATGTTAAATGTGTGCTGAACAGAGCCATGGGAAACTACTTGAACCTCAAGTCTTAGTAGTTCCCTGCGCCATTCAGGCATCACCCTTAAAAATGCCACTGATGCTCTTTCCTACTCAACGCATCTGCCACCCTGTTCGCCTTTCCTTCAATATACTTAATATCAGTGTCATAGTCCTGTAACAGTTCCATCCACATTCTTTGTTTGCCGCTATTATGATCTGTTGTGTACAAACACTTCAAATTCTTATGAACTGAGTAAATCCTACACTTACCCCATACAGGTAGTGTCTCCAGATCTTTACAGCATGCACTATCGTTGCCATCTCCAAATCATGAGTCGGGTAGTTCTGCTCATGTGGCTCAAGCTGTCATGATGCAAAAGCCATGACCTTCCCATTCTGCATCAACACACAACCTCAACCCCTAAGTGAAGCATCTGTATAAACTTCATACTCACCCGACTCATCAGGTATTACTAAAATAGGTGCCTCCGTCACTCGTCTTCAGAAGTTCGAATGCCTGCTCACACTCATCCTCCTACCGAAATCTGACATCTTTCCTCAATAATCTCGTTAGGGGTCTAGCAATACTAAAAAATCCTTAAATAAACTTGCGATAGTAACCAACAAGCCCATAGAAGCTTCGAATCTCCCCCACATTCTTCGAGGCTTGCCATTTCAACACAGCTTCTGCTTTAGCAAGATCAACTGAAATACTCTCATCAGAAACGATATGTCCCAGAAAAGACATATTTTCCAACCATAATTCACATTTGAAGTCTTGAATCATTTTACTAATGGTGGCAAATTAATAGACGATTTAATCCATTAAATCTGTTAAATTTAATTACAATTGGAAAGATCGTTTGAAGTTAAATTAAGTCCTTACAATTAAATTAAAATACTTAACCCATAAAGGTCCCGAAATGGAGAGAATGTGGGAGTCTTGGATTATTTAGCTAATGTTGCCAAATCAATAAGTAAATTAAATCCATTAAGTCCGCTATATTAAAATTTTAAGTGTCAGGAAATTATTAATTCCATAATTGTGATCAATTAGTTATTTAGGTCCATAATTAGGGCTTGAACTGGGCCAATTAATTTTGTAGCCCAAAAAGCAAAACTTAGAAAACAAATTAATTGAGGCCCAACCCAAACTGTAACACCCCGGATTTGGTAACTCGGGCAGGGATGCCACCGCCACACCTCCCTAGAAAGACACGTCAATTCGAGCCTACTAAAAGATGCAAGACTATGGGTACTTGAAAGAATTTAAAACATTTTGAATAATGAGTCCGGAAATACGAGATAGTAATCATCCATGCACGCAATAGAGTAAGTAATGCAGCGGAAAGAAATCGCGGCCAATATGGCCGAAACTCGGGTATAACAGGCCCGATTAGATAGTATTAAAAATACAGGAAATGAAAGTGTTCATGAAATAGTTCCCCCAAATGCATGAGCATGCATCACTCGACATACTCTGTAGACGAAAAATAACAACGGGATTATCAGTATAAAAATATACAGTGTAAGTCAATTCCTAACAAAACAATTAAGGGGTTACATGTGTTTAATTAAAAAAACAGATATTTCATGCTTCAATGAAAATATTTACAATTTATAGTTTAACTTGCAGCGGAAAAGCATAATTAATTATACGAGACTAGAAGACATAATTTAAAGGCATAATTAAAAAGTGTAATTTAAAAACGTGGTAAGTAAATACAGCTTAATTAAATACACACACAAGTCTTTTAATATTATCCCACTAACTAAGAAGAGGACACCACACAAGGGAGATCACTAACGAGGCAATCTCAAATCGTAGGACCACTAACGAGGCAGTCCAAATAAAAGGAAGACCACTAACGAGGCAGTCTCAATAATCATAGGACCACTAATATAACGAGGCAGTCCAAATAAAACACAGCGCACGAGATCACTAACGAGGCAATCTCAGATAGTAGGGAGACCACTAACGAGGCAGTCTCAAAGATAATTGTATGAAGATCGGCTCAGCCTAGTGAACGAGATTTTTCGAAAATTTATGTTTTGTCGTATAAAAAGATTCGATATCGCATTTCATAGTTCGAGTTTTCTCAAGTTCGAAAAATCCAATTCGTCACAGGTTATGCCTTTTTAATTTAAAAATTCATCTTACAGTAAAAAATTCTGAAATTTATCCAATAGCTTAAAAACGCCTTTACGAACAACTTTCATGTTTCGAGTTTCTCAAAATAAGGTTTTGAAATTGGTCGAAATTCGAGTTTATTACAAGAAGGGTTTTCTGCCAAAAAATCCAATTTCGACACATTTCATTCCAACGCAGATTAATAATTCATTTTAAGTCCAAATAGTCTGAAATTTTTCCAAGTTGAAGAAGACACCTTAATGAACAACTTTCGTGTTTTAAGTTTTCGAGAATAATGAGGGTCAGGCATTCAAAAATCGCCCTCAACACACTGTCAACGCATGATTTCAAAAATTGGTTCGACACAGTTTCAAAATCCGTACGTTTTAACATATCAAATGAACTTCAAAATTTATGAACTTTTGTATGCGTAATCTAAACTTAAATATCTGCAACTATTGTTTAGAAATGCAAGTTTGGTTCGGTCTAGAAACAGGTGAAAGGCATGCATCAAGTTAGACCATTGAAACTGTCAAGGTTTCGAACATCCGATTTTCACACAGAAACTTTACGTCGTGATTTGGGTATCAAATATTTATGGAAATGGTTGAAATTTTGACATAAGGTAGATTACGGTCTTATGAACAAAATCTATGTTGAAAGGTTTTTGGTTTGAATTCCCAGAAATAAGGTTTTAGTCGGATTACAGAAATTGGTCGAAAAGAGGGTTTTTGAAATCCGATTTTAGTTTCGAGTTTAGATCTTGTATCTTAAACAACAAGAAACCACAAAAATTGTAGAGTGAGGCCTTGACTTACATGTTTAGAGATTAGGATCGTTATAGGGGCTTTTCGGTTGTCCTAGGGTCGCGACGAACAACCAACTTCTCTGATCTCTTCTTTTTCGCCCCCGACGTGAAATTGTAACAAGGATTAGAGTGTTAGAATTTCGAGTTTTTGGGATCTATGAACGAATTAAAAACTATATTACAACTTACCAAAGTACTAGAAGGCAGAGGCTTCGTCCCGATCGTCTCGTCTTCGCCGGAAAGTGAACTCAAAAGGTTTTGGCTTGGAGAGGAAGAATGAGAGAAGAGAGGGTTTGTGTTTTCAGTCAAAAATGGGTAAGGGGACGTCCCAATCCCGTTCTTAAGCCTTTCCTGAGGCTGTGATCGGCTTGCCATCGATAGAAATCGAAATTTTGGCAAGAAAATCGCCATGGAAGGAAAGTTTACACCTCCTGCTCCTCTGGCGCAGTGGTGACGTGCTCATATTGCTTTGGCCGCACGACGAGTGTGCTAGCTCAGCCTTGGGACGCATCGACCCCTTCTCGCACGGTGGTCGCGCGTGCTCTCTCAGGGAGACCGCGCGAAGAGCGCGCGACATCCGGTTTCGCCGGTTCGAGCGGTTCGTGTGGTCCGTCGGGTCTTTTCTTCTTTTCTCTGTCGGGTTTCTATCCTCTACATTTTCGGTTCGACTTTTCGGGTCATTTCTGGATCGAAATTCCTATCTTGAATTTATTATGAACTCGGATTAATGTTCGTAACACTCCCGTACAATAATTTATTTAATTAAATTATTTTCGACTCCACGGGTTCTCGGAATTTAAATTCTTTCGTTCTCGAATTTAATTTCCGTTTCTTTTAACAAATTTCCGGAGTATTACAGTATACCCCCCTTAAGAATCAACTTCATCCTCGATGTTGCGTGTTAGCTTCTTGCGAGTTACAACTTAAATTATTATGATCCATTACTATTATTATGGTTTGTTATGATTTTGTATGACTGTGCTTAGAATTAAAATTTCTAAGTTGCCTACGTACCCCGTGAAGGGATCAAGCCATTACGTAGTTCAAAACAATTTGAATTTGTTTTTCTCGGGTGTTACATCCTCCCGCCCTTAAGAATACAGTTATGTCCCCATAACTGTGGTCGGGTCATTTTGGAAGAGGGTCGGGTAACGTTGTTTCATATCGGCTTCCAACTCCCGTGTCGCTGTTTCCGTCTCGTGGTTTGACCACAGAACCTTGACCATCTTTATAGCGTTATTCCTTGTTATTCTTTCCTTGTAGCCGAGTATTTGTACCTGGATTTCTTCGTAGGTTAGATCATCGTCCAATTCGATTACTTTCAGTTGAAGTACATGTGCCGGGTCGGACACATACTTCTTCAATTGGGAGACGTGGAACACATCGTGAACACGTGCTAACTGTGGCGGCAATGCTAGCCGATACGCTAGATTTCCCACTCTTTCTAGGATCTCATCCTATGTATCGTGGACTCAATTTCCCTCGCTTGCCAAAGCGCATCACACCCTTAATTGGTGATACCTTCAGCATACCTTATCGCCAATTTGAAATTCCAAGTCTTGTCGTCTCACGTCTGCATAACTCTTTTGTTGGTCTTGAGCGGCTCTCATCTTTCCTTGGATTACCTTGATTTGTTGAGCCATGTCCTCAACAAGTTGTGGTCCAACTACCACAGTCCTATCGCTCTCTTCCCAGCTCAACGGACTTCGGCACTTGCGTCCATACAGTGCCTCGAAAGTTGCCATGCCAATGCTAGCATGGTAGCTATTGTTGTAGGAAAACTCGATCAAAGGTAAATGGTTTTCCCAATTTCCATTAAACTCCAGTACACATGCCCTTAGCATGTCTTCCAACCTTAGGATCGTTCTCTCTGTCTGTCCATCCGTCATGGGGTGGAACGCGGTACTCATCTTTATTTGCGTACCTAGAGCTTCTTGCAGTTTTGTCCAAAAATGAGAGACAAATCTATTGTCTCTATCCGAGATGATGTCATGTGGTACTCCATGCCGACGTACCACATTGTCGACATACGCCTTTGCCAATTGGTCCATTGACAAAGTGTCCTTCATTGGGATAAATATGGCAGCTTTCGTCAACCTATCCACGATCACCCAGATTTTATTCATCCCTTTTGGTGACCGCGGCAATCCGAAACGAAATCCATTGAAATGCTATCCCATTTCCAATTCGGGATTTCCAATGGTTGCATTAGCCCTAGGGGTTTTTGGCATACTGCCTTGATCCTCTGGCAGGTGAGGCATCTCGCCACAAACTCGGCTACTTCTCTTTTCATGTTCGACCACCAATAGTTCTTCTTTAAGTCTTTGTACAGCTTGTCGCCCCCGGGATGAACCGAGTAGGGGGTATTATGGCCTTCCTCCTTCACTTTTTGCTTCAGGTCAACGCATTTTCATGGTATACACCACCTTCCCTTGAAGCGGATGCTTCCGTCCTCATGAATTTTAAAATCCATTACTTTTCCTTCGGCAATGCTCTTCATAATTTCTTCCAACTTCTCATCACCTGGTTGGGCAAGTTGTATTTCATCGAATATGGTAGGTCCCACTACCATCGCGTTGACGACTTCGTTTACTGTGCCAGAATGCACCAACTCTAGACTCAATTTCGCCAAGTCTCTGTACAACTCGGCCGGTATCACAAGTCAATTCGCCACGTGTTGAGTCTTTCGACTTGAGGCATCAACTACTACGTTGGCCTTTCCTTCGTGATAAGCGATCTATAGGTCATAATCCTTGATCAGCTCCAACCATCTTCTTTGTCTCAAATTTAGCTCTTTTTGCGTGAATATATACTTGAGGCTCTTATGGTCGGTGAACATCCGACACTTTCCCCCATAGAGATAATGTCTCCATATTTTTAAGGCGAACATGACTGCGGCCAGTTCTAAGTCGTGTGTCGGGTAGTTCTCCTCGTGTGGTTTTAGTTGACGCGATGCATATGCTATAACCTTTTGATCTTGCATCAGAACGCACCCCAATCCTTCTTTCGAAGCATCGCTGTACACCTCGAAGTCACCATTCTCCGATGGTAACGCCAATACTGGCGATGTGGTAAGTCGTTTCTTCAGATCTTGAAACGCAGACTCACACTCACTCGTCCACTCGTACTTTGTTCCTTTCTTCAACATTTGAGTTAAGGGTCGTGCGATTCTCGAGAATTCCTTCACGAATCGCCTATAGTATCCTGCCAGTCCAAGGAAACTTCTTATCTCTGTTGGATTCTTCGGCGGTACCCACTCTGTCACTGCCGAGATCTTCGCCGGATCTACTGCCACTCCGTTGGCGGATACTATATGCCCAAGAAATGCTACTTCTTTTAACCAAAAGTCGCATTTGGACAGCTTGCCATACAGTTGATTTACTCACAAGATCCCTAACACTTTGTGCAAGTGCTCGGAATGTTCTTTCTCGCTTTTCGAGTAGATCAGGATGTCATCTATGAACATTGTTACGCATTGATCTAATAGTTCTCGAAATACATTGTTCATGAGATTCATTGCTGGGGCGTTCGTTAGCCCGAATGATAACACCGTGAACTCGTATTGTCCGTAGCGAATCTGAACACCGTCTTTGGAATATCCTTCTCGGCGATCCTCAATTGGTGATATCCAGATCACATGTCGATCTTTGAGAATACTGAAGCTCCCTTCAGTTGGTCGAATAAATCCTCAATCCTGGGCAAAGGGTACTTGTTTTTTACGGTGACTTTATTAAGTCCTCTATAATCAATGCATAGTCGTAAACCTCCGTCTTTCTTCTTAACGAATAAGACCGGTGCTCCCCATGGGGACGTGCTCGGCCTTATGTATCCCTTCTCCAACAACTCCTCGAGTTGTTCCTTTAATTCCTTCATTTCCAGTGGCGCCATGCGGTAAGGAGCTTTTGAGACAGGTTCCGTTCCCGGAATGAGATCTATGGTGAATTCAAGATCTCTCTCAGGTAGCATGCCGGGAACGTCTTCAGGAAACACATTTGGCTATTCTCTCACCACCAGAATGTTGTCTACCTTGACTCCTTCAGCCTCAAGGTTATGAATGTAGCATGCATATAACGCGTAACCCTTACGCATTAAGCTACATAACTTGAGGGCGTTAACTATCCTGTTAGACTTCTTATGGGGCTGCGAGTAAAAGATGACTCTCTTCCCCTTACTCTTTGAAAGCGTGATCTTTTGCTTTTGGCATTCGATCACAGCCTTATATCGGGTTAACCAATCCATCCCTAGTATGACGTCAAAGTCTCTGACGTTAAATTCTACCAAGTTCGCGAAGAATTCTACGTTCTTGATCACTACAGGAATTCCATTGTAATGCTTAGAGCATGCTATTACTTCTCCAGAAGGTAGTTGAATTCCGAAGCTAATCATCTCGCACTTAGGTAGATCTAGTTCAGATATAACTCTCGAAGATATAATCGAACAACTAGCTCTGGAATCAAATAAAACTCTAAGTGGAGTGCTTAAGACATGAAATGTACCTGCCATCACATCACCCTGTGCGGGTATATCAGCCTGGTTGATCACGTTCAACCTTCCCATTGGCCTCCCATGATTGGCCGGCTGGTTTTGATTCGGATTTGGATTTTGTTGCTGGTTCGGCGGGCGCTAGTTTTGATTTTGATTTGGTGGGTGCTGGTTCGAATTCTGAGGGGGCCGATATCCCTGATTGTTGCCGTTCCTACCCCCTTGGTTGAATGGCCTATTGGGTCCAATGACCAAATCTTCTCTTTTCGTGATGTTCTCGAGTCGGGTTCGACATTCCTCCCTCCGATGGCCAATACGGCCGTACCGGAAACATTCGCCCATCTGAGGGCATCTCCTCATCAGATGTGTCCTGCCACACCTTGGACATGGTGGCACTCGTTCTCCTTGGTTGAAGTTCCGACCATTGTTGTTTTGAAAATTACTGTTCGGGCCTCCCCGAAAGTTGTCCCCACCAGTAGCGTTGCCAGTTCTGTTGTCTCGGTTCCTTTTGTCCGGTCCTTGTGACCCTCGGCGGATTCCCCAACAGCCTTCCTCTTTAGCTGTTATACTCATGCGACTACTACCGCACGGTCGAAGACAGCTTGCAGGTCCAGATAGCTAACTCCGGTGATCACTTCCTGAATTGACAAATTCAGTCCCATTTTGAATTTTTGCGCCTTCTCCCCATCCGTCGGTACCATCCTAGGCGCGAACCTCACCAACTCCTTAAACCGAGCATAATATTCTTGAACAGATTTTTCCCCTTGCTTCAGGGACAGAAACTCTTCGTACAACGCCGCTGTAATACCCGAGAATTTTGTAACATAAATAAATAAATAAATACAATATATAAATAAATTAAATAATTTAAAGATAAAATGAGAAATGGAATTTAATTCCATAAGATGAAATGAGAAATGAAATTTAATTCAAGAAGGAATTAAATATCCAAGAACCCGTGAAGTCGGAAATAATTTAATTAGATAAATTATTACACGGGAGTCGAAAGACGGCGAATTCAAGCCGACGAATCCAAACGCGACAGACTCAAGATTTCGAATACGAGATTAATTCGAAATGAGGTAAATTTAAGATAAGAATTTATAATCCGAGAATGACCCGAAAAATCGAGCCCGAAAAGGTAGAAGGATAGAAACCCGAAAGAGAGGAGAAAAGGCCCGACGGAATCGCACGGCCCAGTCCGGACGCACGGCCCAGACCAGGCCGCGCGCTCTCCGCGCGGGGTTTGGCCTAACCCCGCGCCACCACCGCGCCACCAAACAGGCAGCAGCAATTAATGCGATTTCGGCGATTTTCTTACCATAATTCGACTCCCTTCTATGGAAACTAGATCAACTTCGGGGGGAAGAGATTATGGACGAATCATGGTTGATTCTTGGCCATATTTTCAGACTCAATTCCCCTTCCTTCCCCTCATATCCACTCCCAACTTCTCCTTTGTTCTCCCAAAAACCGAAAACCACATATTCTCTTGTGTTCTTGCTTTCCGATCACTTTCCAACGAACAAACTGGAGAAAGGAGGACGTGGAGAGGAAGTATTCAGACCCTAGGTAGTGGTAAGATGAAGTCTTGAACTTCTTTTCATAGTTTTAGTCGGATTTAGATTCTAACTTATGGTTTTTTTTATTCTCAAAAACACAAATCGGAGCCAAAGGAAGAAGAACCGTATTGAGGAGATCCGTTCGTAGCCATCCGTAGATTCCGGACGACACAAGGGCTGTTTAGAAATCATATTAAGTAAGTTAATTCTTACATACAGTTTTTGGTGGCTAAGAATCGACCAAACATAAGATTCAACACAAGAACTTAATAAAATCTGTCAATAGAGGTTTCACTCGTGCGCAGCGTTTTTGGATGAATTTTTCGAACCCTTAAATTTCTTCAAACGAGAAAACTCAAAACATAAAACGTCTTCCTAAGACAAATTATCTACATGCTGTAAAATTTTCATATTTTTTTGTTAAAGTTTGATGCCCGAAATCCGAGTCTGAACACCTCTGAATAACTTTCGAACTTAGAACTTTGGCAGATTTCAATCTCGATCTTGTTAGCCATTTTGACCTTGGATCTAGGCCGAATTAGGACTTGTGCCAAACATGAAATTTGTAGATCTATGAGTCTTAAGTACCTCTGTAAAATTTCATGCATTTTCATTAAGATTTGCTACCCCAAACCGAGTCGAACATATTCTGTTGTGCATGAACCTTTCGAAAACTGAGACAGATTATAGGATCGAATTTGATGTGCACTTTTCTATCACTTGTGGTCAAAACTAATCTTTGGTGAAAACATAAAAGTTGTAGATAAATGTCTTGAAAATATGCTTGTAAAATTTTGTGCATTTTCATTAACGTTTGGATAGTCAAAACCCGTTTTGAGTACACTGTGTCCGAGAAGGAAAAGTTGACAGATTTGTAAACCGAACTTAGTGGATTAATCTGACTTAATCCGTGATAAATTTACATAATTTGCCTCTAATAAAACTTGTTTAGTTTGGTTTCTTTTAAGGGCCTGTAAAATTTCATAAATTTTGGAGGTCGTTTGCTATGTCAAAAACTCTTTTGAAAATCAGTGCGCTGTGTAGACAATTATGACAGATTTTGGCTTTTGTAAAGATTGTAAAATTTCACCCGTTTCCTCACATAATTTCGGAAAACTTAAAACACGAAAGTTGTTCGTTAGCGTGTATTTGATCTACTGTAGAAATTTGAAGTTGATTGCCTTTGAGATGAAATTTTAAACTGAGATGGCGTAAACTATGACAATGGCTTAGTTGAAATGATTGAAAAACTCGTCTTTTGAGAAACACATGATTTGCGAGATATGTCTAAACAAATATAAATATTTTTCTAAATTCTTTTGAAACATTGGTGATTTGTGACCAAGTTAGATACTATCAATATTGACTATGTGGCTTGTGGACATAAGGGCCCAAGCGTATGTCTAGCGGACGTAAGAGCCCTAGCGCGATATTGATTATGTGACTTGTGGACATAAGGGCCCAAGCGTATGACTAGCGGACGTAAGGGCCCTAGTGAAATGTTGACAATGAGGCTAGTGGACATAAGTGCCCTAGCGAATGGTGATCTATAAAAGAAACGAAACGAGAAATTTATACGAGACTTAATTAAATCCTTGCTAGATTGTGTTTTGGCTTATATCAATTTATTTAATCGCCTTGCAAGTTATATGTGATTATTTGGCATGCATACCTTTGATCTTTACAATTAAATTCCATTATCTTGACGAGTTAATTTATATAGTGCCTGCAAACATGCTAAATGTAAGTCAACTCTTTCTTAAATAATTAAAGGCTTTGAAACCCCATTATTGTATGTTAGGGTTAACTTACTCAGCATGTTTATGCTGACAAACCGTTGCTTTCTTTTTCTTTTCAGAGTATGAGGCTTACACATGAGCATAGCATGTATTGAGATTTTGGGAACGTTTACTCTCGTTTTTATACATGACTTGCATAACGGGCCTGTATAACCCGTGTTTTGGTCGTGTTGGCCCTATTTATATTTTTGCTGCTATATCTATATTTAAATATTACTTTCCGCTGCAACTTAGATAATACTATGTAATGATTTTTGTTTTATATTTATAAATGGACTATTTGAAATGTTAAAATTCTGAAAAACCATAGCCTTGCATCTCTCTAACAAGCTCGGAGAAACCGCGTCTTGCTAGGGAGGTGTGGCGGTGACATCCCGGCCTGGGTTATCAAATCCGGGGTGTTACAAAGTGGTATCAGAGCCCGGAATATTTTTAAACTATTATTTTTAAGTATTATTATTTTTAAAGTTATTATTTCTAAACTAGTAATATATTTTAAAGAGCCCAATTATTATTTTGAAGTTAAAGCCCAACTTTTTTAGCCCAAAAATTTTTAGAAGCCCAAATATTTTTTTTAGAAGCCCAAGAAATTATTTTTAGCCGAATTTTATATACTTACTATTGTGGGCTCAATTTTTTTAGCCCAATTGTTTTAAGGCCCAATACATGTATTTTTAAATAAAGCCCAAATGTTTATTATTTTGGCCCAATACAGAGGCCCAAGACTTTTATCTACTATTATTATCTTTAAATTTTAAAAATATTACCTCCATGGAATAAACTTATTTTTAAAATCCATGGAAGATAGATATAAATAAAATACTAGAACTACCCCGCCCGCGCGATGCGCCGGGCTTAGATTATAACAAATAAAATATTTTAAAATCACATATATTGTAAAAGAAAAGAAATTTTATACGGATATAGTAAAATTTCCATATATACAATATTTATAATCAATAATAATAATAATAATAATAATAATAATAATGATAATAATAAGTAATAATAAGTCATAATAATGCAGAATGTTACGGATTAATACATGAAAATATTATATCTCTAAAATACATGCTAAGAATTTTACTGTTATAATAATTCAATATGATTTTTACAATCTCTATATCTATATAATTATAGAACTGATCCTCTAAGAATTGTTCATAATTCTTCTTCCATGAGATCAATAACACATGGCTGAAGTCGAAAAAAATAGTATAAATTAAAAGAATTATTTATAAAAAAAATCATATTGAATTGAGGAAATTTCGATCTAGTAATTAATGTAGTTATGGAAGTACCAATAAACCAACAACAAATTTAGGGGTGTATTCGATTAAGAGTTTTAATAAATTTTTATAGACTTTAAAAAGTATGTGGATTTAAAAAGTTCATAGACTTCATATAGAAGACTAATTTATATAGAATCTACGAAGAGTCTGACTGATTTTATATATATATTGTTTTGTTATATTTTTAAGAAAATCCATTAAAATCTAAAAAAAAAAAATTTAAATCCATGTACCGTTTAATACCAAACCTCTATATTTTTAAAGACTTTTAAACTTCTATATTTTTTTTAGCTTGAATACCTCTGTATTTTTTAAACTTCTGTATTTAATACCTCTAAATTTTTATTGACTTTTTAAAATCTGTATTGAATATCTCAAAATTTTTAAAGACTTTTAAAATGTAGATTAAATATACCCCAAATTTAGAAATCCAAAAAACTGCTATAGAGTCTTAGATTGAATACACCACATTAAAGTTTATATTTTAAATAAAACATTGCAAACTTTTCATTTTTGTTAGAATTTAAAATTAAGTTTATATAGGTATTTACATTTGTTGTATGGGACAAATTAATGAAATAATAGTAAATTGCATAACAACAATAACACTTAAACGAAAAAAGTACACTAAAATAAAGAATAAAAAAAAATAACACAAAATAAACCATACAATGTACTACATTGAAGTCCCACCACCCAAGGCAACAAAGGACTCGGCAATCAAAAACAGATATGCTCACCGAATCAGACTGCCACCTTCATTATTACCTTGAAACCCATGATTACCTATCTACTCTACCACATCTAAACATATGTGCCATTCCAATTACACAATATACATCAAACCCTAACATTATTTTAATCAATCGCTACACACAATAACCGTTGCTATTGGATTGATTATTTTTGCCCTGTTCAGAAGCAAACTCAGAAGTCGCTTATATGACATGCAGTAATTTGTGACAGCTGCTATCCACCATTACAATATTCTCTTGGATTTTTCATTTTACATTTATTAAGTCAAATATTACTATTTTTTTTAAATGTGATATTCATATATAAAAATTATATAGTAAAATTTTGGCTCTAAAATAATTAATTTTGTTATATTTCCCAAAACAAATATTGCATTTCTGGAAATATATTTTAATATTATCCATACATACATATAAACCAATGTGCAAAATTATCTAGTTTCAAATATATAAATAAAAATATATTTATATTTTAGATCAGTAACTTGCTTTTTTTTTTGGGGGTGTGATGTTCTAATCATTACATTTAAAATAATAATGAAAGATGTAAAAAAATAAAAAATTACATTTCTTTATATTTAATGAGTGGATCATAGGATTTGTCAAGCCTTTGACTAAAATCAGTGAGTTATGGACGGACTTAGTAGATTTTCTATTCGCCAAACTCGAATTAATCTTGCTTAGAAAATTACTTTATTATTCAAGATAGTGTTATTGGATAAAAATAAATAAATAAATAAATTGGTCAATTTTTTAGAATGATGGTTCATAGTTGGACTCCATAACCATTTGATTGCATATTCAGATGGCTTAATAAAGGAATTTTCTTTTTAGTAACAATATTATTTATTTAATAACATATTTGATAAAATTTATTAATAAATCTGACCACTTTACCTGACCCATATCAACCTGATCACTCAACTATAATCACACGATTGTGAATACAAAATTACATCTCAAGAATAATACTACACTTTCAGTATCATGATGATCTAGCTTTATAGGGAAATGCTCTATGAAAAGATCCACTTGATGCATCTGAAAAGCTTAATCCGTCAACCGAGGAATAGAGATTATTACTATATACCGCCAAATACACCACAAAAGCAATGAATTAGTTGCAAAATTATTACAAAGAACTCCACACACTTCAATGTCCATTTAAATCCACCGCCTCAAGGCAACGAAGCACATTGGGCAATCAGATTACACTGCAACACTGAGATCATTCAGAATACATGAATTTATATTTAGTTACAAAAAAAATGATTTAGTTGGATAATGGATGCATAAATATAACTGCATTTTCGAATTTAAAAAAAAAATAATGTATATATTATAGGAGTACTAAGCATATATTATAATTTTGTAAGCATAGACTTGCCCAACCTTGTAAGAGATGATAGGAAATGTTCCAACGGCAATTAATTCCAACGGCCAATACACCAAATGAAAGCATATATTAATGGTCGGTACACATATGGAGGATTGGTTATTACAGCCCATTCATTTTCATCCTACATGAAACAAATTGATGATTAGTTATGTTCTCCAGGTTGGTATAAATATGGAGGATTGGAAATCCTCAAACCTGGGAAGCAAAGAGAACTGCATCCTTATGGAGGTACAGAGTGAAATACCTGGTGAGATTGAAGCTTCCGGTCAGCCACTTTCCTGGTGGAACAAAGAGCATCGATCCATGGCTGAGGTAAACAATTCCATTCTAAAAAGCTTTTGAATTCGATGTTACTCCATCTCCTACGCCACCAAAATCTGTCAAGGAAGCACTGTTATGTCAACACGATTTTACAAACAAATGTTGCTTTATTACATTAAAAAAAAAAAAAAACGGATAACTTCGCAAGGCCATAATGTAATGGAGGATGATGGCAAGTTATCAACGCCGCAGCCCGCAGGGAGGTCAATGGTCGGATGAAGCCGACAGAGTGAAAACGACGAAACCGCAGGAAGGTCGATGGTTGGATTCAAAGATATGTTCGCAACAGAAGTGTAAAAAAGATTATGATGTAGTTAGAATGGTTTTGGGGTATTTATAGTTGGGTATTTGGAGTAGTGTAGGGAATTAAATACGGAGGTGTTATGAAGAGTCAGTCAGGGATAAAAAAAAAAAGAGAAAAAATTAATGGCAGTTTTGTAAATTATTGAGTGTGTGAAAGAGAATGAAAATGCAAAGACTTTGTGAGAGGGAAGGCAAAAAAAACGGGAATCTGTGTGTGTGCAGGAACTGTACTTTATATATATATTAAGATACATTAGCTTCGGGGGGGATTGCATTGCATTGCGTATATGCATAAATATTTACACTAACTCTTTTTATGTGAATTATCGGTGATAAGAAACACTCCTACCTTAGAACTCGACATGACCTTGACTTAGGAGCGCTTGCTAAAGACTAACTTTGCCTTAGTCCTAGATCTTGATCACTTAGAAACTCATCTCCGCGTGCTTCTATAACAGAAAATGGCACCTAGAAGAAAACTGAGGAAGGTAAGCCCAAACGGCACTGACACTGACCTCCCAAACGCACCTAACAACAATGAGATTCCTCCGAACGTAGGAGATCGAGCGCCTCCTATTCCCAACAACATGGATGAACGTTTAAGGACGGTAGAAGAAGTACTCGTAGCATTAGGAAATGCCGAGGTGCATAGGGCACAAGCGGCAATACCTCCGCCAGTAGCCCGAGTCAACTACTTGGCATTGGTAAACCTCTACAACCCACCCCATTATGCCGGGCAAGAGGATCCGACCAAGTTGGAGGGTTGGATCCGTACCTTTGACAAACTCTTGGACGCTATCAAATGCCCTGACGAGGAGAAGATACGTGTAGCGACCTACTACTTAGGAGGCAAAGCCGATGAGTGGTGGCAAAACCTTCAAACGAATTCAGAGGAAGATGAAGAATCCTACACCTGGGAAGGACTTAAGGAAGCCTTGAGAGAAATATTCTACCCACTGAGCACCAAGACTGCGAAATATGAGGAATTCATCAACCTGAAGCAAGGTGCACAAACAGTGCAAGAGTACTACACCAAATTCAAGGAGCTAGTACGATTTGCTACGAGGATAGTACCAACCGATTCTGACAAGGCTCAGAAATTCGAGATGGGTCTGAACCTTAGTATTCGGAAGATACTTGCAGTAGGACAATTCACGAACCTACAGACGATTTATGATCGCGCTGTAGCAATTACTCGAATCCAGCAGTTGAAGCGTAAGGAAAATGGTGAGTCGAGCAAGGACTCTCAAGGACTTGAGAAGAAGGATCTGAAAGGTAACAATAACAACTCTAGGAAAAACAATGGATCTCGAAGGAAAGAAAATAAAGTCTCAACCACGGAGGAGATGACAACCGTGGTGCGTTCATACCACGCTGCCCACGATGCAACCATGCACATTTGGTGCGCCAGTGCCCGAAGCCTGGAGCCTGCTATAAGTGCGGCAAGTTTGGTCACAGGCTAGGGGATGTCGAACGCCAGAGGAGGCGATCGAAAGGAGAATAGATCTGGTGAACCTTCAGCAAGGAGAGACTAACAAGTAACAAGGTCAAAACCCGAATATTCTTGAGAATAATGCGTAGGCAGTTATGGGGACATAACTGTAATATTAAGGGGGGGGGGGGGGGGAGGATGTAACAATCCGAATATTATGTATCCCAAATCAATAAATAAATAAATTCAAATTGTTTTGAACTACGTCATGACTTGATCCCTTCACAGGGTACGTATGCAGCTTAGAAATTTTATTTTTGAGTTCAGTCACAATACAAAAAAAAAATAAAGAGAAAAAAACTAATATAAACAAAAAGAACCATAGTTCTTAGCTCGAGAGAGAAGCTAAAAACGCAACTTCGATGACGAAGTTGATTCTTAAGGGGGGTAGACTGTAATACCCGAGAATTTTGTAACATAAATAAATAAATAAATACAATATATAAATAAATTAAATAAATTAAATAATTTAAAGATAAAATGAGAAATGGAATTTAATTCCATAAGATGAAATGAGAAATGAAATTTAATTCAAGAAGGAATTAAATATCCAAGAACCCGTGAAGTCGGAAATAATTTAATTAGATAAATTATTACACGGGAGTCGAAAGACGACGAATTCAAGCCGACGAATCCAAACGCGACGAACTCGAATACGAAATTAATTTGAAACGGGATAAATTTAAGATAAGAATTTATAATCCGAGAATGACCCGAAAAATCGAGCCCGAAAAGGTAGGAGGATAGAAACCCGAAAGAGAGAAGAAAAGGCCCGACGGGATCGCACGGCCCAGTCCGAACGCACGGCCCAGACCAGGCCGAGCGCTCTCCGCGCGGGGTTTGGCCAAACCCCGCGCCACCACCGCGCCACCAAACAGGCAGCAGCAATCAATGCGATTTCGGCGATTTTCTTACCATAATTCGACTCCCTTCTATGGAAACTAGATCAACTTTGGGGGGAAGGGATTATGGACGAATCATGGCTGATTCTTGGCCATATTTTCAGACTCAATTCCCCTTCCTTCCCCTCATATCCACTCTCAACTTCTCCTTTGTTCTCCCAAAAACCGAAAACCCCATATTCTCTTGTGTTCTTGCTTTCCGATCACTTTCCGACGAACAAACCGGAGAAAGGAAGACGTGGAGAGGAAGTATTCAGACCCTAGATAGTGGTAAGATGAAGTCTTGAACTTCGTTTCATAGTTTTCGTCGGATTTAGATTCTAACTTATGGTTTTTTTTATTCTCAAAAACACAAATCGGAGCCAAAGGAAGAAGAACCGTGTTGAGGAGATCCGTTCGTAGCCATCCGTAGATTCTGGACGACCCAAGGGCTGTTTAGAAATCATATTAAGTAAGTTAATTCTTACATACGGTTTTTGGTGGCTAAAAATCGACCAAACATAAGATTCAACACAAGAACTTAATAAAATCTGTCAATAGAGGTTTCACTCGCGCGCAGCGTTTTTGGATGAATTTTTCGAACCCTTAAAATTCTTCAAACAAGAAAACTCAAAACATAAAACGTGTTCCTAAGACAAAGATCTACATGCTGTAAAATTTTCATAATTTTTCGTTAATGTTTGATGCCTGAAATCGGAGTCTGAACACCTCTAAATAACTTTCAAACTTAGAACTTTGGCAGATTTCAATCTCGATCTTGTTAGCCATTTTGACCTTGGATCTAGGCCGAATTAGGACTTGTGCCAAACATGAAATTTGTAGATCTATGAGTCTTAAGTACCTCTGTAAAATTTCATGCATTTTCATTAAGATTTGCTACCCCAAACCGAGTCGAACATATTCTGTTGTGCATGAACCTTTCGAAAACTGAGACAGATTATATGATCGAACTTGATGTGCACTTTTCTATCACTTGTGTTCAAAAATTATCTTTGGTGAAAACATAAAAGTTGTAGATAAATGTCTTGAGAAAATTCTTGTAAAATTTTGTGCATTTTCATTAACGTTTGGATAGTCAAAACCTGTTTTGAATACACTGTGTCCGAGAAGGAAAAGTTGACAGATTTGTAAACCGAACTTAGTGGATTAATCTGACTTAATCCGTGATGAATTTACATAATTTGCCTCTAATAAAACTTGTTTAGTTTGGTGTCTTTTAAGGGCCTGTAAAATTTCATAAATTTTGGAGGTCGTTTGCTATTTCAGAAGCTCTTTTGAAAATCAGTGCGCTGTGTAGACAATTATGACAGATTTTGGCTTTTGTAAAGATTGTAAAATTTCACCCGTTTCCTCACATAATTTCGGAAAATTTAAAACACAAAAGTTGTTCGTTAGCGTGTATTTGATCTACTGTAGAAATTTGATTTCGATTGCCTTAGAGATGAAATTTTAAACTGAGATGGCGTAAACTATGGCAATGGCTTGGTTGAAATGATTGAAAAACTCGTCTTCTGAGAAACACATGATTTGCGAGATATGTCTAAACAAATAAAAATATTTTTCTAAATTCTTTTGAAACATTGGTGATTTGTGACCAAGTTAGATACTATCAATATTGACTATGTGGCTTGTGGACATAAGGGCCCAAGCGTATGTCTAGCGGACGTAAAATCCCTAGCGCGATATTGATTATGTGACTTGTGGACATAAGGGCTCAAGCGTATGACTAGCGGACGTAAGGGCCCTAGTGAAATATTGACAATGAGGCTAGTGGACATAAGTGCCCTAGCGAATGGTGATCTATAAAAGAAACGAAACGAGAAATTTATACGAGATTTAATTAAATCCTTGCTAGATTGTGTTTTGGCTTATATCAATTTATTTAATCGCCTTGCAAGTTATATGGGATTATTTGGCATGCATACCTTTGATCTTTACAATTAAATTCAATTATCTTGACGAGTTAATTTATATAGTGCCTGCAAACATGCTAAATGTAAGTCAACTCTTTCTTAAATAATTAAAGGCTTTGAAACCCCATTATTGTATGTTAGGGGTTAACTTACTCAGCATGTTTATGCTGACAAACCGTTGCTCTCTTTTTCTTTTCAGAGTATGAGGCTTACACATGAGCATAGCATGTATTGAGATTTTGGGAACGTTTACTCTCGTTTTTATACATGACTTGCATAACGGGCCTGTATAACCCGTGTTTTGGCCGTGTTGGCTCTATTTATATTTCCGCTGCTATATCTATATTTAAATATTACTTTCCGCTGCAACTTAGATAATACTATGTAATGATTTTTGTTATATATTTATAAATGGACTATTTGAAATGTTTAAATTCTGAAAAACCATTGCCTTGCATCTCTCTGACAAGCTCGGAGAAACCGCGTCTTGTTAGGGAGGTATGGCGGTGACATCCCGGCCTGGGTTATCAAATCCGGGGTGTTACAGCCGCCTTAGCACTCATGGGGTAGAAGCGCTCCTTGAGTAACTCCATAAACTCATTCCATGAGTAAGGTTCGTCGTCTTCGCGGAGTTTTCCCTGGGTAGCTTGCCACCAGTCATCGGCCTCGCCTCCCAGATAGTACGAAGCCACGTGAACCCTTTCTCCCTCCGGGCATCTTACCGCATTCAGTAATTTGTCAAAAGTCCTTAACCACTCCTCAAGCTTAGCCGGGTCTTCCTCACCGACATAGTAGGGCGGTCGGTAGGGGTTCACCGATGCCAAGTAATTGATTCTTGCTTCCGGCGGTGGTGCCGCCGCAGCCCTGCCCTGGTCAACATAAGCATTGTCAAGTGCGACCAGTAGCTCCTCTATATTCCTCAATCGTCCATCCGCGGGATTGGGTATCGGGCCTGCTGGGTTTGGTGCTTCAACGTTAGGCGCCGGCTCATCGGGTTGCCTTGGCGCGTCGTGGGTGTTGGGAGTGGTAGGTAAGGTTCTTGGTCGCCCTCTTGGTGCCATTCTGTTATAAACATACAAGCACAAAGAGGATTAGAATTCTGGGGATTTGATAGAGTGTTGAAAGAAAAATGATTTATTAAATCGAGCGGTGTTTACTAGGAATTGTTTAGAGTTTGGATTTTTACGCCAAGGGTATAAGTATCGAAGCGTTGAAGCACGGAGTTGTTTAGAATTTTTTTTTCAGGATCTCAGGGTTTCAGAGTTTAGGGTTTGAGGTACCCTGGTTGGATTGTTACCCCTTTATTATATATACACATATATTAATTATTAATACCTTGTACCATTGTTTGGTTGAGTTCCAACAAGGTATTTGAGAAAAAAATAATGTAATAAAATATAAAGATTAATATACTTATGTATAAAATAAATGCTTGTAAATTTATTTCTCAATAGAGAATTTTATTCGATATAAGCTGTAGGAGTCGCAATTCTATGGATAGTTTGGAAAGTAGGAATGGAATAATAGGAATAATGTATCAAGAGATCCCTAAGTCTAGGGAGAGTAGGTGGCCGGATCCTCCATGGGATCGTCCTCATCACTTGAATCCTCAACAGTGCCCATGCCAAGGGGTCCATGGAATGGAACACTGGGCTTGTTGGCCAATTTGGCCCAGCAGCAGGAGCAGGATCAGCGGCGGCAATAGGAAGAGGAGCGGCTGCAGGGACAACGGCAGGATCAACAACGGGGTTAGCTGCAGGAGGAATCCCTGGGCTAAAAGGGGCATGTGGGAACAAGTCATCAGTCAGGTTAATCAGCTCATTTTCCAAGTTCCCTACTTGTGTCTCTATGTCGTTATTCTTGGTCCGGAGTTCAGCCTCGCGGGCCTAGAGTTCGTCGACTTGAACCTTGAGTTGGGTCAGATTGTGTTGATCCGCTTCCCTCAGATTCGCTAGGTGGGCCATGTTAGCCTCCAGTTATTCTTCCCGTAATTTGTAATTGTTTACATTTTGTGGTGATTCGAGATGTGCTTCGATCAATCTCATCATAAGGTTGATCATGTTCGCGTTTGGTTCGGCCATCTAATTGCCAACAAGGTAGGTTAGAGTTATAATATATTTCAAGCAAGGTTAGGATATGCATGAATTTAAATCTACATGTAATATGTTAATGCAATCCCCCCAATAAAAATTTAATTTATGCACGTGTTTATTTATCCATGGGTTTTTTTAAAAAAAATAAATTTATCCTCATGGGTAATCCAAAAATTAAGGAGAAAGGTTTGGGCCATTATATTGGGCCAAAAGTAATAATTTGGACTAAGGTAGAAAGCATGGGTATTGGGCCAAAATGATTGGGCCTAACATAATAATTAAATATTGGGCTAGAAAAATTTTTGGGCTTTAAATAATAGTTTTAAAATAATAATGGATTTAAAAGTAATGATTTAATAGGGGAAGGATGTCTAGGGTTTCGTCTCCGCCACCTTTTGTGCAGCCGCCGTCGCCCGTCGAGCCAGGAGGAAAGTGTAATACCCGAGAAATCGCCATCGAAAATTTAAATCCAAAAATAAAGAATTGGATTTAAATTATTAAAACCGAAATAATTCCGAGAGAGCGGAATTTATTATTTATCGGAAGATAACAACTCGAAACGAGTTTATCGAATTGTCCCAACAATCACGGATAATTCCCACATTATGATTTTTATTTTTGTAGAGAATGAATCTTAATATTTAAAAAAAAAAAAAAAAAATTAAAAGTTACTGTAGCAGTACTGTAGCACTACTGTAGCACTACTGTAGCAGTACTGTAGCAGTACTGTAGCACTACTGTAGCACGTGCGGGTACTGTAGCAGCCGATCACTTGTCGGATTTTTGTCTCTTTAATGGCAAAAATACACCCCCAACACCCCATTATCATCCTTTCAAATCCCTTCTTCATCCCAAACTCTCCCAAAGCCAAAACACCTTTCCGGCGAACTTCCGACGAACTTCCGGCAACTTTCCGGCAACCAAATCCGACCAAGGAAGTGTGTAGATCAAGTATCACAGTGCTTAGATCTTTGGTAAGTAGTATCTTAGGTTCTCAATCTCGTTTTTCCTCTCAAATCCCCAATCTAACTCTTGAATCGTTGATTGCAAATACGTTCGTGGCCAAAGTCGGGAACTTTGCGTTTCGTAGATCCGTTCGTAGGTGTTTGGACGACTCAAGAACACAATCTTTGTAAGTTAACCTTACTATGGTTTTGGGTGACTTAAAATGCAACCAAACATAGAGATTTAGAAACTCTAAAATCTGTCAACAAGAGAAACCCTCAACGCAGCGTTTTCGTATGAATTTTTCGAACCTCTAAAGCTGCTCAAACAAGAAAACTCAAAACATGAAAAGTGTTGCTAAGGCTTTGGTCTAGCTTCTGTAAAAATTTCATAATTTTTCATGATGTTTTGAAACCTGAAACCAACCCAAAACTGAAGAGTATTAAATCTGGATCTTAGAACTTTGGACAGATTTCACTCTCAATCTTGTTGGTTATTTTGACCATGGATCTAGGCCGATCTAGGATTGGTGTTGAACATGAAAGTTGTAGATCTATGAGTTTGGAATATTACTGTAAGTTTTTAGAATTTTTCGTTGAGATTTGAGCCTCCAAATCTGAGCCGATCCGATCTGCGTTAGTACCGAAATCAAGAACCTTGACAGATTTCATAATCAAACTCGACGAGCAAAACTCGTACTTCGAGTGTTCAAACCTGAAAACTCAAAACTAAGATTTTGATCCAAAGATTTTAAGCTATATTGTGTAAAAATTTCAGAAATTTTCATCAAGTTTCGATACCCCAAATCGTGTCGGACATATTCTGCGTTTTAAGAATTTTCAAAGGATGACAGATTTCATAACCGATCTTGAGGAGCTTATTCCTATCATTTCTAGCCCGAACTAATCTTTGAGTTCTAAACAAAAGTTGTTGGAAATCAAGTCTAGTATGTGCCTGTAAAATTTCAGAATTTTTGGAGTCCATTTGATATGATAAAAAGTCAAATCTTTGAGAGTTGTCAAACCTGAATCCTGACAGCTTTTTGTTTCTGTAGAAGACTTGATTTTTGACATGCTTCCCATCGTTTTTCCGAAAAACTTAAAACACGAAAGTTGTTCATTGGGATGTTTTTGAGATACTGTGAAAATTTCAAATCAATCGCCTAAGAAATGGATTTTTAAACCAAAAAGGCGTAAACTATGACGCCAAATGATTTTTAAATCGAAGAGATTTTGAAATTCGAAACAAACGGTCGAGACGTTGAATTACGATATATCTATACTTTTGAAAAATCCCGTTACACCAAATAAAAACATTTTCTTTAAAAGAATTCTTTTGAAACATTGGGGACTTGTGACCAAGTTTGATATTATCAATATGATTCATGCGGGTTTGATTCCCTATGATGTATTTGAGTTCTTGCGGGTTAGATTCCCCAAGGGCGATCGTATGTTTTCCTACGGGTTTGATTCCCTAGGATGTATTGAGTTCTTGCGGGTTAGATTCCCCAAGGGCGATTGAATGTTTTCCTGCGGAAATATTGATTATGAGGATTGCGGTCACAAGAGCCCTGGTGAATGGTGAACTATAAAAGAAACGAAATATTTTGAGAAATGATACTTTTGAAATTGGCTGAGGCCGCCGGATCACCGGCTAAATGATATATTGTTGAGATGATGGCGTAACGGGAAATATATTAAAAAGCTTAGATTTTATGAAATTGGCTGCGGCCGCCGGACTGCCGGCTAAATTAAATATTGTTGAAATGTTTTTATTAAATTTAATTAAAGGCTTTGAAACCCCTAACCCATGCTATGTGTTAACTTACTCAGCGCGTTTTTGCTGACCCAAACCATTTATCCTCTTTTTCTTACAGAGTATGAAGAGTATGCATCGTCATATGCATACATGGGAATATTTGGGGAAATCTCTATTTTAAATCCCTGCATTTAATTACGACTTGCATGAACGGGCCTGTTTAACCCGTGTTTTGGCCATGTCGGCCCTTATAATTTATTTCCGCTGCACAAATTAAAATTTCCGCTGCAACTCTGATGTATTATTTTTAAATTATATATGAATGGGCTGTTTGAATGTTTTAAATTCTGAAAAACCATAGCCTTGCATCTCTTTAGTGAGCTCGGAGAAACCGTGTCTTGCTAGGGAGGTGTGGCGGTGGCATCCCGGCCTGGGTAACCAAAACCGGGGTGTTACAGAAAGCAACCTAATTTTGCCGAGATTTTGCATCAGGACCGTATGGAAACTGAATCTACTACTGAGCCGCTGCCGCCACGAAGAGATTTAATTGCCGAAAAACTGATCCATGTTGGTTTCGTGGATGGAAATCCTGCTTAGCTTGATTTTGAGATTGATGAGGAGTTGGATAACGAGGCCGGCAAGGCATGGGAGGATGCCTTGGTGATTAAGTTACTTGGGACGACTGTTGGGTACTTGACTCTAAAGGAACGACTCCAAAGGATGTGGAAACCGTCTGACACAATGGATATTAGTGACGTGGGATTCGGTTGCTTCATTGTGAAGTTTGCCGCTTCTGCGGACAGAGAGCGGGTGGTGAATTGGGGTCCTTGGTTATTGTTTGATCACTATTTGGCGCTAATGCCATGGACAAGATCGTTTGATCCTGGTACGACTCAGGTGAACAAAACGCTTGTATGGGCACGTATGAATGGTCTGCCCATGCATCGCTATAGGGATGATATTTTGTGGGCTATTGCATCGGGGTTAGGCTATGTGTTCAAGGTGGATAAGTGCACGATGAATTCTACTAAGGGCCGATATGCTCGTGTTTGCGTGGCACTTGATCTTGAGAAGCCGGTTAAGGGGAAACTCCAGGTTAATGGTCGATGGATCCCTATATCTTATGAGGGATTGCATCTTATTTGCTCGAATTGCGGCCATTATGGCCACTTTGAGAGGGACTGTCCCACTAAGAAGGAGGCTGCTGATACTGAACACGAGGCGGGGGTTGGCCAAGAGCATGCTGGTGTGACGAAAGATGCGGCTACTGGTGTGGATGGACTGGGGGGGGGGGGCTGTGGAGGAGAGGATGAAGCAGGTTGAGGTTGATGAAACTCAGGGTCAGGGACAGGAGTCGGAACCTGCCTTTGGCGATTGGATGGTTGTTCGCCGTCGACCTCGTCCTCCTCGGAAGCAAAAGACGCAGGGGGGCACGTGGGGGCAAGAACGAAACCTGAGTTACCGATGAATCATGATGCCCAGGTGCGTGATCCACGTAAGGGGAAGGGAGTCATGGATGAGCGGGCTGTTGACCTTAGGGAGGCTACCTCTAATCGAATTAATCTGGATGATGAGGTCGAGGTGGTGCCTGAATCTCCTTACATGGGGCACGGCGTTGAAACTTCTACCGCGGGAGCGCTAGCACTGGAGCCCGCTATTCAACCACGTCTTCCTTGGGCTACAACGACCTGGAGGCGTAATGTTCAAATTTTGAAGAGGCCTCAAATTGAGAAACCGGATGATCAGGTCTCATCAGACGATGATGAGATATTGCCACATGCGTCTGGTGTTAGACAGGGAGGAGGGGTTGTCCATGTCGGGAGATTTAGCATGTTGCTTGGTATTGAGGATGCCCAGGATTCGGATGTATGGGTGGATGCAGATGATGCGAGTACTTGTTAATAGGTGCTCTTTCATTTAATACAACTTGTTTATGGATTTTAAAGATTTTAATATTATTGCTTGGAATGTTTGCGGGTTGATGAGTCGTACTGCTCAGCGATGGATGAGTGATTTAGTTAGGGAACATAAGCCCGACATTTTATTTGTTTTGGAGCTGAGGGGCCAGTTTATTCGACTAAAACCGTTCTTTATTCGGCTTGGATATGGCGAGGTTTGCATACAAGAGGCAGTTGGTATGGGAGGTGGAATATGGGTTTTGCGCTCCTTCTCAGTGGCTTGCACTATAAATGTTGTTGATATGCGCTTCGTATGATAACATTGGAGCTGCAACGTGGCATGAGCAGCTGGAGTTTCACTGTCCTTTATGCAGATCCTAATTATCAGAGGCGCAAGCTGAATTGGGATTCTCTTATTGAGGTGGCAACATTGGTTGAGACGCCGTGGGTAGTGATGGGAGATTGGAATGAAATTGCGGGTGAAGAAGAAGTCTGTGGGGGAGTATATTTGGCGGACAGGGCGGCGGAGCTCAGACTCTTGTTTGATAGTTGCAGGTTACTAAACATGCACACGTTGGGCCCTTTGTTTACATGGTCTCGTATGGCTGGAGCTGGACGGCGTATCAGTAAACGCCTGGATCGTGGCATGGCTAATTTATCATGGGAAAATCAATTCGATAGTGGACGTATTCTTCATCTTCCACGACTTGGCTCGGACCATTGTCCTTTGAAACTCTTATGTGGGGAGCAGATTACTACTAGGGCGGCGTGGCCGTTCCGTTGGGAATGCATGTGGAAAGATCATGCTCACTATAAAGATGTTGTCTTACAAGGGCGCCGCCTGGGAGGTGAGGATATCGCCGTTGTCCTTCATGAGGTTGAAGCGAAATCTAGGGTTTTCAATAAAGAAGTTTTCGGGCATCTTCGTGAACGCAAACAGAAGCTTAAAAACAGGCTTATTGGCGTTGAGAAGCGTTTGGCAAGGGTGGATTCTGCATGGTTATGGAGTGTTGAGGCTGAAATTAGAGCAGAGATGGCTGATGTATTAATGCAAGAAGAGATCATGTGGCATCAGAAAGCGCGTGACTCCTATGTCCAGGTAGGGGATCGGAATACGCGATACTTCCATGCTCGGACCAAAGTGCGACGTAAGAGAAACAAAATCTTTGGTCTAGAAGTTGATAATGTTTGGGAGGAGGACCAGCAGACACTTCAAAATCATGCTATGGACTATTTTCGTTCTATGTTTGCCGTGTCACATGCTTCTCATGTTGGTGCAGATCTGCCGCCCCTTGCACCGTTGTTAGAGGGTCAGAAGCTTGCGTTGGAGGCTGATCTCGAGAGGCCTGAGGTGGAGGCTGCTTTGCACTCTATGAAATCTCTATCCGCTCCTGGCCCTGATGGTTTTCCTGCGGGTTTCTTTAAAGAATACTGGGACATTTTCAATGACCTACTCTTTAAGCTTGTTAGGGAGGCTATGGTGTCACGAATTATTCGACCTGGGATGGCTCATGCATATCTATGCCTGCTGCTGAAAGTTGATATTCCCCTGACTATCACTCAGTACCGTCCCCTCACATTGTGTAATGTGGCCTTCAAATTGATTACAAAAATCCTTGTCCGGAGACTTCGGCCTATTATGTGCGATATTATCGGTCTGTATCAATCGGCGTTCTTGCCAGGGAGAGGAACGGCGGACAATGGTATCCTGCTATAGGACATTGTATCGACTTTGGAGACACCTAGAAGTCGGATTAAAAGGGTGGTACTGAAAGTGGATTTAGCTAAAGCATTTGATATGGTGAGCTGGCAATTTTTGGATACTTGCTTACAGGAACTTAATCTTCCGAATGGTTGTAGAGAGCTTATCATGGCTTGTGTTACTTCGTCGAGTTTCTCTATCCTTTGGAATGGCTCGCCCATTTGGAATATTAAAGCGGAGCGTGGTCTGCGTTAGGGGGATCCGCTTTCGCCGTATTTATTTGTGATAGTAATGGAAAAGCTTTCTCAAGCAATTCTTCATGCCACCATGGATGGTGATTGGCGGCCGCTGCAACTTAGTCCTCAGGGAGTGGGTATCTCGCATCTTATGTTTGCGGATGATTTAATCTTATGCGCAGAACTTGATGAGCGTAGTATCCGAGCCATGTCTTCTGTTCTGGTGCGCTTTGGATCAAGGTCAGGCCTTCATATGAATGCTACAAAGTCTAGTGCATTTTGCTCGCCTTCAGCTACTGCGGCGGACAAGTCCCTCCTTGTTGATCTGCTTGGAGTTTCGGTGGTGGCGGATTTGGGGTTATATCTGGGGTTCCCTATCATCCATGGGCAGATGAAATTGGCGCATTTTGACTCCCTGATTAATCAACTTGAAAGAAAGATGAGTTCTTGGTCGGCTTTTCTTCTCAACAAGGCTGGACGGATTACGCTTGCCCGGTTGGTTTCATCTGCCATCCCTATTTATACCATGCAGGTGCATTTGCTACCCATTGGAGTATGTAATCGGATTGATCAACTCATTCGGAGATGGATATGGAAGGGTGTTGAAGGTTGTGGCCTGCACTTGGTTAATTGGGAGAAGGTAACTAAGGATAGACGTTCTGGCGGCCTTGGTATAAAAAATTGTCGGAAGATGAATTTGGCTTTAATGGGGAAGCAATTATGGCAGTACATTACTGAGCCAGATAAGTTGTGGGTAGCAGTCTTACGAGAAAAATATGGTGCTAACCCGGGCATGATGCCGCAGGCTCACTACAAAGGATCCAAGGTGTGGCGAGCTTTAGTAAAAGTGGGCGAGACGTTTGAGCACGGATATGGAGTGCGGGTGGGTGATGGAGCTAGTTCCTTTTGGTTCTCGCCTTGGTGGGAGGGTCAGTGCATGGTTAATCAGGTACCTTTCATTGACGTTCATGATCTTAATTTATGCATTAGAGATGTAGTAGCTCATGGGCGTTGGAACTTGAGCATGGTTTACTCTTGGCTCTCGGCTGAATTAATGAGTAAAATTGAGGGGGCTGCTGCGCTTATTCTCAACGCCTCCACCTCGGATGTGTTGCATTGGCGGGGGAACTCCAAGGGAATTTATAGTGTTTGTTCTGGACATCGATGGTTGCAGAGAACGGACCAGGATGCTCGGGGTTGGTCGTGGATGAGGAGTCATAACATTCCGGAAAAGATTGGTGTTCTTTTATGGATAGTTGGGCATGGAGCACTCCCGTGTAATGCCTTGAGGTATCGACGAGGGCTGTCTTCGACACCTTTGTGTTCTATTTGTGGTGTGCATGAGGATGATTGGAAGCATACATTATTCCTATGTACTTGGGCTGATCAAGTTTGGACGAAAGGAGGATTCTCCATTCGTGACATTATTCACGTCGTGGATATTGAAGATTGTCGTCATTGGAGTGAATGGGCGAGGAGAACTTGGGGCAACTGGTTTTTAGCAATCCTTTGGACGGTATGGTGTCAAAGAAATGCGCGGCTTTTCCGTGGTGAAAATTTGGGGAGAGACCAGATCCTTGCCAAGGCTACTCGGCTGCGACAGCAGCTGGACACGAGCATCGCTGCACCTGCCAGAGTTCGGATGCTGAAGGAAATTCGTTGGTGTACTGATGACGTTAGTGGGATGGTGCTTCACTCGGATGGTTGTGTTTTGTCGGGGCCTCCTCGTTCGGGGTTTGGGGCGGTTATCAGATCGAGATCGGGGCAGTGGGTGCGAGGTTGTGGAGGGGCTCTCGGCAGCAGATCTATTCTTGAGGTCGAGTTGTTAGCTCTTCGGTGGGGTTTACTTATGGCCAAGCAAATGGATGCGGCTCTGCATGTTTGCTATGTTGATTCGCTGGAAGTGCTTCGGCTTGTATTGGGGGTGGTTCTGCTTCGTCATCCGTTATGGCCTATGATTAAAGAGGTGAGAGAGTTGATCCACTCTATGGTTGGTTGCTCGCTGAGGCATGTCTACAGAGAAGGTAATCAAGTTGCTGATGGGTTAGCCAGACGAGCGGCTCGGGCGGAGGAATTTTACACTACATGGGCGTTCCCGCCAGATGATGTTGTTTCACTTGTTGACAAAGATGCTAGCGGGGTTACCTACACTCGCCTGGTTTAGATTCTTATATTAGATTTGTTTTTTTTTCTTTTTCTTTTTCTTTTATCATTTGCTCGCTTTTTTAGGCTAGTTTAAAAATAATACTAGTTAAAAAATAATGGTGGAAAAATAATAATAGTAGCTTTAAACATATTCCGGGCTCTGATACCAACTAGTTTGGTAACCCAGGCTGGGATGCCACCGCCACACCTCCCTAGCAAGGCACGTCAATTCGAGCTTACTAAAGAGATGCAAGGCTATGGGTACTTGAAAGAATTTAAAACATTTTGAATAATGAGTCCGGAATAATAACACTTAATTTTAAAATACGAGATAGTAATCATCCATGCACGCAATAGAGTAAGTAATGCAGTGGAAAGTAATCGCGGTCAACATGGCCAAAACTCGGGTTTAACATGCCCGATTAGACAGTATTAAAAATGCAGGAAATGAAAGTGTTCATGAAATAGTTCCCCCAAATGCATGAGCATGCATCACTCGACATACTCTGTAGAAGAAAAATAACAACGGGATTATCAGTTTAAAAATATACCGAGTAAGTCAATTCCTAACAAAACAATTAAGGAGTTACATGTGTTTAATTAAAAAAATAGATATTTCATGCTTCAATGAAAATATTTACAATTCATAGTTTAACTTGCAGTGGAAAACCATAATTAATTATACGAGACTAAAATACATAATTTAAAGGCATAATCAAAAAGGGTAATTTAAAAACGTGATAAGTAAATACAGCTTAATTAAATACACACACAAGTCTTTTAATATTATCCCGCTAACTAAGAAGATGACACCACACAAGGGAGATCACTAATGAGGCAATCTCAAATCGTAGGACCACTAACGAGGCAGTCCAAATAAAAGGGAGACCACTAACGAGGCAGTCTCAATAATCGTAGGACCACTAACGAGGCAGTCCAAATAAAACATAGTGCGCGAGATCACTAATGAGGCAATCTCATATAGTAGGGAGACGACTAACGAGGCAGTCTCAAAGATAATTGTATGAAGATCGGCTCAGCCTAGTGAACGAGATTTTTCGAAAATTTATGTTTTGTCGTATAAAAAGATTCGATATCGCATTTCATAGTTCGAGTTTTCTCAAGTTCGAAAAATCAAATTCGTCATAGGTTACGCCTTTTTAATTTAAAAATTCATCTTACAGTCAAAAATTCTGAAATTTACCCAATAGCTTAAAAACACCTTTACGAACAACTTTCATGTTTCAAGTTTCTCAAAATAAGGTTTCGAAATTGGTTGAAATTCGAGTTTATTATAAGAAGGGTTTTCTGCCAAAAAATCCAATTTCGACACAGTTCATTCCAACGCAGAATAATAATTCATTTTTAGTCCAAATGGTCTGAAATTTTTACAAGTTGAAGAAGACACCTTAATAAACAACTTTCGTGTTTTAAGTTTTTGAAATAATGAGGGTCAGGCGTTCAAAAATCGCCCTCAACACACTGTCAACGCATGGTTTCAAAAATTGGTTCGACACAGTTTCAAAATCCGTATGTTTTAACATATCAAATGAACTTCAAAATTTATTAAATTTTTTATGCATAATTTAAACTTAAATATCTGCAACTTTTGTTTACAAATGCAAGTTTGGTTCGGTCTAGAAACAGGTGAAAGACATGCATCAAGTTAGACCATTGAAACTGTCAAGGTTTCGAACATCCGATTTTCACACAGAAATTTTACGTCGCGATTTGGGGTATCAAATCTTTATGGAAATGGCTGAAATTTTGACACAAGGTAGATTACGGTCTTATGAAAAAAATCTATGTTGAAAGGTTTTAGGTTTGAATTCCCAAAAATAAGGTTTTAGTCAGATTACAGTCTCCGGAATCCTTGCCAGAAGTGAACTCAAAAGGTTTTCGCTTGGAGAGGAAGAATGAGAGAAGAGAGGGTTTGTGTTTTCTGTCAAAAATGGGTAAGGGGACGTCCCAATCCCGTTCTTAAGCCTTTCCTGAGGCTGTGATCGGCTTGCCATCGATAGAAATCGAAATTTTGGCAAGAAAATCGCCATGGAAGGAAAGTTTACACCTCCTGCTCCTCTGGCGCGGCGGTGACGCGCTCATATTGCTTTGGCCGTGCGACGAGCGCGCGAGCTCAGCCTTGGGATCCGTCGACCCCTTCTCGCGCGGTGGTCGCGCGTGCTCTCTCGGGGAGACCACGCGAAGAGCACGCGACATCCGGTTTGGCCGGTTCGAGCGGTTCGTGTGGTCCGTCGGGTCTTTTCTTCTTTTTTCTGTCGGGTTTCTATCCTCTACGTTTTAGGTTCGACTTTTTGGGTCATTTCTGGATCGAAATTCCTATCTTGAATTTATTATGAACTCGGATTAATGTTCGTAACACTCCCGTTCAATAATTTATTAAATTAAATGATTTTCGACTCCACGGGTTCTCGGAATTTAAATTCTTTCGTTCTCGAATTTAATTTCCGTTTCTTTTAACAAATTTCCCGGGTATTACAGTCTACCCCCTTAAGAATCAACTTCGTCCTCGAAGTTGGGTGTTAGCTTCTTGCGAGTTACAACTTAAATTATTATGATCCATTATTATTATTATGGTTTGGTATGATTTTTTGTATGACTGTGCTTAGAATTAAAATTTCTTAGTTGCCTATGTACCCCGTGAAGGGATAAAGCCATTACGTAGTTCAAAATAATTTGAATTTGTTTTTCTCGGGTGTTACACAAACCCCAAGCCCAATCCTTGGCCCAACCCTAAAACTAACCCTAACTCTAACCTTAAATTCCCTTGCCACCGGCGCCACCACCACTGTCGGGCAGCCCCTCCACCACCTCCCCATCTCGAGCCACCACCCTCGGCCATCCTCTCTACTGCGCCTCCCTTCCGCTCGACAGTCCTTCGATCACTAAGCAGAACAACCAAAATAAATAACAAAAGAAGATAGAGACACAGAAGAGATCCGCAAGATAGAGAGACGTGAGAGATGGGGGAGACAGCCGCAGCCGTCGAAGTTTCCATCACCGTTGTCGCCTGTCCGCCGCTCGTCGTCCGTACATCGTCTCCTTGCACAACCTGCCGGAGCTACCATGGAGAAAGGGAGCCAAAGACACGCGAAGGGGGGGGGGGGGGACAGGAAGAGGAAACCCGGACTTGTTTCTGAAAAAGGTGGAGCAGGTTGGAGATAAAAATATTACCAAAATGGTGGAGGAATGACGTTTGTTTACTATGGGGTTTTAGGGAATTAAATGTTGTAGGTGGACAATAGGGAAAGAGACGCAGACAAGAATCAAGGAAAGGAGGAGTAATTCTTTTTATTTTTTTTATTTATTTATTTTTTAAAATTCAGCAATAAGGACAAAGTGGTGTTTCTATATACTTTATGACCCTTTCCCCTTACCCATTCCCACAGCATTCCAACTTCATTTTTCCTCAATTATGCAATTATTTTTCCTTGCCTAGTTTTGCTTAGTGCTTGTAGGATTATACTAGCATTATTAGAAATATTTTTAATAATTGAGATTTGAGTTTGACTTTCGATGCAACCAAGAAGCTGCTGATCTATAAGTTGAGTTTATCTGCTCGTTAGCTCGCATTGTTGCTTGCGTGTGTTATTTTCCATCTCCCTACGGTGACAGTAAGTAGATTTTTACTCTTTGTAGTTAAGTCAAATATTAATTAGCATGAACATATTTTTTATACCGTATTTACATTTTAAATATATGCTTATTGATCCCTACTGCTTTTGGATTATCAATATGCTATATTTTACTGTGCTTTATAATTTATTGCGACGAGTCTTATGGTTTGGAGAACTTATTAGTTACGGAGTTGGGTCTACGTCATTGCGTCCCTTGATGCCACCTTCGCCGTTTGCGTGGGTTCCATACCAATCGGTGACTTATGGACATCAACGCGATGCCGTGGCTGGATACAAAGTGGTTAGAAGGAAATTTGGATTAATTTTGCATGGTGCATCAATAAATCTCGTTTAAGCACACCATGACCATGAATGTTATTTATAAATTATTTGGGCAACCCGACCTCCTCCGGGAGTAAATGTCTACTTATTCAGCAATTGTTTTCGCTGATTCTACACTGTTACAATTTCCTTTCAGGACTTGAAACCTGCAAGGTTAGGCAGAGCATCATTTGCACGGGCACGGCTCGGGGTGTAATCTTTAAGATATATATATATATATATATAGATTTTAAATTCCCTTGTGATAAAAATATTACTTATACATTATATTTTTACATGGAAAGTTATTTGGGATTTTAGCCTACTTTTAAGTGATATTATTTTAAACAAAGCGAATCTTATGCAAAACTATTGGCCCATTATTATTTAAACTCTGATTCTATGCAACTATTTATGCTAGCCTTAGAGTATTTCGGACAACCCGGAATACGTGACGGTAACATCTTTCACATTGTTCCCGCACTTTGCTTATGTTGTATCTTTAGGGAAAATGGGAGTGTAACATTTATTACGAAGGTTATTGCGAATCGGTTGAGACCCTTATTATGTAATTATATTGGGCCTTATCAATCGGCTTTCCTTTCCGGTCGTGGTACTAAGGATAATTGCATTCTTCTCCAAGAGCTTGTTAGCACATAGAAACACCTCAAGATGGTGGATGACATGGAGCTTCCTTTGACTTAGGGGATTGATTATGGCATGTGTTCGATCAACATCGTCCTCGATCCTATGAAATGGCTAGCCGTTGGAGCCCATTATATATAATTTTTTGAATAGGAAAGAAAAGATATACTACCTTTATTAGGTAAAAAAGGCCTCGTTTATTTTGGAGTTCAAAAAAAATATACTTCATTTTCGATACAATCTGTAGCATGCAGTTCAATTTTAAAGTGGTTAAATTGATTATACTCTTTTGATATCGCTTATTCAAATATCCTCTTGGATTGGTGTCTTATTATAAATTACTAAGATTTAAGATATATCCTTTTTTTGCTGCTTCATTGAAATTAGATATTTTCCCATCTTTAGTTATTCTTGTGCCCTAATTTTGAGTACATTTGTAAGAACTAATAACATAATTTTCCAAATCAAAAAAGAAAAATCTCAGGGGATCTACATTGTTAATTATAATTTTCCTTTTCTAGTTACATATCCTAATTATCAATATAAATGTACTTTTATTCCCCATTTTTACCATTACATTACATCACATGCACATATATATATATATATATATATATATATATATTACCTCCACATATATGCTCCTAGTATTTACAAGCTAAGTATACCAAAATGTCTTCCTCGGACATCCTTGTTTTATTATTTCTCTTCTTTCTTATTGTACCACCTCCAGCTGCACCACTACGACCAGGACCAGGACGTCCACCGCCTCGCCCTGTTGGGACTTGGATTTCCTTGTTGAATGACTATGCACGTTTCAAGATGGATCTGCACATAACATTACCCAATAGTCTTAGAAACAATGGAATAAGGGGCTTGGCCTATTCAAAGACTCATGGATTGAGGGTTCCTCCGACTCCTGGCCTGACATGTGTTTTCGATCTGACTGCAACGTCAAAGTTCTATCGTGCAGAAATTAAACGACATGCCCAGTTTATAGCTTACGATCCAAATTTGGAGGGTCGCTTTGAGACAATATCCTTTATGGCAAATGCCACAGGAATTTATGTAAAATATCCGACGTAAGTGTCTGTGATAAGTCATTATTTCATAATATTGATCATGTAATTTTTTTACTGGAATATTGATCTTGTAATTAAATTGTTTCTATCTAGTAGTTTATTTTTTATAATATTATTTCAAAATATTCTTAAAATTTTTTATTTTATTATTATTATTTGTTGTAGGGATTCAATTTATCGCGGTTATAAGAAGTGGGATTAGGGATAGCTCTTCAAGACCACTCGATCACTACTCCAAGGAAGCCAAGTTGAAAACTTAAATAAAATGAATTACTACCTGTCGGGACAATAAATATAGTCTTCTGAATCACTACAACACCTGGAACTAGAATTGCACTAATCATTTGTGTTAGTGAGGAATATATTGCATTCGTCTTTTAGTTTTATCTTTATTCTTTTTTTTTTAAATAATAAAAAGATTATGAAGTTGAATTTTCTTACATCTCCAGGAGTCACATTGTGTACAATGTTGAATCCCAGTAAATAATTCTCTAGTGAACTAAAGAAGATTAATACCAACATTTAAAGATTGTTAAACCATAACGGTGAACCAAATCGTGAGGAAGTTAACAATGATGTTCCTCCGAATGTAGAGAACCTAGAAGCACTAACTTGGAAATTGAATTACCATCGGGAAAAGTGGTATAATGTTCTAAGAGATATGATGGAATCCGGATAGTAATTAAGAACTTAGAATTCTTTGAGAACCTTCTGAAATTTGACCTTAGAGACTTTGAGTGGAAACCGATATGAAGCAACACTAACCGACCCTTTTTAAGGTCAATTCATATGCAGTTATGGAGACATAACTAAAGTCCTAAGGGGGAGAGGATGTGATACCCCACAAAGATTCGTCACACATCGAGGAAAATAAGTTAATTGTTAGGACCTTAATATTTTTATGCGTGCAATTGCTTGTCTACATTGGATTGGCGCAATGAGAATAATTTTGGTTTTGATATTACCCGTTCGAGTAAGACACAACTTCAAGGAAGAAGTTAATTTCTAAGGAGTGTAGACTATAATACCTACAAATTTATTCGCACTCAAAAGAAATGGAATTAAATTCAAGATTAAAAGAAATTAAATTCCAAGAATCTCGTGGAGTTGGAAATAATCGACGAACTCAAGATTTCGAGTACGAGATTAATTGGAGTTCGAAATAGATGAGAGATAGGAATTTATTAGCCGATTCAATACTGATTTTATACCCCTAATCCTTCCCAAAACCGCCCACCCTCTATTCCAACCCTTAAAGCATTCTCAATTCTCATCCATTCGATGAAACCCTAGATTTGTGAGCTTCAAAGACCATTCCGACGAGGGAGACGACGTGTTGGATGGGGCTAGGTATTCCTCAGGCGTAAGGTTTTGGTAAGTGATGATTTTAGTCCGTATTCCATGAGTTTTGGTTGACTATAAGGGTTGACATTTAGTTTTCTTCCTTGTAATCACAAATCGGGAGTGAAGAGAAGGAGACAAGGTGTTACGGACTTGATTGGTGATCCCGATGTAACACCCCAGATTTGATAACCCAGGCCGGAATGTCACCGCCACACCTCCCTAGCAAGACACGACTTCTTCGAGCTTGCTAGAGAGATGCAAGGCTATGGTTTTTCAGATATAAAATATTTGAAACAACCTATTTACAAATATATAGAAAAATCCTTAACATAATATTAACTAAGTTGCAGCGGAATGTAATATTTAAATATATATATAGCAGCGGAAATATAAATAGGGCCAACATGACCAAAACACGGGTTAAACAGGCCCGTTATGCAAGTCATGTATAAAAACGAGAGTAAATGTTCCCAAAATCCTAATGCATGCTATGCTCATGTGTAAACCTCATACTCTGAAAAGAAAAAGGGAAAAATGGTTTTGTCAGTATAAACATACTGAGTAAGTTAACCCCTAACATGTGATAATAAGGTTTCAAAGCCTTTAATTAATTTACAAAAAAGAATTGAGTGACTTTACGCAAAATGGTTGAAACTATCGAAGTTAATTCGGCTAGGTAAAAAGGTTAAATGGCATAACTTAAAGGCATGGATTACAGAGGCTCATAAGTATAACTTTGCAAGGTAAAATAAATAAAGGACACAATTTAAAAAGGACAATATTTAAATAAAAGGTACTTGAAGCCTTTTAGTGTTTCCCGTTACTACCAATCAAGGTCCACCTAGTTTCTCGTATATCTCATATCTCAAGTTTATGTATTTCACTGCCATCTTGGCAAGCTGTGTATATCAATTGCCATTCGGCAAGCTTTGTGTATCGATTGCTATTTGGCAAGCTTTGTATATCGATTGCCATTCGGCAAGCTCTGTATATCGACTGCTTTTGACAGGCCGTGTGTATCGACTGTCGTTTGACAGGCCGTGTATATCGACTGTCGTTTGACAGGCATTTAAAGCGGTTTCACTGCCCCTCGGGCAGGCCGTGTATATGTGGATTTCACTCAACCCAAGTTCACGGGATTATTGAAAACAATCTTTTATTATTTTTAGAAAAGGGTTCCGATCATTCTTTAGAAATCTCAATTACACCAACTTATTAAATGTGTTCGTCACAGTATACGCCTTCCTCATTTAAAAATCCATTCTTTAGGCGATTGATGTGAAATTTTAACAGTAACTCAAAAACGTCATAACGAACAAGTTTTGTGTTTTAAGTTTTTAAAAAAGAAGTGAGGAAGCAAGTCGAATTCAAAGATCTTTCGCGAAATCATATACTGTCCGGATTCAGACTTGTCACAGTTTAGGAAATCGGTTTTTCGATATATCAAATGAACTTCAAAAGCTCTGAAATTTTACAGGCACAATCTTAACACAATTATCTACAACTTCCGTTCAGAAATAAAAGTCTAAATCCAATCGGATCAGTTATGAAAAATTGGGTCAAGTTTAAAAACCAATTCTATCAGCTTTTATAAGTTCGAAGAAAACGTAGATTAGTTTGGTTCGAATTCGGAGGTCCAAATCTCGATGAACATTTATGAAATTTTACAGGGTGCTTCAAGACTCATAGATCTACAATTTTCATGTTTATCAAAACTCCTAATTCAGCCTAAATCGGATGTCAAAATAGCCATCAAGTTCGAAAATTAAATCTGTCACCATTTCAGGATTCAGTAAGAACGCAGGTATATCTATGTCTTAGGAACGATTCTTCAGTTTTGAGTTTCCTCATTTGAGCATTTTAAATTGTCCAAAAAATTTGTACAAAAATATTGCGCACATGTAGACAGATTTTTATTAGGGTTCCTTATTAAATTCTTGTTATTGGGTTGATTTTAGCCACCAAAACCATAAGTAAGAATTAACTTACATGAAATGGTTTTCTGGCTCTTCAATTTGATGACGACGGCCTCTGCGTTCACCGTTTGTCTCCCGAAAATCTTCGTTCTCCTTCTTGTCCGGATCGGGGTTTAGAAAAAAAAATGTGGGTAATTAGTTTCCTATTCGAATTTGGATGGAAAAAGATTGACAAAAACCTTACCCTACTGTCCACCTATGCCCGGGAACCATTGAATTTGCCTGGAAAACGTTCTCCTTCTCAGTCTTCTTGCCTCCGACGACTTAGAATTAGGCTTTTCGGTGTTTGAAAGCGTATGGAAATTTCGAAGACGTTCAAAGGACGTACGCGGATTTGTTTATTTTTAATTTGGGATGCATATTGTCGAGTCGAACTTAAAAATAAATGCATATACATTATTGCGGGGTATCACATCCTCTCCCCCTTAGGACTATAGCTATATCCCCATAACTGCCTATACATTATTCTCGAGAAGGTTCGGGTTTTAGTCTTGTTTTTACCAAATCCAGCCTCTTCTCAATCATCTCCTCACGAATATTGCATTCTCTAATCATGTGGTCTTCCCCACCACATCTATAACAAGTTCGCGCCTTGGGCATTCGTGCACCAGATGAGCTTGGTGGCACTGCGGGCAACGTGGTATGACTATACGACGTATGCTATTTCTCCCATTATTGAAACCTTTATTCTCATTCTTCTTTGGTTCATTGAACCTAGCTTGACCATCGTTTTTCCTAAAATAGCCATTGTTATTGTTTCGATTCTTTTTCTCAAATCCTTGGGAGCCCTTGCTCGACTCACCATTGTCGTTACGCTTCAACTGCTGCTGGACGCGAGCAATCGCTACAGCTCGGTCATAAACCGCCTGCAGGGTCGTGTATTTTACTCCTACTAGGATCTCCCAGATACTGAGATTCAGACCCATCTCGAATTTCTGAGCCATGTCAGAGTCGGTTGGTACTAGCCTCGTAGCAAATCGTACTAGCTCCTTTAATTTGGTGTAGTACTCTTGCACTGTTTGCGCACCTTGCCTTAGGTTGATGAATTCCTCGTATTTTGCAGTCTTGATGCTCAATGGGTAGAATCTTTCTCTCAAGGCTTCCTTAAATTCTTCCCAAAGGTAGATATTCTCATCCTCAGTCAATCCTCCTTGAAGGTTTTGCCACCATTCGTCCGCTTCACCGCCCAAGTAATAGGTTGCCACCCGGACTTTTTCATCCTTCGGGCATTTGACAGCGTTCGGGAGCTTGTCAAAAGTACGAATCCAATCTTCCAACTTGGCCGGATCCTCTTGGCCGTAATAATGGGGTGGTTTGTAGGGGTTCACCAATGCTATGTAGTTGACAGTCTACCGGTGGTGGTACACCCGCATGTGCGCGTTGCACTTCAGCATTTCCTAATGCTACGAGAACTTCCTCAACAGTCCTTAGACGCTCTTCCATATTGTTGGGCACAGGAGGCACTCGCTCTCCTCTGAAGAATCCCATAGTTATTGGGCATGTTTGTAATACCCGAGAATTTTGCAACATAAAAAAAATAAATAAATAAATGCATTAAATAAATAAATAAATAATTTTAAAGAAAGGAGAAATAGAATTTAATTCAAAAAGAAATTAAAGTTCCAAGAGCCCGTGAAGCCGAAGACAATTTAATTAAATAAATTGTTACATGGGAATCCAATACAAATGGATTCAATAAAAATTTAATCAAGATCCAAATAAAATTAAGATAAGAAATTGGAGCCCAAAAATCAGAGCCCAAAAAGTAGAAAGATAGAAGCCCCAAAGAGAGGAGAAAAAGGCCCGACAGGGATCGCACGACCCGGCCCAAACCGTGGCCCAACCGGTCTCCGCGCGGTCTCGAGGCCGAGCGTGCCAATACCGCGGGGTTCACGACTGTTGCGCCCCGAGCGCGATTTTCTCGCCCCATCTCGGATTTCTCGACTTCGGTTCCGTTTCTTGAGGCCCAAGCTCTGAATATCCGACCTCCAGATATCTTGGGTTGGTTGGGGCTTGTAAATACCCCCCCCCCCCCTTGATCAGCCCATACGCCTTTCGAACTCACTCGAAAATTCCACACACTTCCATACACCGAAAACCCTAATCCCAAGACGTCGGAGGCAAGAATTATGAGAAGGAGGACGTTTTCCAGGCGAATCCGAAGACTCCCAGGTGTAGGTAGACAGTGGGGTAAGGTTTTCGTCCATTTCTTTCCATTCGAATTTGAACACAAATCTAACTTAGCCCTTTTTCTATTCTAAACCCCGATCCGGATCAAGAAGGAGGATTTCGACGGATCTAGGAGGCTAACGGCAAAACCGGAGGCCACGACATCGAACTAGACTAGCCGGAGAACCATTTCAAGTAAGTTAATCATTACTTATGGTTTTGGGTGTCTAAAATCAACCGAACGATTAGATCTAATAAAAACCCTAATTTAAAATCTGTCTACACCGGTGCAGCGTCTTTGCACGAATTTTTCGAACCATTTAAAGTGCTCAAATGGAAAAACTTAAAACATGAAAAGTGTTTCTAAGACCCTGATTTATACCGTGAAAAAATTTCAGAATTGTTCGTTAAGATTTGATACCCAAAAACTGACCCGGACGAACCTGCCTTCAATTCGAATCCTGAAATGGTGGCAGAATTATTTTTCGAACTTGTTGATGAATTTGACACTAGATCTAGGCCGAATTTGTAACACCCCGCTTTTGGTAACCCAGGCCGGGATGCCACCGCCACAGCTCCCAAGCAAGACACGACTTCATTCGAGCTCACTTGAGAGATGCAAGGCTAAAGGTATTTATAAAATATAAATATAAATCAAGCCCATTGTATAATAATTTAAAATTAGCATAACATAATCCATGCATAATAAAATAATTGCAGTGGAAATTTAAACTTGGGCAGACAGGGCCAAAACGCAATGTATAACTTAAAAATAAAATGCGACATAGAGTTAATGTTCATATTCCCGAACCCGATGAAATACACGTGCTCAATTGTCTTCGTACCCTGAGAGAAGAATTTAAACAACGGGTTTTATCAGTATATAAAATACTGAGCAAGTTAATCCCTAACATAACAATAATGGGTTTTAAAATATAATTAATAAAAATTTACCTTCACTCATGCACGTTTTAAAATAAGAAGAATGTATTTTGACAACATTGACAATAAGGATTTAAAGGCATAATTCTAAATGCAAAGGGGCGTACACGAATATTAAGTGTATAAGCTTAAAAGCTTAGTTAAAAGGAACTTATTAAATGCGGAGAGTTCTAAAAACTATAGTTAAGATATATGTTCTCGCATGACGAATATTTCATTCTTTTACTTTTGTTTCAATATGATCGAGATCACCGTATTCCACTTGGGCACTTATGTCCACAAGTCTCACAAATCATAATTCACTAGGGTCCTTATGTCCACTAGCCATACAAATTACCATTCGCTAGGGCTCTTATGTCCGCTAGTCATACGCTTGGGCTCTTATGTCCACAAGCCGCATATTCGATATTTCACTAGGGCTCTTATGTCCGCTAGTCATACGCTTGGACTCTTATGTCCACAAGCCACATATTCGATATTTCATAGTATCCAACTCGATCATAAATCACAAGTTTTTCAAAATGGTTGAAAGTGTCGCAAGGAAGTTGTCCATAAATCTCAAAGTTTAATAAGCACACACGTCGCAGATTACGCCTCTTTACTCTAAAAATTCATTTCTCAGGCGAACGACTTGAAAATTTTACAATCCACCAACGCCACCCTAACGAACAACCTGTCAGGATTCAGGTTGTCGCAACATTCAAAATCCGATTTTTCGACTCATCTAACGGGCTCCAAAAATTATGAAAATTTGTGGACATAAACTAGACATGATTATCTACAACTTTTGTTTACATTTCAAATTTTAGTTTTTTGATCGAAAACTATAAAAAAATACTGATTTAGTTCGATTTTGAAAGCTGTAAGCTTTTTCGGATTTTAATAAGAACGCAAGAGCATCCAGAGCAAATTTGAGGGTCCAAACGTCGACCAAAATTTATAAAATTTTGCAGGCATAATCTAGATAACATTATCTACAACTTTTGTTTTTATGGAAAAGGCTAGTTACGCTCGGATCCAGTAGGAAAACACCGATCTAGATAGAGTACCAAATCTGTCAGGGTCTCAAATTAAAAACAGAAACGCAGAACAACCAGATCGGATTTGACGGAACAAACGTCGACGAAAATATCTGAAAATTTGACACAATATACTTTAAATCATTAGGAACAATTTTGTAGTTTTAAGTTTCTCCGTTTGAATGCTCGAAAAGGGTTTAAAAATTGGATTTCAAAAAACGCGCGTAGGGACGGTTTTTAGGACAGATTTTCGTACATTGACTAAAACTTGCATTCCATTCGATTTAGGGCACCAAAACGGTTATGAGAAGAATCAACTTACAGTATCTAAGATCTAAAGTCTTAGATTTTTTCGGGATGGCCTCCGGAGTCCGCGAACACGTCCAATCTACTCGTGTCCTTCTCTTCGGCTCCAATTTGTGAGTACAATGTAAAAAGACTATCGATTAGACTCTAACTTCAACTAAAAACCAAGATTCCAGAGTGAAACTCATTCCTTCCCACTACATGGCGTCCATTACGGCTTCGCCTTGTCCAAAACTCCGTCCCCTCCGTCGGGTGGCCTCCGGAAGTCTCAAGGATTAGGTTTTTCGAATGTGTGCGTGGAGAGGGTGATGAGGGATGAAGAAAGGTGGAGGAGGGCGACCAAGAGGTGGCTAAGAGCTGCAAACACGCCTTATAAAGGCTCCACAAAACCCTAGACGCGTTGCCATAGCCGGAGCTCCCCAAAAAGGTAAGAAAATCGCCATAAAAATGGAATTCCCGCAGCCAGCTATCTGGCGCGGTCTCGGCGCGCTGGCGCGCAAGGAGCGTGCGGCTGGGCTGGGCCGTTGTGCCGGGCTGGCCGTGCAATCCCGTCGGGTCGTTTCTCCTCTCTTTCGGACTTCTATTCTCCTACGTATTCAGCTCGATTTTTCGGGTCGTTCTCGGGTTATGATTCATCTCTTAAATTTATTTCGACTCAAATAAATTTCATATTCCAAATCTAGAACCCGCCGAGTTTGAATCGTCGGCTTTTGGTTCCCGTGTAATAATTTATCTAATTAAATTATTTCCGACTTCACGAGTTCTTGGAATTAAAATTTTTTTCTTTCTTGAATTTAATTCCAATTCTTTTGACTCGATTCATGGAATGTCTTCGGGCTTCCTTTCCCTATTTTATCCCATTTTGAATTTTTGAATCTATCAGCGTTTCATTTCCGAGCAATAATTTATTGTGATAAATTATTTTCTTCTTCTCGGAGGTATTTCGACCCTGATCGGATTAAGTAACAAATTTTATTCCTTTGGACGCCGATAAAAATCCCGGGTATTACAGTCTACCCCCCTTAAGAATCAACTTCGTCCCCGAAGTTGCGTGTCAGAGTCTCGCGAGCTCGGTACTAAGGTCCTTTCTATTTTGTGATATTGTCTTATTGTTTGATTGCATGATTGTACCATTGTGTGTTGTTGTTTGATATTGTTTGACTGAACCCAGAATTGAAATTTTCAAGTTGCCTACGTACCCTGTGAAGGGATCAAGTCATTACGTAGTTCAAAACAATTTGAATTTATTTATTTGGGATGAAAAATATTCGGGGTCGTTACATCCTCCCCTCCTTAAGATTACAGTTATGCCCCCATAACTGCCTACACATTATTCTCAAGGATGTTCGGGTTTTGACCTTGTTCCTTGTCAGCCTCTCCTTGCTGAAGGTTCTCCAGATCTATTCTCCTTTCGATCGCCTCCTCTGGCGTTCGACATCCCCTAGCCTTGTGACCAAACTTGCCGCACTTATAGCAGGCTCAAGGCTTCGGGCAATGGCGCACCAAATGTGCATGGTTGCATCGTGGGCAGCGTGGTATGAACGCTTCACGGTTGTCATCTCTTCCATTCTCGAGACCTTTATTTTCTTTCCTTCGAGATCCATTGCCTTTCCTAGAGTTGTTGTTGTTGTCTTTCCGATCCTTCTTCTCAAGTCCTTGAGAGTCCTTGCTCGACTCACCATTTTCCTTACGCTTCAATTGCTGGATTCGAGCAATTGCTACAGCGCGATCATATATCGTCTGCAAGTTTGTGAATTGTCCTACTACAAGTATCTCCCGCATACTAAGGTTCAGACCCATCTCGAATTTCTGAGCCTTGTCAGAATCGGTTGGTACTATCCTCGTGGCAAATCGTACTAGCTCGTTGAATTTGGTGTAGTACTCTTGCACTGTTTGTGCACCTTGCTTCAGGTTGATGAATTCCTCTTATTTCGCAGTCTTGGTGCTTAGTGGGTAGAATCTTTCTCTCAAGGCTTCCTTAAGTCCTTCCCAGGTGTACGCTTCTTCATCTTCCTCTGAATTCGTTTGAAGGTTTTGCCACCACTCATCGGCTTCGCCTCCTAAGTAGTAGGTCGCTACACGTATCTTCTCCTCGTCGGGGCATTTGATAGCGTCCAAAAGTTCATCAAAGGTACGGATCCACCCCTCTAGTCTGGCGGGATCTTCCTCCCCATCATAGTGTGGTGGTTGATAAGGATTTACCAAAGCTAGATAATTGTTTCGAGCTACTGGCGGAGGTATTGCCGCTTGTGCCCTATGCACATCGGCATTTCCTAATGCTATGAGTACTTCTTCTACCGTCCTTAGACGTTCATCCATTTTGTTGGGAATAGGAGGCGCTCGATCTTATACGTTCGGAGGAATCTCATTGTTGTTAGGTGCGTTTGGGAGGTCAGTGTAAGTGCCGTTTGGACTTACCTTCCTCGGCTTTCTCCTAGGTGCCATTTTCTGTTATTAAGCACGCGAAGATGAGTTTCTAATCTAGGGAACGTTAGAAGTCAGGAAAATTGAAAGATAGATCGGTAAAGGAAGATAATAGATGTGAGCAAGCTAAGTGTTCTTGATCGACGTTTAAGACTAAAGCAAAGTTTGTCTCTAGCAAGCGCTCCTAAGTCAAGGTCATGTCGAGTTCTAAGGAATGTTCCTTAACATCGATAGTTCACATAAAAGAGTTAGAGTAAATGTATATATGCAATGGAAATGATGATCCCCCGAAGCTAATGTATATTTTATATCTATCTTCCATGGGTTTGAAAAAAATAAGTTTATTCCATGGAGGTAATACTCTAAAAATTAAAAATAATAGTAGCTAAAAGTCTTGTGCCTATATATTGGGCCGAAATAATACACATTTGGGCTTTATTAAAAATATAGGGATTGGGCCATTAAAAAACAATTGGGCTGAAAAGTTGGGCCCAATTAGTAAGTAAATAATTGGTCTAAGAAGAACCATATTTGAGAAATTCAGAGTCCACCCCCCCCTCTCAATTAGTTTCCATTTTAAAAATACCCTTCCACCAAAACTTAGAGTTTACCTCCCATTTCAAGTTTTGACTTATAATTTACCACCCTTAATCCCTCAAAAGTTAAACATTTTTAAAATTATCCCTAATAAAAGTCATTGAGGAAAAAGGAGGCAACACATGTTACCACACTAACGCTAATATCATTACCACACAAATACACCATTCATTACCACACCAACGCAGTCACCACACAAACAACTTTACCACACCAACCCTTTATAAACCACCACACTTATCTTATATAAATTACCACACCAAACTTAACCTATTACCAAAACTCTTTTGAAACCGTTACCACACTAGGGCACCAAAAGCTAGCTTTACCAACACAATACCACTCACGCACACAACACACAACTCACGCACCATCTCCTCGAAACCCCAAACAACGATCGGAAGAGAGAAAGTGAAAGGGAAAAATAGCAAGCAATCAAGAACCTTCAACCACCTTGAATGAAGGCAAGGAGGAGGAAGTACCAGTGGGGAGGAGGCGATACAAGAAGAGGAACAAAGGGAAGGAGGATGCCACGATGACGACGGTAGGCTTCGTTGGTCCCTTTTTTTTTGCAATATGTTGTTGTGCATTGTGTGGTGTTTTCTAGTGGCTTGTGATTTTGATATTGAAATTGTGTAAGTTTGATTTGTGTTGAGTGTTGATAATATGAGCCTTGATTTGTATGTTGAAATGGGTGAATTTGTGGGAATAATTGTTGATGAAATGTTAGTACTTTGAATGTGCAAGTAAGGTGTTCGATTAAATGCCCGAATGGATTGGTTTTTTATTTTTTATTTTTTACCATAATTTTGAGTTACAAGACTTGCAGGTTGGTTTTGCATGTGTATATCCTTGGCATTGCCCGAGATAATGTGGCTTATTACATTGAAAAATATAGCTTTGATTGTATTCTTGTTGATTTGAGTTGGGATTTTTCTTAAAGTTTGAAGTGGGTGAAGGGCAATGGGTTTGGCATATAAATTGGGGAGTTTTTTTTTTTTTTTGGTTAATTTAAACTTAAATTCATGCTATTGGGAAGCTATTGGTAGATTACATGCTCTTTTAAAACGAATTGAGTGAAATTTTTGGATTTGTGGAGAAGGGGGTGGTGACCGACGGGTGGTGTTGAATTTTTTGGAATTTTTGTGTTATTGTTGGATATTGTAAATTGTTGAATAATTTTGGTCTTTTTATTGCATATATTGGTTGGATTATAGATGCTTGTCAAAATTTTGATTCTTTGATGAATGTTAGTAATATAATTGTGCAAGCTAAGTGTTCGATGAAATGGTGTATATGTAATAATGATGGTGTTTATAATGTATAGGGGTGAGGAAGGATAAGAATTTCGGGCTCTCAGATGCTCGGCTAAATACCTTAGAGATTTTGTGGACGATGTAGATATAAGGTGGTCGGATGGGCGTAGAGAAACAATTGAAGCCACTCGATTTGGGCATTTCACGAAACTGAGCAAGGATAAGTTTGTTGTTAAGAGATAGATCCCAAACATTGTAAAACCGAATTATTTGATATTGAATGAAATATTTAGTGATGACAGATTTGAATTGTTGGGTTTGGGTTATTGCAATTGGTTATCCATTTGAATTGGTATTTTTTGGTGTTACAGATTATTGATGGTATTATATATTAGATTGTATATTTGTGAATCGTAATCGTTGTGTGAATTTGATATTATGTGATTTCATAATATTTGGTATTGTTAAATGAAATTTCATGTTAGATGTGCATTTGTGCTTGTTAAACAACCATCCGGAACTCTTTGGAATGGACAAAACCATTGGGAAGGACCGTCCCACGACCGTCCGGAACTCTCTGGAATGGACAAAAACATTGGGACGATCCTGGAGGACCGTCCTACGACCATCCCGTGACCGTCCGGAATTCTCTAAAATGGACAAAATATTTGGAAAGTTCACCAGGACCGTCCCATGACCGTCCCATTGGTACCACACTTTGAAGTTTTCAGTTACCACGATCCTCATTACTTGATTACCATAATATGAAATAATTGATTACCATTTCTTTAAATTATTGGATACCACACTTATAGTAAGTTGCTTACCACAAATTTTATTACTCAATCCACATAAAATCTCAATTTATTTTAACCCACATATTTAGTTATCACACTACTAAATACGTGGTTACCACACTTATATTAATTCGGTTACCATCTTCCTCATTACTCGGTTACCACAATGCACCTCGCTATGTTACTACGCTCCGCCTCGCTATGTTACCACATTCCAAAATGTGATTTGACCACAATATATATTATTGACGGTTCCCATGTTTGTACTTGGTCGATTACCATTTTTTATTATCTCAATTCCCATAATTTAATATTTTAATGTTATTTCAATCCAAAAAATATTGGTTACCACACTTCTCAATGGAATTTTACCACAATCTGCCTCTGTGTGTACCATGTTCTAAAAGTGATTTTACGACATAATACTATTGAAATTTATCATGTGTGTACTTGATCGGTTACCACGTTTGTAAGTGTTTTTACCACACTATACTATTGAAGGTTACCACAATCTTCCTCGCTAGGTTACCACGTTCCTAAACACAATTTTACCATGTTTTATTATTGACGGTTACCACATCCCCAAACCCTAGTTGACCGTCCCAAATACCGCCCTTATGTTCATTTTTTTCTTACCACACTCATTAATCATTTGTTACCACACTCCTTCATCTCCAATCACCACACATTTTATGAATTGCTTACCACACTCATGAGTATTGGGTTACCACACACCGTTTGTCGTGTTTTTCATATATACCGCATTCGTGTTTCCTTATTTAGTGCCCCCAATCTTGAAGACCTATCCATTGCATCCTTTTCCCAGCATTGTATCGATCAATTATCCTACAAACCACGATGACTCAATCATTGTAGCATACTTCATCACTTAAAGTAAGTTCGATAGAACTAAACAACTTATAGTATGCACATGGATTATAATTAATTAACATGCAACCATTATGTCACGTCACAAGGTTAGTTGATTCATTCCACACCGATGAGTGTGCACAATAAGTACAAGTATGTACAATAATTCGATATTCAACCTCTATTTAACATTTATTCATTTTGCAGTGTTAATTGGTTCGTGATAAATTAATATTCAACCTTTATTCGTTTCGCGGCATTAATTGGTTCATCACATCAATATGAGTGTGCACAAAAACTATAAATATGCATGATAAATCCTATTATGGCGACGCATGCGGTTATATCTGTAATACCCCAGATTTTTATCAACGTCCAAGGGAATAAAATTTATTCCGATCAATGTCGAAATATCTCCGAGAAGAAGAAAATAATTTATCACAATAAATTATTGCTCGGAAATAAAACGCCGATAAATTCAAATTCAAAATGGAATAAAAGAGGGAAAGGAAGCCCGAAGACATTCCATGAATTGAGTCAAATAATTGGAGTTAAGTTTATGAAGGAAAAGAATTTTAATTCCAAGAACCCGTGAAGTCGGAAGAAATTTAATGAAACAAGTTATTGCACGGGAATCAAAAGACGACGAATTGGAAGCCGACGAATCCGAGACCGACGGACTTAAGATCTCAAACATGAAATCCATTTGAGTCAAGATAAACTTAAGACAATAATTTATGACCCGAGAATGACCCGAAAAATCGAGACCGAAAACGTAGGAGGATAGAAGTCCGAAAGAGAGGAGGAAAAGCACGACGGATCGCACAACCCCGCCCGGACCGAAGTCCAGGCGTACATGGCGCGGTGTCCGCGCGGTTTCCTTCATAATAGCGCGCCAACAGCGCGCCATTGCAGCAGCAGCTGCGTTTTGTCGCGTTTTGGCGACTTTCTCGCCAATTTTCGGGACCCAAGGGGGGAATCTCGATCTATCACGGGTGTGGCATCTTTTGGACGTTATGTATTGAGTCCCATCTTCATTTGTCAGCCATTTTCATCAATCATTCACCCCAAAACTCTCCCAAAACTCTCCCAAAGCCAAACACTCTTCCGACGAACTTCCGGCGACTTCCGACGAGTTTCCGGCAACCAAATCCAACCAAGGAAGTGTGTAGATCAAGGATTGCAAGCTTTGGATTGTTGGTAAGATGTTAATCAAGTTTCCATATGGTTTTAAGATCATAAACATCATCCTAACTTACGAATCTTCGTATTCAAACACAAATCGGAGCCAAGGGAAGAATAAATCGGGTGGAAGAGATTCGTTCGTGACATTCCGTGGATTCCGGACGACCCCGTGACTTCCTAGACATCATCCCCACTGTAAGTTAACCTTACTATGGTTTTGGGTGACTTAAAATGCAACCAAACATAGAGATTCAACTCAAGAAAATTTATAAAAATCTGTCAACAAGAGAAACCCTCAACGCAGCGTTTTCGTATGAATTTTTCGACCCTCTAAAGCTGCTCAAACAATAAAACGCAAAACATGAAAAGTGTTCCTAAGACATTAATCTAGCTACTGTAAAAATTTCATAATTTTTCATGATGTTTTGAAACCTGAAATCAACCCAAAACCGAAGAGTATTAAATCTGGATCTTAGAACTTTGGCAGATTTCACTCTCAAACTTGTTGGTTATTTTGACCTTGGATCTAGGCCGATCTAGGATTGGTGTTGAACATGAAAGTTGTAGATCTATGAGTTTAGAACATCTCTGCAAGTTTTTAGAATTTTTCATTGAGATTTGAACCTCCAAACTCGAGCCGATCCAATCTGCGTTAGAACCGATGTCAAGAACCTTGACAGATTTCTTAATCGAACTTGATGAGCATATTTCTATTACTTCGAGTGTTCAAACCTGAAAACTCAAAACTAAGATTTTGATCCTAAGAGCTTAAGCTATATTGTGTAAAAATTTCAGAAATTTTCATCAAGTTTTGATACCCCAAATCGTGTCGGACATATTCTGCGTTTTTAAGAATTTTCAAAGGATGACAGATTTCATAGCCGATCTTGATGAGCTTATTCCTATCATTTCTAGTCCGAACCAATCTTCATGATCTAAACAAAAGTTGTTGGAAATCAAGTCTAGTATGTGTCTGTAAAATTTCAGAATTTTTGAAGTCCATTTGGTATGTCAAAAAGTCAAATCTTTGAAGGGTGTCAAACCTGAATCCTGACAGCATACTATTTGAGTCGAAAACTTGATTTTTGACATGCCTCCCATCGTTTTTCCAAAAAAACTTAAAACACGAAAGTTGTTCGTTGGGATGTTTTTGAGATACTGTGAAAATTTCAGATCAATCGCCTAAGAAATGGATTTTTAAACCAAAAAGGCGTAAACTGTGACGCCAAATGATTTTTAAATCGAAGAGATTTTGAAGTTCGAAACAAACGGTTGAGACGTTGAATTACGATATATCTATACTTTTGAAAAATCCCGTTACACCAAATAAAAACATTTTCTTTAAAAGAATTCTTTTGAAACATTGGGGATTTGTGACCAAGTTTGATATTATCAATATGGGCCAGAAGGCTTGTGGACATAAGAGCCCAAGCGAACGGCTAGTGGACATAAGAGCCCTAGCGAATGGTCGACCAAACGGCTTGTGGACATAAGAGCCCAAGCGAACGGCCAGTGGACATAAGAGCCCTGGCGAATGGTTATTTATAAATATTGATTATGAGGATTGCGGTCACAAGAGCCCTGGTGAATGGTGAACTATAAAAGAAACGAAAAATATTTTGAGAAATGATACTATTGATATTGGTTGCGGCCGCCGGATCACCGGCTAAATGATACTTATGAAATTGGCTGAGGCCGCCGGATCACCGGCTAAATGATACTTTTGATATTGGCTGCGGCCGCCGGATCACCGGCTAAATGATATATTGTTGAGATGATGGCGTAACGGGAAATATATTAAAAAGCTTAGATTTTATGAAATTGGCTGCGGCCGCCGGATTGCCGGCTAAATTAAATATTGTGGAAATGTTTTTATTAAATTTAATTAAAGGCTTTGAAACCCCTAACCCATGCTATGTGTTAACTTACTCAGCGCGTTTTTGCTGACCCAAACCATATATCTCCTTTTTCTTACAGAGTACGAAGAATATGCATCGTCATATGCATACATGGGAACATTAGGGGAAATCTTTATTTTAAATCCCTGCATTTAATTACGACTTGCATGAACGGGCCTGTTTAACCCGTGTTTTGGCCATGTTGGCCCTATATTAAAATTTCCGCTGCAACTTTGATGTATTATTTTTAAATTATCTATGAATGGGCTGTTTGAATATTTTAAAATTCTGAAAAACCATAGCCTTGCATCTCTTTAGTGAGCTCGGAGAAACCGTGTCTTGCTAGGGAGGTGTGGCGGTGGCATCCCGGCCTGGGTTACCAAAACCGGGGTGTTACAGGTTGGTATCAGAGCCCAGACTATTTTAAAGCTATTTATTTTAAAGAAAATATCTGATACCAAGGATGGTATCAGAGCCCGGAATATTTTAAAGCTATTATTTTACAGAGCCCGGAATATTTTGAAACTACTATATTAAAGAGCCCAATTATTATTTTGAAGTTAAAGCCCAAATTTTTAGCCCAAAATTTTTTTTTTAGAAGCCCAATAAATTATTTTGGCCCAATAACCTTGTTTTTATTTAAAGCCCAAATAATTTATTTCTTTCGGCCCAATATAGTGGCCCAAACCTTTTTATCCTTATTTTAATCTATCCATGGAATAAATTTATTTTTAAAACCCATGGATAAATAAATGCATGCATAAAATTTTTTTTTTTATTGGGGGGATCACATATACATATGCATACATAAATATTTACACTAACTCTTTTTATGTGAATTATCGGTAATAAGAAACACTCCTACCTTAGAACTCGACATGATCTTGACTTAGGAGCGCTTGCTAAAGACTAACTTTGCCTTAGTCCTAGATCTTGATCACTTAGAAACTCATCTTCGCGTGCTTCTAGAATGACACCTAGAAGAATACTGAGGAAGGATCATATGCGATGATACCCGAACATGATTGTGAATAATACATAGGCAGTTATGGGGACATAACTGTAATCTTAAGGGGGGGAGGATGTAATACCCCGTAAAAATGCATAAGCATTTATTTCGAAACTCGAATATTTTGTATCCCAAATAAATTCTTTTTGAACTACGTAATGACTTGATCCCTTCACAGGGTACGTAGGCAACTTGGAAATTTCAACTCTGGGTTCAGTCAAACAATAATCAACAATCGAACAATAATTCAATAACACAATATCGCAAATAGTAAACAAAAGAACCCTAACTCTTAGCGCGAGAAAAGCCGAAGCACAACTTCGAGGACGAAGTTGATTCTTAAGGGGGGGAGGATGTAATACCCCAGATTTTTATCAACGTCCAAGGGAATAAAATTTATTCCGATCAATGTCGAAATATCTCCGAGAAGAAGAAAATAATTTATCACAATAAATTATTGCTCGGAAATAAAACGCCGATAAATTCAAATTCAAAATGGAATAAAAGAGGGAAAGGAAGCCCGAAGACATTCCATGAATTGAGTCAAATAATTGGAGTTAAGTTTATGAAGGAAAAGAATTTTAATTCCAAGAACCCGTGAAGTCGGAAGAAATTTAATGAAACAAGTTATTGCACGGGAATCAAAAGACGACGAATTGGAAGCCGACGAATCCGAGACCGTCGGACTTAAGATCTCAAACATGAAATCCATTTGAGTCAAGATAAACTTAAGACAATAATTTATGACCCGAGAATGACCCGAAAAATCGAGACCGAAAACGTAGGAGGATAGAAGTCCGAAAGAGAGGAGGAAAAGCACGACGGATCGCACGACCCCGCCCGGACCGAAGTCCAGGCGTACATGGCGCGGTGTCCGCGCGGTTTCCTTCATAATAGCGCGCCAACAGCGCGCCATTGCAGCAGCAGCTGCGTTTTGTCGCGTTTTGGCGACTTTCTCGCCAATTTTCGGGACCCAAGGGGGGAATCTCGATCTATCACGGGTGTGGCATCTTTTGGACGTTATGTATTGAGTCCCATCTTCATTTGTCAGCCATTTTCATCAATCATTCACCCCAAAACTCTCCCAAAACTCTCCCAAAGCCAAACACTCTTCCGACGAACTTCCGGCGACTTCCGACGAGTTTCCGGCAACCAAATCCAACCAAGGAAGTGTGTAGATCAAGGATTGCAAGCTTTGGATTGTTGGTAAGATGTTAATCAAGTTTCCATATGGTTTTAAGATCATAAACATCATCCTAACTTACGAATCTTCGTATTCAAACACAAATCGGAGCCAAGGGAAGAATAAATCGGGTGGAAGAGATTCGTTCGTGACATTCCGTGGATTCCGGACGACCCCGTGACTTCCTAGACATCATCCCTACTGTAAGTTAACCTTACTATGGTTTTGGGTGACTTAAAATGCAACCAAACATAGAGATTCAACTCAAGAAAATTTATAAAAATCTGTCAACAAGAGAAACCCTCAACGCAGCGTTTTCGTATGAATTTTTCGAACCTCTAAAGCTGCTCAAACAATAAAACTCAAAACATGAAAAGTGTTCCTAAGACATTAATCTAGCTACTGTAAAAATTTCATAATTTTTCATGATGTTTTGAAACCTGAAATCAACCCAAAACCGAAGAGTATTAAATCTGGATCTTAGAACTTTGGCAGATTTCACTCTCAAACTTGTTGGTTATTTTGACCTTGGATCTAGGCCGATCTAGGATTGGTGTTGAACATGAAAGTTGTAGATCTATGAGTTTAGAACATCTCTGCAAGTTTTTAGAATTTTTCATTGAGATTTGAACCTCCAAACTCGAGCCGATCCAATCTGCGTTAGAACCGATGTCAAGAACCTTGACAGATTTCTTAACCGAACTTGATGAGCATATTTCTATTACTTCGAGTGTTCAAACCTGAAAACTCAAAACTAAGATTTTGATCCTAAGAGCTTAAGCTATATTGTGTAAAAATTTCAGAAATTTTCATCAAGTTTTGATACCCCAAATCGTGTCGGACATATTCTACGTTTTTAAGAATTTTCAAAGGATGACAGATTTCATAGCCGATCTTGATGAGCTTATTCCTATCATTTCTAGTCCGAACCAATCTTCATGATCTAAACAAAAGTTGTTGGAAATCAAGTCTAGTATGTGTCTGTAAAATTTCAGAATTTTTGAAGTCCATTTGGTATGTCAAAAAGTCAAATCTTTGAAGGGTGTCAAACCTGAATCCTGACAGCATACTATTTGAGTCGAAAACTTGATTTTTGACATGCCTCCCATCGTTTTTCCAAAAAAACTTAAAACACGAAAGTTGTTCGTTGGGATGTTTTTGAGATACTGTGAAAATTTCAGATCAATCGCCTAAGAAATGGATTTTTAAACCAAAAAGGCGTAAACTGTGACGCCAAATGATTTTTAAATCGAAGAGATTTTGAAGTTCGAAACAAACGGTTGAGACGTTGAATTACGATATATCTATACTTTTGAAAAATCCCGTTACACCAAATAAAAACATTTTCTTTAAAAGATTTCTTTTGAAACATTGGGGATTTGTGACCAAGTTTGATATTATCAATATGGGCCAGAAGGCTTGTGGACATAAGAGCCCAAGCGAACGGCTAGTGGACATAAGAGCCCTAGCGAATGGTCGACCAAACGGCTTGTGGACATAAGAACCCAAGCGAACGGCCAGTGGACATAAGAGCCCTGGCGAATGGTTATTTATAAATATTGATTATGAGGATTGCGGTCACAAGAGCCCTGGTGAATGGTGAACTATAAAAGAAACGAAAAATATTTTGAGAAATGATACTATTGATATTGGCTGCGGCCGCCGGATCACCGGCTAAATGATACTTATGAAATTGGCTGAGGCCGCCGGATCACCGGCTAAATGATACTTTTGATATTGGCTGCGGCCGCCGGATCACCGGCTAAATGATATATTGTTGAGATGATGGCGTAACGGGAAATATATTAAAAAGCTTAGATTTTATGAAATTGGCTGCGGCCGCCGGATTGCCGGCTAAATTAAATATTGTGGAAATGTTTTTATTAAATTTAATTAAAGGCTTTGAAACCCCTAACCCATGCTATGTGTTAACTTACTCAGCGCGTTTTTGCTGACCCAAACCATATATCTCCTTTTTCTTACAGAGTACGAAGAATATGCATCGTCATATGCATACATGGGAACATTAGGGGAAATCTTTATTTTAAATCCCTGCATTTAATTACGACTTGCATGAACGGGCCTGTTTAACCCGTGTTTTGGCCATGTTGGCCCTATATTAAAATTTCCGCTGCAACTTTGATGTATTATTTTTAAATTATCTATGAATGGGCTGTTTGAATATTTTAAAATTCTGAAAAACCATAGCCTTGCATCTCTTTAGTGAGCTCGGAGAAACCGTGTCTTGCTAGGGAGGTGTGGCGGTGGCATCCCGGCCTGGGTTACCAAAACCGGGGTGTTACAATATCATCACATTACCACATTATTTTTTCATACATTACCACCACTTATAAAGATTTGTTACCGCAATGTCATTCATATGGTTACCATATTAAAGTACTTTTAATAACCGCATTACCATAGATGTAAGAAAACAATGGCTACCATAGGGGTAATATCGAGTCGAATATCGAGCTTGAACAGTGTAATTCGAGCTTTTACAGTAAAAAAAATTAAAGTTCTAGCTTGAATTTAAATAGGCTAGGCAGTATATAATTTGAATTTGAATTGGCAGTTTTACTTATTATGCTGCAAAATATAAATTTGTTAGGCTTGATAAAGCATAAATTGTGTCTAATAGTTTTTATTTTTATATTTTTAATATTTAATAATTTAATTGAGTTTTGATCGAGTATCGAGTCGAGTTTTGTTACCTCTTTGCCACACCGTGCTTTATTTGTTACCAGACACTAGATTCTTTTGTTACCTCTTTGCCATGTATTTGGTTACCTTGAATTAGGTTATGTGGTTACTACATTCTAAAACCACGGAGAACATAATTCGTGAACCACACATATTGGCGGGTTACCACACATTTTCAAATTTATTACTACGTTTCTCGTTGGGACGTTACTATATGCGAGCAAATTTTGTTATCGTGTTATGGCAAGGATTATAGAGTACCACATTTTCGTTGGGACATAACCACACTTATTTGGTTATGATTACCATAGTTAACCCCGTTCTCTTACCACGTCTCTAATTATGGCTTTACCACACTTGTATATTGAAAATTTCCACGTTTCTCTAATAAACGTCGTCCTATTACCACATTCTTAAGTATGGCTTTATCACAACTTTATATTAAAAGTTACCACGTATTTCCTTGGTCCGTTACCACTTATTTTATTACCCCAATCCCCATAAATTAGTCATTTGAACCCCCAACAAAATGGGTTACCACACTTCTTCGGTTATGGTTACCACAGTCAACCTCGTTCTTTTACCAAGTTTCTAAGTATAGGGTTACCACACTTTTATATTGACGGTTACCACGTTTGTGCTTGGTCCGTTACCACTTGCTTTATTACCCTAATCCAAATAAATTAATGTCATTTCAACCCAACAAAATTGGTTACCACACTTCTTCGGTTATGGTTACCACAATAATCTTGTTCTTTTACCAAGTTTCTAAGTATGGCTTTACCACACATTTATAGTGACGGTTACCATGTTTGTGCTTGGTTCGTTACCACTTGTTTTATCACCCTAATCCCTATCAATTAATGCCGTTTCAACCCCAACAAAATTGGTTACCATACTTTTTCGGTTATGGTTACCACATTCAACCTCATTCTTTTACCAAGTTTCTAATATGACTTTACCAAAATTTTATATTGATGATTACCATGTTTTTGCTTGGTTCGTTACCATTTATTTTATTGCCCGAATATCATATTCAAAACCAAAAAAATTGATTACCACACTTCTTCGGTATGGATACCACAGTCAACCTTATTCTTTACCAATGTTCTAAGTATGACTTTACCACACTTTCATATTGACGATTACCACGTTTCTACACGGTCCCTTACCACGTTAGGGGTATTTTTATTATTTCACAATTTGGAGATTAGCAAACTAACTTAGTTAACTTGTTAAACATTGTTAGAATTTTAAACTTTTATGGGGGGGGGGGGGGGGGGAGTTTCCAAGTGGGGGTGGTTGACTCTAAAAATATGTTTGGGAGGGGGGCTAAGTCTAAAGACCCCAAAATATTTGGGCTTCAAAAATTTTGGGTTTAAAAATAATTTGGGCTAGGAAATTTGAAATAATAATTTGAGCTTCTAAAAATAATAGCTTTAAAGTAATAATAATAATGGTTTAAAAATAATAGTTTAAAAATAATAATGATAATAGATTTAAAAATATTCCGGCTCTCTAAAATAATAGTTTTAAAATATTTCGGGCTCTGATACCAATTTGTAACACCCCGGTTTTGGTAACCCAGGCCGGGATGCCACCGCCACACCTCCCAAGCAAGACACGACTTCATTCGAGCTCACCTGAGAGATGCAAGGCTAAAGGTATTTCAAAAATATAAATATAAATCAAGCCCATTGTATAATAATAATTTAAAATTAGCATAACATAATCCATGCATAATAAAATAATCGCAGCGGAAATTTAAACTTGGTCCGACATGGCCAAAACGCAATGTATAACTTAAAAATAAAATGCGACATAGAGTTAATGTTCATATTCCCGAACCCGATGAAATACACGTGCTCAATTGTCTTCGTACCCTGAGAGAAAAATTTAAACAATGGGTTTCATCAGTATATAAAATACTGAGTAAGTTAATCCATAACATAACAATAATGGGTTTGAAAATATAATTAATAAAAATTTACCTTTTCACTCATGCACGTTTTAAAATAAGAAGAATGTATTTTGACAACATTGACAATAAGGATTTAAAGGCATAATTCTAAATACAAAGGGGCGTACACGAATATTAAGTATATAAGCTTAAAAGCTTAGTTAAAAGGAACTTATTAAATGCGGAGAGTTCTAAAAACCATAGTTAAGATATATGTTCTCGCATGACGAATATTTCATTCTTTTACTTTTGTTTCAATATGATCGAGATCACTGTATTCCACTTGGGCACTTATGTCCACAAGTCTCACAAATCACAATTCGCTAGGGCCCTTATGTCCACTAGCCATACAAATCACCATTCGCTAGGGCTCTTATGTCCGCTAGTCATACGCTTGGGCTCTTATGTCCACAAGCCGCATATTCGATATTTCACTAGGGCTCTTATGTCCGCTAGTCATACGCTTGGGCTCTTATGTCCACAAGCCACATATTCGATATTTCATAGTATCCAACTCGATCATAAATCACAAGTTTTTCAAAATGGTTGAAAGTGTCGCAAGGAAGTTGTCCATAAATCTCAAAGTTTAATAAGCACACACGTCGCAGATTACGCCTCGTTACTCGAAAAATTCATTTCTCAGGCGAACGACTTGAAAATTTTACAGTCCACCAACAACACCCTAACGAACAACTTTCGTTCTTTAAGTTTTTCGGAATAAAGTGAGGAAGTTAATCAAAAACCGTGATTTCTACTGAAGCAATATGCTGTCAGGATTCAGGTTGTCTCAACGTTCAAAATCCGATTTTTCGACTCATCTATCGGGCTCCAAAAATTATAAAAATTTTTGGACATAAACTAGACATGATTATCTACAACTTTTGTTTACATTGCAAAGTTTAGTTTTGATCGAAAACTATAAAAAAATACTGATTTAGTTCGATTTTGAAAGCTGTCAGCTTTTTCGGATTTTAATAAGAACGCAAGAGCATCCAGAGCAAATTTGAGGGTCCAAACGTCGACCAAAATTTATGAAATTTTGCAGGCACAATCTAGATAACATTATCTACACTTGTTTTTATGGAAAAGGCTAGTTACGCTCGGATCCAATAGGAAAACACCGATCTAGATAGAATACCAAATCTGTCAGGGTCTCAAAGTAAAAACAGAAATGTAGAACAACCAGATCGGATTTGACGGAACAAACGTCGACGAAAATATCTGAAAAATTGACACAATATACTTTAAATCATTAGGAATAACTTTGTAGTTTTAAGTTTCTCCGTTTGAATGCTCGAGAAGGGTTTAAAAATTAGATTTCAGAAAACGCGCGTAGGGAGGGTTTTTAGGACAGATTTTCGTACGTTGACTAAAACTTGCATTCCATTCGATTTTAGGGCACCAAAATGGTTATGAGAAGAATCAACTTACAGTATCTAAGATCTAAAGTCTTAGATTTTGTCGGGATGGCCTCCGGAGTCCGCGAACACGTCCAATCTACTCGTCTCCTTCTCTTCGGCTCCGATTTGTGAGTACAATGTAAAAAGACTACGGATTAGACTCTAACTTCAACTAAAAACCAAGATTCCAGAGTGAAACTCATTCCTTACCACTACATGGCGTCCATTACGGCTTGGCCTTGTCCAAAACTCCGTCCCCTCCGTCGGGTGGCCTCCGGAAGTCTCAAAGATTAGGTTTTTCGAATGTGTGTGTAGAAAGGGTGATGAGGGATGAAGAAAGGTGGAGGAGGGCGGCCAATAGGTGGCTAAGAGCTGCAAACACGCCTTATAGAGGCTCCACAAAACCCTAGATGCGTTGCCATAGCCGGAGCACCACAAAAAGGTAAGAAGATCGCCATGAAAATGGAATTCCCGCAGCCAGCTATCTGGCGCGGTCTCGACGCGCTGGCGCGCGAGGAGCGCGCGGCTGGTCTAGGCCGTTGCGCCCGGGCTGGCCGTGCAATCCCGTCGGGCCATTTCTCCTCTCTTTCGGACTTCTGTTCTCCTACGTTTTCAGCTCGATTTTTCGGGTCATTCTCGGGTTATGATTCCTCTCTTTAATTTATTTCGACTCAAATAAATTTCGTATTCAAAATCTAGAACCCGCCGAGTTTGAATTCGTCGGCTGTTGGCTCCCGTGTAAAAGTTTATCTAATTAAATTATTTCCGACTTCACGAGTTCTTGGAATTAAAATTCTTTTCTTTCTTGAATTTAATTCCAATTCTTTTGACTCGATTCATGGAATGTCTTCGGGCTTTCTTTCCCTCTTTTATCCCATTTTGAATTTTTGAATCTATCGGCATTTCATTTCCGAGCAATAATTTATTGTGATAAATTATTTTCTTCTTCTCGGAGATATTTCGACCTTGATCGGATTAAGTAACAAATTTTATTCCTTTGGACGCCGATAAAAATCTCGGGTATTACAGAATTAGAACTTGAGTTGAACATGAAACTTGTAGATCTATGAGTTTTGAATCATCCTGTAAAATATCGTTAAATTTGGAGTTCATTTGATATGTTAAAAATTGGATCTTTCAAATCTGCTACGTTCTGAATTCTGGCAGCATGTTGTTTCTGTAATAATTCACACTTTTGACTTGTCTCCTTAACCCGGATCGAAAAACTCAAAACACGAAACTTGTTCGTCACTGCGTTCTCGAGCTACTTTCCAAATTTCAGAATTTTTGGCCTTGAAACGAATTTTTATATGAAAATGGCATGAACAGCGACACGTGGAAGTCATATTTTGAGAAATTGAGACATTGTGAAACTTCCTTTGTCTAAACAAGCAAATGAAACCCTTTTGAAATTATTAAAAGGAACGTTTTTTGAAAAACCCCCTTGCGACTTGATTAAAAACAAATTAGGGGGTGAGTGCTTAAAATAATATTTTCAATAATCCCATGAACCTAGGTTGAGTGAAATCCACATATATAAGGCTTGCCGAATGGCAATTGATACATACAGCTTGCCGAATGGCAATTCATACATAAAGCTTGCCGGATGACAATTAATATATGAAGCTTGCCGAATGGCAATTGATATATAACGCTTGCCGAATGGCAATTGATATATAAAGCTTGCCTGATGGCAATTGATATATGAAGCTTGCCGAATGGCAATTGATACATAAAGCTTGCCGGATGGCAATTTTAATACCCGAGACTTTTGATAATAGGAAATGGAATTAAAATCGAAGAGCAAGGGAATTTTAATTCCAAGAACCGTGAAGTCGAAAATAATTTAAATAAATAAATCATTGCACGGGAATCGAAAGACGACGAATTCGACGCCGACGAATTTGAATTCAATGGATTCAAGAATTCGAATACGAAATCAATTAAAGACGAAATAAAATTTAGGATGGGAATCGTAATCCGAGAATGACCCGGAAAATCGAGCCCGAGAACTAGGAGGATAGAAACCCGAAAGAGAGGAGGAAAGGCTCGACGGATCGCACGGCCCAGCCCACGACGCAACCCTACCGAGAGCCGCGCGGTGGCCGGCGGTCTGGAAGGATTCTGCGCTGAGGCCGCGCCGCACCACAGTGTGCGATCAACTTTCGGTTTTCGATGATTTCTTACCTTATTTTCGACCCCCAGCTTTGGTAACTTAATCCCGGGCGAGGGAAAGAGTATATGGACGGATTGTGGAGTCTTGAGACTCATTAAACTCATCCAAATCAAACCCTAGCAGCCTCCATTCTCTCCATTCTCTCCAAACTTCTTCCAAAACCCGAAATCACCATGTTCTTGCTTTCCGATCACTTTCCGGCGATGAAAATCGACCAAGGAGGCGTGGAGAACAAGAATTCTAGGTTCCAGATTGTTGGTAAGTCGTTCATAGGTTTTCGTTTAACTTTTCGAACCCGAAAATTCGATCTAACTCTAGATTTCTTCCTTCGATTCGAATTCGTGGCCAAAGGTGGGAGATTCGGGTTGAGGAGATCCGTTCGTGACAAGTCTTAGAGCCCGGACGACCCCGAGATAGTTTAGGACGAATATCAAGTAAGATAATGCTTTACATATCAATATTGGTGGCTTAGAACCGTTCGAAATATTAGTTTTAATTGAAACACTAAAATCGGACATAAAAGATTAATCTTTACGCGTTTTATGAGATTGGCCAAAAAACCTTATTTCGAGAATCTGAAACGCGTCAAACATTAGGTTTTCATGCATTTTCATTAAGATTTGATACCCCAAATCGCGTCAAACATTTTTTGTGATGCGTGAACTTTTCGAAAATCTTGACAGTTTATAAGGTCGAACTTGATATGTGTTTTTCTATCACTTGTGATCAAAAATAATCTTTGGTGTAAACATAAAAGTTGTAGATAAATGTCTTGAGATCATGCCTGTAAAATTTGGTGCATTTTCATTAACATTTGTATAGTCAAAACCCGTCTTGAATATACTGTGTAAATTAAGTCCGACTTAATCCGTAATGAATTTGCATAAATTGCCTCTAATAAAACTTGTTTATTTTGGTGTCCTTTAAGTGTCTGTAAAATTTCATAAATGTTGGAGGTAGTTTGCTCTGTCAAATACTCTTTTGAAAATCAATGCGCTGTTTAGAAAAAGTCGGCAGATTTTATACTTTGCAAAGATTGTAAAATTTCACTCGTTTCCTCACATAATTTCGAAAAACTTAAAACACGAAAATTGTTCGTTTGTGTGTTTTTGAGCTACTGTGAAAATTTCAAGTCGATTGCCTTTGAAACGAATTTTTAAACTGAGATGGCGTAAACTGTGGCAATGGCTTGATTGAAATGTTGAAAAACTCGATTTTTGAGAAACACATGATTTGTGAGATATGTCTAAACAATAAAAGCACTATTTTTAAATCCCGTTAATCTAGGCTGAGCTAGATCTCCACGTAAGTAGGGGTGTGTGCTCTGCAGGGTGCCCCTCTATCTTGAAATTCGTGCCCGAGTGGACGAAATGTGATATATTGTGAAATTGTGCCAAAACGGCCATTGAGAAATTAGTCTACGCTCTCGGGTGTATCCGAATGGGTTACTCGAGGCTCCGGAGTGGTACTGTGTATGGCGCGATAAGCGGTTGCTTCGGCAATTTTCCGAAACTTGATACATGAGAAACGAGATACTTGAGATATATGGTTGTGGCGCACTCTTCTTAGTTAACGGGAGAAAATTTAAAAGACTTAAATTTTTATTTTTTTTATTTATGTCGTTAATTATGCATTTTAAATTATGTCTTTAAATTTATGCCTATGCATTAAATTATCATTTTTAAATTAAATTGATTTGAGAAATTATGAATCTAATTATTGTCTAAATATGCATGTTGAAATGAGTTTTTATTTAATAAAATATAAAATCCCCTTTATTGCTATGTTAGGAATTGTCTTACTCAGTATTCCTTAATACTGATAAATGTTGTTTATGTTTTTCTATGACAGAGTATGAAGCATGAGCATACATCCGGTGGATTTATTTTGGACATTTTATTAATTACTGCACGAGACTGCATACGGGCCCGTTAACCCGTGTCTTGGCCATGTTGGCCCTATATTTTAATTCCGCTGCATAAACTTATATTTCTGCTGCCTAGACTTGACGAGTATCGTATATAGATGATTATTATTTTTAAATATATGTATTTCTGGACTTGGTTGTTTTAAATTGTTTTATACCATTAGCCTTGCATCTCTCAAGTGAACTCGAATAAAGTCGTGTCTTGCTTGGGAGGTGTGGCAGTGGCATCCCGGCCTGTGTGATCAAATCCGGGGTGTTACAAGTTGGTATCAGAGCCCAGAATATTTTTAAAGCTAGTAGTATTATTTTTAAACTATTATTTTAAAACTAGTATTATTTTTAAACTTATTATTTTTAAAACCACTAGTATTGTTTTGAGCCCAAGTTATTGGTCCAATCACTTTACTTATTATTTTATAAAAATTCTAAATTTTTGAGCCCAAAATTTTTAGCCCAAAAGTTTTTTTTTTTACTTAGCCCAATATTTTTAGCCCAAAGATTTATTAAATATTGGCCCAATAAAGAGGCCCAACATTTTAATTAGTACTACTCCTATTTATTACTAGTACTACTATTTCCATTCCTATGATTGTACCCGAGAAAAGATTTCTATTGTGCAATAAAAATTTCGAGCATTTATAAATTACACAAGTGTATTTAAATTATTATTTATATTATATTTTTCAAATGCGATGATGACACTCAATCAAACAAACATACAAGGTATTTGTTAAATTAAATAAATAAATAATATAAGGAGATCAAACAAGGGTACCCTAAACCCTAAACCCTAAACCCTAAACCGTGAAAACCCTAAACCCTGGAAACCCTAAACCCTAGACCCTAGGGTCTCGGAAAAAAAAACTGAACAGACCCGACTGTTCAAAAAAAAAAGAAAACAAAACAACAAGTAGTAAACAACTCCCAATGACAACGAATAATACACAACTCCAAACAACTTCTACTAACGTAACGAGCCCTCTCACCAAATACCAACGAGGCCCCGAGACAACCCGACTTGCCAAACCCAAATGAGGGTGTTCACGCTCAAGAAGAGCCGGCAGCCCCTGAACCAAACAACATAGGCGACCGCTTACGCACTTTAGAAAAGGTTCTTATCGCGCTAGGGAACGCGCAGGTGAACCAAGGCCAAGCAGTTGCGATGCCTTCACCGCAAGCTCGCATCAATTACCTGGCCATGGTAAACCAATATCACCCGCCACTCTAGGCCGGTGAAGAGGACCCTGCAAAGTTAGAAGAGTGGATGAGGACGTTGGACAAGTGGTTAAACGCAGTCAAGTGCCCAAATGGGGAAAAGGTGCACGTAGCCTCATACTACCTAGGAGGCGAGGCTGATGACTGGTGGCAAGCCACTCTAGGGAAGTTAGGTGAGGAGGATGAACCATACTCTTGGGACGAGTTCATGGAACTGCTTCGGGATTGCTTCTATCCCTTAAGCACTAAGGCCTCGATGTACGAGGATTTCCTATCCCTGAAGCAAGGGGGACAAACCGTGCAGGAGTATTACGCGCGATTCAAGGAACTAGTGCGCTTCGCACCAAGGCTGGTGCCTACTGACTCTGATAAGGCCCAAAAGTTTGAAATGGGATTAAATTTGGCCATTCGGGAAGTGATCACATGAGTTCACTACCCGGATCTGCAGGTAGTCTATGATCGTGCTGTAGCAGTGGCATGCGTGCAACAGCTGAAGAGGAGAGTGAGCGGGGAGCCCAGTCGAGGTCCCCAAGACAAGAAGGTTAGGGACAACCGGAACGAGAACAATGCAAGAAGGAAGGACTATCGGGGAGGACGAAATAGACCCCAGCAGGCAAACAACGGAGGCAATAATGGGAGGAACGATAACCGAGAAGGCTTCATACCGCCATGCCCAAGGTGCGGCAGACCTCACTTAGCGAGGGTCTGTCCACAACAGGGTGCATGTTTCCGATGCGGTCAGATGGGACATCAGAGGCGTGATTGTCGCACTCGCCTCGAGAACATCACCAAGAGGAATGACTTGGTTGCGGGACCAGCGCACCCTCGTAATCAAAACAGTCGGGAAGGCAACAATCAGGGATTCCGACCCCCTCAAAATCCGAATCCCAACCAGAACAAGCGCCCTCCACAGAACCCTAACCCGAATAACCAGCCAAATCAGCAGGGCAATCAAGGACGCCCTATGGGGCGGCTCAATGTGATAAACCAAGCCGACGTGCTTTCCCGTTACGTCCCGTTTCTCAATATTTAGTGTAGCCGGTCATCCGGCGGCCGCAGCCGTTTCGTATTTCAAGTATCTCAACTATTTCCAAGTATCTCACGATTGCATCGCAATCTCGTCAAGTGTAGCCGGTCATCCGGCGGCCGCAGCCGTATCTGCCATACACCAAATACTCCGGAGCCTCAGGAAACCCATACGGATAATCCCGAGGGTGTAGGCCATGTATCTCCCGCTGTTTGGCGTAATATCTCATCTAATTTCTCTCGTCCATTATAGGCCCGAAGAGAAGGGCAAGAGGAGCACCCTGCAGAGAACCACCCTCCGCCAAGTATCTCATATGTTTCAATTTAGTGTAACGGGATTTTTCATAAGTATAGATGTATCATATTTCAAGGTCTCGACCGTTTGTTTTGAAATTTCAAAATCTCTTCGATTTAAAATCATTTGGCGTCACAGTTTATGCCTTTTTAATTTAAAAATTCGTTTCAAGTCTAAAAATTCTGAAATTTTCACGGTATATCACAAAGACCAGTACGAACAACTTTTGTGTTTTAACGATTTCAAAATAAGTTGAGGAAACATGTCAAAAATCGAGTTTATTGCACAACATGCACACTGTCAGGATTCAGGATTGCCACAGTTTAGAAAATCGGCGTTTTGACAAATCAAATGGACACCAAAAATTCTGAAATTTTATATTCACATACTAGACATAATTATATACAACTTTCATTTAGATTATAAAGATCACATCGGACTAGAAAATATAGAAACGGGCTCATCAAGTTCGCTCATCAACACTGTCAGATTTTCGAAAATGTTTTTCAAAGCAGTTTATGTTTGGATCATTTTGGGGTAGCAAACGTTGATGAAAATGGCTGTAATTTTTACACAACATAGATTAGTATGTTAGGAACAAAAGTCTAGTTTTGAGTTTCTCGGATTGGATTATCAAAATATGAGTTTTAATCGGATCTCAAAAATTGCGCAAGATAGGATTTTTAGGTTCGGTTTTTTTACGTTTCATTACAACGTGACTAAATCGGACGCCCCTAAGCCACCCGTATTGATATGAAAGGCATCAACTTACAGTAATGGTGTTCTTGGGTCATCCTAGAGTCGCTCGGCTCGTCCAACGCTACTACGAACGGATCCTTACCCACGTTCTCTTCCTCCTTCGGTCATGAACGTGTTTACAAGTCCAATATTCGATAGTTAGATTAAGGATTGGAGATAAAACGTGAAAAAGGAATCTGAGTACTCTTTACCAATGATCTAAGGGATGTAAACCTTGATCTACACGTTCCTTTGGTCATCGTTGGTCGCCGGGAGTTGCCGGAAGTTCGTCGGAAGTTCGTCGGAAGGGTGTTTGGCTTTGGGAGAGTTTGAGAGAGTAGAGGAGGTTTGGAGGCTGACAAATGGGGTGTCAATTAAGCCTAGGTCGTCCTAATACTTCTTCCCTCGTCCAAAATCTACTTTCCATAGTCGGGGGTTTAATTATGGCAAGATATCGCCGAAAACGCGTGAATGGCCGGATTTTGTGGTGCCACGCGGTGGAGGCGCGCTGGTAGGCCAAACACCGTGCGGCCAGCACGCGGCCTCCACCTGGACCTCGGTCCGGGCGGGTCCGGGCGATCCGATCCGTCGGGTCTTTTCCTCATCTCTTTCGGGCTTCTACCCTTCCGTGTTTCCAGCTCGACTTTCCGAGATCTTTTCGGATTGCGATTCCTACCCTAATTTTTATTCCGACTTAAATTGATTTCATGTTTGAAATCTTAGGTCCGTCGGTCTTGGGTTTTCTTTCGACTTCCGTGCATTTTCGATTTTACGGGTTCTCGGAAACAAGACCTCTTTTCTCCTCGGATTAAATTCTTATTTTATATCCTAAAATTAACGGGTATTACATGCGGGTTCGATTCCCCTTAAAAACAGAAATGCAGAACAACCAGATCGGATTTGACGGAACAAACGTCGACGAAAATATCTGAAAAATTGTCACAATATACTTTAAATCATTAGGAATAACTTTGTAGTTTTAAGTTTCTCCGTTTGAATGCTCGAGAAGGGTTTAAAAATTAGATTTCAGAAAACGCGCGTAGGGAGGGTTTTTAGGACAGATTTTCGTACGTTGACTAAAACTTGCATTCCATTCGATTTTAGGGCACCAAAATGGTTATGAGAAGAATCAACTTACAGTATCTAAGATCTAAAGTCTTAGATTTTGTCGGGATGGCCTCCGGAGTCCGCGAACACGTCCAATCTACTCGTCTCCTTCTCTTCGGCTCCGATTTGTGAGTACAATGTAAAAAGACTACGGATTAGACTCTAACTTCAACTAAAAACCAAGATTCCAGAGTGAAACTCATTCCTTACCACTACATGGCGTCCATTACGGCTTGGCCTTGTCCAAAACTTCGTCCCCTCCGTCGGGTGGCCTCCGGAAGTCTCAAAGATTAGGTTTTTCGAATGTGTGTGTAGAGAGGGTGATGAGGGATGAAGAAAGGTGGAGGAGGGCGGCCAATAGATGGCTAGGAGTTGCAAACACGCCTTATAGAGGCTCCACAAAACCCTAGACGCGTTGCCATAGCCGGAGCTCCACAAAAAGGTAAGAAAATCGCCATGAAAATGGAATTCCCGCAGCCAGCTATCTGGCGCGGTCTCGACGCGCTGGCGCGCGAGGAGCGCGCGGCTGGTCTAGGTCGTTGCGCCCGGGCTGGCCGTGCAATCCCGTCGGGCCGTTTCTCCTCTCTTTCGGACTTCTGTTCTCCTACGTTTTCAGCTCGATTTTTCGGGTCGTTCTCGGGTTATGATTCCTCTCTTTAATTTATTTCGACTCAAATAAATTTCGTATTCAAAATCTAGAACCCGCCGAGTTTGAATTCGTCGGCTTTTGGCTCCCGTGTAATAGTTTATCTAATTAAATTATTTCCGACTTCACGAGTTCTTGGAATTAAAATTCTTTTCTTTCTTGAATTTAATTCCAATTCTTTTGACTCGATTCATGGAATGTCTTCGGGCTTTCTTTCCTCTTTTATCCCATTTTGAATTTTTGAATCTATCGGCATTTCATTTCCGAGCAATAATTTATTGTGATAAATTATTTTCTTCTTCTCGGAGGTATTTCAACTTTGATCGGATTAAGTAACAAATTTTATTCCTTTGGACGCCGATAAAAAATCTCGGGTATTACAGAATTAGAACTTGAGTTGAACATGAAACTTGTAGATCTATGAGTTTTGAATCATCCTGTAAAATATCATTAAATTTGGAGTTCATTTGATATGTTAAAAATTGGATCTTTGAAATCTGCTACGTTCTGAATTCTGGCAGCATGTTGTTTCTGTAATAATTCACACTTTTGACTTGTCTCCTTAACCCGGATCGAAAAACTCAAAACACGAAACTTGTTCGTCACTGCGTTCTCGAGCTACTTTCCAAATTTCAGAATTTTTGGCCTTGAAACGAATTTTTAAATGAAAATGGCGTGAACAGCGACACGTGGAAGTCATATTTTGAGAAATTGAGACATTGTGAAACTTCCTTTGTCTAAACAAGCAAATGAAACCCTTTTAAAATTACTAAAAGGAACGTTTTTTGAAAAATCCCCTTGCGACTTGATTAAAAACAAATTAGGGGGTGAGTGCTTAAAATAATATTTTTCAATAATCCCATGAACCTAGGTTGAGTGAAATCCACATATATAAGGCTTGCCGAATGGCAATTGATACATACAGCTTGCCGAATGGCAATTCATACATAAAGCTTGCCGGATGACAATTAATATATGAAACTTGTCGAATGGCAATTGATATATAACGCTTTCCGAATGGCAATTGATATATAAAGCTTGCCGGATGGCAATTGATATATGAAGCTTGCCGAATGGCAATTGATACATAAAGCTTGCCGGATGGCAATTTTAATACCCGAGACTTTTGATAATAGGAAATGGAATTAAAATCGAAGAGCAAGGGAATTTTAATTCCAAGAACCGTGAAGTCGAAAATAATTTAAATAAATAAATCATTGCACGGGAATCGAAAGACGACGAATTCGACGCCGACGAATTTGAATTCAATGGATTCAAGAATTCGAATACGAAATCAATTAAAGACGAAATAAAATTTAGGATGGGAATCGTAATCCGAGAATGACCCGGAAAATCGAGCCCGAGAACTAGGAGGATAGAAACCCGAAAGAGAGGAGGAAAGGCTCGACGGATCGCACGGCCCAGCCCACGACGCAACCCTACCGAGAGCCGCGCGGTGGCCGGCGGTCTGGAAGGATTCTGTGCTAAGGCCGCGCTGCACCACAGTGTGCGATCAACTTTCGGTTTTCGACGATTTCTTACCTTATTTTCGACCCCCAGCTTTGGTAACTTAATCCCGGGCGAGGGAAAGAGTATATGGACGGATTGTGGAGTCTTGAGACTCATTAAACTCATCCAAATCAAACCCTAGCAGCCTCCATTCTCTCCATTCTCTCCAAACTTCTTCCAAAACCCGAAATCACCATGTTCTTGCTTTCCGATCACTTTCCGGCGATGAAAATCGACCAAGGAGGCGTGGAGAACAAGAATTCTAGGTTCCAGATTGTTGGTAAGTCATTCATAGGTTTTCGTTTAACTTTTCGAACCCGAAAATTCGATCTAACTCTAGATTTCTTCCTTCGATTCGAATTCGTGGCCAAAGGTGGGAGATTCGTGTTGAGGAGATCCGTTCGTGACAAGTCTTAGAGCCCGGACGACCCCGAGATAGTTTAGGCCGAATATCAAGTAAGATAATGCTTTACATATCAATATTGGTGGCTTAGAACCGTTCGAAATATTAGTTTTAATCGAAACACTAAAATCGGACATAAAAGATTAATCTTTACGCGTTTTATGAGATTGGCCAAAAAACCTTATTTCGAGAATCTGAAACGCGTCAAACATTAGGTTTTCATGCATTTTCATTAAGATTTGATACCCCAAATCGCGTCAAACATTTTTTGTGATGCGTGAACTTTTCGAAAATCTTGACAGTTTATGTAATACCCCACTTTTATCAACGCCCAAAGGAATAAAATTTATTCCGATCAATGTTGAAATATTTCCGAGAAGAAGAAAATAATTTATCACGATAAATTATTGCTCGGATAGGAAACGCCGATAGATTTAAATTCAAAATGGAATAAAAGAGGGAAAGGAAGCCCGAAGACATTCCATGAACTGAGTAACAAAATTTGGAATTAAGTTCATGAAGGAAAAGATTTTTAATTCCAAGAACCCGTGAAGTCGGAAGAAATTTAATGATACAAGTCATTGCACGGGAATCAAAAGACGACGAATTGGAAGCCGACGAAACCGAGACCGACGGACTTAAGATCTCAAACATGAAATTCATTTGAGTCGAGATAAACTTAAGATAAGAATCTATGACCCGAGGATGACCCGAAAAATCAAGCCCGAAAACGTAGGAGGACAGAAGTCCGAAAGAGAGGAGGAAAAGCACGACGGATCGCACGACCCCGCCCGGACCGAAGTCCAGGCGTACATGGCGCGGTGTCCGCGCGGTTTCCTAAGGGTTGGCGCGCCAACCCCGCGCCGTTGCAGCAGCAGCTGCGTTTTGTCGCGTTTTGGCGACTTTCTCGCCAATTTTCGGGGCCCAAGGGGGGAATCTCGATCTATCACGGGTGTGGCATCTTTTGGACGTTATGTATTGAGTCCCATCTCCATTGTCAGCTATTTTCATCAATCATTCACCCCAAAACTCTCCCAAAACTCTCCCAAAGCCAAACACCCTTCCGGCGGACTTTCCGGCGACTTTCCGGCAACCAAATCCGACCGAGGAAGTGTGTAGATCAAGGATTGCAGGCTTTGGATTGTTGGTAAGATGTTAATCAAGTTTCCATATGGTTTTAAGATCATAAACATCATGCTAACTTAAGAATCTTCGTATTCAAACACAAATCGGAGCCAAGGGAAGAATAAATCGGGTGGAAGAGATTCGTTCGTGACATCCCGTGGATTCCGGACGACCCCGTGACTTCCTAGACATCATCCCCACTGTAAGTTAACCTTACTATGGTTTTGGGTGACTTAAAATGCAACAAAAACATAGAGTTTTAAAAACTCTAAAATCTGTCAACAAGAGAAACCCTCAACGCAGCGTTTTCGTATGAATTTTTCGAACCTCTAAAGCTGCTCAAACAAAAAAACTCAAAACATGAAAAGTGTTCCTAAGACTTTGGTCTAGCTTCTGTAAAAATTTTAGAATTTTTCATGACGTTTTGAAACCTGAAACCAACCCAAAACCGAACAGTATTAAATCTGGATCTTACAACTTGAGCAGATTTCACTCTCAATCTTGTTAGCCATTTTGACCTTGGATCTAGGCCGATCTAGGATTGGTGTTGAACATGAAAGTTGTAGATCTATGAGTCTTGAATACCTCTGTAAAATTTCATGCATTTTCATCAAGTTTTGATACCCCAAATCGAGTCGGACATATTCTGCGTTTTAAAGAATTTTCAAAGGTTGACAGTTTTCTTAACCGAACTTGATGAGCATATTTCTATCATTTCTAGTCCGATCCAATCTTTGTGATCTAAACAAAAATTGTAGATAATCATGTCTAGTATGTGTCTGTAAATTTTCAGAATTTTTGAAGTTCATTTGTTATGTTAAAAAAGTCAAATCTTTGACAGATGTCAAACCTGAATCCTGACAGTATACTATTTGTGTAGAAAACTTGATTTTTGGCATGCTTCCCATCATTTTTCCTGAAAACTCAAAACATGAAAGTTGTTCATTGGGATGTTTTTGAGCTACTGTGAAAATTTCAGATCAATCGCCTAAGAAATGGATTTTTAAACTGAAAAGGTGTAAACTGTGGCATCGATCGGTTTTAAACTTGTGAGATTTTGAAATTTCTAAACAAACGATCGAAATCTTGTTATATGATAAAGATATATTTTTGGAAATCCCGTTACACTAAAGTTGAAACGATATCGGTTACATTGGGGGGTGAGTGCTCTGCAGGGTGCCCTCCTAATTATTCATTTTGTGCCTAAACGGCAATGATTACTACGCGCGAAAGATTGCCAAAACGGCATCTTATATTTTTGGGCCTATCCTCTCGGGTGTATCCGTATGGGTTACTCGAGGCTCGACGGAGCGGTACTGGATATGGCGTATTTGGTCACAAGAGACCAACGGCCTACCCTCTCGAGTGTATCCGTATGGGTTACTCGAGGCTCGACGGAGTGGTACTGGGTATGGCGAATCGGCTGCGGCCGCCGGAATACCGGCTAAATGAGATATGATACTTATGAAATTGGCTGAGGCCGCCGGATCACCGGCTAAATGATACTATTGATATTGGCTGCGGCCGCCGGATCACCGGCTAAATGATACTTTTGATATTGGCTGCGGCCGCCGGATCACCGGCTAAATGATATATTGTTGAGATGATGGCGTAACGGGAAATAAATATATTAAAAAGCTCAGATTTTATGAAATTGGCTGCGGCCGCCGGATTGCCGGCTAAATTAAATATTGTTGAGATGGTGGCGTATCGGGAAGAATTTTTAAAAGCTCAAAGCATCTTTTGATTAAATTTAATTAAAGGCTTTGAAACCCCTAACCCATGCTATGTGTTAACTTACTCAGCGCGTTTTTGCTGACCCAAACCATTTATCCTCTTTTTCTTTCAGAGTTGAAGAATATGCATCATCATATGCATACTGGGAATTTTTGGGGATTACATTATATTTTAAATTTTGCGTTAGACTAGAATTTGCATGAACGGGTCTGTTTAACCCGTGTTTTGGCCATGTTGGCCCTATATTTAAATTCCGCTGCACTATATATGTAAATATTATTTTCCGCTGCAACTTTGATGTATTAATTTTAAATTATATATGAATGGGCTGTTTGAAGGTATTAAATCCTGAAAAACCATAGCCTTGCATCTCTTTAGTGAGCTCGGAGAAACCGTGTCTTGCTAGGGAGGTGTGGCGGTGGCATCCCGGCCTGGGTTACCAAAACCGGGGTGTTACAGGATGGTATCAGAGCCCAGACTATTTTAAAGCTAATTATTTTAAAGAAAATATCTGATACCAAAGTTGGTATCAGAGCCCGGATTATTTTGAAGCTATTATATTTTAAAGAGCCCAATTATTATTTTGAAGTTAAAGCCCAAATTTTTAGCCCAAAATTTTTTTTAGAAGCCCAAGAAATTATCTTTGCCCAATAGCCTTGTTTTTATTTAAAGCCCAAATAATTTATTTCTTTCGGCCCAATATAGTGGCCCAAACCTTTTATCCTTATTTTAACCTATCCATGGAATAAATTTATTTTTAAAACCCATGGATAAATAAATGCATGGATAAAATTTTTTTTATTGGGGGATCACATATGCATATGCATACATAAATATTTGCACTAACTCTTTTTATGCGAATTATCGGTGATAAGAAACACTCCTACCTTAGAACTGGACATGACCTTGACTTAGGAGCGCTTGCTAAAGACTAACTTTGCCTTAGTCCTAGATCTTGATCACTTAGAAACTCATCGTCGCGTGCTTCTATAACAGAAATGGCACCTAGGAGAAAGCCGAGGAAAGTTAGTCCAAATGGCACTGACGCTAACCTCCCCAACTCGCCCAACAACATGGAAGAACGTCTAAGGACTATGGAGGAAGTCCTAGTAGCATTAGGAAATGCCGAGGTGCATAGGACACCAACAGTACCTCCACCCGTAGCTCAACCCAACTATCTAGCGTTGGTGAATCCCTATCAACCACCACGCTACGATGGGCAGGAGGATCCCGCCGAACTAGAGGAGTGGATCCGTACGTTCGATAAACTCTTAAACGCTATCAAATGCCCTAATGAGGAAAAGATACATGCAGCAACTTACTACCTAGGAGGTGAAGCCGATGAATGGTGGCAAAACCTCCAGAGGAAATTAGTGGAAGACGAGAAAGCCTACACTTGGGAAGATTTTAAAGAAGTTCTAAGGGAGAGGTTCTACCCGTTAAGCACAAAAGCGGCGAAGTACGAGGAATTCATCAACCTAAGGCAAGGCGCACAGACAGTGCAAGAGTACTACACCAAATTCAAGGAGCTAGTACGATTTGCTACAAGGCTAGTACCAACTGACTCCGACAAGGCTCAGAAATTTGAGACGGGGTTAAACCTGGCTATTAGGGAAGTGATCACGGGTGTGCACTACTCTGACCCGCAAGCTGTTTATGATCGCGCGGTAGCGGTTGCACGAGTTCAGGGATTGAAGCGGACGACGATAGGTGAGTCTAGCCAAGGTCCCCAAGGACAAGACAAGAGAGGTAAGGACCGCGGAGCTGATTATGACTCGGGTAGGAATAACCTTCGCAAAGGCCCAAATGGACCAGCCCAAGGCAACGATGGAGGCAATAATAGAAGGATTTTCACCCGTAAAGGCTACGTGCCCCGATGCCTAAGCTGTAACCAACCTCATCTGGTGAGGGGATGCCCTCAACCCGACACATGCTTCCGATGTGGTAGACGTGGACATCGGATGGAAGAATGTCGAACCCATATTAAGAATATAACCATAAGAGATGACCTGGTCACTGGACCTAACTAGCCACAAGTAACCAAGGGGGACTCATGGGACGTTAAATGTGGTAAATAAAGATATACCTGTGCTAGGCAACGATACTTGAACCTTCATGGATGTGTAGGTAGTTATGGGGACATAACTGTAATCTTAAGGGGGGGAGGATGTAATACCCCGTAAGAATGCATAAGCATTTATTTCGAAACTCGAATATTTTGTATCCCAAATAAATTCTTTTTGAACTACGTAATGACTTGATCCCTTCACAGGGTACGTAGGCAACTTGGAAATTCCAATTCCGGGTTCAGTCAAATAATATTAAACAACAAAACACAATGATACAATCGCAATCAATCAATCACAATCAATCGGTCAATAAGTCGCGCAACTTCGAGGACGAAGTTGATTCTTAAGGGGGGTAGACTGTAATACCCCACTTTTATCAACGCCCAAAGGAATAAAATTTATTCCGATCAATGTTGAAATATTTCCGAGAAGAAGAAAATAATTTATCACGATAAATTATTGCTCGGATAGGAAACGCCGATAGATTTAAATTCAAAATGGAATAAAAGAGGGAAAGGAAGCCCGAAGACATTCCATGAACTGAGTAACAAAATTTGGAATTAAGTTCATGAAGGAAAAGATTTTTAATTCCAAGAACCCGTGAAGTCGGAAGAAATTTAATGATACAAGTCATTGCACGGGAATCAAAAGACGACGAATTGGAAGCCGACGAAACCGAGACCGACGGACTTAAGATCTCAAACATGAAATTCATTTGAGTCGAGATAAACTTAAGATAAGAATCTATGACCCGAGGATGACCCGAAAAATCAAGCCCGAAAACGTAGGAGGACAGAAGTCCGAAAGAGAGGAGGAAAAGCACGACGGATCGCACGACCCCGCCCGGACCGAAGTCCAGGCGTACATGGCGCGGTGTCCGCGCGGTTTCCTAAGGGTTGGCGCGCCAACCCCGCGCCGTTGCAGCAGCAGCTGCGTTTTGTCGCGTTTTGGCGACTTTCTCGCCAATTTTCGGGGCCCAAGGGGGGAATCTCGATCTATCACGGGTGTGGCATCTTTTGGACGTTATGTATTGAGTCCCATCTCCATTGTCAGCTATTTTCATCAATCATTCACCCCAAAACTCTCCCAAAACTCTCCCAAAGCCAAACACCCTTCCGGCGGACTTTCCGGCGACTTTCCGGCAACCAAATCCGACCGAGGAAGTGTGTAGATCAAGGATTGCAGGCTTTGGATTGTTGGTAAGATGTTAATCAAGTTTCCATATGGTTTTAAGATCATAAACATCATGCTAACTTAAGAATCTTCGTATTCAAACACAAATCGGAGCCAAGGGAAGAATAAATCGGGTGGAAGAGATTCGTTCGTGACATCCCGTGGATTCCGGACGACCCCGTGACTTCCTAGACATCATCCCCACTGTAAGTTAACCTTACTATGGTTTTGGGTGACTTAAAATGCAACAAAAACATAGAGTTTTAAAAACTCTAAAATCTGTCAACAAGAGAAACCCTCAACGCAGCGTTTTCGTATGAATTTTTCGAACCTCTAAAGCTGCTCAAACAAAAAAACTCAAAACATGAAAAGTGTTCCTAAGACTTTGGTCTAGCTTCTGTAAAAATTTTAGAATTTTTCATGATGTTTTGAAACCTGAAACCAACCCAAAACCGAACAGTATTAAATCTGGATCTTACAACTTGAGCAGATTTCACTCTCAATCTTGTTAGCCATTTTGACCTTGGATCTAGGCCGATCTAGGATTGGTGTTGAACATGAAAGTTGTAGATCTATGAGTCTTGAATAACTCTGTAAAATTTCATGCATTTTCATCAAGTTTTGATACCCCAAATCGAGTCGGACATATTCTGCGTTTTAAAGAATTTTCAAAGGTTGACAGTTTTCTTAACCGAACTTGATGAGCATATTTCTATCATTTCTAGTCTGATCCAATCTTTGTGATCTAAACAAAAATTGTAGATAATCATGTCTAGTATGTGTCTGTAAATTTTCAGAATTTTTGAAGTTCATTTGTTATGTTAAAAAAGTCAAATCTTTGACAGATGTCAAACCTGAATCCTGACAGTATACTATTTGTGTAGAAAACTTGATTTTTGACATGCTTCCCATCATTTTTCCTGAAAACTCAAAACATGAAAGTTGTTCATTGGGATGTTTTTGAGCTACTGTGAAAATTTCAGATCAATCGCCTAAGAAATGGATTTTTAAACTGAAAAGGTGTAAACTGTGGCATCGATCGGTTTTAAACTTGTGAGATTTTGAAATTTCTAAACAAACGATCGAAATCTTGTTATATGATAAAGATATATTTTTGGAAATCCCGTTACACTAAAGTTGAAACGATATCGGTTACATTGGGGGGTGAGTGCTCTGCAGGGTGCCCTCCTAATTATTCATTTTGTGCCTAAACGGCAATGATTACTACGCGCGAAAGATTGCCAAAACGGCATCTTATATTTTTGGGCCTATCCTCTCGGGTGTATCCGTATGGGTTACTCGAGGCTCGACGGAGCGGTACTGGATATGGCGTATTTGGTCACAAGAGACCAACGGCCTACCCTCTCGAGTGTATCCGTATGGGTTACTCGAGGCTCGACGGAGTGGTACTGGGTATGGCGAATCGGCTGCGGCCGCCGGAATACCGGCAAAATGAGATATGATACTTATGAAATTGGCTGAGGCCGCCGGATCACCGGCTAAATGATACTATTGATATTGGCTGCGGCCGCCGGATCACCGGCTAAATGATACTTTTGATATTGGCTGCGGCCGCCGGATCACCGGCTAAATGATATATTGTTGAGATGATGGCGTAACGGGAAATAAATATATTAAAAAGCTCAGATTTTATGAAATTGGCTGCGGCCGCCGGATTGCCGGCTAAATTAAATATTGTTGAGATGGTGGCGTATCGGGAAGAATTTTTAAAAGCTCAAAGCATCTTTTGATTAAATTTAATTAAAGGCTTTGAAACCCCTAACCCATGCTATGTGTTAACTTACTCAGCGCGTTTTTGCTGACCCAAACCATTTATCCTCTTTTTCTTTCAGAGTTGAAGAATATGCATCATCATATGCATACTGGGAATTTTTGGGGATTACATTATATTTTAAATTTTGCGTTAGACTAGAATTTGCATGAACGGGCCTGTTTAACCCGTGTTTTGGCCATGTTGGCCCTATATTTAAATTCCGCTGCACTATATATGTAAATATTATTTTCCGCTGCAACTTTGATGTATTAATTTTAAATTATATATGAATGGGCTGTTTGAAGGTATTAAATTCTGAAAAACCATAGCCTTGCATCTCTTTAGTGAGCTCGGAGAAACCGTGTCTTGCTAGGGAGGTGTGGCGGTGGCATCCCGGCCTGGGTTACCAAAACCGGGGTGTTACAGTTTATAAGGTCGAACTTGATATGCGTTTTTCTATCACTTGTGATCAAAAATAATCTTTGGTGTAAACATAAAAGTTGTAGATAAATGTCTTGAGATCATGCCTGTAAAATTTCGTGCATTTTCATTAACATTTGTATAGTCAAAACCCGTTTTGAATATACTATGTAAATTAAGTCCGACTTAATCCGTAATGAATTTGCATAAATTGCCTCTAATAAAACTTGTTGATTTTGGTGTCCTTTAAGTGTCTGTAAAATTTCATAAATGTTGGAGGTAGTTTGCTCTGTCAAATACTCTTTCGAAAATCAATGCGCTGTTTAGAAAAAGTCGGCAGATTTTATACTTTGCAAAGATTGTAAAATTTCACTCGTTTCCTCACATAATTTCGAAAAACTTAAAACACGAAAATTGTTCGTTTGCGTGTTTTTGAGCTACTGTGAAAATTTCAAGTCGATTGCCTTTGAAACAAATTTTTAAACTGAGATGGCGTAAACTGTTGAAAAACTCGATTTTTGAGAAACACATGATTTGTGAGATATGTCTAAACAATAAAAACACTATTTTTAAATCCCGTTAATCTAGGCTGAGCTAGATCTCCACGTAAGTAGGGGTGTGTGCTCTGCAGGGTGCCCCTCTATCTTGAAATTCGTGCCCGAGTGGACGAAATGTGATATATTGTGAAATTGTGCCAAAACGGCCATTGAGAAATTAGTCTACGCTCTCGGGTGTATCCGAATGGGTTACTCGAGGCTCCGGAGTGGTACTGTGTATGGCGCGATAAGCGGTTGCTTCGGCAATTTTCCGAAACTTGATACATGAGAAACGAGATACTTGAGATATATGGTTGTGGCGCACTCTTCTTAGTTAACGGGAGAAAATTTAAAAGACTTAAATTTTTATTTTTTTTATTTATGTCGTTAATTATGCATTTTAAATTATGTCTTTAAATTTATGCCTATGCATTAAATTATCATTTTTAAATTAAATTGATTTGAGAAATTATGAATCTAATTATTGTCTAAATATGCATGTTGAAATGAGTTTTTATTTAATAAAATATAAAATCCCCTTTATTGCTATGTTAGGAATTGTCTTACTCAGTATTCCTTAATACTGATAAATGTTGTTTATGTTTTTCTATGACAGAGTATGAAGCATGAGCATACATCCGGTGGATTTATTTTGGACATTTTATTAATTACTGCACGAGACTGCATACGGGCCCGTTAACCCGTGTCTTGGCCATGTTGGCCCTATATTTTAATTCCGCTGCATAAACTTATATTTCTGCTGCCTAGACTTGACGAGTATCGTATATAGATGATTATTATTTTTAAATATATGTATTTCCGGACATGGTTGTTTTAAATTGTTTTATACCATTAGCGTTGCATCTCTCAAGTGAACTCGAATAAAGTCGTGTCTTGCTTGGGAGGTGTGGCAGTGGCATCCCGGCCTGTGTGATCAAATCCGGGGTGTTACAAGTTGGTATCAGAGCCCAGAATATTTTTAAAGCTAATAGTATTATTTTTAAACTATTATTTTAAAACTAGTATTATTTTTAAACTTATTATTTTTAAAACCACTAGTATTGTTTTGAGCCCAAGTTATAGATCCAATCACTTTTACTTATTATTTTATAAAAATTCTAAATTTTTGAGCCCAAAATTTTTAGCCCAAAAGTTTTTTTTTTTTACTTAGCCCAATATTTTTAGCCCAAAGATTTATTAAATATTGGCCCAATAAAGAGGCCCAACATTTTAATTAGTACTACTCCTATTTATTACTAGTACTACTATTTCCATTCCTATGATTGTACCCGAGAAAAGATTTCTATTGAGCAATAAAAATTTCGAGCATTTATAAATTACACAAGTGTATTTAAATTATTATTTATATTATATTTTTCAAATGCGATGATGACACTCAATCAAACAAACATACAAGGTATTTGTTAAATTAAATAAATAAATAATATAAGGAGATCAAACAAGGGTACCCTAAACCCTAAACCGTGAAAACCCTAAACCCTGGAAACCCTAAACCCTAGATGTATCGTATTTCAAGGTCTCGACCGTTTGTTTTGAAATTTCAAAATCTCTTCGATTTAAAATCATTTGGCGTCACAGTTTATGCCTTTTTAATTTAAAAATTCGTTTCAAGTCTAAAAATTCTGAAATTTTCACGGTATATCACAAAGACCCTAACGAACAACTTTTGTGTTTTAACAATTTCAAAATAAGTTGAGGAAACATGTCAAAAATCGAGTTTATTGCACAACATGCACACTGTCAGGATTCAGGATTGCCACAGTTTAGAAAATCGGCGTTTTGACAAATCAAATGGACACCAAAAATTCTGAAATTTTATATTCACATACTAGACATAATTATCTACAACTTTCATTTAGATTGTAAAGATCACATCGGACTAGAAAATATAGAAACGGGCTCATCAAGTTCGCTCATCAACACTGTCAGATTTTCGAAAATGTTTTTCAAAGCAGTTTATGTTCGGATCATTTTGGGGTAGCAAAAATTGATGAAAATTGCTGTAATTTTTACACAACCTAGATTAGTATGTTAGGAACAAAAGTCTAGTTTTGAGTTTCTCGGATTGGATTATCAAAATATGAGTTTTAATCGGATCTCAAAAATTGCGCAAGATAGGGTTTTTAGGTTCGGTTTTTTTACGTTTCATTACAACGTGACTAAATCGGACGCCCCTAAGCCACCCGTATTGATATGAAAGGCATCAACTTACAGTAATGGTGTTCTTGGGTCGTCCTAGAGTCGCTCGGCTCGTCCAACGCTACTACGAACGGATCCTTGCCCACGTTCTCTTCCTCCTTCGGTCATGTACCTGTTTACAAGTCCAATATTCGATAGTTAGATTAAGGATTGGAGATAAAACGTGAAAAAGGAATCTGAGTACTCTTTACCAATGATCTAAGGGATGTAAACCTTGATCTACACGTTCCTACGGTCATCGTTGGTCGCCGGGAGTTGCCGGAAGTTCGTCGGAAGTTCGTCGGAAGGGTGTTTTGGCTTTGGGAGAGTTTGAGAGAGTAGAGGAGGTTTGGAGGCTGACAAATGGGGTGTCAATTAAGCCTAGGTCGTCCTAATACTCATTCCCTCGTCCAAAATCTACTTTCCATAGTCGGGGGGTTGAATTATGGCAAGAAATCGCCGAAAACGCGTGAATGGCCGGATTCTGTGGTGCCACGAGGTGGAGGCGCGCTGGTAGGCCAAACACCGTGCGGCCAGCACGCGGCCTCCACCTGGACCTCGGTCCGGGCGGGTCCGGGCGATCTGATCCGTCGGGTCTTTTCCTCATCTCTTTCGGGCTTCTACCCTTCCGTGTTTCCGGCTCGACTTTCCGAGATCTTTTCGGATTGCGATTCCTACCCTAATTTTTATTCCGACTTAAATTGATTTCATGTTTGAAATCTTAGGTCCGTCGGTCTTGGGTTTTCTTTCGACTTCCGTGCATTTTCGATTTTACGGGTTCTCGGAAACAAGACCTCTTTTCTCCTCGGATTAAATTCTTATTTTATATCCTAAAATTAACGGGTATTACATGCGGGTTCGATTCCCCTTAAAAACAGAAATGCAGAACAACCAGATCGGATTTGACGGAACAAACGTCGACGAAAATATCTGAAAAATTGACACAATATACTTTAAATCATTAGGAATAACTTTGTAGTTTTAAGTTTCTCCGTTTGAATGCTCGAGAAGGGTTTAAAAATTAGATTTCAGAAAACGCGCGTAGGGAGGGTTTTTAGGACAGATTTTCGTACGTTGACTAAAACTTGCATTCCATTCGATTTTAGGGCACCAAAATGGTTATGAGAAGAATCAACTTACAGTATCTAAGATCTAAAGTCTTAGATTTTGTCGGGATGGCCTCCGGAGTCCGCGAACACGTCCAATCTACTCGTCTCCTTCTCTTCGGCTCCGATTTGTGAGTACAATGTAAAAAGACTACGGATTAGACTCTAACTTCAACTAAAAACCAAGATTCCAGAGTGAAACTCATTCCTTACCACTACATGGCGTCCATTACGGCTTGGCCTTGTCCAAAACTTCGTCCCCTCCGTCGGGTGGCCTCCGGAAGTCTCAAAGATTAGGTTTTTCGAATGTGTGTGTAGAGAGGGTGATGAGGGATGAAGAAAGGTGGAGGAGGGCGGCCAATAGATGGCTAGGAGCTGCAAACACGCCTTATAGAGGCTCCACAAAACCCTAGACGCGTTGCCATAGCCGGAGCTCCACAAAAAGGTAAGAAAATCGCCATGAAAATGGAATTCCCGCAGCCAGCTATCTGGCGCGGTCTCGACGCGCTGGCGCGCGAGGAGCGCGCGGCTGGTCTAGGTCGTTGCGCCTGGGCTGGCCGTGCAATCCCGTCGGGCCGTTTCTCCTCTCTTTCGGACTTCTGTTCTCCTACGTTTTCAGCTCGATTTTTCGGGTCGTTCTCGGGTTATGATTCCTCTCTTTAATTTATTTCGACTCAAATAAATTTCGTATTCAAAATCTAGAACCCGCCGAGTTTGAATTCGTCGGCTTTTGGCTCCCGTGTAATAGTTTATCTAATTAAATTATTTCCGACTTCACGAGTTCTTGGAATTAAAATTCTTTTCTTTCTTGAATTTAATTCCAATTCTTTTGACTCGATTCATGGAATGTCTTCGGGCTTTCTTTCCTCTTTTATCCCATTTTGAATTTTTGAATCTATCGGCGTTTCATTTCCGAGCAATAATTTATTGTGATAAATTATTTTCTTCTTCTCGGAGGTATTTCGACTTTGATCGGATTAAGTAACAAATTTTATTCCTTTGGACGCCGATAAAAAATCTCGGGTATTACAGAATTAGAACTTGAGTTGAACATGAAACTTGTAGATCTATGAGTTTTGAATCATCCTGTAAAATATCGTTAAATTTGGAGTTCATTTGATATGTTAAAAATTGGATCTTTGAAATCTGCTACGTTCTGAATTCTGGCAGCATGTTGTTTCTGTAATAATTCACACTTTTGACTTGTCTCCTTAACCCGGATCGAAAAACTCAAAACACAAAACTTGTTCGTCACTGCGTTCTCGAGCTACTTTCCAAATTTCAGAATTTTTGGCCTTGAAACGAATTTTTAAATGAAAATGGCGTGAACAGCGACACGTGGAAGTCATATTTTGAGAAATTGAGACATTGTGAAACTTCCTTTGTCTAAACAAGCAAATGAAACCCTTTTGAAATTACTAAAAGGAACGTTTTTTGAAAAATCCCCTTGCGACTTGATTAAAAACAAATTAGGGGGTGAGTGCTTAAAATAATATTTTTCAATAATCCCATGAACCTAGGTTGAGTGAAATCCACATATATAAGGCTTGCCGAATGGCAATTGATACATACAGCTTGCCGAATGGCAATTCATACATAAAGCTTGCCGGATGACAATTAATATATGAAACTTGTCGAATGGCAATTGATATATAACGCTTTCCGAATGGCAATTGATATATAAAGCTTGCCGGATGGCAATTGATATATGAAGCTTGCCGAATGGCAATTGATACATAAAGCTTGCCGGATGGCAATTTTAATACCCGAGACTTTTGATAATAGGAAATGGAATTAAAATCGAAGAGCAAGGGAATTTTAATTCCAAGAACCGTGAAGTCGAAAATAATTTAAATAAATAAATCATTGCACGGGAATCGAAAGACGACGAATTCGACGCCGACGAATTTGAATTCAATGGATTCAAGAATTCGAATACGAAATCAATTAAAGACGAAATAAAATTTAGGATGGGAATCGTAATCCGAGAATGACCCGGAAAATCGAGCCCGAGAACTAGGAGGATAGAAACCCGAAAGAGAGGAGGAAAGGCTCGACGGATCGCACGGCCCAGCCCACGACGCAACCCTACCGAGAGCCGCGCGGTGGCCGGCGGTCTGGAAGGATTCTGTGCTAAGGCCGCGCCGCACCACAGTGTGCGATCAACTTTCGGTTTTCGACGATTTCTTACCTTATTTTCGACCCCCAGCTTTGGTAACTTAATCCCGGGCGAGGGAAAGAGTATATGGACGGATTGTGGAGTCTTGAGACTCATTATACTCGTCCAAATCAAACCCTAGCAGCCTCCATTCTCTCCATTCTCTCCAAACTTCTTCCAAAACCCGAAATCACCATGTTCTTGCTTTCCGATCACTTTCCGGCGATGAAAATCGACCAAGGAGGCGTGGAGAACAAGAATTCTAGGTTCCAGATTGTTGGTAAGTCATTCATAGGTTTTCGTTTAACTTTTCAAACCCGAAAATTCGATCTAACTCTAGATTTCTTCCTTCGATTCGAATTCGTGGCCAAAGGTGGGAGATTCGTGTTGAGGAGATCCGTTCGTGACAAGTCTTAGAGCCCGGACAACCCCGAGATAGTTTAGGCCGAATATCAAGTAAGATAATGCTTTACATATCAATATTGGTGGCTTAGAACCGTTCGAAATATTAGTTTTAATCGAAACACTAAAATCGGACATAAAAGATTAATCTTTACGCGTTTTATGAGATTGGCCAAAAAACCTTATTTCGAGAATCTGAAACGCGTCAAACATTAGGTTTTCATGCATTTTCATTAAGATTTGATACCCCAAATCGCGTCAAACATTTTTTGTGATGCGTGAACTTTTCGAAAATCTTGACAATTTATAAGGTCGAACTTGATATGCGTTTTTCTATCACTTGTGATCAAAAATAATCTTTGGTGTAAACATAAAAGTTGTAGATAAATGTCTTGAGATCATGCCTGTAAAATTTCGTGCATTTTCATTAACATTTGTATAGTCAAAACCCGTTTTGAATATACTATGTAAATTAAGTCCGACTTAATCCGTAATGAATTTGCATAAATTGCCTCTAATAAAACTTGTTGATTTTGGTGTCCTTTAAGTGTCTGTAAAATTTCATAAATGTTGGAGGTAGTTTGCTATGTCAAATACTCTTTCGAAAATCAATGCGCTGTTTAGAAAAAGTCGGCAGATTTTATACTTTGCAAAGATTGTTAAATTTCACTCGTTTCCTCACATAATTTCGAAAAACTTAAAACACGAAAATTGTTCGTTTGCGTGTTTTTGAGGTACTGTGAAAATTTCAAGTCGATTGCCTTTGAAACGAATTTTTAAACTGAGATGGCGTAAACTGTTGAAAAACTCGATTTTTGAGAAACACATGATTTGTGAGATATGTCTAAACAATAAAAACACTATTTTTAAATCCCGTTAATCTAGGCTGAGCTAGATCTCCACGTAAGTAGGGGTGTGTGCTCTGCAGGGTGCCCCTCTATCTTGAAATTCGTGCCCGAGTGGACGAAATGTGATATATTGTGAAATTGTGCCAAAACGGCCATTGAGAAATTAGTCTACGCTCTCGGGTGTATCCGAATGGGTTACTCGAGGCTCCGGAGTGGTACTGTGTATGGCGCGATAAGCGGTTGCTTCGGCAATTTTCCGAAACTTGATACATGAGAAACGAGATACTTGAGATATATGGTTGTGGCGCACTCTTCTTAGTTAACGGGAGAAAATTTAAAAGACTTAAATTTTTATTTTTTTTATTTATGTCGTTAATTATGCATTTTAAATTATGTCTTTAAATTTATGCCTATGCATTAAATTATCATTTTTAAATTAAATTGATTTGAGAAATTATGAATCTAATTATTGTCTAAATATGCATGTTGAAATGAGTTTTTATTTAATAAAATATAAAATCCCCTTTATTGCTATGTTAGGAATTGTCTTACTCAGTATTCCTTAATACTGATAAATGTTGTTTATGTTTTTCTATGACAGAGTATGAAGCATGAGCATACATCCGGTGGATTTATTTTGGACATTTTATTAATTACTGCACGAGACTGCATACGGGCCCGTTAACCCGTGTCTTGGCCATGTTGGCCCTATATTTTAATTCCGCTGCATAAACTTATATTTCTGCTGCCTAGACTTGACGAGTATCGTATATAGATGATTATTATTTTTAAATATATGTATTTCCGGACATGGTTGTTTTAAATTGTTTTATACCATTAGCGTTGCATCTCTCAAGTGAACTCGAATAAAGTCGTGTCTTGCTTGGGAGGTGTGGCAGTGGCATCCCGGCCTGTGTGATCAAATCCGGGGTGTTACAAGTTGGTATCAGAGCCCAGAATATTTTTAAAGCTAATAGTATTATTTTTAAACTATTATTTTAAAACTAGTATTATTTTTAAATGTAACACCCCGGTTTTGGTAACCCAGGCCGGGATGCCACCGCCACACCTCCCTAGCAAGACACGGTTTCTCCGAGCTCACTAAAGAGATGCAAGGCTATGGTTTTTCAGAATTTAAAATATTCAAACAGCCCATTCATAAATAAATTAAAAATACTACATCAGAGTTGCAGCGAGAATATAAAGTACGCAGCGGAAGTAAAGTGTATGCAACGGAATTTAAAATATAGGGCCGACATGGCCAAACCACGGGTTAAACAGACCCGTTCATGCAAGTCACGTAAAATAAATAATTAAGTATCCAAAATGATCCCCCAATGAGTGATCATGCTCCGTACTCTGTAACAGAAAAAAATGAACAACGGTTTTTATCAGTATTATAAAATACTGAGTAAGTCAATCCTTACATAGCAATAAAGGGGTTAGATTTTTAATAATTAAGATAAAACTTTTTGCCATGCATAAAAACATTTTTATTTAAAAAAAATGCGAATATAATTGCATACTTTAAAGACACATTTAATTTCATAATTTAAAACTTAAGCATGGGCAATTATTTAAGACATGATTTAAAAACATGAAAAACGCCGTAAGTAAGTAAATAAAAATTTGAGCTTTTAAAAATTCACCCCGATACGCCACCATCTCAACAATATTTAATTTAGCCGGCAATCCGGCGGCCGCAGCCAATTTCATAAAATCTGAGCTTTTTAATATATATTTCCCGTTACGCCATCATCTCAACAATATATATCATTTAGCCGGTGATCCGGCGGCCGCAGCCAATATCAATAGTATCATTTAGCCGGTGCTCCGGCGGCCTCAGCCAATTTCATAAGTATCATCTCATTTAGCCGGTATTCCGGCGGCCGCAGCCGATTCGCCATACCCAGTACCACTCCGTCGAGCCTCGAGTAACCCATACGGATACACTCGAGAGGGTAGGCCGTTGGTCTCTTGTGACCAAATACGCCATATCCAGTACCGCTCCGTCAAGCCTCGAGTAACCCATACGGATACACCCGAGAGGATAGGCCCAAAAATATAAGATGCCGTTTTGGCAATCTTTCGCGCGTAATAATCATTGCCGTTTAGGCACAAAATGAATAATTAGGAGGGCACCCTGCAGAGCACTCACCCCCCAATGTAACCGATATCGTTTCAACTTTAGTGTAACGGGATTTCCAAAAATACAGCTTTATCGTATCACAAGATTTCGATCGTTGTTTAGAAATTTCAAAATTTCACAAGTTTAAAACCGATCGATGTCACAGTTTACGCCTTTTCAGTTTAAAAATCCATTTCTTAGGCGATTGATCTGAAATTTTCACAGTAGCTCAAAAACATCCCAATGAACAACTTTCATGTTTTGAGATTTTTGGAAAAATGATTGGAAGCATGTCAAAAATCAAGTTTTCTACAGAAACAAAAAGCTGTCAGGATTCAGGTTTGACATCTGTCAAAGATTTGACTTTTTAACATATCAAATGAACTCCAAAAATTCTGAAAATTTACAGGCACTTAAAAGACACCAAAATAAACAAGTTTTATTAGAGGCAAATTATGCAAATTCATCACGGATTAAGTCAGATTAATCTACTAAGTTCGGTCTTAAAATCTGTCTCAGTTTTCGAAAGGTTCATGCACCACAGAATATGTTCGACGCGGTTTGGGATAGCAAATCTTAATGAAAGTGCATGAAATTTTACAGAGGTATTCAAGACTCATAGATCTACAACTTTTGTTTAGATCATGAAGATTGGTTTGGACTAGAAATGATAGAAATAAGCTCATCAAGTTCGGTTATGAAATCTGTCAACTTTTGAAAATTCTTAAAAACGCAGAATATGTCCGACTTGATTTGGGGTATCAAAACTTGATGAAAATTTCTGAAATTTTTACACAATATAGCTTAAGATCTTAGGATCAAAATCTTAGTTTTGAGTTTTCAGGTTTGAACGCTCGAAGTAAGAGTTTTGGTCGGATTTCAGAAAATACGTAGATTGGGGTTTTTAGGTTTGATTTCAACGTTTCGTTTAAGATCCAATGTTTCGGATGTCTTTAAACCACCCATATTGATATGTAAGTTATTAACTTACAATGAGTGAGTTCTTGAACGTTCTAGAGTTGATCGATTTGTCCAAAATCGCCACGAACGGATCTACGCAACACGTTCTTCTTCTCCTTTGGCTACGAACGTGTTTTGCAAGTAAAGATCCGTAAGTTAGAAGGTTGATTATGATCTTAAAGCAATAAGTAAACTTGATTTACACCTTACCAACAATCCAATGCCTGCAAATCCTTGATCTACACCCTACCTTGGTTGGATTTGATTGCCGGAGAGTTGCCGGAAGTTTGCCGGAAGGGTGTTTGGCTTAGGGAGAGTTTTGGGAGAGTTGGGAGAGTTTGTGGGATGAATAATTGGTAAGTATGGCTGACAATGGGGTGTTAGGGACCTCTAGCATCGTCCAAAAGATGCCTCCCCCGTGATCAAGCAAGAATCCCGCGTTGGGACCCAAAAATTGGCGAGAAAGTCGCCAAAACGCGACAAACGCCGGCTGCTGTCATGGCGGCGCGGTGGCGGCGCGCAGTTTAGCATAACAGCGCGCGGAGGGCGCGCCAAACACGCCTGGACTCCGGTCCGGGCGGGGTCGTGCGATCCGTCGTGCTTTTCCTCCTCTCTTTCGGACTTCTATCCTCCTACGTTTTCGGTCTCGATTTTGCGGGTCATTCTCGGGTCATAAATTCTTATCTTAAGTTTATCTCGACTCAAATGAATTTCATGTTTGAGATCTTAAGTCCGTCGGTCTCGGGTTCGTCGGCTTCCAATTTGTCGTCTTTTGATTCCCGTGCAATAACTTGTATCATTAAATTTCTTCCGACTTCACGGGTTCTTGGAATTAAAATTCTTTTCCTTCATGAACTTAACTCCAATTATTTTTACTCAATTCATGGAATGCTTTCCCTCTTTTATTCCATTTTGAATTTGAATCTATCGGCGTTTCATATCCGAGCAATAATTTATTGTGATAAATTATTTTCTTCTTCTCGGATATATTTCGACATTGATCGGAATAAATTTTTATTCCTTTGGGCGTTGATAAAAATTTGGGGTATTACAGTCTACCCCCCTTAAGAAACAACTTCGTCCTCGAAGTTATGTTTCGGCTTTTCTCGCGCTAAGAGTTAGGGTCCTTTTGTTTACTATTTGCGATATTGTGTTATTGAATGATTATTGTTTGATTATTGTTTGATTATTGTTTGACTGAACCCAGAATTGAAATTTCCGAGTTGCCTACGTACCCTGTGAAGGGATCAAGTCATTACGTAGTTCAAAACAATTAGAATTTGTTCATTTGGGATACAAAATATTCGGGTCGTTACATCCTCTCCCCCTTAAGATTACAGTTATGTCCCCATAACTGCGGTTGCACCGTTTTGGAATAGGGTCGGGTAACGCTCCTTCATGTCGGATTCTAACTCCCATGTCGCCGTTTCACTTTCATGGTTCGACCAAAGAATCTTGACCATTCTCACGGCTTTGTTCCTTGTTACTCTCTCCTTAACATCGAGTATTCGTACCGGAATTTCCTCATAGCTCAAGTCATCATCCAATTCAATTCCTTCCGGTTGGAGTACATGGGTCGGATCGTGCACATACTTCTTCAATTGTGATATGTGGAACACGTTGTGAACTCTAGCCAATTGTGGCGGTAAGGCTAGACGATATGCTAAATTCCCGACTTTTTCTAGAATTTCATAAGGTCCTATATATCGAGGGCTTAACTTTCCTCGTTTGCCAAAACGCATAACCCCCTTCATCGGTGATATCTTTAACATGACCTTATCCCCAACTTGAAATTCTAGGTCTTGCCGTCTCACATCGGCATAACTTTTCTGTCGGTCTTGGGCCGCTTTCATCTTTCCTCGAATCACTTTGATTTGTTGGGTCATATCTTCTACGAGTTGTGGTCCTACTATCACTGTCTTATCATTCCCTTCCCAACTCAACGGACTTCGGCACCTTCGACCATACAATGCCTCGAATGGTGCCATGCCGATGCTAGCATGGTAGCTATTGTTGTAGGAAAATTCAATTAGGGGTAAATGATTTTCCCAGCTACCCTTAAACTCTAGGACGCAAGCTCTCAGCATGTCTTCCAACGTTTGGATTGTTCTCTCAGTTTGTCCATCCGTCATTGGGTGGAATGCGGTGCTCATCTTAATCTGCGTACCGAGGGCTTCTTGTAACTTGGTCCAAAAGTGAGAGACAAATCTACTGTCTCTATCGGAGATAATGTCATGTGGCACCCCATGTCTTCGTACCACATTGTCAATATACGCCCTTGCTAATTGGTCCATGGTCCAAGTGTCCTTCATTGGAATAAAAATGGCCGTCTTCGTTAGCCTATCGACAATCACCCATATCTTATTCATTCCTCTTGGTGATCGTGGTAATCCCGAAACGAAATCCATAGAGATACTATCCCACTTCCAACTCGGGATTTCCAATGGTTGCATCAATCCTAAGGGTTTCTGTCGCACGGCTTTGACCTTTTGGCACGTGAGGCATCTCGCTACAAATTCTGCCACTTCATTCTTCATCCTCGGCCACCAGTAAATCTTCCTCAAATCCTTATATAATTTGTCGCCTCCAGGGTGAACCGAGTAAGGTGTGTTATGCCCTTCTTCCATCAATCTTTGTTTTATCTCCATGCATTTTTGTGGTACACACCATCTTCCCTTGAAACGAATGCTTCCGTCCTCATGGATAGCAAATCCTATTGCCTTCCCGTTGGCAATGTTCTCCTTAATCCTTTCCAACTTTGCGTCGCCCGGTTGGGCGAGTTTGATCTCGTCAAATATGGTCGATTCGACTACCATTGCGTTGACCATTTCATTTACAGTGCCCGAATGCACTAGTTCTAAGCTCAATTTTGCCAAGTCCATATACAATGCTGGCGGAATCACCATCGAATTTGCCACATGTTGGGTCTTCCGGCTTAAGGCATCGGCTACTACGTTGGCCTTCCCTTCGTGGTAAGAAATTTCGAGATCATAGTCCTTGATTAGTTCCAACCATCTCCGTTGTCTCAGATTTAGCTCTTTTTGCGTGAATATGTATTTGAGGCTTTTGTGGTCTGTGAACATCCGACACTTTCTCCCATAAAGGTAGTGTCTCCATATTTTCAGAGCGAACACGACTGCCGCCAACTCCAAGTCGTGCGTTGGGTAGTTCGCTTCATGAGGTTTCAATTGGCGGGAAGCATATGCAATGACTCTCGAGTCTTGCATCAAAACACATCCTAGACCTTCCTTTGAAGCGTCACTGTAAACCTCGAAGTCACCATTCTCTGATGGTAGTGCTAGTACGGGTGTACTGGTGAGTCGCTTTTTCAGTTCTTGAAACGCGGACTCACACTCACTGGTCCAGTCATATTTTACCCCTTTCTTCAACAGCTGGGTCAACGGGCGTGCGATTTTTGAGAAGTCCTTCACAAATCGCCTATAATAACCAGCTAGCCCAAGGAAGCTCCGTATTTCAGTTGGACTCGTCGGCGATACCCATTCCGTCACCGCTGAAATTTTTGCCTGATCCACTGAAACTCCAGTGGCGGATACTATGTGCCCAAGGAATGCTACTTCCTTCAACCAAAAGTCGCATTTGGATAGTTTGCCATAGAGTTGGTTCTTGCGCAAAATCCCTAACACTTGGTGCAAATGTTGGGAATGCTCCTCCTCGCTTCTCGAGTAGATCAGGATGTCGTCGATGAACACCACGACGCTTTGATCTAACAATTCTCTAAATACATCGTTCATGAGGTTCATGAACATTGCAGGTGCATTTGTTAACCCAAAGGATAATACTGTGAACTCGTAGTGTCCATAACGAGTTCGGAATGCCGTCTTCGGAATATCCTTCTCCGCAATCCTCAGCTGGTGATAACCGGATCGCAAGTCGATCTTTGAGAACACCGACGCCCCCTTCAATTGATCAAATAAGTCCTCAATCCTTGGTAATGGATACTTGTTCTTGATGGTCACTTGATTGAGTCCTCTGTAATCGATGCAAAGGCGTAGTCCTCCGTCCTTCTTTTTAACAAATAAGACCGGTGCTCCCCACGAGGACGTACTTGGTCTTATGTATCCTTTCTCCAACAACTCTTCGAGTTGTTCCTTTAACTCCTTCATTTCCAGTGGTGCCATACGGTAAGGGGCCTTCGAGACAGGTTCCGTTCCCGGAATGAGATCTATGGTGAATTCAAGATCTCTCTCAGGTGGCATACCAGGGATGTCTTCAGGAAATACGTCCGGGTATTCTCTCACCACTGGGATGTCGTCAACCTTGCTCTCTTCCGCCTCCAGGGTGTGAACGTAGCATGCATACAACGCGTATCCCTTATGCATTAAGCTACGAAGCTTGAGAGCGTTAACAACCTTGTTGCTCCTCTTAGGGGGTTGAGAGTAAAAGATGACTCTCTTTCCCCTACCTTTCGACAAGGTGATCTTCTGCTTTTGACATTCTATTACCGCTTTATACCGGGTCAACCAATCCATTCCCAGTATAACGTCGAAGTCCCTTAAATTAAATTCTACCAAGTTTGCGAAAAATTCTATGTTCTTGATAACTATCGGAATTCCGTTATAACGTTTAGAGCATGGTACTACCTCTCCTGATGGTAGTTGAATTTCTAAGTTAATCAGTTCGCACTTAGGTAGATCTAGTTCAGATAAGACTCTTGATGATATAATCGAACAACTAGCTCCTGAGTCAAACAGAACTTTAAGGGGTGTACTTAAAACATGGAATGTACCTGCCATCACGTCACCCTGCATAGGCACATCTGCTTGGTTGATAACATTCAACCTCCCCATGGGCCGTCCTTGGTTGCCCGGCTGATCCCGGTTCGGGTTCTGATTCTGTTGCTGATTTGGATTCTGTGGAGGGCGTTGATTCTGGTTGAAATTCTGGTTCTGAGGGGGTCTGTACCCTTGATAGTTACCATTCCGTCCATTTTGGTTACGAGGCTGTGCTGGCCCCATAATCAAGTCCTCCCGCTTGGTGATGTTTTCAATTCGAGTCCGGCACTCATTCACCCGATGACCAAATCGACCACACCTGAAGCATGTGCCCTGTTGGGGGCATCCCCTAATCAAGTGAGGTCTCCCACATCTTGGGCATGGTGGCACAGGGTTACCCTGGAAAAAGGTTCTCCCACCATTTCCCCTATTGTTGTTCTGAGGGGGTCTGTTCAGGCCTCCCCGAAAGTTGTTTCCTCCAGAATTGTTACCGGTGCGGTTATCCCTGTTCCTCTTATCTTGCCCCTGAGGTCCCCGGCTGGACTCTCCACTCATCCTCCTCTTCAGTTGTTGCACCCTTGCAACAGCAACTGCACGATCATATACTGCTTGCAGGTCCGGGTAATGGACACCAGTGATCACTTCCCGTATGGTCAAGTTCAATCCCATCTCAAATTTTTGTGCCTTCTCTACGTCTGTCGGTACTAGTCTTGGTGCAAAGCGCACCAACTCCTTGAATCGAGTGTAATACTCTTGTACAGTCTGCCCGCCTTGTTTCAGTGACAAAAACTCCTCGTACATGGCCGCCTTCGTACTCAGGGGGTAAAATCGGTCCCTGAGCAGTTCCATCATTTCAGTCCATGAATAGGGCACATCTTCCTCTTGTATCTTTCCCTGGGTGGCTTGTCACCAGTCGTCTGCTTCACCTCCCAGGTAGTATGAGGCCACATGCACCTTTTCCCCTTCTGGGCACTTAACTGCGCTTAACAACTTGTCGAAGGTCCTAATCCACTCCTCTAGTTTTGCAGGGTCTTCCTCGCCTGCGTAGTGCGGCGGTTGGTATGGGTTCACCATGGCTAGGTAATTAATGCGAGCTTGTGGTGGAGGTGCCGCAGCCGCTTGGCCTTGGTTCACCTGCGCGTTCCCTATCGCAATGAGAACCTCTTCTAGAGTGCGTAGGCGATTACCTATGTTGTCTGGTATAGGGCCTGCTGGCTCTTCCTGAGCGTGTACACCCACGTTTGGTATCGGCATGTCAGGTTGCCTAGGTATTTCGTTGGTATTGGGAGGAATGGGCTGGACGCGCGGTCTCCCTCTCGGTGCCATTCTGTTGCAAGAACAAGTGATTTAGATTTTAAGGAAAATATAATAAAGGGTTTATACAATGATTATCGAAACCCCAGGGTCTAGGGTTTCAGGGTCTTGGGTTTCAAGGTTTAAATGAGCCATGCGTTTGAGATGGATTTGTTGTTTGGGAATTCAACATAATTTTTGGAATAGAGAGTGTTCAAACAAAAACTTGATTTATTTATTTATTTATTTATTTATTTATTTTTTTATTTTTTTTTTACAAGTGATAGGATATACCAAAATAGGATCCTCCTATCATTTCTAGGCGTCCTCCGGCACAGTGGTGGGATCCTCCTCCGGATCTTCCTCCACCGGGCTTGGCGGTAGTAGGTCATCGAAAATGTGGTTCAAGTCATCCCCATGAACATCAACAAGCTCCTTTAAACATAGATTTTGTGTAGTGAGGTTTTGGATTTGGTCTTCGAGCTGGTTTATGCGGTGGTGGTCCGCCTCTCTTAAGCTTCCCATATGGTGCAGATTTGCCTCTAATTGGGCCATACGATGTTCCATTTGTTGTATGGTTTGTTGGTAATCAAAGTGAGCGTTCATCATTTTGACCATTAAGTTCATCATGTCTTGGTTAGCCATCTAGCGCAAGAAAAAGATCTAGGTTACAACATAACGCTTCTAGGTTCTCTAAGGTATAGAAATGCAATATGCACATGCAGTGATGATTCCCCCTGATAAAAAAAATTTTATGCATGCATTTATTTATCCATGGGTTTTAAAATAAATTTATTCCATGGATATATTAAAATAAGGATAAAAGGTTCGGGCCACTATATTGGGCCGAAAGAAATAAATTATTTGGGCTTTAAATAAAAACAAGGCTATTGGGCCAAAATAATTTCTTGGGCTTCAAAAAAAATTTTTGGACTAAAAATTTGGGCTTTAAGTTCAAAATAATAATTGGGCTCTTTAAAATATATTACTAGTTTAGAAATAATAACTTTAAAATAATAATATTCAAAAATAATAGTTTAAAAATATTCCGGGCTCTGATACCACATTGTAACACCCCGGTTTTGGTAACCCAGGCCGGGATGCCACCGCCACACCTCCCTAGCAAGACACGGTTTCTCCGAGCTCACTAAAGAGATGCAAGGCTATGGTTTTTCAGAATTTAAAATATTCAAACAGCCCATTCATAAATAAATTAAAAATACTACATCAGAGTTGCAGCGAGAATATAAAGTACGCAGCGGAAGTAAAGTGTATGCAACGGAATTTAAAATATAGGGCCGACATGGCCAAACCACGGGTTAAACAGACCCGTTCATGCAAGTCACGTAAAATAAATAATTAAGTATCCAAAATGATCCCCCAATGAGTGATCATGCTCCGTACTCTGTAACAGAAAAAAATGAACAACGGTTTTTATCAGTATTATAAAATACTGAGTAAGTCAATCCTTACATAGCAATAAAGGGGTTAGATTTTTAATAATTAAGATAAAACTTTTTGCCATGCATAAAAACATTTTTATTTAAAAAAAATGCGAATATAATTGCATACTTTAAAGACACATTTAATTTCATAATTTAAAACTTAAGCATGGGCAATTATTTAAGACATGATTTAAAAACATGAAAAACGCCGTAAGTAAGTAAATAAAAATTTGAGCTTTTAAAAATTCACCCCGATACGCCACCATCTCAACAATATTTAATTTAGCCGGCAATCCGGCGGCCGCAGCCAATTTCATAAAATCTGAGCTTTTTAATATATATTTCCCGTTACGCCATCATCTCAACAATATATATCATTTAGCCGGTGATCCGGCGGCCGCAGCCAATATCAATAGTATCATTTAGCCGGTGCTCCGGCGGCCTCAGCCAATTTCATAAGTATCATCTCATTTAGCCGGTATTCCGGCGGCCGCAGCCGATTCGCCATACCCAGTACCACTCCGTCGAGCCTCGAGTAACCCATACGGATACACTCGAGAGGGTAGGCCGTTGGTCTCTTGTGACCAAATACGCCATATCCAGTACCGCTCCGTCAAGCCTCGAGTAACCCATACGGATACACCCGAGAGGATAGGCCCAAAAATATAAGATGCCGTTTTGGCAATCTTTCGCGCGTAATAATCATTGCCGTTTAGGCACAAAATGAATAATTAGGAGGGCACCCTGCAGAGCACTCACCCCCCAATGTAACCGATATCGTTTCAACTTTAGTGTAACGGGATTTCCAAAAATACAGCTTTATCGTATCACAAGATTTCGATCGTTGTTTAGAAATTTCAAAATTTCACAAGTTTAAAACCGATCGATGTCACAGTTTACGCTTTTTCAGTTTAAAAATCCATTTCTTAGGCGATTGATCTGAAATTTTCACAGTAGCTCAAAAACATCCCAATGAACAACTTTCATGTTTTGAGTTTTTTGGAAAAATGATTGGAAGCATGTCAAAAATCAAGTTTTCTACAGAAACAAAAAGCTGTCAGGATTCAGGTTTGACATCTGTCAAAGATTTGACTTTTTAACATATCAAATGAACTCCAAAAATTCTGAAAATTTACAGGCACTTAAAAGACACCAAAATAAACAAGTTTTATTAGAGGCAAATTATGCAAATTCATCACGGATTAAGTCAGATTAATCTACTAAGTTCGGTCTTAAAATCTGTCTCAGTTTTCGAAAGGTTCATGCACCACAGAATATGTTCGACGCGGTTTGGGATAGCAAATCTTAATGAAAGTGCATGAAATTTTACAGAGGTATTCAAGACTCATAGATCTACAACTTTTGTTTAGATCATGAAGATTGGTTTGGACTAGAAATGATAGAAATAAGCTCATCAAGTTCGGTTATGAAATCTGTCAACTTTTGAAAATTCTTAAAAACGCAGAATATGTCCGACTTGATTTGGGGTATCAAAACTTGATGAAAATTTCTGAAATTTTTACACAATATAGCTTAAGATCTTAGGATCAAAATCTTAGTTTTGAGTTTTCAGGTTTGAACGCTCGAAGTAAGAGTTTTGGTCGGATTTCAGAAAATACGTAGATTGGGGTTTTTAGGTTTGATTTCAACGTTTCGTTTAAGATCCAATGTTTCGGATGTCTTTAAACCACCCATATTGATATGTAAGTTATTAACTTACAGTGAGTGAGTTCTTGAACGTTCTAGAGTTGATCGATTTGTCCAAAATCGCCACGAACGGATCTACGCAACACGTTCTTCTTCTCCTTTGGCTACGAACGTGTTTTGCAAGTAAAGATCCGTAAGTTAGAAGGTTGATTATGATCTTAAAGCAATAAGTAAACTTGATTTACACCTTACCAACAATCCAATGCCTGCAAATCCTTGATCTACACCCTACCTTGGTTGGATTTGATTGCCGGAGAGTTGCCGGAAGTTTGCCGGAAGGGTGTTTGGCTTAGGGAGAGTTTTGGGAGAGTTGGGAGAGTTTGTGGGATGAATAATTGGTAAGTATGGCTGACAATGGGGTGTTAGGGACCTCTAGCATCGTCCAAAAGATGCCTCCCCCGTGATCAAGCAAGAATCCCGCGTTGGGACCCAAAAATTGGCGAGAAAGTCGCCAAAACGCGACAAACGCCGGCTGCTGTCATGGCGGCGCGGTGGCGGCGCGCAGTTTAGCATAACAGCGCGCGGAGGGCGCGCCAAACACGCCTGGACTCCGGTCCGGGCGGGGTCGTGCGATCCGTCGTGCTTTTCCTCCTCTCTTTCGGACTTCTATCCTCCTACGTTTTCGGTCTCGATTTTGCGGGTCATTCTCGGGTCATAAATTCTTATCTTAAGTTTATCTCGACTCAAATGAATTTCATGTTTGAGATCTTAAGTCCGTCGGTCTCGGGTTCGTCGGCTTCCAATTTGTCGTCTTTTGATTCCCGTGCAATAACTTGTATCATTAAATTTCTTCCGACTTCACGGGTTCTTGGAATTAAAATTCTTTTCCTTCATGAACTTAACTCCAATTATTTTTACTCAATTCATGGAATGCTTTCCCTCTTTTATTCCATTTTGAATTTGAATCTATCGGCGTTTCATATCCGAGCAATAATTTATTGTGATAAATTATTTTCTTCTTCTCGGATATATTTCGACATTGATCGGAATAAATTTTTATTCCTTTGGGCGTTGATAAAAATTTGGGGTATTACAGTCTACCCCCCTTAAGAAACAACTTCGTCCTCGAAGTTATGTTTCGGCTTTTCTCGCGCTAAGAGTTAGGGTCCTTTTGTTTACTATTTGCGATATTGTGTTATTGAATGATTATTGTTTGATTATTGTTTGATTATTGTTTGATTATTGTTTGACTGAACCCAGAATTGAAATTTCCGAGTTGCCTACGTACCCTGTGAAGGGATCAAGTCATTACGTAGTTCAAAACAATTAGAATTTGTTCATTTGGGATACAAAATATTCGGGTCGTTACATCAAACTTATTATTTTTAAAACCACTAGTATTGTTTTGAGCCCAAGTTATAGGTCCAATCACTTTTACTTATTATTTTATAAAAATTCTAAATTTTTGAGCCCAAAATTTTTAGCCCAAAAGTTTTTTTTTTACTTAGCCCAATATTTTTAGCCCAAAGATTTATTAAATATTGGCCCAATAAAGAGGCCCAACATTTTAATTAGTACTACTCCTATTTATTACTAGTACTACTATTTACATTCCTATGATTGTACCCGAGAAAAGATTTCTATTGAGCAATAAAAATTTCGAGCATTTATAAATTACACAAGTGTATTTAAATTATTATTTATATTATATTTTTCAAATGCGATGATGACACTCAATCAAACAAACATACAAGGTATTTGTTAAATTAAATAAATAAATAATATAAGGAGATCAAACAAGGGTACCCTAAACCCTAAACCGTGAAAACCCTAAACCCTGGAAACCCTAAACCCTAGACCCTAGGGTCTCGGAAAAAAAAACTGAACAGACCCGACTGTTCAAAGAAAAAAAGAAAACAAAACAACAAGTAGTAAACAACTCCCAATGACAACGAATAATACACAACTCCAAACAACTTCTACTAACGTAACGAGCCCTCTCACCAAATACCAACGAGGCCCCGAGACAACCCGACTTGCCAAACCCAAATGAGGGTGTTCACGCTCAAGAAGAGCCGGCAGCCCCTGAACCAAACAACATAGGCGACCGCTTACGCACTTTAGAAAAGGTTCTTATCGCGCTAGGGAACGCGCAGGTGAACCAAGGCCAAGCAGCTGCGATGCCCTCACCGCAAGCTCGCATCAATTACCTGGACATGGTAAACCAATATCACCCGCCACTCTAGGCCGGTGAAGAGGACCCTGCAAAGTTAGAAGAGTGGATGAGGACGTTGGACAAGTTGTTAAACGCAGTCAAGTGCCCAAATGGGGAAAAGGTGCACGTAGCCTCATACTACCTAGGAGGCGAGGCTGATGACTGGTGGCAAGCCACTCTAGGGAAGTTAGGTGAGGAGGATGAACCATACTCTTGGGACGAGTTCATGGAACTGCTTCGGGATTGCTTCTATCCCTTAAGCACTAAGGCCTCGATGTACGAGGATTTCCTATCCCTGAAGCAAGGGGGACAAACCGTGCAGGAGTATTACGCGCGATTCAAGGAACTAGTGCGATTCGCACCAAGGCTGGTGCCTACTGACTCTGATAAGGCCCAAAAGTTTGAAATGGGATTAAATTTGGCCATTCGGGAAGTGATCACAGGAGTTCACTACCCGGATCTGCAGGTAGTCTATGATCGTGCTGTAGCAGTGGCACGCGTGCAACAGCTGAAGAGGAGAGTGAGCGGGGAGCCCAGTCGAGGTCCCCAAGACAAGAAGGTTAGGGACAACCGGAACGAGAACAATGCAAGAAGGACTATCGGGGAGGACGAAATAGACCCCAGCAGGCAAACAACGGAGGGAATAATGGGAGGAACGATAACCGAGAAGGCTTCATACCGCCATGCCCAAGGTGCGGCAGACCTCACTTAGCGAAGGTCTGTCCACAACAGGGTGCATGTTTCCGATGCGGTCAGATGGGACATCAGAGGCGTGATTGTCGCACTCGCCTCGAGAACATCACCAAGAGGAATGACTTGGTTGCGGGACCAGCGCACCCTCGTAATCAAAACAGTCGGGAAGGCAACAATCAGGGATTCCGACCCTCTCAAAATCCGAATCCCAACCAGAACAAGCGCCCTCCACAGAACCCTAACCCGAATAACCAGCCAAATCAGCAGAGCAATCAAGGACGCCCTATGGGGCGGCTCAATGTGATAAACCAAGCCGACGTGCTTTCCCGTTACGTCCCGTTTCTCAATATTTAGTGTAGCCGGTCATCCGGCGGCCGCAGCCGTTTCGTATTTCAAGTATCTCAAGTATTTCCAAGTATCTCACGATTGCATTGCAATCTCGTCAAGTGTAGCCGGTCATCCGGCGGCCGCAGCCGTATCTGCCATACACCAAACACTCCGGAGCCTCAGGAAACCCATACGGATAATCCCGAGGGTGTAGGCCATGTATCTCCCGCTGTTTGGCGTAATATCTCATCTAATTTCTCTCGTCCATTATAGGCCCGAAGAGAAGGGCAAGAGGAGCACCCTGCAGAGAACCACCCTCCGCCAAGTATCTCATATGTTTCAATTTAGTGTAACGGGATTTTTCAAAAGTATAGATGTATCGTATTTCAAGGTCTCGACCGTTTGTTTTGAAATTTCAAAATCTCTTCGATTTAAAATCATTTGGCGTCACAGTTTATGCCTTTTTAATTTAAAAATTCGTTTCAAGTCTAAAAATTCTGAAATTTTCACGGTATATCACAAAGACCCTAACGAACAACTTTTGTGTTTTAACAATTTCAAAATAAGTTGAGGAAACATGTCAAAAATCGAGTTTATTGCACAACATGCACACTGTCAGGATTCAGGATTGCCACAGTTTAGAAAATCGGCGTTTTGACAAATCAAATGGACACCAAAAATTCTGAAATTTTATATTCACATACTAGACATAATTATCTACAACTTTTATTTAGATTGTAAAGATCACATCGGACTAGAAAATATAGAAACGGGCTCATCAAGTTCGCTCATCAACACTGTCAGATTTTCGAAAATGTTTTTCAAAGCAGTTTATGTTCGGATCATTTTGGGGTAGCAAAAATTGATGAAAATTGCTGTAATTTTTACACAACCTAGATTAGTATGTTAGGAACAAAAGTCTAGTTTTGAGTTTCTCGGATTGGATTATCAAAATATGAGTTTTAATCGGATCTCAAAAATTGCGCAAGATAGGGTTTTTAGGTTCGGTTTTTTTACGTTTCATTACAACGTGACTAAATCGGACGCCCCTAAGCCACCCGTATTGATATGAAAGGCATCAACTTACAGTAATGGTGTTCTTGGGTCGTCCTAGAGTCGCTCGGCTCGTCCAACGCTACTACGAACGGATCCTTGCCCACGTTCTCTTCCTCCTTCGGTCATGTACCTGTTTACAAGTCCAATATTCGATAGTTAGATTAAGGATTGGAGATAAAACGTGAAAAAGGAATCTGAGTACTCTTTACCAATGATCTAAGGGATGTAAACCTTGATCTACACGTTCCTACGGTCATCGTTGGTCGCCGGGAGTTGCCGGAAGTTCGTCGGAAGTTCGTCGGAAGGGTGTTTTGGCTTTGGGAGAGTTTGAGAGAGTAGAGGAGGTTTGGAGGCTGACAAATGGGGTGTCAATTAAGCCTAGGTCGTCCTAATACTCATTCCCTCGTTCAAAATCTACTTTCCATAGTCGGGGGGTTGAATTATGGCAAGAAATCGCCGAAAACGCGTGAATGGCCGGATTCTGTGGTGCCACGAGGTGGAGGCGCGCTGGTAGGCCAAACACCGTGCGGCCAGCACGCGGCCTCCACCTGGACCTCGGTCCGGGCGGGTCCGGGCGATCCGATCCGTCGGGTCTTTTCCTCATCTCTTTCGGGCTTCTACCCTTCCGTGTTTCCGGCTCGACTTTCCGAGATCTTTTCGGATTGCGATTCCTACCCTAATTTTTATTCCGACTTAAATTGATTTCATGTTTGAAATCTTAGGTCCGTCGGTCTTGGGTTTTCTTTCGACTTCCGTGCATTTTCGATTTTACGGGTTCTCGGAAACAAGACCTCTTTTCTCCTCGGATTAAATTCTTATTTTATATCCTAAAATTAACTGGTATTACATGCGGGTTCGATTCCCCTTAAAAACAGAAATGCAGAACAACCAGATCGGATTTGACGGAACAAACGTCGACGAAAATATCTGAAAAATTGACACAATATACTTTAAATCATTAGGAATAACTTTGTAGTTTTAAGTTTCTCCGTTTGAATGCTCGAGAAGGGTTTAAAAATTAGATTTCAGAAAACGCGCGTAGGGAGGGTTTTTAGGACAGATTTTCGTACGTTGACTAAAACTTGCATTCCATTCGATTTTAGGGCACCAAAATGGTTATGAGAAGAATCAACTTACAGTATCTAAGATCTATAGTCTTAGATTTTGTCGGGATGGCCTCCGTAGTCCGCGAACACGTCCAATCTACTCGTCTCCTTCTCTTCGGCTTCGATTTGTGAGTACAATGTAAAAAGACTACGGATTAGACTCTAACTTCAACTAAAAACCAAGATTCCAGAGTGAAACTCATTCCTTACCACTACATGGCGTCCATTACGGCTTGGCCTTGTCCAAAACTTCGTCCCCTCCGTCGGGTGGCCTCCGGAAGTCTCAAAGATTAGGTTTTTCGAATGTGTGTGTAGAGAGGGTGATGAGGGATGAAGAAAGGTGGAGGAGGGCGGCCAATAGGTGGCTAGGAGCTGCAAACACGCCTTATAGAGGCTCCACAAAACCCTAGACGCGTTGCCATAGCCGGAGCTCCACAAAAAGGTAAGAAAATCGCCATGAAAATGGAATTCCCGCAGCCAGCTATCTGGCGCGGTCTCGACGCGCTGGCGCGCGAGGAGCGCGCGGCTGGTCTTGGCCGTTGCGCCCGGGCAGGCCGTGCAATCTCGTCGGGCCGTTTCTCCTCTCTTTCGGACTTCTGTTCTCCTACATTTTCAGCTCGATTTTTCGGGTCGTTCTCGGGTTATGATTCCTCTCTTTAATTTATTTCGACTCAAATAAATTTCGTATTCAAAATCTAGAACCCGCCGAGTTTGAATTCGTCGGCTTTTGGCTCCCGTGTAATAGTTTATCTAATTAAATTATTTCCGACTTCACGAGTTCTTGGAATTAAAATTCTTTTCTTTCTTGAATTTAATTCCAATTCTTTTGACTCGATTCATGGAATGTCTTCGGGCTTTCTTTCCCTTTTTTATCCCATTTTGAATTTTTGAATCTATCGGCGTTTCATTTCCAAGCAATAATTTATTGTGATAAATTATTTTCTTCTTCTCGGAGGTATTTCGACCTTGATCGGATTAAGTAACAAATTTTATTCCTTTGGACGCCGATAAAAATCTCGGGTATTACAGAATTAGAACTTGAGTTGAACATGAAACTTGTAGATCTATGAGTTTTGAATCATCCTGTAAAATATTGTTAAATTTGGAGTTCATTTGATATGTTAAAAATTGGATCTTTGAAATCTGCTACGTTCTGAATTCTGGCAGCATGTTGTTTCTGTAATAATTCACACTTTTGACTTGTCTCCTTAACCCGGATCGAAAAACTCAAAACACAAAACTTGTTCGTCACTGCGTTCTCGAGCTACTTTCCAAATTTCAGAATTTTTGGCCTTGAAACGAATTTTTAAATGAAAATGGCGTGAACAGCGACACGTGGAAGTAATATTTTGAGAAATTGAGACATTGTGAAACTTCCTTTGTCTAAACAAGCAAATGAAACCCTTTTGAAATTATTAAAAGGAACGTTTTTTGAAAAACCCCCTTGCGACTTGATTAAAAACAAATTAGGGGGTGAGTGCTTAAAATAATATTTTCAATAATCCCATGAACCTAGGTTGAGTGAAATCCACATATATAAGGCTTGCCGAATGGCAATTGATACATACAGCTTGCCGAATGGCAATTCATACATAAAGCTTGCCGGATGACAATTAATATATGAAGCTTGCCGAATGGCAATTGATATATAACGCTTGCCGAATGGCAATTGATATATAAAGCTTGCCGGATGGCAATTGATATATGAAGCTTGCCGAATGGCAATTGATACATAAAGCTTGCCGGATGGCAATTTTAATACCCGAGACTTTTGATAATAGGAAATGGAATTAAAATCGAAGAGCAAGGGAATTTTAATTCCAAGAACCGTGAAGTCGAAAATAATTTAAATAAATAAATCATTGCATGGGAATCGAAAGACGACGAATTCGACGCCGACGAATTTGAATTCAATGGATTCAAGAATTCGAATACGAAATCAAATATAGACGAAATAAAATTTAGGATGGGAATCGTAATCCGAGAATGACCCGGAAAATCGAGCCCGAGAACTAGGAGGATAGAAACCCGAAAGAGAGGAGGAAAGGCTCGACGGATCGCACGGCCCAGCCCACGACGCAACCCTACCGAGAGCCGCGCGGTGGCCGGCGGTCTGGAAGGATTCTGCGCTGAGGCCGCGCCGCACCACAGTGTGCGATCAACTTTCGGTTTTCGACGATTTCTTACCTTATTTTCGACCCCCAGCTTTGGTAACTTAATCCCGGGCGAGGGAAAGAGTATATGGACGGATTGTGGAGTCTTGAGACTCATTAAACTCGTCCAAATCAAACCCTAGCAGCCTCCATTCTCTCCATTCTCTCCAAACTTCTTCCAAAACCCGAAATCACCATGTTCTTGCTTTCCGATCACTTTCCGGCGATGAAAATCGACCAAGGAGGCGTGGAGAACAAGAATTCTAGGTTCCAGATTGTTGGTAAGTCGTTCATAGGTTTTCGTTTAACTTTTCGAACCCGAAAATTCGATCTAACTCTAGATTTCTTCCTTCGATTCGAATTCGTGGCCAAAGGTGGGAGATTCGTGTTGAGGAGATCCGTTCGTGACAAGTCTTAGAGCCCGGACGACCCCGAGATAGTTTAGGACGAATATCAAGTAAGATAATGCTTTACATATCAATATTGGTGGCTTAGAACCGTTCGAAATATTAGTTTTAATCGAAACACTAAAATCGGACATAAAAGATTAATCTTTACGCGTTTTATGAGATTGGCCAAAAAACCTTATTTCGAGAATCTGAAACGCGTCAAACATTAGGTTTTCATGCATTTTCATTAAGATTTGATACCCCAAATCGCGTCAAACATTTTTTGTGATGCGTGAACTTTTCGAAAATCTTGACAGTTTATAAGGTCGAACTTGATATGCGTTTTTCTATCACTTGTGATCAAAAATAATCTTTGGTGTAAACATAAAAGTTGTAGATAAATGTCTTGAGATCATGCCTGTAAAATTTTGTGCATTTTCATTAACATTTGTATAGTCAAAACCCGTTTTGAATATACTGTGTAAATTAAGTCCGACTTAATCCGTAATGAATTTGCATAAATTGCCTCTAATAAAACTTGTTTATTTTGGTGTCCTTTAAGTGTCTGTAAAATTTCATAAATGTTGGAGGTAGTTTGCTCTGTCAAATACTCTTTTGAAAATCAATGCGCTGTTTAGAAAAAGTCGGCAGATTTTATACTTTGCAAAGATTGTAAAATTTCACTCGTTTCCTCACATAATTCGTTTCCTCACATAATTTCGAAAAACTTAAAACACGAAAATTGTTCGTTTGCGTGTTTTTGAGCTACTGTGAAAATTTCAAGTCGATTGCCTTTGAAACGAATATTTAAACTGAGATGGCGTAAACTGTGGCAATGGCTTGATTGAAATGTTGAAAAACTCGATTTTTGAGAAACACATGATTTGTGAGATATGTCTAAACAATAAAAACACTATTTTTAAATCCCGTTAATCTAGGCTGAGCTAGATCTCCACGTAAGTAGGGGTGTGTGCTCTGCAGGGTGCCCCTCTATCTTGAAATTCATGCCCGAGTGGACGAAATGTGATATATTGTGAAATTGTGCCAAAACGGCCATTGAGAAATTAGTCTACGCTCTCGGGTGTATCCGAATGGGTTACTCAAGGCTCCGGAGTGGTACTGTGTATGGCGCGATAAGCGGGTTGCTTCGGCAATTTTCCGAAACTTGATACATGAGAAACGAGATACTTGAGATATATGGTTGTGGCGCACTCTTCTTAGTTAACGGGAGAAAATTTAAAAGACTTAAATTTTTATTTTTTTTATTTATGTCGTTAATTATGCATTTTAAATTATGTCTTTAAATTTATGCCTATGTATTAAATTATCATTTTTAAATTAAATTGATTTTGAGAAATTATGAATCTAATTATTGTCTAAATATGCATGTTAAAATGAGTTTTTATTTAATAAAATATAAAATCCCCTTTATTGCTATGTTAGGAATTGTCTTACTCAGTATTCCTTAATACTGATAAATGTTGTTTATGTTTTTCTATGACAGAGTATGAAGCATGAGCATACATCCGGTGGATTTATTTTGGACATTTTATTAATTACTGCACGAGACTGCATACGGGCCCGTTAACCCGTGTCTTGGCCATGTTGGCCCTATATTTTAATTCCGCTGCATAAACTTATATTTCTGCTGCCTAGACTTGACGAGTATCGTATATAGATGATTATTATTTTTAAATATATGTATTTCCGGACTTGGTTGTTTTAAATTGTTTTATACCATTAGCCTTGCATCTCTCAAGTGAACTCGAATAAAGTCGTGTCTTGCTTGGGAGGTGTGGCAGTGGCATCCCGGCTGTGTGATCAAATCCGGGGTGTTACAAGTTGGTATCAGAGCCCAGAATATTTTTAAAGCTAGTAGTATTATTTTTAAACTATTATTTTAAAACTAGTATTATTTTTAAAACTTATTATTTTTAAAACCACTAGTATTGTTTTGAGCCCAAGTTATTGATCCAATCACTTTACTTATTATTTTATAAAAATCCTAAATTTTTGAGCCCAAAATTTTTAGCCCAAAAGTTTTTTTTTACTTAGCCCAATATTTTTAGCCCAAAGATTTATTAAATATTGGCCCAATAAAGAGGCCCAACATTTTAATTAGTACTACTCCTATTTATTACAAGTACTACTATTTCCATTCCTATGATTGTACCCGAGAAAAGATTTCTATTGAGCAATAAAAATTTCGAGCATTTATAAATTACACAAGTGTATTTAAATTATTATTTATATTATATTTTTCAAATGCGATGATGACACTCAATCAAACAAACATACAAGGTATTTGTTAAATTAAATAAATAAATAATATAAGGAGATCAAACAAGGGTACCCTAAACCCTAAACCCTAAACCGTGAAAACCCTAAACCCTGGAAACCCTAAACCCTAGGCCCTAGGGTCTCGGAAAAAAAAAACTGAACAGACCCGACTGTTCAAAAAAAAAGAAAAAAAAACAACAAGTAGTAAACAACTCCCAATGACAACGAATAATACACAACTCCAAACAACTTCTACTAACGTAACGAGCCCTCTCACCAAATACCAACGAGGCCCCGAGACAACCCGACTTGCCAAACCCAAATGAGGGTGTTCACGCTCAAGAAGAGCCGGCAGCCCCTGAACCAAACAACATAGGCGACCGCTTACGCACTTTAGAAAAGGTTCTTATCGCGCTAGGGAACGCGCAGGTGAACCAAGGCCAAGCAGCTGCGATGCCTTCACCGCAAGCTCGCATCAATTACCTGGCCATGGTAAACCAATATCACCCGCCACTCTAGGCCGGTGAAGAGGACCCTGCAAAGTTAGAAGAGTGGATGAGGACGTTGGACAAGTTGTTAAACGCAGTCAAGTGCCCAAATGGGGAAAAGGTGCACGTAGCCTCATACTACCTAGGAGGCGAGGCTGATGACTGGTGGCAAGCCACTCTAGGGAAGTTAGGTGAGGAGGATGAACCATACTCTTGGGACAAGTTCATGGAACTGCTTCGGGATCGCTTCTATCCCTTAAGCACTAAGGCCTCGATGTACGAGGATTTCCTATCCCTGAAGCAAGGGGGACAAACCGTGCAGGAGTATTACGCGCGATTCAAGGAACTAGTGCGATTCGCACCAAGGCTGGTGCCTACTGACTCTGATAAGGCCCAAAAGTTTGAAATGGGATTAAATTTGGCCGTTCGGGAAGTGATCACAGGAGTTCACTACCCGGATCTGCAGGTAGTCTATGATCGTGCTGTAGCAGTGGCACGCGTGCAACAGCTGAAGAGGAGAGTGAGCGGGAAGCCCAGTCGAGGTCCCCAAGATAAGAAGGTTAGGGACAACCGGAACGAGAACAATGCAAGAAGGAAGGACTATCGGGGAGGACGAAATAGACCCCAGCAGGCAAACAACGGAGGGAATAATGGGAGGAACGATAACCGAGAAGGCTTCATACCGCCATGCCCAAGGTGCGGCAGACCTCACTTAGCGAGGGTCTGTCCACAACAGGGTGCATGTTTCCGATGCGGTCAGATGGGACATCAGAGGCGTGATTGTCGCACTCGCCTCGAGAACATCACCAAGAGGAATGACTTGGTTGCGGGACCAGCGCACCCTCGTAATCAAAACAGTCGGGAAGGCAACAATCAGGGATTCCGACCCCCTCAAAATCCGAATCCCAACCAGAACAAGCGCCCTCCACAGAACCCTAACCCGAATAACCAGCCAAATCAGCAGGGCAATCAAGGACGCCCTATGGGGCGGCTAATTGTGATAAACCAAGCCGACGTGCTTTCCCTTTATGTCCCGTTTCTCAATATTTAGTGTAGCCGGTCATCCGGCGGCCGCAGCCGTTTCGTATTTCAAGTATCTCAAGTATTTCCAAGTATCTCACGATTGCATCGCAATCTCGTCAAGTGTAGCCGGTCATCCGGCGGCCGCAGCCGTATCTGCCATGCACCAAACACTCCGGAGCCTCAGGAAACCCATACGGATAATCCCGAGGGTGTAGGCCATGTATCTCCCGCTGTTTGGCGTAATATCTCATCTAATTTCTCTCGTCCATTATAGGCCCGAAGAGAAGGGCAAGAGGGGCATCCTGCAGAGCACCACCCTCCACCAAGTATCTCATATGTTTCAATTTAGTGTAACGGGATTTTTCAAAAGTATAGATGTATCGTATTTCAAGGTCTCGACCGTTTGTTTCGAAATTTCAAAATCTCTTCGATTTAAAATCATTTGGCGTCACAGTTTATGCCTTTTTAATTTAAAAATTCGTTTCAAGTCTAAAAATTCTGAAATTTTCACGGTATATCAAAAACACCCTAACGAACAACTTTTGTGTTTTAACGATTTCAAAATAAGTTGAGGAAACATGTCAAAAATCGAGTTTATTGCACAACATGCACACTGTCAGGATTCAGGATTGCCACAGTTTAGAAAATCGGCGTTTTGACAAACCAAATGGAGACCAAAAATTCTGAAATTTTATATTCACATACTAGACATAATTATCTACAACTTTCATTTAGATTGTAAAGATCACATCGGACTAGAAAATATAGAAACGGGCTCATCAAGTTCGCTCATCAACACTGTCAGATTTTCGAAAATGTTTTTCAAAGCAGTTTATGTTCGGATCATTTTGGGGTAGCAAACGTTGATGAAAATGACTGTAATTTTTACACAACATAGATTAATATGTTAGGAACAAAAGTCTAGTTTTGAGTTTCTCGGATTGGATTATCTAAATATGAGTCTTAATCGGATCTCAAAAATTGCGCAAGATAGGGTTTTTAGGTTCGGTTTTTTTACATTTCATTACAACGTGACTAAATCGGACGCCCCTAAGCCACCCGTATTGATATGAAAGGCATCAACTTACAGTAATGGTTTTCTTGGGTCGTCCTAGAGTCGCTCGGCTCGTCCAACGCTACTACGAACGGATCCTTGCCCACGTTCTCTTCCTCCTTCGGTCATGAACGTGTTTACAAGTCCAATATTCGATAGTTAGATTAAGGATTGGAGATAAAACGTGAAAAAGGAATCTGAGTACTCTTTACCAATGATCTAAGGGATGTAAACCTTGATCTACACGTTCCTACGGTCATCGTTGGTCGCCGGGAGTTGCCGGAAGTTCGTCGGAAGTTCGTCGGAAGGGTGTTTTGGCTTTGGGAGAGTTTGAGAGAGTAGAGGAGGTTTGGAGGCTGACAAATGGGGTGTCAATTAAGCCTAGGTCGTCCTAATACTCCTTCCCTCGTCCAAAATCTACTTTCCATAGTCGGGGGGTTGAATTATGGCAAGAAATCGCCGAAAATGCGTGAATGGCCGGATTCTGTGGTGCCACGTGGTGGAGGCGCGCTGGTAGGCCAAACACCGTGCGGCCAGCGCGCGGCCTCCGCCTGGACCTCGGTCCGGGCGGGTCCGGGCGATCCGATCCGTCGGGTCTTTTCCTCATCTCTTTCGGGCTTCTATCCTTCCGTGTTTTCGGCTCGACTTTCCGAGATCTTTTCGGATTGCGATTCCTACCCTAATTTTTATTCCGACTTAAATTGATTTCATGTTTGAAATCTTAGGTCCGTCGGTCTTCTTTCGACTTCCGTGCATTTTCGATTTTACGGGTTCTCGGAAACAAGACCTCTTTTCTCCTCGGATTAAATTCTTATTTTATATCCTAAAATTAACGGGTATTACATGCGGGTTCGATTCCCCAAGGACGGGGTGTCCTCGATCATATGGAAACAATGGTAAAAGAATGTGTTGAACTCTTGCGGGTTTGATTCCCCAAGAATGGTTGTTCTCGATCAAAATGAACATTGGTAATTTATTCGTGTGGCAAAGTGTAAGAATTCCCGTGAATTATTTTTACTCGCTTATTTTAAAATTAAATTCTATCTTTTATTCACTCTTCTAAAAACTCTAGAATTTGATATGTTATATATTAACTTACTCAGTACCGTTGTACTGATAGATACGTTGTCTCTATTTTTTTCAGATGTTGAAGATTAGCGCATGGCATTTACATTTGGGATGGGAATTTCCGAAGACTTGTCGCACTTAGCTTGTTTTTAAATTCTTTTACAAATTCCAAACTCATGTTTGGCCGTGTTTGGCCCTTAGCTTCCGCACTGTTTTTAAATTATGCATGTTAGACTTAACTGTGATTTAAAACTTCGGGCACTCTTTGAATGGTTTTAAATATTTTTAAAGTATTGGTACAACTTAGCCTTAGCATTTTCTCAAGTGAGCTCGAAATGGTTCGCGTCTTGCTTGGGAAGGTGTGGCAGTAGCGTCCCGGCCTGGGTGATCAAATCCGGGGTGTTACAAAGTGATATCAGAGCCCGGAAAATTTTTTAAGCTATTATTTTTCGGCCCAATATAGAGGCCCAAAAAAATTAAATATTATTTCAAATATTTTTAAGATATTATTTCCACGGAAATGAATTTTATTTTAAAACCCATGGGAATTATATAACAATTGTTCCGACAAGTCTTGAAAAATACATAAATATTTTTTTGGGGGGAGATGCATTTGCATACATCCATCATTTGTTTTTGCTCCAAAGTATATATATGCAAGTCACGTGTATTTGATAACGTTCTTAGTTGGTATGTTGCTTGACCTTGCCTTAGAGCCACTAACTTGAATCTAATCTTGCTTTAGCCTTAGAACTTGATCAAGGGTGCTTAGTTTGCACATATCTATTCTCTCCTCTTGCCCTTCCTATCATTAGATCTTCCTGACTGCTAACGTGCCTTAGATTAGAAACTCATCTTCGCGTGCTTGGGTAACAGAAAATGGCATATAGGGGAAGGCCAAGAAGGGTAGTCCCAAACAACGGTGCTGCTAACGCACCTAACGACAATAACATTCCTCAAAACGTAGGAGGGCGAGTGCCTCCTGTTCCCAACAATATGGATGAGCGTCTAAGGAATATTGAGGAAGTTCTCGTAGCATTAGGAAATGCCGAGGTGCAACGTGCACAAGCGGGTGTACCACCGCCTATAGGAGATTCTTATGCAGTTAGTACGAATCTGCATACAAAAGAAGAAATCCCTTATATGATGCCTACACTAAAACTTAAAAAGAACTAGAGCATACTAGGATTCATTCCTCCTTCCTTCTTCTCTCTCAGAACATGTATCTGCTCCAGTGGACGAAGCTGGTCAGATCACAGCGCAGACACCAGCCATTATGGTCTCTCAGGGGTTCATGCATTCTTGTGCAGAAGACTCGGGGTGGTTGGCCTGCAAACAAGTAGGGAGTGTTTGGATCGTCCGCCATCCATGAGAGAGTGTTGGTGGACGTGTAGTCCAGGACCGATCGATCGGTCACCATTCTCTCTATCATTCTGATCCCCTGATTGACCTGGCCTTCATCCAGCTTGCTCATAAGCATCAGTCCACGGGTGAAGATTGACGCTTTGTGATTGTCCTCAATGCCTGGTCGCAGCAGTTCGCAGGCTTGCTCTTCATCCCATTCTGCGAATGCTAGGAGTGCGGGAACAATTTGGAGGTTGAAGTTTCTAGCCTCCATGCATGTGTGCAGAAATCTCTCTTTCTGCCACCGTATCCTCCCTTGCCACTGCCTTGCCCTAGAGGTATCCAACTCGCATCGCTTGTACACGATGGCGAGATTTCTTGCGTCCCTGAACTTTTTGCATGTTTCTTGTGCAGTGAACACTTCCCTGATTTCATCCTCTCCTATTCGGGAGAGGATTTCACCTAGGAGCTCCTCCGGCAGGTCCAGCAGCTGGGTTCCTCCGGGCACTGGGTCCGGGATTTGAAGATTGCCCCTGAAAAGATAAGAAGTGATGAATCCAATTTTATAATTTTCTCTGAGATTACTCAAGTTTGGAAACCAACATCCTCACATTTAGAGTTTTGCTCTAAATGTGAGATTATTAAGTTTCCTATGTGAGTTTTAATTTAAAGCATAGGTAAAATAAAATAAAATAAAAAGATAGGGGTCATTGGGCCCCTATACATTTTCAATGGGCCATCGGGCCCAAAAGTTCGATTTTCCAATATTATTAAACAAGTTCGAGAAACTTGTTGAAAATGGAATGAGATGGATGGAAGGGGTTAAATGCTCGAATTTTGGAATGTGCAGTGGAGGCGTGGTGCAATGGATCTGCTATTTTTGGATCGTTTGGACTGTATTGGACAATTGAAACATCCCCAAGAGTTTGCAAACACTATTTTTAATTTTTAAAGAGTTGACTATGTTTTATTAAGAAGAGTGGGATGTGAGTGGTCCCGTTTGGATTTTTGAAAAGGATAGCAGTTGGGTGATTAAAGTACTGCTATTTACTCACACTACAGTTCCATTGGGAACAAAAAAGAATAAGTCAAACATTAAATCTATTAACTCTTTTTGTCTTTTTCTAAAAGTCACTTTTATTAAAAAGGGAAAGCCCCTATTGGGTGTTTGTACTATGTTTCCATAAACAAACACACCTTTATTCCAAGAGATCTCTGACATGTGAAAGCAAAAATGCCAAAGAGACCACCCACTTGAATGATTTCTGCCAAGAACATCAAGAGTAGAAAAACCAACAATATCATGGTGCTCAAGAATAACACCCTAATGTTCATCAGTTTATCTTTTCAAGTTTCAAACTTCAAACTTGGAAGAAATTTTTAACCCTTAACAGTTTTAAACAGGTTCTCAAACAGGTTTTAAGGGTTACAAAAAGGTTTCAAAATGGCTCCTTAAAACCGAGAGCATCATTAACCCAAAACAGAAAACAAAGACACTCACAAACCACATTGTGCCATTTTTAACCAAAAAGTAAGAAAAAGAGGCCAAAGATTCGACAGAGGCCATGAATAGGGATGGAAGACTGGGTTTTTACCCTGCCCTCCATGGTTCGGGTCTGGGCAAAGGTCCCAGGTTTGGAAGGATTCTATAGAATCTGTCCATGGTGTCCCCTTGGATTTGTGGAAAGAAATGTTGTTACGAGAACTCTGCGTTCTTCGTAGGTGTATTAGGGAGTGGATTTTTGGGAATGGGAGTGTGAGAGTGTCGAAGTGTGGGGATGAAGAAGGAGAAGGTCGGGGTATTTATAGGTGAGGAAAAAGGGTTTTACGATGCTATACTTTGCCTACGGCGCTATACTAGCGCCATAGGTTTTATTCGGCATCGTAGAACGGTGGAGAGATAAGGGAGTACTACGGCGCTGTGCCCTTAGTACGGCGCTATCCAAGGATAGCGTCGTTCTAAGGGATTGCGTCGTAGGTAGATTAAAGAGAGGGGGAAGTGCTCTACGGCGCTATCCTAGGATAGCATCGTAGTGAGGATAGCGTCGTAATCGAATGCGGGATTCAACTGCACTTCAGTTTTGAAATTTTTCAAAATTTCAGGCGGACTGGACCCGAGTAGATGAAATTGGGCCTCAGTTGGTTTTATTTGTTTTGGACTTGGGAGATTTTAGTCCAAGACATTTTTGTGTTATAAATGGGCTATCTTAATTAAGAATTAAACTCGCATAAAACAGGTTGGACTAATTCCATTTGTTTGTAAAAATTATTTTGGATTTTAAATTGCTTTAATTTCCGAAATCATTTTCTTAAATTCATCGACTTAATCCAACCGGGAACCTGGTTTTCTTCTGTATTTTCTGCTCCTTCTTTTTGGTGGTTCGGGTGTTTCTGCAAGACAGATAAATAGATCATTTTAGATTTTCTCCAAATATCAACATCCTCATATTTAGAGTCTTAGTACTCTAAATATTTAATTGATTTTTGGATATTCTCTGGTAAAATAACGCACATATATACACATAAATATATAATGAAATAAAATTTTTATGATTTTAATGTTGTTTCTTATTGAGTGTAAGTCGGGTCTGCCACTGTTTGGCTCTCTTTTTCCGGATCGAACTGTCCGATGTACTCTTTCAATCGTTGTCCATTCACCACTATGTTGCCCTTGTCAGTTCGGATCCTGACGGCTCCATTTTGAAACACTTCTAACACTTCATGTGGTCCTTCCCATCTGGATTTAAGCTTTCCAGGGAACAGCTTCAACCTAGAATTGAATAATAATACATTTTGACCAACATAAAAATGTTTATGCTTAATCCGGCGATCGTGTAACTTCTGGGTCCGCTCCTTGTAAATTCGAGAGCTTTCATAAGCTTGCGCTAGTATTTCCTCAATTTCATTGAGGTCCAACTTGCGTTTGCTCTGAGCAACTTTCGGATCGAAGTTGAGCGTTTTAACGGCCCAGTAAGCTTTATGCTCTAACTCTACGGGCAAATGACAGGCTTTTCCAAAGACGAGCCTGTATGGAGACATCCCAATGGGAGTCTTAAATGTCGTGCGGTATGCCCATAGAGCGTCATTGAGTTTACGTGCCCAATCCTTACGGGATATCCCAACTGTGGCTTCGAGTATATGTTTGATTTCGCGATTGGATACTTCGACTTGACCACTGGTCTGGGGATGATAAGGCGTGCCTATCTTATGGAGGATTCCATTTTTACTCATTAAAGTTTCAGAAGCTTTATTAATAAAGTGTGTTCCTCCATCAGATATCACCACCCTAGGTATGCCAAATCGACTGAAAATGTTGTTCTTGAGGAACTTGATGACTTGGCTACCATCATTGGTTGGTAATGCGACAGCCTCAACCCATTTGGACACGTAATCGACAGCTACCAAGATATAGTAGTTTCCACCGGATGGTGGGAACGGTCCCATGAAGTCAATGCCCCATACATCGAAAATCTCAAGTGTGAGAATTCCCTTTTGAGGCATCTCATCTCATCCCTCTTGGAGATGTTTCCTAATCTTTGGCATTTGTCGCAACCTTTCACAAATGTCCTGCAATCCTCATAGATGTGAGGCCAATAAAATCCACATTCGAGGACCTTGTGGGCCGTTCGAGCGGGACCGTGGTGACCTCCATATTCTGATTCATGGCATTTTCTGACAATTTGATAGGCTTCATGCTCGGTCACACATCGCCTGATTATTGAATCGGCGCAGTGTTTGAAGAGATAAGGTTCTTCCCAGAAGTAATTTAATACATCTCGGTTGAACTTATTCTTCTGATGATAGTTCGAAAACTGTGGGGTTATTCCGCACGCCAAGAAGTTAGCAATGTCGGAAAACCATGGACAAGCTTGATCGTGCAAGTGTAATGCGAACAACTGTTCGTCCGGGAACTCTTCGTTAACGGCTTTTTCCTTTCTATCATTTTCCAATCGAGATAAGTGGTCAGCAGCACCATTATCTCGACCTCGCCTATCTTTTATTATGATGTCGAACTCTTGCAGCAGAAGTACCCACCTGATTAATCGAGGTTTGGCGTCTTGTTTGCTAAACAAGTATCTCAATGCTGTATGATCGGTGTACACTATGGTCTTTGTACCTATCAGATACTGTCTGAACTTGTCAAACGCGAAGACTACAACATACATTTCTTTCTCCGTTGTGGTTCAGGGCATGACTTGCGTAATGAATTACGCAGTGTCTCCCATCCTTATGTTGCCCGAGTACTGCACCTATGGCGAGATCACTAGCATCGCACATTACCTCGAAAGGTATTGACCAATCGGGTGGTTGCACTATCGGTGCAGAAACCAACATCTTCTTGAGCGTGTCAAAGGCTTGGACACACGCTTCATTTATTAAGAAAGAATTTTCTTTACAAAGAAGGTTAGTGAGCGGCTTGGCAATTTTAGAGAAATCCTTAATGAATCTCCGGTAAAAACCGGCATGCCCTAAGAAGCTCCTAACTGATTTGATTGAGTTAGGAATAGGGAGATTGGAAATGACGGAAACTTTGGCTGGATCAACCTCGATGCCTGCACGAGAAATGCGATGACCTAACACTATGCCCTCAGTGACCATAAAATGGCACTTTTCCCAATTTAAAACCAGGTTAGTGTCCTCACATCTCTTTAAAATCTTTGCAAGATTGGTCAAACAATCTTCAAATGTATCTCCATATACAGAGAAGTCATCCATGAAGACTTCAATGCATTTTTCGATAAATTCAGAGAATATAGACATCATGCATCTTTGAAAAGTAGCTGGTGCATTGCATAATCCAAAAGGCATGCGCCTATAGGCAAAAGTGCCATAGGGGCATGTAAAGGTAGTTTTTTTCGTGATCTTCACTGGCGATCACTATTTGATTGTATCCAGAATAACCATCTAAAAAACAATAAAACTCTCTTCCCGCCACCCGTTCCAGAATTTGATCGATAAAAGGTAAAGGGAAATGGTCCTTGCGAGTTGCCTCGTTCAACTTCTGGTAGTCTATGCAGACTCTCCATCCGGTGACTGGGCGCGTGGCAATTTCCTCCCCTTGTTCATTCTGCGTGATGCACATCCCTCCTCGTTTCGGAACAACCTGCACAGGACTGACCCATTTGCTATCAGAAATCGGGTATATAATACCGGCATCCAACAGCTTGATCACTTCCTTTCTTACCACTTCTTGCATGGGTGGGTTCAATCTTCGTTGGGGCTGGCGAGAAGCCTTGAAATTCTCCTCCATTAAAATCCTGTGCATACAAACAGAAGGGCTTATTCCTTTGATATCAGAAATGGTCCAACCGATTGCACGCACATAATTTTTGAGCACTCCCACCAGAGCGTTTTCTTGAGCTTGTGTCAGCTTGGCTGACACAATTACCGGTAATTTTTTATGTTCTGCGAGAAACGCATACTTAAGATGTTCCGGTAAGATTTTTAGTTCAAGCTCTGGTGGGCATTCCACTGAAGGGAGTAATTTGCGAGAATTAGATGGGGGAAAATCAGTTTTACCTTTCGGATCCTGCATCAGTACAGGATCCGCCTCCTCTTGGTCGGCGTCGTCATGGAAGTCGGTGCCGTCAAACTCCTCCAAATCCCCTGTTTCAGGATCGGCAAAGTGAACGGCTTTGCATCCTTTGTGCTCCACGCTAGCAGGTCTCAGTACCTGCTTTGATAGTTCATCCAGCATCATTTCATGATCAAATTCAGAGTCAAGCTCTCTCTCCTCACAATCAATTTTCTCTCCACTATCTATTACGGAAAACATGGAACAAGCCTCCTCATTCGGAAACTTCTGCAGCTGTTCCATATCAAAGGTGATTTCTTCGCCATCGACCCTCAATGTGACTTTTCCAAATTTAGCGTCAATTAGTGCACCACCAGTGGCCAGGAATGGGCGTCCAAGGATAAGTGGCATTTCAGAATCTTCTTCAATGTCGAGGATAATGAAGTCAACCGGGAAAAGAACCTGGCCGGTTTTGACCACAACATCCTTGAGGATTCCTACGGGTTGAGTGATTGATCTGTCTGCGAGCTGCAGCCTCATCTTGAATGGTTGAATCTCTCCAAGCTTAAGGCGGATTGCCATAGCTAGTGGCATCACATTGATACTCAATCCCAAATCACAAAGCCCCATACTCACTTTGGCCTTTCCGAATTGTACTGGAAGTGTGCATCATCCAGGGTCCTCTTTCTTTTCGGGCAATCTCCTCTGAACTATGGCACAGCATGTGCTGTTGAGAATAATCACCTCCTCTTGCTCGACCTGCCTTTTTCCTGAAATCAATTCTTTCAAGAACTTAGCATAGATGGGCATTTCGGAAATCATTTCTGTGAGAGGAATGGTTATCTCTACAGACTTTAATCGTTCCAGAAATTTCTTGAATTTAAGATCATGTTCCTTATTTTTAAGACGTGCAGGATAAGGAATCCTAGGCATGTACTTGTTATTATCTATTTTTTGTGGTAAGGAGAAGGAAGTTGTACCTTCACATGTACCCTTATCTGTTTCAGCCGTTTCAGGTGCAGCGTCAGTCTGCAGACTGGCTGTCTCTTTTTCAGCTTCCTTTTCATTCTCCTCAATGTCACTTTCCTGTTCATTTCCTTGTACCAGTTTCTCTTTGCCCTTGGGTCCCTCCAAAACTTTGCCAGACTTTAGTGTGATGGCCTTACACTGAGGGTTTTTCTCAGCAGTGCTGGGTAGAGTTCCTTGGTCTCTTTCCTGCATTTCCTTGTCCATTTGTGTAACCTGCATCTCCACATTCCTGATAGAAGACTGCAACTGAGTGTTGATTTCCTTTTGACTGGTGATGAAATCAGTCATGAGGGTCTCTAATCTGGAAGGGGGTTTTTGCTGGTTTTGGTTCCAATTCTGGTTCTGACCTTGGTTTTGAACAAACTGATTCTGATTTGGGGCAAACTAATTCTATGGCTGCTGAAAGTTTTGGAAATTTTGGTTTTGAGGTGGCCTAGCTAGAATCTGAGACTGAAAACCTGGGTTAAAATGCTGGGGCCTTGGTTGGTTGAACTGTTGGGGTTGGGTCAACAGGTGGGAATTCAAAGCGTTGTTGTTGGAATATGAAAGGTACGGGTGCCGGTTTTGGAATCCACCTGCATAGTTACCGCTTTCATTTGCCACTTGTTGACAGGACTCAGTGGGATGCGGGCCTTGGCAAGTCCCGCAAACAGCTTCAGCATTTTGAGTCTGTGTAGAGCTCCCAGCTTCTTGATTCAAGGCCAAGACGACCACTTGGTCTTTCAGTTTGTCCGGTTCAGATTTCCCTATTGTACCTACAGCACATAAACCACGAGGGGGAGGGGGATCAACATCATCAGTTAGAACAGATCTATTTACACTCATTGCTTCAATCTTGCCCCAGGCCTGATCCATTGGTATGTAGAGCAAATGTTGACCGCCAGCAGCATCAAGCATGTATTTCCAGGATGGGGTCAAACCGCTATAAAACTTCCTTAATTGCTCCCACTCATGGAAGCCATGTTGGGGGCACTTTCTGAGCAGGTTGAAGAACCGTTCCTTTGCGTCATACAGGGACTCATCTGGCTTCATCTTGAATTCCGCAATTTTGGAAGGGCATTCATCCACCTTGGATTCCGGAAAGTATTTTGCCAGGAAGTTTCAGATCACTTCCTCCCAGGTGGACTTCTGATTAATTGGCAGCGATTTGTACCATGCTCGCGCTCCACTAGTCAAAGAGAATGGAAATAATCTCAAACGATTAGTGTTAGCAGATACATTTTGATTCTTAATGGTGTCACACAGCTCCAAGAAAGTTTGCAAATGATCATGTGGGTCTTCATGACTTGCCCCAGCAAACTGATTGCTCTGAACAAGATTGATGAGCGCCGGTTTCAATTCGAAATTCCTGGCCAAGAATGGAGCTTGTCCAGGAATGTTCAAATATGGTTCTAGAATGGGTTGCATATAGTCAGCTGCGGCTGCCTGTTGATTGTTCCCTGGCCCTCCTTGGTATTGTTGTGGGTAAAAGTTCTGATTTGGATAGTAATTTCTGGGATCATTGAAGTCGTTAGGGTTAGGATGATTCTGGTTTTGGTTAACCTGGGGGTTTGGAAATTGAGGATTCTGAAAATTTTGGTTGTTTGGTGGGTTTTGAGGGTTTGGATTGGGAGGAGGTGCCTCGAAGTGTTGCTGTTCAATGTTTGGTGGGTTCCCACCTCCCTGTATGATCTGAGGAGGGGGATCATCCAAATCATCGTTATCAGCATCTTCGGGGTCTTCCTCAATGTTGTGAAGTGGTGGATTGGGTGGGATGATTGGAGGAAGGTCAGGGTTTGCCATATCAGAGATGTCACTGCTTGTGCTTGGTGAAAGTAGTGCCTGTCTTTCCCGTTCCCGTCTTCGTTTAGTCTCCGCCCTAAGACGTCGAGCTGTCTTTTCTATCTCTGTGTTGTACGGGATTTCGGCTGGCGTCTGCTTCCTCCTTTGCATAGAACAACGGCTTCAATACTGATGGTACCTGTACAATCCCCAGGTTAGAATTGGTTTTGAAGGCAAATGTTTATATTTATATGTATAAGCTAACTAAGAGCAATGAGGAATGTAATTCTCTAATAAAACGGCGCTGCATCCTCCCCGGCAACGGCGCCATGAAACTTTTGACAATTTCGTCACACGAGTATTTTCTAAAATATCCCAGGTTGAGTTTATTTAAATGAAAGGAGTTATGGTTCATGGAAAAGGGGTTTAAGGATATATTTCACTTTTTATTACTCATGAGGGGAAACTTTGAGTTCAAACGGCGTTATGGACCTCCCCGGCATGAAATCTTTGACAATTTCGTGCCTTGAAGAACCTTGCCATGAAACTTTTGACAAGTTCCCACTACATGAGTATTTTCTGAAAAATCATAATCCTGGTGTTCAATTTTATTTAATGAAACCAATTTATGAAGGCGGAGTTGGGATTAGGGATGTATTTATAGGTTGTCACGTTTTTATTACTCGTGTTAAGAAACTGTGGCCCGAAAGCGCACGGAGTCAAAAATTGCAGTAATTTATAGTAAGACCGGATCGTTCACTGGAGGATGTGCGATAGAAGCAGGGCCCACGTCGTTTTACTAGATTTTCCACTCGTATTGCTCCAATTGGTTTGAAAAGTGATTAATCATCTACTGACTGAATTTAAACTAAATTACGAAAGCACTTAAATCTATTCTACAAAGCGTATAAATTCTATTCTAGAAAGCGGGTAAAGTTATTCTACGAATGCGGTAAATACTATCTGTAAAAGCAATGAAAAATCTACTCTATGCTAATTATGAAGCTGATTCACAGAATGGACAGAAGGGACAGGAAGAAAAGAATAAAAATTGGACAAGATTTAGATAAAACATAATTAAACTTCCATTTTTATACACAGATCTTTGCTTGGGATAATCCTGTCAGATAGCTAATTCTCATGCTCTCAGTACTGCGTTCCCTTTAACAGACAGGTACTTACAGCATGAGTCTACATGTTCTTACGACCGCAAAGTCTAAGATACCACCGATTTGTAACTGCCCTGGCCAGGGTATGTTATTTCATCTGTGGTGGATAAGCAACACCTGACAGCTTATTTATTGAAATGCCAAGTACTACTATCGTTCTCCCATGTCACACCCAAAGATTCTAATCAAGCCTGAACTATCCCTTAACTATCAATCCTAGTAGCAGTTACGCAACTCTCAATACAACCGAGTGACCTCTAACGAATGCATTTAAAAGAAAGTGGTAAAGAAAGCATTTAAAATCCTATCACTCGGTGGTTTTGAAGGTCTGGCCCTGGTAGTAAAAGACAGCTCCCCATCAGAATGAAGGAGTATGGATCAAGAATTCCCGGCTCTCGGTGAACTACTCGTGTGTTCACTTCCTTCCAGGTGGTTATGAGATACAAACTAATGAAATGAACTAATAAGAGGGTGTTTGGATTGGCTTCTACCAAGGTGCTTTTGGCTTTTGCTTCTGCCAAAAGCACTTTTGGGGAAAAAGAAACGTTTGGTTTGGCTTTTTTGAAAAAGCAGAAGCACCTCGAAAAGCTGCAAAAGTGCTTCTGGGAGAAGCAGCCCAGGGGTGCTTCTCCGAAAAGCAGAAGCCAAAAGCACCTAGTAATGTGTGAAAGGTCATAAATGTCCCTACTAATTTATTTAAATTACACTATAAATACTACGTACTATCCTATATAAATAGCATATCCTTTTTGGTAATTTACACATTTTAAAAGCACTTTTCACTTTTACACATCCAAACACATTATTGAAAAAAAGCTGCTTTTCAAACATTTCATCCAAACACAAAAGTTCCCCGCTTCTGCTTTTGGCTTTCACTTCTACTTCTGCTTTTGGCTTCTGCTTTTTTCAAAAGCCAATCCAAACGGGCCCTAAATTAGTTCATTCCGGATGCACTCACTCAGGACTCAAAAATAGGCTTTGGCAGAAGAGGATAGCAGTTGAAAGAAAACTCAACCCTATCTTAGAAAATAACCAAGGCCTGGATGTTGTTCCTCTAAGATTATTTACTACACTGTATTTGAGTCCAAGTGGACCCCATCTCGGTGTAATATTTAATCTCAGATTCCCAACAAACAGCAATTTTGGAAAATAATGAATCTGAAAACCATTCCCTAAACAGGTACTAGACTCTTAATTAAAACACAGATCCTTTCAGTCTAGATGAGACCTAATCGCTGACTCTGCTTCTAATTTCCCAAAATCAACCCTTTACAGAATTTGAACTAGTCATAACTGAAGAATTTATCCCTTACTCAGATCCGGATTTTACAAAGGAGTTTTTGTTGGAAATTTAATACACAATGTCTGTTTAAATCTAGACTTCTATTGTCCAAGGGAAGGATCCCAAAATATTATAGACCACATTGATTACATAATAGTAGCATGCATACGGATATAATGAAGTGTAAAATGAATTGACGCAAAATATACTGGCCGGTCTAGACAGAAGGTGAAACACAAACATGAAGTGGTCAAAGGACCAAAGTAATGGTAGAATAATCGGGTGGACTGTAAACATCTACTGTCCAATTTCCCAATTACTCGGATGGATCGAATCTAGACAGCTTAGACCCTATAATGACAGTGTCAATGTCAGTTGGGCCTTCACTGTCTGTGAATTCAGATAAAAACCTACATGCTTCTTTTCTGTAATGATCATTAGTCAGCATTGACAGATGTTGACGAATTCACACTCCAGATTAGAATTTGGGTTTGGAAATTAAGATAAGGAAAATAAAACTGTATCCGGATAGGAATCAGCTGAGCAGCTATTATAATCCCGGATGGATGAACCGCCAAGGCTTCCACTGACTGCTATCCAGACCATGCAAAATAACACTTAGCAACTAATACCCAGAATACGAGCTAGTTATCCTTGAGGGAATACCTGCCAACATTAGTCTGATGTATTCTTTACGAATTGTTACACACAATACGCAAAAGACAAAATAAAAATAAAATAAAGAAAAGAACTTGTATGAGAGACATTGGTTTCTCATGCAAGGTTATGGAATCAATCCAAATTTGATGGCTTAATTAATCCCTCCTACCGTAATTAATTACAGTCCGGATTATCTGTTTAAGGCATCATGGTTTTGTTTATAGAAGAGTGTTTTAATGACAATTGAACAAAGATCCTTTAAGCATAACAATTAGTGATTTAACCATTGCTAATTACAATCATTAATCATTACTGACTAGAGGGTTCAATTAATTAAATGATGGGAGATGGAGAATCCAAAATTTTGCATAGAGATGCCAATTACGACGCTATACAGATATTACGACGCTATCCTAGGATAGCGCCGTGAGGTTAGCGTCGTCATGGGTTGGTGAAAGAGATGAGAAATTACTGGGGTTAAACGGGTGTGTACGACGCTATACACTAAACTACGGCGCTATACTAGGATAGCGTCGTAGGTGGCTTGAGAAAGTGGGGAAGAAAGAAATTTTTGGAAAAAGGAGAGATGCTACGGCGCTAGACATTAAATGACGACGCTATCCTAGGATAGCGTCGTAAGGATAGTGTCGTAGGTTAGATTTTCAGAAGTGTTTGTGAAACTGGGGAGTACGACGCTAAACATTAAATGTCGACGCTATCCTAGGATAGCGTCGTAGGAATAGCGTCGTAGGTGGGTATTGTGAGAAGGAAAAAGTTTTGGGGACCTACGACTCTAAACAGAAGTTACGATGCTATCTGAGGATAGTGTCGTTGGTTTAGCGTCGTAGGGCAAATTTTGTTTAAGTCTGAACAACTACGGCGCTAAACCTCACCTACGACGCTATCCAAGGATAGCGCCGTAGGGCGGTTAGCGTCGTAGCTAGCCCAGAAAATTGTAGTTGTTCGGGTGATGCAATTTCTGCGATTGCAAACCCTATTTTTCAAGTTCATGGTTCACAAATGCATGATAATGAAGAACAAGCTAAGAACAGTGAATAGAAAAATGCAAAGGAAATGCATAACAGTAAAAGAATGACATGCTATACTACACATTCATAAACCACAAACCCAAGTGAGGGTTTTCAACCAACAAATCATGCATGAATCCCAAAATAAAAGACAAACAACACAAAACCCACATAAAACAGTAAGATAAAATGACCAAATGGTCATGAAACCAAAAACAAAGCAGTAAATCCATGGACCCATGTCCATTTCATGATTTTGGGATTCTTTTAATGATTAACTCCCCATTTTTCATAAAATGGTTTGATAATACCCATCATTTGGGTATTTCAAACCTAAATAAGAGTTTAACAAACTGAAATAAGAGAAAACAATATGAAACTGGCTACACTAACATGGAACATAGAGAAAACCACTAATCTAAACAAAATACAAACTAAACTAAGCTAAACTACATGCATAATTTAAATAATACAAGAAAATAAATTCTAACTAACTAACCTAACTACACACTGCTCAAGAACTGTAGCTGCCTTCAAGTGTGGAATGTTATGAAGTGACAAGACCAGGGAGTCAACACCTCTATATATAGGCGAGAAACCCTAGGCCCATGGGCCCCCAGGCCTTGAAATTTGAATTCTGGCAAGGCTTACGACGCTATAGATGGATTACGGCGCTATCCTGCTACGGCGCTATGAGTTTAGTGTCGTAGTCTTCCACTTCGAAGACTCTCTCTGTCTCTCAGTGAACAGCCTACGGCGCTATCCTTCTTTTACGGCGCTATACTCGATTACGGCGCTATCCATGCTTAGCGCCGTCCACTCTTCTTCAGACTGTTTCTTTGATTTCCTCCTACGGCGCTAGACCAAGCTACGGCGCTATACATGTTTAGCGTCGTAGTTGTGTCTAGCGTCGTAATATCCTGTAAAATTCAACTTTTTGTGGGTTTTTTATTTGTTTTCCCATCTTTTCATTTCCTTTTTCTTTTCTTTTCTTTTTCTCATGTTTTTGGATTTTTCTAACATAAATATGTCATAAAATTACATATTTATGCATTTTTCATACCAACTCAATATTTTTACAATTATGCATAAATCAGTCCAATTTAACTGCTTTCTTATTTAATATAAGACCGGAATGCGATCAAATGCCCGTTTTAGACACGGAAATGGATTGAAAAATAATGGTCATTTCTGGCCATTATCATCCATCTAGAAGTATCGAAACAAACTAATTTTTCAAGGACAAAGGCCGGCTACTAATGAAGCAGTGGAGGAGATAAAGTGGCTTTTAAGCACATGGCAGAGAGCGGGTAAGGAGGTCACAGAAGCTAACGTGAATGTAATGGAGGTAGGCTTCCCTGAAGGACTCTTTCAGATGTCGAGTATGGGGAAAAAGGTAATCAGACGAGGTCTTGTATGGGTGCGTCCGGAGAGGGGATTGTGGAAGATAAATACGGATGGTTCATCGATGGGGAATCCAGGTCCGGCGGGGATCGGAGGTGTGATAAGAAACGACATGGGGGAAATTATATTCATACTGTCAGCTTTCATTGGGTGTGCGGACTCCACAGAGGCCGAGGTACTGGCTATTAATCGGGTGTGTAAAGCCTTAATTCGGGACCAGGGATTTCCATTACAAAAATTATGTTTTGAATGTGACTCCACGAATGTAGTTGGGTGGCTAAAGGAACCTGGTTTGGTGCCATGGAGATTTAAAGATCTGTTAGGGCCGTTCCTGGATATTGTCAATCATGCCGGGACAGTAACAATCCACCATATTTTAAGGGAACGTAATGCCGAAGCTGACAAGTGGGCAAAAAGGGGTGCTAAAGGTGTTGAATCGGTTGAGGAATCGTATTAAATATCGTTGAGGTACTGAAATTGTAAAGGGGTGAAGAGGGACGTCGAAGCGTAGGCTGTGTAGTTTTGCTTTTACTTTCTTGCAAGTATATTCACAATTGTGAGATGTATTGGTCCACTGAACAAGAATAAAAGTCTTTTCTTCTAAAAAAAATCAATTTAATGCGGAAGCTAAAACAATTAAAACACAGACATAGAATAAGTCTCAACATAAACTACATATAGTCATCGACATAATCTCTAGGCTACAAGTCTCATGAATCGAAAGCGAAAACAAGCCAATTGTCTCAAATAAAAGGCTACCAGCCTAAAGTAGTAAATCACACATGGCCACATGCCAACAGAATATAAATCCTAAGCTCACCAGCCTCAACCAGCAGAATACCAAGTACCAAAAATTAATAATAACATAATATCACATAAACATGGAAAATGTGACATAACATCCTATCTATGTGATCTCTCAAAACCCAAACCCGAATCATGCTCCAACGCCTCCAGGAGGATCTATAAAAACAAACAAAGAAAGGAGTTAGTACAACGTACTGAGCAAGGGATATACATGCAGGGGAATTAAGGGGAAATAATTAGGAATAAACAGAATATAAATAAAGCAAATAAAACATCACACTGTCTCATGCCAGTGTTTTAACCACAAACATACAATTTTATGCAAGTGATGCATTACCTAACATACACCTATCTACCCTATATGCAAATGCAATGAATATGTCTCGCCGACAACCTAAAAACCCTGGCGGTATGAACCCACGGGTGATGATATCATCAACTCTCCATAGGGACCACATGCATTACAGCCCAAATCATCCACCTCGAAGGGCCAACATGCATAACAACCAATCGTCATAGGCTTATGCCAATAATCCACCCTGCAAGGCCACCGGGACTAAACAACACTTGTGAAGACTGCCCGATCAGACTTTCCAATATGTCCGTCCATTTCTCATGCAAAACCATGATTAAAATAATCCACCCTAAAGAGCCAACGGGCATAACAGCCCAAGTAGTACACCCCGAAGGCCCATCGGTAACACTTGTGAAGGTTACCTGATCAATCAGGAGCAATATATCACCCCATTGGGTTGCATATCCGTCAATTCCAATAACATACATATGACAATAACATGATGATTAAGTACCTATTCAATGCTAATTGCATTGTGATACACAATTCCAAAAAAGAATTCAATCTACATCATATCGCCATAGATATTACCATATTCATATTCTTCCTGTCTGCACAACCAACACGCCTCTCACCCAATATTGAAACACATTACTTAAACTTAAATATATATTTATATATACACTAAAACTCGTCTTGGGGCGCGCGCTATGTTGCGCGCGCCGGTGAGTAGAAAATATATTTAAGTTTGTAATGATTTGATAAATAATATGCATGAAAATTGCATCTAAAGAAAATGAGAAATAAAAAATGTTGATTACGAAATGTAACCATACACTAATAATGGCATCAAAAAATAGTTGAGCTATAAACACATGAGAAAAAAATGCTTATAATAAATAGTTTCCGAAGATGGTAAAGTTAAAAGTTTCTTCAGTTTCTTTGGGCAAACTTCATCTGTTATTATGTCTTTTGACGAACAAATTGAATTGTATTCATCTAATTTCATCAAGAGAACTTTGCAACAGATTAAAAATATTTCCAGAAGACATTTTGTAAACAAGGTCCTACCATATTGAGCATACCTATCACATTGTCATAGTCACTGCGAGAAACTTGCACCCGTAAACGACAAATGCTGAGCCCATAAGTGACTACTATCAAATTGACAGGCCCAATCTAATATGTAAAACCCTGTAGCATTGTTTGAGCGATGTCTCAACAACCTGCAAACCACAACCAGAGGCAGACACAAACAGAGTGCGGAATAAATCAAGAACACAAGGAATTTGGTTACCCAGTTCGATCCACTGATCTACATCTGGGGGCTCCAAGCCAGGTTTTCACTAGATTCACCCAAACCATTGAATCACACATCAATACATCTTACACACCCTTACGTTCTAGTGAACTTCTCTATCTACTCATCCTAGACTAGAGAAAGACATGGGAGCATCAACTATCTACCCAAATGCAAGCAATTCACCAGGAGGTGTTAAGATGGTGTTTGGGAATCCTAGCTACTCAACTAATCAAGCTCAATGGTGACACAAACACCTACAATATGCACGGATTGTGTTTACAAAAGTAATCCCAGAAATGCCTAAACACAATCCCAAAAATCCCATAGAAATGTAGAAGACACAACAGCTAAAGCTATACCAGTAGAAGGTGGTTGTTGGTGTCTTCTGTAAACAACGAATATCAGGGGACTTCTGCTTCAGCTCTCAAATTGCCATAATCCAGCTTTGAATCTTCTAATGCTCTGTAAATTGAGCTGAGATTGCGGCTTCCATCTCACAATCCCTCAAGGATGAAGACAGATATTTATATGGGTTTTAAGGCCCATCTGAAACCCTCTAAGGCCTGCTAGGGGAAATGCCACGTCATTGTACTTTTTTGTGCTTTTCCAGGGAAGAGAAATAAGCGTTGTTGGCATGATGTTGCAACAACCAAAAATATAGCGAACATCTTCACAATACTAAAAATATCCCCAACAATCCGAATAAAGGGAAAAAAAGAAAAAAAAAAGGAAAAAAGAAAAAGAAATGAAGGGAAAAAAAATAAAGGAATCATGTAGGTAGTATTATATCAAAGAGAAGTAAATGGGAATAGAATGTTTTAACACTTACATATAATTTAAGACTTAAGCATTTAACAATTTAGAATTTCAGTATGAAGAAAAATCAAATACTCCTAATATACTACATCTGTACCTCATCAGTACCATAATACTTTCACTTGCTTGTTAGATTTCAGTTAGATTGCAAATTTAGCATATTGTTTAATCTTCAAGGTTCTGTTTTCTAGAGGGAAGACAAGGATTGATGGTTAAATTATAATTGGAACTCTACCAAGAAAAAAAAAATCATTTCAACAAAATGAAAAATTTGCATAGAAGCAGAACCTATACATGGTAGAAGATTTCACCTCTGTTTTGAAGACCTCTTCTTAGACTCCCCTTGGTTTCTAGCAGCATTGTTGAACTGCTGATGGCTTACAATAGCATTCGACAAGTATTGGGTTTGGGGAAGATTTAGAAGGCTGCAATGGACAATAATATTATGAGATTAGATTTATACGAAAACAACAAAATAGAATTTGAAATTTGAAATCCGTGAAAGTATCTCAGTAATGAAGACTGCATGATCACCTACTGCAGCACATGGTTATCAACCAAGGTTCTGAACAAGCCATGGAGATATTATTTTAAATATAACTTTACTTCTACAGTAGTATTCCAGGAACACTAAAAAATTTTAACTTTATAAGTAAAGTCTATAGTGACCTTTCCACAAATGTTAGATCTGAGAAAAACTACGTCTAAATAGGAGTATTCAACAAAATCACTAAAGTTCACCATAATGAAATAACATATATTGTCAACACTTGGGCGTTGTGACTCTAATAAAAGATTAGTGTTACATATACCAAACACTGTTTATTATTATGAAATGCAATAGCATATAGGATAGGAATGAACAAACTAGGTGGAATAGCAACAATAGCCCCAGGATTGCACAAGACCTAATCCTTAATGGCCACATCCTAAGCATTTAGTAAAACCCAAAAGAGCGAACCTCGCTTTGAGGAGGTTAACCTTCATCGGACAACCCAAAAGAGCGAACCTCACTTGAGGAAATTTGATTATGTGCACCTGGATGATCCCACTGAGAAACATTTGTTTTTGCATTGTAATAATATTTTACCTAAGAATACATGCAAGAAAGGAAAATTCACAGGACCAATTTGGGTAACAATAGTAATCATAGTAGATAAGAAAGAAGAAAAAAAAAAAAAACTTATTCAAAGAACAAAAGAGCTAGTTTTAAGTAATTGGAAGAATTTTAAATATTTATGACATGCATGTTTTTGCGAGGATGTACTATGATGAACAGTCATGTTGTTGGGTAGAGTTCACTTTAAGAATTGCTTGTTGTTCATTTGCTTGAGATCGACATCTGAGAATACGTTGTCGGCCACTATTAGAGTGTGTCTCCTTTCCGACAACGTCATATTGATAAAAGGATGGAAAAAACCAGAAAAAAAAGCCTCATTGCAAATGATCAAATTGTAAATGATAAAATGTAAAGTAGAGTGCATTATAAAGATATAACTAAAGAGAATGCAGTAATCGGAAGAAATTTAAATATTGCTTAGGCAAACCTGAGAATGCAGTAATCGGAAGAAACTTAAATATTGCTTAGGCAAACCTTTTCTTGTACTGATGCAAAGGGATGTGCACTCATGTAAGGCTGATGGTCGTTTGATGGTTCATTAACGGGACGTTCGTGCAGATGCTAGTGTTCGGCGATTCACAATCCGGTTTCGGGCAGAACCAGAGTGTGTTTCCACTGTGTCAAAGGCCTACCATTTAAAGAATGAAAATACATAAACCTCATTAAAAATGCTAAAATAGGAAAGTATTGGGCATGACACAACTCAAATATAGGGGCAGGAACGAAAAACTAAAAATTTGGCAAGCTATTAATGGAAGACCGAAGCCATATAACTATAGAATCAAAAGAATCGACACAATATAATACATTGGGCAGAGTATGAATATTAGTTTCACAAATCTGTTATAGGCCTGATGTATAATCATAAGCAAGCATAGAGGGCTCATGGATAGTGCTTGAGGGCTCATGGATACTGGATTCCTGATTAATGGCTTGTTGTGCAGCTGCATTGTCCTCACTCATCTGTCATTTAAAAAAGAAATTATAAAAAAACCATTGACATACATATCTTATAATCTATAGAGCATATATAAATGGCTATGCACTAAGGAAATGAACAGGTTTTATGATCTACGGAAAACTTCAGGAAAACTTAGCACGAGTAAGCCCACAAGAAAGCAAGTTTTAGCAGGAAAACTTACCATGAGTAAGCCCACAAGAAAGCAAGTTTTAGCAGGAGAGCAAGTGAATTAATATATACTCATTTTTCATGGTATTTTGCACTTAAATTTAGATCAAACCACATTTGATAGGGTATTTCAGATTCGAATTTCAAGATAATATCATAAAGCCAAGTGAAGATCATACATTTCCAATAAGGATCTAAAACACAAATGAAACTTTAGAGACTCGTAGTTCTTTAACATGAGCTTTTTGTAAATATATCAAGTTTGAATTTACTAAAGGAAAAGAGTTATGATTCATGGGGAAGGGGTTTAAGGATATATTTCACTTTTTATTACTCATGTGGGGTATTCTGATTTCAAACGGCGTTGCGGTTCTCCCCGGCATGAAACTTTTGACAACTTTCACGGTGCAGCCGGGATGGATAATTCAATCTTGACCTTCAGTCTGTCACACTGAAGATCCCCAGCTTTTGGCATCATGAAACTTATCATAGTTTCATGTCATAAAGATCCTTGCCATGAAACGCACTCCCACTGTATGAGTATTTTCTGAAAAATCATAATCCTGGTTTTCAATTTTATTCAGTGAAACCAATTTATGAAGATGGAGTTGGGATTAAGGATATATTATAGGTTATCACGTTTTTATTGCTCATGTTAAGAACTGTGCTCCCGAAAGCACACGGTGTCTAAAGTTGCAGTAATTTATAGTAAGACCGGATCGTTCTCTGGAGGATGTGCGATAGAAGCAGGGTCCACGTCGTTTACTAAGATTTTCCATTCGGTTACTCGATTTAAGTTTTGCAATGGTTTCTAACAACTACTTGACATAATTTAAACTAGATTATGAAAGCAATAAAACTATTCTACAAAGCATGATAAATTATATCTAGAAAGCGATTAAATCTATTTTAAGAAAGCGATAAATATTATTCTACGAAAGCGAATTAAAATATGACGGAAGGGACAGGGAGAAATAATGAAGATTGGACAAGGTTTAGATGAAACACAATTAAACTTCCATTTTAATACACAGATCTTTGTTTGGGATAATCCATCAGTTAGCTAACTCTCATGCTCTCTGTACCATGTTCCCTTTAGCAGACAGGTACTTATGGTAAGAGTTTACATGCTCTTAAGACCTCAATTTCTAAGATACCACAGATAAATAACTCCCCGTGCAATGCCTTGCAAGAGAATGTTAGTCATATGTGGTGGACAAGCAACACCCAACATATCATTAGTTGATATGCCAAGTACTCCTAACGTCCCCCTTGTCACACCCAAAGTCCAAATCTAACCCCAAACTAATCCATAACTCTTAAACCTTTCAACCGGCAGATGCATCTCTGCTTCCGAGCGACCTCTATGAAAGCATTTTAAAGAAAGCAGTAAAGAAAGCATTTAAAAACCTATCGCTCGGAAGTCTTAAAAGATCGTCACAATCCGTTAGTATAAAAGAGCCCCTGGTCTTGGTGACCAGATGCAGATTTAGAACTTCCCAAATATCAGTAAGCCACAGGGCTTATAACATTCGGTTAGTTATGAGATACAAACATGAGTGGAACAGGTCTATGAAGGTTTGTTCCGAATGCACTCACTCAAGACTCAATTTTAGGCTTTGGTGGGAGAAGATAGTAGTTGAAAGAATACTCAACCCTACCATAGAAATCAACCAAGGCCTATATGTTGTTCCTCTAGTATTAATTATCACACTTTGTCCGAATCCAAGTGGAAACGGATTCGATGCAACACTTAATACAAGATTTCCAACACACAGTAATTTTGAGAAACAAATAGATGTTTGAAAATCATTCCCTAAACAGGTACTAAACTCTCAATTAAAACACAGATCCTTTCAATCTAAGTGAGACATACTCGCTGACTCTGCTTCTAAGTTCTCAAAATCAACCCCCAGTAGAAGATGAATTAGTCATAACTGTTGAATTTATCCCTTATTCAGATCCGGATTTTATAGAGTGATTTTTGTGGAAATTTATTGTGCAACATCTGATTTAAATCAAGACTTCTATGTCCAAGGGGAAGGATCCCCAAAATAGTAATGACCACAATATCTACATAATAGTATCATATGTATAAGAGAAGTAAAATAAATACCCCAAAATATATGGTGGGGTTAGACAGAATTTGGTACACGAAGATGAATTAGCCAGAGGCAAGAAGAAATTGGCTAAAAAGAATGCCAGAAATAATTGGGGTTATCCGGACTACAAACATCTGTTGTCCGGGTCCCAAGTATTCCAGATGGAATGATTTGTAGACAGTGAAATGCCTTAAGTGACAGTTGCCGCTGTCACCTTAGACTTTTACTATCTATGAATTTGGATGAAAATCCACATGTTCTATTACTATAATAATTATCAGATGACATTGGCATATGTCATTTGTTATTACTACAGTTCTAGATTCAGGTTTGAAATTAAGATAAAGAAAAGAAAACTGTATCCGGATAGGAGTCAGCTGAGCAGCTATTATGATCCCGGATGGACGAACCGCCAAGGCTTCCACCGACCACTACCCGAACCATGCAAAATAACAACTAGTAATTAATACCCAGAATACGAGCTAATTATCCGTGTGGGAATATCCGCCAACATTAGTCTGATGTTATTTCTTACTAGTTGTTCATACACACCATGAAAGGGAAAATAAACACGGTCAAGAAAATGTTTTTGGCATTGTGTGAGTGTTAATCATACAATAAATAGACACTAGTGGGGTGAGATGTGTAATGGATAAAATTAGATGTAATGGGCCTAGGCCCAATACACCCATGCAGCTTACACACTCTCGAAATAAAATATTTAAGGAGTTTTAAAATAGAAGGAAGAAAGCAATTCGGTCTATTGGGCTAAATGCAAAAGAGACCGAATTGAGGATGCATGAGAAATGAAGTAACACCATACCCAATTAATCCTTGTGAAGTTATGAAGCTTCCTGTAATTCGAATTGTCAAGCAATTCGGTCTAAACCGAATTGGACAATTCGAATTGATGAAGTCATTCCTTCACTCAAATTTGGCTAAGGCATTTACCCCAAAAATGAAGGTGATTCGAATTGTCAATTGAATTCGGTCTAGACCGAACTTGGACAATTCGAGTTGGTGAAATAGAGAAAATAAACCAAGGCATGAAGGGATGGCATGCATACAGTGTGGTCTCCTAAGTCAATTCGGTCTATAAGAGCAATTCGGTCAGTAGACCGAATTGCATAGGCCGAATTGCATGGAGATCACATGAAAACAACTCTTTTTGCTATGCAATTCGATTCTCATGGGCAGATCGGTATAGACCGAATTGCCTAGATCGAATTGCATACAAATTTTCCAAATGAAGCATTTAACAACTATTTTTGCCATGCAATTCCATTTTCATGAGTAATTCGGCCTAGACCGAATTACCTCCAACCGAATTGCATGTCTTTCTCTCTTAAGTGTGGGTTTGGTTTGCATTGTGCGGTATATGATGGATAAGATCTACCTAATCCTTCATTTCATATCAATGTCACTTCACAGCCACACTAATGAGTATTTTTAAGGGGAATAGACCTAGGTTATGTGGCTAACAGGCATTGGCTTGAACCAAAACTCAAGTCTACAAACAAGCAATCAAAGATTAAGGACTCAAGCATAAACTGAATAAAATAAGAACACATGCTCAAAAGCAAGAACACCTACATAATCTAAGGCAACATTAAGCTAATGAAAGCAAATAAAGCAGCGACTGGAAAGCAAGAAAATAAATTCTAACAAGCCTAAGATTATCTAAAATCTAAGAACACTTATTTAAGTCTCTAAGGTGTACAGTTAAGCCACATACCACTTAGCACACATTTATTGAGAATGTAAGTCAACTAGGGCATAATAAATATAACCTAGTTGAAACAAACAAACATTCTACCATTATTGCTAAGGAAAGCATTAAATAGATGCCAAACACTTGAAATGAAAACCCATTTCTGGATTCCTTCTTGTATTGACATCGGAAAGCAATAAACAACCCTAAAACCATTCATTAGCTTGAAGGTAGGGTTCATTCTAACTACAAAGCATTTAAGGTTTATGGAAATGGCTACACTAAGGGTGGTAACCAGCTTCTATGAGACAAAAACTAAACTCAAAAGCAATAAAACTACATTACAAGCATGAAAAATAAATTAACTAAACTAAACTAAACTATACTACCTACCTAACCCTTAAGGGGTGAAGAACCTTCTCCTTCTTTTTGTCTCCCAGCAACTGTCCAAGAGTTTGTGTGTAAGGATAATTCTTGTGTTGAGGAATGTCAGCTTTTATGATTGTTTTCGAAACCCTAGGCCCATCATGCATTTCTCACGTGCTCAGCTGTACTTTCGAATGTGATTCGGTCTCCTCATGCAATTTGGTTTAGATCGAATTGATGCAATTCGAATTGCATGAGGTCTTCCTTCTTGTTCTTGAGCTGGAATGTGGTATTCATCCATCAATTCGGTCTATGGGTAGACCGAATTGGCCTTGTCGAATTGAAGATGGCTCCTGCTTGGCTTCTTTGCTTTAAGGTAATTCGGTCTATGCAGTTAATTCGGTATAGATCGAATTGCATAGATCGAACCTCTTCTTTCTGTTTTGCTCCAAGTCTTCTTTCTTTCCATAGTGTAATTCGGTCTAGGGGTCAATTCGGTTTAGACCGAATTGTCTTAGACCGAATTGGTTGCTATTTTCTTCCTCAACACTTCTCTTTTCTTCTTTTCTTTCAGCAATTCGGTCTATTGAGCAATTCGATATAGGTCGAATTGCCTATAGACCGAATTGGTCTTCAACACTTAGCCAAATTTTCAGATTGTGGGATTTTCATTCTTTTTCCCATCTTTTTGATTTTTGTGGGCTATCTTATTCTTTTGCCCATCTTTTCATTCCTTTTTCTTTTTTTTTCCTTTTTTCATGTTTTTGGATTTTTCTAACACAAATGCAACTAAAATTGCATATTTTGTGTCTTTCATTACCAGCTTGATATTTTTACAAACTTGCATCAATCTGTCATATTCAACTGCTTTCTTATTGAAATAAGATGGGATTTCGATCAAAATGTCCGTCTTAGACACGGAAATGGATTGGAAATAATGGACAATTTTGGCCATTATCAACAAATCATATAAATATTTTAACCATAAAATAAAAAAAAAAACAACAACAAAATAATATAGTCAACAAATCGCAATTTAAGTAGACGCGAACAATGAGGATTATATAGAAAACGCTAAAATAAAAAGACACAAAGAATATTCACCCAAGTCCGTAATTTGTTTCTCATCAATTAGCTATGAATGCGGCTGTTAGTAATAAAAATCTTCAGTAAACAACAATCATATATGCCCCAAAAAAAACAAAAAGGATCGCCCTAAAAACCACACCTACATGCTGCACAAGCATATAAACCTGCAAAAAAATATATAATCCAACTAAAGCCTCATCAACTACAAACAACAGAAAAAGAATTCACAAAATGGAAACCCCTAACAAATACCATAAACCTTTAATTCAATGGCACAAAATAAATCATAGAGAATCAATGATAGATAATGAAATAAGTTGTACAAAGACGAAACAAAGCGAACAAAAATCAGCAATAAAGCATCACAGACATACTCCCTATTTCTGAATCTACTAAAAAAATTGCCAACATAAACAATCCAAAACCCATCAACCCTATCATAATTTAACTTCTACAACCCTTGCACGGCCATGATTTCCAAAATTCTCAACAAAAGAAAAATGAAGAGACATGGAAGCTCATCCCACCAAATCATTCTTTAACTGCGACCACTAATCCTTACAGCATTCTCCAATCCCCAATCAAGATTAAAAATTGGCAATAAAACAAATAGCAATCGACAGAAGAATCCATGAGATGCCAAAAAATATTCGACGATAAGGTAACCACACAACATTTGAGAATGAAAGACGAAGCCACAACAATCAACAATCAAAAGAATCAACACCAGCATAATCCACCAAGGGTGGGTTTAGGCCATATTAAACATTTCGCGAGAGGGAACACGGGGGAAAAATAGTGAAGTGTGAAAAGTGAAAGTGAGGGAAAATAGGGGGAATGAGGAATATAAAGGGGTAGGGGATGTGGTGATTCGGTCTGTTAGAGACCGAACCATCAATTCGGTCGAGACCGAATTGATGTGGTCTCAAGTGTTTGCGAAGGATTTGGTCTCTTAGGCCAATTCGGTCTAGACCGAATTGGCATAGAGACCGAATTGGAATGGGGAGCAAACACACTCTTTCTGCAATGAAGTCTTTTGAAGTCAATTCGGTCTTAGACCGAATTGATTCAGAGATCGAATTACAGCCAGATGACCGAACCTGATTACTTAGAAAAATTTGAGGGATGCTTTTGTGAGGCAATTCGGTCTATGTGGGCAATTCGATCTAGACCGAATTACCTTATAGATCGAATTGCTCACTTGCATAAATAAAACTAAGGAAACACAGATGCCTTTTGTAGATCAATTCGATCTATTTTAAAATCAATTCGGCCTAGACCGAACTGCCATAGATCGAATTGCTACTTGGCCAAATTTACACAAGGATGGAGGATGTGTCTTGGGGAAGCCAATTCAGTCTCTAGGGCCAATTCGGTGTAGACCGAATTTGCTTGGAGATCGAATTGTTTGAAAATTTCCAAGGCATACATCCAATGCGATCTGTCTCAAACAATTCTATGTAGACCGAATTGGCTTGAGATAAAATAGATCGCATTCCACACTTATAAAAATTTTGAAATTTTTCAAATTTCAAATTTTCTGAAATTATGGATTTTCTCAAAAATTAACACACTGAAAGCACATATTAAACAGAATTAAACATTCCTCTATGGTGAATTGCTTGCATAAATTAAGTTGGATTAACACCCTTATTTTATGGAGTTATTCCGGGTTTTAAATTTCTCTAAATTCCGAAATTACTTTCCATTAAATTTGGTATTAATCCAATCAGGAACCTGGTTTTCGTAGCTTTATCCTTCTTTTTGTTGTTTCCATGAATTCCTGCAAAGCAAACATAGGAGAAATTATTAGATTTTCTCCAAATATCAACATCCTCACATTTAGAGTCTTGGTACTCTAAATGTTTAGTTGATCTTTGGGTACTTATCGTTCGAGACGAATAGATACATAAAAGACAATTATATAGAAATACAAATATAAATATCTATTGAGCATAGTCCGGCTCTGATGTCATTTGAACTTCCTTTACGGGGTCGAACTGCCCTAGATACTCCTTCAACCTGTGTCCATTCACCACCAGCTCTCCTTTGTCAGTTCGAATCCTGACAGCTCCACTTTCAAACACGTGCACCACTTCGTATGGCCCTTCCCATCTGGATTTAAGCTTTTCGGGGAATAGCTTCAACCTAGAATTAAATAACAAGACATTTTGGCCAATATAGAAGTGTTTAGACTTTATGCGACGATCGTGTAACTTCTGGGTCCGCTCTTTGTAAATCCTCGAGCTTTCATAAGCTTGCGCACGTATTTCCTCAATTTCATTGAGGTCCAACTTGCGTTTACTCTGAGCTACTCGTGGGTCAAAATTAAGCGTTTTTACGGCCCAGTAAGCCTTATGCTCTAGTTCTACGGGCAAATGACAGGCTTTTCCAAAGATAAGCCTGTATGGGGACATCCCAATGGGAGTCTTGAATGCAGTGCGGTATGCCCATAGAGCATCATTGAGTCTACGTGACCAGTCCTTGCGGGTTATCCCCATAGTGGCTTCGAGTATATGTTTGATTTCGCGGTTTGATACCTCGACTTGGCCACTGGTTTGGGGATGATAAGGCGTGCCGATCTTGTGGAGAATCCCACTTTTGCTCATGAGATTTGCAAAAGCTTTGTTGACAAAGTGGGTTCCTCCATCAGATATGATTACCCTAGGTACACCAAATCTATTGAAAATGTTGTTCTTCAAAAATTTTATGACTTGGTAACCATCGTTGGTTGGCAGCGCAACCGCCTCGACCCACTTGGACACGTAATCGACAGTTACCAAGATGTAGTGATTTCCATCAGACATCGGGAATGGTCCCATGAAGTCAATACCCCATACATCGAAAATCTCAAGGATGAGAATTCCTTTTTGAGGCATTTCATCCCTCTTGGAGATATTCCCTAATCTTTGGCATTTGTCGCAAGCCTTAACAAACGCCTTACAATCCTCGTAAATGGTAGGCCAATAGAACCACACTCGAGCACCTTGTGAGCTGTTCGAGTGGGGCCATGGTGACCTCCATATTCCGATTTATGACATTTTTTAGCGATTTGGTAAGCCTCGTGCTCAGTTACACAACGTCTAATAATCGAATCTGCACAATGCTTGAAGAGGTAAGGATCTTCCCAGAAGTAGTTGGCTACATCTTGGTTGAACCTTGCTTTCTGCCTCGTGCTCTAGAATTGCGGGGTTATTCCACATGCTAAAAAGTTAGCAATGTCGGAAAACCATGGACAAGCCTGATCATGAAGATGCCAGGCAAACAATTGTTCGTCCGGAAAATTTTCATTAACAGCTATCTCATTTTTATCATTATCTAACCGAGACAAATGGTCAGCAGCACCATTGTCTTTGCCTTTTCTATCTTTTATTATGATATCGAATTCTTGCAGCAAGAGTACCCACCTGATTAAATGAGGTTTGGCGTCTTGTTTGCCAAACAAGTATCTCAATGCAGAGTGATCGGTGTATACTATGGTTTTCGTACCAATGAGGTATTGCCTGAATTTATCAAACGCGAAAACCACAGCATACATCTCTTTCTCCGTGGTGGTGTAATTGACTTGGGTTTCAGTCAGGGCATGGCTGGCGTAATGAATTACGCAATGCCTTCCTTCCTTATGTTGCCCAAGAACTGCACCCACGGCGAGATCACTTGCATCGCACATGACCTCGAAAGGCATTGACCAATCGGGTGGTTGCACTATTGGGGCAGAAATCAACATCTTTTTGAGCGTGTCAAAGGCTTGAACACACGCTTCACTTATTACGAAAGAATTTTCTTTACAAAGCAAATTAGTGAGCGGCTTGGCAATTTTAGAAAAATCTTTAATGAACCTCCAGTAAAAACCGGCATGCCCTAAGAAACTCCTAACTGCTTTTATTGAGTTTGGTAATGGAAGGTTGGATATGACTGAGACCTTGGCCCTATCGACTTCGATGCCTGCGCGCGAGATGCGCTGACCCAACACTATTCCTTCGGTGACCATAAAATGGCACTTTTCCCAGTTTAAAACTAGGTTAGTGTCCTCGCATCTTTTTAAAATTTTTGCAAGATTTGTCAAACATTCATCAAAAGTATCTCCATACACAGAGAAGTCATCCATGAAAACTTCAATGCATTTTTCGATAAATTCTGAGAAAATAGACATCATGCATCGTTGAAAAGTGGCAGGCGCATTGCAAAGTCCAAAAGGCATGCGCCTGTACGCAAAAGTTCCGTATGGGCACGTGAAAGTGGTCTTATCGTGATCTTCACTAGCTATTACAATCTGATTGTAGCCAGGGTACCCATCCAAAAAGCAATAGTACTCCCTTCCGGCCAACCTCTCCAGCATCTGATCAATGAATGGCAAGGGAAAATGATCCTTCCGCGTAGCGGTGTTAAGCTTCCGGTAGTCGATGCAAACTCTCCAACCGGTCACTGGGCGCGTTGCCACTTCTTCTCCTTGCTCATTAGTCGTTATGCACATTCCTCCACGCTTAGGTAGTACCTGCACTGGGCTAACCCATTTGCTGTCAGATATAGGATAGATGATACCAGCATCTAAGAGCTTGATAACTTCTTTCCTTACCACTTCTTGCATATGAGGGTTCAGACGCCTTTGTGGTTGCCTTGAGGGCTTGTACTCCTCTTCCATTAAAATTCTGTGCATGCAAACAGAAGGGCTTATTCCTTTTATATCAGAAATGGTCCATCCAATTGCATGTACATATTTCTTTAGAATGTCTACCAGAGCTTTTTCTTGTTCTTGTGTCAGCTTAGCTGACACAATTACCGGTAATCTTTTATGTTCAGTGAGAAAGACGTACTTAAGATGATCCGAAAGTATTTTAAGTTCAAGCTCTGGCGGACATTCAACGGAAGGTAGTAATTTGCGAGAATTGGTCGGGGTGAGAGATCAGATTTACCTTCAGGACCCTGTGTCAGTACAGGGTCCACTTCCTCTTCCGTGGTGCTCTCTTCCTCCTTCTGAGTGAATTCAACACCGTCAAATTCTTCAAGATCCCCCAGTGATAGGGTCTTCGAAGTGCACAGCGTTGCAGCTTCTTTGTTGATCAGCACCTCCAGGCGTCAGTACCTGTTTTGAAATTTTGTCCGTCACATCAGTCATAGAGTCCATGCTCTCATCCTCACACCTACCATCTATTACATCAAATTTGGAACAAATTTTCTCAGACGGAAACTTCTGCAGCTTTCCCATGTTAAAATCCAACTCTTCTTCTCTGACTCGGAGCTTGATTTGATTTGATCGCGCGTCTATAAGTGCACCACCGGTTGAGAGAAAGGGGCGGCCTAAGATCAGTGGCATCTCGTAGTCCTCTTCTATATCCAGAATAATGAAGTCGACGGGAAAGAGGGTCCCTCTCGTCTTGACAATTACATCCTTCAGGATTCCGATTGGATGGGCGACCGACCGGTCTGCCAGCTGTAGTTTCATTGTAACCGGCTCAATTACACCTAAGTGAAGACGTTTTTCCATGGCAAGTGGCATAACATTGATGCTTGATCCCAGATCGCACAACCCTTTTCCAACATTGGTTTTCCCGATGTGGACTGGCAGTGTAATGCAGCCTGGATCCTCTCTCTTCTCCGGTAACACTCTCTGGATGATGGCGCTGCAACTGCTGTTCAAAATCACCACTTCATCCTGCTCGAATTTTCTCCTCCCTGAAATCATTTCTTTAAGAAATTTAGCATAGACGGGCATTTCTGAAATCATTTCTACCAATGGAATAGTGATCTCGACAGCTTTCAGTCTTTCTAGAAACTTTTTAAATTTTTCATCTTGTTCCTTATTTTTAAGACGTGCAGGGTATGGCACCCTTGGCATGTACTTATTATTATCTATTTTTGGTGGTAAAGAGAAGGAAGTTGTACCTTCACCCATACCCTCTTCAGCTTCATTTGCAGCTTCAGCCTGCGAGTTAGCTGTATCTGATTTATCCTGTACCAGCTCAATACTTTCATCTCCTTCAATCTTTTCCTTTTCCTTTTCCACCTCCAATGAAACCTTTACTTTCATGGCTTTCTTCTTTGCAGATCCAATATTTCCCTTCAGAGTCTTACCCCCCGGCAATGTGATTGCCTTGCATTGCGGATTGGCTTCAGTGCTGCTTGGCAGTGTTCCTTTCCCCCTGTTCTGCAATTCCTTAGCCAATTGGGTGACTTGCGTCTCCACATTCTTGATTGATGACTGCAGCTGCTGGTTTATCTCCCTTTGATTGGAAATAAACTCAGTCATCAAATTCTCCAGACGAGATGGTGGCTTTTGGTTGTATTGCTGATTCTGATCAGGTTGGGATTGGAAGTTCTGGAAATTTTGGCCTTGGTTTTGGTTGGGCCTCTGTTGGATTTGGGGTTGAAAATTTTGGTTCTGGTTCTGGATGTTCTGGGCTCTCTGCTGGACGAATCCTTGATTCTGAGGTCTGAAGTTCTGCTGAAAGTTTTGATTTGCAAACTGGTTTGGCTGGTTAGGCTGTGTCAACAAATGCGCATTGAATGCATTGTTGTTGGAATAGGAGAGGTTGGGGTGGCGATTCTGGTAGTTCCCTGCATAATTGCAGCTTTCAGTAGCTAGTTGTTGGCAGGTGTCAGTTGGATGTGGTCCCTGACATAGCCCACAAATTACTTCCGATTGCTGTGTTTGTGCCTGACCAGACGAAGCTCCTGCCTGAGAAGTACCCGCTCCCTTTCCTTTCTCTTGTCCTAGCTGTATCGCAGCTACCTGTTCCTGCAATTTTTCGAAACCTGTTTTTCCATCACTTACAGCAAAAACTTTTCTAGGAGGATCAGCCTTCTTGTCATTGCTGTTCAACACAGATCTGTTGACAGACATTGTCTCAATCTTTTCCCAGGCTTGATCCATGGGCAGATGGAGTAAATGTCTTCCGCCTGCGGCGTCCAACATCATTCTCCATGGATGGGTGAGTCCTCCATAGAATTTCCTCAGTTGCTCCCACGGTTGGTATCCGTGTTGGGGGCATCGCCTCAAAAGGCTGGCGAATCTTTCCTTTGCGTCATACAATGACTCGTCCGGCTTCATCTTGAACTCTCCAATTTTCTTCCGTCCTTCATCTATCTTAGATTCCGGAAAATATTTTAACAGAAAGCTCCTCACTAAATCTGCCCAGGTACTCCTCTGATTTATGGGCAATGATTTATACCAGTCCCTGGCACCACTAAATAAAGAGAAAGGAAACAACATTAGTCTTATAGCATCAGGTGATACTCCCTGATTTTTTATTGTGTCACAGAGCTCCAGGAAGGTTTGGAGATGATCATGGGGATCCTCATGATTTGCACCGCAAAATTGATTGTTCTGCACCAAGTTGATGAGTGCCGGTTTGAGCTCAAAATTGCGTGCAGGGAATTGTGCTCTCCCAGGCCTATCCAAATAGGGCTCCACGATGGGCTGCATAAAATCAGTTGCTGCCTGCTGCTGTTGATTTCCTTGATCTGGTTTATTTTGGTACTGCTGGTGATAGTTAGGATTCTGCTGAAATATATTTTCAGGATCATGGGGATTGTTTTGGAATTGATCCTGATTGAAGGCTTGATTCTGGTATTGCTGGTTTGGCATATTTTGGTTTTGTTGGTTATATTGGTTAGGGGGTGGTGGTTGTTGGTGGAACTGCTGATATTGTTGCTGATTTGGATTAGGTAGGTCTTCCTCCTCGTTTGCACGATTCGGGTGTTCTACCATACCCCCATCAGCTCCATTACCAGGATTATTGGGCGGTTGGTCTAATGGCAAGATCGGGGGAATGTCTTGGTTCTCTGCCATATCGGATATGTCACTGCTTGTGGTTTCGGGTGAGGTACGAGTCCGGGCTTCCTGCTCTTTCCTTCGTCTGGCTTGCGCCCTCAGTTGGCGAGCAGTCCTTTCTATCTCTAGATCGAATGGTAGCTCAGGCAATGTGGCCTTTCTCCTTTGCATAAGCAGCTTGTATCAAGATTTGGTAGCACCTGCACAACCCCCAGGTTAGTAATGATTCACAAATATATACAAAAACTATCTATGAGTAAATCAGGAATGTATTTCTCTTAATAAACGGCGTTGCATCCTCCCCGGCAACGGCGCCATGAAACTTTAGAGACTCTTAGTTCTTTAACATGAGCTTTTTGTAAAATATATCAAGTTTGAATTTACTAAAGGAAAAGAGTTATGATTCATGGGGAAGGGGTTTAAGGATATATTTCACTTTTTATTACTCATGTGGGGTATTCTGATTTCAAACGGCGTTGCGGTTCTCCCCGGCATGAAACTTTTGACAACTTTCACGGTGCAGCCGGGATGGATAATTCAATCTTGACCTTCAGTCTGTCACACTGAAGATCCCCAGCTTTTGGCATCATAAAACTTATCATAGTTTCATGTCATAAAGATCCTTGCCATGAAACGCACTCCCACTGTATGAGTATTTTCTGAAAAATCATAATCCTGGTTTTCAATTTTATTCAGTGAAACCAATTTATGAAGATGGAGTTGGGATTAAGGATATATTATAGGTTATCACGTTTTTATTGCTCATGTTAAGAACTGTGCTCCCGAAAGCGCACGGTGTCTAAAGTTGCAGTAATTTATAGTAAGACCGGATCGTTCTCTGGAGGATGTGCGATAGAAGCAGGGTCCACGTCGTTTACTAAGATTTTCCATTCGGTTACTCGATTCAAGTTTTGCAATGGTTTCTAACAAATAATTGACATAATTTAAACTAGATTATGAAAGCAATAAAACTATTCTACAAAGCATGATAAATTATATCTAGAAAGCGATTAAATCTATTTTAAGAAAGCGATAAATATTATTCTACGAAAGCGAATTAAAATATGACGGAAGGGACAGGGAGAAATAATGAAGATTGGACAAGGTTCAGATGAAACACAATTAAACTTCCATTTTAATACACAGATCTTTGTTTGGGATAATCCATCAGTTAGCTAACTCTCATGCTCTCTGTACCATGTTCCCTTTAGCAGACAGGTACTTATGGTAAGAGTTTACATGCTCTTAAGACCTCAATTTCTAAGATACCACAGATAAATAACTCCCCGTGCAATGCCTTGCAGAGAATGTTAGTCATATGTGGTGGACAAGCAACACCCAACATATCATTAGTTGATATGCCAAGTACTCCTAACGTCCCTCTTGTCACACCCAAAGTCCAAATCTAACCCCAAACTAATCCATAACTCTTAAACCTTTCAACCGGCAGATGCATCTCTGCTTCCGAGCGACCTCTATGAAAGCATTTTAAAGAAAGCAGTAAAGAAAGCATTTAAAAACCTATCGCTCGGAAGTCTTAAAAGATCGTCACAATCCGTTAGTATAAAAGAGCCCCTGGTCTTGGTGACCAGATGCAGATTTAGAACTTCCCAAATATCAGTAAGCCACAGGGCTTATAACATTCGGTTAGTTATGAGATACAAACATGAGTGGAACAGGTCTATGAAGGTTTGTTCCGAATGCACTCACTCAAGACTCAATTTTAGGCTTTGGTGGGAGAAGATAGTAGTTGAAAGAATACTCAACCCTACCATAGAAATCAACCAAGGCCTATATGTTGTTCCTCTAGTATTAATTATCACACTTTGTCCGAATCCAAGTGGAAACGGATTCGATGCAACACTTAATACAAGATTTCCAACACACAGTAATTTTGAGAAACAAATAGATGTTTGAAAATCATTCCCTAAACAGGTACTAAACTCTCAATTAAAACACGGATCCTTTCAATCTAAGTGAGACCTACTCGCTGACTCTGCTTCTAAGTTCTCAAAATCAACCCCCAGTAGAAGATGAATTAGTCATAACTGTTGAATTTATCCCTTACTCAGATCCGGATTTTATAGAGTGATTTTTGTGGAAATTTATTGTGCAACATCTGATTTAAATCAAGACTTCTATGTCCAAGGGGAAGGATCCCCAAAATAGTAATGACCACAATATCTACATAATAGTATCATGCATACATGTATAAGAGAAGTAAAATAAATACCCCAAAATATATGGTGGGGTTAGACAGAATTTGGTACACGAAGATGAATTAGCCAGAGGCAAGAAGAAAATGGCTAAAAAGAATGCCAGAAATAATTGGGGTTATCCGCACTACAAACATCTGCTGTCCGGGTCCCAAGTATTCCAGATGGAATGATTTGTAGACAGTGAAATGCCTTAAGTGACAGTTGCCGCTGTCACCTTAGACTTTTACTATCTATGAATTTGGATGAAAACCCACATGTTCTATTACTGTAATAATTATCAGATGACATTGGCATATGTCATTTGTTATTACTACAGTTCTAGATTCAGGTTTGAAATTAAGATAAAGAAAAGAAAACTGTATCCGGATAGGAGTCAGCTGAGCAGCTATTAAGATCCCAGATGGACGAACCGCCAAGGCTTCCACCGACCACTACCCGAACCATGCAAAATAACAACTAGTAATTAATACCCAGAATACGAGCTAATTATCCGTGTGGGAATATCCGCCAACATTAGTCTGATGTTATTTCTTACTAGTTGTTCATACACACCATGAAAGGGAAAATAAACACGGTCAAGAAAATGTTTTTGGCATTGTGTGAGTGTTAATCACACAATAAATAGACACTAGTGGGGTGAGATGTGTAATGGATAAAATTAGATGTAATGGGCCTAGGCCCAATACACCCATGCAGCTTACACACTCTCGAAATAAAATATTTAAGGAGTTTTAAAATAGAAGGAAGAAAGCAATTCGGTCTATTGGGCTAAATGCAAAAGAGACCGAATTGAGGATGCATGAGAAATGAAGTAACACCATACCCAATTAATCCTTGTGAAGTTATGAACCTTCCTCTAATTCGAATTGTCAAGCAATTCGGTCTAAACCGAATTGGACAATTCGAATTGATGAAGTCATTCCTTCACTCAAATTTGGCTAAGGCATTTACCCCAAAAATGAAGGTGATTCGAATTGCCAATTAAATTCGGTCTAGACCGAACTTGGACAATTCGAGTTGGTGAAATAGAGAAAATAAACTAAGGCATGAAGGGATGGCATGCATACAGTGTGGTCTCCTAAGTCAATTCGGTCTATAAGAGCAATTCGGTCAGTAGACCGAATTGCATAGGCCGAATTGCATGGAGATCACATGAAAACAACTCTTTTTGCTATGCAATTCGATTCTCATGGGCAGATCGGTATAGACCGAATTGCCTAGATCGAATTGCATACAAATTTTCCAAATGAAGCATTTAACAACTATTTTTGCCATGTAATTCCATTTTCATGAGTAATTCGGCCTAGACCGAATTACCTCCAACCGAATTGCATGTCTTTCTCTCTTAAGTGTGGGTTTGGTTTGCATTGTGCGGTATATGATGGATAAGATCTACCTAATCCTTCATTTCACATCAATGTCACTTCACAGCCACACTAATGAGTATTTTTAAGGGGAATAGACCTAGGTTATGTGGCTAACAGGCATTGGCTTGAACCAAAACTCAAGTCTACAAACAAGCAATCAAAGATTAAGGACTCAAGCATAAACTGAATAAAATAAGAACACATGCTCAAAAGCAAGAACACCTACATAATCTAAGGAAACATTAAGCTAATGAAAGCAAATAAAGGAGCGACTGGAAAGCAAGAAAATAAATTCTAACAAGCCTAAGATTATCTAAAATCTAAGAATACTTATTTGAGTCTCTAAGGTGTACAGTTAAGCCACATACCACTTAGCACACATTTATTGAGAATGTAAGTCAACTAGGGCATAATAAATATAACCTAGTTGAAACAAACAAACATTCTACCATTATTGCTAAGGAAAGCATTAAATAGATGCCAAACACTTGAAATGAAAACCCATTTCTGGATTCCTTCTTGTATTGACATCGGAAAGCAATAAACAACCCTAAAACCATTCATTAGCTTGAAGGTAGGGTTCATTCTAACTACAAAGCATTTAAGGTTTATGGAAATGGCTACACTAAGGGTGGTAACCAGCTTCTATGAGACAAAAACTAAACTCAAAAGCAATAAAACTACATTACAAGCATGAAAAATAAATTAACTAAACTAAACTAAACTATACTACCAACCTAACCCTTAAGGGGTGAAGAACCTTCTCCTTCTTTTTGTCTCCCAGCAACTGTCCAAGAGTTTGTGTGTAAGGATAATTCTTGTGTTGAGGAAGGTCAGCTTTTATACTTGTTTTCGAAACCCTAGGCCCATCATGCATTTCTCACGTGCTCAGCTGTACTTTCGAATGTGATTCGGTCTCCTCATGCAATTCGGTTTAGATCGAATTGATGCAATTCGAATTGCATGAGGTCTTCTTTCTTGTTCTTGAGCTGGAATGTGGTATTCATCCATCAATTCGGTCTATGGGTAGACCGAATTGGCCTTGTCGAATTGAAGATGGCTCCTGCTTGGCTTCTTTGCTTTAAGGTAATTCGGTCTATGCAGTTAATTCGGTATAGATCGAATTGCATAGATCGAACCTCTTCTTTCTGTTTTGCTCCAAGTCTTCTTTCTTTCCATAGTGTAATTCGGTCTAGGGGTCAATTCGGTTTAGACCGAATTGGTTGCTATTTTCTTCCTCAACACTTCTCTTTTCTTCTTTTCTTTCAGCAATTCGGTCTATTGAGCAATTCGATTTAGGTCGAATTGCCTATAGACCGAATTGGTCTTCAACACTTAGCCAAATTTTCAGATTGTGGGATTTTCATTCTTTTTCCCATCTTTTTGATTTTTGTGGGCTATCTTATTCTTTTGCCCATCTTTTCATTCCTTTTTCTTTTTTTTCCTTTTTTCATGTTTTTGGATTTTTCTAACACAAATGCAACTAAAATTGCATATTTTGTGTCTTTCATTACCAGCTTGATATTTTTACAAACTTGCATCAATCTGTCATATTCAACTGCTTTCTTATTGAAATAAGATGGATTTCGATCAAAATGTCCGTCTTAGACACGGAAATGGATTGGAAATAATGGACAATTTTGGCCATTATCAACAAATCATATAAATATTTTAACCATAAAATAAAAAAAAAACAACAACAAAATAATATAGTCAACAAATCGCAATTTAAGTAGACGCGAACAATGAGGATTATATAGAAAACGCTAAAATAAAAAGACACAAAGAATATTCACCCAAGTCCGTAATTTGTTTCTCATCAATTAGCTATGAATGCGGCTGTTATGAATAAAAATCTTCAGTAAACAACAATCATATATGCCCCAAAAAAAACAAAAAGGATCGCCCTAAAAACCACACCTACTTGCTGCACAAGCATATAAACCTGCAAAAAAATATAGAATCCAACTAAGCCTCATCAACTACAAACAACAGAAAAAGAATTCACAAAATGGAAACCCCTAACAAATACCATAAACCTTTAATTCAATGGCACAAAATAAATCATAGAGAATCAATGATAGATAATGAAATAAGTTGTACAAAGACGAAACAAAGCGAACAAAAATCAGCAATAAAGCATCACAGACATACTCCCTATTTCTGAATCTACTAAAAACATTGCCAACATAAACAATCCAAAACCCATCAACCCTATCATAATTTAACTTCTACAACCCTTGCACGGCCATGATTTCCAAAATTCTCAACAAAAGAAAAATGAAGAGACATGGAAGCTCATCCCACCAAATCATTCTTTAACTGCGACCACTAATCCTTACAGCATTCTCCAATCCCCAATCAAGATTAAAAATTGGCAATAAAACAAATAGCAATCGACAGAAGAATCCATGAGATGCCAAAAAATATTCGACGATAAGGTAACCACACAACATTTGAGAATGAAAGACGAAGCCACAACAATCAACAATCAAAAGAATCAACACCAGCATAATCCACCAAGGGTGGGTTTAGGCCATATTAAACATTTCTCCTCTCTCTCGTCCCTTCCCCTCCCAAATTCGATTATCCCATTTTCTCCAAATCCCGTTGAGCCAGGCAGGCGAGCGGCGGCGATAGGTGACGGCACAGGCAGGCGGCGGCGGCAGGCGGTGGGCGGGCGGCGGCATAAAGTTTCTTCTTTCTTCTCTCTTGTCTTTCTTCCCATGTTTTCTTGTTTTCAATTTCAGTGTCTTGCCATGAATCCTCTATAATAAAAACAAGGCTTCTTTCAATTTTTAGCTTAGTTAAGGGGATTTGATTTTGGTGAGAAAAAAATTATGAAACGGGTCTCGTTACTGTTGCAGATTTGAAGTCAAGCATTTCAAAGAAGAAACCCTTTCGTCCCATTTCAAGTACAAGGCATCTCAAGTATTATTTAAAAATATTATTAAATTTTTAATATAGAATTTTAACTATTTCATTTATAAGGAAATTAATTTTTTATTTAACAATTCAATGCGCCAAACACTGTATAATAACGGTATAGGGTGCCACCAAACACTGTATAACATTAATTTAATACAATACACCATAAGACAATACACCCGGATTAAATAATACAATACACCATAATACAATACAATGTTCCAAATGTGCCCTTAAAAGTCAAGTGCACATGCTCATAACATATCCTCTAATGTCCTTATTTGTTTTCTCTGTTTGATCATCTGACTCAGTATGCCATGTAGTGCTCATGCTAATATGAATGCCTAAAGCTATCTGCACATCCTTACAAATTTAGACATGAACCTTGAATCCCAATCACACACGATCTCCTTGGGAATCCCAAACCTCCTGACCACATGTTGAATATAAGCCTGGTAAATTGACTCATACTCCATGTCAGTTTCATAGGTATAAAAACAACACTCTTGGTTAAGCGATCAACTACCACCCAAATCCATAGAAATAGATTCTCACTTCCACTCAGGGATTGCGAGAGGCTGTAGCAAACTCATTGGTCTCATATGTTCAACTTTCACCCACTGACATGTGGCACACATAGCCACATAATCTGTTATGTCCCTTTTCATGTTATTCCACCAGTAGGTCTTTTTGATGTCTTTATACATCTTCATGTCCCCTGGATGAATAGAGTAAGGAGTGGTGTGAGCCTCATCCATGACCTTCTTCTTCAGGTCATCACAGCAATCGGGAATGCACCATTTGTCGCCATGTATCACCATCCCCTTTCCATCTATTCGGAATCCCAGAGCCTTACCTTCCTGAATTTTCTGTCCCAATAATGACATTTTTCCGGTATCATGTTGACTAGCAAATATCTCATCAATCAAGGATGATGTTGTGACTAACATGTTTAAATTGTGCTGAACAGAGCCGCGAGAAACTACCTGAACCTCAAGTCTGGGTAATTCCCTGCACCATTTAGGCATCACCCCCAAAGAAGCCAATGCGTTATGCTCTTTCCTACTCAAAGCATCCGACCCCCGATTTGCCTTCCCCTCAATATACTGGATATCAGTATCATAGTCCTGTAGCAACTCCATCCACCTTCTCTGTCTGCCACTCATATGATCCGATGTATAAAAACACTTTAAATTCTTATTATCGAAGTAATCCTTACACTTAGCCCCATACTGGTAGTGCCTCCAGATCTTCAGAGCATGAATTACCGCTACCATCTTCAAATCATGTGTGGGGTAGTTATGCTCTTGTGGCGTAAGCTGTCGAGATGCATAAACGGTCAACTTTCCATACTACATCAACACACAAACTAAACCCTAAAGTTGGATGTCTGTATAAACCTCATACTCAGTGGTATAGGGCTCTAATAACATTTGTAACGTCTCAGTCACACCCACTTGTAGATATTATCCGCTTTGGGCTAACCCCCTTCACGGCTTTAAAACGCGTCTACGAGGGAGAGGTGTCTACACCCTTATAAGGCATGCTTCGTTTCACTCTCCAACCGATATAGGATGTCACAATTTTTTATATTTAATTTATTTAATTTTTATTTTATGTTATACTCCCTCCGTCCCACTAATAGTGTCCCATTTTTTGGGCACGGTCTTTTATATCGGGATGGTTAGCATTTAATGTAGGAGTAGATTAGTATTTAAAGTGGGGATAAATTAAGAATTTATGTGATGTGATTGGATTGTGTTTGAATTTTTTATTGATTTATTTACGTGTGATGTGATAGTTGTGTGTATGAAATTTTAATATATTTATTTATTGATGTGATATGATGAGAGTGGGTTTGTATTTAATTATTTCCTAAAAAGGAATGAGACAATTGAAGTGAGACGGAGCAAAAAGGAAAGTGAGACGGATGGAGTATAATTTAATTCTGGAAGTTATTATTATTATTATTATTATTATTATTATTATTATTATTAATGCAATTAATTTTATTTATTATTATGTTTTTTTTAGTTTTTTCATATATATTTATTTTATTTTTATTTATTATTTATTTTAATGAATATTTATTTTGTGTAAGGTATTTTGAGCATGATATTTTATGTAGTGATAGATAATATTTAATGTAGGTTATATTAGTATTTGATGCGGCAGGTATTGTGATTAATATTTAATTATATGAAGTATTATATTAAAAATGAGACAAAATGTTGAAACAGACAAAAAAGAAAAGTGTAGCAAAAATAATCGAACGAAATAAGTAATATTTATTTAAATGACAAAAAAGTAAAACATGCCATCAAAAGGAGAAACTTTTAGCATTTGAGCCATTGCATGGTGAATGGCGCACACGCAGTCCTTTTTTGTGTGGTATTGGTCAAATTGGCCCAAATGCCTTTTGTTGGCCCAATTTCACAATTCAATCTTTAGTGGTCCAAAAGTGAATTATCTGTCTATTGATGGCCAGAAAAATTATTTAACTCTTTAGAATATGTATTATATTTTACATAATTTTTACATATGCACATTTTAAAATATTAACTATTAAACAAATGCAATGGATGGCTTGTTTAAAAAAATTGAGATAAAAATAATGGGATAAAGAGAGTATTAGATTTCATATTTAAGGAGAATATGCATTTTAAAAATGATGGATGGGCATATTTTTAGATAGAGAGAGTAGTATGTTAGTATGTTTTTGGTGAAACCGGGTATCCCCAGGCCACATTGGACCCAAGACTAATCCCTCGAGGATCTGCAGGGGCAATTAAGGGCGCCTCTACCAAAGCAGTTTTTTGCATACACAAGGCTCGAACCCGAGACCTTGCTTAAGCGACTAGAGCCCCATCCACTCAAGCCAACTGCTGTTGGTAGTATGTTAGTATGTTTTAATGTCAACAAAATCAATAATTACGTTTTGATGGGATATAATATGATTTTTTTATTCAAATTTGTTATATACTTTTTTAATAAAGGACAAACTAATTTAAAATAATGTTCAATCAATTCTTTTGGAATCCATCGTAAAGAATGCTATTTTGGATTTCAACGTAAAAAGTTAGTTAAAATTGCTAAACAACTAATTTTGATTAATTTACTAGTAAATAACCCTAAACCCTAAACCCTAAATAACCCGTCGAGACTCGACGGGCATAAATTTTTATTTTATATAATATATATTTATATTATATAAAGTAATAATATAAATTATATTTTGAATAATGAAAAATATGTAATGATTTTTTTATATATTCAAAAGATGATGTATATGATAATATAATTTAATTATTTTTAAAACTAACAAAGAAATCATATTATACCGTATTCTTTAGCTTCTGTTGTTTGTCCGGTACAAACAAAACATATCAATAAAAATAACAATTAAAATAATATTTTTATTGATTTGAAATTAAAATAAAATAAAATTTAAAAATAAGTATGACGCATAATATGAAAATTTTTCTAACAATTTGCTGAAAATTTCATTGGTGAAAATCTCATTTATAGGGGCTAGTATAACACTATCTTTTAAAATGTTTGAATTTGAAATGGTGCAGTTTATATTTGTATATGTACTTTAAAAAATTATCGCTATATGATCTGTAGCACCCCGGTTTTTGGTCACACAGGTCGGGGTGTCACCGCCACACCTCCCTAGCGAGACACGGTTTCTCCGAGCTCACTAAAGAGATGCAAGGCTATGGTTTTTCAGAATTCAAAACATTCAAACAGCCCATTTATACAATTTAAAAATAATACATCAAAGTTGCAGCGGAAAATAATATTTACATATATGTATCGCAGCGGAATTCAAATATAGGGCCAACATGGCCTAATCACGGGTTAAACAGGCCCGTTCATGCAAGACCTAGTCTAATACTAAAATTCAAAATAATATATCATCCCAAGCTTCCCGTGTATGCATATGACGATGCATAATTCTCAACTCTGAAAGGAAAAGAAATAAAAATGGTTTGGGTAGCACTACGTGCTGAGTAAGTTAATACAAACATGATTAAGGGGTTTCAAAGCCATTATTTAGATTTTGAGAAAACATGCACACAACACCACATCATTTAACTTATTTATCTAACAATAATTAAATGGCATAATTTAAAGGATAGAGATTTCATAAGATCATAAATATAATTCGCAAATTAAAACAATCGCAAATTATATCTCATGTCTCATGTTTCAAGTTTATATTTCAATCGCCACTCGGCAAGTTTTATTTATCAATTGCCTTCCGGCAAGCGTTATATCTCAATTGCCTTTCGGCAAGCATTATATTTCAATTGCCTTTCGGCAAGCACTATATTTCAATTGCCTTTCGGCAAGCAGGATATTTCAATTGCCTTTCGGCAAGCAGGATATTTCAATTGCCTTTCGGCAAGCAGGATTTCAATTGCCTTTCGGCAAGCAATATATTCATGTGTATTTTATCTCAAAGGAATTCCCAATCATTTACACCTTAAAGGCTAACTTCATGTTTCAACAAGATTTCAAGATTTCATTTCCGGTAAACCACAGTTTACTCTAAAATTTGTCTAAAATCAGATTTAATTCCAAAAATTCCAAACTTTCACGACTGACTCCGAAACATCGAGATCTACAACTTTTGTGTTTTAACTTTTTCAATCCGAGGTACCTAAACAGGTCAAAATCGCCAATTTTCGTAGAAGAATAATTCTGTCCGAATTTAATGTATCACAGTTTAAAGATTTCGAATTCTACCATAGTAATCCAACTCCACATTTGATGAAATTTTACAGAGACCATCTTAATACAATTATCTACGACTTTCATGTTCGGCCAAAGATCTAAAACAGTCTAGATCCTATGTCAAAAACGTGATCAAGATCATCCCTAAGTTCTGTCAAGAATTTCAAGATCTAGATTCAAGCAGTTCGGTTTCGGTGGGTTTTCACATATCAATTCCTCTCTAAAAATTCTCAAAAATTTACAGTAGATAGATCTAAGCCTTAGGAATGTTTTTCGTGTTTTACGTTTTTCCGTTTGAAGTCGTTTTAAGGTTCGGAAAAATTAGCCAAAACTGTTGCGCCGTTAGAAATCACATGTGGACAGATTTACGAAAGATTTGATTAAGTTTCTAGATTTAAATATTTTAACTACTCCCAAAACCGTGTAAGCATTAACTTACAGAGTTTGTGAACGTCCGGGATCGTCTATTCGAAGGCGTGGCTTCCAGTCCACCGTTTCTCCTCTCTGTTCGTCGGGTTCTACGATCTAGATCCAATACGAGGTGTAGAAGAGAAAAGAAGAAGATTAGGATTCGTTTTCGAATCGTATATTGAACAAGGATTGGATCGAGACTTACCACGACTATGGAGATCTTAGAATTTTCGTCCAACAGCGTTCGTCTTGGTTTCGTGCCGCCGACGACTCCGGATTTAGGGTTTCGAATGTGTAGAGAGTTGTAGGGTTTCGTAAAAGTATTCGGAGCTCCTAAAAGGTCTTTTTTATAGATATCTAAGACCTAGGGCGTCCAAAATCTGACCCCAAGGGTCTTGGGTCGAGAGATGTTCAACCGAAAGTCGAAAAATCCGCGTTCGGGCGAGAGATTCACGCAACGGGCAAATCTGTCGCTTGGCGCGGCCGTGGCGCGCCCTTCCCCTTGTGACCGCGCGGCCACCGCGCCGAACTCGCCTGGGCTTCGGTCCGGGCGGGTCGTGCGATCCGTCGTGCTTTTCCTCCTCTCTTTCGGGTTTCTATCCCTCTATGCTCCCGAATTCCGATTTCCGGGGTATCTTCGGGTTTCTACTTTCTCTCTAAATTTTTACTCGGGTCTAATTGGATGTTTGGACTCGAATCCTCGAGTTCATTAGTCGGGTTTCGGTGTATAATTTATTTACCTTTAATCCATCCTTTTATTTAATTAAATTCCTTTAGTTCCTTTTTAAGTTAAATCCCATTTTCTCATTTCCTTATCTTTATTTATTTCTTTATTGGCTGGATTTATTTATTTATTTATGGTATTTATTTTATTTATTATTTATTTATTTAATTATTGTTTTATTTAATGATGAAAAATTCTCGGGTATTACAGTCTACCCTCCTTAAGAATCAACTTCGTCCTCGAAGTTGTGTTTCGGCTTTTCTTGTGCTAAGGTCTTGTGTTTGTTTTATTATGTTGTGACTGAACTTAGAATTAAAACTTCTAAGCTGCCTACGTACCCGGTGAAGGGATCAAGCCATAACGTAGTTCAAAAGTTTACAAAAGTGCACGCAAAATAGGTGGTATGACATCCTCTCCCCCTTAAGATTGCAGTTATGTCCCCATAACTGCCTATTCAGTACTCTCGAGAGGTTTCGGGTTTTGGTCTTTATTCTGATGGTACTGGTGCCGTTGGTTGTTGCCACCTTGACCGTCTGGTTTTCGTGGTTGCTTAGATCGAGTAGTCACATTCTCTCTCTTGTCGATGTTCTCTTTCCGTGTCCGGCAATCACGCAGCCGATGACCATGTCGACCACATCGAGGGCATGCTCCAGGCTGAGGGCATCCTCTCACATAATGCGGTTTACCACACTTTGGACATGGTGGTGCATAGTCACCATGGTTGAAGACTATCCCCTTTTTCTGACCATTGTCATTTTGATGTTGTCCTTTCGAGTTTCCATCGAAATGGTCCTTATCCACCTTGTATTCTCCTTGTGGTCTTTGGTTAGCCTCATCTATCGGTTTCTGTTTCAGTACTTGGACTCGTGCAACCGCTACCGCACGATCATAAACCGTCTGCAGGTTCGTGAATTGTCCTACTGCAAGTATCTCCCAGATACTAAGGTTCAGACCCATCTCGAATTTCTGAGCCTTGTCAGAGTCGGTTGGTACTATCCTCGTAGCAAATCGTACCAACTCCTTAAACCGGGTGTAATACTCCTGCACCGTCCGTCCCTCTTGCTTCAGTGATAAAAACTCTTCGTACATTGCCGCCTTGGTGCTCATGGGGTAGAACCGGTCCCTTAAATCCTCCTTAAGTTTAGTCCACGAATAAGCTTCTTCAGCTTCCTCTAAATTCCTCTGGAGGTCTTGCCACCACTCATCGGCTTCGCCTCCTAAGTAGTAGGTTGCTACTCGTGTCTTTGCCTCATCAGGGCATTTGATAGCATCCAAGAGCTTATCAAATGTACGGATCCACCCCTCTAGTTTGGCGGGATCCTCCTGCCCATCATAGCGTGGTGGTTGATTGGGATTTACCAACGCTAGATAGTTGGTTTGAGCTACGGGCGGAGTTACTGCTGCAGGTGTCCTATGCACCTCCGCATTTCCTAATGCTACTAGGAATCCCTCTATCGTTTTTAAACGTGCTTCCATATTATTGGGCGCTTGAGGCACTTGCTCTCCTAGGTTCTGAGGACTTTCGCTGTTGTTGGGCGTGTTGGACAGGTTAGCGTCAGTGCCGTTTGGACTCACCTTCCTTGGTTTCCTCCTAGGCGCCATTTTCTGTTATAACGTGTATAGATTAGCTTATCTTGGTTTAGATAGATCGCTCGAACAAGAAATTTGCTAAATTGTATATGAGACCAAGTGTTAAACGCGCGCCCATAAGGCCACGTTTAGAGCATCGTGAGTTTCAAATTTCGAATTCCGAATTTTCGGATTTGTTATTTGGAAATCCAAACAAGATTTTTGGAATAAAGAGTGTTTTAATAAAACTTGATTTTTTTATTGTTCCACATGAGGAAGTTTTCTAGTTCGTACCAGGATAGGAATGGCTAAAGCCGAGATTTGTTATGCTTAAGCGTGCGCTTAGATGAACGCGATCTAGAACTAAGGCAAGATCAGTCTCTAGTGAGCGTTCCTAATTCGATATCAAGTCTCTATGTGATCCAGTGCAAGCAAAAGACCTAGGTTAAACTTCGCCAAGATTCTAAGGTGAAATTCGCCAAGATTCTAAGTTAAAATTCGCCAAGATTCTAAGTTAAAATTCGCCAAGATTCTAAGTTCTCTACACAAAAGAGATGCAATATGCAAATGCGAATGATGCTTTCCCCCCAAAAATAATTTATGCACTCGATATATATTTTTCCCATGGGTTTTAAAATAGAAATTTCTCCATGGAAATAATACTTTAAAATTTAAATAATAGTCAAACCATTAATAATAGTTTAAAAATAGTAATGGTTTAAAAGTAGTAGTTTAAAAATAGTCGGGCTCTGATACCACTCTGTAACACCCCGGTTTTTGGTCACCCAGGTCGGGGTGTCACCGCCACACCTCCCTAGGGAGACACGGTTTCTCCGAGCTCACTAAAGAGATGCAAGGCTATGGTTTTTCAGAATTCAAAACATTCAAACAGCCCATTTATACAATTTAAAAATAATACATCAAAGTTGCAGCGGAAAATAATATTTACATATATGTATCGCAGCGGAATTCAGATATAGGGCCAACATGGCCTAATCACGGGTTAAACAGGCCCGTTCATGCAAGACCTAGTCTAATACTAAAATTCAAAATAATATATCATCCCAAGCTTCCCGTGTATGCATATGACGATGCATAATTCTCAACTCTGAAAGGAAAAGAAATAAAAATGGTTTGGTCAGCACTACGTGCTGAGTAAGTTAATACAAACATGATTAAGGGGTTTCAAAGCCATTATTTAGATTTTGAGAAAACATGCACACAACACCACATCATTTAACTTATTTATCTAACAATAATTAAATGGCATAATTTAAAGGATAGAGATTTCATAAGATCATAAATATAATTCGCAAAGTAAAACAATTGCAAGACATACTTTAAGGCATAATCTGAAAGGAACAATTTTTCGAGTCTTCTAGTTTTATATCTCATGTCTCATGTTTCAAGTTTATATTTCAATCGCCACTCGGCAAGTTTTATTTATCAATTGCCTTCCGGCAAGCGTTATATCTCAATTGCCTTTCGGCAAGCATTATATTTCAATTGCCTTTCGGCAAGCACTATATTTCAATTGCCTTTCGGCAAGCACTATATTTCAATTGCCTTTCGGCAAGCAGGATATTTCAATTGCCTTTCGGCAAGCAGGATATTTCAATAGCCATTTCAATTGCCTTTCGGCAAGCAGGATATTTCAATTGCCTTTCGGCAAGCAGGATTTCAATTGCCTTTCGGCAAGCAATATATTCATGTGTATTTTATCTCAAAGGAATTCCCAATCATTTACACCTTAAAGGCTAACTTCATGTTTCAACAAGATTTCAAGATTTCGTTTCCGGTAAACCACAGTTTACTCTAAACTTTGTCTAAAATCGGATTTAATTCCAAAAATTCCAAAATTTCACGACTGACTCCGAAACGTCGAGATCTATAACTTTCGTGTTTTAACTTTTTCAATCTGAGGTACCTAAACAGGTCAAAATCGCCAATTTTCGTAGAAGAATAATTCTGTCCGAATTTAATGTATCACAGTTTAAAGATTTCGAATTCTACCATAGTAATCCAACTCCAAATTTGATGAAATTTTACAGATACCATCTTAAGACAATTATCTACGACTTTCATGTTCAGACAAAGATCTAAAACAGTCTAGATCCTATGTCAAAAACGTGATCAAGATCATCCCTAAGTTCTGTCAAGAATTTCAAGATCTAGATTCAAGCAGTTCGGTTTCGGTGGGTTTTCACATATCAATTCGTCTCTAAAAATTCTCAAAAATTTACAGTAGATAGATCTAAGCCTTCGGAACGTTTTTCATGTTTTAAGTTTTTCCGTTTGAAGTCGTTTTAAGGTTCGGAAAAATTAGCCAAAACTGTTGCGCCGTTAGAAATCACATGTGGACAGATTTACGAAAGATTTGATTAAGTTTCTAGATTTAAATATTTTAACTACTCCCAAAACCGTGTAAGCGTTAACTTACAGAGTTTGTGAACGTCCGGGATCGTCTATTCGAAGGCGTGGCTTCCAGTCCACCGTTTCTCCTCTCCGTTCGTCGGGTTCTACGATCTAGATCCAATACGAGGTGTAGAAGAGAAAAGAAGAAGATTATGATTCGTTTTCGAATCGTATATTGAACAAGGATTGGATCGAGACTTACCACGACTATGGAGATCTTAGAATTTTCGTCCAACAGCGTTCGTCTTGGTTTCGTGCCTCCGACGACTCCGGATTTAGGGTTTCGAATGTGTAGAGAGTTGTAGGGTTTCGTAAAAGTATTCGGAGCTCCTAGAAGGTCTTTTTTATAGATATCTAAGACCTAGGGCGTCCAAAATCTGACCCCAAGGGTCTTGGGTCGAGAGATGTTCAACCGAAAGTCGAAAAATCCGCGTTCGGGCGAGAGATTCACGCAACGGGCAAATCTGTCGCTTGGCGCGGCCGTGGCGCGCCCTTCCCCTTGTGACCGCGCGGCCACCGCGCCGAACTCGCCTGGGCTTCGGTCCGGGCGGGTCGTGCGATCCGTCGTGCTTTTCTTCCTCTCTTTCGGGTTTCTATCCCTCTATGCTCCCGAATTCCGATTTCCGGGGTATCTTCGGGTTTCTACTTTCTCTCTAAATTTTTACTCGGGTCTAATTGGATGTTTGGACTCGAATCCTCGAGTTCATTAGTCGGGTTTCCGTGTATAATTTATTTACCTTTAATCCATCCTTTTATTTAATTAAATTCCTTTAATTCCTTTTTAAGTTAAATCTCATTTTCTCATTTCCTTATCTTTATTTATTTCTTTATTGGCTGGATTTATTTATTTATTTATGGTATTTATTTTATTTATTATTTATTTATTTAATTATTGTTTATTTAATGATGAAAAATTCTCGGGTATTACAGGATCACTCGTAGAGTTCATAAGAATATCATCCGAAAATATCACATCTAATTGTACATCTCCAAAATCAATACCCGCTTTACCATCACCTACATCAACTATCCATTTTGTAAATTTTCTATCATATATAAATTTCATTGTAAACAATAATTCTTGTCATATCTTGAGTTAATCATTCTTAATTGCATATTAATACTTTTAGGCATATCTTGCTAGTGACATAAATATTACAACATAAATGTTCATGGCTTAAAACTGGTTTTAAAAGATAAAATCCGATATTCTTTAAAGATTGACATTAACTTTTGTTTATAATCATAGCAAACAAACTGTGAGTGAGAATTTTCTCATCTCAAATCGAATAAAAAAATTTGGTTAAATCAAATAGGATCATTATCATTCTACCAATTAAGAATTTTCTACTTTCATGGTTTCCCAAAAATTAGTTTAACCCCAACTATCTAATTTCGCATCTTGGTTACTATCAACCTACTTCCGTTACATAATTTATTTGATGGATATATATTCCTAAGAAGCATGACTATGCAACCCTCATTCAACTATATTTCATGATTCACTAATCCAGAACAATTGATCGTATTTAGATATTCCAGTGAAAATCATTCATTGGCATTATCAATACTTTCATCCTTTTGACAAATATTGTTAATTGATTGTAGTAGTGAGGTATTGATGTTTTGGTGGCTGTGAACTCACTTGTATTTTTGTAGGAATAAAACAGATTATTTCTCAAAAAAAAGTTAAAACTGATATATATAGATACATTTTTATTTACAGACATATGTTCCATGATGCATTATTGCTTGTAGCAACAATCTCATTCTAATGGTAGGAGTAAACTAATATTTTAGAACTTTAATAATGCAAAATATACTTCATCAGTTCCGGTAATACCGTTCCAAACTTTTGGGCATGGTATTCTAGGTATAATGCGTTATTGTGTTAAAACGGAATTAGTTGATGCGATGTTTTAGTTGATGTTTATGGAGTAAGTTTTTCTAAAAGGGAAATGTGACAATTGTAGTGGGACGGACCAAAAATGAAAGTGAGATAGAATTAGTGGGACGGGTGGAGTAATTTTTTCAAATTTTGAATAATTAAGGGGTATTTATTTTCCACTTGCTGTCATAATTTTATATATGAAAGAAAACTATATATATTTAATTTTTTAACAGTTAAAATAATTTGATTTATATTATGTCCGCCCTGGTTTGAATTTCATTCATTCATCTTATTATCTCCTTTATTTTCCTTTTATTTTTTTGTTGCATGCATTTCAACCACTATTTAAGCAAAAGGCTTTGAATATCATGTAATCCAAAAAACACTATATTCTCATTTATATCGTCGTATTAGTTCAACACCCGTGCGTAGCGGACGAAAAAATCTAGTTGTATATTACTTTTAAGAGAAGTGACATATTTTGTGAAAACATGGCCTATATATATACATTAATAATATACATTAATTAATATATACAAATATTTTTATATATTCATTAATGTATCTTTTAATAATATAAATTCTATATATACACTGCAAATTCCATTTAAATTTGAATTCTATTTTTTTAAATGAAAATTGTGGGAACTCCATATAAATTGGAAATTACATATCTTTTGAAAACTAAAAGTTAGGATTTTCATATACACATTAACATATCTTTAATATGAATAAATAAATCTTACGTGCAATGTACATTTTGATTACATCATTCACCATACAAAAAAATATAACCAAAATTGAGATCAAACCTACACAAAATTACCGGCATTATTACAATATGTTCACCATATTGAAACATAAACGCAACATAATTGTAATACCCGAGATTTTATCGGCGTCCAAAGAAGTAAAATTAGTTTCTTAATCCGATTAAGGTCAAAATATCTCCGAGAAGAAGAAAATAATTTATCACAATATATTATTGCTTGGAAAATGAAATGTCGATAAATTCAAAATGGAATAAAAGAAGGAAATGAAGCCCGAAGATATTCCATGGATTGATCCCAAAAGAATTGGAATTAATTCAAGAAGGGAAAGAATTTTAATTCCAACCGTGGAGTCGAAAATGATTTAAAGAAATAAATCATTGCACGGGATCGAATGGCGACGAATCCAACGCCGACGAACTCAAACTCGACGGATTCAAGATTTCAAATATGAAATAAATATAAGTCGATATAAATTTAAAAATAGGAATTTATAACCCGAGAAAGACCTGAAAAATCGAGCCGAGAACGTAGGAGAACAGAAGTCCGAAAGAGAGAAGAAACGGCCCGACGAGATTGCACGGCCAGCCCGGGCGCAACGGCCCAGACCAGCCACGCGCTCCCCGCGCGCTGGCGCGCCAAGCCCGCGTCAAACAGCAGGCTGCGGGGGTTGCACTTTTATGGCGATTTCTTTCCCCGATTATGGGGTAGCAACTATGGCAACTTACCAGGACTGTGGGGGATGAAATAGGGTTGGTTTGGCAGCCCTTATAAACCCCTTTTCATCTCCCTAGCCGCCCCACCACCCCTTTCAATCTTCATCCCTTCGAAACCCTAGTTTTGTGCATCCAAAGGCCACCCGACGAAGGAATCCGACAAGGAAGACGTGTGGAGCGAGATTCCAGGCGCCGCCGACCATCCCAAATCATCCTAGAACTCATCCAAGTAAGTCGATTCTTAATATAACCATTTTGGTGCCATGAACTCGAGCAAACCATAGGATTAAAGCAACACATTAAAAACGGACAGTAGAAAACTCTCCCTGCGCAATTTCTGAAATCTAGTAATTCGGACCCCTTCGGATGTTCAAACGGAAAATTGTAAAACTTCAATCTTGTTCCTAAGACCCTAAACTATATTGTGTTAAAATTTCACGAGTTTTGATCAACGTTTGATTTCCCAAATTCGATCTGGTTTCTCTGTGACTTTTCGCAAAACTGACAGCAACTACTCCTTCGCGCAGTTTCTGAAATCTAATTTTTAGACCCTTTTCGAGCTTTCAAATGGAGAAACTTAAAACTACAAAATTGTTCCTAAGGACTTAAAGTATATTGTGTTAAATTTTCAGAAATTTTCGTCGATGTTTGGTCCGTCAAATCCGATCTGGTTGTTCTGCATTTCCGTTTCTAATTTGAGGTCCCAAACAGATTTGGTATTGTATCTAGATCGGTGTTTTCCTATTGGATCCGAGCGTAATCAGCCTTTTTCATAAAAAACAAAAGTTGTAGATAATGTTATCTAGATTGTGCCTGCAAAATTTCATAAATTTTGGTCGACGTTGAAACCCTCAAATTTGCTCCGGATGCTCCTGCGTTCTTATTAAAATCCAAGAAAAACTGACAGCTTTCAAAATCGAACTAAATCAGTGTTTTTCTATAGCTTTCGATCAAAACTAATCTTTGCAATATAAATGAAAGTTGTTCATATATGTGTCTAGGATGTCCCTGTCAAATATTACGATTTTTAGAAGTGTTATGTGAAAGTTATGGATTTTATTTTAACCACTGCCCGTGAATCGCTGAAGAGTGGAGTTTTTGAAATCAGGGTTTCTGTAATCGGCCCGTTTGGCCTAGAAGGAGTTCGAATTTTGAAATGGCTATTTCTATGAAAATTACTTATTTGGACGTTTCCTAGCTACTACAAATGTTTCAGAATTTTTAAAAATATTTTGCTACGTTTCCACGCCTAAAAACCTCTACTGTTCGTTATTGGAAGTCATGCCTTGAAATGCATTTCTTATGTTCCACTGTAAAGACGATTTTTGACCCTTTCCCGGTAGAATTTCGAAAAGTGTAAAACTACAAAGTTGTTCGTCTATGTGCTATGCATATACTGTGTGAATTTCGTAACCATCAGGCATCAAATGGATTTTTAATTCGGTTTGGCGTAAACTATGGTTGAATTGGTTTTGTGGGAAAAACATGAACTTTGGCGGAATTTGTGAATCCGTGTCGAAAACTCGCTTTATGAAATTTTGAAAACTTTATGATTTATGATTGAATTGGGAACTATGAAATCTTGATTATGTGGCTTGTGGACATAAGAGCCCAAGCGTACGACTAGCGGACATAAGAGCCCTAGTGGAACATTAATTATGAGGCTTGTGGACATAAGAGCCCAAGCGTACGACTAGCGGACATAAGAGCCCTAGTGGAATATTAATTTGAGGCTTGTGGACATAAGAGCCCAAGCGTACGACTAGAGGACATAAGAGCCCTAGTGAAATATCGACCATGAGGCTTGTGGACATAAGAGCTCTAGCGAATGGTGATTTGTAAGACTTGTGGACATAAGTGCCCAAGTGGAAACAAGAGTAGAAGAATGAAATATTAGCTATGCGAGAACATATAATCTATCCCATGATTTATGAAACCCTTTGACTTATAGTAAATTCCTTTTGTTAAATTTCTGAAAATTTATATACTTAGTATCTGTGTACGTCTCTTTACGTTTAGAATCATGCAGTTAAATTCTTATTATTAATGTTGTCAAAATACATTTTTATATTATAAAATGTGCATGAGTAAAAAGGAGAATTTTTATTAAGTATATTTTAAAACCCATTATTGTTTTGTTAAGAATTAACTTACTCAGTATTTTATATACTGATAAAACCGTTGTTTCATTTTTCTTTACAGAGTATGAAGAAATGGCATGAGCATGGACGCATATTGGGGGCTCGGGAATTAAATTAATAGTTGTGAATGTTGTATCTTGTTAGACTTAAATTACCCGCTGCATTTTGGCCATGTCGGCCCATATTTAAACTTTCCGCTGCGACTTATTTTATTTTGTGTGGATTATGCTATGTAACTTTAAAATAAATCTTTTTGGGCTTGCTTTTAATTTATTTTGAAATACCTTTAGCCTTGCATCTCTCAAGCGAGCTCGAATGAACTTGTGTCTTGCTTGGGAGGTGTGGCGGTGGCATCCCGGTCTGGGTTATCAAATCCGGGGTGTTACAATAATTCTTAGTTTTCAGTGCAAAAGCTCGTCATAATCCTATGGTCTATAAATAAATTCTAAATGCAGCAATAAAATTTAAAATCAATAAAATAAAAAAAATACAAAATAATAAAATCTAAAATAGATAAGATAAAAAGATACAAATAAATAAAATCCAACATAGATAAATAAAAAATACAAAATTTCAAATTTTATCTTTCAAATCTTTTTAAAAGTGAATATATATTGACAGGATATGATGATAGAGTGAGAATTTATAAGTAAATGCTAGATTTTATAGACGATAGACTAAAATCTATAATGAATAAATAAATAAATGTGAAAATCTAAAATTAGTAAATTAAAAAATACAAAATAATATAGATAAAATAAGATATGCAAAATTTCAAATTTCAAATCTTTCAAATCTTTTTAAAAGTGAATATAGTAGGAATTTCATATATTTCAAAAACTGAAAATCTATAATAAATAAATAAATAAATAAATGTGAAAATCGAAAATTGATAAATTAAAAAATGTAAAAATTTATAAAAATTAGAAATTAGAAATGGAGACACCACATTAAATGTAGGATGAGTTGTTCACTAATGCTTTAATATATATATTTAGATTACTCAGACAATCAGTTAACAACTAATATTTAGTGGGCGTTTGGATATGCGATATAAAATAGATTATTTGATTATTGCGTTTTCAAAACGCAAATAATCAGGTTTGCAGCACTAATTTTGAGCGGTTAAACTGATTATTTGCGTTTCGAAAACGTAATAATCAAATAATCTATTTTCCTGCAGTTTATCCAAATACCCAATTAATTGATAAATACGCCCTAGTGTGAAAATTGCGAAACAGATAAATTTAACTCATTTATTATTTAAATAATCCAGCTAGCTAATTATGAATATGAAATACATGCTTCTATATTTGTGTTTATAGGGGTGGGAATAGGCCAGACCATCCGACAGGGCCTACGGCCTGGCCTTTTTACAAATAGCCCAAACCCGGATAATTTCCAAGGTCTTATTAGTTATACTAGTGGGAAAACTGTGCGATGCACAGCGTAAAAGGGATGTACAACTGCCCATTGAGAAAGGAAAAATAATTATAGGTAAGTGTATGTGAGTTTCTATCTACAACAATTTATTTCCAGAGGATTTACCAATAACATATAGCTTATTTATATTCCTGTATTTTTCTTCATCACCACCGAGATTACCAGTATCATCCTTCATGCAAAATGAACTAACTAAGGTCAAAGACAGCAACAGAACATATCTGTACGATGCACAACATACTTTGGATATACAACTGCTCATGGGAAAATAAAAAATATTTTTAGGTGAGCAATTTTGTCTTCCTTGTATTTTACTCCCTCTGTTCCAGCTATCTTGTCTTGTCTGATTTTTTAATACTATCCAATTCGCAAAATCTATTATAGAGGATTACTATCTCTTGCTATCTCTTTTTGAGAAACTACACCACTAATAAAAAGGTCAAACTAATAACGTATATCCCCAAATATCAAATAAGGAAATCAAAAGGGCCACTTACATTGATGATTACAGTGTTCTTGAACTTCTTCAATATTGTAAGAGCCAAAATTGAGGGAGAACTCCCCTTTGCTGTTAAACCTCAGCCCAAAACACCAAAATTGATCAAAATGTGTGACTCTAAACAAAGAGCCCTTAGTTAAGAGTGAACTATAAGTGGCATTCATTTATTCTTACTTTTTCGTTGAATGAAGAACATGACGAAACAACAGATAATATTCATCGAAGAACTCAGGCATAGATCTTACAAAAACTCATTTTAGCATGAACGATGCAGCTTTCAAGCCTAAATTGTTCACTTCAGTTTTTGTAATAGAAAAGGGCAAAAGAATTTCACCACCAACCAATTTGAAGATTCAATACTCAATACATTTGAACAAAAGGCACCATCTTTTCAGCTTTGCAGAAGGTCTTCTCCCGAATTGCAGCTTAGCCTTTGAAACCTGAAAACCCAGAAGATCTTCAAAATACCATACCAAAACCCATAGTTCAATCTTCAAAATAGCTTTTGCAAACAAGTTATTCATTTGGTCTCGCAATAAAAAAAAATATAGAAGTAATAAAAATTGAATTAGCTTTAATTACTTTGTCGAACCACAAAAACATGTTACTTTTTATAATGCACCAAACACATAATGTGGAAAACCAACTACATAGAAAGAACATAAAAGGCCGTGACTTCAAAGAACCAATCCTCATAAAATCCCCAGTCCAGGCATGTATATTGAGAAGATATTAATAGCTATATTATATATGAAATTTAAAATGTAAGCCTGAAGATGAAAGAATAAAAAATAAGAAAATTGTTAAGTGTTCAACAGAGTAGGACACCACTAATCACCCACAAATTCAACCGAATAAAACATAACTTCACATTATTTAGATTCAGATTAACCTATCATTATAAACCACTAAACGAACATAAACAAATAAAGAAGATATTTAACACAAAAAAATAATAAGATAAGTCACAACAAAAAAAATTAAATTACTAAAAGCACAAGAAACACAGTAGAAGAATATTTTCTTTACCAACTACCATCAATCAATTGTTAAAAATAACTTAAAAATAGTTGAAAGAGGGTTACCATTACCAGAAGGCCAAGGGAGGGCGAGAAAATTGGGGGAATCCGGCGAAGAACTGGAGTAACAGGGAGAAGCTGAGATAGACGGGAGCAGGACCTTCAGTTCCATTGTAATTACCCATAAAAGGTCCTAACTTCAAGGAGCTAATCCTCGTAAAATCCCCAGTCCAGGCATGCATATTGAAAATATATTAATAGCTATATTATATGTGAAATTTAAAATGTAAGCCTGAAGATGAAAAAATAAAAATAAGAAAATTGTTAAGTGTTCAACAGAGTAAGACGCTACTAATCCCCCACAAATTCAACCAAATAAAACATAACTTCATATGCTGTAGTCTTCAGGAGGGAGTAATTTGCACAAAGAATAAGATTACCTGATATGATTGATTGTTCCTTTGCAGCTCGAAGGTTTGAGTCTTCTGGAGGGAGTAATTTGCACAAAGCCAATGCTTCCTCAAAATTGCCCGAAGTTGTTAGTTGTACAATCTGAAACGTCAAATACAATAAAATCACTGAAATACTAAAGAAATGCAACATTTCAAACCAAAGTATTCGGAAGTCGGAACTAAATACCATTACTGCAAAAGTAACTTTAGATAAGACAACATTAAAGGAACTACCAATTTTAAAAAGGAAATCCATAAAAAAATATATTAATTCCACTAAAGTATAATGCTGATTGATGTAGACACTAAAAGAGTAAGACCAAGAAAACAAATAACATGAGGTATGTAACAAACTCTGAAAAGATGTTCATTACAAGCTCATATTTGTAAGGAAATGCAAGGTAGAGGTCAGAAAGGAAAGATACCTGTGCACCAACAGGAACAGGAAATAATCCATGTACAGAATTATCCAACACTACAGTTATAACATGGGTGCTTTGATGGAGGCGACGGACATCTCGAAGAACTACTGTTTTGATCAATGGGTAAGGATAGCAATAAGACCGTATCTGAAAATCCAAAATATTAGAACTGCAAAAATGAATCTTAAGCCTTACTATGCTGTGACAGATGTGACATAAGCAACTGGGCAGCGAGCATAAAGCCAAAATACCTTTGTAATACCCGTAAATTTTAGAATATAAAAATAGGAATTAATCCAATAGGAGAGAAGGTTTTGTTTCCGAGAACCCGTAGACGCGGAAATGCACGGAAGTCAAAGGACGACGAATTAGAACCCGACGGACCAAAGCCGACGGTCTTAAGATTTCAAGCATGAAATCGAATTGAGACGGAATAAATTTATGATGAGAAGCATAATCCGAAAATGACCCGGAAAATCGAGCGCGGAAACGTGGAAGGATAGAAGTCCGAAAGAGAGGAGAAAAGACCCGACGGATCGGATCGCACGGACCCGCTCGGACCGCAGTCCAGGCGGGGACCGCGCGCTGGCTGGGCGGGGTTTGGCCAAAGGGCGCGCCAACCCCGCGTGGCTCCACAAAATTTGGCAAGTGGCGCGTTTTCGGTGATTTCTTACCATAATTCGACCCCCCGACTTTGGAAAGCAGATTTTGGCCAAGGGGAAAGCTTTTAGGGCGACTTAGGGCTGCCTCCCACCCTTTTCATCAGTCACAAAACTCCCTCCTCTCTCCCCAAACTCTCCCAAGCCAAAACACTCTCCCGACGAACTTCCGACGAACTTCCGGCGACTTCCGGCAACCATCGACGACCATAGGAACATGTAGATCAAGGTTTACACCCCTTAGATCGTTGGTAAGAGTATCCAGATTCATCTACTCGTTTTTATCTCCAATTTTTTGTAATACCCCAGATTTTTATCAACGCCCAAAGGAATAAAAATTTATTCCGATCAATGTCGAAATATATCCGAGAAGAAGAAAATAATTTATCACAATAAATTATTGCTCGGAAATGAAACGCCGATAGATTTAAATTCAAAATGGAATAAAAGAGGGAAAGGAAGCCCGAAGACATTCCATGAATTGAGTCAAAATAATTGGAATTAAATTCAATAAGGAAAAGAATTTTAATTCCAAGAGCCCGTAAAGTCGGAAGAAATTTAATAAAACAAGTTATTGCACGGGAACCAAAAGACGACAAATTGGAAGCCGACGAACCCGAGACCGACGGACTTAAGATCTCAAACATGAAATTCATTTGAGTCGAGATAAACTTAAGATAAGAATTTATGACCCGAGGATGACCCGAAAAATCGAGCCCGAAAACGTAGGAGGACAGAAGTCCGAAAGAGAGGAGGAAAAGCACGACGGATCGCACGACCCCGCCCAGACCGAAGTCCAGGCGAGTGTGGCGCGCACCCCGCGCGGGGTTTAGCTAAAAAGCGCGCCAACCCCGCGCCGTCCTGACAGCAGCGACGTTTTGTCGCGTTTTGGCGACTTTCTCGCCAATTTTCGGGGCCCAAGGTTGGGAATCTGATCTATCACGGGGGAGGCATCTTTTGGACGTTATGTAATCAATCCCATCTCCATTGTCAGCCATTCTCATCAATCATTTACCCCAAAACTCTCCCAAAACTCTTCCAAAGCCAAACACCCTTCCGGCGGACTTTCCGGCGACTTTCCGGCAACCAAATCCGACCGAGGAAGTGTGTAGATCAAGGATTGCAGGCTTTGGATTGTTGGTAAGATGTTAATCAAGTTTCCTTATGATTTTAAGATCATAAACATCATCCTAACTTACGAATCTTCGTATTCAAACACAAATCGGAGCCAAGGGAAGAATAAATCGGGTGGAAGAGATTCGTTCGTGACATCCCGTGGATTCCGGACGACCCCGTGACCTTCTAAACATTATCCCCACTGTAAGTTAACCTTACTATGGTTTTGGGTGACTTAAAATGCAACCAAACATAGAGTTTTAAAAACTCTAAAATCTGTCAACAAGAGAAACCCTCAACGCAGCGTTTTCGTATGAATTTTTCGAACTCCTAAAGCTGCTCAAACAATAAAACTCAAAACATGAAAAGTGTCCCTAAGACTTTGGTTTAGCTTCTGTAAAAATTTTAGAATTTTTCATGATGTTTTGAAACCTGAAACCAACCCAAAACCGAAGAGTATTAAATCTGGATCTTAGAACTTTGGCAGATTTCACTCTCAATCTTGTTGGTTATTTTGACCATGGATCTAGGCCGATCTAGGATTGGTATTGAACATAAGAATTGTAGATCTATGAGTTTAGAACATTACTGTAAGTTTTTAGAATTTTTCGTTGAGATTTGAGCCTCCGAACCTGAGCCGATCCAATCTGCGTTAGAACCGATGTCGGGAACCTTGACAGATTTCATAACCGATCTTGATGAGCTTATTCCTATCACTTCTAGCCCGAACCAATCTATGTGATCTAAACAAAAGTTGTTGGAAATCAAGTCTAGTATGTGCCTGTAAAATTTCAGAATTTTTGAAGTCCATTTGATATGTCAAAAAGTCAAATCTTTGAGAGGTGTCAAACCTGAATCCTGGCAGCATACTATTTGTGTAGAAAACTCGATTTTTGACATGCTTCCCATCGTTTTTCCGAAAAACTTAAAACACAAAAGTTGTTCATTGGGATGATTTTGAGATGCTGTACAAATTCCAGATCAATCGCCTAAGAAATGTATTTTTAAACCAAAAAGGCGCAAACTGTGACATCGATCCGTTTTAAACTTGTGAGATCTTGAAATTTTGAAACAAACGGTCGAGACGTTGGAATTACGATATATCTATACTTTTGAAAATCCCGTTACACTAAATTAAAACACATGAGATACTTAATCGACGTAGGGGGTGAGTGCTCGATAGAGTGCCCCTCTAGCTCTTCGCATCGTGCCTATACGGACGAGTGTGACCTATGTTATGTAGAGGGTGAGTGCTCGATAGAGTGCCCCTCTAGCTTTTCACTTCGTGCCAAAACGGCCGAGAGTGATCGACGTAGGGGGTGAGTGCTCGATAGAGTGCCCCTCTAGCTCTTCGCATCGTGCCTATACGGACGAGTGTGACTATAAAAGAAACGAGAAATATTGAGAAATGGTTACGTAACGGGAAAATAAAAGATTTAAGGTTTTTAAGTATTTATGCCTTGCAAATCATTTTACTATACAAGTTGAATTATGATCACGTGGGAATTCTTGTTTTAAATCATGCCATTTAGTTATTAGTGGATGATTAAATTAAATTGTGTATTACCTACAAGCATTCTTTTTATTAAATTTAATTAAAGGCTTTGAAACCCCTAACCCATGCTATGTGTTAACTTACTCAGCGCGTTTTTGCTGACCCAAACCATTTATCTCCTTTTTCTTACAGAGTATGAGGATTATGCATCATCATATGCATACATGGGAACATTTGGGGAAATCTCTATTTTAAATTCCTGCATTTAATTACGACTTGCATGAACGGGCCTGTTTAACCCGTGTTTTGGCCATGTCGGCCCTTATACTTTATTTCCGCTGCACAAATTAAAATTTCCGCTGCAACTTTGATGTATTATTTTTAAATTATATATGAATGGGCTGTTTGAATATTTTAAATTCTGAAAAAACCATAGCCTTGCATCTCTTTAGTGAGCTCGGAGAAACCGTGTCTTGCTAGGGAGGTGTGGCGGTGGCATCCCGGCCTAGGTTACCAAAACCGGGGAGTTACATTTTTAATCTAACTTTCGAATATTGGACTTGTAATAACGTTCGTGATCGAAGGAGGAAGAGAACGTGTGCAAGGATCCGTTCGTAGTGTTTTCGGACAAGCCGAGCGACCCTAGGACGACCCAAGAACACAACCACTGTAAGTTGAGCCTTCCATATCAATACGGTGATCTAGGGGCGTCCGGTATAGTCGTAATGTAACGAAACGTAAAAATCGAAATTAAAAACCCCAACTTGCGCAGTTTCTGAAATCGGCCTAAAACTCATATTTCGAGGATTCAATCCGAGAAACTCAGAACTAGACTTTTAATCCTAACACATAAATCTAGGTTGTGTAAAAATTTCAGACATTTTCGTTAACGTTTGCTATTTTAAATCGCATCGAAAAGAAACTGTTTTGACAAAACGTGTTTGAAATCTGCCTATGAACATGTCCGAACTTAGTGAGTTTGTTTCTATATTGTGTAGTCCGATTTGATCTTTACAAACTAATTGAAAGTTGTAGATAATCATGTCTAGTATATGTGGTTAAAATTTCAGAATTTTTGGAGTCCGTTTGATGTGTCAAAATGCCAAATTTCCGAACTGTGACAAATCTGTTTTGGGACAGTAAACTGTTTCCGCTTTAACCTCGATTTTTGACATGTTTCCTCAACTTATTTCGAGAAAGTTAAAACACGAAAGTTGTTTGTTAGGGTGTTTTGCATAAACTGTAAAATTTTCAGATTTTTCGGACTTAAACCGAATTTTTAAATTGAAAAGGCGTAAACTGTGACGCCAAGTTACTTTTAAATCGAAGGATTTTGAAATTTCGAAACGAACGATCAAAGATTTGAAATACGATACATCTATACTTTTGAAAAACCCCGATACATTAAATCTAAACGATACATGAGATACTTTGGTGGAGGGTGAGTGCTCTGCAGGGTGCCCCTCTAGCCTTTCTCTTCGGGCCTATAATGGACGAGAGAATTTGATGAGATATTACGCCAATCGGCGGGAGATACATGGCCTACTCTCTCGGGTTGTCCGTATGGATTTCCCGAGGCTCCGAAGTGGTACTGGGTATGGCAGATACGGCTGCGGCCGCCGGATCACCGGCTAAACGAGATACTTACGAAACGGCTGCGGCCGCTGGATCACCGGCTATACAAAACACTGAGAAATGGTTACGTAACGGGGAAATAAAACATTTAATATTTTTAAGTATTTATTTATTTATGCATGTCTTTAAATTATGCATTTAAATTATGTCTTTAAATTTCATATCATGACTAGATTGTTATTGTGGATTAAATGCATGTTCAAGTACACGATTTAAATATTATTTCCTTTAAAATTGTAAATGCATGTTTAGGAGCGAAATTTTAATTATCTAATTAAATCCCTTTATTGCTATGTTAGGATCGACTTACTCAGTATTTTATATACTGATAAAAATTGTTGTTTTTCTCTTTTCTTTTTAGAGTATGAAGATAATGCATGAGCATATGCATTGGGGAATGGAAAAACTTTAATATTGTTTTTATTGCTTTTATGATACTTGCATAACGGGCATGTAAATCCCGAGTTTTGGCCATGTCGGCCCACTTTACATTTTTCCGCTGCGATATATTATTACTACTACTATATGTGTGGATGATACTTATTATTATGTTTAAATAGATTCCGGACTTGTTTTTAAATCTTTTTGCAATACCTATATCCTTGCATCTCTTTGGCAAGCTCGGAGAATCCGTGTCTTGCTAGAGAGATGTGGCGGTGACATCCCGGCCTGGGTTATCAAATCCGGGGTGTTACAAGTTGGTATCAGAGCCCGGAATATTTTAAAGCTACTATTATTATTATTTTAAAATATTTCGAACTGAGTATTATTTTTAAATTTATTATTATCATTATTATTTTTAAGACTACTAGTATTATTATTTTAGCCCAAAATTTGAGCCAAAAATTTTTCTATCCATCTAGTATAATATTTCGAGCCCAAAGGGGGTTAAATTTGTAATACCCCGTAAGAATGCATAAGCATTTATTTTTGAAACCCGAATAGTTTGTATTCCAATTAAACAAAAGAACCCTAACTCTTCGCGCGAGAAAAAGCCGAAACACAACTTCGAGGACGAAGTTGATTCTTAAGGGGGGGGAGGATGTAACACCCCGAATTTTTATCAACGCCCAAAGGAATAAAATTTATTCCGATCAATGTTGAAATATTTCCGAGAAGAAGAAAATAATTTATCACAATAAATTATTGATCGGATATGAAACGACGATAGATTTAAATTCAAAATGGAATAAAAGAGGGAAAGGAAGCCCGAAGACATTCCATAAATTGAGTAAAAATAATTGGAGTTAAGTTCATGAAGGAAAAGAATTTTAATTCCAAGAACCCGTGAAGTCGAAAGAAATTTAATGATACAAGTTATTACACGGGAATCAAAAAGACGACGAATTGGAAGCCGACGAACCCGAGACCGACGGACTAAAGATTTCAAACATGAAATTCATTTGAGTCGAGATAAACTTAAGATAAGAATTTATGATCCGATAATGACCCGAAAAATCGAGCCCGAAAATGTAGGAGGATAGAAGTCCGAAAGAGAGGAGGAAAAGCACGACGGATCGCACGACCCCGCCCGGACCGAAGTCCAGGCGTGTTTGGCGCGCACCCCGCGCGGGGTTCTTCACAATCCCGCGCCAACCCCGCGCCAATGCAGCAGCAGCTGCGTTTGTCGCGTTTTGGCGACTTTCTCGCCAATTTTCGGGGCCCAAGTGAGGAATCTCGATCTATCACGGGTGTAGCATCTTTTTGGACGTTATGTAATCAATCCTATCCCCATTTGTCAGCCATTTCATCAATCATTCACCCCAAACTCTCCAAAAACTCTCCCAAAAGCCAAACACTCTTCCGGCGACTTTCCGACGAGTTTCCGGCAACCAAATCCAACCAAGGAAGTGTGTAGATCAAGGATTTCAGGCTTTGGATTGTTGGTAAGATGTTATTCAAGTTTCCATATGGTTTTAAGATCATAAACATCATCCTAACTTACGAATCTTCGTATTCAAACACAAATCGGAGCCAAGGGAAGAATAAATCGGGTGGAAGAGATTCGTTCGTGACATCCCGTGGATTCCGGACGACCCCGTGACTTCCTAGACATCATCCCCACTGTAAGTTAACCTTACTATGGTTTTGGGTGACTTAAAATGCAACCAAACATAGAGATTCAACTCAAGAAAATTTATAAAAATCTGTCAACAAGAGAAACCCTCAACGCAGCGTTTTCGTATGAATTTTTCGAACCTCTAAAGCTGCTCAAACAATAAAACTCAAAACATGAAAAGTGTTCCTAAGACTTTGGTCTAGCCTCTGTAAAAATTTCATAATTTTTCATGTTGTTTTGAAACCTGAAACCGACCCAAAACCGAAGAATATCAAATCTGGATCTTAGAATCCTTGACAGAATTTTTATTCAAACTTGTTGGTTATTTTGACCTTGGATCTAGACCGATCTAGGATTGGTGTTGAACATAAGAATTGTAGATCTATGAGTCTTGAATACCTCTGTAAAATTTCATGCATTTTCATCAAGTTTTGATACCCCAAATCGAGTCGGACATATTCTGCGTTTTAAAGAATTTTCAAAGGTTGACAGTTTTCTTAACCGAACTTGATGAGCATATTTCTATCATTTCTAGTCCGATCCAATCTTTGAGTTCTAAACAAAAGTTGCATATAATCATGTCTAGTATATGCATATGAAATTTCAGAATTTTTGGAGATCATTTGATATGATAAAAAGTCAAATCTTTGAAAGTTGTCAAACCTGAATCCTAACAGCATACTATTTGAGTAGAAAACTTGATTTTTGACATGCCTCCTATCATTTTTCCGAAAAACTCAAAACATGAAAGTTGTTCATTGGGATGTTTTTGAGCTACTGTGAAAATTTCAGAGCAATCGCCTAAGAAATGGATTTTTAAACTGAAAAGGCGTAAACTGTGACATCGATCGATTTTTGAAATCTTTTTAACAACGATCGAAATCTTGTGATACGATAAAGCTATATTTTTGAAAATCCCGTTACACTAAAGTTGAAACAATATCGGTTACATAAAATCAGGGGGTGAGTGCTCTGCAGGGTGCCCTCCTAATTGTTCATTTTGTGCCAAAACGGCAATGACTATCACGCGCGAAAGATCGCCAAAACGGCATCTTATTATTTTGGGCCTATCCTCTCGAGTGTATCCGTATGGGTTACTCGAGGCTCGACGGAGCGGTACTGGATATGGCGTATTTGGTCACAAGAGACCAACTGCCTACCCTCTCGAGTGTATCCGTATGGGTTACTCGAGGCTCGACGGAGTGGTACTGGGTATGGCGTATCGGCTGCGGCCGCCGGATCACCGGCTATCTATGACATGTTACTTATGAAATTGGCTGAGGCCGCCGGATCACCGGCTAACTGTTACTATGATTACTACGCGCGAAAGATCGCCAAAACGGCATCTTATATCTTTGGGCCTATCCTCTCGGGTGTATCCGTATGGGTTACTCGAGGCTCGACGGAGCGGTACTGGATATGGCGTATTTGGTCACAAGAGACCAACTGCCTACCCTCTCGAGTGTATCCGTATGGGTTACTCGAGGCTCGACGGAGTGGTACTGGGTATGGCGTATCGGCTGCGGCCGCCGGATCACCGGCTATCTATGACATGTTACTTATGAAATTGGCTGAGGCCGCCGGATCACCGGCTAACTGTTACTATTGGCTGCGGCCGCCGGATCACCGGCTAACTGTTACTATTGGCTGCGGCCGCCGGATCACCGGCTATCTGTTACTATTGGCTGCGGCCGCCGGATCACCGGCTATCTATTGTTGAGATGATGGCGTAACGGGAAATATATTAAAAAGCTCAGATTTTATGAAATTGGCTGCGGCCGCCGGATTGCCGGCTAAATTAAATATTGTTTTGATGGTGGCGTATCAGTGAGAATTTTAAAAGCTCAAATTTTTATTTACTTACTTACGGCATTATTCATGTTTTTAAATCATGTCTTAAATAATTACCCATGCTTAAGTTTTTAACTATGAAATTAAATGTGTCTTTAAAGTATGCATTATCTTCGCATTTTTTTTAAAATGTTTTTATGCATGACAAAAAGTCTTATCTTAACTATGCCGTGCAAATCATTTTTCTATGAAAGTTGAAACACGATCACGTGAAAATTTTTATTTTAAATCATGCCATTTATTTATTAGTGGATGATTAACTTAAATTGTGTATTACCTACAAACATCTTTTTATTAAATATAATTAAAGGCTTTGAAACCCCTAACCCATGCTATGTGTTAACTTACTCAGCGCGTTTTTGCTGACCCAAACCATATATCTCCTTTTTCTTACAGAGTCGAAGAATATGCATCGACATATGCATACATGGGAACATTAGGGGAAATCTCTATTTTAAATCCCTGCATTTAATTATGACTTGCATGAACGGGAATGTTTAACCCGTGTTTTGGCCATGTTGGCCCTTATACTTTATTTCCGCTGCACAATTTATATTTCCGCTGCAACTTTGATGTATTATTTTTAATGGGCTGTTTGAATGTTTTAAAATTCTGAAAAACCATAGCCTTGCATCTCTTTAGTGAGCTCGGAGAAACCATGTCTTGCTAAGGAGGTGTGGCGGTGGCATCCCGGCCTGGGTTACCAAAACCGGGGTGTTACAATGTGGTATCAGAGCCCGGTTTATTTTGAAGCTATTATATTTTAAAGAGCCCGGAATATTTTTAAACTATTATCTTTGAGTATTATTATTTTAAAGTTATTATTTCTAAACTAGTAATATATTTTAAAGATCCCAATTATTATTTTGAAGTTAAGGCCCAAATTTTTAGCCCAAAATTTTTTTTAGAAGCCCAATAAATTATTTTGGCCCAATAACCTTGTTTTTATTAAAAGCCCAAATAATTTATTTCTTTCGGCCCAATATAACGGCCCAAACCTTTTATCCTTATTTTAGTCTATCCATGGAATAAATTTACTTTTAAAACCCATGGATAAATAAATGTACGCATAAAATTTTTTTTTCGGGGGGGGATCATCACTACATGTGCATATTGCATTTCTATACCTTAGAGAACCTAGAAGCGTTATGTTGTAACCTAGATCTTTTCCTTGCGCTAGATGGCTAACCAAGACATGATGAACTTAATGATCAAAATGATGAACGCTCACTTTGATTCCCAACAAACCATACAACAAATGGAACATCGTATGGCCCAATTGGAGGCAAATCTGCACCATATGGGAAACTTAAGAGAGGCGGACCACCACCGCATAAACCAGCTCGAAGACCAAATCCAAACCCTTACTACACAAAATCTATGTTTAAAAGAGCTTGTTGATGCTCATGGGGATGACTTGAACCACATTTTCGATGACCTACTACCGTCAAGTCCAGTGGAGGAAGATCCGGAGGAGGATCCCACCACCGTGCCGGAGGACGCCTAGAAACGATAGGAGGATCCTATTTTGGTATATCCTATCACTTGTACTAAAAATTTCTTTTAAGGAAATAAAATGCAAGATTTATCTATTTAGATAAATTTAAATCCGAAATTATAAAAAAAAAAAAAAAAACATAAAAACACACAATGCATCAAACTATGCAGTCCAAACAGAGACATGCACGGAATCAGAGTAACGTCACAGTACAACATCCTAAAAGAAATACCAAACCAAGTCTAACTGAAAATGCAAATGGGAAATACTAAACCAACCACTGCTAACACGAGTCTAGATAAAACATAAACGGAAAACATAAAGTCACTGATCAGGAGGAGGGAACCGGCGACGCATGTAGTCATCCATCTGACGCATGTAGGCGTACATGTCCGTCAAGGTGGCCTGCTGCTCCGCCTGTCTCACAGTGAGCGTGTCCATACGATCCTGATAGAGATCCATCCTAGCATCCAAGGCGTCAAAGCGATCCTGATAGAGATCCATCCTAACACCCAAGGCGTCATAGCGAGCCTGCCCAGCTGCAAACCCGGCATCCATACTGATACGCATCTCCTGCATCATCTGGAGCATCTGCGTCATGTCCTGACCCCGCGGTGGGACCACACCCTGCTGTGGAACCACAGGAGGAGGAAGTGGTCGCTCAGGAGGAACAACTAAGATCAAACCACCATCCTCAGGCTGCGGGTGCAGTATAGCCCGAGGCGCTCCACGACGCAAAGTGCTGCGCCGGGCGGCATAAGACGGGACACGGTAGTGCTCACCTGGAGCTAAGGGATAGGGGTCCGTCTCGGGAGACGTGCGGATCCCCTGGGCAACGCATAAGCCACAAATGAGGTGTGCGTGAGTGATCACCCTACTCCCTCGACCCCGTCGTAAACCCCTCAGGTTGTCCGCAATGCAAGCGCCCACATTTACCCGGCCGCCCCGTGCGATAAAGCAGATAGTCTCAAAGACATGATCTATGACGATATGACTACGGGTGATCGGCCGGATGCGTCCTAACCAAAGCTGAGCAAGTACACGCCAATGAGCATCCAAAGATGTCAGTCGCAACTCGTGGGGTTCCCCAGTCCGCGGGGGTACCTCGGTACACAAGACACCCCAGGCAGGGGCATAAACCCGACCATCTGGCTGCGGTCGGAACGCGCCATCATCTGGAAGGCCGAAATAGGTGTTAATCGCCCGAGCACTGAAGTCTAAGTAGCGACCACGAACCCAGACTCGAGAGAGGTCGTCGTCTACCCCAAGACCACTGATGTTGGCGATAACCTCCATGGCTAGATAGCCGGAGGCAACGCCCTCGGGATGACGTGCAAGACCGGTCCACTGGAGATGCCCCAACACTGCACTGATCCGGTCATCGCCCATATGATCGGGGAACAAGCCTCGCTCGGGAACGTAAGCCCTCTTCCGACGAAGCTCGTCGAAATAGAAGTCCTGGGAGGCCATCGTATGGAAACGGAACCGATCATGCCGGCGAGGACGCGCCTCGTAAGGGAGACCCCTGAGCCTCGGCTCTCGCTCCTCGTCCTCCTCGGACTCACTGTCGTCATCGCCGTCGCTATCATCACTATCCGGCATCACCGGAGCGGCAGTGCTAGGGCCAGCAGTATCAAGTCGAGAAGCCCGTCTCTTGGCCCCCGGAAGGACCATAAGGAACGCCAAGATGAACCACAGAAAAAGAAACATCCTGCGAACACCCAATATCAAGGATAAGACTAAATTTCAACACATCAATTCACAAGCAAAAATACATAAAGACATCATAAATATAAAGTTCCAACGGGGAAAATCCAGGAGGGATTTAGACCCAATAGTTTGCCAATACATATTGGGAGAGAATCAAACCAAGGAATGTGCCCAAACAAATTCAAAAACCCATTGTGGCATTCTGTCGAACACCTTGTGCGCGCAATAAATTAGGTTCAAAAATATGTTGTAAACACATGGCAATTAACCACAAAACCAAACAATTGCTTGAACAACAAATCATAATCACAAGTGTCAACAAACAACACCAACGAAACCACTTTTACACCAATAACACCAACAAAATCGAAAATTTCATAGTTCCCCTAAAAATCCAAGTTCTATCAAGAAATTCCACAACTTAAGCATATATACATACCAATAATTCCTAAACAATAGAAAAGGCACCAAAGTACTACATACAACCATTAATTCGCGAGAATTAAGCCGAAAATGTCAAAACCCCAATTTACATGCCAAAACCCTAATTCCTCAATTCAATCAAATTCTAACAAATCAAGGCATAAAACTTGAAATTGACAAGTGAAAATAGAAGACACATACCTTACAAAGAGAAATCGAAGTCGGAACTAGGAGAATCCGAGCACGAGGGGACGAATTTGAGAGGAAGTTGGGAAGAATTTCGGAAGGGGAAAGGAGCAAAATGGCTCGCGCCCCGCGCGAGCCCTATATGCTGCCCCTGGGGGCGCCGCGCGGACCCGGCGCGGTAAACCCCCAAAACCCGCGCGGGTCAAAAATAAAAATAAAAAAAAAAAAAAAAAAAAAAATGATTTATTTACTCCTCCTCTACTCTACAAAATACGTGTGCACCTAAGCGTGTGAAACGGCAAGACATAGAATTTCAAGTCGTAGATAAGGTCATGTAAAAGATATCACCGATGAAGGGGTGATGCATTTTGGCAAACGAGGAAAGCTAAGTCCTCGAAATATAGGACCTTATGAAATTCTAGTAAAGGTCGGGAATCTAGCATATCGTCTAGTCTTACCGCCACAATTGGCTAGAGTTCACAATGTGTTCCACATATCACAATTGAAGAAGTATGTGCACGATCCGACCCATGTACTCCAACCGGAAAGAATTAAATTGGAGGATGACTTGAGCTATGAGGAAATTCCGGTACAATTACTCGATGTTAAGGAGAGAGTAACAAGGAACAAAACCGTGAGAATGGTCAAGGTTCTTTGGTCGAACCATGAAAGTGAAACAGCAACATGGGAACTAGGAGCCGACTTGAAGGAGCGTCATCCGACCCTATTCCAAGATGGTGCAACCACAGTTATGGGGACATAACTGTAATCTTAAGGGGGGAAGGATGTAATACCCCGTAAGAATGCATAAGCATTTATTTTTGAAACCCGAATAGTTTGTATTCCAAGTAAACAAAAGAACCCTAACTCTTCGCGCGAGAAAAGCCGAAACACAACTTCGAGGACGAAGTTGATTCTTAAGGGGGGGAGGATGTAACACCCCGAATTTTTATCAACGCCCAAAGGAATAAAATTTATTCCGATCAATGTTGAAATATTTCCGAGAAGAAGAAAATAATTTATCACAATAAATTATTGCTCGGATATGAAACGACGATAGATTTAAATTCAAAATGGAATAAAAGAGGGAAAGGAAGCCCGAAGACATTCCATAAATTGAGTAAAAATAATTGGAGTTAAGTTCATGAAGGAAAAGAATTTTAATTCCAAGAACCCGTGAAGTCGAAAGAAATTTAATGATACAAGTTATTACACGGGAATCAAAAAGACGACGAATTGGAAGCCGACGAACCCGAGACCGACGGACTAAAGATTTCAAACATGAAATTCATTTGAGTCGAGATAAACTTAAGATAAGAATTTATGATCCGATAATGACCCGAAAAATCGAGCCCGAAAATGTAGGAGGATAGAAGTCCGAAAGAGAGGAGGAAAAGCACGACGGATCGCACGACCCCGCCCGGACCGAAGTCCAGGCGTGTTTGGCGCGCACCCCGCGCGGGGTTCTTCACAATCCCGCGCCAACCCCGCGCCAATGCAGCAGCAGCTGCGTTTGTCGCGTTTTGGCGACTTTCTCGCCAATTTTCGGGGCCCAAGTGAGGAATCTCGATCTATCACGGGTGTAGCATCTTTTTGGACGTTATGTAATCAATCCTATCCCCATTTGTCAGCCATTTCATCAATCATTCACCTCAAACTCTCCAAAAACTCTCCCAAAAGCCAAACACTCTTCCGGCGACTTTCCGACGAGTTTCCGGCAACCAAATCCAACCAAGGAAGTGTGTAGATCAAGGATTTCAGGCTTTGGATTGTTGGTAAGATGTTATTCAAGTTTCCATATGGTTTTAAGATCATAAACATCATCCTAACTTACGAATCTTCGTATTCAAACACAAATCGGAGCCAAGGGAAGAATAAATCGGGTGGAAGAGATTCGTTCGTGACATCCCGTGGATTCCGGACGACCCCGTGACTTCCTAGACATCATCCCCACTGTAAGTTAACCTTACTATGGTTTTGGGTGACTTAAAATGCAACCAAACATAGAGATTCAACTCAAGAAAATTTATAAAAATCTGTCAACAAGAGAAACCCTCAACGCAGCGTTTTCGTATGAATTTTTCGAACCTCTAAAGCTGCTCAAACAATAAAACTCAAAACATGAAAAGTGTTCCTAAGACTTTGGTCTAGCCTCTGTAAAAATTTCATAATTTTTCATGTTGTTTTGAAACCTGAAACCGACCCAAAACCGAAGAATATCAAATCTGGATCTTAGAATCCTTGACAGAATTTTTATTCAAACTTGTTGGTTATTTTGACCTTGGATCTAGACCGATCTAGGATTGGTGTTGAACATAAGAATTGTAGATCTATGAGTCTTGAATACCTCTGTAAAATTTCATGCATTTTCATCAAGTTTTGATACCCCAAATCGAGTCGGACATATTCTGCGTTTTAAAGAATTTTCAAAGGTTGACAGTTTTCTTAACCGAACTTGATGAGCATATTTCTATCATTTCTAGTCCGATCCAATCTTTGAGTTCTAAACAAAAGTTGCATATAATCATGTCTAGTATATGCATATGAAATTTCAGAATTTTTGGAGATCATTTGATATGATAAAAAGTCAAATCTTTGAAAGTTGTCAAACCTGAATCCTAACAGCATACTATTTGAGTAGAAAACTTGATTTTTGACATGCCTCCTATCATTTTTCCGAAAAACTCAAAACATGAAAGTTGTTCATTGGGATGTTTTTGAGCTACTGTGAAAATTTCAGAGCAATCGCCTAAGAAATGGATTTTTAAACTGAAAAGGCGTAAACTGTGACATCGATCGATTTTTGAAATCTTTTTAACAACGATCGAAATCTTGTGATACGATAAAGCTATATTTTTGAAAATCCCGTTACACTAAAGTTGAAACAATATCGGTTACATAAAATCAGGGGGTGAGTGCTCTGCAGGGTGCCCTCCTAATTGTTCATTTTGTGCCAAAACGGCAATGACTATCACGCGCGAAAGATCGCCAAAACGGCATCTTATTATTTTGGGCCTATCCTCTCGAGTGTATCCGTATGGGTTACTCGAGGCTCGACGGAGCGGTACTGGATATGGCGTATTTGGTCACAAGAGACCAACTGCCTACCCTCTCGAGTGTATCCGTATGGGTTACTCGAGGCTCGACGGAGTGGTACTGGGTATGGCGTATCGGCTGCGGCCGCCGGATCACCGGCTATCTATGACATGTTACTTATGAAATTGGCTGAGGCCGCCGGATCACCGGCTAACTGTTACTATGATTACTACGCGCGAAAGATCGCCAAAACGGCATCTTATATCTTTGGGCCTATCCTCTCGGGTGTATCCGTATGGGTTACTCGAGGCTCGACGGAGCGGTACTGGATATGGCGTATTTGGTCACAAGAGACCAACTGCCTACCCTCTCGAGTGTATCCGTATGGGTTACTCGAGGCTCGACGGAGTGGTACTGGGTATGGCGTATCGGCTGCGGCCGCCGGATCACCGGCTATCTATGACATGTTACTTATGAAATTGGCTGAGGCCGCCGGATCACCGGCTAACTGTTACTATTGGCTGCGGCCGCCGGATCACCGGCTAACTGTTACTATTGGCTGCGGCCGCCGGATCACCGGCTATCTGTTACTATTGGCTGCGGCCGCCGGATCACCGGCTATCTATTGTTGAGATGATGGCGTAACGGGAAATATATTAAAAAGCTCAGATTTTATGAAATTGGCTGCGGCCGCCGGATTGCCGGCTAAATTAAATATTGTTTTGATGGTGGCGTATCAGTGAGAATTTTAAAAGCTCAAATTTTTATTTACTTACTTACGGCATTATTCATGTTTTTAAATCATGTCTTAAATAATTACCCATGCTTAAGTTTTTAACTATGAAATTAAATGTGTCTTTAAAGTATGCATTATCTTCGCATTTTTTTTAAAATGTTTTTATGCATGACAAAAAGTCTTATCTTAACTATGCCGTGCAAATCATTTTTCTATGAAAGTTGAAACACGATCACGTGAAAATTTTTATTTTAAATCATGCCATTTATTTATTAGTGGATGATTAACTTAAATTGTGTATTACCTACAAACATCTTTTTATTAAATATAATTAAAGGCTTTGAAACCCCTAACCCATGCTATGTGTTAACTTACTCAGCGCGTTTTTGCTGACCCAAACCATATATCTCCTTTTTCTTACAGAGTCGAAGAATATGCATCGACATATGCATACATGGGAACATTAGGGGAAATCTCTATTTTAAATCCCTGCATTTAATTATGACTTGCATGAACGGGAATGTTTAACCCGTGTTTTGGCCATGTTGGCCCTTATACTTTATTTCCGCTGCACAATTTATATTTCCGCTGCAACTTTGATGTATTATTTTTAATGGGCTGTTTGAATGTTTTAAAATTCTGAAAAACCATAGCCTTGCATCTCTTTAGTGAGCTCGGAGAAACCATGTCTTGCTAAGGAGGTGTGGCGGTGGCATCCCGGCCTGGGTTACCAAAACCGGGGTGTTACAAAATTATTTTGACCCAATAATTATTTATTTTAAGCCCAACCATTTCGGCCCAAATACCCATGTTTTTACTTCTTCCGTCCAAATTATTGCTTTTGGTCAATATAGAGGCCCAACTTTTTAACTCCATGATTAAATTTAAATTAAATTAAATTATTTTTGGGGGGGGGGGATTGCATGTGCATATCCATATAGATTTAAATTCCTGCATATCTTGACTTTTATCCGAAACATGTCCTGACTCTAACCTCCCTTGTTGACATTAGATGGCCGCCCCAAACGCGAACATGATCAACCTACTAATGAGGTTGATTGAAGCATACCTCGAATCTCCTCAAAACGTGAACAACTTCAGACTAAGGGTAGAACAAATGGGAGCTAACCTGGGTCACCTAACTAATCTGGGCCAAGCAAGACATCAAGATATAACCCAACTCCAAATCCAAATCAATGAACTCCAGACCCGCGAGACTGAACTTCGGACCCAGATGGACGACGTAGAGACCGAAGTAGGGGTCGTGGGACATCAACTGCATCATCTGAAGGATGATCTACTTCCACCTGCCCCTCTCGACCTGGGGACTCCTCCCGCAGCTAGCCCCGTAGTTGATCCTGTCGCTGTCCCTACAGCCGCCCAACCTTCAGTTGTCGTCGTTGATCCTGCCCCGGCCGCTGGGGCCAACTGGCCAGCGAGCCCAGTATTCCATGGACCCCTTGGCTGGGGTACCATTGAGGAGTCGAGCGATGAGGTGATCCCATGGAGGACCCAACCACCTACACTCCCTCAGCTTAGAGACCTTTTATCGCATTCTTTCTATGTAACACCCCGGTTTTGGTAACCCAGGCCGGGATGCCACCGCCACACCTCCCTAGCAAGACACGGTTTCTCCGAGCTCACTAAAGAGATGCAAGGCTATGGTTTTTCAGAATTTAAAAATATTCAAACAGCCCATTCATATATAATTTAAAAATAATACATCAAAGTTGCAGCGGAAAATAATATTTACATATATAGTGCGCGGAATTTAAATATAGGGCCAACATGGCCAAAACACGAGTTAAACAGGCCCGTTCATGCAAATTCTAGTCTAACGCAAAATTTAAAATATAATGTAATCCCCAAAAATTCCCAGTATGCATATGATGATGCATATTCTTCAACTCTGAAAGAAAAAGAGGATAAATGGTTTGGGTCAGCAAAAACGCGCTGAGTAAGTTAACACATAGCATGGGTTAGGGGTTTCAAAGCCTTTAATTAAATTTAGTAAAAGATGTTTTGAGCTTAAAAAAAATTCTTCCCGATACGCCACCATCTCAACAATATTTAATTTAGCCGGCAATCCGGCGGCCGCAGCCAATTTCATAAAATCTGAGCTTTTTAATATATTTCCCGTTACGCCATCATCTCAACAATATATCATTTAGCCGGTGATCCGGCGGCCGCAGCCAATATCAAAAGTATCATTTAGCCGGTGATCCGGCGGCCTCAGCCAATTTCAATAGTATCATTTCTCAAAATATTTCGTTTCTTTTATAGTTCACCATTCACCAGGGCTCTTGTGACCGCAATCCTCATAATCAATATTTCCGCAGGAAAACATTCAATCGCCCTTGGGGAATCTAACCCGCAAGAACTCAATACATCCTAGGGAATCAAACCCGTAGGAAAACATACGATCGCCCTTGGGGAATCTAACCCGCAAGAACTCAAATACATCATAGGGAATCAAACCCGCATGAATCATATTGATAATATCAAACTTGGTCACAAAGCCCCAATGTTTCAAAAGAATTCTTTTAAAGAAAATGTTTTTATTTGGAGTAACGGGATTTTTCAAAAGTATAGATATATCGTAATTCCAACGTCTCGATCGTTTGTTTAGAAATTTCATAATCTCACAAGTTTAAAACCGATCGATGTCACAGTTTGCGCCTTTTTGGTTTAAAAATCCATTTCTTAGGCGATTGATTTGGAATTTGTACAGCATCTCAAAAACATCCCAACGAACAACTTTCGTGTTTTAAGTTTTTCGGAAAAACGATGGGAAGCATGTCAAAAATCAAGTTTTCGATTCAAATAGTATGCTGTCAGGATTCAGGTTTGACACCTTTCAAAGATTTGACTTTTTGACATATCAAATGAACTCCAAAAATTATGAAATTTTACAGACACATACTAGACATGATTTCCAACAACTTTTGTTTAGAACTCAAAGATTAGTTCGGGCTAGAAATGATAGGAATAAGCTCCTCAAGATCGGTTATGAAATCTGTCATCCTTTGAAAATTCTTAAAACGCAGAATATGTCCGACACGATTTGGGGTATCAAAACTTGATGAAAATTTCCGAAATTTTTACACAACATAGCTTAAGCTCTTAGGATCAAAATCTTAGTTTTGAGTTTTCAGGTTTGAACACTCGAAGTAATAGAAATATGCTCATCAAGTTTGATAATGAAATCTGTCAAGGTTCTTGACATCGGTTCTAACGCAGATCGGATCGACTCGAGTTTGGAGGTTCAAATCTCAATGAAAAATTCTAAAAACTTACAGTAATATTCCAAACTCATAGATCTACAATTCTTATGTTCAACTCCAATCCTAGATCGGCCTAGATCCAAGGTCAAAATGGCTAATAAGATTGAGAGTGAAATCTGTCCAAGTTGTAAGATCCAGATTTAATACTCTTCGGTTTTGGGTTGGTTTCAGGTTTCAAAACATCATGAAAAATTCTAAAATTTTTACAGGAGCTAGACCAAAGTCTTAGCAACACTTTTCATGTTTTGAGTTTTCTTGTTTGAGCAGCTTTAGAGGTTCGAAAAATTCATACAAAAACGCTGCATTGAGGGTTTCTCTTGTTGACAGATTTTTATTAATTTTCTTGAGTTGAATCTCTATGTTTGGTTGCATTTTAAGTCACCCAAAACCATAGTAAGGTTAACTTACAAAGATTGTGTTCTTGAGTCGTCCAAACACCTACGAACGGATCTACGAAACGCAAAGTTCCCGACTTTGGCCACGAACGTATTTGCAATCAACGATTCAAGAGTTAGATTGGGGATTTGAGAGGAAAAACGAGATTGAGAACCTAAGATACTACTTACCAAAGATCTAAGCACTGTGATCCTTGATCTACACACTTCCTTGGTCGGATTTGGTTGCCAGAAAGTTGCCGGAAGTTCGTCGGAAGTTCGCCGGAAAGGTGTTTTGGCTTTGGGAGAGTTTGGGATGAAGAAGGGATTTGAAAGGATGATAATGGGGTGTTGGGGGTGTATTTTTGCCATTAAAGAGACAAAAATCCGACAAGTGATCGGCTGCTACAGTACCCGCACGTGCTACAGTAGTGCTACAGTACTGCTACAGTAGACACGTGCTACAGTAACTTTTAATTTTTTTTTTTTTTAATATTAAGATTCCTTCTCTACAAAAATAAAAATCATAATGTGGGAATTATCCGTGATTGTTGGGACAATTCGATAAACTCGTTTCGAGTTGTTATCTTCCGATAAATAATAAATTCCGCTCTCTCGGAATTATTTCGGTTTTAATAATTTAAATCCAATTCTTTATTTTTGGATTTAAATTTTCGATGGCGATTTCTCGGGTATTACATTCTACTATTACCGTTCCTATTTTCCGAACTATTCCTATCCTTGTGATTCCTACAGCTTGTATCAAATAACGTTTTCTACTGAGCAATAAAATACAAGCATTTATGCTATATTCTACTTCCATTATCCATAGTGCCCACATATATATATGTATGCACATATTTAAAAACCGCCTTCCATATCCAAACGAATGGTGGGGGATTCAACAGAACAAAGGTACAAGGTATTAATAAGCAAACAACACATATAAATGTCAATCAAACGGGAGTACCTCGAACCCTAGAACCTGAAATCCCAAGTCATCAATTAACCACAATTCTAGAGTTAACAACCGAAATAGATAATCATGGAGTGACACAACAAAAGCACAAACTACGAAACACGGAAATGGAAATCATCGTCTTACAGTCTCATAAGGAAACTACTTCCACTACGCACCCTAAGAGTACCGTAAAAACAAAGGGTCACTGATCAGGAGGTGGGAACTGACGACGCATGTAGTTGTCCATCTGACGCATGTAGCCATACATGTCAGTCATGGTGGCCTGCTACTCCGCCTGTCTCATAGTGAGCGTGTCCATACGATCCTGATAGAGATCCATCCTAGCATCCAAGGCATCGTAACGAGCCTGCTCATCTGCAAACCCGGCGTCCATCCCTATACAAATCTCCTGCATCATCTGGAGCATCCGCGCCATGTCCTGACCCGGCGGCGGAACCACACCCCGTTGTGGGACCACAGGAGGAGGAGGAGGAGGTGGCTGCTCGGAAGGGACAACTAAAATCAAACCACCATCCTCGGGCTGCGGGCGCAGTATGGCCCGAGGTGCTCCACGACGCAAGGCACTGCGTCGAGCGGTGTAAGTCGGAATACGGTAGCGCTCGCTCGCCGCTAAAGGATAGGGGTCCGTCTCGGGAGAGGTACGGATCCCCTGGGCAGCACATAGCCCACAAATGAGGTGTGCGTGAGTAATCACCCTACTCCCTTGCCCTCGTCGTAAGCCCCTCAAGTTGTCCGCAATGCAAGCTCCCACATTCACTCTACCGCCCCGGTCGATAAAGCAAACAGTCTCAAAGATATGGTCTATGACGATATGACTCCGGGTGATCGGCCGAACGCGTCCTAACCAAAGCTGAGCAAGTACACGCCAAGGAGCATCCAAAGACTTCAGCCGCAACTCGTGGGGGTACCCAGTCTGCGGGGGTACCTCGGTACACAAGACACCCCAGGAGCATAAACCCGGCCCTCTGGCTGTGGACGGAACGTGCCGTCGTCGGGCAAACCAAAATAGATGTTGATCGCCCGGGCACTGAAGTCTAGGTAGCGACCGCGAACCCAGACTCGAGAAAGGTCGTCTTCTACCCCAAGACCGCTGATGTTGGCGATAACCTCCATAGCTAGATAGCCGGAGGCAACGCCATCGGGATGACGTGCAAGACCGGTCCACTGGAGATGCCCCAAAAGTGCACTGATCCGGTCATCACCCATATGATCGGGGAACAAGCCTCGCTCGGGAACATAAGCCCTGTTTCGACGAAGCTCGTCGAAATAGAAGTCCTGGGCAGCCATCGTCGAAAACCGGAACCTATCATGCCGGCGAGGACGCACCTCGTCAGGGAGATCTCTGAGCCTCGGCTCCTGCTCCTCGTCCTCCTCGGACTCACTATCGTCACTATCCGGCATCATCGGGACGGCAGTACTAGGACCGTCTGCATCACGTCGGGTAGCTCGTCTCTTGGCCCCCGGAAGGACCATAAGGAACGCCAAGATGAACCACAGGAAGAGCAACATCCTGCGAACACCCAATACCAATTGTTAGACTAATGACCCACACACGAAACAACATCAAATATATATACATAGTCCCAACGGGAGAAATCTAAGAAAGCTTCGAACTTAATAATTACTAATACATACCAGAAGATAATCAAACCAATGATTGTACCCAAATAAATTCGGAAACCCATTGCGACATTTCGTCGAACATCTTTTATGCGCAATATATTAAGTTCAAAAATTGCTTGTAAACACATGGCAATTAACCACAAAACCAAACAACTATTTAAACAGCGACTCATGATCACAAGGCGTCACCAAACAGTACCAATGCACCCACTTGCATACCTATAATACCGACAAAATCAAAAACTTCATATTTTTCCTAAAAATCCAAATTCTAACAAGAAATCCCCCAACCTAAGTATATATTATCACACCAATACTTCTTAAACAATAGAAACGGCACCAAAGTACTATATAAACTCACAAATTCGCAAGAATCAAGTCGAATTTTCAAATCCCCAATTTGTATGCCAAAACCCTAATTTCGCAATCTACCCAAATTCTAACAAATCAAGACATAAAAATTGAAATTGACAAGCTAAAATAGAAGATACATACCTTACAAAGAGAAATCGGAGTCGAAACCGGAAGAATCTGAGCACGGAGGAACGAAATTGAGAGGAAATTGGGAGGAATTTCGAAAATGATAGGGACGAAATGGCTCGCGCGGGGCGCGAGCCCTATTTCTTCCCACTGGTGGCGCCGCGCGGTGGCCGGGCGCTAAAGCCCATAACCCCGCGCGAACCCGAGCGGGACGCGGAAAATGAAAATTTTTTTTCTTTTCAATTCTCTTCTCCTATTTATTTACTCATCCCCTGCTTCACACTATACGACTGGACCAGTGAGTGTGATTCCGCATTCCAAGAATTCAAGAAACGACTTAGCATTGCGCTGGTATTGGCACTACCATTGGAGATGGGGGGACTTCGAGGTGTACAGCGACGCCTCGAAGGAAGGATTGAGATGCGCGCTAATGCAAGCTCGAAGGGGTATAGCACACGAATCACGTCAATTAAAGCAACACGAGGGAACTATCCGATGCACGACTTGAAACTAGCCGCAGTCGTGTTCGCTTAAAGATATGGATGCACTATATGGACGCAAATGCCGAAGCCCATTGAGCTGGGAAAAGAGCGAGAGGACTATGGCAATTGGACCGCAACTTGTTGAGGACATGGCTCAACAAGTCAAAATAATCCAAGGAAAGATGAGAGCCGCGCAAGACCGGCAAAAGAGCTATGCCGACGTGAGACGGCAAGATTTGGAATTCCAAATAGGCGTTAAGGTCATGTTAAAGGTATCACCGATGAAGGGTGTGATGCGCTTTGGCAAGCGGGGAAAATTGAGTCCACGGTACATAGGACCATACGAGATTTGTACCCCAAATAAACAAATTCAAATTGTTTTGAACTACGTAATGACTTGATCCTTTCACGGGGTACGTAGGCAACTCGGAAATTTCAAATCTGGGTTCAGTCAAATAATAACAAACAACGACACACAATAATACAATCGCTTAGTCAAACAATTCCCGAACTCGCGAGAGGATGAAGTGCAACTTCGAGGACGAAGTTGGTTCTTAAGGGGGATAGACTGTAATACCCGTAAATTTTACAATATAAAAATAGGAATTAATCCAATAGGAGAGAAGGTTTTGTTTCCGAGAACCCGTAGACGCGGAAATGCACGGAAGTCAAAGGACGACGAATTAGAACCCGACGGACCAAAGCCGACGGTCTTAAGATTTCAAGCATGAAATCGAATTGAGACGGAATAAATTTATGATGAGAAGCATAATCCGAAAATGACCCGGAAAATCGAGCGCGGAAACGTGGAAGGATAAAAGTCCGAAAGAGATGAGAAAAGACCCGACGGATCGGATCGCACGGACCCGCCCGGACCGCAGTCCAGGCGGGGACCGCGCGCTGGCCGGGCGGGGTTTGGCCAAAAGGCGCGCCAACCCCGCGTGGCTCCACAGAATTTGGCAAGTGGCGCGTTTTCGGCGATTTCTTACCATAATTCGACCCCCCGACTTTGGAAAGCAGATTTTGGCCGAGGGGAAAGCTTTTAGGGCGACTTAGGGCTGCCTCCCCACCCTTTTCATCAGTCACAAAACTCCCTCCACTCTCCCCAAACTCTCCCAAGCCAAAACACTCTCCCGACGAACTTCCGACGAACTTCCGGCGACTTCCGGCAACCATCGACGACCATAGGAACGTGTAGATCAAGGTTTACACCCCTTAGATCGTTGGTAAGAGTATCCAGATTCATCTACTCATTTTTATCTCCAATTTTTAATCTAACTTTCGAATAATGGACTTGTAATCACGTTCGTGATCGAAGGAGGAAGAGAACGTGTGCAAGGATCCGTTCGTAGTGTTTTCGGACAAGCCGAGCGACCTTAGGACGACCCAAGAACACAACCACTGTAAGTTGAGCCTTCCATATCAATACGGGTGATCTAGGGGCGTCCGGTATAGTCGTAATGTAACGAAACGTAAAAATCGAAATTAAAAACCCCAACTTGAGCAGTTTCTGAAATCGGCCTAAAACTCATATTTCGAGGATTCAATCCGAGAAACTCAAAACTAGACCTTTAATCCTAACACATAAATCTAGGTTGTGTAAAAATTTCAGAATTTTCGTTAACATTTGCTATTTTAAATCGCATCGAAAAGAAACTGTTTTGACAAAACGTGTTTGAAATCTGCCTATGAACATGTCCGAACTTAGTGAGTTTGTTTCTATATTTTGTAGTCCGATTTGATCTTTACAATCTAAATGAAAGTTGTAGATAATCATGTCTAGTATATGTGATTAAAATTTCAGAATTTTTGGAGTCCGTTTGATGTGTCAAAATGCCAATTTTCCGAACTGTGACAAATCTATTTTGGGACAGTAAACTGTTTCCGCTTTAACCTTGATTTTTGACATGTTTCCTCAATTTATTTCGAGAAAGTTAAAACACGAAAGTTGTTCGTTAGGGTGTTTTGCATAAACTGTAAAATTTTCAGATTTTTCGGACTTAAACCGAATTTTTAAATTGAAAAGGCGTAAACTGTGACGCCAAGTTACTTTTAAATCGAAGGATTTTGAAATTTCGAAACGAACGATCAAAGATTTGAAATACGATACATCTATACTTTTGAAAAACCCCGATACATTAAATCTAAACGATACATGAGATACTTTGGTGGAGGGTGAGTGCTCTGCAGGGTGCCCCTCTAGCCTTTCTCTTCGGGCCTATAATGGACGAGAGAATTTGATGAGATATTACGCCAATCGGCGGGAGATACATGGCCTACTCTCTCGGGTTGTCCGTATGGATTTCTCGAAGCTCCGGAGTGGTACTGGGTATGGCAGATACGGCTGCGGCCGCCGGATCACCGGCTAAACGAGATACTTACGAAACGGCTGCGGCCGCCGGATCACCGGCTATACAAGACACTGAGAAATGGTTACATAACGGGGAAATAAAACATTTAATATTTTTAAGTATTTATTTATTTATGCATGTCTTTAAATTATGCATTTAAATTATGTCTTTAAATTTCATATCATGACTAGATTGTTATTGTGGATTAAATGCATGTTCAAGTACACGATTTAAATATTATTTCCTTTAAATTTGTAAATGCATGTTTAGGAGCGAAATTTTAATTATCTAATTAAATCCCTTTATTGCTATGTTAGGATCGACTTACTCAGTATTTTATATACTGATAAAAATTGTTGTTTTTCTCTTTTCTTTTCAGAGTATGAAGATAATGCATGAGCATATGCATTGGGGAATGGAAAAACTTTAATATTGTTTTTATTGCTTTTATGATACTTGCATAACGGGCATGTAAATCCCGAGTTTTGGCCATGTCGGCCCACTTTACATTTTTCCGCTGCGATATATTATTACTACTACTATATGTGTGGATGATACTTATTATTATTTTTAAATAGATTCCGGACTTGTTTTTAAATCTTTTTGCAATACCTATAGCCTTGCATCTCTTTGGCAAGCTCGGAGAATCCGTGTCTTGCTAGAGAGATGTGGCGGTGACATCCCGGCCTGGGTTATCAAATCCGGGGTGTTACAACCTTAATGTGTCTCGGCAAGAGACCTACAACATATGGCTTCTCAACCACAACTGCAGCAAGAGCCTCTGACCAGCAAAGCCTGCCTTCTTGACGAAGTTTTCCATTTTGATCAATAAACACTCCGATATTATCCTAAAGATATTGAAGTAAACATTACTGGAAAACAAGATGCATCCAAAATGGTATAAGAAGACAATGAAGAAAACATTGCATTTAAACTATATTACAACATTGGCAATCAGATTAAAACAATTATTCTGAAGGAAGAAAAAAAAAAACACACACACACAACACACACACACACAAGAAATATTCATTATGAAATCCAAATCCAGATTACAGGTTTTTATCCTATATCCAGTCAATTAATCTTATTTCATTCAATTACATTATGCCACAAGCAAGTGGACTCTTCTAGTTGATTCTATTTCTACTGTTTCCTATCAAAGAACAAGTATCAGAGCTAGAACTAAACTTTACCAAAGCAATGAAAATATGTTTCATACATATGGAGAAAATATAATTTGGCCACCTTTCAGAGGGAAAGTAAAAGTGAAAAACAAATACTTTATTAATGAGTATTTCTTTGTCTCAATTAACCTATGCATGAAACTACATGATGGTTATAACTCCAACGGAGCAGGGCAAAATTTCATTACTTCAAGTTTAGCAGGCACATTAAAGGTTGTTCTAGACATTATGGCAGAGGACGTAACCAGTGGCGAAAGAAAAACACATACATTCCCAAGAAGTAGCTCTCCAGATGGAAGAGACACAACCAAAGGTGGCGCGATCCTTCCCTATGGAAATACCTCAGTGAAGGCACCAGAAGTTATATTCAATATGACATACTCCCTTCAATACCCAAGACATACATTCTCACCGCACCAAGACATTGATTTGACTGTCTGGAAAATTATGGTCTCTAACATCCACAAAGCCACGCCCCCCTGATCAGTCAGCATAACTAAAATTAATCAGTTATCTACATAATAATCCAACATATGGAGTAACAAGTTCTATATGAGTCCTAAAATTGACCTGGCGGCCCAGGACACACATAATATGCTGGAATAAAAGCTGCGCCTAGTTTGGAAGAAACAGAAAGGAAAGAAAAGAAAGGAGTTGAGAAAACTGGGAAAGCTTTGTTCCTTCCACGGACAAAAGGATTCACATCCAAACACAGTTCTATTATGTCTTCTGTTTCCCATTCCCTTTTTTAAAAATATTAAAGCTTATAGAATTCCAAAAACAATGAGAACTAACTACAGAACTTGAGAGGAAACAACGAGAGGATTCAAAACTGAAACAAAGAATTTACCATCATGTTTAATAATGAAAACCTTCTTCTGCCGCGCGAAGCACAAAAACCCTCGCCGATCATCCCAGAAATAGGCGTTGGCGCCCTTGGCTTTGGTAATGACAGCCAGAGTCTCCAAATTGGGGAGCTTATGAAAGGCGATCGGAAAGCGATAGAAGGAGCTCCCGCGATTATATAACCTCCATTGCCAGGATCAGCCTCTTAGAGAAGCCATTAATTGTCCGCTGGAGAACGTACGACTCCTTCTTCAGCCCCGGCACTTGGGAATAGAATTCAAGCAGGGGAGACCGGTGGTCACCCGGAGACGATTCAGGAGCGTAGATTCTGAGAGAACCATCAGAGCATGATAGGAGGAGCGGCGAGCCGTAGGATTCGATCGCGTCAATTTTGGTGGAGGAATTGGCGATCAATTGGCCGGAATCATAAGCGCTGTGCACCATTCTGGTAACCAAATTTCACAGGGAGATTTGTTCTACAGCAAAATTTCTCCCAGGCATAATCATCACCAATTCATGGATACCACGATGGAATCCCCAATTCTTGGGCTGCGTTGCCTTTCAATTGATCAAGATTCAAATACAAAACAGAACATAAGATTCTTATGAAAATATTCAACGTATAGCTCATCATAAAACTAATTTAATTGACAAATTCAAAATGGTAAACATATTTTACCATTTTAGATGGCCTCTGGTTACTATGGAACATCACAATCTGCAACCATACACCACAAGATGAGCTGCTTAATAGTATTTGTTTAAGCAAACATAATACACTAAGAGCAGCACCACATGTAAGCCTGCTCAAATATCCTGACATACAACATTTCCTTGTAGAATTTTCTTAAATTACCGTACCAGCAATCATAGGTGACAAATATTATAAATGCTCCTTTAATTCATATATTGCATAATTTTCATACACCAACCAGCCCTTCAACTCCAGATGGAACCATGCATAATGATTATCACAATAGGAAATGTGGGGGCAATAGTTTGAATTTCATGATATTAGAAAATCCAATCCAATTATATTTACATTGTATTTTAGATCTTCAGCACATGTTTATAGTATGATTCTTAATAAGACATTTTTTGGTTAGTGCTTAGTAATCTTCAATCCTTTCCAATAATGCACCTCGTTTCTGAAAACAATATTCCTGCATTAGAATTTCAATTCACTATGCAAGTTTCAAGCATAGTTTATGGATGACAAGAGACCCTACCAGTATTCACGCAAAGGAAAATAATCTAGCAAATTGAACAAACCATCATCTGTGGATCAATCCTTATTACAGGGTTGCAATATAAAACCTCATTAGTAAGATGGAATTTTAAGTCAATGTTTGTAGATCTGAAATTCATGAATTCTGCAACAGTAATTTGTTATTGTAGTATACATGTTCTTTAATAAACCTAACCAACAATGTTAGGCTTTACCTCTCTTCAAATTTATAATACTTTCTCTGTTTTTATTGTTTGCTACGGACTCACTCAGCGCGCAGTCCAATGCACATTTTAAACCATTAATAACTCAAGTTCAGTACAAGTAAAAGTTCTAAAAGATCGATATTTAAAAATTACTAAAGACGAATCCAACAAGATCTCACTTAGCTATATTTTAAGTTACATAACTATGATAAAACGTGAAGTTAAACAAACATAAGAAAATGGAGGAAGTAATAACCAAGGCTCTGATTGGTAACCCTGTTTCAGACGTTTTGATTGTTACAATTATCCCATAATGAATGTAGCATAGTATTATGTAAAACTGTTAGTATTTGAAATTAAGTACAAATTTTCAGTGATTCGATGCATTTGAACTTCACTAAATGCCCCCTGAATCTAGTGGAAATAGTATTATGCTATTCTAAGCACAACAATCAGAAAGCTAAAATAAGAAGAGTATCTTCGTAAAGGAGTCATTATCCAAAAGGGCTGGTGCTGCATGCAACTCTTGAAGGCATGCTAGTTATGGTCACGCAATCAGTAATTGATGAAAGTTAAAACTTGATCAATAGTATCAGTCAGCAATGTGAAAAATTCTGATCCAACAATGGTAAAAGGTTAAACTCCATCAGCTATAGATGAAACACCACCAATACGGACAGAATTAGAGTATTTAACCTCAGCAAGTCCCTCACGGAAACCATGTCTGGCATGACGATAATGCCTAGAAGCAGAAAGGCTAAGTGGGATATAGCAACCTAATGAAGCTAAAAAGTGAACAATATTGCACAAAGAGATTGAATTCACCGTGAAGGAAATTCAGTGTACAGAATGGGCAATCTCACCAACCATTCGATGCAGAAAAGAACTTGATAAATAAATTCTATACCCATATTTATTGCTCTGACTATCGTAAATGAAATAACCTGGAAGATAAAAGTCACAGCTATCACACGTAAAGCCCACTTCACAAATTGGGCCACACCAACATCCACGCTTCCATCCTCTGCTACAACAAATTTCCTAACAAGCCAATATCCAAAACCAGCTCCCGCAAGTGCGATACCAACTACCAAGAACACAAGCACCTGCCAACCAAAAGAGGAAAAAGCAATAACATTACAGTGAGAGAGGAAAAATATTATTCTTGTCATTAGCGTAAAAGCTGGAAAAGGTAAAAGGAGACTTGTGCATATCTAATATTTAATGCATTCTTGATCAAATCTTAACCACAAGCACTTACAGGATTGTGCATCTCTTCGCTGATCCCAAAATTAACCAGAATTGAGTTCACGAAGATCGAGAATCTATTGAGTAGATAAGAACCAGCTCAAAGGTGACATAAAATGCACCAGATTTGAAAAACAGTTATCAATTTTGAACGTAGAAGAATGGAGACCTTAATAACATTTCACCTCAATCATAGAATTTATAGTCATGATTCATGAAATCAGGAATACTTACAGCCAAACCACATATTGTGCTATATAGAGCATTTTTCCTGCCAATTGGCAATAGTTTCATCCCCTACATGACAGTTTGCATAAAATTTATTAGTTGACAGAAGAAACAAAAAAAATTGGACATTCAGAACATGACAATGAATAAGCAAAAGCATAAATGACAAACACAAGTGACAAGTAGGGCCAATGTCTAGCAATAGGCTTTGGCGATCCTGTAATCGGCATGAAAATAGTTTAAACAAGAGAAAGTAGAAAAGCCCACTATGAATTGGGTGTCAAAACTGAATTAAGAATGAATATAAAATTTTAGTTAATTTCATCAAGCCCAATATCAAGAATAATGGGAAAGAAACAGGAATCCAGAAAACATAAAATCCTGATAAATCATGAATGGAGTCCATTTCATGCAACCCAATCAAACTCTCAAGTTAAAAATCAAAACTCCCAACCATCTTTATATTCCAATTTTAAGCAGCATTGTAACTAACACTAACAACTTCCTTAATCCCCTTTCAATTCACACAACAAAAATTCAAGAACTTCATAAACATCTAATAAGAAAATCTCTTAAACTTGCACCCCATAAATCCATTGAAATCAAACTCCACTTATCTAAATAATCAACATATTGACTCAAATTCAATCAAGTTTTAAAGCACTTAAACAAGAACAATTCAACAACAATCCAGCACCACCACCACTGCCGCCTGGGCCAGGCACCCCCACCACGGGACCACGACCACCATCACCAGGCCGCCATCACCAGTACCAGCTGCCGGCAATCTACGATTCAGAAGTGCTCATATGTTCAACCGATTAAATCCACAAAAAATAACAAGAACCAAATCTGAAAATATCAGGAGTCCGAAGAAAGTAAGCCTCCAAATACGCAAGAGGTGATGATTTTCTATGTTTTCCTCTGACAACCCAGAAACCGAAACCGAATCAGCGAGCAAGAGAAAGGAAGAGAATCGCGAAAAAATGAAGTATGAACTAAAAAGGAAGGGAACAAGAACAGTTACCTAGTCCCACTCGTCAGATTTCTTCTCCTACTCAACATCGCGATTTCAACTTCTCCAAGAATCCCTAAATTGCTCCCTCTCTCTCTTCTCAATGACGGGAAGAATTAAGGACAGGAATTAGGGCTACGCAGGTAAAAATGAACAAGGCAAGTAAAAAGTACACGCAAGGTTTAATGCAAGAGGCGGCCGTAGACTTCATTGGCGCCTCGTTCCGACGGGGATACCCCGACGGACAGCGGCGTGGAAAGCATCCCCACCCCAAACCTAACGCAGAAGAAGGCGGGCGCAGTCACGGAAAAGCAGAGGAATTGAAGGCCGAAATTTACCAGCACGATACGGAAACGTACAGGGAAGCGGCGGGCGGCGGAATCAAAAGAAACCCGGAACCCAGCAGAATGCGCGGGGAGAGGGAGAGAAAAAGGAGCAAGACGAAGAGAGCAAAATGGCGAAGAGAAGTAAGACGCGAGCAAAGAAATTACCACACAAATTGCAGAAAAAACTAAAGAAGAGAGATCCTTACAAAATCTGGGGAACCCTAAACTCTCACACAAATCCACCAAAGAAAAGAGTGTGCATCTCGCACAAATCCACCAAAGAAGAGAGTGTGCAAAAAGACGCCCACAAAGGCACCACGCCGGCGTCGCGGCAGTGATCGCTGGAGACACCGGAGCGGAGGTGAGCGAAAAGGACAGCGAAAGAAGCAGTAACGATGGAGGCGGAGAAGACAGGATCGCGGTAGTAACGATGAATGAAGCCCGCGCGAATCGACCCGATATTAGTAATTGAACTCTCAATCCAATGGGCACAAACTGAATTGGATTTTGCATCCAACGGTGAAGAATGGAATTGGATATTGGAGATTTGGATCTCTCCCTCTTATAAGATATCTATATAATAAATTCTGAATACTTTTTGGCATATGCAGACTATATTATCCTTTTCCAAAATAACTCAATCATTTTAATTTTAAGGGTTAATCAGTAATTATACCATCATTTTATAGATTAACGGACCTAAAAAAGACACATCAGCGCTGATTAATCATCAAGATACACGTCAGCGCTGATTAATTCTACCTACGCCATGTCATCAACTTTTAATACTATATTTAGATCATAAATCTATGGATCTATATATTATAAACAAATCTTTAAAAAATCTTTCTATATTTTCAAAAGATATAAATGATAAACAAATTATAATATATTTAATGGTTAATAAATATTTAATTAAACATATACTTCTCTATTATAAATTCTTTAACTGAATATATATATATATATATCCAATATATATTATAATAGTTGTACTAAATTTTGAGCCTAAAGTATTTTTTTTCGATAAGCACAATTATTTCTATCCATGTATTTTTTTTTAAAATTTAATTAAACATATACTTAAATTTAATTAAACACTAGATTTTTTCGCCCGCTGCGCACGGACAGTGCACAAAGTACATGGGGGCTTGGGGGCCGCTCCCCCGAGTTTGAACTTTGACCTATTAAGTTTTATATAGTTATGTTATTTTAGCTATATCAGAAATTCATTTTATATAATTCCGCCCCCTCAAACTCAAACCTTGACATTAATATTTTATACAGTCGTGTAAATTTAATTATATTAGAATCACTTTCCAGTAATTTTACGGGGAAGAAGAGAAAAAAGAATACAACATATTTCTTTGTTAGTGAGCTTTTTTTAACATATGATTATATATTCTTTAAAAATATAGGCTTAGGTAGAGTTAGACGAAGAGAGTGACATCATTAGAAATCCAAAATAAACGAAAATCAATTGATAGTTATTCTATGGAAATTAAAGATGAAATAAAACAAAGTTATTTAGTCACATCCTCGCCCCCTGCCTCAGACACTCTGCGTCTGCCACTGCGCACAGGTGTTAAACTTGTATACGCACTGGTGTTGAACATATATGAGTTTGTAAAATGAGAACATAATTTTTTTGGATTACATGAGGTTAGGGATGCGAATAGGCCAAGCTACCCGACATGAGCCTATGGCTTAGTTTATCGAAGACCATGTCATACCAAATTTTTTATAAATAGGCTAAGTTTAGGCTTTTTTGAAAGTCAATTTAGTTAAATACGTCCGGACCAAAATTTATAATTAAAAAAAAACATATCAAGCCTACCAGGTCGGCATAGTTATCATTATTTTTTATGTGAATACCAAGGTATCCAGGCCTCAATTTAAGCGTTGCGAGGCATTAATTGTATCTCTCATTTCTGTTTATAGTTTTGGTGTTGGATAGCTGTTATGGGACTTTTATGGATGCTGCTAAATAGTTCAGCATTGTATTTGTGCTTATTTGGAATAATACGATTTCCCACAAAAAAAGATGAAAGAATAAGATGATAGAATAAAATTCAAATCCCCAATTAGGTGGACAAAATATAAAATAGAAAACTAAATATCTAACATAATAATTACGATTTCCCAAATCGCTTTTACTATCGAAAAACTAAATATATATAGTTTGGCTTTTATATCTAACATAATAAGAGCAATTGAAAAAAAAAATAGCATTAAACTATTCAAAATTTACCAACATCAGTTGACTTGAGTGGATTGAGGTTCTAATCGCTTAAGCAAGGTCTCGGGTTCGAGCCTTGTATATGTAAAAAAAATTGCTTTGGGAGAGGTGCTGTTAATTGCCCATGCAGATTCTTGAGGGATTAGTCTTAGGTCCAATGTGATATGGAGATACCCGGTTACTCACAAAAAAAATTCGAATAAATTATATGTTTGCATTATTAAGGATCTAAAAATTTCATTTTACTCCCTAATATGTTGTTCATTTTGACTATTATCACTAAAAATTTTAAAGAATACTATCTATATATACTTTTTTTGTTCTTTTTATTTTTTAAGGAAAAAAAAAAGCAATTTCCAAAAGCTATAACCCAATTAAAAAAATTTTAAAATTAGTACTTAAACTAATTTTTGGGCAAAAAACAGACCCCAATAGCATTTTAACATTCATCTACTTTTCAAAAGTTTTTATTTTGGCACTGTTTTTTTTAGAAAAAAAATATGTTTTATTCTGCATTATATTATATAGTGTAACATCCATAAATTTATATTAAATATTAAATATATATATATATAGATATTTTTTTGATAAATTAACTGATTATTATTTATATATAAATATTTATGATGTTTTATGATTAACTGATAAATATATATATTTATGAGGTGTCGTAATAATAAGCGTAGATATATTTTATGGTGTTTTATAATGATTTACAGATGTAACCTTAAGTTTATCTTTTTCTAATAAAAATTAAGATAAAAATAAAAGATTTTATAAGGCCAATACAGTCTGAACATGCCAAAAAGTATTCAGGATTTATTATATAGACATATATTGGACATAATATATTAAATAAAGAATTTATAATATATACATTTAACATAATATTTACTAAAGTTCCGCCAAAAAACTAAATATTTACTAAACATTAAATATATTACAATTTTTTTGAGCATTTATATCTTTTGAAAATATATAGAAAGATTTTTTGAAGATTTTTTTATAATATATAGATTTATAGATTTTTGATTTAAATATAGTATTAAAAGTTGATGACATGGCACAAATAGAATTAATCAGCGCTGAGGTGTATCTTCATGATTAATCAGCGCTGACGTGGATTAATTAGGTTCGTTGATCTAAAAATAAGCATATAATGACGGATCAATCCCTTAAAATTAAGAAGGATATATTAAAATTAATAAGGGCAATAGAGTCTGCACAGGCAAAAAAGTATTCAGGATTTATTATATAGATATACTTAAATTTAATAGTTGTACTTTTAATTCTTTATTTTTTTTTCGATAGGCACAATCTATATATTCTTCAATTTAATTAAACATATATATATATTTTTGCCTAAAGTATTATAATAAGTATAAATCTTAATCAATATAATAAATTAAAAAATTAATTATTTCTAACCATATTTTTGTTAATTTATCAAAATATATATTTAAAAGAAATTATTCTGCTATAGAAGATTTTATTTAAATTTTAATCCTAATTTGTGGCATCGGGTATAATTGGGAATTTAATCTTCTATACCATAATAAATCATGGAACTATTTTTTTTGTGCTGCTTATATTATCCCTTTAAGTTATTAACTGCTTATAAGAATTATATATTAGAGTTTCAAAAAGTAATTTAACCTAAATGGTATGCATATCTATCATAAAGATGCATATCCGTTTAGAATGTAAAATCACTTCATTTTAAATTCAACTAGTAAATAACCCGTCGAGACTCGACATGCATAATTTTATATATTTATATAATATATTTATATCATGTAAAGTAATAATATAAATTATATTTTGAGTAATGAAAAATGTGTAATGATTTATTTTATATATATATTCAAAAGATAATGTATATTAATATAACTTTTTTATTTTTAAAATTAACAAAGAAATTATATATACCGTATTCTTTAGCTTCTGTGGCTTGTCCGGTATAAACATAACAGATCAATAAAAATAACTATTAAAATAATATTTTTATTTATTTGAAATTTAAATTAAGATAAAATAAAATTTAAAAATAAGTATGAAGCATAATATGAAAATTTTCTAACAATTTGCTGAAAATTTTATTGGTGAAAATCTCATTGATAGGGGCTAGTATAACACCATCTTTTAAAATGTTTGAATTTGAAATTATGCAGTTTATATTTGTATATGTACTCTAAAAATTACCGCTATAGGATCACCCGTAGAGTTCATAAGAATATCATCTGAAAATATCACATCTAATTGTACATCTCCAAAAGCAATACCCTATTTACCATCACCTACATCAACTATCCATTTTGCAAATTTTCTGTTATATATAAATTTCATTATAAACAACAATTTTTGTAGTATATTGAGTTAATCATTGCATATTAATACTTTTAGCCACATCTTGCTAGTGACACGAAATATTACAACATAACTGTTCATGACTAAATACTGGTTTTGGAAGATAAAATCCGACATTCTTTAAAGATTGAAATTTTTGTTTATAATAATAGCAAAACAAACTGTGAGTGAGAATTTTCTCATCTCAAATCGGATAAAAAATTTGGTTAAATCAAATAGGTTCATAATCATTCTACCAATCAAGAATTTTCTACTTTCATGGTTTCCCGAAAATTAGTTTAACCCCAACTATCTAATTCCACATCTTGGTTACTATCAATCTACTTCCATTACATAATTTATTTGACGGATATATATTCCTAAGAAGCATGACTATGCAACCCTCATTCAACTATATTTCATGATCGTGTTTAGATATTCCAGTGAAAATAATTCATTGGCATTATCTATGCTTTCATCCTTTTGATAAATATTGTTAATTGATTGTAGTAGAGAGGCATTGATATTTTGGTGGCTGTGAACTCACATGTGTTTTTGTGGGAATAAAACAGATTATTTCTCAAAAACAAAAATTGTTAAACTAATATATATATATATATATATATATATTATTATTTGCAGACTTACATTCCATGATGTAATTATTGATTATAGCAACACTCATTGGTAGGGGTTAATATATAACATATTTGGATTTAAAGGGGTGCAGTTTATATTTGTATAAGTACTCTCAACAATTGCCTCTATAGAATCTCGCGTGGAGTTTATAAAATTATCATATTGAAATATCACATCTAATTGTACATTTTCAAGATTAATACCAGTTTTACCAATTACCATCACGTACATGAAGTATTCATTGTGCAAATTTTTCCCATATATAATTTTCATTGTAAATATCATTTCTTATAGTATCTTAAGTTAATCCATCTTAATTACTATTAGTACTTCGAGTCCCCTCTTTACAGTGACACGAGATATTACAACATATCACTAACATGGGTAAAAACTGGTTTTTGAAGATAGAGTTTAACATTCTTTAAAGGTTGACATCTACTTTTTTTATTTTTTATAGTCATAGTAAAACAAACTGCGAGTAGAATTTTTTCCTCTGAAATCGAATGGAGAATTTGGTTATTTTAGACGGGCTCATAATCATTCTACTAATCAAGAATTTTCATCCCCAATATTGAGCTTTGTTTTAATGAGAAGAGATGTTAAATAATTTTCTGAGGTATTTTTTTTGCAGGTAGAATTCTCGTTACAATCTAGTGGAATACCAAATCTAGAATGTGCAGCCCTATAAGGATGCTATTCCATTGGATGCTACAAGAAACACAATATTACATCTACCATGAAGAGCTAAACATAATATTTTCTAGATAAATTATTGATAAATGTCTTGTCAGTTCCACCACGTAAAGAAAATTTAATCAACACCCATCACTATCAACTACAGACATTATATTATTATAAACATTCTTCTTATCATTAATCAATAAAGATAATAACTTAGCATAATCCGCTTTCATTTCTTCCATATTATAATATGTCTCTTCTAGTATCAATAGATTATTTGTTTCAGATGTAAAAACTTCATTTAGTACCGGCATTCCAGAGAAAATTTTCAAACTTATAGAATTTGCAGCAATTAGCCTTTCAATATGAACTTATTTTGATCATTTACAATCACAATTTTCTGAGTATTTATTTTTCGTTAATTACAAATCTGATTAAATATAGATTAATGAATTACATCATCTATGTTTTAAGTGTTAGACTTTCCATTTTTTGGTGTTTGGAAATAAGTGTTACATTACCATATTTGAAATGTTTTGAAGGTTAATAATTTTTTGTAATTATACTTAAATTATTATATTTTATATTCATTAAAATAAAACTCAAAAAGAATAAAGTCAAATTTGACTTATTTTATTTATTTAATTACTTCAACTAAATAATTTTTATTAACTTACCTTAAATCTGTGTCATTTCATAGTGTTACACTTATTATAAAACGGAGGGAGTATTTCTTAAAAATATTCCCTCCGTCACACTGTTTCATTTTAACTTTTTAATACTGTTTATTGATGAACTTTGACCTAATATAATCGTAATTATATACGAAAAAACATAGTCAAATTTGGTCTTGTTAGATTTGTCTAATCATTTAGTTTTAGAATATATATATTACATAATTTTTACATATGTACATTTTAAGAGATTAAATGTTAAACAAATGTATTGGACGACGTGTCCAAAAGTTTTGAGACAGAAATAATGGGACAGAGGGAGTAGATTAGAAAAAAAAAATTCACTTTTAAGTCATCGCAACCCGAATTCGGCCAAATTGCCTAAATTTAGGCCCAAAATCCTTTAATGACCCATTTGCCTAAATCAAAATATCGTGGCCCCAAAGTGGAGGGACATTCTTCTCGTGGCCTATTTTAGTTTTATCTCTTTACTTTACTAATGGATCTATTCGCAACTATATAATTGTGTATTACTTTTAAGAGAAATGACATATTTTTGTAAAAACCTGGCTTATATATACATTAATTAGAATATATTAATTAATATATACAAATATTTTTATATATTCATTAATGTATTTTTTAATAATATAAATTCCATATATACACCGCAAATTCCATTTTTATTTGAAATTCTATTTTTTTAGAAAAAATAAAAATTGTGGGAACTCCATATAAATTGGAAAATTAAATATCTTTTAAAAGCTAAAATTTGGGATTTCCATATACACATTAACATATCTTTAACATGAATAAATAAATCTAATGTGCAATGTATATTTTGATTACATCATTCACCATACAAAAAAATATAACCAAAGTTGAGACAAAACCTACACAAAATTACCGGCATTACAATATGTTCACCATATTGAAACATAAATGCAACATAATTCTTAATTGCTAGTGCAAAAGCTCGTCATAATCTTATGGTCTATAAATAATTTCTAAATGCATAAATAAAATAAAAAATGCAAAATAATAAAATCTAAAATAGATAAAATAAAAAAATACAAATAAATAAAATCCAACATAGATAAAATAAAAAATACAAAATTTCAAATTTTATCTTTCAAATCTTTTGAAAAGTGAATATATAGTGATATGATAGGATGATTGAGTGAGAATTATAAGTAACTAATAGATTTTATACACGATGGACTAAAATCTATAATGAATATTTAAATCAATGCGAAAATCTAAAATTAGTAAATTAAAAAATACAAAATAATATAGATAAAATAAGATATGCAAAATTTCAAATTTCAAATCTTTCAAATCTTTTTAAAAGTGAATATGGTAGGAATTCCATATATTTCAAAAACTGAAAATCTATAATAAATAAATAAATAAATAAATGTAAAAATCTAAAATTGATAAATTTAAAAATGCAAAAATTTATAAAAATTAGAAATTTGAATGAAGACACCACATTAAATGTAGGATGGGTTGTTCACTAATGCTTTAATATATATATATAGATTACAGTAGGATTGCAATATATTGATCTCCTCCTAAATCATGTAATCATATTTTTATTGTGCTCCATATATTAACCTTTTAAGTTATAATTAATCTCTTTATAAAAATTATATATTATGGGTTCAAACAGTAATTTTACCTCGAAGATATGCATATATATTACTCCCTCCGTCCCACTAATTCCGTCTTTTTTTTTGGTCCGTCCCGTTACAAATGTCACATTTTCCCTTTTGAAAATAATTAAATATATTAATTACCAACCCCACTACCATCATATCACATTAATACATAAATATATTAAAATTTCAAACACACAACTATCACAATACACATAAATAAATCAATTAAAAATTCAAATACATTACAATCACATCACATAAATTCCTAATTTACCCCCACTATAAACACTAATTTGCCCCTACATTAAATACTAAATATCCCCACGTAAAATACCATGTCAAAAAGAAGTGGGACACTATTAGTGGGATGGATGAAGTATAAAATACTTATCAAAGATGTAGAAAGTAAAATCACTTCATCCTAAAATTAATTAAAAAAAATTCAGGACCGTATGATTGCAAATCTATCCATCCCTACCATTTACTCCTAATATTAGAAGATAATATAATAAATTTTGGAACTATAATTATATGGTGATACCTATATTGTTCTTTTAAATTATAACTAATTCTCTTTATATAAAATATATATTACGGGTTTAAACAATAAAAAATACATAAAGAGATCTTTAAATAAATATATATACTATTTTCACTAAAAATATTTAGGAGTACTAAAATTTAACTTTTTATTGAAAAAACTTTTGAAAAACTACATAATAATATAGATAAAAAAAAGGTACTCCATCACAAAGAAAATTTCAATATATTATTTTGTTACATAAAAATCACCATCATAATAATGTATATATTGTATTATTAATATGGATATCATACCATATATATTCAATATTTGTATTATTGTATACAATCAACATGTTTTTTTTTTGCTGGTTATTAAGAGTGGGTTACAAAGTCGAATGTTTAATATATTTAAACATTTTAATTATACATATAATATTTATAATTCGAGGCGGTAATCTTAGTAAATTAATTTTTTTTATTGATATTATATTTTCTTTGTATACAAATTTGAATTTATCTTTGGTATGTATTAAGAAAAAAATTAAACATTTTCTTTAATTTTGTTTTTCTTTTTTTATTTTGAAAAAAAAAACGATAATAGAAACTATATCTTATAATTTTTTTCATAAATATAATAAAATAACAAATTAATTGGGTTAATATTTGTTTGTATTAAAAATAAATTAATACCCGTACACAGAGCCCGTACGCGGAGCGCGGGAGAAAAATCTAGTAATAGATAAATCTAGGACGGGCTTCATACAATCGGCTCGTAAATTTTTCTTATAATTCATTAATATATTTATTTATTATTTATTCAATAACTAAATGAGTTTAAATAAACTTCTAAAAGACTTAAAATTTGATTTATTTAAAAAGCTAAGCTTAGCCTTATAAACTAGGTTATATAAGGCCGTAGGCCGGGCTCAACCGCACAGGCTTTACAAATTTTTAGGTCTATGCCGTCGAGACAAGTTTGGCCTGATATATTCCAATCCCTATTTGTGTATCTAAATTATAAAGTGAGGTACCCAAGCGTGTTCTGGAATATTCATTAGATCTCCACATCTCCCATCTTCCTTTAACTTGTGTTTCCCCTGTTTAAAACCCTAGCGCATACTCCCCGAACTCCCTCCAACTCTCCAATCAATCAATCATGGCGATTCTCTCTGAATACGAAGAGGAAGACCACAACCCTGCGCCCTCCGGGAAGCCTTTCACTGCCACTCTTAATCCCTCCGATCCCTTGGGATTTCTTGAGAATGTTTTTGACTTCGTTGCCAGGGAAACCGATCTGTTCAAGAGCGATTCTTTGTTGCAGGACGTGAATGCGGTGGTGAGGATGGTCAAGGATAAAGTAGGGGCGGAGGAGAGGAAGAAGAAAGAAGCTAAAATCGAAGGGAATGGTAAGGTAGAAAAGAAGGTCGTCGAGGCAGCGCCAGCACCAGTAACAGCACCGGCGGCCACGCTTGAAAAAAAGGAATTGAAGGAGGAGAAAGCAAGTGGGAGTAAAGTGGAGGAGGATAATAAAGGGACACGAGGTATATTTCAAACAAAATAATTGATTTGGTTTTTGGTTGTAGGATTTGTTCTTTGGGGTGGTATTTTATGAGATGCAATCAAGTCTCTATTTTTATTTTGCTTTTACAGGTTTCGGTTTGATAGTACTTACTGCTTCAAGAAAGGTTTTTTATGCGATGCTTATATGATCAAGTTCTTGCCTTTCTTTATTATATGCATTCAAGATTTGTTTGTTTTTCTATCTCCGGAGTTTAATTTGCCTGTTTTCGAATATATGTGATGTAGTTTGATTAGTAAAGTTTAAAATTCTTTATATAGTTGGATTGTGTTGGAGAACAACATGACTGTTATAATATTGATTATGGGTTTATGCTGAGGCCTGTGTAGAATGAAAACAGGCACACATGCAACTTGTGTGTTTGCTCTCTGCTTGTGGGAGTTGGCCTATCCAATTGAATTTGAATTATTGGTAGTTTCATGGACTTTTCTTGTAAATTGTAATGATGTCTTGTTAATTCTTATTTTTATTTTCAAGCAGCTCCTAATAAAGGCAATGGTCTCGATATGGAAAATTACTCTTGGGGTCAATCTTTGCAAGAGGTTAACATCACTGTTCCTGTGCCTTTTGGTACTAAATCAAGGGGAGTTATTGTTGATATAAAGAAGAATCGTATTAAAGTTGGGCTCAGGGGTCAGACCCCAGTTCTTGATGTGAGTGTGGCTTGTTGTATTGTGTATAGTTTTTTCATGTGTTTAAAAAGTTATAATGCATGTTCAATTACTCAGTTGTTTTTTAAAATGTAACTGCAGGGGGAGCTCTTCCAGCCAGTTAAGATTGATGACTGCTTCTGGAGCATAGGTAGGCCTTACTGAATTACATTTGAAGGAAAGGATGATGCTCTTACTCATCTGCCATCGATAATTTTCTTGCAAATGTTACTGTACTTGCCCAGTTGGTTGATAAGGGAAATCCTTTCTTTGTAATTAGTGAATAGTTGCGTAACTCATGTGTTCAAAATTTTGCAGAGGACCAGAATTCTATCTCCATTCTCCTGACAAAACAAAACCAGATGGAATGGTGGAAGTACTTGGTGAAGGGTGAACCTGAAATTGACACACAGAAAGTAGAACCTGAAAACAGCAAACTGTCTGATTTGGACCCTGAGACTCGATCAACTGTGGAAAAGATGATGGTAAGCATTTAATGGCGCTCAATTTCTTCTGTATGACTCAATTGTTCATATGATCATATCCTGTAATTCTCTGACCTTGTTCATTGAACATAGACCTCCTACAAAATGAGAAACATAAAACATATAGCCTGCATTATTGCTGCTTTTACATGTCAGTCTGTTTTTCATTTAATAAAAAGCACCTCTAATTACAAAATGATAGGCCTCATCACTTTAAATTAACTAGCTTATGGGATGAGGACATAGGATTAACTACTTTATCAAACCGAAATCCTCTGGTTTGTGAAGTATCTCTTGTACGAGTCAAGTCTTTGGTTGTACTGCTTACATACATATACCTAGGCATCTTATTCAAAGATGTTCCTCACCTCACCCCTTACTCAACATAGGGCCCCTATTACTGGTAGGGCACCCAGAGTACAAAACTATATTATGATCATTTATGTAGGTTCTATGGCGCCTTGCTTTAAGGTGGTGTTGGTTTGTGTTCTGCCTGATGATTTCAGATCTTTTGTTATGAGTTATTTTAATTTTGCCCTTCAGTTTCCCATCTCCTTTTTTGCTTCTATAATTTAGATCATGGAAAGCTCCTTCGTTATGCAAGTGTTTTATTTGTCTTTATTCTGATTAAATGTTGCCTGTGCTTGTGTGAAATACTTTTCAGTTTGACCAACGCCAGAAACAAATGGGACTCCCGACGAGTGATGAGATGCAGAAGCAGGAGATACTGAAGAAGTTTATGGCAGAGGTGACCACTTAATGATCATTTGGTATTTTTGTCTTCTGTTCATTACCACAGTTTGAGCTTGTTTGATTTAATAAAAAATCGAATTATTTTGCAGCACCCGGAGATGGACTTTTCAAGGGCCAAGATTAACTAGAGTTCATGCTACCTCTGTCTTTCTGGATTTTGTTTAGTGGTTTGATTGAAATCTTGTCAAATATTGTCACGAATCCACCTTGGCATGTTTATGAAAGATGAAAGTTGGGTGGATTTTTATCAATTCCATGCTTGTGTTGCATAATTTTGATCCGACTTTGATTAATTGTGAATGACTTGGAACATGCACTGCATTCTTCTGCATATTACAGTTTAAACTTTATATTCAACTTTTCTCCACTAGGGGTTGGGACCTACCCTAGTGGTCAAGTTTCCCGTCTCCCAGCCATAGCTTGGGGTTCAATCCCCACCCAGCCCTCTATCCCTCCCCTTTATACCCCTTTTTAATTTGTGTGGTTTGGGCTTCCACACACTTTTGCCGACACATGAGTGTCACTGTTTACCAAAAAAAAAAAAACTTTTCTCCACCTGATTTGCTTTGTTCTTTTACTAGCTTATTTTTGGTCCCATTCATGAAAAACGAATTATAGCTGCTTTGATTTTTAAAATGGAATAATATTGCCAGAAAAATGGGCCGAGAGCTTTAAATCCAATGAATTGCGATTCATCGCCCATTTCGTCTCTCATGTATGGACGCTAACATAATTATATTGTACGAAGTAATTTGATATCGAAGGGGTAGTTTGGGAGAGGGACCTCTTGAAATATGATATTAGGGTCAAAGACCCCCTTTTCATAAGTTTAGAGATAGGGACCCCAAAACTTTGAAACTTAATTAACATTTAAAGATTAACCGGTTCTAAAATGATTGATGGGAAATATTAAAATATCCTTAATTTTATTATTTATTTATTTTTATTTAATTTACTGATTATTATTAATTAATTTATTATTATTATTTATTATTTAATTATTATTATTATTATTATTATTATTATTATTTTAATAATATTTTTATTCTTCTTATCTAGTGGTTCTGTGTATTGTGTATTTTTATCGAACAATCTAGTATATGAAAAGTGAAAGACTTGTATTGTAGTAAATATTCTGTTGTGTTTGTTCTTACAATATCAAAATATTATATTATGGATTCTTTTTATGATCTTTTGCAGAGAACATAAATAATTGAAATATATGCCATGATAATTCACAGTATTTATCATTCAAAGTAAAATTTCAGGGTCTACCTCGCTTCCGTAGTATAAGCTTTGTGGTTGAAACTTCTGATCAAGTCCTTCAACGAGTAACCTTCTTTCATCGTCTGCTATCCTTCTTTCAGGCCTCCTGCCTTACTCCGGTATGCATGACCTCTCGGAAATCACTGTATCGATGACATGACTCTCAACATATGTTTCACTCACTCACATATATTCAGAATTTTGGTAGACTTTAGAAAAATATACTCGAAGATATTTACTGGAATGATCAGGCTATTGTACTTAGCCGATCATCTTTTTATTGAAAGCAAGTAAATCACTCATAGTTTTACATCACACAGAGAGAACTAAAGATTACAAAGAAATGCAAGAGAAAGAATACTATGATAGGTATCTTCACTTCTGCCTTCTTCATAAGCATTGCCTCCTTTTATAGATGGAGTTCTGAAGATCTAATGGTCCTGAATTGAGGTACGTGGCATCATCTTCTCCCTTCTTTTCTTCCCCATTATTGATGTTTGGTGGCTGTCACTTTCTTCTTTAATCATGCACTTTGAGCTGTCTTCTTGTAATAATTCATCCGGTGGCTATGCATTATTGTCTTCAATAATTCACTTGTTTATTTTTCTTCTTTATTTGCTTGTATACATTCGTCATGGCATACGTCTTTCTGCATTATTCTCTTCTTAGTGCTACATTGGTCCTCTTTGTCGTCATTGCTTACTTCACTTCGTTGTCTCTTTCCGAAGAAATGTTCTTGTCTTCAGACTTGTGGTGGATTTTTCTACAGCTTTCTTCCAGATACTCTTGACTTCTTCTGAGCATTCAAAATTGTATGTGTCAAATTTCTGAATTAGTCCTGCTAAGTTTCCTGATCTGAATCCTGGAGTGTTCAATTGTTCAATCATTACGATTTCTTCATTTCCAAAAAAGATTCCTGCTCCTTGGTTGTATAGTCTTTTCATCTGTTCATGGACAGCACGTATTCTCATTGCTCTTTTGAAGTGGATGTATTTGTCATTGAAGATTTCTGTTTTGGGGGTTCCATAGTCTTGAGGATAACTTTCTGGTTTAGTGATTTCTTCTGCAATAGCAAGATGGTAGGAAGAGTGTTTGACTTCTGGACTGATAGAAAATATTTTCCGTTTCTGGGTTTTTGGTCTTATGTTTAGGGCTTCAATTAATACAGGTAATTTGGATATTTCGGTTCGTAAAGGGGACAGGAAAATAGTACTGATAAAGCCGAATTTGAAACAGTTCGAAATAAAGTTTGGGTCGCAGCCTGGTAAAATAGTTACTTGTGGATGTAAGGATTTGGTGAATTCTGTGTAGAATGATGTTTCTTTTCTGGGCAAAGAGTATATGTAGCTGCTCAGGGTATGGTATTCTGCTAAAAAGTTTCTTGTTTCAGGGCTAATGGGTGTTGGTTGAGGAATATTGTCGCAAAAATACTTCTTAGTTTCTGCAATGTTTTTCGACGAGGTCGAAGGTCTTGCATCCCCAGATTGTTTTGCTTGTTTGTCCTCTTTTGGAACAGGATTAGCTTTTCCTTCCTGGTTTGAAACACCAGTATTTAGTTCTTCAGGGGTATAAAAGTATTATTCCATAGTAGTTAGTAATCCCTGCAAACATTTGTTACATTCATATATATCGTCATTGATAGTCTTATGTTCGTCCATAAAGCTCCCAACAATCAATTGTTGTAGTTTTAGTTGTCTGTCCATAGTCGACTGGAGTAGTTTTTGTAGTTGATCTATTTCATTGTAAATGTGGTCAGTCAGATCAGCATCATCCCATTGTTCATTGTTCTCCATATTCAGGGTTCCTGCTTAAAAAATCAGCTAGATAATTTTCAGTCCCTTTAATATATTCAACAGTAAAGTCGTACATTGACAAAAAAGTCTGATATCTTATTATTCTTCTATATTGGGGTTTATTTGGAACTTTATTATAAATTAAAGATTTTACTTGTGTATTGTCAGTTAATACTTTAAACTTTCTACTTAATCACCAAAATGAAAATTTATCTATTGATTTAATCACTGCAGTAATTCTTTTTCATTTGTACTATAGTTTATGGCTGCTCCTTGTAATGTTCCGGATGCATATCTACAAATTTCACCCGTATCGGTTTTTAATAATCCTGCCCAATGATAGTCTGAGCTATCGATTTGTACTATTAAATTATCTTTTTCGTCAGGTAATCTTAACGGTGGTAATTTGGAGCATTCTTCTTTTAATTGTTTGACAATTTCAGTATGTTGATCATTCCATCCTATCTTATTATTTTTTCTGATCAATTTTCTTAGATCATTTGTCTTTTTTGCTAAATTTGATATAAATCCTTCTGCATAATTTAGAATTCCAAGAAATCTTTGTATGTTTAATTTATTCCTAAGTTCATCAGGCATTTTAACAAGTTTTGTACTTATGTGTGGTTGCATTTTAATTCCAAGTTTGTTTAATATTAGACCCAAAAATTCTATTTCATCTTTGAATATTTCTGCTTTCTTTTATGATAAGATTAATCCATGATCTTTACAAAGTTTTGCAAATATGTCTAAATGTTTTTTATGTTCTTCTATAGTGTTTGAGGCTATTAGTATATCATCTACGTATACAAATATAAAGTTACTAAATTTTTTAAATGTTTTATCCATTTTTCTTTGAAATATTTGAGGTCCATTTTTTATTCCAAACGGCATAACTTTCCATTCATAGTGTCCTTGTGGTGTACTAAAGGCTGTATATTTTATACTATCTGGATGCATTTTAATTTGCCAAAATCCATTTTTACAATCAAATTTTGAATAGATAGTTCTACCTCTAGCTAATCCTATTAGATTTTCTTTGTTAGGTAGAAAGTATCCATCAAATATCATGTTTTTGTTTAGTTCCTTATAGTTTATTACTAACCTTGGTTTCTTTCTTATTTGTTCACTACGATTTCTAACCAAGAAAGCCTGACTATTATGTTCTGCTATAGATTCTTGAATAAGATCTAATTCTAACAATTCATTTATTTGTTTTCGAAGTTCTTCAATATCTTCTTGATTATGTATCATAGGTTGAGTTCTTATTATTATATCGTCGTTTTTCATTTTTAATTCTGCATATATTTTATTAAGATTCCATTTTTCAATTGATTTTCTCCATAGTTTTCAGAGATGTATTTTATTGTCTCATGAAGTTCATATTTATCAAAATCTTCTGGCTTTTGAATTAGCACTTGTTTTTTAATTTTGTGAATTTTAAATTTTATGTAATAAGTAATTGGTTGTTTTATAATTTCTCCTTTTTCACCACGTTTCTGAAGCACTCTGTATGGTTTTCTTATTCTCGGAATAGTAATATAGTGGTTACATGCAGATCTAAGTTGGATATTATATCTATCTACTCTAAAACTTTGAAATAAACTTGTAAAATCTGTCCCTAATAATACATCAATTGTTTTTACTGGGCTAACATATACTTCTTGTATTGTAAATATTTTATTACCTAAAATTATTTGAACATCTTTAGCTATTTTATTAATAATTAGACTATGTCCAGTAGCTCCATGTACTTCTATTGGTCTTTTATTTACTTCCCATTCTTTTATTAAATGTTCTTGTATTAATGTGATTTCTGCTCCTGTATCTAGTATAGCACATGTTGTTATATTTGTTTGTAGGATAGTTAACTCTAGGTATACTGTTGTTGGAAATCTAATTTCTTTCATATATATGCTTTTCCTATTACAAAGGCTTTTCCATTTTTTGTTCTTCCACTAAAAATTTCTCCTGTTATCGTATATTTGTTTAATGAATCTAAAAACTCATTGCCTAACAAGACATGATAGGTGCTACTAGATGTTCCTTCTTCTTCTGCTACATAACATTTTACTTTTTCTATTAAGTCTGTACCTAGTTTTATTGGTACTATTACTATTTCATTTACTCTTTTTACGTCACCTTCAAAAGTAGTATATCTATATTCTGTTCCTATATGCTTTGTTAATCCATTTATACAAGTTTTTCCAATATGATTCTTACCAGCTCCAGTGTCTACTAATATATTTGGTCCTTTTTTCCAGTTTGTGCCATTATAATATTCTATATTAATTCTCCATGTTTGGGCTTTTTGTTTACTCTTTTCGTATGGGATATCAATACTATGCCTTGGTAGATCAAGTATTAGATTTGTTCTCGGGCTATAGTCTATACTTTTTCTGCTACTCATTGTTCTTCCTACATAGGATAATTGTGGTCTCCTATTTTCTAATGGTTTTCCAATTTCTATTGTATTTTTCTTGTCTGCAAGATCAATTATCCAATCATCTTGTAACGTTGGATTATTCAATTCTGGTAATATTAGATCTGCTATTGTGTCTCTACATGCTTCATGTATTTCTATTGTCTTTTTATCATCATAAGGTTTTAGTCTATTGCTATTTAGGTAGCTATAAAAAGCACTATAATGTACTGTAAATATTTTACTTTCATTTTTCATTACATCATTCCTATGTACTTTTATATATATGGCTAATGTTTCGTCTATATTTTGATCTTGTAAAGATACACAATAGTTTGGGTAACATGTAAATAGTAGTTTTTGGTAAATTAGGTTACCATTAATAGTTCCTAAGTGTGAGTCTTGTGGATTTAATAATCTTGAATCATGTAGGCTTATTATTACTGGTAAGTCTATTCCACTTCTAAATAAAGATTTTATTAGAATCTTTACTCCTGCCAAATGTACGTATTGTATTTTCTCTGTTTTCTTTCTACTTAATTTTTTTAGCTCTTTATTTATTATATCTTTTGTTAAAAAGGTGCAGTTTTAGAGTAGTATTAGTGTTACATACATCTACTGTTTTTTCTAGTTCATGATATTCATGAATTACTATATTATTTATTGAGAATGTTCTTGATAGTATATTAAAATTTGTATGTTTGAATCCATGTTTTAGATCTAATCCTTGTATTTTATTAATTTGTTCTGGACTTAAGATAACTTTTATTGCATATCCTCTTTGTCCTTCATATTGTTCTACATATTCTATTTCTTTTGTTTCCTCTTGTTCTTCTGTGATTATTTCTTTATCTTTATTCATTTTCTATTTCAGAGAATTTTACTTCATATATCTCATCTCCTGATTCTGGTTCACTTATACTTTCTAGATCTGATTCTATTTCTTTGAATATTTGTTCATCTATAATATCATATTCCATAAATCTTACTTGTTTTTCTTTGGTTTTGTACAATCACTTGCAAAGTGTCCTATTTCTCCACAGTTATAACATTTACATGTGGTTGGATTCTTTTTATTTTGTCTTTTATCATTTCTTCTTTTATAATATTTTCTTCCAAATTTTGGCTTAAAGAATTTTTTCTTATTAAAGATTTTAAATCTTTTTCCTTTCTTAAATTTTCTTTTTATTGGCTTAAATTTTTCAAATCTCTTATTTTTTCTATATGATTTATTTTTTCCCCATTCAAAATTTTCTGCATTTTCTTGACAGCATAAATCAGCAGCTTTATTATATATTTTAGTGTGGTCTAATATTTTTCTTTGGTAACATAACTCAGTTATTACCTGTCTTATTAATCTTATTCGGCTTCCTAAATTATTCGGATAGTCATTTTTATTTTGAATCCATGTTTTCCACATATATTCATCCCATGGTGATGGTAATTTTGAAAATATAGAGTTCATGGTGTGTTCATTATTTTGTGAGCTTGTATAAGCTGTATAATAGTAACTTTTAAATTGTTCAGAGAATTGATCAAAAAAGCATAAATCTCTTAGTCTTATTTTATTTAATCTTAGTAACGCTTGATCTCGTTCTTCTATTATAGCATTATTATCTAAACTCTGTACTCCTAGGAATTCTTCTTGTATGATATTGATAAATTCCTCTATTCCTGTGTTTACATCTTGTCCAAATCTTTGAGTAATTGTATTCATATAAGTTTGTTTTGTATTTGAAGAAATTCCTGCAAGGAATTGTGCCACATTTCCTTGGACTAAATTCCATATTTTTAATGTTTTTGCTCTTGACGTACTTTCTTCTGACATTAAATGTATCCTTATTATTTGTTTCCATTTTCTAGTTCTAGACTTGGCTGTTTAAGGCAATCCAGGTTCAGAAATATTGCATCTCCTGGTCTCACATTTCCTATTCTTGTTTCTTTTAACTCAAAATCTTCATTGTATTTCCAAATTTCTTTTTTAGAGGTTGTTTTTCTTATTGGAAAATTTCTTGAAGGTAAATTTTGTAATCTACTTTGATAATTGTCTACATTTTGTCTATTTATGGTTTGATCTACTTCCATTGGTATAGTTCCTGTTACACCTTCTCTTGGTAAGGTAGTGCTACTTTCTCCGACTACTTCTGATGATGGTAAATATAATATATGATTATTCATAAAGACTTTATGTTGTTCTTCCAAATCGCTTTCATTGGTTTCTAATTCTGTATATATTGGTTCTAAATTTAGTCTTTCTAAATCACTACTTAATTCATTTATTAAGTCTTCTATACTTGTATTCATTCTGTTTCTTCTTTATCTTCTCTACTTTCTAATTTATCTTCCTTTAGTTCTTCGTTTATCTTTTTTAATTTTTCTACTTTGTCTATCAGGATTCTAATTTTGTTTTGTTTGTTTAATTTTTCTATTTCTTTCATCATTTGTAACATCCCGGTTTTGGTAACCCAGGCCGGGATGTCACCGCCACACCTCCCTAGCAAGACACGGTTTCTCCGAGCTCACTAAAGAGATGCAAGGCTATGGTTTTTCAGAATTTAAAATATTCAAGTAGCCCATTCATAGATAATTTAAAAATACTACATCAGAGTTGCAGCGAGAATATATAAAGTACGCAGCGGAAGTAAAGTGTATGCAGCGGAAATTGAAATATAGGGCCGACATGGCCAAACCACGGGTTAAACAGACCCGTTCATGCAAGTCACGTAAAATAAATAACTAAGTATCCAAAATGATCCCCCAATGAGTGATCATGCTCCGTACTCTGTAACAGAAAAAAAAATGAACAACGGTTTTATCAGTATTATAAAATACTGAGTAAGTCAATCCTTACATAGCAATAAAGGGGTTAGATTTTTAGTAATTAAGATAAAACTTTTTACCATGCATAAAAACATTTTATTTTTAAAAAAATGCGAATATAATTGCATACTTTAAAGACACATTTAATTTCATAATTTGAAACTTAAGCATGGGCAATTATTTAAGACATGATCATGAAAAAAACAAAAAAAAAAATGCCGTAAGTAAGTAAATAAAATTTTGAGCCTTTAAAAAAAAATTCTCCCCGATACGTCACCATCTCAACAATATTTGATTTAGCCGGCAATCCGGCGGCCGCAGCCAATTTCATAAAATCTGAGCTTTTTAATATATTTCCCGTTACGCCATCATCTCAACAATATATCAGATAGCCGGTGATCCGGCGGCCGCAACCAATATCGATAGTAACAGTTAGCCGGTGATCCGGCGGCCGCAGCCAATATCAATAGTAACAGTTAGCCGGTGATCCGGCGGCCTCAGCCAATTTCATAAGTATCATGTCATTTTAGCCGGTGATCCGGCGGCCGCAGCCGATACGCCATACCCAGTACCACTCCGTCGAGCCTCGAGTAACCCATACGGATACACTCGAGAGGGTAGGCCGTTGGTCTCTTGTGACCAAATACGCCATATCCAGTACCGCTCCGTCGAGCCTCGAGTAACCCATACGGATACACTCGAGAGGATAGGCCCAAAATAATAAGATGCCGTTTTGGCGATCTTTCGCGCGTAATAATCATTGCCGTTTTGGCACAAAATGAACAATTAGGAGGGCACCCTGCAGAGCACTCACCCCCTGATTTTATGTAACCGATATTGTTTCAACTTTAGTGTAACGGGATTTTCAAAAATATAGCTTTATCGTATCACAAGATTTCGATCGTTGTTTAAAAGTTTCAAAATTTCACAAGTTAAAACCGATCGATGTCACAGTTTACGCCTTTTCAGTTTAAAAATCCATTTCTTAGGCGATTGATCTGAAATTTTCACAGTAGCTCAAAAACATCCCAATGAACAACTTTCATGTTTTGAGTTTTTCGGAAAAATGATAGGAAGCATGTCAAAAATCAAGTTTTCTACTCAAATAGTATGCTGTTAGGATTCAGGTTTGACAACTTTCAAAGATTTGACTTTTTATCATATCAAATGATCTCCAAAAATTCTGAAATTTCATATGCATATACTAGACATGATTATATGCAACTTTTGTTTAGAACTCAAAGATTGGATCGGACTAGAAATGATAGAAATATGCTCATCAAGTTCGGTTAAGAAAACTGTCAACCTTTGAAAATTCTTTAAAACGCAGAATATGTCCGATTCGATTTGGGGTATCAAAACTTGATGAAAATGCATGAAATTTTACAGAGGTATTCAAGACTCATAGATCTACAACTTTTGTTTAGATCATGAAGATTGGTTCGGACTAGAAATGATAGAAATAAGTTCATCAAGTTCGGTTATGAAATCTGTCAATTTTTGAAAATTCTTAAAAACGCAGAATATGTCCGACTTGATTTGGGGTATCAAAACTTGATGAAAAATTCTGAAATTTTTACACAATATAGCTTAAGATCTTAGGATCAAAATCTTAGTTTTGAGTTTTCAGGTTTGAACGCTCGAAGTAAGAGTTTTGCTCGGATTTCAGAAAATACGTAGATTGGGGTTTTTAGGTTTGATTTCAACGTTTCGTTTAAGATCCAATGTTTCGGATGTCTTTAAACCACCCATATTGATATGTAAGTTATTAACTTACAGTGAGTGAGTTCTTGAATGTTCTGGGGTTGATCGATTTATCCAAAATCGCCACGGACGGATCTACGCAACACGTTCTTCTTCTCCTTTGGCTACGAACGTGTTTGCAAGTAAAGATCCGTAAGTTAGAAGGTTGATTATGATCTTAAAGCAATAAGGAACTTGATTTACACCTTACCAACAATCCAATGCCTGCAAATCCTTGATCTACACCCTTCCTTGGTAGGATTTGGTTGCCGGAAGTTCACCGGAAGTTCGCCGGAAAGGTGTTTGGCTTAGGGAGAGTCTTGGGAGAGTTTTGGAGGAACTTGGGGTGTTGATGACTGAAAATGGAGTGTTATGGACAACTAATGACGTCCAAAAGATGCCTCCCCCGTGATCAAGCAAGATTCTCGCGTTGGGGTCAAGGAATATGGCAAGAAAGTCGCCAAAACGCGACAAAGGTTGCTGTCAGGCCTCCCACGCGGGGTTGGCGCGCGAATCGGCCAAAAGCCGCGCCGGGTGCGCGCCACCCAAAACGCGACAAACGTAGCCGCGGCAATGGCGCGGGGTTGGCGCGCTTTTTGGCTAAACCCCGCGCCGGGTGCGCGCCACTCTCGCCTGGACTTCGGTCCGGGCGGGGTCGTGCGATCCGTCGTGCTTTTCCTCCTCTCTTTCGGACTTCTATCCTCCTACGGTTTCGGGCTTGATTTTTCGGGTCATTCTCGGGTCATGAATTCTTATTTTAAGTTTATCTCGACTCAAATGAATTTCATGTTAAAATCTTAAGTCCGTCGGTCTCGGTTTCGTCGGCTTTCAATTCGTCGTCTTTTGATTCCCGTGCAATAACTTGTATCATTAAATTTCTTCAGACTTCACGGGTTCTTGGAATTAAAATTCTTTTCCTTCATGAATTTAATTCCAATTATTTTGACTCAATTCATGGAATGTCTTCGGGCTTCCTTTCCCTCTTTTATTCCATTTTGAATTTAAATCTATCGGCGTTTCATTTCCGAGTAATAATTTATTATGATAAATTATTTTCTTCTTCTCGGATATATTTCGGCATCTTCGTCCTCGAAGTTGTGGTTAGGGTCCTTTTGTTTACTATATTATTTTGCGATATTGGGCTATTGAATTATTGTACGATTGTTGATTGTTTGTTGTTTGATTATTGTTTGACTGAACCCAGAATTGAAATTTCCGAGTTGTCTACGTACCCTGTGAAGGGATCAAGTCATTACGTAGTTCAAAACAATTTGAATTTGGTTTTCCTCGGGTGTTACATCCTCCCCCCCTTAAGAATACAGTTATGTCCCCATAACTGTGGTCCGGTCGTTTTGGAAGAGGGTAGGGTAACGTTGCCGCATGTTGGCTTCCAATTCCCAGGTTGCCGTCTCCATTTTGTGGTTGGACCACAAGACCTTGACCATCCTTACAGTTTTATTCCTTGTCACCCTCTCCTTGTGGTCGAGTATTTTCACCGGGGTTTCTTCATAGGTTAAGTCATCATCCAGTTCGATTACGTCCGGTTGGAGTACATGCGATGCGTCGGGCACATACTTCCTTAGTTGGGAGACGTGAAACACGTTGTGGACGCGTGCTAGTTGAGGCGGCAGTGCTAGCCGGTACGCTAGATTCCCCACTCTCTCGAGGATCTCATACGACCCTATGTATCGTGGGCTCAGTTTCCCTCGCTTGCCAAAGCGCATTACGCCTTTTATCGGTGAGACCTTCAGCATGACCTTGTCACCGACTTGAAATTCCAAGTCCTGCCGTCTCACGTTCGCATAACTCTTTTGCCGGTCCTGAGCGGCTCTCATCTTCCCCTGGATAACCTTAACTTGCTGAGCCATGTCCTCCACCAGTTGTGGTCCTACTGTCATTACTCGATCGTTCTCTTCCCAACTCAATGGGCTCCGGCATCTTCGTCCATATAGTGCCTCGAAGGGCGCCATGCCGATGCTCGCATGGTAACTGTTGTTATAGGAGAACTCGATCAATGGTAAATGGTGCTCCCAACTTCCCTTGAATTCCAACACACAAGCCCTCAACATGTCCTCCAGCGTCTGTATAGTTCGCTCCGTCTGTCCATCCGTCATAGGGTGGAACGCCGTACTCATCTTTATCTGTGTCCCCAGAGCTGCTTGCAGCTTGGTCCAAAACTGGGAGACGAATCTGCTATCCCTATCCGAGATGATATCATGCGGCACCCCGTGCCGGCGCACCACATTGTCTACGTACGCTCTTGCTAGTTGGTCCATTGTCCAAGTGTCCTTCATCGGGATGAAGATGGCGGCCTTCGTTAACCTATCCACGATCACCCAGATCTTATTCATTCCTTTTGGCGAACGTGGTAACCCTGAAACGAAATCCATAGAGATACTATCCCACTTCCAGCTTGGGATCTCCAATGGTTGCATTAATCCTAAGGGCTTTTGCCGTACTCCTTGATCTTCTGGCAGGTAAGGCACCTTGCCACGAATTCGGCCACCTCTCTCTTCATGTTTGGCCACCAATAATTTTTCTTCAAGTCCTTGTATAGCTTATCCCCTCCGGGGTGGACCGAGTAGGGGGTGCTATGTCCTTCCTCCATCACCTTCTTCTTCAGATCTACGGATTCCCGCGGTATACACCATCTTCCCTTGAAGCGGATGCTCCCGTCCTCATGAATCTGGAAATCTACTGCCTTTCCTTCGGCAATGCTTCTCCTTATTTCCTTCATCTGTTCGTCACCCGACTGGGCGAGTCGTATCTCTTCGTATACGGTAGGGCTTACTACCATTGCGTTGACGACCTCGGTTACCGTACCGGGATGCACCAGTTCCAGGCTTAATTTCGCCAAATCTCTGTACAACTCGGCCGGTATCACCAGTGAGTTCGTGACGTGTTGTGCCTTTCGACTCAAGGCGTCGGCCACGACGTTGGCCTTGCCCTCGTGATACGCAACCTCTAGGTCGTAATCTTTGATCAGTTCCAACCATCTCCTCTGCCTCAAGTTCAGTTCTCTTTGCGTGAATATGTACTTGAGGCTCTTATGGTCGGTGAACATCCGACACTTCCGCCCATAGAGATAGTGTCTCCAGATTTTCAGGGCAAACACGACCGCGGCCAGTTCCAGGTCGTGCGTCGGGTAGTTTTGCTCGTGCGGTTTCAGTTGTCGTGATGCGTACGCTATGACCTTTTGATCCTGCATCAGTACGCATCCCAGTCCTTCTCTCGAGGCGTCGCTATACACCTCGAAGTCTCCATGCTCTGATGGTAGCGCCAACACCGGCGCCGTGGTAAGTTGTTTCTTCAGTTCCTGGAACGCGGCTTCGCACTCGCCCGTCCAGTCATACTTCACCCCCTTCTTCAGCAGTTGCGTCAATGGGCGGGCGATTTTGGAGAAGTCTGGTACAAATCGCCTGTAGTAGCCCGCCAGTCCGAGAAAACTTCTTATCTCCGTTGGGCTCTTCGGTGGTACCCACTCGGTTACAGCCGAGATCTTTGCTGGGTCCACCGCCACTCCGCTGGCGGATACGATATGCCCAAGGAATGTTACTTCCTTCAGCCAGAAGTCGCATTTGGACAACTTCCCATATAGCTGATTTTCTCGGAGGATCCTCAGCACTTTATGCAAGGGCTCGGAATGTTCCTTCTCGTCCCTTGAGTAGACCAAGATGTCGTCTATGAATACCACAACGCATTTATCTAATAGTCCTCGGAACACGTTGTTCATGAGGTTCATGAACATCGCCGGGGCGTTCGTCAATCCGAATGACAGTACTGTGAATTCGTAGTGCCCATAGCGAGTCCTGAACGCTGTCTTCGGGATGTCCTTCTCAGCAATTCGCATCTGATGATATCCCGAACGCAGGTCGATCTTGGAGAACACAGTAGCTCCCTTCAGCTGGTCAAATAGATCCTCGATTCTGGGCAACGGGTACTTGTTCTTGATAGTGACTTGATTAAGTCCTCTATAGTCGATACACAGTCTCAGACTCCCATCCTTCTTTTTGACGAACAAGACCGGTGCTCCCCATGGAGACGTACTCGGTCGAATATATCCCTTTTCCAGCAATTCTTCGAGCTGTTCCTTTAGTTCCTTCATCTCCGGCGGTGCCATGCGGTAAGGAGCCTTTGATACCGGTTCCGTTCCCGGGATGAGATCTATGGTGAACTCGAGATCCCTCTCAGGGGGCATGCCAGGAACGTCATCTGGAAACACATCCGGGTACTCTCTCACCACCGGAATGTTGTCTATCTTTACTCCTTCAGCCTCGAGGTTGTGAACGTAGCATGCGTATAGCGTGTGGCCCTTACGCATTAGGCTACCTAACTCTAGGACGTTGACTATTTTGTTAGATTTCTTAGGGGGTTGAGAGTAGAAGATGACTCTTTTTCCCCTACTTTTTGACAACGTGATCTTTTGCTTTTGACACTCGATCACGGCCTTATACCGGGTTAGCCAATCCATTCCTAGTATGACGTCAAAGTCTCTGACGTTGAACTCTACCAAGTTTGCGAAAAACTCTACGTTCTTTATCACTATGGGTATTCCATTGTAGCGTTTAGAGCAGGTTATTACTTCTCCAGAGGGCAGTTGGATGCTTAAGCTAATCATCTCGCACTTAGGTAGATCTAGTTCAGTTACGACTCTCGAAGATAAAATCGAACAACTGGCTCCGGAATCAAATAAGACTCTAAGTGGAGTACTTAGGACATGGAAAGTACCTGTCATCACGTCACCATGCGCGGGTATGTCAGCCTGGTTGATCACGTTCAACCTCCCCATCGGCCTCCCTTGATTGGCTGGCTGGTTTTGATTTGGGTTTGCGTTTTGCTGCTGGTTCGGAGGGCGCTGGTTCGGATTTGGGGGAGGCCGATATCCTTGATTGTTGCCATTCCTACCCCCCTGGTTGAACGGCTTGTTAGGTCCAATGACCAAGTCTTCTCTTTTCGTGATGTTCTCGAGTCGGGTTCGACATTCCTCCCTCCGGTGGCCAATTCGGCCGCACCGGAAGCACTCGCCCATCTGAGGACATTTCCTCACCAGGTGCGGCCTGCCACACCTTGGGCACGGCGGCACTCGTCCTCCTTGGTTGACATTCCGACCATAGTTAGTTTGAGCATTCCCGTTCGGCCCTCGCCGAAAGTTGTTCCCGCCAATAGTGTTGCTCGCCCGGTTATCCCTGTTCCTTTTGTCTGGGCCTTGCGCCCCTCGGCTAGATTCCCCAGTAGCCTTCCTCTTTAGCTGTTGCACTCGTGCTACTGCTACTGCCCGATCGTAGACAGATTGCAAGTCCGGGTAATAAACTCCAGTAATCACCTCTCGAATCGACAAGTTCAATCCCATTTCGAACTTTTGCGCCTTCTCCCCGTCAGTAGGTACCATCCTAGGCGCAAATCTCACCAATTCCTTAAACCGTGCATAGTATTCTTGAACAGATTTCTCTCCCTGCTGCAGGGATGAGAACTCCTCGTACAGTGCTGCCTTAGTACTCATCGGGTAGAAGCGCTCCCGGAGTAACTCCATGAACTCGTTCCACGAGTAAGGTTCGTCATCCTCTGCCAGCTTCCCTTGGGTAGCCTGCCACCAGTCGTCGGCCTCGCCACCCAGATAGTACGAGGCCACATGGACCTTCTCCCCCTCCGGGCATCTCACCGCCTTTAGCAATTTGTCGAAGGTTCTCAACCATTCTTCCAACTTAGCGGGGTCTTCCTCCCCGACGTAATGAGAAGGTCGGTAGGGGTTCACCGCAGCCAAGTAGTTGATCCTCGCTTCCGGTGGTGGCGCCGCGGCAGCTCCACCCTGGTTAACGTAAGCATTACCCAGTGCGACTAGTAATTCCTCCACATTTTTCAGTCGCCCTTCCGTAGGGTTGGGCATTGGTCCTGCCGGGTTTGGCACCTCCGCGTTAGGTGCCTGCTCATTGGGTTGTCCCGGCGTGCCGTGGGTGTTGGGGGTGGCAGGGAATTTCCTTGGTCGTCCTCGAGGCGCCATCTGTTGCAAGAACAAGTGATTTAGATTTTTAAGGAAAATGTGGTTCAAGTCCTCCCCATGAGCATCAACAAGTTCCTTTAGAAATAGATTTTGTGTAGTGAGGTTTTGGATTTGGTCTTTGAGTTGGTTTATGCGGTGGTGGTCCGCCTCTCTTAAGTTTCCCATATGGTGCAGATTTGCCTCCAATTGGGCCATACGATGTTCCATTTGTTATATGGTTTGTTGGGAATCAAAGTGAGCGTTCATCATTTTGACCATTAAGTTCATCATGTCTTGGTTAGCCATCTAGCGCAAGAAAAGATCTAGGTTACAACATAACGCTTCTAGGTTCTCTAAGGTATAGAAATGCAATATGCACATGTAGTGATGATCCCCCCCGAAAAAAAAATTTTATGCGTACATTTATTTATCCATGGGTTTTAAAAGTAAATTTATTCCATGGATAGACTAAAATAAGGATAAAAGGTTTGGGCCGCTATATTGGGCCGAAAGAAATAAATTATTTGGGCTTTTAATAAAAACAAGGTTATTGGGCCAAAATAATTTCTTGGGCTTCTAAAAAAAATTTTGGGCTAAAAATTTGGGCCTTAACTTCAAAATAATAATTGGGATCTTTAAAATATATTACTAGTTTAGAAATGATAACTTTAAAAATAATAATACTTGAAAATAATAGTTTAAAAATATTCCGAGCTCTTTAAAATAGTAGTTTTAAAATATTCTGGGCTCTGATACCAAATTGTAACACCCCGGTTTTGGTAACCCAGGCCGGGATGTCACCGCCACACCTCCCTAGCAAGACACGGTTTCTCCGAGCTCACTAAAGAGATGCAAGGCTATGGTTTTTCAGAATTTAAAATATTCAAGTAGCCCATTCATAGATAATTTAAAAATACTACATCAGAGTTGCAGCGAGAATATATAAAGTACGCAGCGGAAGTAAAGTGTATGCAGCGGAAATTGAAATATAGGGCCGACATGGCCAAACCACGGGTTAAACAGACCCGTTCATGCAAGTCACGTAAAATAAATAACTAAGTATCCAAAATGATCCCCCAATGAGTGATCATGCTCCGTACTCTGTAACAGAAAAAAAAATGAACAACGGTTTTATCAGTATTATAAAATACTGAGTAAGTCAATCCTTACATAGCAATAAAGGGGTTAGATTTTTAGTAATTAAGATAAAACTTTTTACCATGCATAAAAACATTTTATTTTTAAAAAAATGCGAATATAATTGCTTACTTTAAAGACACATTTAATTTCATAATTTGAAACTTAAGCATGGGCAATTATTTAAGACATGATCATGAAAAAAAAAAAAAATGCCGTAAGTAAGTAAATAAAATTTTGAGCCTTTAAAAAAAAATTCTCCCCGATACGTCACCATCTCAACAATATTTGATTTAGCCGGCAATCCGGCGGCCGCAGCCAATTTCATAAAATCTGAGCTTTTTAATATATTTCCCGTTACGCCATCATCTCAACAATATATCAGATAGCCGGTGATCCGGCGGCCGCAACCAATATCGATAGTAACAGTTAGCCGGTGATCCGGCGGCCGCAGCCAATATCAATAGTAACAGTTAGCCGGTGATCCGGCGGCCTCAGCCAATTTCATAAGTATCATGTCATTTTAGCCGGTGATCCGGCGGCCGCAGCCGATACGCCATACCCAGTACCACTCCGTCGAGCCTCGAGTAACCCATACGGATACACTCGAGAGGGTAGGCCGTTGGTCTCTTGTGACCAAATACGCCATATCCAGTACCGCTCCGTCGAGCCTCGAGTAACCCATACGGATACACTCGAGAGGATAGGCCCAAAATAATAAGATGCCGTTTTGGCGATCTTTCGCGCGTAATAATCATTGCCGTTTTGGCACAAAATGAACAATTAGGAGGGCACCCTGCAGAGCACTCACCCCCTGATTTTATGTAACCGATATTGTTTCAACTTTAGTGTAACGGGATTTTCAAAAATATAGCTTTATCGTATCACAAGATTTCGATCGTTGTTTAAAAGTTTCAAAATTTCACAAGTTAAAACCGATCGATGTCACAGTTTACGCCTTTTCAGTTTAAAAATCCATTTCTTAGGCGATTGATCTGAAATTTTCACAGTAGCTCAAAAACATCCCAATGAACAACTTTCATGTTTTGAGTTTTTCGGAAAAATGATAGGAAGCATGTCAAAAATCAAGTTTTCTACTCAAATAGTATGCTGTTAGGATTCAGGTTTGACAACTTTCAAAGATTTGACTTTTTATCATATCAAATGATCTCCAAAAATTCTGAAATTTCATATGCATATACTAGACATGATTATATGCAACTTTTGTTTAGAACTCAAAGATTGGATCGGACTAGAAATGATAGAAATATGCTCATCAAGTTCGGTTAAGAAAACTGTCAACCTTTGAAAATTCTTTAAAACGCAGAATATGTCCGATTCGATTTGGGGTATCAAAACTTGATGAAAATGCATGAAATTTTACAGAGGTATTCAAGACTCATAGATCTACAACTTTTGTTTAGATCATGAAGATTGGTTCGGACTAGAAATGATAGAAATAAGTTCATCAAGTTCGGTTATGAAATCTGTCAATTTTTGAAAATTCTTAAAAACGCAGAATATGTCCGACTTGATTTGGGGTATCAAAACTTGATGAAAAATTCTGAAATTTTTACACAATATAGCTTAAGATCTTAGGATCAAAATCTTAGTTTTGAGTTTTCAGGTTTGAACGCTCGAAGTAAGAGTTTTGCTCGGATTTCAGAAAATACGTAGATTGGGGTTTTTAGGTTTGATTTCAACGTTTCGTTTAAGATCCAATGTTTCGGATGTCTTTAAACCACCCATATTGATATGTAAGTTATTAACTTACAGTGAGTGAGTTCTTGAATGTTCTGGGGTTGATCGATTTATCCAAAATCGCCACGGACGGATCTACGCAACACGTTCTTCTTCTCCTTTGGCTACGAACGTGTTTGCAAGTAAAGATCCGTAAGTTAGAAGGTTGATTATGATCTTAAAGCAATAAGGAACTTGATTTACACCTTACCAACAATCCAATGCCTGCAAATCCTTGATCTACACCCTTCCTTGGTAGGATTTGGTTGCCGGAAGTTCACCGGAAGTTCGCCGGAAAGGTGTTTGGCTTAGGGAGAGTCTTGGGAGAGTTTTGGAGGAACTTGGGGTGTTGATGACTGAAAATGGAGTGTTATGGACAACTAATGACGTCCAAAAGATGCCTCCCCCGTGATCAAGCAAGATTCTCGCGTTGGGGTCAAGGAATATGGCAAGAAAGTCGCCAAAACGCGACAAAGGTTGCTGTCAGGCCTCCCACGCGGGGTTGGCGCGCGAATCGGCCAAAAGCCGCGCCGGGTGCGCGCCACCCAAAATGCGACAAACGTAGCCGCGGCAATGGCGCGGGGTTGGCGCGCTTTTTGGCTAAACCCCGCGCCGGGTGCGCGCCACTCTCGCCTGGACTTCGGTCCGGGCGGGGTCGTGCGATCCGTCGTGCTTTTCCTCCTCTCTTTCGGACTTCTATCCTCCTACGGTTTCGGGCTTGATTTTTCGGGTCATTCTCGGGTCATGAATTCTTATTTTAAGTTTATCTCGACTCAAATGAATTTCATGTTAAAATCTTAAGTCCGTCGGTCTCGGTTTCGTCGGCTTTCAATTCGTCGTCTTTTGATTCCCGTGCAATAACTTGTATCATTAAATTTCTTCAGACTTCACGGGTTCTTGGAATTAAAATTCTTTTCCTTCATGAATTTAATTCCAATTATTTTGACTCAATTCATGGAATGTCTTCGGGCTTCCTTTCCCTCTTTTATTCCATTTTGAATTTAAATCTATCGGCGTTTCATTTCCGAGTAATAATTTATTATGATAAATTATTTTCTTCTTCTCGGATATATTTCGGCATCTTCGTCCTCGAAGTTGTGGTTAGGGTCCTTTTGTTTACTATATTATTTTGCGATATTGGGCTATTGAATTATTGTACGATTGTTGATTGTTTGTTGTTTGATTATTGTTTGACTGAACCCAGAATTGAAATTTCCGAGTTGCCTACGTACCCTGTGAAGGGATCAAGTCATTACGTAGTTCAAAACAATTTGAATTTGGTTTTCCTCGGGTGTTACATCATTACTCTATGATCGAGACTTCCTGGTTCTGGTGTCTTCTCCCATTTCGGTAGTGGGAGTGACTTTTCTAATTCTACTTGCTTTTGTGGAGTTTTAATTATTGTTTTGTCTATGTATCTTTCGATATTGTAGAGTCTTGTATCTAGACTTATCATTAGTTCTTTTATTAGTTCAATTCCATCTTTTATTGTTTCTAAATCTTCTAGATAACTCATCTTCTAATATTTCTTATGTTTCTAATGAAGTCGTTTACTTCATCTATTTCAGTTTCCCTTTCTAATTCTTCTAATTCTATTATTTCTAATTCATTTAAATACCATTCTTTTATTAACTCCGATTCTTCTTTTTCTGGATCTATGTGTTTTTTGTATAATTACATATGCTTATCTTTCATCTATCATTTTAGAAATCTTGAAGTTTATTCTTAATAATTTTTGTTTCATTATTATGGTACTTATATCTTGTAGTTGACTTTCTAATTCATGAATTTTATTAGTCAGTCTTTCTATTGTTTCATTTTATAACTTTATTCCTGGCATCTTATTAGTCTTCACTATAATTTGATTCTTGATCTGAAAATTCGGGGTGAAGGTGCTCTAGTAAACATGGTGTTGTGTATTATATATCCTGGAAACATTCTGTAAGTTGTAATTTCGTTGTTGATTATAGTTAATTTGACTTGTGATACTAACTCTTGTTCTTCATCTCTTTTTGATATAATTTGTATTAAATTACCATTATATTCTTCCGTTTCGATTATATAGTTTCCTATCCAAAGTAATCTTTTTCCTCTATTTCCTAGTCTTATTCCAAATTCTTCATCGTTTTGCAATCTATTTAATCTTCTTCTTCTTCTGTCTATGTATGTTTTTCTTTCTTCTATTTTTTGATCCATATTTTCTATTTCTCTTTGGCTTATTTCATGATCAGGATTAAATGTGGGTGTTAAACATCTTCAATTATCGTTGGTTCTTATGTCTGTAAGTGGTCTTATTTGTGGTTCTAATCCTCTTATTCTGTTTAGAAATGCTCTTTCAATTCTTGCTTGTATCATCAAGCTATCGGTGTTATTTTGTGCATATTCATCATTTCTATTTATTATATAGTTTTCAGTATTGAGTGGATTAATCGTGCTTAGTGGATAATCTATTTCTTGATTTTTATCTAAAGGATATCTTGCTGTTGGAATATATTCTGGGTATAGTTGTTCTGAAATATCTAATCTTAATCTTGACATATGATAGTTTAATATATGATCATTATTACTATGGTTACTCATGTCCCGATTAATCGTTCTGGGCTCTGATACCAAATTGTTATAGGGGTGGAATATAAAAATGTTTTAATTAATTTTGTTGTGTTACTGGCTGTATTTAATCAGAAAAATAATATTCACCATAATTACTTAAATTGTCTGGTATTTCTTCATCATAATTTTCACTATCAGATCCTATTCTTAGTAAAATTATTCTGTCCCAAAAACTTTTTTCCTCTGAGTAGGGATATACCTTTTGATTATATTCAGTTAAAAATATGAGTATAATATAGACAATGTCATTCCAATTTTCAACTCTTTCTTCCATAGTTTGTAAATATATTCCATATTCGTATATTAGTGAATTTATTTCTTGATTCATTTTTTATAAGTTAATTATTGTAGTGGGTTTACAAAATAAAGGGAATTTTTGGTAATTAGAAAGTCAAGTTGTAGAGTGTATCTCATACTTAAAGATAAAATTATTGGGAAGTTGTGTGGGTGATGTTTAAAAGTCAAAACTTAAATGGGTCCTTTTTTGTAAGTTTTTTACAATAGGTCTTTTTAAAATACAAACTAATTCTAATAGGTCCTTTACTATAATTTGCCCCATATTGAAAGAATGGTCTAATAATCAAAACTAAAAACGTGGTTAAAAAACCAAATGAAGTAAATAAGTAATGGTTTGTGTTCGATTACAGAGATAATGGACTCCATCCTATAAATTCTAATCTCAAACAAAGAGAAAATAGCACGGTCCAATAGGTGGCCCAAGATACAGACTAAGGCCCAGACATGGAGTAAAGGCCCAAAACAGCCAAAACCGCTTTAACTAATTCCAGATTGCTTATTGCTGCTGCTGGTACAAGCATGTCGACCACCTTCACTGCTGGTTTCATCCTCGGCAATTGCCCCAGTCAGAGTCAAAGTAGCCTTTGATCTCTAGGGACAACCCATAAGGATAAAACAGGCCAATAGATGGGCTGTTTTGAAGGTATTGCAAAACTTGAACAACTCCACTCCAGTGTTCTTCAGTAGGTTCATGCATATATTTGGCTTAGTTGTTGCACGCTGTAACAGATATCCGGATGAGACGAGAGAACCCAAGATATAATTAGAGTTTTCTAACTGTCCACCTATATATAATGATGAGGATCAGAAAACAGAACACCACTGGTGCCAAGTGTCTTGTGTGGTGGAGATGGGGAATGGACTTTGGGATTCCTTGGAACTTCAATGTCAGCAAGTAAATCTGAGGTGTACTTTTGCTGTGTAATGGAGTAGCCATCGGCAGATGTTGAAATTTCTAAGCCTAAAAAATAGGCAGCCTTTCTCAAGTCCTTAATAGTGAATTTCTCATGTAAGCCAACCTTTTGACTGAAACCCTATGCAACTAATCTTGCTTTGTACGTATTTGCCAATACTGCCATCAGATTTGTATTTGATCCGAAAGATCCACTTGCAGCAAATAGCCTGTTTAGATCCACTTGCAGCAAATAGCATGTTTACCCTAACAGTAGGTACATTCACAAGATCCCATGTTCCATTCTGTTCAAGTGCATGTAACTCAAGAGTTTATGGCTTCATCCCAATGTGAATGTGGGATGCCATTTGCCTGACTATATGATCGAGGAACAGAGTAAGAACTGATGGCAGGGGAACAAATATAGTACTAATTATCATCTCTGGCAGGCCTCCTAATCACCCTTTGAGGTCTTGAAAGCTTGATGGCAGGGGAACAAATATAATCATCATACCTGGCAGCAGGCCTCCTAATCAGGGATGCTTCATTAGAGTTATATGGATCTTGAGATTCAATACGAACCACAGGTGAGTTGACATGAGGAATATGTCTCAATGACTCAATAGGGGAGGGCACTGCGACTGAGGGGCAGTGGGCACCTCTGGAGAAGCATGGTAGAAATGGGATGTAGATGGTAGGTGACAAAATATAGGGCTCAAGTCAAGGCTGTAGCAGGGGTTTGAGGGATAACATGAGGTAGAGGACAGGACTTTGTAACAGGTTGGCTGATGGGATTGATTGAATTTTTGTCAGGTAGTGGACTCCAAGATATCATCAAAGAATATATATGACATCCCTGGAAACATGTATGTGTGGAAACATGTATGTGTCTGGTGGATAAATCCACAACTATAAAACCTTTTTGGTTAGGTGCAATACCCAAATAAATCCCTTTTATCCTCTTGGGATCCAGCTTACCAATGTGAGGAGTAGTAACTTTCATATAGCAGCACAGATATCCAAAGGTGTGAAGAGGGGACAAATATGGTTTGGTTCCAAATAAAATTTCGTAAGGATATTTACAAGACAAGATTTTGGTAGGCGATCTATTTATAATATATGCTCAAGTCAACATGGAAGCCCCCAAGTAAGACTTAGGTATCCCATATGTATGTAAAAGGCTCCTAACCACTTGAAGAAGGTGTTGGTGCTTTCTTTCTATGCCATAACAAAGCAGAATCAGTATTATTAATAGCAACAGAATTAGCAACATATGGTAATGATTAATGCTTACTCGAGCTACATTTAACAATGTAGAGATTACTATTTAGTAGGGGGGCCTTAAGAAGCATCACCTAGAGTTTAGTATTGCATAGGCTATTCCATTTCCAATACAATTGCTCAGCTGCAGGTGGCATGGGGTTTATTACAGACAGTTTCCCTCTCCTGTTTTTTTTTTTTTTTTTTTTTTTTTTTTTTTTTTTTTTTTTTTTTTTGCATTACAAAATGAGCTCTATCCAAAATTTTATAGTTTGCACTCTCTTATAGTTTTGGCAATATGTTAACTAATATGCTTCCACTGGTAGTTTCCTTATGATTGCGCTTAAAGATATGCTTCCACTAAGTATGCTTCAACTAGTAGTTTCCTTATAGTCTTGTTGTAGTATTATCTTTTCTGGCCTTATGGATTACCAAAAAAAAACTAACATACAAAGGTATAAGGTAGCCAAACTCAAGATGTGTGGTAACCAGTATACACAATATTGGTAACCAACATACATAGTATGCAATAACTAATATACTATGTATGTGGCAACCAATATACTATGAATGTGGTACTCATTCTAAATGTATGGTAACCAATATATATAGAATGTGGTAACCAATAAACTTTTGGGGACCCTAACTCTAATAACTTCAAAGTGAGGGATTTGACCCTACTGAAGGTTTCTTTGGGGGTCCTACCTCTAGTTTCCCCATGATTATTTATGTAGTTTTATGTTGTATATTATTTTTGATAAATATTTGATTTTAATTATCTAATTATAGAATTTATCCCTTTTTTATGTTATTCTTTGTTTTATCACTTTTGTTTACTTATATTTCATTAAATTTCTTAAGTTCAAATTGTTTCTATCATTATATTTTATATTTTAATTTTCTTGATATCATTTTATTTAAATTTTATATTAGATAATCGAATTTAATATTATTGTTCAGAAAAAAATAAAATTAAAGTGGTAAATAAACTAAATATAATAATTTTAAAATTGTAATAAAGTAAAAGAATTATCAGGAAAAAAATATATTGAAAAATACTATATAAAATTAATTTTTACAAAGTAATATAAAATTTAGTCTATTTAAATCAATTAAGTAAAATAAAATTTAGAATTATTTTTTCTCAATAATTTAGATAACTAAACTATATTTTTTTAAAATTAATTTGACAGGTCCCCTCGAGAACAAAAAATGCTAAAGATGCGCAAAAAACCAATACCAATACAGAGTATGTAGTTTCCCAGTTGTCAAGTGACAAATTAATGCGAAAACATTGTCGGAGCGTTATCCAAACAACCAGTCAACAACCAATGAATAACCAGAAGCTATGAACAGAACAGAGTGCGAAAATAAAACAGAGAACACCAGAAAATATTGTTCTGTAACACCCCGATTTTTGGTCACCCAGGTCGGGATGTCACCGTCACACCTCCCTAGCAAGACACGGTTTCTCCGAGCTTACGAAAGAGATGCAATGCTAGGTATTGCAGAATTTAAAATATTTAAAACATTTAAAAACAGCCCATACAATATGAGTTTGAAAAATAATATCATAATGCTGCGGAAAAACAATATCTGAGTATAAGTTTTGCAGCGGAAATGTAAATAGGACCAACATGGTCAAAACACGGGTTAAACAGGCCCGTTTATACTATAGTCTAATGCAAGAATTTAAAAATAATATTTCCCAAAATCCCATGCATGTACGTGCTCATGTTCATTCCACATATTCTGTAAGAAAAAAGAAATAAATGGTTTGGTCAGCACAACTTGTTGAGTAAGTTAACACAGACATGATCGTAGGGTTTAAAAGCCATTAAGTTAACATTTAATGAAAACATGATAATAATAAATCACATATAATGTAATTTAATTCGACTAACTAACCAATTTGCACAATTTAATTCATGGCTCTATTTAACAACACATTTCACAGGATTTAAAATAAAGACAATAATTAATTAAATAAAGCATTTAAATAATTTAAATGGACAATAAAAATAAATAATTTAATTTAATTTAATTTCCCACTTACACCCAAGATTTAATAATTTCAAGTATTTCACGATTGCATTACAATCACATCAAATTTAGCCGGTATCCCGGCGGCCGCAGCCGTATCCGCCATACCCGTACCACTCCGGAGCCTCGGGAAACCCATGTGGATATTCTCGAGAGTATAGGCCCTTTTCTCGTGCCGTTTTGGCAATGGATCTCAATTTTCGTGCGGGGTCACCATCGCACATAAAGACACGAAGTGAATAGTTAGGGGGCACCCTGCAGGGCACTCACTCCTAGTTTTAATTGATCAAGTTAGTAAGGGGATTTATTTCCAAAATTCTGATTTCACTTGATTTATTTAAAAACAGATTTCGACTCGTTTTAACCTTAAAGGCTAATTTCACCGTTTCAACAAGATATCAAGATTTGACTCCGGTAAACCACTGTTTACTCTAAAATTCATTAAAAATCAGATTTACGTCCGAAAATTCTAAAATTTTACCAGTAACTCGATCACACATGGATGAACAAGTTTTGTGTTTTAATTTTTTCGATCCGAGTTATGGAAACAGTAAAAAACGTCAAGTTTTGTCATATCAATAATCTGTCCGAATTTAACACACAGCAGTTTCAAAGTGTCGAGATCTACCATAGCAAATGAACTCCAAATTTGATGAAATTTTACAGAGACCTTTCAAAGACAATTATCTACAACTTTCATGTTCGGCTAAAGATCTGAATCAGCCTAGAACCATAATAAAAAAACGCCTACAAGCTCGGACCTATGTTCTGCCAAGATTTCAAGATTCAAAGTCTAAACAGTTCGGTTCAGGGTTGATTTCGTATATCAAAACATCACGAAAAATTCTGAAAATTTTACAGGAGATAAATCGTGCAAGAACGCTGCGCCGGTAAAGATTTCGTGTTGACAGATTTTCGAATTCTTGGTTAAACCTTTATATTAAAGTGTTTTAATTACTCCCAAAACCATGTAAGTATTAACTTACAGATTTACAGTCGTCCGGGTTCGTCGATTCGGAGGCGTGGCTTCCAGTCCACCGTTTATCTCCTCGGTTCGTCGGGTCCTTCGTTCTAGATCCGATTCGGGGTGTAGGAAAGAAAAGACTAAGTTAGGGTTCGTTTTTGAATAAAAAACGTGAAGGAATGAATGGATCAGAACTTACCACGACGTTGGCTTCCCAAATTTCGTCCACGACAGTCCTTTGGTTCGGTTTATGCCTCTGACGACTCCGGGATTAGGGTTTTTGAACGTATAGAGAGTATGAGGTGTTTGAAAAGGGTTCGGGATGGAGTTGGACGTCTATTTATAGAGGTAAGGGACCTAGGGGACGTCCAAGGTCAGCCTCTAAGAGTCTTGAGCCGAAAGGAATGCAACCGAAATCGAAAAATCCGGATTCGAGCGAGAGAATCTCGCCGTGGCCGTTTCTGCCAACTGGCGCGGGGTTGGCGTGCCCTTTGTCCATACAGCACGCGGCTCACGCCTGGACTTCGGTCCGGGCGGGTTGTGCGATCCGTCGTGCTTTTCCTCCTCTCTTTCGGACTTCTATCCCTCTATGTTCTCGGATTTCGATTTCTGGGGTATCTTCGGGCTCCTATTTCCTATCATCATTTTATTCGGGTCTAAATTTATGTTTGGACTAGAGTTCTCGAGTCCATTGGTGTCGGGTTCCCGTGTAACGATTTATTTAACTTTATTTAATTCCTTTTGTTTAATTAAATTTCTTTAAATCCTTTTTAAGTTAAATTTCATTCCTCATTTCCCCTACATTTATTTATTTATTGTACTTATTAATTTATTTATTTATTTATTTTATGTTGCAAAATTTTCGGGTATTACAGTCTACCCTCCTTAAGAATCAACTTCGTCCTCGAAGTTGTGCTTCGGCTTTTCTCGTGCTAAGGTCTTTTTGTTTGTTTTATTATTTTGTGATTGAACTTAGAATTAAAATTTCTAAGCTGCCTACGTACCCTGTGAAGGGATCAAGCCATAACGTAGTTCAAAACAAGTTGAATTTGTTTGTTTGTTTATAAAAATGCACGAAAAATACATGGTAAGATACGGAAAATACGCATGTCACACCGCGTATTACATCCTCCCCCCCTTAAGATTGCAGTTATGTCCCCATAACTGTGTCGGTGTCGGCTCGGAACAATGTCGGGTAGCGTTCTCTCATGTCGGATTCTAACTCCCAAGTTGCTATTTCACTCTCATGGTTCGACCAAAGAACCTTGACCATCTTGACGGTTTTATTCCTCGTTACTCGCTCCTTAACGTCTAGAATTCGCACTGGGACTTCTTCGTAAGTCAGATCGTCATCGAGTTCGATCACTTCCGGTTGAAGTACATGTGTCGGGTCCGGCACATATTTCTTTAGTTGTGAGACATGGAAACAATTATGAACTCGATCTAATTGTGGCGGTAAAGCCAGTCGGTAGGCCAAGTTTCCAACTCGTTCTAGAATTTCATAAGGTTCTATGCATCGAGGACTCAACTTTCCTCGTTTGCCAAAGCGCATCACCCCTTTCATGGGTGATATCTTTAGCATGACCCTATCTCCCACTTGAAATTCTAGGTCTCGTCGCCTCACGTCAGCATAACCCTTTTGACGATCTTGAGCGGCTTTCATTTTCCCTTGGATCACCTTTATTTGTTGAGCCATTTCTTCGACAAGTTGTGGTCCCACTACCACAGACTTATCGTTTTTATAATACCCGAGATAGTACCCGAAAGAATTTCATTAGTTAAATCCTTTTAGCTTATTATTATTATTATTATTATTATTATTATTATTATTATTATTATTATTATTATTATTATTCCTACTAATTCTATTATGTTCAAGCTAATGCATTGTCAAATAATGATAATGACTCTCAATTCCCGTTTCTAGTATAGAACCTTCTGGTAAGTGGCACCCCCAAGGTGAATCTGTATTAGGAATGTTAGAATGAATCCCACGATCAGCTAGGAATTTGAATGGTTTCCCATTATCTGTATTTGACTTGTGAAACTGTCATGCCCGTTGCAACCATTCCCATTTAATCCACCCAAAACGTATGATAATAATTCCCAGCATTCATGTCTGATTTGGCCATCAAGCTTCCTGCAGCGTTTCTGTTCGTCCTAACTATACCAAATGATTTGAATTCATTAGATGACTGAACTTCCCAACTTCCCATTACTATGAATTGGTCAGTCACAACGCATCAGTCACATTACTGTATTTAAGGCTTAGGAAATTCTTTGCACCCATTCATTTTACACTCAAATACTACTCCTCAACCTCGCATTCGAAAGAAATCTGGAAGTGTGTGAGCAGGCCAGACCTAGTTCCAGGTTCTCCAAACATAAAAATCCCGAATACTAGTAAGTGTACTTCGACTCTACCTCTCTTCGTCAGTCCCGAATGGTATCATGATTGTCTCTACCTCTCTTCGTCAGTCCCGAATGATATAGATACGATTGTAAGATTTTGATTCGTCTTTCCTGTGTGCAAGGTTGCAGTCGATAGATCGAATTTTCGGGATTGAGGTAGCAGATCTTCATCCATAAAAGGGTGTAACAGTAGGTACAATTCCTTCTATTCGATATCGTAATTCGGATTGCTATTTAGAATCCAATCTAAACATCCGTCGTCGCTCACCGAAATGCAGTCAGTGGCGTGATTTGCTTCTAGTTCCTGGGTGATTCTCAAAGTTGCAACAATCATCACTTTTGAAACCCTCCAACATCAACTATTAAGGATGTAAGTTAACTCTCCTTACACAAGTTTTGGGGTGTCTCAATCTTCCTGGCAATTATTTCGCAAGTCTGTTCATATGTCAATTCATGTTTTTCCTTATTCCATATCAATTGTTTCTGCCTATTCCTCACTTTCACCATGGCCGTATAATTCAAGTGCATACCAGTAGTTATTAAGATTAGAAACGTTTTAAAAGCAGCCTGCCAAAGTTGCCATTCTCGTGAGGTATTCTAATTGTGTATACATATAGCTTTATATGTATATATATGTAATCCCTACTGCTTACTTCCTGCCTTTCTCAAAATTGTAAGATTGGTCCTCTCGATTGGAAGCTGTTTCTCTTTAATGTTGTTTATGTTTCCCTTTGGTTCTGGAAGAAATTTATTCATCGGTGTCTGTTACACGGATCTTTGTAAGATTTGCTATGCGAAGAACTTGGCCTTAAATTATTAATCTTTTGGTAGTATCGCACTACAAGAGTTAAAACCTTTTAAAAAAAAATGTAAATGTATATCTATATATGTATATACTAGAACTCTATCTGGGCGCGCTACGCTGCGCGCACCCAGTGAGGAAAAAATAATATGAAATAAAAGCAAAATTAAGATAAACAAATCAAAGGTTAGGTGCGAATATAAGGAAATATGCAACGGAAATTATGGTACCATTTTTTTACACCCTGTGCAAGAACTTTAAACAAACACAAATTTTAAAAGGAAAATATCTAGAGAATAAGAAAATCAAATATCAAATTTGAAACCATATCACAAACTATAGACAGAAACGGAGGTTTTCAGAAATTTCGAAAAGTTAGATGAAGACACATGCTAAGTTGAGGGGGGAAAATGATAGCATACAAGGAAACACATCGTGAGAGTGATCTTGGCAAGCATGTGTTCTTTGAACCAGGTAATGTTGAATGTCGAACGTACACAAGGGGATACAGAAGATAGGCAAGCACATCAGAGAAGTTTTGATGAGCTCCGATTTGCGTTTCGAGGTCTAGATGGAGCATTAGCCCCTTCAACCTGCAGTTACGCATCACTTTCTTCAACAACAAACAATCATTGCATAGTCTGATAGCGAAAATGCATATTGAAAGCCGAGAAAAACCTATAAGCTTGTCAACCACTGTAGAGGGGCAATGTCCACTGTGGTCAGTACTCTGCTGCTACGTGCAAGAACAACCTGTATTTGGAGACCAAACCATACAGGAAAAGTTTTATCACAAATAAACATTCTGGAATTTACAAAATACAAGTCCACTTTCGTAATTTAATAAAAAATCTATAGTGTTTTTTACAAAATACAAGTCCACTTGTCATATTGCAACAGAAAACCTTTTCTTCACTTGACGAGTCCAAGCAACCCAATGTCTTGGTTGGTTTTCACTAAATAGAAATTAAAAAACACTAACCATCAACATATAGCATTTCAGAAACTATAGTAAAACTAACAAGGTTAGAATATACTAAAAATACCAAGTATTTTTGGAGTAGGTTGTTATATTGAGAATGAGTGTACACTGGATGTTTCCCTTTCTTTTTTCTTTTTCTTTTTTTTTTTTAATTTGCAAGCTTACCGGAACCCTAAACACAAAGGGCACAATTCAGAGAAACCCGTGAAACCATTTTTAGGTTCTATCATCATATTATGTAGCTTTATGGCCTTCCTAGAGCACCACATATCATGTAAAACTTTGAATGTTCATTGTAGTCACGTACCAAAATAAAATGCCTGGTAAAGATAACAAAAGGCGATTAAAATTAAACGCCCCCTACACACAAACATGCAATTCGGCAAACAATCGAGAGAACTAAATTCAGAAATTTTGTAAGAAAGCAGCAACGGCAACAACTATGCAACTCAGAAATGAATATGCATCATTTTGTTGATGGAAAATATAGAAATTGAATCTCCGCACATCTGCATGACTGTATCATGAAAAGCAGCGCTAAGCTTACGTAGCTGGTTGCTTTTGATATACTCAAGTAGAAGAGCTTGAACATCAAATTGAGAGAGAACATAAATGTCACCATTTTTCATGTGTGAAACAAATTCAATAAGCTGTTTTGATGCCAGTCAGAGTTTTCTTTACCTTCATTCTTTTAGGTCCAGTAGGCTCTAAGTTTTCAGTGGTGTCATCAGAACCAGATCTGCCATCATTAGCAATAGCCCGTACATCAGATGATTCTTTACTGGACCAGACATGTTTGCTCCTTTCCATGGATTTTTGGCCTCCTTAATCTCAGCCAGTGAAATAGAGAGCTTAGATTTTAATTCTATGCAGTAGTCCTTGAAGAGAGACTCCCAGCGATTTTTGTCATCAAATCTATTTTGAGTCTGCATTCGACAAGAGAAACACGCATTCAGAATACTCGGTGCTAATTTCAACATCAGTTAATTGAACAATAAAATATTAAAGATGCTACACAAAGGGATCAATATGTGCAGACAGGAAATCAAAGCGAAATAATCTAAGAAGTTAAAGCCACCAAAGCTAATTAAAGGAAAAGAATCTATTTTTCAGTCAAAGTACAGTAATCAGTACCACTTGAGAAAAGTCTACACATGATAACCACGTCAACTGTTGGCTCTTCCTGGTTAGCTCATCTATAATTTATTAATTTTACTTTTTGTCAGTTTCAAAGAAGCACAATTAGTTGAAAAGTCTACATTCTTATAGGAATTGAATTCAGATAAAATAGTTTCTGAGCTTGACTAAGTTGATAGAAATGGTTCCAACCCACTCCTAACAAATAATTTTAGACTTTCATCCCCAAAAGTGTATTCAATTCAAAATTCCTTCCGAAAATCTCTATCATGGTGGGTTCAACCACAGTGATTAAACTTTGTCAAACATCAAAGGTAATTCAACAAAGATGCACAAGAAACATTATACCATGACCATCTGTAAGCAAGTATGAGAGAATGAGTAAAAGCTTTAACTCGAAAGCTAACTGAATGGTGCAAATATCCATATATTTCTACATTTTCCCATTACTGGTAAAAATATGAGAATATGCCCAAGTTACAAAATCATACAAATGAACCAGGTTTGGAATTAGGTTAGTGGGAGGTTCGGACGAAGGTTTGGAATGCACTTTTCATGGAATAGTACTATTCATTACTTGCTTCAGATATAGGTAATTAGCATTGAAAATCAAATCTGAAGTTAGAGCTTTATCAATAGGTAATTAGTGTTGTATCAGTGAAAACATAAACACCTAAAAACGATGCAAAACCAGATAAATCACTGAATCCGGAATTGCGATCAATAGGATGTTTCAAAGACAGGGTAAAAATGTATCAGAAAACGGCACACACCCGGACTGGGAAAAACAAAACATTTCTAAAATTAGGATGCAAGTGTGGGGCAAAGCTTCACAAATAAAGGGGACGAATCTAACTTTCTATCTATCAAAAATTCTCGAGCAACAGGTAGGAGACACAATGGAGACATAGAAGAAGACCCACCGAAATGCAAAAAAAGAATACATTCGTAAAAAAGAATCAGATCAAAAATGCTTAAAACAACAAGCAATACCTTGTGAAAAGCCAATGGGCGTGGCCACGAAGCAGGCCTGCGACGTGCGCAGGTGAACATGAGCCGAAGGGATTTAATAAAAAATGGTTAGAGAGGAATCAAGAACTCAAGAAATGAATGCTACATGTGAAATCTGTTCGAACCCAACGGATTGGGAGGTAGCGGCGACGAGGGTATAAGTGTGGCAGCAGTCACAAGCTTCCCAATTTGGACACGGAAGGAGAGTAGAAGGTTAGTGGTGAGGCCGGAGTTGAGGCCGCTGAGAGTGTGCGGCCGACTGGAGGCCGATGCTGGTGGGCAAAGACGGCGTTGATTTAGGCTGCTGGACTGTGGGAACCGGCGCTGGAGTTGTGTTCTCTTCGCATCACCGCTGTTGTCTTCTCTTCGCATCACCGCTGTTGTCGCCTTGCCGCCGCCCCCCTCTCCTCGATTAGGGTGTCCCAATCTTCCTGGGAGAACGCCTTCCGGACTTCCAGCGTGGAGTACAAAATTTAACCCTAAGAGCCTGAAAGTAACTGAAGGAGAAATCCTTACCCGGATTGAAGGTGTTCAGTGGGAGGTGGACGGTGAATTGCAAGAGACGAACAATTTCCCACGGAGCAGTGGCGATGAGAGTGCGAAGCGGGGAAGAGTATTCACAGTGCGGTAGATGTCGTAGAGACAATGGAGATGTCGGAGAGACCATGAGGTCTATATTTGTGAGATGAAGGCGGCCGGATTCACGAGAGCTCTGGGATGAGAGAGACGAGAGGAGGAGGAGGCGCCTCACATTTTGGCAGAAGAGAGGAGAAAAGATCTAGGGTTTTAGGGATGAGAGGGGTCGAATCCGACAAAATAGGTATTATGGATCAAACAAGACGACGTCGTTTTCGCCGTGAAGGGCGGTAGTTCGGGGCAAGGGAAAAAAGGAATGTCCAACCCTACATTTACTATTGCTGGGAATAGTACCAATTGCCTTGCATATATATATATTAGATATATTTCTATATAAAAATAGCTGTGTGTATATGGATTTTAAGAGTTAAATAGCTTAATTGTATACACATGGATTTGAGGTTACTTTGGCAAGATTTATAGTATATTTTAACATTCCTCCAAACCGATGGATTATGATGAGTTAAATATTTATATTTTTGGAGTCTGGAGCATTTCCTCTAAAATATTAAATGAATAAAAAAACATTTCTTAAAAAAAAGAATATAAATACATATATATATATATTTTTTTGTAAAAAAAAAAACAAAAACCTTTGTGATCTATGATCGAGTGGGATGCTTGTTATTTCTTGAGGGTATGTGCACTTGGCATGTTATGTCGCCCCCTCTTGTAGCCAAACGGCATTTATTTATTGTGATGTATGGGTCTATACTCCTAGATGTATCCGTATGGGTTATCTAGGGCTCCGGAGTGTGTCTGTATAGGGTCCGCTGCATGCACTTACCTCGTGGGTACGAGTCCCAGAGGTTGATCCTAAGGGTTCGTCCCTAGGATATGTTTGAGTCCTTGTGGGTATAAAGTCCCAAAGGTTGGTCCTGTGGGTTCGTCCCTAGGATATGTTTGAGTCCTTGTGGGTATAAAGTCCCAAAGGTTGGTCCTGTGGGTTCGTCCCTAGGATATGTTAATGGGGTGTCCTCGATCATATTGAGCAACGGTAAAAGATTTATTTTTGGCGTATGCGAGATTTTAAATAATTTTATTCATGATGTAAATTACCTTCTTTAATTAAATATATATATGATCTTACTAAGATTTCCAAAATTGTTGTGTGGTTTGTTAACTTACACAGTACCGTTTGTATTGATTTGTTGTTATCCCTATTTTTCTTTCAGATTTCGAAGAGTAAGCATTCACATGGAGGGATAGGATTTTCTCCTTAAAGACTTGTCGCATTTTATTCTATTTAAATTTTGCACTGAACTTTGGAACTTTGGACTATTGTTTTGGCCGCGTGTTTTGGCCCTGTTTAGCTTCCGCACTATTATACTCTACGCATGGTAGACTTAACTCTATTTTAAATTCCGGGCACTATTTGAATGGTTTTTAAATATTTTTAAAGTATTGGTACAACTTTAGCCTTAGCATCTTCTTAAATAAGCTCGATTTGGTCGTGTCTTATTTAGATAGGTGTGGCGGTAGCATCCCGGCCTGGGTGGCCAAAACCGGGGTGTTACAAAGTGGTATCAGAGCCCGAATTATTTATTTTTAAAGCTATTATTTTTCGGCCCAATATAGAGGCCCAAAATATTAAATATTATTTTTAAGCTTTTTAAATATTATTTTCATGGAAAGGAAATTTATTTTAAAACCCATGGAAAAATATATCTCAAAAATTCGGCAAGTCTCAAAATATTATTATTATTTTTGGGGGGTGCATATGCATTAACATATGTACTTGGAATGTGCAAGATATTGATATGTTAAAATTTATTTTTAGATGGCCGACCCAAAGCTTTTTGACATGATGACCGATATGCTATGTTCGATGACTAGTATCATGCATGAGTTAAGACATAGCCGTGATGAGGTTAGTGCGTATAAGAACCATGTAAAAGGTATCGAGAAAGAGTTGGAGAATTTGAGGAATGCTCGACAGCAGGATTTGGGCCGCATCGCTGCTCTTGAAACTCTGTTTCATGAGGAGCAACACAACAACCACATGCTTAGGGGACGTGTGTTCACTTTGGAGCATGAGATTGTTGACCTTCAAAACCGACTCAATGCACCGGAACCTGAGGAAGAGGAAGAGGAGGAGGACCCGGACATGTATATTGATATTGATGGCGTGGAGGAGGAGGAACCAGAGGCAGAGGTAGTGGACCCACCGATACCTCTTGACTCCGATGGGGAGTATGAGCATGACAGGACACTCCTCGGCTATTCTCCCGATTATCTACTAGATTGATCGCATCATATCGTTGGATTATCTATTGCTTTTCGTATTTCATATTATCTTGATTTGCCTTCCATTGTAGCTGCTTTATAATTTTTCCTAAATGATCTAGTGAAGCATTTTCCCTTTCCTTTGTTGCGTCGTCTCTTTTAGAATTCTGCGTACTTGAGGTGTTAAGAACTTTCTAACTCGACTACTAACTTACCTTAGATTCGATTCTTACCCTTGCGTGCTTATCTAACAGAATGCCGCCAAGGGGAAGGCCGCGAAGGGAAAACCCTGCCGCTAACAATGTCAACCCTAATGTACCCGCTGAAGGTGGGGCACCACTGAACCCGAATGAAGCAAATGGGCCAGTGGGTGCAAACCCACCCAACGTTGGAGGTCAGGCGGGCGCCGTACCCAATGTTGTGGACGCACGGCTGAGGACAGTAGAGCAAGTCCTCATAGCACTGGGCAATGCCGAGGTTAATAGGGCCCAAGCGGCGGTACCTCCGCCGGCAGCCCGTATTAACTATCTGGCAATGGTAAACCCCTACCAACCGCCCCACTATGAGGGACAGGAGGATCCCACAAAGCTGGAAGACTGGATCAGGACTTTCGACAAGCTGCTAAATGCCGTCAGGTGTCCCGAAAATGAGAAAGTTGGAGTGGCCGTATAAGCTGACGAATGGTGGCAAAACCACCAAGAAGGGCTTGCTGAAGGCGAACACGCCTACTTTTGGGAGGAATTTAAAGAGATGCTGAGAGAGAGATTCTACCCACTTAGCACGAAAGCTGCTAAATATGAGGAGTTTATCAACCTTCGGCAGGGCACACAGACGGTGCAAGAATATTACACGAAGTTCAAGGAGCTAGTTCGCTTTGCTCCAAGACTGGTGCCAACGGATTCTGACAAAGCTCAGAAATTCGAAATGGGGTTGAATCTCAACATCAGAGAGATACTGGTTGGAGGACAGCATACTACACTTCAGGTGGTCTATGATCGAGCGGTGGCGATCGCTCGTGTGCAACAGTTGAAGCGCAAGGATCATGGGGAGTCGAGCAAGGGCTCGAATCAATTTGATAAGAGGAACCGGAACAACAACAATGGTAACAACTTTAGGAAAGGGAACGACCTGGCAAAGAATGAAGGACAGAGAAGAATTGAGAACAAAGGGTTCAACCAAGGAGGCAATGGAAATCGGAGGCCTGGGAATCAGGGTGCTTTCATACCCCGATACCCGCAATGCAACATTCCACATCTGGTGCGCGAATGCCCGAAACCTGGGTCTTGTTATAGGTGTGGCAGAGAAGGCCACATGAGAAGGGATTGTAGAATTCGAGAGGAGACAATCGAGAAGAGGCTGGACTTAGTGATTCGTCCAACTGGGAATCGCCCAACTGGGCCGAATCAGCATAACAATCAAGGACAAAGGTTCCAACAAGCTCAAGGGCCACCCCAGAATCGCAACCAGCAAGGAAATCAAGGAGGAGCCATTGGACGTCTGAACGTCATCAATCAAGCGGATTTGGCTACTCAAGGCGAAGTGATCAGAGGTACGTTCACTGCATTAAGCGTACCTGTAAAGGTTTTGTTTGATTCGGGCGCAAGTTGCTCTTTAATTTCCACGAGAATCTTAGTCGCGTTAGATCTACCAGCACCTAAGAGCATTAACTTAGGAATTCAGTTACCGTCGGGTAAGGTAGTATCGTGCTCTAAACGATACGACGGGATCCCGATAGTGATTAAAAACACCGAATTCTTCGCGAATCTTATAGAGTTTGACCTTAAGGACTTCGATATCATCTTGGGGATGGATTGGCTGACTCAGTACAAGGCCGTTATTGAGTGCCAAAAGCAGAAGATCTCGTTGGCAAAGAGTCGAGGGAGGAAAGTCATTTACTACATGCAACCTCAAAAGAGGAGTGCCAAGGTGGTGAATGCCTTGAAATTTTGCAATCTCATGCAAAAGGGGTATCATCTGTACGCATGCTACGTACATAATTTGGAAGACGAGGGAAACAAGATCGACAGGATACCAATCGTGAATGAATACCCTGATGTCTTTCCCGAAGATATACCAGGAATGCCTCCTGAGCGAGAGGTTGAGTTCACAATCGACCTGGTACCTGGGACTGAGCCGGTGTCGAAGGCACCATACCGTATGGCACCTGCTGAGATGAAGGAGCTGAAGGAACAACTCGAGGAGTTGTTATCAAAGGGTTATATTAGACCAAGCACATCGCCATGGGGAGCACCAGTCCTGTTCGTCAAAAAGAAGGACAGTGGACTCCGGCTATGCATAGACTACAGAGGTCTTAATCAAGTAACGATTAAGAATAAATACCCGCTACCTAGGATCGAAGACCTTTTCGATCAACTGAGAGGAGCTTCGGTATTTTCCAAGATCGACCTGAGATCTGGATACCACCAACTGCGTATAGCCGAGAAGGACATACCGAAGACAGCGTTTCGTACGAGATATGGGCACTATGAATTTACCGTAATGTCCTTTGGTCTCACAAACGCTCCCGCAGTATTCATGAACCTCATGAATAGTGTTTTCCGAGAGTTGCTGGATTCTTGTGTCGTCGTATTCATCGATGACATTCTAGTTTACTCAAGGGACGATGAGGAGCATACGAAACATTTGCATCAAGTACTCGGAACTTTGAGGAGAAATCAGTTGTACGCAAAACTGTCGAAATGCGAGTTTTGGATGAAGGAAGTCGCATTTTTGGGGCACATAGTATCGGCTAAGGGAGTGTCGGTTGACCCGGCAAAAATATCGGCAGTAACTGATTGGCCGGTACCAACAAGTCAGACAGAAGTAAGGAGTTTTCTCGGACTAGCCGGATACTACAGGAGATTTGTGAAAGATTTCTCAAAGATTGCAAGACCAATGACCCAACTGCTGAAGAAAGGGTTAAAGTGCGAATGGACTGCAGAGTGCGAAGAGTCTTTCCATGAACTCAAGAAAAGACTTACAACAGCGCTAGTCTTGACACTTCCATCGGAGACGGAAGATTTTGAAGTGTACAGTGATGCTTTAAAAGAAGGACTTGGTTGCGTACTTATGCAAAACCAGAGGGTTATTGCTTACGCTTCGCGACAACTCAAGCCACATGAGAAGAATTATCCGACGCACGATCTGGAACTGGCCGCGGTAGTGTTCGCTCTCAAGATTTGGCGACACTACTTATACGGGCGAACGTGTCGGATGTTCACGGACCACAAGAGCCTCAAGTACATATTTACTCAAAAGGAGTTAAATATGAGGCAGCGAAGATGGCTTGAGTTGATCAAGGACTACGATCTGGATATAGCCTATCACGAAGGAAAAGTGAACGTCGTGGCAGACGCATTGAGCCGAAAGGCGAAGCACACGACAAACACTCTTATTTTACCGTCAGGACTATATATGGACTTAGCAAGGTTAGATACTGAACTAGTCCATTATGGGACTGTGGTAGAAAGGGTGAATGCCGTGACGATTGAATCTACCGTGTTTGATGAGATTCGGGCAGCTCAGCCGGACGATGAGAATCTCGAGAGGATCAAGAAGAAGATTGGCGAGGGGAAAGCGGTAGGATTCACAGTCCATGATGACGGAAGTATACGCTTTAAAGGGAGGTGGTGCGTTCCTCACAAGTGTGAGGAATTGAAGCGAAGATTGATGGAAGAAGGCCACAGTACGCCTTATTCAGTACACCCTGGTGGTGATAAATTGTACAAAGATTTAAAGAAAATCTATTGGTGGCCGAGGATGAAGAGAGATGTTGCGGATTTTGTGGCTAAATGCATAACTTGCCAAAAGGTAAAGGCAGTACGGCAAAAGCCATTGGGATTGGTGAAACCGTTGGAGATCCCGAGTTGGAAATGGGATAGCATCTCCATGGACTTTGTCTCGGGCTTACCAAGATCTCCCCGAGGGATGAACAAAATCTGGGTAATAGTTGATCGGTTGACGAAGACTGCCATCTTTATACCAATGAAGGATAATTGGTCGATGGATCAACTAGCCAAGGCGTATATTGAGAATGTGATTCGAAGGCATGGTGTACCACACGATATCATCTCAGACCGAGACAGCAGGTTTGTCTCGAATTTCTGGACCAAATTACAAGAAGCCTTGGGAACTCAAATCAAGATGAGCACGGCCTTTCATCCGGTGACCGACGGTCAGACTGAGCGGACGATTCAAACGCTTGAAGATATGCTTAGAGCGTGTGTACTTGAATTCAAGGGAAGTTGGGAGAACCACTTGCCGCTAATTGAATTCTCGTATAACAACAGTTACCACGCTAGCATTGGCATGGCACCGTTCGAAGCTCTTTACGGACGCAAGTTCCGTAGTCCGTTGTGCTGGACAAAGGATGATAATTCTGTGGTTGTTGGACCTCAGCTCATTAAAGACATGAGCAGACAAATCAAGGTCGTCCAACAAAAGATGAAAGCTGCACAAGATCGCCAAAAGAGCTATGCCGACGCGAGGCGACAAGAATTGGAATTCCAAGTGGGAGATAAGGTCATGCTAAAGGTGTCACCTATGAAGGGGGTGATGCGGTTTGGCAAACGAGGAAAGCTGAGTCCTCGCTACATTGGTCCATACGAAATTTTAGACCGTGTAGGTACCTTGGCCTACCGATTGGCCCTTCCACCAGAGTTGTCTCGAGTCCACAACGTGTTTCATGTTTCTCAATTAAAGAAATATGTACACGAACCAACTCACGTCTTGCAACCCGAGGTGATCGAATTGGACGATGATCTGACATATGAGGAGTACCCGATCAAGATACTTGATGTCAAAGAAAGGGTTACGGGGAACAAGACCGTGAGAATAGTTAAAGTTCTATGGTCCAATCACGGTACCGAGGAAGCCACGTGGGAACTTGAATCAGACATGAAGCAGCGATATCCCAATCTTTTCCAAAACGACGCGTGACCAGTTATGGGGACATAACTGCAGTCCTAAGGGGGAGAGGATGTAATACCCCGCAGAGAGTCGTCACGCATCGAGGTAAAAATTGAGGCAGCCTAAATATTTCGCCTAATATATTTCCATGCGTGACAATTACTTGTTCACATTGGTTTTCTCTTTCCGAGTGCGACCCAACTTCGAGGACGAAGTTGATTTCTAAGGAGGGTAGACTGTAATACCCGAGATAGTACCCGAAAGAATTTCATTAGTTAAATCCTTTTAGCTTATTATTATTATTATTATTATTATTATTATTATTATTATTATTATTATTATTATTATTATTATTATTATTATTCCTACTAATTCTATTATGTTCAAGGTAATGCATTGTCGAATAATGATAATGACTCTCAATTGCCGTTTCTAGTATTAGAACCTTCTGGTAAGTGGCACCCCCAAGGTGAATTTGTATTAGGAATGTTAGAATGAATCCCACGATCAGCTAGGAATTTGAATGGTTTCCCATTACCTGTATTTGACTTGTGAAACTGTCATGCCCGTTGCAACCATTCCCATTTAATCCACCCAAAACTTATGATAATAATTCCCAGCATTCATGTCTGATTTGGCTATCAAGCTTCCTGCAGCGTTTCTGTTCGTCCTAACTATACCAAATGATTTGAATTCATTAGATGACTGAACTTCCCAACTTCCCATTACTATGAATTGGTCAGTCACAACGCATCAGTCACATTACTGTATTTAAGGCTTAGGAAATTCTTTGCACCCATTCATTTTACACTCAAATACTACTCCTCAACCTCGCATTCGAAAGAAATCTGGAAGTGTGTGAGCAGGCCAGACCTAGTTCCAGGTTCTCCAAACATAAAAATCCCGAATACTAGTAAGTGTACTTCGACTCTACCTCTCTTCGTCAGTCCCGAATGGTATCACGATTGTCTCTACCTCTCTTCGTCAGTCCCGAATGATATAGATACGATTGTAAGATTTTGATTCGTCTTTCCTGTGTGCAAGGTTGCAGTCGATAGATCGAATTTTCGGGATTGAGGTAGCAGATCCTCATCCATAAAAGGGTGTAACAGTAGGTACAATTCCTTCTATTCGATATCGTAATTCGGATTGCTATTTAGAATCCAATCTAAACATCCGTCGTCGCTCACCGAAATGCAGTCAGTGGCGTGATTTGCTTCTAGTTCCTGGGTGATTCTCAAAGTTGCAACAATCATCACTTTTGAAACCCTCCAACATCAACTATTAAGGATGTAAGTTAACTCTCCTTACACAAGTTTTGGGGTGTCTCAATCTTCCTGGCAATTATTTCGCAAGTCTGTTCATATGTCAATTCATGTTTTTCCTTATTCCATATCAATTGTTTCTGCCTATTCCTCACTTTCACCATGGCCGTATAATTCAAGTGAATACCAGTAGTTATTAAGATTAGAAACGTTTTAAAAGCAGCCTGCCAAAGTTGCCATTCTCGTGAGGTATTCTAATTGTGTATACATATAGCTTTATATCTTATCTTATCTTACCATATATATATATATATATATATATATACCATATATAAGAAGCAGCCTCAAAATTTTTTTCTACTGAAATTGCAATCCTGACCGTTCATCCCATTCCAATTTCATTTGTGGCCCTTGGATGATCCGGAGTGTTATTGGACGTTGGATCTTTGATTTGATTGTGGATCGTTGGATCTCGTTCCTGGATCTCATCTCATCTTGCTTCGATCGTTTCCTTCGTCATTACTCTTCCCTCTTTCGGGTTCTCTCACGCTCTTGCGTCCTCCTCGCCTGCTCTCCGTCGCCCTGCCCTCGCCTCGCCTCGCCTCTACTTCAGCAGCAGCTCTCTGGTAAGATAGCTTCTCTGTTCCGGGTTCTGCTCGTAATTTCCGCCCTTTAATTCATCGCCCCTTGTCTAAACCACTGTTCTTTTCATCATTTAGGAGCGGGGAAACTCTAATCCCATTTCTGTCGTCGCCTTCGACCCCTGCCCCTATTTTGGCACTCAAGCTGCTGCTTCTTCTTCTGATCTGCCGGACGCGTATTCACCATCCAACGGAGAATACGCCCCCGTGGATTGGAACAATTTGGGCTTCGGTCTGATGCAGACCGATTACATGTATTCCGTAAAGTGCGGGAAGGACGATGAGTTCAAGCAGGGCCGCATGCTTCCTTACGACTATCTAGAATTGAGCCCTTCCGTCGGCGTTTTGAACTACGGCCAGGGATTGTTCGAAGGCACCAAGGCGCACAGGAGAGACAACGACGGCATCTTTCTGTTCCGCCCGCGAGAGAATGCGCTGCGGATGCAATTTGGCGTGGATCGAATGTGTATGCCGTCGCCGTCTGTTTCCCAATTCGTCGATACCGTTCGACAGACTGCGCTCGCCAATAGGCGTTCCCTCATGCGTATTCACTCTTGCTTTCTTTATTAGGTGAGGAAATTAGATGCACAAGGCGTCCCCTTCAACCACGCGGAGGCCTTAATCTTGGTTTTGGCGGCTGTCCAGAATGACAGCTGGGAGAATTCTTGTCAGCACTTTGTATCCAAAGTTGAAATGGAAAAAGTATTGCCCCACTTCTTCTTTTCTGTTACCTTTTCTTGATTCTGTATTGAGATGAAATGGTTGCGCGACTGAATCTTTGAATAGCTTCTTAATAGATTTGTTTTTGGTTTCGTTAACAATATTCATGCGTTTTTATTCTTTCTTTGGTAGAGTGAGATGACACACCAATCCAATTTTTCCAAATTCAAAACTGAAGTCAAAAGTTCTCAGGTACGGTGAAAATAATTCGTCCTTTGACACAAAAATCTTTTATTTGTTTATATTTGTCCTACTTTGAGTTTGAGGTACCATCTGTTAGGCGCGGAAGTTTAAAGTGTATTTCTTGCACAATGCTGGAACTCATTTACATCAAATAAAATGAACAAAACAAGAAATACTTAGTTCCATGGTTGCAGGATTGTAAATTGCTGTATGATTTAAGTTTAACAAAGAGTGATTATTGTTTGCTAGGATTTTCCACTTTGTGTGTGATCCAGATGGTGGACAAAGTTCTGCATTATCTTGTTTTGCTTTGAGAAGGAACTGGCCAATACCTAATAATGGCAAAATCCGTACTGATTATTTATTTTAAAGGTATTCTTAACATGAATTGAGAGGCCTCGAGATACTCTAGCTTTAGTGACACTGCCATTTCCAAAAACATTGTGAAGGATAGATTTAAAAGTCACATTGATTTTCTTGAAAGTTTCCCTAATATATTCTGTCTATTGACAGCGTTCTTTGGTGAAATCATTTCATAATTATTTATATTTTAATATCCTGGTTACTGAAGCATATCAGTTCAAGCATATTCGGGTGTGTCTTGAAGTCTAAGCCTGAGATTATGAACTTGGAAGACAACCATCTAGGTTGCATGGAGTCATTCTACTTGCTTAATTGCTTTGGTAGTTGGTTATGCGTGATTTATACTGGGTGCTCTTGATAAAATTTATGATTGGCTTACGTTCACGGACTTGCTCCTACACAATTTCAATCCTGTTGCCCACGCTACATTTTGAAGTTCAATATTTAATATGATGCAACACATAGTCGGAATGTCAAAAATCCATTTTGTTCTTGGATCTATAATGGAAAAGGTGCAAAAGGCACTCTTCCTTGCTAAAATTTAAATATTGTTGCCCATGCAGCCATGCTTCATTTGAAAGTCCAATATTTCATATGGTACAAGGCATTGTTTGAATGTGACTCTTCCATGTTGTTGGATCTATATTGGAAGCAGGTGCAAAGGGCACTCTTCCATGATGAGTTATATATTTCCTTTGCATATTTTCCAGTTTAACATATAAATTATTGTAGCACATTTGAGTTTTCTTGTGGTGTTCAGTCATACACTGTTATTGGATTCTTCTAAATAATCTTTAGGGTTATTCCAGAAAATACAATGTTTAGTCATATACTGTTGATTGTAATTTGTATATATTCCTGAAAATGTATAAAAAGAGGTCTTAATTTTTGCTGTAGAAAGTAGATTATGTTAAATGCCAATTTTGACACGGTACCATCCAACACTGGCTATGTGCTAGATATGCAGTCCAAATCAACTGCTATGGTGATTTAGCCTACCAATTATGCGTAATGATAAACTTTTAATCTGGGATTCAGTTAATGACTCAAAAGCTTATCGAAACAGACAAAACATATGTTATGGTGATTTAGCCTACCAATTATGCATAATGATAACCTTTTAATCTGGGATCCAGTTAATGACCTCTGCTGATCGGAATCGGGCCGATTCTGGGATTGGCGCCTGCGTCGGAATACACTTTTTTGGTCTACACTTTTTTTGTCTACACTCCCCCCGTCGGGAACTACTTCAAGGTTTTGATGAAAATTCCTATTTGATCGCAGAAAGATTTGAACTTTATTCGAATTTGCTTGCATAAGCGTTGATTTCTGGTGCAGGAAGGGGTGGCGCCGCTTAATTTGTATGTTGAAGATGAGTTTCATCGTGCTTCTCGCGGTGGCGCCGGAGGTGTCAAGAGCATAACAAATTATGCACCGGTAAATTGTGAACGTCATTTTTGTAAAGTGGTTTTTATTATGCTTAGCAACTATTCGATGAAAGTTCTCTATGAATTTATGTTTTGTCATCGTGCAATTGTATAGGTTTTGAAAGCCATAAGTAAAGCAAGGAACAGGGGATTCTCGGACGTCCTTTATCTCGATTCTGTGAACAAGAAGAACATCGAAGAGGTGTCTTCTTGCAATGTCTTCATAGTGAAGGTATTTAACTCTTCTATGTCTTATGTTACAATGTAATATTTTGCACATTAACAGAGACTAGAAATCACTACAAGTATTTAAGGATTATTGTTTATGAAGCATCAGTTCATTTTGATTAGAGCATTAGCCCCCTTTGTTTGGTTTCCTGACTATGTTAGTTCTCTTACAATTGACTCGCTGGATTGTTCGAGATTTAGGTAAAAAACACAGTATAATTGATTTTTGCAGGGCAATGTGATTTCGACGCCAGCAACGAATGGAACGATTCTTGCATGCATCACGCGAAAAAGCATCATGGATGTTGCGACAGATCTAGGCTTTCAGGTGAAGGAGCATTCTGTTTCGATTGATGAATTGTTAGAAGCAGATGAAGTATTCTGCACTGGAACTGCAGTTGGAGTTGCACCTGTGGGAAGTGTGACGTACAAGGGTGACAAGTAAGTAACGATAAAACCCTGAAAAGTTCAGGACATGCTACAACATATTGAACAGGAGCTGATTGCATATGTGTGTGTTTTTCTTGTTGTGGACACTGCAGGATTGAATATAAGATGAGTTCCCAACTTGTGTCGGAGAAGCTTAGTTCAAGACTTGTTGGGATTCAAAAAGGCAGTGTTCCTGATAAGCGGGGATGGATTATTCAAAATTGATTGATTTTTGATCTTCATCTTCATCATGTCCTTGGATGAATTGGGAAATCATGGTGCATTGGTAAAACGGACTATTTAATTTCTTTTGTATATATTTTATTATGGGATGAATCATCAATGTATCTTATCTTACCTTTTATAAGAAGCAGCCTCCAAATATTTCCTACTGAAATTTCAATCCTGACCGTCCATCCCATTCCAATTTCATTTGTGGCCCTTGGATGATCCGGAGTGTTACTGGACGTTGGATCTTTGATTTGATTGTGGATCGTTGGATCTCGTTCCTGGATCTCATCTCATCTTGATTCGATCGTTTCCTTCGTTATTACTCTTCCCTCTTTCGGGTTCTCTCACGCTGATTTGCAGGAATCGAGTGCTTCCCGGAGTGATGCAGAGACCCGCCTCTGATTCGTCATCTTTGGAACAGTCTATGGATGGCCACTCTCAGTCTGAAGGTAGGACTGGGATAAATGAGGAAGATGATGATACTACAAAACGATCACAAAGTGCTACACCTTTACAGGCAGGTACTGCTTCATGTTTCATAACTTAGTTCTCTTGCATAAATACATGATTTTCTTATTTGGGAAACAGGTTCTAGAATGTTAGTTGCATAGGAAAAACGTTATGCGATCAAGTTTTGTAGGATTATAGAAACTATATGGCTTTGTATATATCTCATGAAATTGGACCTACCCATTTGTATATATCTCATTTCGATTGACAGACTGTGATTGTCGTTAACACTCAACAATCAAATCATGATTATAAATATTAATTTTTTTATTTTTTATTTTAAAAAAAGGAGTTTACCTGCCTGAGTAATTCTGTGATGTATTGAAGAATTAGAAAGAATTTAGAATTGTTCAGTTGTTAAAGTACAACTCTGCAGGGAACATGGAAGTATGGAAATTATAAAATTCACTTACTACACTACAACTTGGTGGGATTTTTTGCGTTTTAGGACAGTAATCATTTTCTTCGTCTTTCTTACGCTTTTTCCCGAGGTCTTATTGAAGAAATGGGGATAATTGGTGACGCTTATGGTGCCCTAGCTTCGTCCAAACCTCTTCCTGATTGTCATCTGCGGTTACTTGGTGTTCCTCGCTGCCACATGTCTCTCCGCTGAAAGTGAGTCTTTGGCCGTCTCTTCCTCCCTTGGTCAGATCACTCTTTAGTGATATGCTTATTCTAGGTAATTACTTAATGAATGTAATAATTTGGATTTCTAAGATAAGATTTGATGAATTGCTACAATATTTTCTTTTGAATGGAGTCTCTGGGTTATTTGGAAATCGGAGACTGTTACTAACGACATATTCTGGCCTTAAGCTTTTAAAGTTAACAAGATCTGATTTTTACCAGGGAAGTCTGCCACAAGATTATGATGCGAAATTTTGGCATCAACGCCCCAGCGCAAAAAAGATGATCTCCCTAGCTTCCTTGTGAACCCTGGTGAAATAATTTACACTACTGGGATATATTTGAATGTCGAGAGAACACGGCCATGGTATTCAGGCCTGGTACAACAAAACTTGAGCTTTATTTATTACTTTGCTTTTGCATGACATATTTTGTTTAATTTTTCCTGGGTGACGTAACTGCCTTGGAATATGGTTTCTCATAAACTTCTCCTGCAGATTAATGCTGATGACTTTTCATGCCCATTTTGGTTTTCTCCTACTGCAGCGTCATTTATACATAAAATTCTGGATCCCAATCCAGAAACTGTAAGTGCTAGAATCAACTACTATTCAAATGTTTACATTACAGAATCTATATCTCTGTTTAATTTTCTTGCCAGAAAACTAAAGGTATATATGAAAAAAAAAATAAGAGATAGGCTTAAACTGCTAACTTACTTTCCCTGGGTTTACTACATCTGAAAACTCATAAGAATTGTACAGTAGGCTTAAATAGAAAAAGGGAATAGTGTAGAATGAATGAATTTTGAGTGATATCATTTTTATCTTTGCTTGGAGAAGCTTGGTTTCTGTATATTGCATACACTCCGAGTAAATATAATTGAGTTTTCAAAAATCAATTCCAATTCAAATGTGTATTTTTGTAACAGTTCTAGCATGTTCGAGGTTTTCTTTTTAAGAAGTATAAAAGCTGGGGTATTAGTGGGAAGAAAGAAAGTGTTAGAAAAGAAAGATGTAACGGGATGCTTAGATTCAACCGTAGTTAGGCTTGATTTGGCAAGTTCAAACGATTCTCTTAATTTGAAAATTGTCATTTGGACGATTTCTGCAATTTTTTTTGGCACACCGAGAGAGTGTTTGTTAAGGGATTGAGGAATTAGGGCTTATCACGCAGGATTGAACAGTAAACTACGGAGCTCAGTCTTGGATAATTGGATCTCGTCAAAAACACAAGTAATAGTAGCAACAGTAGCATTTGGGTATGTATATTTCTTCTTCTTGTTCTTCTTCTTCCCTGCTTTCAATCAATAATGACATACAGTACACAGTTTGTGGTAGAAAATCTATATATGTATGCATATAAGTCACAGGCTCCGTGCAGCATAATTCAAATCTGTCATTGTATGCCACAGATATGAATCATATTTATATTTGGTAAAAAATCATTATGTTTTATTTACTAGAAGTGGTGGTTATATACTTATATTCTTGGTACAAATGAAAAGGATTCCAAATTTATCAGATATCTAACCCAAGACTCCATGAGCTTTCAATTTCCAGAAAACTATTTGCATAATTGCATCTTTCCGAGGTCTTTAACGATTCTGTAGTATTCCCTTTGATAAATTCATAGTACTTAAACATAACAAGGGAGTTTAGAGTTATTTTTATCATATTAAAAGTCTAGGCCTGAATATTCTTTTTTATTAAGTGATGGGTAATTTTTTTAACTGATGCCTTGATTAAGTCCTTGATTAAGTTGGTTCATTTTATCCTCAAACGGGATTAATATTTAATGGGAATAAGATTGAGCCATTATGCAAGAGTTCTTAAATGGCTCTATCTAGCAGGCAAATTCAGCCAATTTTTATGTACCTGACTGATTATTTGTGACTGGAAAATAACCTTCAAACCTTATTTTTGCTATATGTTTGTTTCAAAATTGCACTGGAGCTTTCCATTTCATCCACGGCTTTGAAGTAATGGTCTTCCTGCAGGATGGTATGCCCCTATTCTTGTGAATATATATTGCTTCAACCAGTGTCCTGGCTCAGCCATCTGCTCCGTATTGTAGAATATTTTCACTCCATGTTTATCTGAATTGTTGAATTTATTATGGGAATTAGCACGTTATCTCGTGTAGATACAAGTGAGTGAGGAATTCTGCGTAGTGAGAATGTAAAAACCCTTAATTTTCGACAAGCTTGGTTTGCAAAAGAAAATGTGAGTTGTGGCATTTTGGCAAAATGATTGTGTTCTTTAATTGCTATATTGTAGTTCTTCTCTTCCTTGTAATTTCATTTCAATTCTATAATCAATTGCCCTGTATTTGTCTATAGGTCTGGAACTTTAGGTGTAATCTGGTTTTGAATTTTGATGCTGCAGTGCACATGCAGTATATGATAAAATTGATGAGTATATTTTAGCAACTGAGTTTTCCTTCATCTACAGTTGAGTTCGTCGAAGACAAGCATCATGAGTAGCTGTATAAAGCCCAAAACAGAAGTCAATGGGAGCCCTGTACTTCTTCCCCATGGTTTTGACAGGTTTAGTACTTGAACTTTATTTGGCTTTGTGAGGAACACTGCCCCTACGTCTGCATTTCGCTGTTTATCACTTACTATCCTCCAGCTCCTGTTTAGAATGGAGACATGCTTTTCCCATGCTTGAAGAGGCAGGATTAGAGACCTGGGCTGTTGATATTCTTGGATGGGGCTTTTCTGATTTAGGCAACTTATCTTGTCTTTTCTCCCTCATTTAAACTTCTTTCATTTGTGAAAGCCAGTGAATGAGAAAAGTTGTCTCTACTTGAACAACTTCTTGCTAAATCTTGCATTTTCCTCTCGTTTTTTAGAGAAGCGCCCTTCATGCAACGTAGCTTCAAAGCATGATCACCTTTATCAGGTGTGTACTCCTTCAATAGTCAATACAATAACTGCTACATATAGCATTGGTCGTGTTCTCCATCCAAGAAGAATCGTGATTTTTCTATTTACTGCTCGTTCTCCCAGTTTTGGAAAACCTATATCAGAAGGTGAATTGGTAGGACCAAGTCTTGGAACAGCAGTCGCCATTGACTTTGTAACCAACTATCCGGAAGCTGTAAGTTCATTACGGATATTAATTTTTTCCTACCTGGTCTGCATTATGTTTCCATAAAATAGGGCCTGACTTATGGGATTTCCTCTCTCTCTCTCTCTCTCTCTCTCTCTCTCTCTCTCTCCCTCTCTCTCTCTCTCAGGTTGATAAACTAATTTTTATTGGCACAAACGTCTGTGCAGAAGGTACTGGAAATCCTGCGACTTTACCAAAACAATAGCTTATGCAGGGGTAAGCTATATGCAAGTTATATGCTCTAGCAATGTTGATTGTCTTGTTCTGCTAATTTGATATTTAGAGCCAATCAAGTTAATTGGTTTTGAAATGTCTTTGGATAGCTAAGTTATCTGTGCAATTTTTTGCTATGTCCTTGTGTCAGGCATCTGGGAAATCTCATCCAATCTAAGCTGATTCAATGATTTGGCATGGGATACTTGCTTGGACTGGACAAATGTCGGTTCATGACCTTTAAACTCTGAAAACTTCACCTTTCTTGCCTTTCATTTTTTTCCCAGGTTGTTTATATGACATTTTTGCAGATTGGCCGTCTGCATTGTTATTATCCTTGGTGGGAGAATCATGAAGCATGCCAGCTAACTCTTGCCTGTTTTATTTAGTAATTGGTGCTCTCTTCTTTGTCGCGTGTTCAAATTGACTGTACAGGATCTGCACTGAATTATACACTTTCCTTTAACTTTGCAGAAGTGGAATGAGAAGAAGTCCGCAAGCGAAAGAAGGTATTATGAAGATAAAACTTACGTGACAGGAGATTTGAGTGATCCAGAAGTGACGGTACGCCTATGAGTATGCAGTCGTTATCTTTCTGCACAATAATTTGGAGTTTGTTTTTAATTTACTACCGTCACATTAGTTGTTTGGTTAATGTATTTAGCATTTTAGCTGCTTGTTTGTGATCCTTATAGTTTTGACTAATGTTGCTGATATTTCTGTGTTTTTCTTTTTTTTTTTTTAGTCCCCTTCATATTTGTTCTAACATGAAGCGCAGATCCAGTGAGTTTGCTCTCCCATTTCTTTCATTTTTTTCCCCCTGGTAAATGGAGGGCCGAAGCCGGTTTTATCATGTGTTTCATTTTTTAGTTTGTTGTCAGGCTTTAAAATTTTTGGCGAGGAACCCTATGATGCCAATGCAATGGCCTGATCATTACACCTTGGCCAACGAGAGATGTTAGATCAAATTGGAGGTTTTGCTGATGGTGTAGCTGTCAAAGAGGTTGGTAAAGAGACGTTCTGTCTATACAGAGAACTGGTAGATGCGATAGTTCTTGTCAACTGTGATGCAATTTGTGCCACACTTAAGGTTCACTTCCTTCTCATCTCTTTTATGCATTTGTAATTTTGTACATATTTTGTAGGTTTACATGCTTTGATCTTGAGTAGATTCCAATTAACCCAGTGGCATTTCTTTTTTCTTCCGCTTATGATGGCTTTTATAGTTCACTAGAAACTATAATAGATAATTTATCAAACCCAACTACCACGTGATTTAATTGCTACTTCTTTTTTTCTTCTTAAAATCTTGTGAGCAAGATGTGAACTGGTGCAACTTTTAGCAACTTTGAAATGTGAATATTAACTACTCACGTTGATTTCTTCTCATGTAAGGACATGTTTGAGGAGAAAGGAGCATTTTAGAACCTACAGGTGCACTTGCCTTATCTGGAGCTGAAGCATACTGCAAGTACTACGGACTCAAGGGTGCTAATGTGGTTGCAGTGACCAGCGGAGCTAACATGAATTTCCATAGACTGAGACTGGTAATTCAACTTGCAGATATTGGCAGACGCCAAGATGCTGTACTAGCAAATTAGTGGACATATCAGTTTATTAGTGGATGCTCGTAATTTCAGCGTTTTTTTGTTTCCTATCCATGTAAGTTGAAATATCCTGGCCATTTCGATACTTTTTTTGAAAACAGTTTAGCAATTATTTAAGCCTAAATTCCTTTTTAGATCCTTCAGCTTGAATTCTTGTGATCCTAGAAGCATGGAAAAACAGACAGTTTCTAATATTTTTGCCATGTGCTAATTGAGGTAAAAACAAACAGCTTGCACTATTTCTTTGAATCAGTATTATTTGAATTGCATAAAATTGCACTATTTCTTTTTTCCCTTGTACATTTACCCTTGTACAGTGACCCCATTCCAGATGCTGTTGTGCAAAAGCACTTTAACAATGTAGATCTACGAACTAGAGATGATGACGAAAATTCTTCAAGGTGTGAGAAATCGAGCACCAAGATTAGGTCACCACTTAGAAAGATGTTATATACAAACACAGAAGATCTGATCACAAGCTCAAGGACCGTGAAATATAGAATACATGTAAGGCATGGTTATATGAGCTTATCTCAATTACTTTACTGTCTATTTAGCCTTTCTTGAACGGACTGGTTTTTTCCCAGATGAGGATATGATGTCTTTGGTTGGATTCATCGGATTTCATTGTACAAGATAAGTCCAAATGTTTATAATTTGTACTACTGGTGTTCGTGCATTGGTGCAGAAGTTGTACGATTGAATTTAGTAGCCATGATTTGATTTTGATTCTATAAATTCGAATTACGCACTGGGAATGATCATAGATGTTGATTTGTTAATCAATATATGGCTGAATTCTGAGGCTCCAATTGATTTATTCTGCTGTGTTTAAATAGGGTAATGTTGGGCTGACCTTCACCAAGGGTGACTTGCAGGAAGTCAGTGTGGGGGTCGCTAAATACAAGGTAATCTAAGCATACGTTATTGTTTTTTTACGCTATCAGAAGCGTATTTTAAATATAGTATAAATTATTGTAATTGTAGAATTATGTTGTCTATATTGGTTGTGGTCACTGTATATTATTGGTTTTGTTGTGCATATGGACTATTCATACATTGATGTTCTATGTCAAACGATTAACTCTGTTTGATGAAGTCATTACCTAATATAATCTTCATGGTTTAGTTGCATTTTTTTTTAGAGATCTATTTCTTTTCCTTGAGAAATTTTAGAGTGAGTTTAGAGTTTGTATTTGTTTCCTTCCATAAATGATGTAACTAGAAACATATGTTAACCGACAGACTTGTTCTTTCATGGACTTATATTTCATGTTTTTCAATCATCTGAGTTTACATGGAAGGAAGTTGGATTTAGGTTAGCCACTGAAGTTTTTTTCCAATATGTTATTTTGACTTGCGTACTTCCCTTGATTATGATGTGCAGAACTGATGCTCCTATTTCAGTATTCACCGCCGTGTTATCCTCATTTTTGTTTCGAAACATTTTTTCTTTCCTTCCATAATTTTCTAGATAGTAATTCTAGATTTAACTTGTTATATGAGGAACTGATTTCTTCTTAAATTATGTTTCAGTTTCTCCAGTGTCCTTTAGTTCTTCTTAAATGTAATTTCGGTTTAATATTGTCCAGAGTTTTGGCTTATTTATTCTTGATTTTTACAATTTCGTCGTTCTTCTCGATGGTTTGGTTGTTTAAATGTTTAATTGTGTTATGTTGTTAATTGAGTTTCTGTTTCGTTACTGCTTCATTGTCCAGAGTTTCATTGCCGCTTCATTGGTGAATGAGTTTCTGTTTCTTTTAATTTTCTTTGTCTCATATAGGAATTTAGAATTAATGATAGTTCTCTGTTTTTATTAATTAGGAAGCATGTAGGAAGGGGATCAAATATTTATTATCAGATAAACAATAGGTTGATTCTTCATTGCCTGGAGGGGAAATTGATCGGCTAAAGCAAGGGTGAAAACTGCTTCTTTTTTTGATGCATTTCAGTTAAATAGATTTTAATGAAGTTCATTTATGAATGACTGATATTATTTTGTGTGTTTCTGTTGTGACATTAGTATTTGAGCACAAATTCCTTTGAGCATAGCTCCACTTACAATTAGAGTATTATAATGATAATGTTTCCCCGAGGCTATATCCTCTGCTCCAATCTCTGCTTCGAATTTCAAAATTCTTTTTGTTAACAGAATGTTGAGAAAGAGACCCACAATATGGCAAAAGATTCAAATTTCAAATTGATTTTGGGAACGAGAGAATGAAGAGAAAGAGAAAGGGGATCGATGGAATGAATTTAGAAAGAGCAGATTTGAAAAGAACTCATTTCTTTAGAAAAGGAAAGAGCGACTCTTTCCGAGTTGGAACCCACGGTTTCCATTTTCCCATGCTTGCGCTCTTCTTCCCCACGACAGCCACCGGCATCGCTCTCCTCTCTTCATGTGCTGCTCTTATCTTGCACTGATGAAACTCCTGACGAAACTCCGGAGGTCAGCCACTCTTTCAATTTATTGTTATATTTTGACTTTCGATAAATTTAGCTCTTTACACAGCCAAGGTCGGATCTTCATTCTCTTGGATATCATTTCTTACCTGTTTAATTCATTTAGTACTCTCAGAATGAATCCTTGAGTTTAGTTACAGCAATGGCATTTTTTAATAGAATCGGGAATTTGCTGAAACTATTAGCAAGCATATTTGTCCAGAGTATTGTATTGTACGCCAGGGCTTCACTATATAAGGCCATAAGATGTATTTCATCATCTTCAAAGATCTTTGTTTTTATTTATTACTTTAGTAATACCGGGGATTTGTTTGCTCTGGACTCTGGAGTATTTGTAAATTTCTTGATTTCCTCTACATGTAGGATTAATTGGCGGACGAAGTGGTTACTAATTTGTTAAATTCTAAAGTGGTTACTAATTAGTTGAACTATAACTTGGAAGAACAACGCTTGGTTCGAATTAGGGATCTGCTTTTCCGTAAGTTTTGATTCCTCCTAATTGTGTGTTTTGCTTACATGTATCAGGTTCATCGGGGGATCTCAAATGCTCTGTAAATGTGAAGTTTGGTGTGTGATTTAAATGGAGTGGATTTGTATTCTAGGTTATATTGATATATAAGAGAGCCTGTGCAAATATATTTCAGCTTGGGAGTGTATCAATGAATTAGGTGAACAAGATAATTAAATGTTATATTCTAGGTTTAGTTTTACTGATTTGTTTCCATGGATTTCAATTGCTAGAATTTATAGTTGTATTTCATTAATGAAAAAATTATTTGTTGGTATCTACATTTGTTGTCATGAAGAAAAATAGTTGGGGATTCTTCAATTTCTTTAAATCTGTAACTTGGCTTGGTGTAATATGAGGTTACAGCAAATAAAGAAATAGCAGTACTATTAAAGAAGAATTCATTCACTAAAGAATGGAGTTGCTAAGTAATATGTGGTCTAATAAAGATGGTGCAAGAAGAGCGAAATTGATTAGTTTTCTAATGGCATGTGAGCAGTGCCAGAAACAACTTTTGCAAGCCACGTGGATCAAGGAATGGTAGAATTTTTCACAAGGTATATTTGTTTTAATGTTTTGAGAATGGTGATTGCTTGGTTTGCTTTCGGAAATTTAAGCATTTGATATTTCTGGAATTAAGTATCTTGATTTCGTATGTTTACAAAATTCCAATTCTACTATGTGAATATGAATTGGATTATTTGCTCACTGCTTTTGGCGTCTGGTGGACTTTTTTTTTTGTTGCTTTGAATTAAATATACTAATAATCATGTGTTTTCAGTTGATTCATAATTCGGATAGATGTGGGCATCTTCTCACATATTAGCACTCAAAAAAGTGCCCCTGATTCTGGCCTCTAATATTGACTTAAGCTAAGGGATTGCATCCTCTTGCAATGAAGAGGTATTCTTCCGATTTTAGGCAATTGATGACACTATTAAACTGCCGGGTTCACTTGCTTTGCCATTGGATTTTAAAACAATATAAAGTTTGATTATTGCTTTGCCATTGCCATTGGATTTTACAGGAGGACTCAAATTGTATGTGTAAACTATAAAAGGATTATACAGTAAACTGCCGGGCTCACTTGCTTTGCCATTGTCGGGTTCACTCGCTGTTTATCACAGGAGGGGAAGACAAACACCATAGTTTGATTATTGCTGCATGTGTTCTTTTAAATTGCACTAATTTGCACCAATTGCATTGATATCTATCCTTGTTTGATTTGGACATAAGGGGAAGGGAAAAGAAGAGATTTTTCAAAGTTGGACTTTATGTTCTTTGTCATCGAGTAATGTGGAACCTACTATAAACTTACACACATCCCCAATAACTATATTACTTCTTTCAACAAAATGACCCATGCCTCTTACAATTTACTTTAGTGTGGGCTCACTACCCTGCCCTATCTCACATAATATATATTTCAAATTTGTGTATTTCACATTTATTCCTTTCCCTTTGCAGGTGTTAAAAAATTTCAGCTCTAGAAAAAAATTACTCCCTCCGTCCCACTCCAAATGTCTTACTTACTATTTTTGGATGTCCCATTACAAATGTCTTCTTTCTATAAATAGAAATAATTTTCCCCTCCAACAACTATGTGGACCCCACTATATACTCACAAACCAACTCTATCTTAATTCCCGTGCCCAACAGTAACAGGACACTTGGGGTGGGACGGAGGGAGTATATTATTGTTTTCGCTTCCTCCGCCCTACATACTTTCCTTGCGTACTTCCCTTGAATATTAAATAATAACACTTCTTTGAACATAATAAATATTATATAAATATTATATAAAGAAACCACGTACCCTTACCATGACATATGTTGGAGCAGAATGATCTGCTCCCATCTGGTGAACGTGGCTTTGGAAATTGTATTGGCACTGACAAAGGCTTACTACTATGTGTGGGCACATATGGTAAATTCAATCAATGTCTTATGCAACGCTGGCTGGGCTTCATCCAATCTATGGGCTCTGTAAGTTTCTGTTTTGATTTCCTATTTGAATCTTAAATTCAGTCGAGGCTATAGGTTATATTCAAGATTATGATATAATCAGAAGTAATTGAGTTAAATTTGAATGACTTATCATTGTTGCTAATTCGTGTTCACTTAGTTGTAAATCAGACTCGGGTTTTGTACCTATTTTTGTCTACACCATTTTCGGATTGTCTTGCCAGCTTGCCATTGGGCCAGTTGCATTGACATCCCTGTTGGTGTCAAATGTATTGGACAAAATAGTTGACTCTTCTGAAGAAGTGTACACCGAGCTTGCAATTTTACTGGCGCTGATGGTTGGTGTTTTTGAAGGCATAATGGAAATTTTGAGGTGCTTACAACTTCCTTCTGCACTTGTATTTTCAATGTAATTAATTGCACTTGCTTATTGCTTTCCAAATAAATAAAAATTCAATTGCTAAGTTTTACAATCGTATTTTACATGTTTATTAAATACTTAGATTCTCATTAATAATTTAATGATGAGGCCTAAATTGCATATAATTGACTACATAACTTAGTTGATATTAGTGTCTCATTGTCTGTAAATTATTGGATTCTATAGCTGATTGTTGTAGCAATCCAGCCTTTCAAATGATTTGCCAATGTGCCAGTAATAGAATATAGATAATGGCAAAGTGAGGTGAAATTTAATTTTCATGAGCTTAAGGGCTTCATTTGTTTCTTTCTCCCCCCAATTTTTTTTTTTACTAAGTTGAAACAAATTGAGGAACTAGAAAACTGATGCTACACTGAAATCCCATTCAAAATTCATTGCAAACTGTCTAATCCCCCCCTCCCAATAGCTTATATATACTTATATATATATATATATATATATTACTTTTTGGAGTATATACTAAAAAAATTCATTTTTATAAATTATCTTACATCAATTTATTTTGCATCTAGGCTTGGATGGCTTCTCAAATTCATCCGCCACTCTGTCATTTCTGGTTTTACAACAGCTTTGGCCATCGTTATTGCATTGTCCCAGGCAAAATACTTTTTGGGGTATGATATAGAACGCAGCAGCAAAATCATTGCACTGGCAGAGAGCATTATTCGAGGAATAGATAAGGCAAGTTGCTGCTCAAGTTTTACAAGCACTATCAAGTTTCCTATGTTCATGTTTGTAAAAATGCAATGGTCATACGATGCTTTAATGAATTGCCAACATTATTTAGATACAAGCTCTCTGAGTCTCTGGTATATCTCCATGAACAAATTAATTCCCTCATATTTTTAGAATTTAACTAGAACCTAAAGTATTAGACTTAATAGCGTGATCCCAAATTTTGACCGCAGTTCCTTTCTTACGTCACCCAATTTGTCCATATATTTAACATAAAATTGAATAGAGATATAATTATTTTTATAAAAATTCAATCATAAAAATTTATATTTTGCAGAAAAGAACCAACTTTATGCAAAACCCCAATTCATTTATTTTGTCTTATCATGTTTTTTTTCTTATTAAAGAAACAAATAGTCCCATGTCAATGAAAATAATATCCATCCCCATAATGTGAACTGTAACAGTCCTACTCTTATAACATTAGTTAACAACTAAACCTCTTTCAAAGGATGTTATAATTTATAGGACATTGTAACGACAATGTAAGGAATATTTTTTTCTTTTTCCACGGGCAGTTGTATATCCAAAATCTGTTGTGCATCGCACAACGAAAATTCCTAGTGTATATATATGTAATCCCTACTGCTTACTTCCTGCCTTTCTCAAAATTGTAAGATTGGTCCTCTCGATTGGAAGCTGTTTCTCTTTAATGTCGTTTATGTTTCCCTTTGGTTCTGGAAGAAATTTATTCATCGGTGTCTGTTACACGGATCTTTGTAAGATTTGCTATGCGAAGAACTTGGCCTTAAATTATTAATCTTTTGGTAGTATCGCACTACAAGAGTTAAAACCTTTAAAAAAAAATGTAAATGTATATCTATATATGTATATATATATATTTCTATATAAAAATAGCTGTGTGTATATGGATTTTAAGAGTTAAATAGCTTAATTGTATACACATGGATTTGAGGTTACTTTGGCAAGATTTATAGTATATTTTAACATTCCTCCAAATCGATGGATTATGATGAGTTAAATATTTATATTTTTGGAGTCTGGAGCATTTCCTCTAAATTATTAAATGAATAAAAAAACATTTCTTAAAAAAAAAGAATATAAATACATATATATATATTTTTGTATAAAAAAAAACAAAAACCTTTGTGATCTATGATCGAGTGGGATGCTTGTTATTTCTTGAGGGTATGTGCACTTGGCGTGTTATGTCGCCCCCTCTTGTAGCCAAAACGGCATTTATTTATTGTGATGTATGGGTCTATACTCCTAGATGTATCCGTATGGGTTATCTAGGGCTCCGGAGTGTGTTTGTATAGGGTCCGCTGCATGCACTTACCTCGTGGGTACGAGTCCCAGAGGTTGATCCCAAGGGTTCGTCCCTAGGATATGTTTGAGTCCTTGTGGGTATAAAGTCCCAAAGGTTGGTCCTGTGGGTTCGTCCCTAGGATATGTTTGAGTCCTTGTGGGTATAAAGTCCCAAAGGTTGGTCCTGTGGGTTCGTCCCTAGGATATGTTAATGGGGTGTCCTCGATCATATTGAGCAACGGTAAAAGATTTATTTCTGGCGTATGCGAGATTTTAAATAATTTTATTCATGATGTAAATTACCTTCTTTAATTAAATATATATGTGATCTTACTAAGATTTCCAAAATTGTTGTGTGGTTTGTTAACTTACACAGTACCGTTTGTACTGATTTGTTGTTATCCCTATTTTTCTTTCAGATTTCGAAGAGTAAGCATTCACATGGAGGGATGGGATTTTCTCCTTAAAGACTTGTCGCATTTTATTCTATTTAAATTTTGCACTGAACTTTGGAACTTTGGACTATGGTTTTGGCCGCGTGTTTTGGCCCTGTTTAGCTTCCGCACTATTATACTCTACGCATGGTAGACTTAACTCTGTTTTAAATTTCGGGCACTATTTGAATGGTTTTTAAATATTTTTAAAGCATTGGTACAACTTTAGCCTTAGCATCTTCTTAAATAAGCTCGATTTGGTCGTGTCTTATTTAGATAGGTGTGGCGGTAGCATCCCGGCCTGGGTGACCAAAACTGGGGTGTTACAGTTTTCCTCCCAGCTCAACGGGCTTCGGCACTTTCGTCCATACAACGCCTCGAAAGGTGCCATGCCGATGCTTACTTGGTAGCTATTGTTATAGAAAAACTCAATTAAGGGTAAATGAGTCTCCCAATTTCCCTTAAATTCCTACACACATGCTCTCAGCATGTCTTCTAGTGTTTGGATTGTTCTCTCGGTTTGTCCATCCATCATTGGGTGGAATGCGGTGCTCATTTTGATTTGAGTACCGAGAGCTTTTTGTAACTCTGTCAAAAAATGAGAGACAAATCTACTGTCTCTGTCAGAAATGATGTCATGTGGTACCCCATGTCGTCGTACCACATTATCAATGTAGGCTCGGGCCAATTGGTCCATAGTCCACGTGTCCTTCATCGGGATAAATATGGCCGTCTTCGTTAGCCTATCCACAATCACCCAAATTTTGTTCATGCCTTTAGGTGATCGGGGTAATCTCGAAACAAAGTCTATTGAGATGCTATCCCACTTCCAACTTGGAATCTCTAGTGGTTGCATCAATCCTAAGGGTTTATGTCTCACTGCCTTAACCCTTTGGCAGGTGAGGCATTTCGCCACGAAGTCTGCCTCTTCCTTCTTCATTCCCGGCCACCAATAGATCTTATTCAGATCTTTGTAAAGTTTGTCACCTCCGGGATGCACGGAATAGGGCGTGTTATGTCCTTCTTCCATCAACCTTTGCTTCAACTCGGCACACTTCTGGGGCATGCACCATCTCCCCTTGAAGCGAATGCTTCCATCCTCGTGGATAGCAAATCCTATTGCCTTACCCTCGGCAATACACGCCTTTATCGTCTCGAGTTTCGCATCGCCCGGTTGAGCGAGCTTAATCTCGTCCAATATTGGAGTCTCTACGACCATGGCGTTGATCGTTTCGCTTACTGTGCCCGGATGCACAAGTTCCACATCCAATCTCGCCAAATCCATATACAATGCCGGCGGAATTACCAACGAGTTCGTCACGTGTTGGGTTTTCCGGCTTAGGGCATCGGCTACTACATTCGCCTTCCCTTCGTGGTAGGATATCTCCAAATCATAGTCTTTAATAAGTTCCAACCACCTTCGTTGTCTCAAATTCAACTCCTTCTGAGTGAATATATATTTCAAGCTCTTGTGGTTGGTGAACATTCGACACTTTCGCCCGTAAAGATAATTCTCCATATCTTTAGAGCGAAACGAACGCTGCCAACTCCAGGTCGTGTGTCAGGTAATTTTCTTCGTGAGGTTTCAGTTGGCGTGATGCGTATGCAACGACGCTTGAGTCTTGCATCAAGACACAACCTAAACCTTCCTTCGAAGCATCACTGTAAACTTCAAAGTCACCATTCTCTGATGGTAGCGTCAATGCGGGTATCGTTGTGAGTCGTTTCTTCAACTCTTGAAACACAGCCTCACACGCATCGGTCCACTCGTATTTGACTCATTTCTTCAGTAACTGGGTTAAGGGACGTGTGATTTTCAAAAAATCCTTCACGAAACGTCTATAGTACCCAGCTAATCCAAGGAAACTCCTTATTTCCGTTGGACTCGTCGGCGCTGCCCACTCTGTTACGGCAGAAACTTTTGCCGGATCCACTGAGACTCCATCAGCGGATACTATATGTCTAAGAATGCTACCTCCTTCAACCAAAAATCGTATTTGGACAACTTGCCGTATAGTTGGTTCTTTCGCAAGATCCCTAACACTTAATTTAAGTGTTGGGCATGCTCCTCCTCGCTCTTCGAGTAGATCAGAATGTCATCGATGAACACCACGACGCACTGATCTAACAATTCTCTAAACACATTGTTCATGAGGTTCTTGAACATTGCTGGAGCATTTGTTAACCCAAAGGATAACACTGTGAACTCGTAGTGGCCATATCGAGTTCGAAACGCCGTCTTCGGAATGTCTTTCTCGGCGATCCTCAACTGGTGATACCCAGATCGCAAGTCGATCTTCGAGAATACTGAAGCTCCCTTCAGTTGATCAAACAGATCCTCAATTCTCGGCAACGGGTACTTATTCTTTATCGTCACTTGGTTCAGTCCCCGATAATCTATACAGAGACATAATCCTCCGTCTTTCTTCTTGACGAACAAGACCGGTGCTCCCCACGGAGAAGTACTCGGTCTTATGTATCCTTTTCCTAACAGCTCCTCGAGTTGTTCCTTTAACTCCTTCATTTCCAATGGTGCCATCCGGTATGGAGCTTTTGAGACAGGCTCGGTCCCCGGAATGAGATCTATAGTGAATTCAAGATCTCGCTCAGGTGGCATGCCCGGAACGTCTTCAGGAAACATGTCCGGGTATTCTCTTACCACTGGAATGCTGTCAACCTTGCTCTCTTCCGCCTCAAGGTTGTGAACGTAACACGCATATAATCTATACCCCTTACGCATCAAGTTACTTAGTTTAAGGGCACTAACGATTTTGTTGCTCCTCTTAGGGGGCTGAGAGTAAAAGATAACTCTCTTTCCCCTACTTTTTGACATGGTAATCTTTTGCTTCTGGCATTCGATCACCGCTTTATACTGGGACAACCAATCCATCCCCAGTATAATGTCAAAGTCCCTTAAGTTAAATCCTACTAAGTTTGCGAAGAATTCTACGTTCTTGATCACTATATGAATTCCATTATATTGTTTAGAGCAAGCTACTACTTCTCCTGAAGGCAATTGAATTCCTAAGCTAATTATCTCGCACTTAGGTAGATCTAACTCAGGCACTATTCTTGATGCTATGATTGAGCAGCTAGCTCCAGAATCAAATAAAACTCTAAGGGGTGTATTTAAGACATGAAATGTACCTGCCATTACTTCTCCTTGTGCAGGCACGTCCGCTTGGTTAACCACGTTAAGCCTCCCCATAGGGCGTCCTTGATTGCCTTGCTGATTCGGATTCGGCTGCTGATCGTGCTGTTGATTTTGATTCTGAGGTGGTTGAGGACATTGGTTCTGATTCTGATTCGGTTGCCTAAATTGATTTTGAGGGGATCTATACCCCTGATTATTGCCATTCCGTCCGTTTTGATTTTGAGGCTGTCCCTGCCCCGTGACCAAGTCTTCCCTTTTCGTTATGTTCTCAATCCTTGTTCGGCACTCCCGACGTATGTGGCCCATGCGACCACACCGAAAGCATGCCCCCTGTTGAGGGCATCCCCTCGTCAGATGGGGTCGCCCACACATCGGGCAGGGTGGTACCGGTTCTTCTTGGTTAAACCTCCTTCCATTATTGGTTTGTTGTGGCCTATTCGACCCTCTCCGTTGCTCATTCCTTCCCGCATTGTTCTCACTTCTCGCGTCCTTGTTCCTTTTGTCTTGGGGACCCCGGCTGGACTCCCCACTCACTCTCCTTTTCAGTTGCTGTACCCGCGCCACTGCCACAGCGCGGTCGTACACGGCTTGGAGATCAGGGTAGTGTACCCCTGTGATCACCTCGCGCACTGCCAGGTTTAGCCCCATTTCAAATTTCTGAGCTTTCTCCGCGTCCGTGGGTACTAATCTTGGTGCGAATCTCACAAGCTCCTTGAATCGAGTATAGTACTCTTGCACGGTCTGACTTCCTTGCCTCAGCGACAGAAAGTCCTCATACATCGCTGCTTTAGTACTCAAGGGATAGAATCTATCCCTGAGCAGCTCCATCATTTCCGCCCACGAGTAGGGCTCTTCATTTTCTTGCAGTTTCGCTTGAGTCGCCTGCCACCAGTTGTCCGCTTCGCCTCCCAAGTAGTACGAAGCGACGTGCACTCTCGGTCCTTCCGGACATTTGACTGCACCCAGCAGCTTGTCAAAGGTCCGGATCCATTCCTCCAGCTTTGCTGGATCCTCCTCACCAGCATAGTGGGGCGGCTGGTAAGGATTCACCATCGCCAGATAGTTAGGGCGAGCTTGGGGCGGAGGTACCGCCGCAGCTTGACCCTGATTGACTTGCGCGTTCCCTAGCGCAATCAAGATTTCCTCTAACGTCCGAAGACGATCGCCCACATTGTTCTGTGCGGGGCGTCCTGCGCACCTTGGGGTTGTTCTTCTACAGGTTCTGTGACATTAGGTGGCACTTCAGTAGTGTCTTGGGGAGCGGGCTGAGTTCTTGCTCTTCCTCTAGGTGCCATTCTGTTACAAATAGCATAGATTAGGACTTATGAAATTAACATATAGTCTAAACAATTTTTATAAATGTGTATTTTTATAAATGGGTTTGTAATTTCGCACGTAGTGCTCGATCGAGCGCCGTACGATTCTGGGTTTTATTTTATCTTATTTTTTTCTCTCAATTTATTATAAATAAATCGGGCATTTTATTTACTTAAAAGAAATTTTTAGTACAAGCGAGAAGGTATACAAAAGTAGAAATATTTTCCTAGCAAAAATAGTGTTTGCTAATAATAGAGTTTCCTATCGCCTTTAAGCATCCTCCGGCCAGGTAGCGGGATCCTTCTCCGGGTCTTCCTCCCCCGAACTCGGCGGCAATAGTTTGTCAAAGATGTGGTTCAAGTCCTCCCCGTGAGCATCCACGTGTTCCTTCAATATTAGGTTTTGTGTAGTGAGGGTTTGGACTTGGCGTTCGAGTTGGTTTAGGCGGTGGTGGTCCGTCTCTCTTAAGTTGCCCATGTGGTGCAGATTTGCCTCCAAGTGAGCTATACGATGTTTCATTTGTTCTATGGTTTGTTGGGAGTCGAAGTGAGCGTTCATCATTTTGATCATCAAGTTCATTATATCTTGACTAGCCATCTAGCGCAAGCAAAAGATCTAAGTTAAAATTCGCTAAGATTCTAAGTTAAAATTCGCCAAGATTCTAAGTTCTCTAAATAAAGGAAATGCAGTATGCAAATGCAAATGATGATTCCCCCCAAAATAATTCAAGCACGGTTTATATATATATATATATATATATATATTTTTTCTAATTTCCATGGATTTTAAAAAATAAAAATTTATTCCATCGAAATAATACTTTAGAATTTAAAATAATAGTCAAAATGCCAGTGCACACTTAAAAATAATAATAATAATAATAATAATAATAATAATAATAATAATAATAATAATAATAGTTTAAAAATAATAATGGTTTAGAAATAGTAGTTTAAAAATAGCCGGGCTCTGATACCAACTTGTAACACCCCGGTTTTTGGTCACCCAGGTCGGGATGTCACCGCCACACCTCCCTAACAAGACACGATTTCTCCGAGCTTACTAAAGAGATGCAAGGCTAGGTATTGCAGAATTTAAAATATTTAAAATATTTAAAAATAGCCCATACAATATAAGTTTGAAAAATAATATCATAATGCAGCGGAAAAACAATATCTGAGTATAAGTTTTGCAGCGGAAATGTAAATAGGACCAACATGGTCAAAACACGGGTTAAACAGGCCCGTTTATACTATAGTCTAATGCAAGAATTTAAAAATAATGTTTCCCAAAATCCCAGCATGTACGTGCTCATGTTCATTCCACATACTCTGTAAGAAAAAGGAAATAAATGGTTTGGTCAGCACAACTTGCTGAGTAAGTTAACACAGACATGATCGTATGGTTTAAAAGCCATTAAGTTAACATTTAATGAAAACATGATAATAATAAATCACATATAATGTAATTTAATTCGACTAACTAACCAATTTGCACAATTTAATTCATGGCTCCATTTAACAACATATTTCACACGATATAAAATAAAGACCATAATTAATTTAAATAAAGCATTTAAATAATTTAAATGGACAATAAAAATAAATAATTTTATTTAATTTAATTTCCCCCTTACACCCAAGATTTAATAATTTTAAATATTTCACGATTGCATTGCAGTCTCATCAAATTTAGTCGGTAGCCCGGCGGCCGCAGCTGTATCCGCCATACCCAGTACCATTCCGGAGCCTCGGGAAACCCATGTGGATATTCTCGAGAGTGTAGGCCCTTTTCTCGTGCCGTTTTGGCAATGTATCTCAATTTTCGTGTGGGGTCACCATCGCCCATAAAGGCACGAAGTGAATAGTTAGGGGGCACCCTGCAGAGCACTCAACCCTAATTTTAATTGATCAAGTTTGTAAGGGGATTTATTTCCAAAATTTTGATTTCACTTGATTTATTTAAAAAGAGATTTCGACTCATTTTAACCTTAAAGACTAATTTCACTGTTTCAACAAGATATCAAGATTTGACCCCGGTAAACCACTGTTTACTCTAAAATTCATTAAAAATCCGATTTATGTTCAAAAATACTAAAATTTTACCAGTGACTTGAAAACACAGAGATGAACAAGTTTCGTGTTTTAACTTTTTCGATCCGAGTTATAGAAACAGGTCAAAAATGTCAAGTTTCGTGATATCAATAATCTGTCCGAATTTAACACACAGCAGTTTCAAAGTGTCAAGATCTACCATAGCAAATGAACTCCAAATTTGATGAAATTTTACAGAGACCTTCCTAAGACAATTATCTATAACTTTAATGTTCAGCTAAAGATCTGAATCTGCCTAGAACCATAATCAAAAATGCCTACAAGCTCGGACCTATGTTCTGCCAAGATTTCAAGATTCAAAGTCTAAACAGTTCGGTTCAGAGTTGATTTCATATATCAAAACATCACGAAAAATTCTGAAAATTTTACAGGAGATAGATCTAAGCCTTAGAGACGTTTTTTGTGTTTTAAGTTTTCTCGTTTGAAGACTTTTAAGGGTTCGGAAAAATCGTGCAAAAACGCTGCGCCGGTAAAGATTTCGTGTTGACAGATTTTCGAATTCTTGGTTAAACTTTCATATTAAAGTGTTTTAATTATTCCCAAAACCATGTAAGTATTAACTTACAGATTTACAGTCATCCGGGTTCGTCGATTCGGAGGCGTGGCTTCCAGTCCACCATTTATCTCCTCGGTTCGTCGGGTTCTTCGTTCTAGATCCGATTCGGGGTGTAGGAAAGAAAAGACTAAGTTAGGGTTCTTTTTTGATTAAAAAACGTGAAGGAATGAATGGATCAGAACTTACCACGACGTTGGCTTCCCGAATTTCGTCCACAACAGTCCCTTGGTTCGGTTTATGCCTCCGACGACTCCGGGATTAGGGTTTTCTAACGTATAGAGAGTATGAGGTGTTTGAAAAGGGTTCGGGATGGAGTTGGACGTCTATTTATAGAGGTAAGGGACCTAGGGGACGTCCAAGGTCAGCCTCTAAGAGTCTTGAGCCGAAAGGAATGCAACCGAAGTCGAAAAATCCGGATTCGGGCGAGAGAATCTCGTCGTGGCCGTTTCTGCCAACTGGCGTGGGGTTGGCGTGCCCTTTGCCCATACAGCGCGCGGCCACCGCGTGGCTCACGCCTGGACTTCGGTCCGGGCGGGTCTTGCGATCCGTCGTACTTTTCCTCCTCTCTTTCGGACTTCTATCCCTCTATGTTCTCGGATTCCGATTTCTGGGGTATCTTCGGGCTCCTATTTCCTATCGTCATTTTATTCGGGTCTAAATTTATGTTTGGACTAGAGTTCTCGAGTCCATTGGTGTCGGGTTCCCGTGTAACGATTTATTTAACTTTATTTAATTCCTTTTGTTTAATTAAATTTCTTTAATTCCTTTCTAAGTTAAATTTCATTCCTCATTTCCCCTACATTTATTTATTTATTGTACTTATTTATTTATTTATTTTATGTTGCAAAATTTTCGGGTATTACATGTTCATCCAGTTCGATCGACCGATCTACATCTGGGGGCACCAAGCTAGGATTTCACTAGAACATCTTCAAACATGTCGAATGCAACATCAACCCACTCTACGCATCCTTACATTTCGGTGAACTTCCTTATCCCTCCAATGGACTAAGGAAACAAATGGGAGCTTCACAACTATCTACCCAATTGCAAGACTAATTCACTAGCAGATGTTAGAATGGTGTTTAAGATATGTAGCTACTTAAATCAAATCAAGCACATGGTGATAGAACACCCAATCTAAGCCCATGTTTGTGTTTACAAGAGATATATCATGAGAAGTCTAAACACAAACTAAAAACCTCAAAAAATAGCAACAGACAACAAGTAATATACTAGTAGCTATACCAGTAGCAGATGGTTGTTCTGTCTTCTGTAAACAATGGATTAGGGGGTTTTGTGACTTCAGCTTCCTCAGCAATCCATGGCAGTGAAATGACCTTAGAAATGCTCTGTTTTCTCTTCTTTGAAGTGTCTGAATATTGGTGATAATGAGGAAGAGTCGAAAACATGTATTTATAGGAGTACAAGACCCATTTAAAACCCTAAAAGCCTGCTGAGAGGAAGTGGCCACGTCACTTTCTTTTGTACTTTCCAGTTTTGCTATACCCGTTGTTGATAGGTTGTTTCAACATCAGAGGGTATCTGCACAAAAATTCAAATCTACTCTACAAACTTTGCTACGTCAGCGTCCCTTTTTGTCATTTCTCTATTATCATATTGCGTTATTCATGAGTCATCGTCACAACTACAGAACAACGTTGATCATCTTCACAACAAAGGACTCAAGGACTTAAGATAATTATATTTATAAATATGCACCACAAGAAACAATTGGTATAGCGACCAACAAATCCGGTCGCCAACAACCTAAATCCAGTAGGGATGACCCTCTGCGACCGCAGAAAGTAGGTTGCTATACAACTAGTTAGAAATTGTGCCGCGATCTCTCAGTAGAGAGGTCGAAGATATCCGCAACTGCACTAGCGACCGTGGAGGGGGTCGTAAGGCTTTTGTGACCGGCTCAGCGACCAACTTTTGCAGACGCTGTAAAAAATAAAATTTTTAATATTTTTCATTTTTTAGTATCGGCGACCGCAATTGCAGTTGCTAAAAAAATTCAGAATATGAAAAATTTATGTTGCCCCTCAGCCTTGAACCCACACCCTCCCACTGCCATACACCACATCACTTCCTAAATATTTTAGGCAAGAAGCCTCGAACTCAAGTATAGAGGAAGTATGCATTTGTGCCGTTATGCTAACCAATGTTTCATGTTATATTTTATAATACCTACTATATATTTAAGTAAACTGTATAAATTGTTAAACTAATAAATTATTTTGATTTAATTTAATCTAGTGTTGACTTATTTAATAAATTATTTTAAATAATGTTCAATAAATTTTATTTAATAACTAATTTAATAAAACATATTTAATTTAATAGTATTTTTCCGGCTTCGGCTCCAAAAAAAACTAAGTATTTTTTTTGGAGGAGCCATTGAAGGCTTGGGAAAGGGGTGGTGGGAGACCATGCCACACAAATTACAAAGAGGAATAAAATGGAGGGATAGAGGGCGGGTGGAAAATCGAACCTCCAACATTCGTTGGAAGTTAAGGGACTTAATGGGCTAATTTAATTTTATTAAATACTTCCTCTGTTTTTTAATGTTTGCTACGGACCCACCCAGTACGCAGTCCAATGCACATTTTAAACAAGTTATAACTCAGGTTCGGTACAAGTAAAAATTCTAAAAGTTCGATATCTAAAAACTACAAGACGAGACAAATCTAATAAGATCTCACTTGACTATATTTTAACTTATATAACTATTATAAAACTTTAAGTTGAAGTGTTCTTGTGAATAGTGCCACATTTGCAAATGTAGCTTTCTTTTAAAAACGGAGGGAGTATTTTATAAATTTATCACATTAAAAAAATTTCGGCCTTGCCAGTTGAAAATTCCTGGGTCCGCCACTGGTTGATTGTATTTACAATATTCTTTTCCTTGAGGATCGAAGTCGGTCCAGCAACAAAGAATGTCATTGTGTCCTCTCTTAACAATCTGGGGCTGCTGGAGTATAATTGGATTTTGGAGCTGTCGTTATAAAGAGTATCTGGAATATGGAACTGCAACTCGTTGATCTCTCCAAGTTTTTAATTCTCACTGTTCACTCATTCTCCAAGTATTTCTTTTTTTTTTCTTTTTTCTTTTTTTTTTTTTTTCCTTTTTGTGCATTGATGTCTACTTCCATCATGCGACAGTCTTGGTAAGATCCTTGCAAATTTGCAATTATGAAGAAAAACTTATCTTTGTCATTCTATATAGGGCATGTTTGGTTGGGGCAGATTATAGAGCATATTCATAATTAGCATATTTGAGCATTATATATGCTACTGTTAACCCAACAAAAATATTAAGGCCCATGTTCGATGTCCAGATTGCCCGGCCCAGTCCATGAAAATATATCCGGAAAAGAGAACGCACTTTCAAAAGGCCCAATCTATTTTTCCCGGCTCGGTCCAATTCAAGATTTATCCGGATAATAACCAAGGAAGCTGTCAAGCCGCCATCCTACCTTCGCGTGTGCCGTATGCCGCCAACCTCTCTCGCGTGGGTCGTGTGTCACAGAAGTCAAGCCGCCCTCGCGTGCGCCGCCCTCGCGTGCGCCGTATGCTGCCATCTCTGGCGTGCATCTCAGCTGGAGGTGTCAGTCCTCCTCCCTATAAAAGGAGGAAGGGATGCACTCCAGAGGCATCATCCAACAAACCCCCAAGAGGACGCACTTTCATATTTTTACTTTCTGCAACTTTCATTTTCTGCAAGTTTCTTTCAGCTTATTTTTCCATTCTGCACTTTAATTCCTTTACAGCTTTCTTATTTCCGTGTAATTCCTTTCTGCAATTCTTGTAATCCTTTTGACACTCATCAATCAAAAAAGAGATTTTTCCGTCAAAGAAATTCTTGGTTAACAAATTGGCACGCCCAGTGGGACCCGAAGTGGAAACCATATCCGCTTGAAAGTGTATGCAACTCAGATCTGGATGAGTAGTAAGGGACTTAACACAAAGATTTGGAGAAATGTCGCTACGTGAAGAAACTCAAGTAAGAACACCGTCTGAGAACGTCGATAATACGGCGACCACCTCTCAACCACCGTAGGGGATAATGCAAGTCCCAACTTTTTCGGAACAAATACGGCTATCGATGAATGAATCGATTGCTGAATTCATGCCTTTACTGACAAGGCACCTTATGGATGTATTGCGGCCTGCCATGGCCGATAAAACTGACAGGATATGTGGATCCCTGCGTACTCCACAAGAGGGATATATCCCTGGCATGAATATGTCACCAAGCGTTACAGGACCGTATGGCGGTCTACAAAAGACTTGGACTGGCCAGCCATCACTATCTGAGTTTGGAGCACCACCTCCCATGATGTATGCTCCATCAGGATACTTGATGGCATCTAGCGCTGTTCCGATACAGCCATTTGGAGTGGCGGCTCCCATCCCAGCCGCCATGCATAATCTAGGTACTGGAGGAGGACACATGCAACCTCAAGTCACAGTTGCCAACTTGCCTCAGGCCGCCCATCATGAGGCCGCCTCCCCATTGCCTCAGGCCGCCCATCATCAGGCCGCCATGCAGCATCAGGCCTCCAGCTAACATCTGGCCGCCGTGCAGCATCAGGCCTCCAGTCCACACCTGGCCGCCGCGCAGCATCAGGTCTCCAGTCCACACCTGGCCGCCGTGCAGCATCAGGCCTCCAGTCCATATCCGGCCGCCATACCGCATCAGGTCGCCAGTCCACACCCGACTATGCAACATCAGGCCATGGCCGCCAGTCCACACCCGGCCGCCATGCAACATCAGTCCACCAATTCATACCCGGCCGCCATGCAGCATGATGCCACCAACCATTTCCCGGCCGCCGTGCATCCTATACAGATGCCCGTGGTGTCACCCGAGTTGTTGGCAGATGTGATGCAACAGCACTTCGGGATTCAATTAAGGCCGATGGAACGGCCCACATACAGGAAACCATACCCAGAATGGGTAGACACTATGCAGCCTTATCCTAGAGGCTTCAAGATGCCCGAGTTCACCACATTTTCGGGAGACGGTGGCAAGTCTACAGTAGAACATGTAGGCAGGTTCACTGCTCAATGTGGCGAAGCAGCGACCAATGAATGGCTGAAGCTAAGACTGTTCAGCTCATCTCTGACTGGACCCGCATTTGCTTGGTTTGCTTCCTTGCGGCCTAATTCAATTCAGAATTGGGCTGATCTCGAGCGGGCATTCCATGACAGGTTTTACACTCCCTTGTTACAGGTTAGTCTTGCAGATCTCACTAACGCTAAGCAATTTGCCGATGAAACGGCAAGTGCTTTTATTAACAGATTGCAATGCCTTAAAGGCCGATGTACTATGGCGATTCCGGATAAAGAAATAGCCAATATAGCAGTGGCTAACATGTTACCGAAATTAAAAGAACATTTAATTGTGCAGGATGCAACTGACCTTGCCCAGCTGGCCGAGAGAGCGGCCCGCTTGGAAAAGTTCTTTAAGGAACAAGACGAGAAGCGTCTACCTATACACGAGACTCGTTTTGAGAAATTGAAACACGAAGAAGACAAACCAAGGGTGGTGGCCAATAAAGTAACCTTGGGTGATAAAAACCCTGGGTAGTGGCCCTAGAACCGAGTCGACAGCGGCCTTGGAGGCCGAGTAGTCGGTGACTGAGGACGACGCTCGGGGATGGCGGCCCCCCGGAAGAAAGAGGTGGCGGCCTCCGGCCAAGGTGGTGGCGGCCTCTCTCCGGATCTTAGTGGCGGCCTTCGATGCGCGGCGGCCCTCCGACGAAGGAAGGCGGCGGCCTCCGGGGGTAAGTGGCGGCCAAGGGCGATGGCAGTGGCGGCCAATGGCGAAGAAGGTGGCGGCCTCCGGATGTGGTGGCGGTCTTCCTTCGGGCGGCGGCCTCAACACAGGACGACGGCCTCGTGCTCCAAGGGCGGCGGCCAAGGCTGAGGCGGTGGCGGCCTCCGGAGCACAGGGGGTGGCGGCTGCCCAAAGCTGATGGAGGTGGCGGCCTCTTAAAGATAGGGATGACGGCCCTCGTGTGTGGTGGCGGCCCGAATGAAGATGGGTGGCGGCCTGATGGCGGATCTGGAGCAGGCCGCATGATCGGCTGACCGCATGATCAAATGAGCAGACAACTAGCGGAGCATGCTGCATGACTGACTGAGCAGGCCGCATGATCGGTGAGCAGGTTGCATGGTTGCTGATGGTGCCAGGCTGACTGGAGGCTCTTGAAGAAGAGTGGCGGCCTTGTAAAAAATAAAATTTAAAAAAAAAAAAAAGGCAAGGGGTGGCGGCCAACAAAGAGGTGGCGGCCAAAGAGAAAAAAAAAATAAAAAAAATAAAAAAAATAAAATAAAATAAAATAAAATTTTAAAAAAAAAAGCAAAGGGGTGGCGGCCAACAAAGGGGTGGCAGCCAAAAAGAAAAAAAAATATATATATAAAAAATAAAATAAAATAAAATAAAATAAAATAAAAGCAAAGGGGTGGCGGCCAACAAAGGGGTGGCGGCCAAAAAAAAAAAAAAATCAAGAGTGATATGCATGGTATCTTAATTTCAAATGCCGACGGCGGCATTAACAAAATATATGCGCAATTTCAGTCTCAGTTCCATCGACTAAAAGCGCAAGGGGGGCATCTGTTAACCCAGCAAAAATATTAAGGCCCATGTCCGATGTCCAGATTGCCCGGCCCAGTCCATGAAAATATATCCGGAAAAGAGAACGCACTTTCAAAAGGCCCAATCTATTTTTCCCGGCTCGGTCCAATTCAAGATTTATCCGGATAATAACCAAGGAAGCTGTCAAGCCGCCATCCTACCTTCGCGTGCGCCGTATGCAGCCAACCTCTCTCGCGTGGGTCGTGTGTCACAGAAGTCAAGCCGCCCTCGCGTGCGCCGTATGCTACCATCTCTGGCGTGCGTCAGTCCTCCTCCCTATAAAGGAGGAAGGGATGCACTCCAGAGGCATCATCCAACAAACCCCCAAGAGGACGCACTTTCATATTTTTACTTTCTGCAACTTTCATTTTCTGCAAGTTTCTTTCAGCTTATTTTTCCATTCTGCACTTTAATTCCTTTACAGCTTTCTTATTTCCGTGTAATTCCTTTCTGCAATTCTTGTAATCCTTTTGACACTCATCAATCAAAAAAGAGATTTTTCCCTCAAAGAAATTCTTGGTTAACAACTACTTTTTAATGTTTGGTAAAGAATAGATTAAATGAGCAGAATGAGGCAAATCTATTCAGAACCCATCAGCTCCAATTTGAAGCATAACACAAAGCAGATTCTATGTTCTAAAAATATGCTCGAAGGTTTTAACCAAATATGCTAATCTACCAAGTAGATCTGCTAATTCACCAAATATCTTTAATCAAATCTACTATTAATATCTGCTTGTCAAATATACTACTCAAATATACTTATCAAATTTGCTGGTCAAATCTACTATCTGCTTCTGCTATCTGCCAAACTCCCAAATAGGCCCATACTCTCTTAAAAGTAATTTTGTTTTTAATTGGCCTGCAAAATATGCTGGGGTCTACTTTCTTGTGCTTGCCATTAATTATAGTATTTTTAGGTGAATTATGAGGTATCCCAGGCCAAATTGGAGTCAAGATTAATCGCCCGAGGATCTGATGGACAATTAAGGGTGCCTCTTCTAAAGCAATTTTTTGTATATACAAGATTCGAATCCGAGACCTTGCTTAAGCCAACTGATGTTTAATTATACTACATCCGTCTCATTATAATCGCTACGGACCCACCTGACACGTATGTCGATATACATTTTTAATGGTTAATAATTTAAATTGTGTATAATAAAAAATTATAAAAATTTAATATTCTCAAACTATAAGATTAGACGATTCTAACAAGATCTCACTTGATTATGTTTTTTTCTTACATAACTATGATAAAAATACGAATCAAACTTAAACAGTGAATAGTGTCAAAAAGTCAAATGTGACAATCTAAATGAGACGGAGGAAGTAGTACTTAAAACAAACAAACAAATAAATAAAATTGCATCCGTAGAGTTTTGGACTTTAATATAATGCCGTGATGCCGCCCCTCAAAGAGAAAAGACTAGCTCTTCCAAAAAAAGAGAAAAGACTAGGGTCTAGCCTAGACCGTCTAGGAGAAACCAATTAAGGCAATTGTTTGAAAAGACGTGTGAATTTGAGTGGTGCACTAATTGAGATTCCTCTTGTGGTGGTTATTATCGAAGTAGTCAAACAAACCTGACAAGGTTTTACAGAATAAGAACAAATTATTACTCCCTCCGTCCCATATTTATCTTCTTCGACACTGTAGATACGGAGTTTAAGAAAGTTGTATTTTATTATTTTCATGTGTACTTTTTGAGGGGTAAATTTGTCTCTTTTTATCTTTTAGTGCAATTGTTAATAAATTAAGGATTGGTTTTTCTGTAAATATATGGACATGTAGGGACATTTTAGTAAAAAAAAATTCCCTTTTTGGGGTAGGAAGATAAATGTGGGACGTCCAAAAACGGAAAGTAAGAATATAAATATGGGACGGAGGGAGTACAGAATAAGAACAAGAAACATCTTCGTCAATGTATTTCTAATTGTTAATTTTATCTTTCAATTTATTTTTTAATTATTATAATAGTCAAGCAAGATGTAATTATCATGATCAATTTTTCTTTGAGCTACTTTAACAAATTATTTTTAAATTCATTGAGACATTCAGTAAATTATTTTCAGGAATAAACGGCATAAAATCAAAGTTTTTGGGATAGCAATTAACAATTAAAAATACAGGGACTATAAAATAATTTGTTGAAAAAAATGAAATTAGTACAACAGGACAATTATAGGATTATTTTTAAACTAAATAATTATAATTTTTTGAACAACTTATGCAGTTTAAAAAAGAGCGGTGAATGTCCATATAACACAAATGACAAAATAAATAAAGGGGAGACTGGAGAGGGATAAAGGCCGGATGGATGAAGAATCGAAACCGCAATTTATAAATTGAGAGTTAGAGACTTTGCCACTCCCCAATAATAAAATTGATAATTATCGTTATATAAAAATATGTTTCTATTATGCATGTAAACAAAACATGTGAATGTCTAGTGTTCAACATCCATGTTCATGCCTTGATCATAAGGTTAGACATGTGAAAGTCTTGAAATGTATATGCCTTGATTATGAGGTTAGTAAATAGTGAGAGGATAAAAAAGTTTATAAATAGCCTATGTAATGTATTGAGAAGTGAAGTTAGAAAAATTTTATGCAAGCTTAATACTTGTTTCATTTCATAGCCATAATTATTACACTTTATCCATTTTATTATCCCACTTTTAAACTTCCTTTCTTTCATCATTTAATCCCAATTTCCATTACAATACTTCCACTATAAACACAAGCTAATAAGCCATATACCATTTTATTGTACACATACATAAATAAAGATAGTTATTTCTATAACACGTTATCAGCACGAGGAGACTCTGTCCAGATTATCATTTGAGGTATAATCTCTTATTTCTAAACTTTCAATAAGATTATGGCTAACCTTGCAAAGCAGGAATTTGCTCCTTTAACCGTTGAAGGAAGCAATTATATGTCCTGGGCCCGAGATGTAAAAATGCATCTTACTTCAATGGGTCTGGAAGATACTATTGCTGAAGGCAAAAATCCCAGCCATCAAAATCAGGCAAAAGCCATGATTTTCTTGTGCCATCATATCGAAGAGGCACTTAAAATGGAGTACGTGACTGTGGAATCCCCACTGGCATTGTGGGAAAAGCTGAAAGAAAGATATGATAATCTTAAAAAGACGGTGCTTCCAAAAGCCCTTGATGACTGGACAAACCTGAGACTTCAGGATTTTAAAACAGTCCGGGAATATAATTCCGCTGTGTTCAAAATTACGGCCCAATTGCAATTATGTGGGCAAAAGATATCTGAAGCAGAAATGCTTGAAAAAACGTATTCTACGTTTCATGCTAAAAACACAGTATTGAGTGAGACATACCGTCAAAAAGGTTTTCAGAGATATTCTGATCTTATCACCTGTTTATTATTGGCTGAACAAAACAGCCTATTGTTGTTGAGAAATCATGAATCTAGGCCCGCAGGTGCAAAACCGTTCCCTGAGGTGAACGCGGCTCAATCATCGAAATATGTGCGTGATCGTGGGCACTTTAAAAATCAAAATGATGATCGTGGCCAAAATCGGTATCACAATCGAGGCAGAGGTGAATCATCTCGTCAAAATAATTATCGAAATAAGCCTCGATTTGAGCAAAATCGCAGATATGATACCAGAAGGCCTTACAAACCACAACAAAGAAATTATGCAAGAAAGCATAAACAAAATGATGAAATTTGTGATCGTTGTGGAATTAAAGGCCATGTGGCTCAAACATGCCACACAGCTAAACACTTAGCTGAACTGTATCAGGCCTCGAAACGAAAAGAAAGATCAGGTGTTGAAGCACACCATAATGCCCACGATGATACTTATGATGATATATTAAATGATAATATCACGCACCTGGAAGCTGATGATTTTGTTGAGCCAGATACTGTTACTAAATAATATATTATATAGCTATATATATATTTTACTTGTCTTTTATAATTCCTGTTTAATATAAATAATGATATCTTGTACTTCCCTTTTATTATCCATGTATAATATAAATATGCTCTTGCATTAATAATATTTATATTGCTGATGTTTATTAACATTCTTATATTCTTGTAAAGAAATGGATGCTGGAAATTCAAAAGTCGGAGATGATATCTGCCTCATTGACAGTGCAACAACGCATAGCATTTTCAAAAGCAAAAGCTATTTCTCCAATTTAAAATTGGAAAAGACCGCAGTGAAAACTATAAGCGGTAATGCAAAATGCATTGAAGGCTCCGGTAGAGCTGTTATATTTCTCCCTGAAGGGACAAAAATGGCAATTGAAAATGCCTTGTTCTCACGCAAAGCTCGAAGAAATTTACTGAGCTTCAATGATATTCGAAAAAATGGATATCACATTGAAACTTCAAAAGAGGCAGATCACGAGTATCTTTCGATAACTCGAATTGAAAATGGCAAAAAATTTGTGAATGAAAAATTGCCATGTTGCTCCTCTGGCTTATACTATACAAAAATATGTGCCGCAGAAATACATAACCTAGTAGGCTTGAAAGTTACTAGTGAATTTATTACCTGGCACGATAGACTTGGGCATCCTGGCAGTGTAATGCTGAGGCGAATTATTGAAAATTCAAATGGTCATACATTGAAAAGGCAAATGATATTGAACCCAAATGAGTTCAATTGTGCAGCCTGTTCACAAGGGAAATTGATAACCAGACCATCTCCAGTAAAAGTGGGAATTGAATCCCCTACATTCCTAGAAAGAATTCAAGGCGATATATGTGGACCTATTGATCCACCGTGTGGACCTTTCAAGTACCTTATGGTATTAATTGATGCGTCATCACGCTGGTCACACGTTTGTTTATTATCAACTCGCAATTTGGCATTCGCAAGATTACTTGCACAAATTATAAAATTGCGAGCACAGTTTCCAGATCATCCGATAAAGAAAATACGCCTTGATAATGCTGGAGAATATACATCACATGCATTTGATGATTTCTGCATGTCGATTGGAATTACTGTTGAACATCCTGTGCCTCATGTGCACACGCAAAATGGTCTGGCAGAATCATTTATTAAGCGATTGCAATTAATTGCAAGACCCTTGTTAATGAAATCAAGACTCCCTGTTTCTGCTTGGGGACATGCTATATTGCATGCAGCCGCACTTGTGAAAATAAGGCCGACAAGCTATAATAGCTACTCCCCTACACAAATTGTGTTTGGAAAGGAGCCCAATATATCCCACTTGCGAATTTTTGGGTGTGCGGTTTATGTACCGATTGCGCCACCACAACGCACAAAAATGGGACCTCAAAGAAGGTTGGGCATATATGTCGGGTATGAATCACCCTCGATTATTAAATATCTTGAGCCAAAAACGGGTGATTTATTTACTGCAAGATTTGCAGACTGCCATTTTGATGAAACTCAATTCCCGACATTAGGGGGAGGAAATGATCAACTAAAAAAGGAAATATCTTGGCAAAGTCCATTTGATTTCCTTGATCCTCGTACAAGGCAATGCGAACTTGAAGTTCAAAGAATTGTGCATTTGCAGGGAATTGCAAATCAATTACCCGATGCTTTTAATGATGCTGCTAAAGTCACAAAATCATATATAAATGATGCAGCAAATGCACCAGCCAATATAAATGTCCCAGAAGGACAAATTCCAAGTGCAAATGAATCTACTGCACGCCTGAAGCGTGGTAGGCCTTTGGGTTCCAAGGATAAAAATCCACGAAAGAAGAAAATTATCCATATGGGTGATAAATCAATCACAGATGATACTCCCGAAGGAGAAATTGATTCAACCCCCGAAAAGGTTGAACCTGAAAATATTCACCCAGAAGAAAATGAAGTTATTGAAACTTCTTTCAATTATATCAATACTGGGAAATGTTGGAACCGAAAAGAAACAAACGTTGATAATGCCTTTGCATACAACGTTGCACTCGATGTAATGGAAAATAACGAGGATCCTGAACCAAGATCAGTTGAAGAATGTCGGAAAAGAAATGATTGGCCAAAATGGAAAGATGCGATTCAGTCTGAACTAGATTCACTGAATAAACGAAAAGTATTCGGCCCTATTGTCCAAACACCAAAAAATGTGAAGCCTGTTGGCTACAGATGGGTGTTTGTGAGAAAAAGAAATGAAAATAATGAAATTGCCAAATATAAGGCAAGGCTTGTAGCCCAAGGTTTTTCACAACGACCGGGAATTGATTTCGAGGAAACATATTCCCCAGTTATGGATGGAATAACATTCAGGTATCTAATGAGTCTAGCAGTACGAGAAAATCTCGAAATGAGACTGATGGATGTTGTTACTGCATATTTATATGGCTCATTGGAAAATGATATTTATATGAAAATACCTGAAGGGTTTAAATTACCTGAGTCTTGCAACTCAAAACCCAGAGAAAATTATTCCATCAAACTGCAAAAATCGTTGTATGGGCTCAAGCAATCTGGCCGAATGTGGTACAACCGCCTCAGTGAAAGTTTGATAAAGGAATGCTATAGAAATGACCCGATCAGCCCTTGTGTATTTATAAAGAAAAATGGGTCAGAATTTGTGATCGTCGCAGTCTATGTTGACGATTTAAATCTAATTGGAACTCCTGAAGAGTTGAAAAAGGCGGTCGAATATCTGAAAAAGGAGTTTGAAATCAAAGATTTCGGGAAAACGAAATTTTGCCTTGGCCTACAAATTGAGCATTTGGAAATGGGCATATTTGTTCATCAATCAGCTTATACCCAAAAGGTATTAAAGCAATTTCGAATGGATTATGCTCATCCGCTAAGTAATCCAATGGTCGTTCGGGCACTTGATCCTGCAAAGGATCCATTTAGGCCAAAAGAAGATAATGAAGAGCAACTTGGCCCAGAAATCACATATTTAAGCGCAATTGGTGCGTTAATGTATCTTGCAAACAGCACGCGACCTGATATCGCGTTTGCAGTCAATCTACTCGCAAGATTCAGCTCTTGCCCTACTCAACGACATTGGAAAGGCATAAAGCATGTTTTTCGCTATCTCCAAGGAACAATTGATCTTGGGTTATTTTACCCAAAAGACTCTCGACATGAGTTAATTGGCTATGCCGATGCAGGTTATTTATCAGACCCACACAAAGCCAAATCTCAAACAGGCTATATCTTCACGTGTGGTGGAACTGCTATCTCTTGGAGGTCAATGAAGCAGATTCTAACTGCTACTTCTTCTAATCATGCCGAAATATTAGCAATCCATGAAGCAAGTCGAGAATGTGTTTGGTTGAGGTCAATGACTCAACATATATTGAAGAGTTGTGGTTTAATCATTGAACCACAAATGCCCCCAACAATTTTATTTGAAGATAATTCGGCTTGTGTAGCCCAGTTGAAAGGGGGTTATATCAAAGGAGATAGAACGAAGCATATTTCACCAAAATTCTTCTACACTCATGATCTTCAAAAGAATGGTGAAGTCGATGTGCAACAAATTCGATCAGAAAATAATTTAGCGGATCTATTTACCAAGGCATTGCCGACTGCAACATTCGAGAAGTTCGTGAAGAAAATTGGAATGCGGCGGCTTCGAGATTTAAAATGATGTCCAAATCAGGGGGAGCATCTGATACAAGAATACTGTACTCTTTTTCCTTCACTTGGATTTTTTCCCACTGGGTTTTTTCCAAGTAAGGTTTTAACGAGGCATATTCTTCGTATTGACGACATTCAAGGGGGAGTATTATGCATGTAAACAAAACATGTGAATGTCTAGTGTTCAACATCCATGTTCATGCCTTGATCATAAGGTTAGACATGTGAAAGTCTTGAAATGTATATGCCTTGATTATGAGGTTAGTAAATAGTGAGAGGATAAAAAAGTTTATAAATAGCCTATGTAATGTATTGAGAAGTGAAGTTAGAAAAATTTTATGCAAGCTTAATACTTGTTTCATTTCATAGCCATAATTATTACACTTTATCCATTTTATTATCCCACTTTTAAACTTCCTTTCTTTCATCATTTAATCCCAATTTCCATTACAATACTTCCACTATAAACACAAGCTAATAAGCCATATACCATTTTATTGTACACATACATAAATAAAGATAGTTATTTCTATAACAGTTTCTGATTTTTATTATGTGTTTGACACTGATTTATCCCTCGAGGTTATGTTCTTTTCTCACCTGCATATGCCCTATGCATTATTCACAATAATTCTATTCCCAAAATTTCACATACAGAGATAAAAATATGTTTATTATGTTCATGGCTGCTGCAGGACCCCCGGCCGCATTTGCAGGCGGGCGATGGTATCACAATTTTGTTTGATAAATTATACTCCCTCCGTACCAATAATTCTGTATAATTTTCTTTTTTGTTCCGTCCCATTATAATTATCACATTCCCTTTTTGGAAATAACTATATATTTTAATTACGAAATTCTCTCTCATCACATCACATCAATAAATAAATACTACCTCCGTTCCTTTTTAATTGCCACGGACCCACATTTCACGCAATCCAATACACATTTTCAATCTTCAATAACTCAAATTGCGTACAAGTAAAAATTATGAAACTTTGATATTTTAAATCTATGCGATTAGACGAATCTAACAAGATCTCACTTAACTATTTTTTGTTATATATAATTGTATTAAAAAGTCAAATCAAAATTACTCAATGAACAGTAACAAAACTCCTACCGTGTCAAATAAAAAAGAACGGAGGAAGTATATTAAAATTTCAAACACACAACTATCACATCACACATAAATAAACCAATTAAAAATTCAAACCCATTCAAATCACATCACATAAATTCCTAATTTACATTCACTTTAAACATTAATATACCCCTACATTAAATACTAATCATCCCCACATAAAATACCATGTCCAAAAGTTTTGGGACATTATTAAGGGGACGTAGGGAGTACTATTAACAATTTATCAGTAATTTTCCATTTTCCAACTCATCAGATGATATGAAGTACTCCATCCATTTCAAAATAGTTAAACGTTCGTAAATTTGATATTATTCACACACGCACATTGATTTAAAGCTTTATCATAGGTATACAAGTTAAAATATAGCCAAGTGGAATTTTGTTAGATTCGTCTCGTCGAGTAGTTTTTAAATACAAAATTTTTAGAATTTCTACTTGTATCGAAATTGAGTTATTAATGATTTAAAATGTGCATTGAACTGCGTGCATTATGGGTCCGTTTCAATTTTTTGGAAACGGAGGGGATACTATATTATTGTTCTCCTTTAACCTCAATCCTATATATACTTTATTGAGAATGTGCTATATATAGGTAAATTAGGAGCCAGACTTTTTTTAAAAATCTTTCTATTTTTCTAGACCCCATTGTAATTTTATTACACTTTGCACTCCATCATATGTTTGACTTGGTTTACCACGTCATTGTATGTGTCTTACCTAAATACTAGTATATGGTATTTACCAGGTTAATGATATGTGGTTTACTATTGTATTAGTATTTGTTTTACCATAGCTACCATATATTAGTACTTACCAAGTTACTGATACGTGGTTTACCACAGATACCATATGATATTTACCAAGTTTTTGGTATGTACTTTACCACAAATACCTTATGGTGTTTACCAAGTTATTCCACATATACCATATGGTATTTACCAAGTCTTGGTATGTGCTTTAATTTACCAAAAATATCTATGATGTTTACCAGATTATAGGTATGCCCTTTACCACAAAATCTTATTATATTTACCAAGTTATTCCACATATACCATATGTGCTTTACCAAGTTTTTAGTATGTGCTTTACCAAGATTACCTTATGTCTTTACCAAGTTATTACATAGGGCCTAAAACACAATGTTTGAAATGGAGGGGCTTTGATCTCATAATATTTTTTCCATGGGTACCGGGCCCTAGTTTTCCCTATATATAGGCCCTGTTTGACAAATAAGCTAAACGAAATTAGCTTATTTTATTCATTTTAAGTTAAATTAGCTTATTTAAAAGACAAAATACCTTAAAATAATGTTCAATCAGCTATTTTTGAAACCACTGCAAATAGCAGCATTTTGGAATTAGCTTATTCTAGGTAAAAATTTGGTTCAAAACTGTCAAACAACTAATTTTAATTAATTTATTACTCAAATTACTCACATAATCAGTTAACAGCTAACAGTTAATTCCCAAATAGACCCATATACTATATATTATATACACACTATGAAAACCAAGTTAAAAGTATGATTTATAATCATATAAGACTGCAATTGTGTGCAGTGGTTTCAAATATACCAATGGAATAGGAATGTGGATTTGTCCAGGTGATCAAATTTCTTCTGTTTAATAGTATTATAGTTAGGTCTTCACCGAATTCTCTATCCATCTTATTTATCTCTTTATAATTTATAAAATCCCAACATCCATTTCTCTAGCTTGGGCTCTCGAAAAAAATACTATATATATCAATGGATTTCAGGATTCGATGATTTGTAAGAATATTTAATTAGCACAACTTGTACGGTGCCTGTGTACATAACATTATTTTTTTTGGCTTGACAACGTTAGAGGGGGTGTACATAACATTATTAAATAAACAGACAAACAAAGTGAATAAATACAATTGTGTTCCTATTTTCTGGTAATGTTGGAAGAAAGATTAAAATATGTTTGAGATAGTAAAGTATGGCCCTCCATATATAAATATATACTAACATTATTTGCATATGGCCGAAGGGAGAGTAATTATTATATTTACTGTATCATTTATTATGTATTATATTCCACAATAATACAAAAATCCAATATATTTTAGAATTCTTGTCCTTTACAGTTTCATTTTTTTCTTGGATTGGATACAAGCAAGGTTGTTAAGATCGGGATCTTATACGGGATCGTTTTTCTCTTTGCAAGATCGGGATCGTAGGATCGAATCGGGATCCTAAGATTTTATGAAATTGCAATGGTGGATAAAATCAATTATGCATACTAACAAGTAAGAGCCTTATTTCGTGTGTTTATGAATCTTGCAAGTTAATTAATCAAATACAGTACAAAAATATCACAAGCAAACATAAAATATTTCCACATATATACATATTATGGTTTTTTTACACATAATACATAAGGAATACAAGCTCTTAAGTTTATAATTAAAGGAAAAAAGTTACTTTGATCCAAATAATAAAATTCTAAAAAAATTTATGCGTTTAAGAGGGTATGATCGTAAGATCGTAGAAGTGTTTGAGGGAGTATGACCATAAGATCGTAACGGTCTACTATCAGGATCGGGATCTTACTAATTTTAAGATCCTACAAGGATCGGGATCGTTTTAGAGAGGTGTGATCGTAAAATCGTAAGATCTTAAGATCAGGATCGAAATCTTAACAACTATGGATACAAGCTTTGCAAAATATATATATATATATATACTAGAAATCGCCGGGGCGCGCGCTACGCTGCGCGCCGGTGAGGAAAAATTCTGATTGAATTGTCGGTGAAAAAATAATTATGATTTGTATTTGTGTTTTTTATTGTAGCTTCGGCTTATATGAGGACAGTGAGCATTGTACTTCAACTGTTTGATTTGGGAATTTTATTGCCTATCTAATAAAATCGTTTTCCCCTTTAAAAAAAATGATTATGATTTAATTGTGCATAGGACTAAGTCTCTGAAGAAACTTTATCCAACCCAGCATGTTCCAAGAACTATTGTCTTGTCGCCAATGATCTGATTAGCATCTATCATGCCATAATTTGATCTATAAAAAAAACTGTCATCATACTCTCACCACTATAATTCATACAAACAGAAAAATAAGTAAATAACATAAATAAGTTATGAGAATTCCCTTTTTTCTAACTGTTATTGCACCTAACAAATCAAGGAAAAGAGCAATGAGAGGAGCAAAAAAAAAAGTAACACATCAAGGCGAACACTTAAGATGCAGTGACATACTGTCCATAATTAGTTTGAATAATAATAATAGTTAAATAAATAAATCTGTTTAGCTTGCTTTCTCGATACGTCAAGTATCTTATGTACGTAAATGAAGCACAATGGTATAGAGAATAATTTCAATGCGAAAAGATGGGATAAATAACCTCAACGCACAAGGAATGATCTCACCTGATTCCTGTAATGGTAGATGTACTCTGATGTTAACACCACATATATACCCTTCATTATTCTTGCTGGTCCACCCCTGAATTCAAACAAAGAGCTCTCTTTCGAATGATTCTGCAAATAATCTACAGACAAAAACACATGCCTTGATTATATCAATTCATGGAGATGCTGCTTAAGTATAAAATAGGAGTTTAAAACCTGTTCCACTAACCAAAAAGTCTAGAAATAACATTGTTCCTCTGGGAGTCTGTTCCAGAAAGAACATTCTTTCCGAAAAGAAAATGACATTATACATCCGAAAAGTTTGGCAAGCAGAACAGCCAAGTGCATTTAATCTAGTGTATTCTTTCTATATATAATCCCTCCCAGAAACTCTCAACACCCGACACATTGATAACAACAACATCAAATCAAATCCCAGAGACCAGGACCTCAGCCACATGTACAAAATCAAATAAGATCACCACTAAAATAGTTGAAAAATTAAATCATAGAGTGAAAATACAGTTACCAGTACTGCTCTTCTGTAGGAAGCCCACAAACTACAAGTGTCGGTTGAAGGGAAGACTAAATTTTGAACTGAACATGGAAATTATATACCATTAGCATGTGAAATGATTTTTCAGAACATGTGTGTAGATGGCATGTAAAACACACACCATCTATAAAGAAAATTACATTTTAGCTACAAATCAAATAGGTTGGCCTTGAACCTCATCTTCTCTCTCTAGTATGCCACTAAACTTAGCATAAAGATGTTAAACAGAAGGAAGTTTCCGTAGAGGTTTGCTTGCTTCCACTATTGTGCTAGAACAAACATTCTAAAATAACAAATTGAGAAAGGAAAACAATCAGCTATTTCACAACAGACTAATGAGGTGACCAAGAGGAACAATTGAATTGCCTCTATAATTTATGCTTGATATAAGAATGAAATATAATGTTGAGATGGAGAAAAGGTTTATGGTTGACTTGCCACAAACTTCCTTCTTATACTTTCTCTCACTACTACAAATTCGTTATGTTCTTTAGCACTCCAAAGAAATTATGGGAAAAAAGGGTGATTTTTTTGCAGAAACACAAACAACATCTGGTTTAGAGATTTGGAATGGAGAAAAACTTGGTAAGTAAATCATGGTCAATATGTAGATCTAGCAAAGGAGTTCCACCTCTAGCCTTCGTTGCAACCAAAGCATAATGAAAACATTAAGCTCTTGTTGATAGAAAAGTCGTTCCAGTTGTTCACAATCACATAAGAAAGTAATAAAAAATCACGTTAATGTATTACACGAGCCTGATGAAATAAAGCTCAGGAGTCAGGAAGTCGTGTTTCAACTGTAAGGAACAAAATCCTTCAGAAAAATATGGGTACAAAATTAAAAAATATTGACTTACTGGTCCAATAAATGCATACTGTTACTGACAGTGTTTTTAATGAATGCAGGTGATTGAGGAGTCTCTACACGAGATTGGCAAGCATTAGGCCCTTCAACCTGCAACAATGACCGAAACAGAAGCAGAAGCACAGAAACTTAAGTGTGAAAACAAATATTCACCAAATACAGACAATGCAGCTCTATTCACCGGTCAAATAAACCAAAAACATTGAAGCCATCAAACACAAAGATTGTAAATAAAGGGCAAAAATCACAATGTAAAATCTAACAAGGAAAAGTAATAGCAAGGCACAAAAAAGTTTTTAAAACAAATTAACAAACCCTAATCTGCACAGTAAAAAAATAGATCAAGTCTTTAGTTCAGAGATCGAAAAATACAGGAAAATGAAAAGCAAAGAAGGATGAATGCACCAGTAAGCCCAAGAATCAAAAGACGAACAATGATCAGGAAATGATCATAGTACTCTGTCAATAGTAGATCCATTAGTCGCCCAAAAAACAAATGTCATAATAACTAAAAAGAAAATGTGCAGGAGAAAAAGCGATGTCATTATAAAATAATAAAAGAATCTGTGTCTGTAGATCATTTGGTCCAAGCTTTGCCTGCAGCACAAGCAATATGTCATTGCTTTCTTGAAATATTAATCATACATGGACAATAGATAAGTATTGTATTCAGATGTTAGAAGCCACACATAAGCCTTCAACATCTAGCAACAGCAGCACAACCAATTTAAATTAGTAGCAATTGAAAAGTAAGGAAAAAATGGAAAAATTATCCTCTTCCTCTTTTGCATGTGTCTGGGGTCAATAACATTAAAAAGATACAGGTATACACGAATGTTAAGGCAGAACCAGACACTGCTGCCCGGCGCTGGCGAGTCTGCTCTCGGCGAGTCATGCTAGTTGGATGTACGATCGGTTTTTGCATAGTATTTGGCTGCAACATAGCAGGGCAGGGAGCGAATTATATATAGTTGTTTATGGTTTTCATACGAAGGACCCATTCACAAATGCATGAACACCACAACATAAAGCATAAATTTATCTGATTATAAGCTAATACGAAAACACTGTAGAAACGGTCGGAGCAATTAGCATGAGAACCCATGAATGAAAGGTCGGTGGGACGATATGACAGGCCTAATTTCATATAGCATGAAAACAAAAAGTCCAAGTTCAAATCTGCAGACCAGGAACTAAACAGCGGGAGGCTGAATGGAGGGGCCTAAACGACAATTCCAGGAGCAAACCTGGTGTATGGAGGCTGCAGGGCGACGCATAGTCCTTCGCGGTTCGGTATTGGTGAAATCTTCGGAATTCAGTTGGGTTTGGGCTGCATTTGCCCGGCGCTCAAGAATGCGAGCTCGCTCACTACGGGAAACTGATGCTGGCCCCGGGTCGCCCTGCATTTCAGTATGCGGCCTTGGGGTGCCTGAAAATATGGTGCACAAGAAAGAGCAAGGGAATCACCGAAACGGACAGCAAATAATTTGCAGTTGGATATCGTTTTTTTTTAACTACACAGAAACCTCATGTGAGAATTAGCATAAGCCCTTCTAAGAGAAGTGACACCTCACTGAGATCTAAATATCCACAGAGCAGACAACAAGAGCATACTATGGCAAAGCAATAACTTCTACATTATCGTTTCTAAATATCCAGCGAGACCTGAATTTATGGCCAAGCGTAATTTTAGGTGGTTTCTATGTTCCAGAATTACAGTTCTGTTATCGTTTCTAAATATCCGTGCACCGCAGCAGGCGGTGTTCCATGGTACAGCGTCCTATTGGACGACCGTCGGCGAAGGTCTTCCAATCGGGAATGGTATCCAAATACAAAATTGCTGAAAAACAAGGTCTGTAAAGGAAAAAGGAGAATATGGATAACAAAGCCATTGTAGATACTGTGAAGGATATAACACTATCTGCAACCAACATAAGCAGATATGAAAGTGCGCATGTAAGTGTGACCTAAACTAACACAGCCCAATTGGAAACCAACAAATAGAGAACAAAAAATATGCAGGGTTCTCATAAACCTAAAAGTCCAGGTCATTACAAGTGAGGATATCTTGCCATCATTTAAAAGTATTAACAGATGCAGGGCAAAATCCAACCCAACACATAAAACCTCACGAACAGATCCATTTAGATGAAAAGCATGAAGAAAATAAATCCCTAGGTCCAATAAATCATTAAAGCACACAAAAACCAGACAAAAGAACAAACCTGTTGATTTATAGGGAACAGAGCGTCCCTAATCCCCCGGGCAATAGCTATCTTGGGCAGTCGCCACGTCTACGGAGAAGCGTTTAAAAAGTAAGAATTAACGAACAAAAAAATATTGACACAACAACGCAGAAACCGTTTAAAGATTTCAAGGGTTACATTCAGATTGCTGCACGGACAAGATGAAGGCCGCGGATGTGGGGGCTGCGGCGACTGAACGGACAGGACGCGTCCCACCAAATTACAGTGTAAGAAGACGAAAGAATCACAAAATTTGTCCCCAATTCCGAAACCCCCAACCAATAACCCTAAATTTTCTTCAAAAAAAAGTCTTACCCTAACGACCTACGGAGACGATGGGCAGGGACGAGAGGTGCTGCAGCGAACGACTCGCCGGGATGCAGCGGTTCTGCCCGGATGGATTTACACGCGACGATGGAAGGGGGACCGGGCTGTGAAACGCAACAGGGCGAGAACGAAGGCGCAATTGGTGGAGGCACTCCCGGAGGGAAAAATGGAGAGATTGGGTGGGGATTGGGCAAAAGATAATTCGGAATTGAGGGAACTGAATTGCGCTGGGGTCGGGAAGTGTCATTCAATATTTTAACCTATCCAAGCACTGTTACACTGTAGATTCATTTTACTGTAGCAACCTGAGTACTGTGGCAAATTGTAAGGCATTTATAAATATAAGATATATATATACTAATGTTGGAAGAAAGATTAAAATATGTTTGAGATAGTAAAGTATGGCCCTCCATATATAAATACTACTCCCTCCGTCCCGCTATACTTGTTCTGTTTGACTTTTTGGCACTGTTCATTGTTTAACTTTGACTTAATGTTATTGCATGTATATATTTGAAAAAATAGTCGAGTTGGATCTTGTTAGAATCGTAAAATCATGTAGTTTTAGAATATATACTTTATATAATTTTTGGTTGTACATATTTTGAGATATAAACGATTGAAAATTTGTATTGGATTGTGTGAAGAAATGAAACAAGACAAGTTAAATGGGACAGAGGAAGTATATACTAACATTATTTGCATATGGCCGAAGAGATAGTAATTATTATATTTACTGTATCATTTATTATGTATTATATTCCACAATAATACAAAAATCCAATATATTTTAGAATTCTTGTCCTTTACAGTTTCATTTAAAAAATCCAACTTGGATTGGATACAAGCTTTGAAAAAAATATATATCTAAATATATATATACGCATACACTATTCATGGTAACGTAGTATGACCATACTACCCTCATCAACTTTATTTTATTTCGTCTTGCCATTGGACCATCTGCCACTGATTGAAACCCAGGCTCTCGCCCACGCCGTTTGCAAATTTGCTTCACGCCGCCGGTCTTACAACCGTGCCATTTAATTGCAGCCCTACTTACCTTTTCTGGTACCAACTCTTCTTCTCTGGAGCCACGGATCCCGCTTGGCCCGGTTTCAGTTCCATCCGAAGGCCCTGTGTTGCGTAGGGCTTCATCCGTCGTGCTCCATAGGCTCGTCTCCGACAGGCCTTCGTCTCTGCCCGGCGGGGGTTGTTGGGCTTATGCCTTGCTGCCCACGTACGCTCGGCCGCGTTGCTAAGCGGCCATCAACGCCGATGCCCTCTCTACCGTCGTCCGTGTCAACTTCTTTATTCTCTTTCGATTCGACTTCTTCCATCCGTCTGCAGCCTGAGGAGCTTTCCGTTGCGGTACCGTAGCGCCGCCGCCTCAGCCAGTGGCTGGGGATTCATGGTCAGGTTCCGTTCAATCTTGTTTTTCGATTTCGATTGTACAATTTCTGCTTCATTTGTGGGTCTCAGCCTTTTGCTTCACTGTTGCTTGGGTTTGCTGATTTTGCTTTCGTGCTTTGTCTTCTAAATTTTTCTGACTTTGGAGGTAATTGTCAATTATGTTGGTGGTTCCTTTTGCGCTTAGGTTTCAGATGGAGGAGATGGTCTATATATTTTTCCTCAGGAATATCGGTCAAGGTTCTCTGCCAAGTCTTTGAGGATTAAGATTGAATCCTTGCTGGAAAAGGGGAAGGTATTGAAGCTTAAAAATTTGTTTGTTTTCTTCTGATTATGCCTTGGTATTTTCGATTGTAATGAAAATATCTTGTTCCCAAATCGCAGCTGCATATCTCGTGAAGGGGGTCCTTTGGTACGACACTGATTACATTTATTGTTGTATATACTGCTATAATTGCTATAATCTAAAGTACCAGGCACGCATCTTAAACTTTACATGTTGCGATGTTTATAATCGACTTTGGAGTTGAAATTTTTTCCCACGCATCTTTGTTGCAGGGAGGAAGATGGTTGTGGAAGACGATGAAGATCTTATGGTTCTGGTACTTTTTTAGTTCAGTCCGACTGATTTATTGTGGTTAGTGCTTTTTTACGTGATATATCTGTACATGAACCGAAAAGGCATTTATAAGTTGGGAAAATTTCTGGACTTCTAAGCTTGTACGAAGCAATGTTTTATAGTAGTGTCATAGTATTAGTTTGCTCCACATTGATTCTTTTTATATGCATGTGAAAGAACCAATTCCTATTAATCAGAGAATTCCAACCCTCTCATTTTGTTAAAAAATGTCTTTCTATTCCATCACTGTTGTTTCTCCCTGCTTGTGCAATTCATTAGATGAATGGGCAAAAAAAGTTATGGTTGTTTATGCTTTCCTTTGCCCTTTCCATTGCCTGTGCTTTCGGAAGTTAGATTATTTGTGTGTATCTTTTGAAACAATTGAGGATCTGTTTGGTTTACCTATTGTTGCTAAATCTTAATTACTCATGTTTTCTTGAATGTATCTGGAACTGTTTGCACACTTATTGATCTAATTCCATGTCATTTTGATATCCTGGTATTTGTCTAGATAAGAATTTGTCTACTACATGTTTACTTAGGTTTGTCTTAAATAGCCTTCTACATGTTTGTTCAGATGCCAAAAAAAGTTTCACCTTGTTTATTTACTTTCTAGATTTACCACTTGTAATTGTTAGATAATTGCTACGGTTGTGCGAATTTCTGGTTGCCTTTGATGCATCCGGATTTTCCCACCTGCAATGTTCGTCCATCATTTTTTGCCATGGCGTTGTCCACTAGACAAAGCTCACTGCACATTATGTTAGGTCCTCATTTGCCTTTGTTACTCTATTCCTAATTCCTTGCTTATCATATTTAAACATTTTTCAACTATCCCTCCAAACATAAACTATACCAGAAATATATGGTAATATTTAGGTCTTTATTATTATTATTATTATTATTATTATTATTATTATTATTATTAAAAAAAGGATGGATACATTTGCAAATATATATCTAAATATATACGTACTATCTGCATTATTGTTCAAATTTAACATTGAACAGGCCCTTGATGTTTTAGCTCAAATTTATGTTTTGGATTTGATGTGACTATATTATTGTTCTTGTCACCATTCCAAACATCCTTGATTGTTTATTATAAGTGAAGAAGCGTTCCTACGCAGTTTTGATCCTGCAATTTCAGTTGTTTACCTTGTATCCTCTCTTATTTTTACAAAGAAATTCAAACCAATTGTTTGTCTTCGTATTTTGGTTATTGAACGAAAATTATGAATACTATAATCTATCATTTAGTTAGCGGTTAGTGATGTTAATAGAGAATAAACAGATCTGCATTCCTTATTTATGTTATTTTTGTGTACATTGCAAGAAAGTGTCAATTTTACCTTTAAAATGCAATTGCAGGTTGAGCGAATCCCTCACACAATTTCCTGATGAACAGGCTGCTTTCGCACTATCTCGCGGTGGACATGGAATCTGTTTTGGATTCCAAACAAAAGTGGGTATTTGTAATCATTCTTTTAGGTGGGTCATTTTCTTCTGAAGAATTTATTCTCTTTTTTTTAGGCCTTTAATTTTTTAAATCAAGAAATTGGGGATTTAGAGTTGGGGATTGATCTTAACAGCAAAGGTATGCAGTAGCCTTTTCAAATCTCATGTGTTCTTGGAGGAGGGAAATGAGGTGAGTGAACAAATTGCATTCTTAATTCTTTTGAGGCACAAAGTGTGTTTTATGGAGCAGAATAGGGAGGGAAATACATTAGTTTGGATAATCTTTAAATGGGTTTTGGTTTGATTCACCAAGTTGTATTGCAATGTGAATGGCTGATATGCAGACTTGGTCTCCTGGAAAGTGACACTGAGCTGGTAAACTCTATCATTCAATGTACTATTTAGACGATCCCAGAAGTTTTTTTTGTCGTGTTTACTTTGACAATTTCTTGACCCCATTGAATGAAATTGTGTTCTTATGATGTTTTTGTGTTTACGCCATTAGAGCCCTCAAGAGAGGGGCACATTTGTTGAAGTATGGGCGGAGAGGAAAGCCCAAGTTTTGCCCCTTTCGGCTTTCTTCGATTAGTGCTTTCTGCGTTCAAGCCGAGATTTATACATTGCTAAGAGTTCATTTGATATGTGAAAATTAGATATTTAATGAATTAAGGAGTAAAGCTGTGTTCAATGAGACTGTAGTTTGAAATATGCATTTCTAAAAGTACTACTAAAGATAGAGGCTTTAAATCCATTTAGTCAATTAAGATCATGCTACTTTCTTGTCGAATAATCTTTCCAACATCAATAAGATTAATTGCTAGAGGGAATTATCATAGAGAATATAAGTTATGCTATCTGTTTGTACATATATCCACAATGAATGGAGCCTTGTTTCGATATACTTCTAAAGACCTTTCCTAAATGGCAAATGTGAACTAACTTTCCAGGATGAGTCTAGCCTGATATGGTATGATGGAAGAGAAGAGAATCAGCTTGAACCACCGTGTGGAAAGTATTGCTTGTTAATTTTGATGTTTCCGAATTCGAATTTTGTTGTTTGCTTGTTTCTGAGTTGATAATGAAAGGAGGGGTAAGGTGCGGTCAACTATTCGGCCGGAGAGCCGTGAAGCAACATTATGCCATTTAAAGCATTGATCCAGGACATTTTGCATGAGTTGAAATGAGTCGTAGAGCTATGTAGCTACATTTGACTATGCGACAATGACTACTAAAATATCAAATTCATCCTAACATGCGCAGCGTAGCGCGCACATGACGAGTACTAGTATATATATATATATACTAATGTTGGAAGAAAGATTAAAATATGTTTGAGATAGTAAAGTATGACCCTCCATATATAAATATATACTAACATTATTTGCATATGGCCGAAGAGATAGTAATTATTATATTTACTGTATCATTTATTATGTATTATATTCCACAATAATACAAAAATCCAATATATTTTAGAATTCTTGTCCTTTACAGTTTCATTTAAAAAATCCAACTTGGATTGGATACAATACAAGCTTTGCAAAAAAAAAAAAAAAAATGGATACAACCCCAATATAATTTTTTTTCTAAAGAGTCTATACAAGCTAAGAAAAAAATAAGAGGCTGGTAGAGAATTGAATTTACATCCTAAAGATTGAAAATCAGGAGGTCAAGTTCTCATCCTTATTATAATAAGCTGGAGGTTTAAATAATCAAGTAGATATAAATTACTAAGTGAGTCTAAAATGAAAATGATAATTAAATTTTGTTTTTAAATGGCAAGTGTTTTGTTTACATCATTCCAAATTTAGGGTCTGTTATTCACGTAGAATTATAGCTGTGAACTAGAATTTTAGGAAGTGATAACTGTAGAAATCAATTTTATGTAAGTGTTTGGAACAACTAATTCTAGTTGTCCTAAAACTTATACTCCCTCCGTTTTTTTAAGTTCACCATTAGCATAGTAGATACTATTCATTGAGTAACTTTAATTTAACTTTTTCATATAGTTATATAAGATAAAACATAGTCAAGTGAGATCTTGTTGGATTCGTCTAATCACGTAGTTTTAGAATATCAAACTTTTATAATTTTTACTTATATATAATATGAGATATTGATGATTGAAAATGTGCATTGGATTGCGTGCAGTGCAGGATGGGTGAAGTTAAAAAAAAACGGAGGGAGTAAATAAATATTCGTTTCATATATAACTAATTAAATAGACAATTTGTGTGGTTTGCGCTCTCACACACCTTTGCCAACATATAAGTGTCAATGTTTAAATTAAAAGAAACTATTTAAATAGGCGGATTCATTGGATTAGTAGGCGGTTTTTTGGGCTAAAAATGTAAGTGGACTTAAATAATTGGCCGCTCCTTTCAAAGGCTACCTAAGATACCTTTTATTTGTAGAGTCAGCCTTTAAAACCCAGTTTAAGATGATTTAATAAATTTTTTAGGCCAATACAAGGATGCGATTTTATTTTTGAGCCACCTTTTATTGATATTATGAATTTCGGCCATGACAAGGCATTTGGGCCAAATATAAGGTCAACTTGACCAAGTCAACGCTAAAATGGGCCACGTTTTGGCCACTCATGGCCCGATGGATAGAAAGTGAAAATGATCTTCTTGTAGTGGTCTGTTTGATACTTACTTCATTCCTTAATAATTGACACGTTGAGAGTTTTGTAACTGTTCATAGAGTAACTTTGATTCGACTTTTTAACACAATTATACAAGATAAAATATAGTCAAGTGAGATCTTGTTGGATTCGTCTAATCGCATAGATTCGGAATATCAAATGTTTATAATTTTTAGTTGTATAAAATTTGAGTTATTAAGGATTAAAAATGTGTATTGGATTACGTGAAATGTGGGTCCGTGGCAAATATTAAGGAACGAAGGAAGTATTTTTTTGGTAATTAAAATAACGGAAAATTGCAGTTTAATACCCCACTGTCAAAATACTGAGAGTGTAGTATCCCTATACTATTATACTTCAATTGAGATACCTCCCCAACAATTTCGAATTTGTTACAAAATTACTTTCTGCAAAAAGACCACCATGCCCCTGAAGCAAAGACAGAGTTCAAAAACCAATGGAGGGCAGCCTGGTCTTTTCAACTTTATATCTTGTCTCCACTCCTCGGTTTTGAAACTGCCTGTCGAAGGAGTTAATACTCCACCCACGTTCGCCACCACCGCCGGAGGAGTTGAGGAAGCAATCGGTTTAAGTTTCGGACTCCATTTCGTGCGTTCGTTTGCGGCTTCGTTGGAGAATCGAAGAGTACAACACGGGGCGTCAGTAAGTACAATCGAAGAGGAAGTGAAGAGTTTTGAAGGTTGATCGATTTCGATTCTTCAAAGGTAAGAAAATCCGAATTGATTCCGAATTAGGTGTTTACATTCTGCAATGTGATTCCATTGATGTTTAGGGTTGAAGGTTTGTTTTGTGCTTGCGGTTTTGACACCATTATGGTATTTTGAGAATGGGTTTTTGGTAGGGATTGACATTGGTTGTATGCTTTCAAAGTAGAGAGTTTACGCGGTTGGGGTGTTTTGAGAAAGGGGTTTTCGTAGAGGGTTGAGGGGGGGTTGCGAATTGCCATTTTTTACTGGTAAAGCATGAAAGTGCTTGTATTTGTTGATTATTTGCTGCGGTTTGGGTAACTTACATGAAATATTTTTTGCGACACCACGATTCACGTCACAATACACTTATGTTTGTTGTAGTTTTTGAGATACCACAGAGATTCATGAACTACACCACTGTTTTGCGGATGAATTTGTACAAATTGGGGAATAAAAATGGCTAGGGTTGGTTTTCGGATGGTTTTTGAGATACCACAGTGTTTGTGGAATACACCATTGTTATTGGACTTGATTTTGTGAATCTTTGTGAATTGAATAGAGATGAGTATGTTTGATTTTGGTGTGTGTGTTTCGATAGCAGTGATTCTAGTGAATATTAGAATATTTTTGGCATGGTTTTGTCCACTCCGTTGAATAGAAAATAATAATAATGTTGCATATGGTGTTTTGGGAATTAAGAGTAATATGTTTTGGTGTCACTTTATTTTACCATCTGTGTTTTGAATGACTTGTCCATTGTTCTAAAAGTGTAGTATCGTTCATTATCTTGTCCAGTACTCCATGTTATGTTCGTCGAAATAGTGATGATTAGTGGATTTGGCAGGCAACGAACGAATGGCACCGAGAATGAAAGGAGCTGTTAGGAAAGAGATGAAGAAGGGAATGAAGAAGGGGGCAGACGGTGGGGCAGATATAACTGCCAGTTGCAGCCTTAACGTGCTGCATGATGCCATGGCAGACATTAAGAGTAGAATTACGGAGCAACAGAAAAAAGCCATACAGATGACGCCTTTCTATCATTTTTCAAAGGTGGAAGCACAATATCAAAGCAAGACCAGGCTCCAATCGCTTTTGGAGCGATTCGACGCTGAGAGGTGCGCATTTCAGTTCGGGGAGGGATTTTACTTGCCCTTCAAGTCGTGGGAATTTTCTGTGGTGTTGGGACTCCAACACACAGGTTTGTACGTGAACCCCGACTGTGAGCAAAAGTCATCCTTCAAGCGCAAGTATTTTGGAAAGAAAGGCGGACAGCTGAAGAGGGATGATGTCGTCGATTTGATGCAGCAGTTGGCGGGGATGGAACATATAAAGATTTTGCAAGGGCGTTTGTTCTGGTTGTGTTTAGTAGTCTTCTATTTCCAACATCCTCCCTGAGACTACCAGAATTTCTTGTCCACCACATGGACAAACTGCACAGACTCGATGAATATAGTTGGGGGGAGGCAGCGTTTGATTTTGTTGTGGATTCAATGAGACGATGTGCGGAAGGGAAGATATATGTGGACGGATGCACGGCTGGTGTTCTGGTAAGTTCATACTAGTACTATAAAATGCAAGGCATGGTGTACCAAAAGGCAACATACATATGCTTAGAAAACACTATACCTACCCATCCATAATACCATTCTCATTTTTGGGTGAACTGTAACCACGTGAAATTGTGGTTGTGCAGGGATGGTTCTACGAAAGATTTCCACGAATGGCAAAAGCCATAGCCGAGCCGGTCATCCCGTGATTTCTTAGGTGGCAGGAGAGACACGGATGTTTGCATGAATGTCGGGCTGTTCTCCTCAGATTGAGGGCAAGCGAAGCACGGAAATTTGAGATAACTAGGCGGGAGAAGAAATTTGTGACCCAGGTGGTGCCCACCCCAGAGGGTTCGCGGTGATCATGGAGGTTGATGGGCTCGCAGACGAGATACCCCGTAAGAAGAAGACACCAAAGCGCCTACTGAAAAAGAAGGTTGTGGAGAAAAAGAAATTCGAGGACGAGAGAGTGGAAATGACTGCGGCGATAGAGGTACAGTGAACATTTTATTGAAATTGTAGGTGTTTTGTTAAAGTGTTGTCATAGCATTGCTGGTTGGTATATATTTATGATCACTGTTGTACTATTGGCCTTTTGGTTGCTCTGGTATATTATTCATCCACAATGTCATTGACTGTGTATTCGAGTGCTGTTCATGTGTTTACACTAACACAGGATGAAGCAAGTGGAGAGGACGTACAGGAGATTGGAAGTGATGAAACGGAAAGCACGGAGATTGGATCAGATAGCAAGAGCGAGGGTAGCGAGCAGGCATCACGAGGCTGCTTCGGGTAGCGAGTACGAGGTGGATGACTCTGGCCAATCCCAATCAGGCAACGACGAGGTCATTTCGGCGGCAAGCGAGGATGAGGGTTCGGAAGACTCGTACGACATGGCGGTCCGAGGTCCGACGGCTACCGTAGTGGAAAAAGGTATTGTTGTGAATAATTCATTAATCCAATAATGTACCATAAAGTTGCTCACCCTTAATCCCCTGATTACAGTGGCTCTGCCGGCGAAACGGAAGGCAAGCACCCGCATTTCGTCGCCTGCAACTCGCAACGTTAAGCCGCGTGTTAATCGAAAGCTGGATATGAAGTCACCTGTGGGAAAAAATCAAAAGAAGAAGGTAAGTATAACTATGGTATTATGTCTCAATAGAGTGGTGTGTTTATGCTTTTACTACGGTGCATAGAATAATGGACAGGACAAAGCCGATGAGGTGAAGAAGTGCAAAGATATGGAGATCCGAGAGAAGTACGCCGGTAAGAGGGGCTATGCAGGAAGGCTTTCTTTGTCGGAAGCGAATCGGGAGACGATTGAGCGGCTCATCGATGTTATAGATGAGTGGTATATTGAGTGTTTTTTGGTATTACATGTTTACAGATATAGTATAGTTCACCTTTGATCTATGGTGCGTTATTTAATAATCTGTAGCCCTTTCCTGTATAGCATCAAGTTTCTGGAGCCAGGGAATATATGCCGTCGAACCATCGGGTGTGGTACTCCTTCTGTTCAACGACGCTGTGTGCAATGACTTAGTGGGTTGTTGGGCCGCGTATTTGTGTGGTCAAAGTTATTAGGCTGCATATGATGTTCAGACAAGGGTGGCATTCCTTAGCCCGTACACGACGGTACGATTTGAGTTTAATAAATAACTTGTATCCTTTCTGGCATCATTGAATTTGTTAACCTATAGTTGTTTCGTTCGGCAAGCAGTCGAATATTCTACAGCTGATGAGCGATGCCTCTAAAAAGGCCACCCTAACTGGAAGGCAGTATGACAAACTTTGGATGGATATGTTGCTACCGGGAAAGAGAGAATTCGATGTGATGGACAAGGAGTTTAAGGAGGGGTTGGATTATGTTTTGGTGCCCGTGACCTTCTCGTTTCATTGGTTTCTCATTGTGTTGGACTTGAATGCGAAGGAGGTTGTGGTATACAATTCAATGTGGGCTCAGCGATATAACATGGCAATACTCAGAGTGGTAAGTATAGTGCATTTTCACACTGTCTGTAGTGTTTGTGCACTTTCACACAATCCTATAGTATAGTGCATTTTCACACTGTCTGAGGTGTTTGTGTTTTGAAGCTATGCTGTTTTATTGTATGCATAGGCAAATTTCTTGCGGTGGTATTTCATCCAAAGGCATGATTTGGATTTCGATCCTCACATTGTGAATCGGAAGACATGTAGGCAGAAGTCGGAGACCTCGGTTGACTGTGGCGTACATGTTATGTGGTGGATGGAGGCTTTTGTGCGCGATACCAAGGCTTTTTGGGATACGGAGGCCACTGCCGATATCAAAGCATATCGTTCTCGGGTGGCACTCCAATTGATTGTTGACGGGAACCGAGCTGCTGAGGAGCAGGCGAAAGATGCCGTTCAGGCCACGGAGAAAGAGACGGTGAAGGAGAAGGAAATTGAGGCTGCTCCAGTGACGGACCATGCGGCCACGAAGGGGACAGAGAATGAGGCAGCACCAGTGACGGACCACGTGGCCAAGAAGGGGACAGAGATTGAGCCAGCACCAGTGACGGATCACGCGGCCGAGAAGGGGACAGATAAGGAGGCAGTACCAGTGACGGACCAGGTGGCCGACAAGGGGACGGAGAAGGAGGCAGCACCAGTGACGGATCAGGCGGCCGACAAGGGGACGAGAAATGCTGCAAATACTGATGAAACCACTGTTGATGGGACCAACACCAACCTTACACTGGTGGCTGATACTGTCCATAGCAATCCAGACACCACCCCCCTTCAGGCGGCTGCCCCGAGCACCTCGCACGTTGATCCACCCCCAGTCACATGGCTGCACCTACAGCTTCTCGTGTCATTGATCCGGTCCCAGTGCACAGTGTTGTCCCCACCCCGGACACCACCCCCCTTCAGGCGGCTGTCCCGAGCACTTCGCACGTTGATCCACCCCCAGTCAACACGGCTGCACCCACCCTTCTCGTGTCATTGATCCGGTCCCGGTGCATAGTGCTGTCCCCACTCCGGACATCCCCGTTCACCCTGATACGCTCCAAGTGCATGCTCTGGTCCCTCTCCGCATTGTCGACACATCGGCCATACTTGGTTTGCCAGTGGACCAAAAAAATCCCACAGCTACCCTTGATCCCATTGCTACAGTGACAATGGCCGGTGCTCCTCCCGTTGGTACTGATGTGCAAAGTGCTGTGTAGGGTGGTGCCCCCTTTGACAGTCTGGTGTTTCTGCTTTCACTGCCGATATTCCAAGTCCAATGGACATTGATGCTGACAATGTGGCTGACCCCACGACTTGAACTGTTATGATGTTTCTACTTTTGGATTTGTTGTTGGTTTGAGATGGAGTTTAACTGTTATGGATGCTGCAGGATTGTCGTGTTTGGTTGTTTGGTCGTGTTTGTTGTTTGGTCGTTTATCGTATTTAGTTTTATCTGGTACTTCAGGGATATGTACTAATTGGTATTTCACCATTTCGCGTTAATCTTATGGGATGACGTCATGATCGAATGTATACCACTGTTCGAATGCTTCAATACTAAAGTTATGTGGAAACAAAAAGCGTGCGACCAATCCGACAATTTATTTGGCCATTACATGAATTACCCACGCAAATACAAGCACAACACAACATATTTTCCAATACATTTCCCCACCACCAGCTTCAAGGGCGGCGTTCATATCACCACCACCACCTTCGTTGGTGGCGTGCATTTCACCACCATCACCTTCGTTGGTGGCGTGCAGCGGGCTTATTCCTTCCATAACCGAGCCGGTTGACATATGCACACCACGACTTGGATCTACGGAGTTCGTTTGGATGTCTTCTTGTGTGGGATCGTGTGTATTCGCAATAGGTACAAAATGCGCACTGATTGGTGTGACCCAACCTACAAATACGCACCTTTCGTGGCGAAGACAAGAGTAGTACAGCTTGCCCTCATTCCTGTTTACCGTTGAGTCGACAATGCGAATGTCAGCCCTGTGACCGCATTCACATGGTATGCCGCGCGGAAACCGTAAATCCATAGTATCTAGTGTGTGTCGATCGGCCGCCACTCTTCCAGCTGTGTTTTGAGAATTCCTCCCTCTATACTCCATTGCATCTGGATTTAGAATGCTAAAGGCAAAAAAAATGTTAGAGTGTTAGAATTGGATGACATAAAGATTGGGATAGGTTATATAGAGATTGGATGCTTTGGAGACCGGTCATGAGGGGTCAAAATTGGGAAGTGTGAGAATGACATAAAGTTACTTTTCAGAGATTCTTCTCTGTACTTAGCAGATTGCCTACAACAGATGAAGTCATGAATTGATGGTTGGTGGTCCCATCTGTACTAATTGAGGGGAAATCCATTGAAACAATACCGTCCCTTCATTTGGTACCAACCTTTCATTAAGATAGCACCATACATGACGAATAGGAATATTACTATGATTGCTACTGATTCGTTGTGGTCCGAACTATATTTGCACTTTAATTTACACTCATAACGCATCCATATGATTGATTATGTTGAATGAAGCACGAACAAGCTTCATTAACACATTCCCCCAACCCTATGTGCCACAATTGTGCATCCAAACATTATGTGAGTAAGGTTCAAACATAATGGTGCTATGTCCAAGCAGAGGAGTACATCACAAGAACAATGTCCAGTGTAGTCCAAGTCCTTGTGTGGTGTGTTGTAGGGTAACCACACAGTCCTATGTACTAAGTTGTTGATTTGAGCTCGTTCATGGCATCCAAGCACTTTAATTTACACTCATAACGCATCCATATGATTGATTATGTTGAATGAAGCACGAACAAGCTTCATTAACACATTCCCCCAACCCTATGTGCCACAATTGTGCATCCAAACATTATATGAGTAAGGTTCAAACATAATGGTGCTATCTCCAAGCAGAGGAGTACATCACAAGAACAATGTCCCATGTAGTCCAAGTCTTTGTGTGGTGTGTTGTAGGGTAACCACACAGTCCTATGTACTAAGTTGTTGATTGAGCTCGTTCATGGCATCCAAGCACTTTAATTTACACTCATAACGCATCCATATGATTGATTATGTTGAATGAAGCACGAACAAGCTTCATTAACACATTGCCCCAACCTTATGTGCCACAATTGTGCATCCAAACATTATGTGAGTAAGGTTCAAACATAATTGTGCTATCTCCAAACAGAGGAGTACATCACAAGAACAATGTCCAGTGTAGTCCAAGTCCTTGTGTGGTGTGTTGTCACAGTCCTATGTACTAAGTTGTTGATTTGAGCTCGTTCATGGCATCCAAGCACTTTAATTTACACTCATAACGCATCCATATGATTGATTATGTTGAATGAAGCACGAACAAGCTTCATTAACACATTTCCCCAACCCTATATGCCACAATTGTGTATCCAAATATTATGTGAGTAAGGTTCAAACATAATGGTGCTATCAAATTATGAAGTTCATGCAGCAACATCGAATAAGAAGCCATCCATAATAAATAAGAACCTGCAAAAGTTACTTCTTTGCATTTACATGGTATCACGTATTGAAACCATCCTTACGAAGGATCGTTTCATAAACTGAAACCATATACAAAAATACCACCTATCAAGTCAAAGCTGTACCAGACATGTTTAAAAAAAAATATTACATGCCAATATGTGGTATACCACAGTGTCTGAGCAATCAGCACCAAAGTGACACAGCTGTGTCGTGTGGTCAAAAATATCAAAAATGTGTCGGTATGCGTCCTTTCAACTGGGTCACTGAACACCAGTGTACCGGTGTGCTTCCTTGCAGGTCGTTCTGTTATGCCCACCCCTTCGGCACAACCCGCATCTTCCCCTGCTCGTCTCGGTCTGGGTCGTGTCTTTCTTTGCCCCGACTGCACGCGAACATCTGGAGGCAGCACGAACTCCTCCTCAATGCCACCGCCCACGTTATCACTTTCCATCAACATAGGATAGATCACCCCGTCGTACGTTGTCCTGTAGTATTCAACAGTGTAAAACGGATCGCAGTAATCGTGAATATTACATTGCATTTGATTGATGGCTGCGCACCCGTGCTTGCATGGGGATCCTTAATAACTGCCAGTACCCGCAAGTACAGGTCATCCGATCCACATCCACAGAATGTATTATACCATGGTCACGAACCTCAAACAACGAACCCGCCACTCGCTGCAAATCCATTTCACCGGACGCATAGTAAGACCTGTTCAGTTTTTTTGCTGGTTCCGGACACAGTTTTCCAGTCATCCGATCTAATGCCTCTCGCTTCTCGTTCATCATCTTCATGATCTTCGACCGTATTTTATCAAGCATTGCAAATGGCGGCAGGTGTCTGGCCTTTTTGATCCAGGCATTCCAACTTTCAACAAGATTCGTGTTCATTACACCCCATTTGTTCCCCGGGGAAACTGAATTCGCCCATTGACGAGGATCCGCATTTTCAAGCCATGCAGATGAAGCAGACATTGCTTGAAGTATGGAATTCAGGTGCCGGATCATCTCGTCGTAAGTTGCCGCGTATGCAGCAGCCTTGAAGACCCCTGTCCAGTAATTTTTGTCCTTGTACGGGTACTTGCTCAACACCTGTCATCCGTAAAAAATGTAATGAACAGATGTCCTCCTGGTACCATTATGCCTTTCAAACTATACCGCACTACACTGACAGTATACTATAACATACATAACAAACTATTACCTCCTTTTTGAAATTCTCCACAAGGTGTCGAACGCATACTGCATGATTGCTCCCAGTGAACACATTTGGAATAGCTTTCATCAAACCGGAGTTTCGGCCACTGAAAAACATCCACCCGCCCCACGACACCCGTTCATTGCCCCCCTCAATTACGTCCTTTAGCTTCATGCAGAACCATTGTCAGTTCTCATCCGTCTCCCCATCGACAACTAATACAGCACACCCACAATGACAAACACAACATATGTTTTCACATATAACAACATGGTTAGCACAATAAACAACGACCCTTAATCCATACAACAACAACGTTCATATGTATCAACACCAAACATTGTACCTGCAAATGCTATTGTAATAAATCCACCCTCCGCATCTTTCCCCACAGCGGCCAATACCTGGCCTTTCCACTTAGTTTTGATATGGGTTCCGTCGAGCTCGACACCCTCTCCTGAAACCATCTACGCAAGCTGCAATTGCTATGAAGACCCTCCTAAATTTTTTGGTACCTTCAACAATCTTTAAATTCGCAATACTCCCAGGGTTCGACGCTAGTAGCCTGTTGCAAAATACCCGTATTTTGTCAAATGAGTAGTAATCGTCCCCATGAAATTCCTTCATCGCCACCTCCCTCCCGTTCCATGCCGTACGATAGCAGATATCGACTTTGAACGCTGCACGAATAGCATCCACTGCATGGTTCGGAGTATAGTGCGGGTTGATAATGGCCAGAAATGTCCATTATTTTCAATCCATTTCCGTGCCTGAAACGGGTATTTGATCGCATTCCGGTCTTATATTAAATAAGAAAGCAGTTGAATTGGACTGATTTATGCATAATTGTAAAAATAATAAGCTGGTATGAAAAATGCATAAATATGTAATTTTATTACACATTTATGTTAGAAAAATCCAAAAATATGAGAAAAAGAAAAGAAAAGGAAAAGGAATGAAAAAGATGGGCAAAATAATAAATCAGCCCACAAAAAATAAAAAAGATGGGAAAAGAAAAAAAGGCCCACAAAAATGCAAATTCGGCCCATCTGGTCCAACTAGACAGTGTCTGGAGCATGCCAGTCGCTAGACCCCTGTCGAGAAACATGGTCTCGCGACAGGGGGTGTCTAGCGACACAACAACCAACAGAAGAGAAGGCCAGTCCAGGAATACCGTGTTGCTAGACCCATGGCGCGAAGCATAGTCTCGCGACAGGGGAGTGTTCCGCGACACAAGACTCAAATGAAGAAGGAGCCATGTCCTTAGACTCCTGTCGCTAGACCCGTGGCGCGAAGCATGGTTTCGCGACAGGGGTACGGCTGGCGACACAGAAGCAAGAAATGAAGAGAACCAAGACCCAGTCGTGAAGCCTTGCGCCATGCAGCCTCGTCTCGCGCCACATCGCGTGATCCCGCGACACGGCTGTGATGTGTGTGATGTCTTGCGACACAATGGGCCTCAGATCAAAGCCCATGGGCCTAGGGTTTTATCTCTATAAATATGAGGTGATCCCCTTGTGCTCAGCAGTGAAAAGTTCATTTTCCTTGAAGACATCTTGGAGAGCTCAGTTTTAGGTAGTTCTTAGTTTATGTTTATTTTTTTTTGTATTATTTAAATTCTGCCTTATCTTAGCATAGTTTAGCTTTAATTTGATGTTGGTTTTACTGTTTCAGTAGTCTAGGTAGCCAGTTCTTTCCATTTTTCTCTTGTTTAGAACGTGTTTTAGGGTTTATAATATCCAACTTAATGGGTACTATCAAACCCATTAATAAATGGGAAAATATTCTTCAAGATGTGTCCCACAATCATGAAATGGGTTTCACACCCTATGGATTTACTGCTTTCATTTTTCTTTCGGGTCATTTGACCTTTATTTTCTCCATTTTATGTTTACTGCCCTTATTTTTGTGGATAATGTTTCATGGATGTGTGTGATCAAACCCTAGATTAGGACCATGCTCTATTTTAAATATTGTTTTAGTTAGATTTATATTTTTGTTCAAGCATGTTTTTATTAGATTCACATTATGTTTGATTATTTTTTAGCTTAGAATCACTTTTTGATCTGAAATAGGCTGAGATCACGCACAATGCATGCTATTGTTCCTTTTTCTGACTTGTGTCCTGAACCATACCCATGTCGCCAACCTTTCCTATCGCGAGACCACGTCTAGCGAGAGGAAGACAGTCCCGCGACATGGGTGCTTTAGGATACTTGTTTCATAATTTTTAACCCCTCAGTCGTGAGGCAATCCTTTCGTGAACCCACGGTTCACGACACAATTTTCTGTCTAGCGACTGAGGAACCAAAACCCATGCATATTTCACTGGAAAGGCTCCTGTCGCGAGACTCCTGTCGCGAACCGTGACACTTTTTAGTCTCGAGACAGGAAATTATTCCTTAGCAAATTTTTGAAATCCCTAGTCGTTAGACCATCCTGTCGCGAGACCACGCGGCACACTTTTGAGTTTCGCGACTGGGAACCCAATCCTTAGAAAATTTTTAGAAAACCTCATGTCGCCAGACTCCTGTCGCGAGACCACGTCTCGTGACACAATTTTTGGTCTAGCGACATGAAGCCATCATCATGCAAAAATTTCTAAAACTTAACCTGTCGCGATACTCATGGCGCGACCTAGGTTCGCGACACAATTTATAGTATCACGACTGGCGTGTAATACCCGAGCATTTTGCAACATAAAATTAATAAATAAATAAAATAAATAAATAAAACAAATAAATAAATTAAATAAATAAATAAACAATAAACAAAACAATAACAATAAATAAATATAATAAATGAATAAACATAATACATAGACAAGGAAATGAGAAATCGAATTTAATTTAAGAAGGAATTAAATTTCCAATACCCGTAAAGCCAAAGATAAAATTAATCAAATAAATTGTATAAGTACACCCGACACTAATAGACTCGAGAATTCGAGACCAATATTAAATCTAGACCCGAGTAAGAATTTAGATAGGAACTAGGAGCCCGGAAATATCCCGGGAATCCGAATCCGAGAACATGGAGGGATAGAAGTCCGAAAGAGAGGAGAAAATGCCCGACGGATCGCACGACCCGCCGGACTGAAGTCCAGGCGTGGGCCGCGCGGTGGTTGGCTATTCGGCGCGCCGAGACCGCGCCACTCGACAGATTCGCCGGATGCGAGATTCACTCGCCCGAATCCGGATTTTCCGACTTCGGTTGTATTCCTTTCGGCTCAAGACTCACCAAGGCCGACCTTGGACGTCCCTAGGTCGTGCCTATCTATAAATAACACCTCTTGGCAGCCCTGAATATTTTTCAAAACCCTACAACTCTCTATACGTTCGAAAAACCCTAATCCCGGAGTCGTCGGAGGCACGAAACCACGAGGACTGTTTTGGACTGCCGTGGACGAAAACCGGGAGATCTCTAACGTTGTGGTAAGTTATGATCCGTTCGTTTCTTTAAAATCTTGATTCGAAAATGAATCCTAACTTAATCTTTTTCCTTTCGACATCACGAATCGGATCTAGAACGAAGAACCCGACGAACAGAGAAGATAAACGCTGGACTGGAAGCCATGCCTCCGAATCGACGATCCTGGACGCCCAAAGATCCGTAAGTTAATCTTACTATGGTTTTGGGAGGATTTAAAATACACTTGATCTAACGATTAAAATCAAGAACGTAAAATCTGTCAAAACGAAATCTTTAACGGCGCTGCGTTTTTGTATGATTTTGCCGAACCCTTAAACCTGTTCAAACGAAAAAACTTAAAACATGAAAAACGTTCCTGAGATGTAGATCTAGCTACTGTAAAAGTTTCATAATTTTTCGTTATGATTTGACATCTGAAATTGATCTCAAACCGAACTGCTTTGAATTTGAATCTTGAAATCTGGACAGAACTTAGGATCGAACTTGTAGACGTTTTTGACATTAGATCTAAACCGATTCAGAACTTTAGCTGAACATGAAAGTTGTAGATATATGTCTTAGGTATCTCTCTATAAAATTTCATCAAATTTGGAGTTAGTTTGCTATGGTAGATCTGGAAATCTTGGAACTGGTATTGAATTTTTCGGACAGATTATCATCCTGTTAAAGATTGACGTTTTTCACTTACTTTAGTATCTCGGATCGAAAAACTTAAAACATGAAACTTGTTCATCTATGTGTTTTCGAGTCACTGGTCAAATTTCTGAATTTTGGGATTTAAACTCGATTTTTAACAAATTTTGAAGTAAACTGTGGTTGATAGAGTCAAATCTTGAGATCTTGTGGAAACGGTGAAATTAGCCTTTAATGTTTAAACGAGTAGAAGACTCTTTTGAAATAAATACATGAAATCTGAAATTTAGGAAATCCCCTTACAAACTTGATTATTTAAAATTAGGGGGTGAGTGCTCTGCAGGGTGCCCTCCTAACGATTCACTTCGTGCCTTTATGGACGATGGTTACCCGCGCGAAATTTTGAGATATGTTGCCAAAACGGCATGAGATATATGGCCTACACTCTCGTGAATATCCTTATGGGTTTCCTGAGGCTCCGGAGTGGTACTGGGTATGGCAGATACGGCTGCGGCTGCCGGGCTACCGGCTAGACTTGACGAGATTGCGATGCAATCGTGAAATACTTGAAATACTAAATCTTGGGGGTAATGAGGATAGTTAAATATTTATTGTCCTTTTAAATTGTTAAATGCTTATTGAAATTTATTATGGCTTTTATTTAAATTATGCTAAATGTATTATTGATTAGTGCCATGCATTAATTATGCAAATTGGTTAGATAATTAAATTGAATTATTTATGATTTATTATCATGCTTTTATTTAAATATTAATTAATGGCTCTGAAACCCCACGATCATGTCTGTATTAATTTACTCACCAAGTTGTGCTGACCAAACCATTTATTTCCTTTTCCTTACAGAGTATGTGGAATGAGCATGAGCACTATATGCATGGGGGAATATTTTGGGAAACTTTCTATTTTAAATTCTTGCATTAGACTATAGTATAAATGGGCCTGTTTAACCCGTATTTTGGCCATGTTGGCCCTATTTACATTTTCCGCTGCAACACCTATACTTAGATACTATTATTCCACTGCGTTATAATATTTATTTTTGAACTTATATTGAATGGGCTATTTGAATGGTTTTAAATGTTTTAAATACTGCAATACCTAGCCTTGCATTTCTTTAGTCAGCTCGGAGAAACCGTGTCTTGCTAGGGAGGTGTGGCGGTGACTTCCCGACCTGGGTGACCAAAAACCGGGGTGTTACAAGTTGGTATCAGAGCCCGGCTTATTTTTAAATTAGTATTATTATTTTTAAACTATTAGTTTTAAATTATTATTATTTTTAAACTACTAGATTATTATTTTTAAACCATTAGTATTTATATTATTATTATAGAAGCCCAAAGTATTATTTTTAAAATTCCCTAGCCCGAAAATTATTTTTGAGCCCAAATTATAATTATTTTGACCCAATATAGAGGTCCAAGGATTTTAAATACTATCTTAAATTTTTAAAGCATTAATTCCATGGATTAAATTTTTAATTTTAAAATCCATGGAAAAATATATATATATATATATATATATATATATATATAGATATAGTGCATGAATTATTTTTGGGGGGAAATCATCATTTGCATGTGCATACTGCATTGCCTAAACTTAGAGAACCTAGAAGCGTGATACATTCTAACTTTGATCTTTTGCTTGCGCTAGATGGCTAGTCAAGATATGATGAACTTGATGATCAAAATGATGAACGCTCACTTTGACTCCCAACAAACCATAGAACAAATGAAACATCGTATGGCTCAATTGGAGGCAAATCTGCACCATATGGGCAACTTGAGAGAGGCGGATCACCACCGCATAAACCAACTCGAACGCCAAGTCCAAACCCTCACTACGCAAAACCTAATACTGAAGGAACACGTCGATGCTCATGGACAAGACTTGAACACCATCTTTGACGATCTACTGCCGCCAAGCTCGGAGGAGGAGGACCCGGAGGAGGATCCCGCTACCTCGCCGGAGGACGTCTTGAGACGCTAGGGATTCTATTTATAGTAGATACTATTTTTGCTAAGAAAACGTTGCTATTTTTGTACATTCCCTCACTTGTATTAAAAGTTTCTTTAAGGGAATAAAATACAAGATTTATTCATCTAAATAAAATAAAACAAAACCTTACGTTACTTTAAAGTCAATCAAGCATTATGTGTGAAAACACAAGCACATACATAGTAACTTGCAGAGACAATATATTACGTTCTAATTCACACTGTTTGCAACAGAATGGCACCACGAGGTAGATCAAGGAACCAACCTGCTCCCCAAACTACTACTGAAGTGCCACCAAATGACACCGAACCCGCTCAACCTGTAGGAGAGCAATCCCAAGGTGCGCAGGACGCCCCCGCACCGAACAATGTGGGCGAGCGTCTTCGGACGACAGAGGAGGTCTTGGTTGCGCTAGGGAATGTGCAAGTCAATCAGGGCCAAGCTGTGGTGGTACCTCCGCCCGAAGCTCGCCCCAACTACCTGGCAATGGTGAATCCCTACCAGCCACCACTATGCTGGTGAGGAGGATCCAGCCAAACAGGAAGAATGGATCCGGACCTTTGACAAGCTGCTGGGCGCGGTCAAGTGTCCGCACTACAAGAAATTGCGGGATTCCCGACCGACAGGATGCAGTCGGCACGGTCGGAAATTTTGCCGCGTTTTGCATTAGGCGGTTCTTTGCCGACTGTATTACCGACCGCAACAACGTTGGTCGGTATTACCGACCGAATTACCGACCGCAATTGCGGTCGGAAATTTTTTTCCAATTGTTTTTTAATTTTTATTAGGTTTTTATGAAAAAATACAATTTAGCGACCGACTTACCGACCAAAAATTCTGTCGCCACAGTTACCGACCGAATTACCGACAGAAATTTGGGGTCGCTAAAGTTTTTCCCCATTATTTTATTTTTGAATTTTCTATATTGTTTGTTTTATTGAATTTTTTTGAATATAATTTAATTTCTAATTTTTTTTATCAAAATAATTAAGTAGCTTTTTATAATTATTTATTTTAATTTTTAATTAAAACTTCTTTTAATTAATTAATTTTATTTTTATATTATGTTATAATTTAATTATTGAATTGTATTTTAATGCAATTAATTAATTTTAATTTAATAAATATCTATTTCATTTTTATTTTATTGGGGATTTTTATTATTTGTAAAAATTTGTTTGATTTAATTTATGATTCTTTAAATTTTAATTAATATAATTTTAATTTTTTATTTTGTTTCAATTTAGTTAATTTACAAATTAATTTTTGTATATGTATATATATAAATTTATATATATTATAAATAAAGAGTTACTCATAATGACATGAAATGTATTGTGTCCCAATGGTACACGCGCGCAGGAAGACCTTTCCCACCAGGGTTCGAGCCATCTCTTCAGCATCTTTCAAAATATATTTGTGAGAGCTGTAATATATGACACATGGAGTGATATCATTTGTGGATTGGGTAGCTAGTCAAGTTGGTTGAGGGCGAAGGTTGGTGGGGTTGAGGGATTGGGTTCGAGCCCTCCTAAGCACATTCTTTTTTTTCATAAAAGAGAATTACCGACCGCAATTTGCGGTCGGTAATTCGGTCGGTAACCGTATACGGGACCTTTTGGGACTAGATAGTACCGACCGCAGTTGCGGTCGGTAATTCGGTCACTAATTTTGCCGACCCACGTGCGGTCGGCAGAGTCCCGACGGCAAGATTTTCTGGTCGGCAGAAAATTCCATACCAACATATTACCGACCGACTTTTGCGGTCGGTAATTCTACCATAGCAAATCAACTCCAAATTTAATGAAATTTTACAGAGACCATCTTAAGACGTTTATCTACAACTTTCATGTTCGGCAAAAGACCTAAATCGGCCTAGAACCCTAGTCAAAAATGTCGTCAAGTTCTGACCTAAGTTCCGTCAATAATTTCAAGATCCACATCCTAGCAGTTCGGTTTCGGGTGGATTTCATATATCAAAACATCACGAAAAATTCTGAAATTTTACGGAGGTGTTCTTAACGCATAGTGGTGGGGTTGAGGGATTGGGTTCGAGCCCTCCTAAGCACATTCTTTTTTTTCATAAAAGAGAATTACCGACCGCAATTTGCGGTCGGTAATTCGGTCGGTAACCGTATACGGGACCTTTTGGGACTAGATAGTACCGACCGCAGTTGCGGTCGGTAATTCGGTCGGTAATTTTGCCGACCCACGTGCGGTCGGCAGGGTCCCGACGGCAAGATTTTCTGGTCGGCAGAAAATTCCATACCAACATATTACCGACCGACTTTTGCGGTCAGTAATTCTACCATAGCAAATCAACTCCAAATTTAATGAAATTTTACAGAGACCATCTTAAGACGTTTATCTACAACTTTCATGTTCGGCAAAAGACCTAAATCGGCCTAGAACCCTAGTCAAAAATGTCGTCAAGTTCTGACCTAAGTTCCGTCAAGAATTTCAAGATCCACATCCTAGCAGTTCGGTTTCGGGTGGATTTCATATATCAAATCATCACGAAAAATTCTGAAATTTTAAGGAGGTGTTCTTAACGCATAGATCTATAACTCTTATGTTTAGCACCAATCCTGAATCGTTCTAGATCTAAGTAAAAAATCAACCTCAAGTTCGGACTAAGAATCTACCACCGTTTCAAGATCTAAACCAAAGGCAGGTCTGTTCACGGTCGTTTTCAGATATCAAAACACGATGAAAAATTATGAAATTTTTACAGTAGATAGATCTATGTCTTAAGAACGTTTTTCATGTTTTAAGTTTTTCCGTTTGAAGTCATTTTAAGGTTCGGAAAAATTAGACAAAACTGTTGCGCCGTTAAAAATTTTACGTTGGCAGATTTCATGTCCTTGATTCGAATCTTTAAATCTAACGTATTTTAATTTCGCCCAAAACCATGTAAGAGTTAACTTACAGATTTATGGATGTCTCGGCTCGATGATTCGGAGGCGTGGCTTCCACGTTCTTCGTTCTCCCTCCGAGATCCTTCGTTTTTCCTCAACGCGTCCTGATCGGGGTTTAGAATAGAAAAGAGGTTTAATTAGGATTCGTTTTCGAATCTTGAATGGAAAGGAATGAACAAGATCTTACCACGAAAGCAAGGGTGTCCAAATTTTCGTCCAACTCAGTCTTCGAATGCCTTCGTGCCTCCGATGACTCCGGGATTAGGGTTTCGACGTATAGAGAGATTTCGTAGGGTTTTGTAAAACGTTTGGGGCTGATTAGGATGGTTATTTATAGATGGAAAGGACCTAAAGGTCGTCCAAAGGCAGCCCTAGGATGTCTTGAGTCGCAAGGTGTTCAACTGAAGTCGGAAAATCCGGATTCGGGCGAGTAAATATCGCACGGGGCGTTTCTGCCAGTTGGCGCGGTCGTGGCGCGGTCCAAGGCCAACAACCGCGCGGCCAGCGCGCCACTCATGCCTGGACTCCGGTCCGGGCGGGTCGTGCGATCCGTCGCGCTTTTCCTCTTCTCTTTCGGACTTCTATCCCTCTATGTTCCCAGATTCCGATTTCCGGGGTATCTTCGGGCTCCGATTTCCTATCTTAATTTTATTCGGATCTAAATTTACATTTGGACTCGGGTTATTGAGTCCATCGGTGTTGGGTTTCCGTGTAACCATTTATTCGATTAAATTGTCTTCGGCTTCCCGGGTTCTCTGAATTTTGTTTCCTTTTTAATTTAAATTCCATTTTTCACCTTTTATGATTCTTTATTTATTTACTATGTTCTCTTTATTATTTATTTATTTATTTATTTTATGTTGCAAAATTCTCGGGTATTACAGTCTACCCTCCTTAAGAATCAACTTCGTCCTCGAAGTTGTGTTTCGGCTTTTCTCGTATTAGGAACTAATCCTTTTGTTTATTTTATTATTTTGTGACTGAACTTAGAATTAAAACTTCTAAGCTGCCTACGTACCCTGTGAAGGGATCAAGCCATAACGTAGTTCAAAAATTTATTTGGGATACATATTGCCGAGCAAAACTAAAAAAATAATGCAACTACTTTATTACGGGGTATCACATCCTCTCCCCCTTAGGACTCCAGTTATGTCCCCATAACTGCCTGTTCAGTACTCTCAAGAGGTTTCGGGTTTTGGTCTTTATTCTGAGGGTATTGGTGCCCTTGGTTGTTGCCACCTTGGCCGTCTGGTTTTCGTGGTTGCTTAGGTCGAGTAGTCACATCCTCTCTCTTGTCGATGTTCTCTTTCCGTGTCCGGCAATCACGCAGCCGATGACCATGTCGACCACATCGAAGGCATGCACCAGGCTGAGGGCATCCTCTAGCATAATGCGGTTTACCACACTTTGGACATGGTGACGCATAGTCCTCATGGTTGAAGACTATGCCCTTTTTCTCCCCATTGTCATTTTGATGTTGTCCTTTCGAGTTTCCATCGGAATGGTCCTTATCCACATTGTATTCTCCTTGTGGTCCTTGGTTAGCCTCATCTACCGGTTTCCGTTTCAGTCCTTGGACTCGTGCAACCGCTACCGCACGATCATAAACCGTCTGCAGGTTCGTGAATTGTCCTACTGCAAGTATCTCCCGGATACTAAGGTTCAGACCCATCTCAAATTTCTGAGCCTTGTCAGAGTCGGTTGGTACTATCCTCGTAGCAAATCGTACCAATTTCTTAAACCGGGTGTAATACTCCTGCACCGTCCGTCCCTCTTGCTTCAGTGATAAGAACTCTTCGTACATTGCCGCCTTGGTGCTCATGGGGTAGAATCGGTCCCTTAGGCCCTCCTTAAGTTCATTCCACGAATAAGTTTCTTCAGCTTCCTCTAAATTCCTCTGGAGGTTTTGCCACCACTCATCGGCTTCGCCTCCTAAGTAGTAGGTTGCTACTCGTGTCTTTGCCTCATCAGGACATTTGATAGCATCCAAGAGCTTATCAAATGTACGGATCCACCCCTCTAGTTTGGCGGGATCCTCCTGCCCATCATAACGTGGTGGTTGATAGGGATTCACCAACGCTAGATAGTTGGGTTGAGCTACGGATGGAGGTACTGTTCGTGTCCTATGCACCTCGGCATTTCCTAATGCTACAAGGACTTCCTCCATAGTCCTTAGACGTTCTTCCATGTTGTTGGGTGTAGGAGGCACTCGTTCTCCAAGGTTCTGAGGACTTCCACTGTTGTTGGGCATGTTGGAAAGGTTAGCGTCAGTGCCGTTTGGACTCACCTTCCTTGGTTTCCTCCTAGGTGCCATTTTCTGTTATAACGTGTATAGATTAGCTTCCAAGGATTTTGCTAGATTGTTTAGACAGGGAATCGTGATATATATATATATATATATTTTTGGATATATATATATATATTTTTTTTATAGAATCGTGAATTTCTAATTTCGAATTTTCGAATTTGTTGTTTGGGAAACCAAACAAGATTTTTGGAATAAATAGTGTTTTAATAAAAACTTGATTTTTTTATTGTTTTCACATAAGGAATTTTCCTAATTCGTGCAAGGCTAGGAATGGCTAAGGCCGTGATTTGTTATGCTTAGGCGCGCGCTTGGATGAACGTGATCTAGAGCTAAGGCAAGATCAGTCTCTAGTTAGCTTCCTTAATTTGATGTCAAGCGTCTAAGTTATCTAGTGCAAGCAAAAGATCTAAGTTAATATTTGCCAAGATTCTAGGTTAAACTTCGCCAAGATTCTAAGTTCTCTACATAAAAGAGATGCAATATGCAAATACGAATGATGATTTCCCCCCAAAATAATTTATGCACTATATATATATTTTTCCCATGGGTTTTAAAATAAAAATTTCTCCATGGAAATAATACTTTAAAATTTAAAATAATAGTCAAAATATTAATAATAGTTTAAAAATAATAATGGTTTAAAAATAATAGTTTAAAAATAGTAATGGGTTAAAAATAATAGTTTAAAAATAGCCGGGCTCTGATACCACTTTGGTATCAGATATTTTCTTTGAAATAAATAGCTTTAAAATATTCTGGGCTCTAATACCAACTTGTAACACCCCGGTTTTTGGTCACCCAGGTCGGGATGTCACCGCCGCACCTCCCTAGCAAGACACGGTTTCTCCGAGCTTACTAAAGAGATGCAAGGCTATGGTTTTTCAGAATTTAAAACATTCAAACAGCCCATTCATATATAATTTAAAAATAATACATCAAAGTTGCAGCGGAAAATAATAATTACATATGTATAATGCAGCGGAAATTAAATATAGCCAACACGGCCAGAATACGGGTTAAACATGCCCGTTCATGCAAGATCCAGTCTAATACAATAATTTCAAATAATATATCTTCCCAAAATTCCCATGTATGCATATGAAATGCATAATCCTCAACTCTGAAAGAAAAAGGAAAAAAAATATGGTTTGGTCAGCAAAAACTTGCTGAGTAAGTTAACACAAACATGATTAAGGGGTTTCAAAACCGTTATTTAGATTTTGAGAAAAACATGTACACAACACCACATCATTTAACTTATTTATCTAACAATAATTAAATGGCATAATTTAAAAGATAGAGATTTCATAAGATCCTAAATATAATTCGCAAAGTAAACCAATTGCAAGACATACTCTAAAGCATAATCTAAAAGGAACAATTTTCGAGTCTTCTAGTTTCATATCTCATGTCTCAGGTTTCAAGTTTATATCTCAATTGCCATTCGGCAATCTCTATTTATCAATTGCCTTCCGGCAAGCATTATATCTCAATTGCCTTTCGGCAAGCATTATTTCAATTGCCTTTCGGCAAGCATTATATCTCAATTGCCTTCCGACAAGCATTATATTTCAATTGCCTTTCGGCAAGCATTATATCTCAATTGCCTTTCGGCAAGCATTATATCTCAATTGCCTTTCGGCAAGCATTATATCTCAATTGCCTTTCGGCAAGCATTATATTTCAATTGTTTTTCGGCAAGCATCGTATTTCATGTGTATTTTATTTCAAAGGAATTCCCTATCAGTTAAACCTTAAAGGCTAATTTCATGTTTCGACAAGATTTCAAGATTTGACTTCCGGTAAACTACTGTTTACTCTAAAATTCGTCTAAATTCAGATTAATTCCAAAAATTCCGAAATTTCACTACTGACTCAGAAACGTCGAGATGAACAACTTTCATGTTTTAACTTTTTGGATCCGAGATACCAAAACATGTCAAAAACATCAATTTTCGCAGGAACACAAGTCTGTCCGAATTTTACATACCACAGTTTAAAGATTTCAAATTCTACCATAGCAAATCAACTCCAAATTTAATGAAATTTTACAGAGACCATCTTAAGAGGTTTATCTACAACTTTCATGTTCAGCAAAAGACCTAAATCGGCCTAGAACCCTAGTCAAAAAAGTCGTCAAGTTCTGACCTAAGTTCCGTCAAGAATTTCAAGATCCACATCCTAGCAGTTCGGTTTCGGGTGGATTTCATATATCAAATCATCACGAAAAATTCTGAAATTTTACGGAGGTGTTTTTAACGCATAGATCTATAACTCTTATGTTTAGCACCAATCCTGAATCGATCTAGATCTAAGTCAAAAATCAACCTCAAGTTCGGACTAAGAATCTACCACCGTTTCAAGATCTAAACCAAAGGCAGGTCTGTTCACGGTCGTTTTCGGATATCAAAACACGATGAAAAATTATGAAATTACAGTAGATAGATCTATGTCTTAGGAACGTTTTTCATGTTTTAAGTTTTTCCGTTTGAAGTTGTTTTAAGGTTCGGAAAAATTAGACAAAACTGTTGCGCCGTTAAAAATTTTACGTTGGCAGATTTCATGTCCTTGATTCGAATATTTAAATCTAACGTATTTTAATTTCGCCCAAAACCATGTAAGAGTTAACTTACAGATTTATGGATGTCTCGGCTCGATGATTCGGAGGCGTGGCTTCCACGTTCTTCGTTCTCCCTCCGAGATCCTTCGTTTTTCCTCAACGCGTCCGGATCGGGGTTTAGAATAGAAAAGAGGTTTAATTAGGATTCATTTTCGAATCTTGAATGGAAAGGAATGAACAAGATCTTACCACGAAAGCAAGGGTCTCCAAATTTTCGTCCAACTCAGTCTTCGAATGCCTTCGTGCCTCCGATGACTTCGGGATTAGGGTTTCGACGTATAGAGAGATTTCGTAGGGTTTTGTAAAACGTTTGGGGCTGATTAGGATGGTTATTTATAGATGGAAAGGACCTAAAGGTCGTCCAAAGGCAGCCCTAGGATGTCTTGATTCGCAAGGTGTTCAACCGAAGTCGGAAAATCCGGATTCGGGCGAGTAAATCTCGCACGGGGCGTTTCTGCCAGTTGGCGCGGTCGTGGCGCGGTCCAAGGCCAACAACCGCGCGGCCAGCACGCCACTCACGCCTGGACTTCGGTCCGGGCGGGTCGTGCGATCCGTCACGCTTTTCCTCCTCTCTTTCGGACTTCTATCCCTCTATGTTCCCAGATTCCGATTTCCGGGGTATCTTCGGGCTCCGATTTCCTATCTTAATTTTTTTCGGATCTGAATTTACATTTGGACTCGGGTTATTGAGTTCATCGGTGTTGGGTTTCCATGTAACCATTTATTCGATTAAATTCTCTTCGGCTTCCCGGGTTCTCGGAATTTTGTTTCCTTTTTAATTTAAATTCCATTTCTCACCTTTTATGATTCTTTATTTATTTACTATGTTCTCTTTATTATTTATTTATTTATTTATTTTATGTTGCAAAATTCTCGGGTATTACAGAGGTTCGCACCAAGATTAGTACCCACGGATGCGGAGAAAGCTCAAAAGTTCGAGATGGGACTGAACCTGGTAGTACGCGAGGTGATCGCAGGGGTGCACTACCCTGATCTGCAGGCAGTGTACGATCGCGTTGTGGCAGTGGCGCGAGTACAGCAACCGAAAAGGAAAGTGAGTGGGGAGTCCAGCCGGGGTCCCCAAGACAAGAGGAACCGGGACGCGAGAAGCGGGAACAACACGGGAAGGAACGAACAGCGAAGGGGGTTGAATAGGCCACATCAAACCAACAATGGAAGGAGGTTTAACCAAGAAGAACCGGTACCACCTTGCCCGAGGTGTGGGCGACCCCACCTAGCGAGAGAATGCCCTCAACAAGGGGCATGCTTTCGGTGTGGACGCATGGGCCACATACGTCGGGAGTGCCGAACAAGGCTTGAAAACATAACAAAAAGGGAAGACTTGGTCACGGGGCAGGGACAGCCTCAAAATCAAAACGGACGAACGGCAACAATGAGGGGTATAGACCCCCTCAAAATCAATTTAGGCAGCCGAACCAGAATCAGAACCAACGTCCTCAACCACCTCAGAATCAAAATCAACAGCAAGATCAACAGCCGAATCCGAATCATCAAGGCAATCAAGGACACCCGATGTGACGACTTAACCTGGTTAACCAAGCGGACATGCCTGCACGAGGAGAAGTGATGGCAGGTACATTTCATGTCTTGAATACACCCCTTAGAGTCTTATTTGATTCTGGAGCTAGTTGCTCAATCATAGCATCAAGGATAGTGCCTGAGTTAGATCTACCTAAGTGCGAGATAATTAGCTTAGGAATTCAACTGCCTTCAGAAGAAGTAGTAGCTTGCTCTAAACGATATAACGGAATTCCTATAGTGATCAAGAACGTAAAATTCTTTGCAAACTTAGTAGAATTTAACTTAAAGGACTTTGACATTATACTGGGGATGGACTGGTTGTCCCAGTATAAAGCGGTGATCGAATGCCAAAAACAAAAGATCACCCTGTCGAAAAGCAAGGGAAAGAGAGTTATCTTTTACTCTCAGCCTCCTAAGAGGAGCAACAAAATCGTTAGTGCCCTCAAACTAAGTAACTTGATGCATAAGGGGTATGAGCTATATGCATGCTACGTGCACAAACTTGAGGCGGAAGAGAACACGGTTGATAGCATACCAGTGGTAAGAGAATACCTGGATGTGTTTCCTGAAGACATTCCGGGCATGCCACCTGAGCGAGATCTTGAATTCACGATAGATCTCATTCCGGGAACCGAGACTGTCTCAAAAGCTCCGTACCGGATGGCACCACTGGAAATGGAGGAGTTAAAGGAACAACTCGAGGAGTTATTGCAGAAAGGATACATAAGACCGAGTACTTCCCCATGGGGAGCACCGGTTTTATTTGTTAAGAAGAAAGACGGAGGATTACGTCTTTGCATAGACTATCGGGGATTGAACCAAGTGACCATCAAGAATAAGTACCCATTGCCGAGAATTGAGGATCTATTTGATCAACTGAAGGGAGCTTCAGTATTCTCGAAGATCGAGTTATGATCTGGGTATCACCTGTAACACCCCGGATTTGATAACCCAGGCCGGGGTGCCACCGCTACACCTCCCTAGCAAGACACTGTTTCTCCGATCTTGCTAAAGAGATGCAAGGCTATAGGTGTTGGAAAAAAAAGTTTTAAAAGCCAGTCCGGAATTACTTAAAATAATAATGTAATATCATCCATACATGATAAAAATAATAAGTTGCAGCGGAAATTAAAATACAAGGCCGACATGGCCAAAACTCGGGTTAACAAGCCCGTATGCAAGTCATGTAAAACAAATAATTAAATGCCCAAAGTGATCCCCCGATGCATGACCATGCTCCGTACTCTGTAATGAAAAAATTTGAACAACGGGTTTTATCAGTATATAAAATACTGAGTAAGTTAATCCCTAACAAAACAATTTAAGGGGTTACATGTGTTCAATTAAAATTACACCTTTCATGCGTTACAAAATTAATTTAAAATTCTTAGTTTACTTGCAGCGGAAAAACATGATTAATTTATTCAAGACGAGAATACATAATTTAAGGACTTAATTTAAAAGCGAAATTTAAAAGCAAATTTAAGAACGTAATTTAGATGCATAATTTAAAAACATGGTAAATAAAATTTAAGCATAATTAAACACTCACACAAGTCTTTTATATTTATCCCGCAAACTAAGAAGAGGACACCACACAAGGGAGATCACTAACGAGGCAATCTCAAAAATCATAATCAGTTAGCCGGTGAACCGGCGGCCGCAGCCATATCAGTATTGACTGCCGTTTTGGCTAGCCATGTATCTAGATTGCCATTCCGGCAAGCCGTGTGTATCTACTGTCAGTTTGACAGGCATGTATATCAACTGTCATTTGACAGGCCTTTCAAGCGGTTTCACTGCCACTCGGGTAGGCCGTGTATTTCTCACTGCCGTTTTGGCAGGCCATGTGCACAACTGCCGTTTTGGCATAATAAGGAGATCACTAACGAGACAATCTCAGATAGTAAGGAGACCACTAACGAGGCAGTCTCAAAGATAATGATAGCATGAAGATCGGCTCAGCCTAGTGAACGGGATTTTTCGAAAGTTCATATTTCAAAGTTATCAAAATATTCGATATCGCGATTTATAGTTCGAGTTTTCTCAAGTTCGAAAAATCCGATTCGACGCAGTTTACGCATTTCTTAATTAAAAATTCACCTTTACACTAAAAATTCTGAAATTTACACAGTAGTTCGAAAACACACTCACGAACAACTTTCATGTTTTAAGTTTTAGGAAATAAGGTTCCGAAGTGAGTCAAAATTTGAGTTCTTTACAAAAGATAATTTCTGTCTCAAAAACTGATTCCATCAGAGGTTCGTGCGACGCCGATTAAAAATTCATTTCAAAGCCAATTGATCCGAAATTTTTACAGGAGATACTAAATACATTAATGAACAACTTTCATGTTTTAAGAATTTAGAAATAATGAATTTTAGATGTTCAAAAATCGACCACAACACGCTGTACACGCGCGGACTCAAAAGATCGCTTAAAACAGGTTCTGAAATTCGGCCGTCTGACATATCAAATGAACCCCAAAATCCATGACGTTTTATATGCATAATTTAGACACAATTATCTACAACTTTTGTTTAGAAATTCAAAGTTGAATCATTCTAAAAACGGGTGAAAAACATGGATCAAGTCGAATAAGAAAATCTGTCAACAGTTTGAAACGTTCGGTTTGCCACTGAAAGTTTACGGTGAAATTTGGGATAGCAAATCTTAATGTCAATGGCTGAAATTTGGACACGAGATAGATTAAAGTTTTAGGAACAAAATCTATGTTGAAACATTTTTGGTTTTAATTCCCGAAGGTCGAGTTTTAGGCGAGTTTTTGAAATTAGATGAAAATAGGGTTTTTGAAAATCAATTTTTGTTACGGGTCTAGATCTCAAGTTTTAAACAATAATAAACCACAAAAATTTGTGAGTAAGGTCTTAACTTACTTAGTTAGAGATTAGAGTCGCTGGAATGGGTTTCCGGACGTCCTAGGGTCGCGACGAACGGCCAACTTCTCCGATCGCTTTTGTTCGTTTTCCGACGTGAAATCGTAGCAAAGGAAAAGGCATTAGAATTCGAGTTTCTACAACTTATGGATGACTAAAACATTATACCATAGCTTAACAAGAGTCTAGAAGTCAGGGGCTTGTCCCGGTCGTCCCGTCGTCGCCGGAATACTCGCCGGAAAGTGGTGTCGAAGGAGTTTTGAACTTGGAGAGGAAATTGAGGGAGTGTAGGAAGTGGTTTCTGAAAGCTTAGGGTTTTGGACGCCCCTAGGGTGTTCTTAAGCCTTCCCTAAGGCTGGGATTCGGTTGCCATCGAAGGAGGTGTTGTTTTTGGCAAGAAAATCGTCATGGAAGGAAAGTTTACACTTTCTGCACCTCTGGCGCACTGGTGACGCGCACCTATTGCCTTTGCCGCGCGGAGCACGCGCGACCAGCCTGGTTCGGCCGGTTCGGCGGTCCGCGTGGTCCGTCGGGTCTTTTCTTCCTTCCCTCTATCGGTTTTCTATCCTCTACGTGTTAGCTCGACTCCTCGGGTTATTCTCGGGTTACGATTCCTTTCTTAAATTTTTTTCGACTCCAATGAATTTCATATTCGAAATCTTGAATCCGTCGAGTTTGAGTCCGTTGGCTTGAATTCGTCTTCTTTTGGCTCCCGTGCAATAATTTATCTAATTAAATTATTTCCGACCTCACGGGTTCTTGGAATAAAAATTCTTTTCCTTCCTGAATTTAATTCCAATTCTTTTTGGATTAATCCATGGAATATCTTTGGGCTTCCTTTCCCTCTTTCATCCCATTTCGACTTGACCAAAATTTGGGTTCGAATTCTTTGAATTTATCGGTCACGCCATTTCCGAGCAATAATTTATTGTAATAAATCATTTTCTTCTCGGAAATAAATTTTATTTCGTTTCTTTGGGCGTTGTAAAAACCCCGGGTATTACAGTCTACCCCCTTAAGAATCAACTTCGTCCCCGAAGTTGCGCCCTCGCTTTCTTTTGGGCTTAATTTAATGTTGGGGTATTTCCATCTACTTTCCTTAAGGATAAACGTCTTCCACAAGAAATTAATTCCATTCCTTTGAACGTGAATTAAATTTCTCGGGTGTTACATCCTCTCCCCCTTAGGAATCAACTTCGTCCTCAAAGTTGGGCGTTAACTCCTCGCAAGCTCAGACATTGTTTGGTTGCGTGATTGTATTATTGTGTGTTCTTGTTTGTTATTATTTGACTGAACCCAGAATTTAGATTTCCAAGCTACCTACATACCCCGTGAACGGATCAAGTCATAACGTAGTTCAAAACAATCTGGATTTTTTTATTTTTTTTGGCGTATAAAATCAAGCGTCGTAAAACAATCTGGATTTGTTTATTTTTGATTGGATACAATTCGTCGAATCGAACTCAAAAATAAATGCAGTTATCGATGCTTGGAAACTTCTTACGGTTGCTTGGGCCGAGTGGTGACGTCCTCTCTTCTGTTTATGTTTTCTATTCGCGTCCGGCAGTCACGTAGCCGATGACCATGTCAACCGCACCGAAGGCAAGATCCAGGCTGAGGGCATCCCCTCGCACAATGCGGTTTACCACACTTTGGACATGGTGGCGCATAGTCACCATGGTTGAAGACTATCCCCTTGTTTCGTCCATTGTCGTTTTGATGTGGTTGGTTCGAGTTTCTACGGACATGGTTCTTATTCCTCTTGTATCCTCCTTGTGATCCTTGGTTAGTCCCACCTACCGGTTTCCGTTTCAGTCCTTGAACTCGTGCAACCGCTACTGCACGATCATATACAGCTTGTAGGTTAGGGTAGTGCTCGCCCGTGATCACCTCTCTAATAGATAGGTTCAGTCCCATCTCGAACTTATGTGCCTTTTCTACATCAGTTGGCACCAGTCTCGGCGCGAACGGCACGAACTCCTTGAAACGATTATAGTATTCTTGGACCGTTTTTCCTCCTAGCCTCAGTGTCAGAAATTCCTCGTACATAGCAGCCTTCGTGCTCATGGGATAAAAAGGATCCCTAAGCAGATTCGTGAATTCTGACCATGTGTAGGGCTCGTCGTACTCCGCGCGTTTCCATTGGGTGGCTTGCCACCAATCATCCGTGTAATACCCGAGAATTTTCCAACATAAAATAAAACAATAATTAAATCAATAAACAATAAATAAAATAAATACAATAAATAAATAAATCCAGCAAATAAATAATTAAATAAAGATAAGGAAATGAGAAATGAGATTTAACTTAAAAAGGAATTAAAGGAATTTAATTAAGTAAAAAGAATTATTAAAGGTAAATAAATTGTACACCGAAACTCGACATCAATGAACTCGAGAATTCGAGTCCAAACATAAATTATACGGAGTTCCTATTTCCGTAAACCCGAAAATACCCTGGAAATCGGAATACGGGAGCATAGGGGGATAGAAGTCCGAAAGAGGGGAGGAAAGGCACGACGGATCGCACGACCCGCCCGGACCGAAGTCCAGGCGAATGCCGCGCGGTGGCCGCGCGGTCAAAGGGGAAGGAGCGCGCCACGACCGCGCCATTGGACAGATTCGCCCGTGCGAGATTTTCTCGCCCGAATCCGGATTTTACGACTTCGGTTGAACACCATTCGGCTCAAGACTTCTAGGAGCAGACCTTGGGCGTCCCTAGGTCTTGTTTAACTATAAATAAGCCCTCTTAAAAGATCTGAATACTTTTCCAAAACCCTACAACTCTCTATACGTCGAAAACCCTAATTCCGGAGTCGTCGGAGGCACGAAACCAAGCGAGGGACTGATTTGGACGAAATCAGAGTCTCCTAAACGTCGTGGTAAGTTTCGATCCATTCGTCTCTTACGTTTTGATTCGAAAACGAATCCTAACCTTCTTATTTTTCTTTCTACGCCCCGAATCGGATCTAGAACGTAGAACCCGACGAACGGAGAGGATAGACGGAGGTCTGGAAGCCACGCCTTCGAAATAGACGATCCCGGATATCTACAAATCTGTAAGTTAATACTTACATGGTTTTGGGAGTAACTAAAACATTCAAACCTAAAAGTTTAAACAAATCTTTCGTAAATCTGTCAACGTATGTTTTCTACCGGCGCAACAGTTTTGTTGAATTTTTCCGAACCTTAAAACGACTTCAAACGGAAAAACTTAAAACACAAAATACGTTCCTAAGGCTTAGATCTATCTACTGTAAAATGTTCAAAATTTTAGAGACGATTTGATATGTGAAAACCAACCGAAACCGAACTGCTTGAAATTGGATCTTGAAATTCTTGACAGAACTTAGGTCCGATCGTGATCACGTTTTTGACATTAGTTCTAGACCGATTTAGATCTTTAGCCGAACATAAAAGTTGTAGATAAATGTCTTAAGAAGGTCTCTGTAAAAGTTTATTAAATTTGTAGTTGATTTGCTATGTTAGATCTTGATAATCTTGAACTGCTGTATACGAAACTCGGACAGATTAATGTTATGACCTATTTCGGTAACTCGGATTGAAAAAGTTAAAACATGAAAGTTGTTCATATCGATGTTTCTGAGTCATTGGGTGAAATTTCAGAATTTTTGGAATTAAACTCGATATTTACTGAATTTTGGAGTAAACTGTGGTTGACCGAGTCAAATCTTGAAATCTTGTTGAAACGGTGAAACTAGCCTTTAAGGTTTAAACGAGTAGAAGACTCTTTGAAATAATTATGTGAAATCTGGAAAATTAAGAAATCCCCTTTACAAACTTGATCTTTAAAATTAGGGGGTGAGTGCTCTGCAGGGTGCCCTCCTAACGATTCACTTCGTACCTATATGGACGATGGTGACCCCGCGCGAAATATTTGAGATATGTTGCCAAAACGGCATGAGATATATGGCCTACACTCTCGTGAATGTCCTTATGGGTTTCTCGAGGCTCCGGAGTGGTACTGGGTATGACAGATACGGCTGCGGCCGCCGGTTTCCGGCTAAATTTACGAGATTGCGATGCAATCGTGAAATACTTGAAATACTAAATCTTGGGAGTAATGAGGATAGTTAAATATTTTAATTGTTGTTCTTTAAATTATTAAATGCTTTATTTAAATAATTATGGCTTTATTTAAATTATTTATGAATATTATCATGCTTTTATGTAAATATTAAATTAATGGCTTTTAAACCCTACGATCATGCATGTGTTAACTTACTCAGCAAGTTGTGCTGACCAAACCATTTTATTTTCCTTTTTCCGTACAGAGTATGTGGAATGATCATGAGCACATTCATGCATGGGGGTACCATATTTTTGCAAACTTTATTATTTAAATTCTTGCATTAGACATTAGAATAAACGGGCCTGTTTAACCCGTGTTTTGACCATGTTGGTCGTATTTACATTTCCGCTGCAATATTATACTTAAATACTATTTACGCTGCGCTATGATATTATTATTTTCGAGATTATTCTGTATGGGCGGTTTGCAAATGTTTTCAATGCTTTTAAATACTGAAATACATAGCTTTACATCTCTTTAGTAAGCCGGAGAAACCGTGTCTTACTAGGGAGGTGTGGCGGTGACATCCCGACCTGGGTGACAAAAAACAGGGGTGTTACAAGTTGGTATCAGAGCCCGTTTATTTTTAAACTATTATTTTTAAACCATTATTATTTTTAAACTACTATTAATATTTTGACTATTATTTTAAATTTTAAAGAATTATTTCCATGGAAAGATTTTTATTTTAAAACCCATGGAAAAAAATATATATAATGCATTAAATTATTTTTGGGGGAATCATCATTTGCATTTGCATATTGCATCTCTTCTATGAACTTAGAATCTTGGCGAATTTCAACTTAGAATCTTGGCGAGTTTCAACTTAGAATCTTGGCGAATTTTAACTTAGAATCTTGGCGAAGTTTAACCTAGAATCTTGGCGAATATTAACTTAGATCTCTTGCTTGCGCTAGATGGCTAGTCAAGATATGATGCAGTTGATGATCAAAATGATGAACGTTCATCTTGATTCCCAACAAACCATAGAACAAATGAAATACCGTATGGCTCAATTGGAGGCCAATTTGCACCACATGGGCAACTTGAGAGAGGCGGATCACCACCGCATAAACCAACTCGAACATCAAGTCCAAACCCTTACTCCGGAAAACCTAATACTGAAAGAACACATCGATGCTCATGGACAAGACTTGAACACCATCTTTGACGATCTACTGTCGCCGAGTTCGGAGGAGGAAGACCCGGAAGAGGATCCCTCTACCCCACCGGAGGACGTCTTGAGACGCTAGGAATTCTACTTAGAGTAGATACTATTTTGCTAGGAAAATATCTCCACTTTTGTACTAAAATTTCTTTTGAGGAAATAAAATGCCGATTTATTTATAATAAGTCGAAAAAAAAAGAAAAAAAAAGAGAAAATCGAAATAAAATAAAACAAATTAAAATAAAACCCATAAGCGTACGGCGCTTCTTAGTTCGATCGAGCACCACATGCTAAATTACAAAACACATATACATTTATAGAAGTTGTTTAGACTATGTGTTAAATTCACAAGTCCTAATCCACCCTATTTGTACCAGAATGGCACCCAGAGGAAGAGGAAGAGGAAGAACTCAACCCGCTCCCCAAACCACCACTGAAACACCTACTGAAACAGCTCCTAATGTCACGGAACCGGCCCAACCTGTAGAGGAACAACCCAAGGTGCGCAGGTCGCCCCCGCACCGAACAATGTGGGCGATCGTCTTCGGACGATAGAGGAGGTTTTGATTGCGTTAGGGAACGCGCAAGTCAACCAGGGCCAAGCGGCGGCGGTACCTCCGCCCCAAGCTCGCCCCAACTACCTGGCTATGGTGAATCCCTACCAGCCATCCCACTATGCTGGTGAGGAGGATCCAGCCAAACTGGAGGAATAGATCCGGACCTTCGACAAGCTGCTGGGAGCAGTGAAATGTCCGGAAGGAGAGAGGGTGCATGTCGCTTCGTACTACTTGGGAGGCGAAGCGGACGACTGGTGGCAGGCAACTCAAGCCAAGCTGGCTGAAGATGACGAGCCTTACTCTTGGACGGAAATGATGGAACTACTCAGGGATCGATTCTATCCCTTGAGTACCAAAGCTGCCATGTACGAGGAATTTCTGTTGCTGAAGCAAGGAGGCCAAACCGTACAAGAATACTACACTCGATTCAAGGAGCTGGTGAGGTTCGCACCAAGACTCATACACACGGATGCAGAGAAAGCACAGAAGTTCGAGATGGGACTGAACCTGTCTGTTCGCGAGGTGATCGCGGGGGTACACTACCCCGATTTGCAAGCTGTGTATGACCGCGTTGTAGCAGTAGCGCGTGTGCAGCAACTGAAGAGAAGGGTGAGTGGGGAGTCCAGCTGGGGTCCCCAAGACAAGAGGAACCGGGACTCGAGAAGCGAGAACAACATTGGAAGGAATGAACAGCGGCGATGGTCGAATAGGCCTCAACAAGCCAACAATGGGAGAAGGTTTAACCAAGAAGAACCCGTACCACCCTGCCCAAGGTGTGGACGACCCCATCTGACGAGGGGATGCCCTCCACAGGGCGCCTGCTTCCGATGTGGTCGAATGGGTCACATGCGTCGGGAGTGCCGAACTAGGCTTGAAAACATAACGAAGACCACATGCGTCGGGAGTGCCGAACTAGGCTTGAAAACATAACGAAAAGGGAAGACTTGGTCACGGGGCAGGAACAGCCTCATAACCAAAATGGGCGGAACGGAAATAACCAGGGGTATAGACCCCCTCAAAACCAATTTAGGCCGCCGAATCAGAACCAGAACCAACGACCTCCGCCACCGCAGAATCAAAACCAACAGCAAAATCAGCAGCAGAATGCGAATCAACAGGGCAATCAAGGACGCCCTGTGGGGAGGCTCAATGTGGTTAACCAAGCGGATGTGCCTGCACAAGGAGAAGTGATGGCAGGTACATTTCATGTTTTGAATACACCCCTTAGAGTTCTATTTGATTCTGGAGCTAGTTGCTTGATCATAGCGTCAAGGATAGTGCCTGAGTTAGATCTACCTAAGTGCGAGAGAATTAGCTTAGGAATTCAATTGCCTTCTGGAGAAGTAGTATCTTACTCTAAATGATATAACGGAATTCCTATAGTGATAAAGAACGTAGAATTCTTCGCGAAATTAGTAGAATTTAACTTAAGAGACTTTGACATCATACTGGGGATGGATTGGTTATCCCAGTATAAAGCGGTGATCGAATGTCAAAAACAAAAGATCACCTTGTCAAAAAGTGGGGGAAAGAGAGTTATCTTTTACTATCAGACCCCTAAGAAGAGTAACAAAATCGTTAGTGCACTTAAACTAACTAACTTGATGCGAAAGGGGTATGAGCTATATGCGTGCTACGTGCACAACCTTGAGGCGGAAGAGAACAAGGTTAATAGCTTACCAGTGGTAAGAGAATACCCGGATGTGTTTCCTGAAGACATCCCGGGAATGCCACCTGAGAGAGATCTTGATTTCACTATAGATCTCATTCCGGGCACAGAGCCTGTCTCAAAAGCTCCGTACCGGATGGCACCACTGGAAATGAAGGACTTAAAAGACCAACTCGAGGAGCTGTTAGGAAAGGGGTATATAAGGCCGAGTACTTCCCCCTGGGGAGCACCGGTTTTATTTGTTAAGAAGAAAGACGGAGGATTACGTCTTTGCATAGATTACCGAGGATTAAACCAAGTGACCATCAAGAATAAATATCCTTTGCCGAGAATTGAGGATCTATTTGATCAACTGAAGGGAGCTTCAGTATTCTCGAAGATTGACTTACGATCTGGGTATCACCAGTTGAGAATTGCCGAGAAAGAGATTCCAAAGACGGCGTTTCGAACTCGATATGGTCACTACGAGTTCACAGTGTTATCCTTTGGGTTAATAAATGCTCCGGCAATGTTCATGAACCTCATGAACAATGTATTTCGAGAGCTATTAGATCAGTGTGCAGTGGTGTTCATTGATGACATCCTTATCTACTCGAAAAACGAGGAGGAGCATGCCCAACACTTGCACCAAGTGTTAGGGCCTTGCGAAAGAATTAGCTATACGGCAAATTGTCCAAATGCTATTTTTGGTTGAAGGAGGTAGCATTTCTAGGACATATAGTATCCGCTGATGGAGTTTCAGTGGATCCGGCAAAAGTTTCTGCCGTAACTGAATGGGCAACTCCCAAAAGCCAAACCGAGATAAGGAGTTTTCTTGGATTAGCCGGGTACTATAGACGGTTCGTGAAGGATTTGTCGAAAATCGCACGACCTTTGACCCAGCTACTTAAGAAGGGAGTAAAATACGTGTGGACAGAGGCTTGTGAGACAGCGTTTCAAGAACTGAAGAAACGACTCACAACTACACCCGTATTGACACTACCATCAGAGAATGGTGACTTCGAAGTTTATAGCGATGCTTCGAAGGAAGGTTTAGGTTGTGTCTTGATGCAAGACTCGAGAGTCGTAGCGTATGCATCACGCCAACTAAAACCTCACGAGGAGAATTATCCGACACATGACCTGGGGTTGGCAGCGTTCGTTTTCGCTCTAAAGATCTGGAGACATTATCTTTATGGGCGGAAGTGTCGAATGTTCACCGACCACAAGAGCTTGAAATATATATTCATTCAGAAGGAGTTGAATTTGAGACAGCGAAGGCGGTTGGAACTTATTAAAGACTACGATTTAGAGATAGCCTACCACGAGGGGAAGGCGAATGTGGTAGCCAATGCCCTAAGTCGGAAAACCCAACACGTGACAAACTCGTTGGTAATTCCGCCGGCATTGTACATGGAGTTAGCAAGATTGGAGTTAGAACTTGTGCATCCTGGCACAGTGAGTGAAACGATCAACGCCATGGTCGTAGAAACTCCAATATTGGACGAGATTAAGCTCGCCCAACCGGGCGATGCGAAACTCGAGAAGATAAGGGGTATATTGCCGAAGGAAAGGCAATAGGATGCTGTCCACGAGGATGGAAGCATTCGTTTCAAAGGGAGATGGTGCGTGCCCCTTAAATGTGCCGAGCTGAAGCTAAGGTTGATGGAGGAAGGGCACAACACGCCATATTCAGTGCATCCCGGGGGCGACAAACTTTACAAAGATCTGAAGAAGATCTATTGGTGGCCGGGAATGAAGAAGGAAGTGGCAGACTTCGTGGCGAAGTGTCTCACCTGCCAAAAGGTTAAGGCAGTGCGACATAAACCCTTAGGACTGATGCAACCACTAGAGATTCCAAGTTGGAAGTGGGATAGCATCTCAATGGATTTTGTCTCGGGATTACCCCGATCACCTAAAGGCATGAACAAGATTTGGGTGATTGTGGATAGGCTAACGAAGACAGCCATATTTATCCCGATGAAGGACGCGTGGACTATGGACCAATTGGCCCGAGCCTACATTGATAATGTGGTACGACGACATGGAGTACCGCATGACATCATTTCCGATAGAGACAGTAGATTTGTCTCTCACTTTTGGACGGAGTTACAAAAAGCTCTCGGTACTCAAATCAAAATGAGCACCGCATTCCACCCGATGACGGATGGTCAAACTGAGATAACAATCCAAACACTAGAAGACATGCTGAGAGCATGCGTGTTGGAATTTAAAGGAAATTGGGAATCCCATTTACCCTTAATCGAAGTCTCTTATAATAATAGCTACCATGCTAGCATTGACATGGCACCTTTCGAGGCGTTGTATGGACGAAAGTGCCGAAGCCCGTTGAGCTGGGAAGAAAACGATAAGTCGTTGGTGGTGGGACCACAACTTATCGAAGACATGGCGCAACAAATCAAAGTGATTCAAGGAAAAATGAAAGCCGCTCAAGACCATCAGAAGAGTTACGCTGACGTGAGACGACGAGACCTAGAATTTCAAGTGGGAGATAGGGTCATGCTAAAGATATCACCCATGAAGCGGGTGATGCGCTTTGGCAAACGATGAAAGTTGAGTCCTCGATATATAGGACCTTACGAGATTCTAGAACGAGTCAGAAATTTAGCCTACCGACTGGCTTTACCGCCACAATTAGATCGAGTTCATAATGTCTTCCATGTCTCACAACTAAAGAAGTATGTGCCGGACCCCACACATGTACTTCAACCGGAGATAATTGAACTCGATGAGGATTTGACTTACGAAGAAGTCCCAGTGCGAATTCTAGACACTAAGGAGCGAGTAACGAGGAACAAAACCGTCAAAATGATCAAGGTTCTTTGGTCGAACCACGAAAGTGAGACGACAACTTGGGAGGTAGAATCCGACATGAGAGAACGCTACCCGACATTGTTCCAAACCGATACCGACACAGTTATGGGGACATAACTGCAATCTTAAGGGGGAGAGGATGTCATACCACCTATTTTTCGTGCATTTTTGTAAACTTTTGAACTACGTTATGGCTTGATCCCTTCACAGGGTACGTAGGCAGCTTAGAGGTTTTAATTCTAAGTTCAGTCACAACATAATAAAACAAACAAAAGACCTTAGCACGAGAAAAGCCGAAACACAACTTTGAGGACGAGGTTGATTCTTAAGGAGGGTAGACTGTAATACCCGAGAATTTTCCAACATAAATAAAACAATAATTAAATAAATAAACAATAAATCAAATAAATACAATAAATAAAAAAATCCAGCAAATAAATAAATAAATAAAGATAAGGAAATGAGAAATGAGATTTAACTTAAAAAGGAATTAAAGGAATTTAATTAAGTAAAAAGAATTATTAAAGGTAAATAAATTGTACACCGAAACCCGACACCAATGAACTCGAGAATTCGAGTCCAAACATAAATTATACAGAGTTCCTATTTCCGTAAATCCGAAGATACCCCGGAAATCGGAATACGGGAGCATAGGGGGATAGAAGTCCGAAAGAGAGGAGGAAAGGCACGACGGATCGCACGACCCGCCCGGACCAAAGTCCAGGCGAGTGCCGCGCGGTCAAAGGGGAAGGAGCGCGCCACGACCGCACCAATGGACAGATTCGCCCGTGCGAGATTTTCTCGCCCGAATCCGGATTTTCCGACTTCGGTTGAACACCATTCGGCTCAAGACTTCTAGGGGCAGACCTTGGGCGTCCCTAGGTCTTGTTTAACTATAAATAAGCCCTCTTAAAAGCTCTGAATACTTTTCCAAAACCCTACAACTCTCTATACGTCGAAAACCCTAATTCTGGAGTCGTCGGAGGCACGAAACCAAGCGAGAGACTGATTTGGATGAAATCAGAGTCTCCTAAACGTCGTGGTAAGTTCCGATCCATTCGTCTCTTACATTTTGATTCGAAAATGAATCCTAACCTTCTTATTTTTCTTTCTACGCTCCGAATCGGATCTAGAACGTAGAACCCGACGAACGGAGAGGATAGACGGAGGACTGGAAGCCACGCCTTTGAAATAGATGATCCCGGATATCTACAAATCTGTAAGTTAATACTTACATGGTTTTGGGAGTAACTAAAACATTCAAACCTAAAAGTTTAAACAAATCTTTCGTAAATCTGTCAACGTATGTTTTCTACCGCTGCAACAGTTTTGTTGAATTTTTCTGAACCTTAAAACGACTTCAAACGGAAAAACTTAAAACACAAAAAACGTTCCTAAAGCTTAGATCTATCTACTGTAAAATGTTCAGAATTTTTAGGGATAATTTGATATGTGAAAACCAACCGAAACCGAACTGCTTGAAATTGGATCTTGAAATTCTTGACAGAACTTAGGTCCGATCTTGAACACGTTTTTGACATTAGTTCTAGACCGATTTAGATCTTTAGCCGAAAATGAAAGTTGTAGATAAATGTCTTAAGAAGGTCTCTGTAAAATTTCATTAAATTTGGAGTTGATTTTCTATGTTAGATCTTGATAATCTTGAACTGCTGTATACGAAACTCGGACAGATTAATGTTATGGCGAAAATTGATGTAATTGACCTATTTTGGTAACTCAGATTGAAAAAATTAAAACACGAAAGTTGTTCATCTCGATGTTTCTGAGACAGTGGGGAAATTTTAGAATTTTTGGAATTAAACTCGATTTTTACTAAATTTTGGAGTAAGCTGTGGTTGAATGAGTCAAATCTTGAAATCTTGTTGAAACGGTGAAACTAGCCTTTAAGGTTTAAACGAGTAGAAGACTCTTTGAAATAATTATGTGAAATCTGGAAAATTAGGAAATTCCTTTTACAAACTTGATCTTTAAAATTAGGGGGTGAGTGCTCTGCAGGGTGCCTTCCTAACGATTCACTTCGTGCCTATATGGACGATGGTGACCCCGCGCGAAATATTTGAGATATGTTGCCAAAACGGCATGAGATACATGGCCTACACTCTGGTGAATGTCCTTATGGGTTTCTCGAGGCTCCGGAGTGGTAATGGGTATGGTAGATACGGCTGCGGCCGCCGGTTTCCGGCTAAATTGACGAGATTGCGATGCAATCGTGAAATACTTGAAATACTAAATCTTGGGAGTAATGGGATAGTTAAATATTTTAATTGTTGTTCTTTAAATTATTAAATACTTTATTTAAATTAATTATGGCTTTATTTAAATTATTTATGAATATTATCATGCTTTTATGTAAATATTAAATTAATTGCTTTTAAACCCTACGATCATGCATGTGTTAACTTACTCAACAAGTTGTGCTGACCAAACCATTTTATTTTCCTTTTTCCTTACAGAGTATGTGGAATGATAATGAGCACATTCATGCATGGGGGTACTATATTTTTGCAAACTTTATTATTTAAATTCTTGCATTAGACATTAGAATAAACGGGCCTGTTTAACCCGTGTTTTGACCATGTTGGTCGTATTTACATTTCCGCTGCAATATTATACTTAAATACTAGTTCCGCTGCGCTATGATATTATTATTTTCGAGATTATTCTGTATGGGCTGTTTGCAAATGTTTTCAATGCTTTTAAATACTGAAATACCTAGCCTTGCATCTCTTTAGTAATCTGGAGAAACCGTGTCTTACTAGGGAGGTGTGGCGGTGACATCCCGACCTGGGTGACCAAAAACCGGGGTGTTACAATCCGCCTCGCCTCCTAAGTAGTATGAAGCTACATGAACCTTTTCCCCGTCGGGACACTTTACGGCGTTCAACAGCTTATCGAACTTCCGTATCCACTCCTCTAGATGAGCCGGGTCCTCTTTACCGGCGTAGTGGGGTGGTTGGTAAGGGTTTTCCAAGGCTAAGTAGTTGACTCGGGCTACCGGTGGTGGTACACCCGCTTGTGCACGTTGCAGTTCAGCATTTCCTAATACTACGAGAACTTCATCAACCGTCCTTAGACGGTCATCCATATTCTGAGGAATCTCATTGTTGTTTGGCATGTTGGGGAGGTCAGAGTCAATGTTGTTTGGGATTACATTCCTTGGTCTTCCCCTAGGTGTCATTCTCTGTTTTAAAAGCACGCGAAGATGAGCTTCTAATCTAAGGCACGTTAGAGTCAAGAAGATCTAAAAATATGAATGGTAAGGGGAGAATGATAGACGTGGACACGCTAAGCGTTCTTGTTCAACATTTAAGACTAAAGCAAGTTTACTCTCAAGTTAGCGCCTCTAAGTAGATGTCAAGCCGAAACCTAGAACTAGGAATGTTATTTAATACAGGTAGTCCACATAAAAAAAATAGCGCAATATTCATGTATGTATGTATACGAATGCATGTATGCTTTATACAATGCTGCCCCAACCCCGAAAAATATTTTCGTGACTTTAAAAACTTGTTGGAAAAAAATTTCTATGCATATGTGAATATTTTCCACGTGTTTAAAATAAATTTTATTCCATGGAAATAAAACTTAAAATTTAAAAATAATAATAATGGTACTTAAAAATTTAAAAATAATATCAATATTTGTTTAAAAATCCTTGGCCTCTATATTGGCCAAAATAATAATAATTTAAAATATTTTCGGGCTCTGATACCACTTTGTAACACCCCGGATTTGATAACCCAGGCCGGGGTGCCACCGCCACACCTCCCTAGCAAGACACAGTTTCTCCAAGCTTGCTAAAGAGATGCAAGACTATAGGTGTTGGAAAAAAAGTTTTAAAAGCCAGTCCGGAATTACTTAAAATAATAATGTAATATCATCCATACATGATAAAAATAATAAGTTGCGGCGGAAATTAAAATACAGGGCCGACATGGCCAAAACTCGGGTTAACAAGCCCGTATGCAAGCCATGTAAAACAAATAATTAAATGCCCAAAGTGATCCCCCGATGCATGATCATGCTCCTTACTCTGTAATGAAAAAAAATGAACAACGGGTTTTATCAGTATATAAAATACTGAGTAAGTTAATCCCTAACAAAACAATTTAAGGGGTTACATGTGTTTAATTAAAATTACACCTTTCATGCGTTACAAAATTAATTTAAAATTCTTAGTTTACTTGCAGCGGAAAAACATGATTAATTTATTCAAGACGAGAATACATAATTTAAGGACTTAATTTAAAAGCGAAATTTAAAAGCAAATTTAAGAACGTAATTTAGATGCATAATTTAAAAACATGGTAAATAAAATTTAAGCATAATTAAACACTCACACAAGTCTTTTATATTTATCCCGCAAACTAAGAAGAAGACACCACACAAGGGAGATCACTAACGAGGCAATCTCAAAAATCATAATCAGTTAGCCGGTGAACCGGCGGCCGCAACCATATCAGTATTGACTGCCGTTTTGGCTAGCCATGTATCTCGATTGCCATTCCGGCAAGCCGTGTGTATCTACTGTCAGTTTGACAGGCATGTATATCAACTGTCATTTGACAGGCCTTTCAAGCGGTTTCACTGCCACTCGGGCAGGCCGTGTATTTCTCACTGCCGTTTTGGCAGGCCATGTGCACAACTGCCGTTTTGGCATAATAAGGAGATCACTAACGAGGCAATCTCAGATAGTAAGGAGACCACTAACGAGGCAGTCTCAAAGATAATGATAGCATGAAGATCGGCTCAGCCTAGTGAACAGGATTTTTCGAAAGTTCGTATTTCAAAGTTATCAAAATATTCGATATCGCGATTCATAGTTCAAGTTTTCTCAAGTTTGAAAAATCCGATTCGACGCAGTTTACGCCTTTCTTAATTAAAAATTCACCTTTACACTAAAAATTCTGAAATTTACACAGTAGTACGAAAACACACTCACGTAAGGTTCCGAAGTGAGTCAAAATTTGAGTTCTTTACAAAAGATAATTTATGTCTCAAAAACTGATTCCGTCACAGGTTCGTGCGACGCCGATTAAAAATTCATTTCAAAGCCAATTGATCCGAAATGTTTACAGGAGATACTAAACACATTATTGAACAACTTTTATGTTTTAAGAATTTATAAATAATGAATTTTAGATGTTCAAAAATCGACCACAACACGCTGTACACGCGCGGACTCAAAAGATCGCATAAAACAGGTTCTGAAATTCGGCTCTCTGACATATCAAATGAACCCCAAAATCCATGAAATTTTATATGCATAATCTAGACACAATTATCTACAACTTTTGTTTAGAAATGCAAGTTGAATCATTCTAAAAACTGGTGAAAAACATGCATCAAGTCGAATAAGAAAATCTGTCAACTGTTTGAAACGTTCGGTTAGCCACATAAAGTTTACGGAAAAATTTGGGATAGCAAATCTTAATGTCAATGGCTGAAATTTGGACACGAGATATATTAAAGTCTTAGGAACAAAATCTATGTTGAAACGTTTTCGGTTTGAATTCCCGAAGGTCGAGTTTTAGGCGAGTTTTTGAAATTGGACGAAAATAGGGTTTTTGAAAATCGATTTTTGTTACGGGTCTAGATCTCGAGTTTTAAACAATAATAAACCACAAAAATTTGTGAGTAAGGTCTTAACTTACTTAGTTAGAGATTAGAGTCGCTGGAATGGGTTTCCGGACGTCCTAGGGTCGCGACGAACGGCCAACTTCTCCGATCGCTTTTGTTCGTTTTCCGACGTGAAATCGTAGCAAAGGAAAAGGGGTTAGAATTCGATTTTCTACAACTTATGGATGACTAAAACATTATACCATAGCTTACCAAGAGTCTAGAAGTCGGGGGCTTGTCCCGGTCGTCCCGTCGTTGCCGGAATACTCGCCGGAAAGTGGTGTCGAAGGAGTTTTGAACTTGGAGAGGAAATTGAGGGAGTGTAGGAAGTGGTTTCTGAATGCTTAGGGTTTGGGACGCCCCTAGGGTGTTTTAATCCTTCCCTAAGGCTGGGATTCGGTTGCCATCGAAGGAGATGTTGTTTTTGGCAAGAATATCGCCATGGAAGGAAAGTTTACACTTTCTGCACCTCTGGCGCGCTGGTGACGCGCACCTATAGCCTTTGCCGCGCGGAGCACGCACGACCAGCCTGGAGTCGCGACTCAGCCTTCCGCGCGGTGGCCGCGCGGCGACGCGCGGCGAGCACGGGCCAGCCGGACCGGCCGGTTCGGCGGTCCGCGTGGTCCGTCGGGTCTTTTCTTCCTTCCCTCTATCGGTTTTCTATCCTCTACGTGTTAGCTCGACTCCTCGGGTCGTTCTCGGGTTACGATTCCTTTCTTAAATTTGTTTCGACTCCAATGAATTTCATATTCGAAATCTTGAATCCGTCGAGTTTGAGTCCGTTGGCTTGAATTCGTCGTCTTTTGGCTCCTGTGCAATAATTTATCTAATTAAATTATTTCCGACCTCACGGGTTCTTGGAATAAAAATTCTTTTCCTTCCTGAATTTAATTCCAATTCTTTTTGGATTAATCCATGGAATATCTTCGGGCTTCCTTTCCCTCTTTCATCCCATTTCAACTTGACCAAAATTTGGGTTCGAATTCTTTGAATTTATCGGTCACGCCATTTCCGAGCAATAATTTATTGTAATAAATCATTTTCTTCTCGGAAATAAATTTTATTTCGTTTCTTTGGGCGTTGTAAAAACCCCGGGTATTACATCACCAGTTGAGAATCGCCGAGAAAGACATCCCGAAGACGGCGTTTCGAACTCGATATGGCCACTACGAGTTCACAGTGTTATCCTTTGGGTTTACAAATGCTCCAGAAATGTTCATGAACCTCATGAACAATGTATTTCGAGAACTGCTGGATCATTGTGTAGTGGTGTTCATTGATGACATCCTGATCTACTCGAAAAGCGAGGAGGAGCACGCCCAGCACTTGCACCAAGTGTTGGGGACCTTACTAAAGAATCAACTATACGGAAAACTGTCCAAATGCGATTTTTGGTTGAAGGAGGTAGCATTTCTTGGATACATAGTATCCGCTGATGGAGTTTCAGTGGATCCGGCAAAAGTTTCTGCCGTCACCGAATGGGCAGCCCCAAAGAGTCCAACTGAGATAAGGAGTTTCCTTGGATTAGCCGGATACTATAGACAATTCGTGAAGGATTTTTCGAAAATCGCACGATCTTTGACCTAGCTACTGAAGAAAGGAGTAAAATATGTGTGGACAGAGGCTTGTGATACACCGTTTCAAGAGCTGAAGAAACGACTCACAACCACACCCGTATTGACACTACCATCAGATAATGATGACTTCGAAGTTTACAGCGATGCTTCGAAGGAAGGTTTAGGTTGCGTCTTGATGCAAGACTCGAGGGTCGTTGCATATGCATCACGCCAACTGAAACCTCACGAGGAAAATTATCCGACACACGATCTGGAGTTGGCAGCGGTCGTTTTCGCTCTAAAGATATGGAGACATTATCTTTATGGGCGAAAGTGTCGAATGTTCACCGACCACAAGAGCTTGAAATATATATTCACTCAGAAGGAGTTGAATCTGAGACAGCGAAGGTGGTTGGAACTTATTAAAGATTATGATTTAGAGATATCCTACCATGAGGGGAAGGCGAATGTGGTAGCCGATGCCCTAAGTCGGAAAACCCAACACGTGACAAACTCGTTGGTAATTCCGCGGCATTGTACATGGATTTGGCAAGATTGGATTTAGAACTTATGCATTCGGGCACAATGAGTGACACAATCAATGCCATGATCGTAGAAACTTCAATATTGGACGAAATTCGACTCGCTCAACCGGGCGACGCGAAGTTGGAAAGAATAAAGGAGTATATTGCCGAAGGGAAGGCAATAGGATTTGCTATCCATGAGGATGGAAGCATTCGTTTCAAAGGGAGATGGTGTGTGCCTCAAAAGTGTGTCGAGTTGAAGCAAAGGTTGATGAATGAAGGTCACAATACACCATATTCCGTGCATCCCAGAGGTGACAAACTTTACAAAGACCTGAAGAAGATCTACTGGTGGCCGGGAATGAAGAAGGAAGTGGCAGACTTCGTGGCGAAATGCCTCACCTGCCAAAGGGTTAAGGCAGTGAGACATAAACCCTTATGACTAATGCAACCACTAGAGATTCCAAGTTGGAAGTGGGATATCATCTCGATGGACTTTGTCTCGGGATTACCCCGATCACCTAAAGGCATGAACAAGATTTGGGTGATTGTGGATAGGCTAACGAAGACGACCATATTTATTCCGATGAAGGACACGCGGACTATGGACCAATTGGCCCGAGCCTACATTGATAATGTGGTCCGACGACATGGAGTACCACACCACATTATTTCTGACAGAGACAGTAGATTTGTCTCTCATTTTTGGACGGAGTTACAAAAAGCTCTCGGTACTCAAATCAAAATGAGCACCGCATTCCACCCAATGACGGATGGACAAACCAAGAGGACGATCCAAACACTAGAAGACATGCTGAGAGCATGTGTGTTGGAGTTCAAGGGAAATTGGGAAGCTCATTTACCCTTAATTGAGTTTTCCTACAACAATAGCTACCATGCTAGTATTGGCATGGCACCTTTCAAGGCGTTGTATGGACGAAAGTGCCGAAGCCCATTGAGCTGGGGAAGAAACTGATAAGTCTGTGATAGTGGGACCACAACTTGTCGAAGAAATGGCTCAACAGATAAAGGTGATTCAAGGGAAAATGAAAGCCGCTCAAGACCGTCAGAAGGGTTATGCTGACGTGAGACGACGAGACCTAGAATTTCAAGTGGGAGATAGGGTCATGCTAAAGATATCACCCATGAAGGGGGTGATGCGCTTTGGCAAACGAGGAAAGTTGAGTCATCGATACATAGGACCTTACGAGATTCTAGAACGAGTCGGAAATTTGGCTTACCGACTCGCCTTACCGCCACAATTAGACCGAGTTCATAATGTCTTCCATGTCTCAGAACTAAAGAAATATGTGCCAGACCCGACACATGTACTTCAACCGGAAGTAATCGAACTCGATGAGGATCTGACTTATGAAGAAGTCCCAGTGCGAATTCTAGACGCTAAGGAGCGAGTAACGAGGAATAAAACTGTCAAGATTGTCAAGGTTCTTTGGTCGAAACATGAAAGCGAGATAGCAACATGGGAATTAGAATCCGACATGAGAGAACGTTATCCAACACTGTTCCAAACAAATTCAAATTGTTTTGAACTACGTTATGGCTTGATTCCTTAAAAGGGTATGTAGGGAGCTTAGAAGTTTTAATTCTGAGTTCAGTCACAAAATAATAAATAAACAAAAGGATTAGTTCCTAACATGAGAAAAGCCGAAACACAACTTCGGGGACGGAGTTGATTATTAAGGAGGGTAGACTGTAATACCCAAGAATTTTACAACATAAAATTAATAAATAAATAAAATAAATAAATAAAACAAATAAATAAATTAAATAAATAAATAAACAATAAACAAAACAATAACAATAGATAAATATAATAAATGAATAAACATAATACATAGACAAGGAAATGAGAAATCAAATTTAATTTAAGAAGGAATTAAATTTCCAATACCCTTAAAGCCAAAGATAAAATTAATCAAATAAATTGTACAAGTATACCCGACACTAATGGACTCGAGAATTGGAGGCCAATATTAAATCTAGACCCGAGTAAGAATTTAGATAGGAACTAGGAGCCCGGAAATATCCCGGGAATCCGAATCCGAGAACATAGAGGGATAGAAGTCCGTAAGAGAGGAGGAAATGCCCGACGGATCGCACGACCCGCCCGGACCGAAGTCCAGGCGTGGGCCGCGTGGTGGTTGGCTATTCGGCGTGCCGAGACCGCGCCACTCGACAGATTCCCCGGTTGCGAGATTCACTCGCCCGAATCCGGATTTTCCGACTTCGGTTGTATTCCTTTCGGCTCAAGACTCACCAAGGCCAACCTTGAACGTCCCTAGGTCATGCCTATCTATAAATAACACCTCTTGGCAGCCCCTAACATTTTTCAAAACCCTACAACTCTCTATACGTTCGAAAAACCCTAATCCCGCAGTCGTCGGAGGCACGAAACCAAGGCGAGGACTGTTTTGGACTGTCGTGGACGAAAATCGGGAGATCTCTAACGTTGTGGTAAGTTCTGATCCGTTCGTTTCTTTACCATCTTGATTCAAAAACGAATCCTAACTTAATCGTTTTCCTTTCGACATCACGAATCGGATCTAGAACGAAGAACCCGACGAACGGAGAAGATAAACGGTGGACTGGAAGCCACGCCTCCGAATCGACGATCCCGGACGCCCAAAGATCCGTAAGTTAATCTTACTATGGTTTTGGGAGGATTTAAAATAAACTTGATCTAACGATTAAAACCAAGAACGTAAAATCTGTCAAAACGAAATCTTTAACGGTGCAGCATTTTTGTATGATTTTTCCAAACCCATAAACCTATTCAAATGAAAAAACTTAAAACACGAAAAACGTTCCTAAGACGTAGATCTAGCTACTGTAAAATTTTCATAATTTTTCGTTATGATTTTATATCTTAAATCGATCTCAAACTGAACTGCTTTAAATTTGAATCTTGAAATCTGGACAGAACTTAGGATCGAACTTGTAGACGTTTTTGACATTAGATCTAGACCGATTCAGAACTTTAGCCGAACATGAAAGTTGTAGATATATGTCTTAGGTATCTCTCTGTAAAAGTTCATCAAATTTGGAGTTAGTTTGCAATGGTAGATCTGGAAATCTTGGAACTGGTGTTGAATTTTCCGGACAGATTATCATCCTGTTAAAGATTGACATTTTTCACTTACTTCCGTATCTCGGATCGAAAAACTTAAAACATGAAATTTGTTCATCTATGTGTTTTCGAGCCATGGTCAAATTTCTGAATTGTTGGATTTAAACTCTATTTTTAATGAATTTTGAAGTAAATTGTGGTTGACCGAGTCAAATCTTGAGATCTTGTTGAAACGGTGAAATTAGCCTTTAACGTTTAAACTAGTAGAAGACTCTTTTGAAATAAATACATAAAATCTGAATTTTAGGAAATCTCCTTACAAACTTGATTATTTAAAATTAGGGGGTGAGTGCTCTGCAGGGTGCCCTCCTAACGATTCACATCGTGCCTTTATGGACGATGGTGTCCCGCGCGAAATTTTGAGACATGTTGCCAAAACGGCATGAGATATATGGCCTACACTCTCATGAATATCCTTATGGGTTTCCCGAGGTTCCGGAGTGGTACTGTGTATGGCAGATACGGCTGCGGCCGCCGGGCTACCAGCTAGACTCGATGCAATCGTGAAATACTTGAAATACTAAATCTTGGGGGTAATGGGGATAGTTAAATATTTATTGTCCTTTTAAATTGTTAAATGCTTATTTAAATTTATTATGACTTTTATTTAAATTATGCTAAATGTATTATTGATTAGTGCCATGCATTAATTATGCAAATTGGTTAGATAATTAAATTGAATTATTTATGATTTATTATCATGCTTTTATTTAAATATTAATTAATGGCTTTGAAACCCCACGATCATGTCTGTATTAACTTACTCAGCAAGTTGTGCTGACCAAACCATTTATTTCCTTTTCCTTACAGAGTATGTGGAATGAGCATGAGCACTATATGCATGGGGGAATATTTTGGGAAACTTTCTATTTTAAATTCTTGCATTAGATTATAGTATAAACGGGCCTGTTTAACCCGTGTTTTGGCCATGTTGGCCCTATTTACATTTTCCGCTGCAACACCTATACTTAGATACTATTATTCCGCTGCATTATAATATTTATTTTTGAACTTATATTGAATGGGCTATTTGAATGCTTTTAAATGTTTTAAATACTGCAATACCTAGCCTTGGATCTCATTAGTGAGCTCGGAGAAACCGTGTCTTGCTAGGGAGGTGTGGCGGTGACATCCCGACCTGGGTGACCAAAAACCGGGGTGTTACATGGCGCCTCATCTCTTTTAATTCCCAAAAATTCTGCTTTCTAGCCCCATGTCGCGAGACCCCTGTCGTGCGACATGGAAATCCTAAAATTCCAAACATTCAATTCTTTCTATTCCCCACCCCTCATGTCGTGATCCTCCCGTCATGAACCCACGGTTCACGACGCAATTCTGTCTCACGACATGCATGGCATCCTCTTGCCAAAATTTTATGTTTCTCCATATCCGACCATTAAATAATTGAACCCTTAAGTTATTAATTAATGATTATAATTAGCAATAATTAGAAATCAATAATTACTATGATTAAAGGAATTTTGTTCAATTTTCAATAAAACAATTTTCAATAATCTGGACTGTAATTAATTACGGTATGAAGGATTATTTAAGTCATCAATTATGGATTAATTCCATAACCTTGCATGAGAAACCAATGTCTCTCATACAAGGCATCCTATTTTATTTTATTTTCATTTTGTCTTCTTCGTGATGTGTGAATGAACAGTAAAAGATATTACAGAATAATGTCGGCGAACGGTCCCTTCACCGGAAAATGAAGTAGTCCGTAGTCTGTATATTAATTACTGTTTGTTATTTTGCATGGTTTGGATAATAACTAACGAGGTCAGGCGAACGGTCCTTTCACCGGGAAATGAAGTAGCCACTCGGATAATTATTATCAAAATACAGTTTTATTTTCTTTATATTAATTTCCAAACCTAAATTCTAATATGTAATATGAGTCAGTTAATATCTGTCAATATTAGCTGATGAGCATTGCAGAGGGGAAACATGTAGGTTTTTATCTTAATTCACAGACAGTAGAGGCCCAACTGGTAGCGACACCGCCATTATAGGGTTTCTGCTGTCTAAATTTATCCAATCTGAGTAATTGGGAAATTGGATAGCAGGTGTTTGCAGTCCACCCGATTATTCTGCCACCACTTTTGGCCTCACAGCTGCTTCATATCTATGTCCTACATTCTGTCTAAACCCACCATTATATTTTGGGTTAATTAATTTTACATTTCCATATATCCGCATGCATGCTATTATTATTTAATTATTGTGGTTTATAATATTTTGGGATCCTTCCCTTGGACGTTAGAAGTCTAGATTTAAACAGATATTGCATATTAAATTTCCAACAAAAATTCATTTATAAAATTCGGATCTAAGTAAGGGATAAATTCCTCAGTTATGTCTAGTTCATATTCTGTCAGGGGTTAAATTTTGGGAAATTAGAAGCCGAGTCAGCGATTAGGTCTCATCTAGACTGAAAGGGTCTGTGTTCTTATTGAGAGTCCAGTACCTGTTTAGGGAATGGTTTTCAAATTTATTATTTCCGAAATTACTATGTGTTGGGAATTTAGTCTTAACTATCACACCGAGATGGGATCCACTTGGATTCAAATAAAGTGTGATAGATAATTCTAGAGGAACAATACGTAGGCCTTGGTTATTTTCTAAGATAGGGTTGAGTTCCTTTCAACTGCTATCCTCTTCTGCCAAAGCCTATTTTTGAGTCATGAGTGAGTCCATCCGGAACGAACTAATCTATTAGTTCGTTTCATTAGTTTGTATCTCATAATCACCCGGAAGGACGTGAACACTGCGAGCGGTTCACTGAGATCCGGGAATTCTTGATCCACATCCGGTCATCCTGACTGGGGGCTTTCATTTATACCAGTACGAAGCTTTTGAAACTTTCGAGTGATAGGTTTTTAAAATGCTTTCTTTACTGCTTTCTTTTAAAATGCTTTTGTAGAGGTCACTCGGATGCGTCGCTAGATATTCTAACTGTTACTAGGACTGAGAGTTAAGGGATAGTTCATGCTTATTTTTAGACTTTGGATGTGACATGGGGGAATGATAGCAATACTTGGCACTTCAACTAATGATTTGCTAGGTGTTGCTTGTCCACCACAGATGAAATAACATACCCTGGCCGGGACAGTTGTGAATCTGTGGTATCTTAGAATTTGTGGTCTTAAGAACATGTAAACTCATACTCTAAGTACATGTCTGTTAAAGGGAACATAGTACTGAGAGCATGAGAGCTAGCTATCTGACATGATTATCCCAAACAAAGATCCGTGTATTAAAAATGGAAGTTTAAATATGCTTTACCTGAATCTTGTCCAAACTTCATTCTTTTATCCCTGTCCTTTCTGTCATCATTTTGAATCAGCTTCATAGCTAGTATAGCTTAAATTTACAATTTTTTTAGCATAATCTTTACTGCCCTCATAGGATAATTTTATCTACTTTTTAGACTAAATTTTAGTTGCTTTTTAGAATAGATTTATCCGCTTTTTAGAACAATTTTAATATGCTTTGTAGATTAATTTAATTGCTTTCATAGTTTAGATTAGATTCAGTCATGTAGTTGTTAATCCAACTTCAAACTGATTAGAGCAATACGAGTGGAAAATCTAGTAAAACGGTGTGGGACCTGCTTCTATCGCACATCCTCCAGTGAACGATCCGGACTTACTATAAATATTGCAATTTTTGACACCGTGCGCTTTCGGGCCACAGTTTCTTAACACGAGTAATAAAAACGTGACAACCTAAATATATCCTTAATCCCAATTCCATCTTCATAAATCTGTTTCATTAAATAAAACATAAACCAAGGGATTATTTCACTCTATTATTTCAAAAATACTCGTGTGGGAAATTGTCAAAAGTTTCATGGCGCCGTTGCCGGGGAGGATGCAGCGCCGTTTTATTAGAGAATTACATTCCTGATTGCTCATAGATTAGCTTATACATATAAATATATCTTATTCACCGAATCAATTCTAACCTGGGGATTGTACAGGTACTGTCATCATTGAAACCGTTGTTCTATGCAAAAGAGAAAAGAGACACCAGCCGAGATCCCGTTCAATGCAGAAATTGAAAAAACAGCTCGACGTCTAAGGGCTCTAGCTAGACAGAGAAAGGAACAGGAAAGGCAGGAACTGTTTTCTCCAAGCACTAGTAGCGACATTCCGGATATGGCAAACCCTAAAATCCCACTCATCATACCACCAAATCCACCATTTGAAAACATACAAGGACCCAGAGGATGTTAATGACGAGAATTTGGACGATCCCCCTCCTCAGGTCATTCAAGGAGGTGGGAACAAACAAAACCTCGACCATCATCACTTTGAGGTCCCTCCGAATAACCCCAATAACCAAAACTTCCAAAACAATCCCAACTTCCAGAATCATCAGTATCAGAATCCCAACCAGTTCAATCCAAACCAGTATAATCTAAACCACAAGATCACAATGATCCAAGAAACTTCTACCCTAACCAGAACTTCAACCCACAGGATCAATACCATGGGCAGTATTAAGGAAAATACCAAGGAGGTCCAGGGAACAATCAGCAGCCCACTGCTGCTGATTACATGCAGCCTATAGTGGAACCCTACTTGAACGTGCCAGGCAGAGCACCAATAGCAGCAAGGAACTTTGAGTTAAAGCCTGCTTTGATCAATCTAGTGCAGAAAAGCCAGTTCGCAGGGGCCAACCATGAAGACCCACACGACCATCTGGCAACATTTTTGGAACTCTGCAACACGATCAAGAACCAAGGCGTTTCACAGAACACTATTAGGATGATGTTGTTCCCATTCTCATTGTGTAGTGGAGCAAAAACTTGGTATAAGTCAATGCCGGTCAACCAAAGGAGTACATGGGAGGATATTGTAAGAAATTTCTTGGTGAAATGCTTTCCGGAATGGAAGATAGATGAAGGAAGATAAAAAATTTCTGAGTTTAAGATGAAGCCAGATGAGTCTTTGTATGATGCCAAAGAGAGGTTTATGAATCTGTTGAGGAAGTGTCCTCGGCACGGTATCCAGGGATGGGAGCAGTTAAGAAAGTTTTACAATGGTCTGACGCCGACATGGAAGCATATGCTAGACGCCGCAGGAGGACAACACCTATTGCACATGCCCATGGATCAAGCATGGGCTAAAATTGAGACAATGAGCGTAAATAGGTCTGTACTGAATGATGATAATGCTAATGATACCCCTCCCCGTGGACTCTCTGCTGTAGGTACAGCAGAAAAATCAGATTTTGAAAAGCTGTAGGAACAGGTGGCGGCATTGTCTGTCAATCAAGGAGCCGGAAGTTCTGCTCAAGGACAGCAAACAGATGTGATATGTGGACTGTGTCAGGGTGCTCACGCAACTGACATATGTGAACAGATTGCATCTGAAAGCTGTAATTTTCTAGGGGCTTTCCCGAACCGACACCCGAATTTATCATACTCCAATAAGAAAGAAGAAAATGGTAAAGATGAAGGTATCAACTGCTTCCTCATTAACAGTGTTATCCTTTCCAGATTTATCTCCCTTTTTCACAGCATCTTTTCCCTTTGGTCCAGCCAACATCTTTCCAGATTTCAAAGTTATTGCCTTGCACTGCGGGTTTTTCTCCGCAGCACTTGGCAAAGCTCCCTTGTCCCGTTTCTGCAGTTCACTGGCCATTTGCGTCACTTGGGTCTCCACATTTCTGATGGAGGCCTGCAGCTGTGCATTGATCTCCTTCTGGCTCGTGATAAAATCAGTCATCAAATTCTTCAGCCTTGATGGTGGCTTTTGAATCTGATTTTGATTCTGGTTCTGGTTCCACTGGCCTTGATTGGGTATAAACTGGGGCTGGGGCTGGAAATTCTGGAAATTTTGGTTAGGCTGCTGGAAGTTCTGAGGGGGTCTTTGTTGGATTTGGGGTTGGAAGTTCTGAGGGGGTCTGCAAGCCCCTGCCGGAGAAGAAAGAAGACCCTGGATGTTATACTCTGCCGATCAGGATTGGCCAAGTCAGCGCTGGAAAAGGATTATGTGACCACGGCTCCAGCATCAACGTCATGCCACTAACCATGGTTAAACGTCTCAAGCTTGGAGTGGTGGAGCCTATCAAAATGAGGCTCCAACTTGCGGATAGGTCAATTACAAGGCCAATCGGGATCCTGAAAGATGTAATCATCAAAGCTGGCAGTACTCTATTTCCAGGGGAGTTCATCATTTTGGACATCGAAGAGGACCGACATGCCTCTCATTTTAGGCAGGCCATTTCTGGCCACGGGCGGAGCCTTGATCGATGCCAAATCTGGAAAGGTGACGATTTGGGTGGACGGAGATGAGGTCGTCTTCGACATGGCTCAATTGTAGAAATTCCCTAATGACAGTTCTTGTTTTTCATTCGATGATGTAATAGTTAGGAGTGAGGGAGAGCAAGACTCTGAATCTGGTAATGTAATGATGATGATGGATGATGGACTTTCAAATCAGGTACTGAAGCCTGCAGGCGCGGAGCACTAAGGCTGTAGCGCCGTTCACATTGCCGATCCCGAGACTGGGAATTTGGAAGAGTTTGACGGCGCCGAATTCCATGAAAATGCCAGCCAAGAGGAGGCGGATCCTGTACTGATGCAGGATCCGAAAGGTAAATCTGAATTTCCCCGATCTAATTCTTGCAAATTACTTCCTTCAGTGGAATGCCCACCAGAGCTTGAACTAAATATTCTATCGGATCATCTTAAGTATGCGTTTCTTGCAGAACATAAAAAATTACCGGTAATTGTGTCAGCTAAGCTAACACAAGATCAAGAAAATGCTCTGGTGGGAGTGCTAAAAAAATATGTGCGTGCAATCGGTTGGACAATTTCTGATATCAAAGGAATAAGCCCTTCTATTTGTATGCACAGGATTTTAATGGAGGAGAATTTCAAGCCTTCGTGCCAGCCCCAACGAAGATTGAACCCACCAATGCAGGAAGTGGTAAGAAAGGAAGTGATCAAGCTGTTAGATGCCGATATTATATACCCGATTTCTGACAGCAAATGGGTCAATCCTGTGCAGGTCGTTCCAAAGCGGGGTGGGATGTGCATCACCAAGAATGAACAAGGGGAGGAAATTGCCACACGGCCGGTCACCGGATGGAGACTCTGCATAGACTACCGGAAGTTGAACGAGGCCACTCGCAAGGACCATTTCCCTTTACCTTTTATCGATCAAATGTTGGAACGGTTGGCGGGAAGGGAGTTTTATTGTTTTTTGGATGGTTATTCAGGCTACAATCAAATAGTGATCGCCAGTGAGGATCACGAAAAAACAACTTTTACATGCCCCTATGGCACTTTTGCCTATAGGCGCATGCCTTTTGGACTATGCAATGCACCAGCTACTTTTCAACGATGCATGATGTCTATATTTTCTAAATTTATCGAAAAATGCATAGAAGTCTTTATGGATGACTTCTTTGTATCTGGAGATACATTTGAAGAATGTTTGACCGATCTTGTTAAGATTTTAAAGAGATGTGAGGACACTAACTTGGTTTTAAACTGGGAAAAGTGCCATTTTATGGTTATTGAGGGCATAGTGTTAGGTCACCGCATTTCACGTGTAGGCATCGAGGTCGATCCAACCAAAGTCTCCATCATTTCCAATCTCCCTCTCCCCAACTCAATAAAATCGGTTTGGAGTTTCTTAGGACATGCCGGTTTTTACCGGAGATTCATTAAGGATTATCTAAAATTTCCAAGCCGCTCACTCACCTTCTTTGTAAAGAAAATTCTTTTGTAATAAATGAAGCGTGTGTCCAAGCCTTTGACATGCTCAAAACGATGTTAGCTTCTGCTCCAATTGTGCAACCATCCGATTGGTCACTGCCATTCGAGGTGATATGTGATGCAAGTGGTCTTGCAGTGGGTGCAGTTTTAGGGCAACATAAAGATGGAAGACATTGCGTAATTCATTACGCAAGTCATGCCTTGAATGAAGCCCAAATAAACTACACCACTACAGAAAAAGAAATGTATGCGGTAGTCTTTGCATTTGACAAGTTCAGACAATATCTTATTGGAACAAAGACTATAATATACACTGACCATAGTGCACTCAGATACTTGTTCAACAAGCAAGACGCAAAGCCTCGTTTAATCAGGTGGGTGTTGTTGCTGCAAGAGTTTGACATCGTAATAAAAGATAGACGAGGTCGAGATAATGGTGCTGCTGACCACTTATCTCGATCAGAAAACGATAAAAATGAAAAAGTCGTTAATGAAGAGTTCCCGGACGAACAGTTGTTCGCATTGCATTTGCATGACCAAGCGTGTCCATGGTTCTCCGACATTGCTAACTTTTTAGCATGTGGGATAGTTCCACCATTCCAGCAGTAATACAAAAAAGCCAAATTCTTCAAAGAAGTAGTAAACTACTTCTGGGAAGACCCTTTCCTGTTCAAACACTGCGCTGATTCCATGATCAGGCGATGTGTGACTGAGTCAGAGGCTTACCAAATCACCAAGAAATGCCACGAATCTGAATATGGAGGTCACCACGGTCCCACTCGAACTGCCCACAAGGTACTCGAATGTGGATTTTTCAGGCCTACTATTTATGAGGACTGCAAGGTGTTTGCAAAAGCCTGCGACAGATGCCAAAGGTTAGGAAATATTTCCAAGAGGGATGAGATGCTTCAGAAAGGAATTCTCACACTTGAGATTTTTTATGTATGGAGTATTGACTTCATGGGACCGTTTCCACCGTCAGGTGGAAACTACTATATCTTGGTAGCTGTTGATTACGTGTCTAAATGGGTAAAGGCTGTCGCATTACCAACCAATGATGGTAGCCAAGTCATCAAGTTCCTCAATAACAACATTTTCTGTAGATTTGGCATACCTAGGGTGGTAATATCTGATGGAGGAATGCACTTTGTTAATAAAGCCTTTGAAACTTTAATGAGTAAAAATGGAATCCTCCATAAGATAGGCACGCCTTATCATCCTCAAACTAGTGGTCAAGTCGAGGTATCAAATCACGAGATCAAACATATACTCGAAGCCACAGTTGGGATAACCCGTAAGGATTGTGCACGTAAGCTCAATGATGCTCTATGGGCATATCGTACAGTGTATAAGACTCCCATTGGGATGTCGCCATACAGTCTTATCGTCGGAAAAGCATGTCATTTGCCTGTAGAGCTAGAGCATAAAGCTTACTGAGCCGTTAAAACGCTTAACTTCGATGCGAAAGTTGCTCAGAGCAAGCGTAAGTTTGACCTCAATGAAATTGAGGAAATACGAGCGCAAGCTTATGAAAGCTCTCGGATTTATAAGGAGCGGACCCAGAAGTTGCACGATCGCCGGATAAAATCCAAGCAATTCTATATTGGCCAATATGTTCTGCTATTCAATTCTAGGTTGAAGCTGTTCCCCGGAAAGCTAATCAAGATGGGAAGGGTGATCTAGTGGTGAATGAACATCGACTGAAAGAATACATCGGACAGTTCGATCTGGAAAAAGAGAGCCAAGCAGTGGTAGACCCGGCTTACACTCAATAAAACAGCATTAAAATCATAAAAATTTCATTTTAAATATATATGTGCTGTTTGGTCTCAGAATAAGGAAGTATCCAAAAATCAATTAAACATTTAGAGTACTAAGACTCTAAATGTGAGGATGTTGATATTTGGAGAAAATCTCATATGGTTAATTTATCTATCTTGCAGAAATTCCGGAACCACCAAAAAGAAGGAGCAGGAAAGAAGCACGGAAAACCAGGTTCCCGGTTGGATTAATTCCATAAATTTAAGTAAATATTCTCGAAATTTAAAGCAATTTAAATTCCGGAATAAATTTTACGAATAAATGGAATTGATCCAACCTATTTTAAGCAAGTGGATTATCTTAATTTCTAGCCCATTGTTTGAATTTATTTGGACTGAATTTATTCAGATCCAAAGCAAATAAAATGGATTCAGGCCCAATATCGCACTCGGGCCCAATCCACAAAAATTTGAAAATTCAAAATTTTATGTCGCGAAACCCCCCCATGTCGCGAAGGCTCACGACAAGGGGGAGGATAGCGACACGGTTCTCCAGTACAGTGAGACCCAGTCGCTAGACCATGTCTCGCGACTGGCCTTCACTCTCGCGCCACAGTTCTCATTTAGCCCCACTCATTCCGTAAATCCTGTCGCGATACCCCCCCAGTCGCGAGACATTTTCAGTTCCGCGACAGGGTCCGTTAGACTTAAAACCCCTTTCACCCCCCTTTCTTCCCTACTTCTCCTCTCCCACACTTAGCCAAATTTTTGAATTCCCTCTCGAACCTGAAACCCTTTTCTCCCGAAGAACACCACTGTGTTCCTCGCACTCTCCGACCACTTCCAGGCGTTACTCAGTCCAATTTTCGCGCGCAATCGCAATGGCATCTCCGTCTTCATCTAAAGCTCAACCGTGGTAAGCATTATCCCCCGATTCGCGCATACCCCATGGCCCCCTGTTTCGCGATTTCTTGCTGTTTTGTTTCAACATTGTTTAAATAGGGTTCCTTGTGCTCTTTTTTCACTTATGTGAGTTCGATTTTAGGAATTGTATGTTGTGGGCAGCTTTTATTTGAAGTTCTTTGTAAGATGGGTTTTGCCGAAGCATGATTAAAGGGACGGGGGAGATGATTCGTTCTGTGATTTGGAGGGTTAGGTATGGAAGTGGTTGAAGCATGTTTAGGAGGATCGATTTTGGTATCTAGGTTGTTTAGAGAGCGTTGGGTAGCAACTTAGGGATTGGACAGGGGCATTCCGCCATTTTTAGGTGTTCAGTTTTTCTTAGGGTTCCAGGGTAGATTTTTCTTGTTTTTGCTATGATTCCTGTTATGCAGCCCCTGTTTGAGTTGGAAACTGATGAGCATATGGTTATTTAGGAATGGCTAGATGTTATTGGTTATCTTTGATAAATTCTGTGAGTGTGAAGCATGAATATTTTAATAGATAGGCAGCATGCTAGTCTGTTAGTCTCTCGTTCTTGGTGGAGAGGAGAGCATGATCTTCTGTTTTTGAAATGTTGTGCATGCCACTATGGTGAGTCTTGCTAGTATGGACTGGGCATTTTTGTTTTATTCTGTTTAAGTATAACTGTCTTGGTACGCTGCAAATTGAAAAAGGGGATGTTTGTTTCGTTTTGGCAAACTGTGCACTCCACTTTTTTAGAAAAAAGGCTTTTGGAAAAAGACAAAATAGTTGGTAGGTTTGTCTCTTTAAAATTGACCAACTTGTTTTTGTTCCCAATGGAGCACAAAGCGAGGGTAATAAAGTAGCAGTCTTTTTCCTCATGTGGACTGCTACTACTTATGAAAATCCAAAAATGGGACCACTAAAATCCTACCTTCATTAAATAAAAAAATAGTCAACTTTTATTAAAAAATTGAAAATTAGTTTTATTTTTATATGTCTTGGACTGTCCATTTCCCTTTCCAAACAGTCCAAGTCAAGCATATCCGAGCCACCACGTCTCCATTTGCACATTCCTCGATTCGCGTTCCATACCATTCCATCCATTCCATTGCACTTTCAAAAAATAACCTCGGGATTGTTTATAAATTGAAAAATCATAATTCTTAGGGTCCAATGACCCCTATCTCTTGTAAATAACTCATGATTTTAATAAATTCTCTCAGAAAGTGTAAAAAGAAAAATTTACATTTGCTTTATACTTCTATTAAAATTCAAATTGAGAATTTAATAACTTTACGTCTACAGCAAAGCTCTAAATGTGAGGATGTTGATTTTCAATTTGAATGATTCTTGTAAAAATTATAAAAACTGGATTTTAATACTTCCTATCTTTTCAGGGGCGACAATTTCTTGAACCCAAATCAAGTACAGGAAAGGACCAATCTGCTGGACTTACCGCTAGAGCTTTTAGGAGAAATCCTCTCCCAAATAGGAGAGGACGAAATTAAGAAAGTTTTTACTGTTAAGAGAACGTGCAGAAAACTTAGGGCCGCGAGGAATCTTCCCATCATCTATAAGAGATGCGAGCTGGAGACCACCATTGTAAAGATGTGGCAACAGTGAATTAAAAGGCAAAAGGAGGAACTTCTGAAAAAATGTGTGGAAGCAGGAAACCATAACCTTCAGCTCCAACCGGTGTTGCAAGCATTCGCAGTGCTAAAGGATAAGGAGAGAGCCTGTGAGCTGCTGAAACCAGGAATTGAGGATAACTATAGAGCATCAATTTTCGTACGGGGACTAATGATGTTAAGTAAATTGGACGAGGGTCTAGTTCTTCAGGGGGTAAAAATGATAGAAGAAATGGTAACAGACAGATCAGTCCTGACATTTACAACCACCAACACCATTTCATGGCTGATGCAGAGCGAGGACACCCCTGATTTATTCGGAGACCAGGAATCAAGGGTATATTGTCCAAGGATCCGAGCAGGTCTAGAAGAACTAGACACCTATTGCTTACCTTGTGACTTAACAAACTTTGTCCACTGGTACAAAGTCTTCTTCCACTAGAAGAGAAGGAATGAAGATGAAGATGCTGAGGGAAGATTGAGTCCTTAATGTTTTATTTTATTTAAGCTAAACTGAAAACATCGTATAGGAGATTTTCTTATTTTCTGTGCAAACTCGATCCGATCATATAGAAATCTCCTGTAATTGATGTATTTACTGCTTTCCACAAAGAGAATATCGTTTTGAGTTCTCAAAATATTTTGAAAAAGATGTGTGGCAGTCGGAGATGAATAAGTGACTGCCATGCCAAAAACGAAGCTGTGACATGCTTGCATGTTCACAGTGTCTTCTTACTGCTTTCAATTAAATAACCAACAAAAACATGCATAAACCTGCTCTAAATTCACATGTTGAATTTAGACTTGTGATTAAATTTTCAAACTTTTAAATTGGGATAATATAATGGAAAACATGCATGAAATGAATTCCTAAAGTTTTGAGCTATAAAAATTTAATGATGCGATCATCTTTTTGGGTAATAAATCTTCATGTTGAAAATTTTGATTCAATAAATTGTTAGAATTAAGACTTGATTAAATTTGAGAATATTGTATGACATGAATCAATCCAACCTTGTGAGATTTGAGCCATGAGTCACTTTTACTCATAAATTTTCTTTGATGTGTGAATTAATTTGATTAAAGGAAACTAGAACTTGCAATTGGGACAGATTCAAGACCATGCCATATTCCCGAAATCGAGCATATGATCGAGGCACTTAGAAAAACCAAATTTTTGGCCTTCGTTTGAATTCCCAACCCAAAAATATTTTCCCTTTAGGATTAACCAACTTGAGCCTTTAAGCCTAATTTTTCTCGAAACCCACTATATTTTCCAAGTCTTATAAAAAGACCAAAATATTCAACCCAAGTGGACAAGGATAAATTCTATCAAATGCATTAAATTTGTGATCATCAACAATGTTTTAATTGGTCCTCAACAAACCGATTTAAAAAAAAAAAGCGAAGAAAAGAAAAGAAAAAGAAATATGTTGAGCTCATTTCAATAAGAATAAAGTTGCAAACAACAAAGCAATTAGACATAGTCTAAATGTCATGCAATAGAAAAAGAAAAGCAAAGAAAAAGAATGAAGCAATGATGATCATAAATTTTAAATAAAAATGCCAATTTATGATAGAATAATCTCTTGCCACTTCTTAGCCCAATAAATTCCGTTTCTTACCAAATGTTATAACCGTATGCCCCATTATAACCCTTAAATAAGACATCGGGATCTCGATTTGAAGAAATGAGCCGGTGGCGAGTTGGTCTAATTGCAAGCATATGAGATAATTTAATTAAATTTGATTTTGAGTGTTCAATGATCAAACCTCATTGAGAGTGAGTGAATTTTCCAAGTTTACTATATGTGAGGCTCTGTTTCATTAGATATGTTCATGTCATACCTTGATTCTAATTTTTAATCTTTGCATCTTTCAAACATGATATTCATGAAGGGTTGACAATAATGTTTGATTTGTAGGCCCGATTTAGTGAGCAAATATCATTTTATTAAACACTGCAATCAAAGAAATTTAATACTTGTAGTTTTTGATTGCCTTATCCCAATCCAAAAAGAATATAATTTATGAAGCCGCGAAAATAGATTGAATATGCAGAGTCCGTGTTCCAAGGAACATTGACTCTGACTGCTCGGGGACGATCAGTATTAAATCTGAGGATGTTGATAATGGCCATAAATGTCCATTATTTTCAATCCATTTCCGTGTCTGTAACGGGCATTTGATCGCATTCCGGTCTTATATTAAATCAAAAAGCAGTTGAATTGGACTGATTTATGCATAATTGTAAAAATAATAAGCTGGTATGAAAAATGTATAAATATGTAATTTTATTACACATTTATGTTAGAAAAATCCAAAAACATGAGAAAAAGGAAAGAAAAGGAAAAGGAATGAAAAAGATAGGCAAAATATAAATCAGCCCACAAAAAACCAAAAAGACGGGAAAAGAAGAAAAGGCCCACAAAAATGCAAATTCGGCCCATCTGACCCAACTAGACAGTGTCTGGAGCATGCCAGTCGCTATACCCCTGTCGAGAAACATGGTCTCGCGAAAGGGAGGTGTCTAGCGACACAACAGCCAACTGAAGAGAAGGCCAGTCCAGGAAGACCGTGTCGCTAGACCCGTGGCGTGAAGCATAGTCTCGCGACAGGGGAGTGTTCCGCGACATAAGACTCAAATGAAGAAGGAGCCATGTCCTTAGACTCCTGTCGCTAGACCCGTGGCGCGAAGCATGGTCTCGCGACAGGGGTACGGCTGGCGACACAGAAGCATGAAATGAAGAGAACCAAGACCCAGTCGTGAAGCCTTGCGCCATGCAGCCTTGTCTCGCGCCAAAACGCGTGATCCCGCGACACGGCTGTGATGTGTGTGATGTCTTGCGACACAATGGGCCTCAGATCAAAACCCATGGGCCTAGGTTTCATCTCTATAAATATGAGGTGATCCCCTTGTGCTCAGCAGTGAGAAGTTCATTTTCCTTGAAGAATGAAGTTCATGTCGGTGAACGGTCCCTTCACCGGGATATGAAGTAGCCCGTAGTCTGTATATTAATTACTGTTTGTTATTTTGCATGGTTTGGATAATAACTAACGAGGTCAGACGAACGGTCCTTTCATCGGGAAATGAAGTAGCCACTCGGATAATTACTGTTCAAATACAGTTTTATTTCCTTTATCTTAATTTCCCAACCCAAATTCTAATCTATAATATGAGTCAGTTAATATCTGTCAATATTAGCTGATGAGCATTGCAGAGGGGAAACATGTAGGTTTTTATCTGAATTCACAGACAGTAGAGGCTCAACTGGTAGCGACACTGTCATTATAGGGTTTCTGCTGTCTAAATTCATCCCATCTGAGTAATTGGGAAATTGGATAGCAGGTGTTTGCAGTCCACCCGATTATTCTGCCACCACTTTTGGCCTCACAGCTGCTTCATATTTGTGTCCCACATTCTGTCTAAACCCACCATTATATTTTGGGTTAATTAATTTTACATTTCCATATATCTGTATGCATGATATTATTATGTAATTATTATGGTCTATAATATTTTGGGATCCTTCCCTTGGACGTTAGAAGTCTAGATTTAAACAGATATTGCATATTAAATTTCCAACAAAAATCCATTTATAAAATCCGGATCTATGTAAGGGATAAATTCCTCAGTTATGTCTAGTTCATATTCTGTCAAGGGTTAAATTTTGGGAAATTAGAAGCAGAGTCAGCGATTAGGTCTCATCTAGACTGAAAGGGCCTGTGTTCTTATTGAGAGTCTAGTACCTGTTTAGGGAATGGTTTTCAAATTTATTATTTCCGAAATTGCTATGTGTTGGGAATTTAGTCTTAACTATCACACCGAAATGGGATCCACTTGGATTCAAATGCAGTGTGATAGATAATTCTAGAGGAACAATACGTAGGCCTTGGTTATTTTCTAAGATAGGGTTGAGTTCCTTTGAACTGCTATCCTCTTCTGCCAAAGCCTATTTTTGAGTCCTAAGTGAGTCCATCCGGAACGAACTAATCTATTAGTTCGTTTCATTAGTTTGTATCTCATAATCACCCGGAAGGACGTGAACACTGCGAGCGGTTCACTGAGATCCGGGAATACTTGATCCACATCCGGTCATCCTGACTAGGGGCTTTCATTTACTACCAGTACGAAGCTTTTGAAACTTCCGATTGATATGTTTTTAAAATGCTTTCTTTACTACTTTCTTTTAAAATGCTTTTGTAGAGGTCACTCGGATGCGTCGCTAGATCTTCTAACTGTTACTAGGACTGAGAGTTAAGGGATAGTTCAGACTTATTTTTAGACTTTGGGTGTGACATGGGGGAATGATAGCAGTACTTGGCACTTCAACTAATGATTTGCTAGGTGTTGCTTGTCCACCACAGATGAAATAACATACCCTGGCCGGGGCAGTTGTGAATCTGTGGTATCTTAGAATTTATGGTCTTAAGAACATGTAAACTCATACTGTAAGTACATGTCTGTTAAAGGGAACATAGTAATGAGAGCATGAGAGCTAGTTATCTGACAGGATTATCCCGAACAAAGATCTGTGTATTAAAAATGGAAGTTTAAATATGCTTTACCTGAATCTTGTCCAAACTTCATTCTTTTCTCCCTGTCCTTTCTGTCATCATTTTGAATCAGCTTCATAGCTAGTATAGCTTAAATTTACAACTTTTTTAGCATAATCTTTACAGCCCTCATAGGATAATTTTATCTGCTTTTTAGACTTAATTTTAGTTGCTTTTTAGAATAGATTTATTCGCTTTTTAGAACAATTTTAATATGCTTTGTAGATTAATTTAACTGCTTTCATAGTTTAGATTAGATTCAGTCATGTAGTTGTTAATCCAACTTCAAACTGATTAGAGCAATACGAGTGGAAAATCTAGTAGAACGGTGTGAGACATGCTTCTATCGCACATCCTCTAGTGAACGATACGGACATACTATAAATATTGCAATTTTTGACACCGTGCGCTTTCAGGCCACAATTTCTTAACACGAGTAATAAAAACGTGACAACCTAAATATATCCTTAATCCCAATTCCATCTTCATAAATCGGTTTCATTAAATAAAACATAAACTAAGGGATTATTTCACTCTATTATTTCAAAAATACTCGTGTGGGAAATTGTCAAAAGTTTCATGCGGGTCCCGCCTCAAATTCTCCTTGATAAATGCCGCAACCCATGGTGCTGTCGCCTTGGGGTGTACCCTTGATCGTAGATTGTTCACACCACAATCGTGCATCAATATGCAAGTGCGAATTGCGAAGTGCGAATCGCGAACGACTCATCAGATTTGTGGCGGGATGCATAAATCCGCCATCCACAGTTCTCCACGGAGCTTTTCACCTGAACTTTTTTCTTATTGTTGTGGACAAACTTGAATCCACGGCGGACTGCAATACAATGATTTTTTAGGACCTTCCTGAACTTTTCGGCATCTTTGAATTTCTGCTTTCGCCTTTGATTGCATTGGCCCAGATGACCCTAACATTTTTCTCGTCCTCATCTTCTTCATTGTCGAATTCCTCGTCTGCTTCAGTATCCGTCCTGCAGCACCATTCATACAGAACATGATCCTATTGATAAAAGACTGGTCATTCAATACCGTGATCCTATTCATACAAATACTAATGACCTGATTTGCATTACAACTTTGTGTATGGCACATGTATACCACAATTAGGTAATATGATACCGAGGTTATTGCAATAAATACAGAAAAAGTCACAACGACCAAACGATATTTTTTCGGTACCAGCGGAGTGATAATTCTCGTGCCTAAATGCATGTTCCATACATTACATCAGTCCAAACACGTATACAATCGCTAGAAAAGGCATTCGCTCTATCCGTAACAACACCGTTGTGCACAAAAATAACATAAATACAGAGACACCAATCCACAAGTTACAGAGCAGCATAAATAGACATAACAATACCAGTGTTGAGACAAAATATAAAAAACTGTAAATCAGATCATTACGGGACAGTCATCTACTGGGGTTTTAACACAACATTATCGTGCCCTCTTGTTTGCACATCCTTCTCACATCGTCGTCCTTTATCAGCTCCATCAAGTATCCGCCGTCGGGTTCTTCGTAATGCAGGGTTTGGGTTGTGGCATTCACATCAATCCATTTATCATTCACCTTTCTATAGACATCCGAAAGAAGGTCGGCATCATATATTCGGACTAGATGCACTTCGCCTTCGTAATGGCAAAACAACAACGTCTCGGGTACTTGCATTTCGTCGTCCTCTTGCCCATATTCTTGCTCTTCAATGCCACTAATCATTCCCTCTAAAAAACCCTCAAATCCCGTCGCACAAAACCCCTTCCAAAAAAAGCTTCACAGCCCCGTCGCACTCCACCCCTAAACCCTCATATAACCTTTCTACCGCCTTTCTAACCCATTGCATTACCCTCCTCTCCCGTCAAGCTTTCCGCCCCCCAAAAACCTAACCTTCACCTCCGAGCTTCAAGAAAACGGGGTGTCCCCAACCTAAAGCTTTCTACCCTTCCACCATCCCTACCAAAGTCGGGCGAACAAGCTTCTCCGACACACTCCCGCGCAATAAAACCAACCCCACGCAAGCTTCTACGATCGCCGCAGGTAGGTGAGGTCGGTGATGTGAGAGAGACAAAACTTTTTGTGGTTGCAGTGAGAGAGACAAATTGGTGGTGAGAGTGGAAGAATTTCAAAAAACAGCTGCCAACCCCCCATCATTACCTGTCAAATCTCTGCCAAAAAGGAGGATATTATTATCATTTCAGCATTTTATTTTCGTTTTGAATTTGTTTTAATCGATGGGTCCTGAAGTATAATGTATATCACATGTGGGTTGTAACACCCCGGTTTTTGGTCACCCAGGTCGGGATGTCACCGCCACATCTCCCTAGTAAGACACGGTTTCTCCGAGCTTACTAAAGAGATGCAAGGCTTGGTATTGCTGTATTTAAAAACATTTAAATCATTCAAAATAGCCCATACAATATAATTCGAAAATAATAATAGCATAGCGCAGCGGAAATAAATGTTTTAGTATAGTATCGCAGCGGAAAATATAAATAGGGCCGACATGGCCAAAACACGGGTTAAACAAGCCCGTTCATAATATAGTCTAATGTACGAATATAAAAGCAAAATAAAGTTTCCCAAAATCCCATGCATGAATCGTGCTCACACATGCTCATTCCACATATTCTGTAAGAAAAGGAATAAAAACGGTTTTGGTCAGCAAACTTGCTGAGTAAGTTAACACATGCATGATCGTAGGGTTTAAAAGCCATTAATTTAATACTTAAATAAAAACATGATAATAACATAATATTCAATTTAATCCAATCAACTATCTAATGGCATAAATTATTTCAGGGCACTATTTAACAACACATTTTTGCATGGTTTAAGATAATAGCCATAATTTAAATAAAGCATTTACATAATTTAATCTAATTCAATTTAGTTTAATATCCCCATTACATCCCCGATTTGGTATCTCAAAGTTTCACGATAGTATCGCGATGTCAACAAGTTTAGCCGGTAGCCCGGCGGCCGCAACCGTATCAGCCATACCCAGTACCACTCCGGAGCCTCGGGAAACCCATGTGGATATTCACGAGAGTGTAGGCTCTATATTTCGCCGTTTTGGCAATATCACATTTCAAGTTTAGCGCGCGGGGTCACCATCGTCCATTAAGGCACGAAGTGAATCGTTAGGGGGCACCCTGCAGAGCACTCACCCCTAATTTTAATTTATCAAGTTTGTAAGGGGATTTAATTTTTAGAAATCTGACTTCAATTGTATTTATTTAAAAATAATATCTCAACTCATTTCAACCCTAAAGGTTAATTCCATATTTCAACATGATTTCAAGGTTTTGTTTCCGGTAAACCACAGTTTACTCTAAAGTTCGTCTAAAATCAGATTTAATTCCAAAAATTATAAAATTTCACGACTGACTCGGAAACGTCGAGATCTACAACTTTCATGTTTTAACTTTTCCAATCGGAGGTACCTAAACAGGTCGAAATTACCAATTTTCACAGAAGAACAATTCTGTCCGAATTTAATGTATCACAGTTTAAAGATTTCGAATTCTACCATAGTAATTCAACTCCAAATTTGATGAAATTTTACAGAGATCATCTTAAGACAATTATCTACAACTTTCATGTTCGGCCAAAGATCTAAAACAGTCTAGATCCTATGTCAAAAACGTGAACAAGATCATTCCTAGGTTATGTCAAGAATTTCAAGATCTAGACTCAAGCAGTTCGGTTTCGGTTGGTTTTCACCTATCAAATCGTCTCTAAAAATTCTCAAAATTTACAGTGGATAGATCCAAGCCTTAGGAACCTTTTTCCTGTTTTAAGTTTTTCTGTTTGAAGTCGTTCTAAGGTTCGGAAAAATTCATCAAATCTGTTGCGTCGGTAGAAAGTATAAATTGACAGATTTTCGATTTCTTGTTAATCTTTTAGTTTTGAATGTTTTAATTCATCCCAAAACCATGTAAGAGTTAACTTACAGAGTTGTGAACATCCGGGACCGTCTATTTCGAAGGCGTGGCTTCCAGTCCACCGTTTCTCCTCTCCGTTCGTCGGGTTCTACGCTCTAGATCCAATACGAGGTGTAGAAGAGAAAAGAAGAAGATTATGATTCGTTTTCGAATCGTATATGGAACATAGATTGGATCGAGACTTACCACGACTCTGGAGATGTTAGAATTTTCGTCCAACAGGATTCGCCTTGGTTTCGTGCCTCCGACGACTCCGGATTTAGGGTTTCGAATGTGTAGAAAGTTGTAGGGTTTCGTAAAAGCATTCGGAGCTCCTAGGAGGTCTTATTTATAGATATCTAAGACCTAGGGCGTCCAAAATCTGACCCTAAGGGTCTGGAGTCGAAAGATGTTCAACCGAAAGTCGAAAAATCCGCGTTCGGGCGAGAGATTCACGCAACGGGCGAATCTGTCGCGTGGCGCGGTCGTGGCGCGCCCAATGCCTATGGACCGCGCGGCCACCGCGCCGACTTTGCCTGGACTTCGGTCCGGGCGGGTCGTGCGATCCGTCGTGCTTTTCCTCCTCTCTTTCGGATTTCTATCCCTCTATGCTCCCGAATTCCGATTTCCGGGGTATCTTCGGGTTTCTACTTTCTCTCTAAATTTTTACTCGGGTCTAATTGAATGTTTGGACTCGAATTCTCGAGTTTATTAGTGTCGGGTTTCGGTGTACAATTTATTTATCCTTAATCAATTCTTCTTATTTAATTAAATTCCTTTAATTCCTTTTTTTGTTAAATCTCATTTCTCATTTCCTTATCTTTATTTATTTATTTATTTGCTGGATTTATTTATTTATTTTATTTATTGTATTTATTATTTATTTATTTAATTATTGTTTTATTTTATGTTGAAAAATTCTCGGGTATTACATTGGTATCAATACAATATGTATTGAGTATAGGGGTACTAATACATAAGACTTTTGAGATGTGGGTACTTTTCAATAACTTTTCCTTAAAATAAATAGCACTTTATTTGTTCTATTATTTATGTTCCACTTTCATTTTTCCATCCCAACATTTTTATCTTATTTTCATTATAGAAAATAATTAAATACTCCCTCCATTTTCAAAAAGTTCTAAAATTCCTGCATTTCACGCAATCCAATACATCTTTAACGCTTAATATGCCACACTGTCTAAAAGTAAAAATTCTAAAAATTTAATATTCTAAAACTACGCGATTAGATGAATCCAACAATATCTCACTTGACTATGTTTTATCTTATATGAGTGTGTTAAAAATTTGAATCAAAGTTACTCAATGAATAGTAACAACTATGCAAATGTTTCAATTATACAAAAATGGGGGAGTATTAATCATTAGACATACCCCGTAAAATCACATCAATATGGAATACAGAAAACACTAATATACTCTTAAATTAAATACTATCTATCTTCACATAAAATATCATGCTAAAATATACCCTACATGAAATAAACATTTATTGAAATAAGTAATAAAATAAAAATAAAATAGTATTATTAAAATAAAATTTAAAAAATAATTTAATAATTCCTCTCTATTAAAGAATGTTAACATTCTTTATTTTCACGCAATTCAATACACATTTTTAAAGAATAATATCTCAAATTTTATAAAATATAAAATTATAAAACTTTAATATTATAAAACTACGAGATTAGACGAATCTAACAAGATTTTACTTGACTATGTTTTATCTTATGTAACTGTGTTAAAAAATTGAATCAAAGTTACTGTAACACCCCCATCTTCGACGCAGCGGAAAGACGGGGTGCTACTCTAGATGTTGCCGGCTCCGGAGTGAAGGTTGTCCCCACAAACCAACAAGAGCTCTTTCCAGTGCACCTTTGGCCTCACTTACGCACACCCTGGGAGACTTCCCAGGAGGTCACTCATCCTATAATTACCCCAAAGCAAGCGCACTTAACTTTGGAGTTTTTATAGGATGGTTACCAAGAAAGAAAGGTATATTGTTGGTATGAGTAGCTTATTTCACTTGATTTAAGTCATATTCCGGGGCATTACATTCCTCTCCCCTTAAGATCACAACGTCCTTGTTGCACTCGGCCATCCACATCCCATGAACGCCACAACCATCCACATCCCGTGGATCTTTCATCCTGCTAGGCGTCTGAATACTACAGCACGCGGTCGCGGTCTGGCTCGTAGCACCCCGGTTTTCAAACCAAACACAAGCCCGGGATGCTACCGCCACATTTCCCAACTAAGCTCGCCCTTGGCTAACCTAATTGGAAATGTTAAGGCTCAAGTCATACCAAGCAAAAAATTTTAATCTAAAATACTTTATAAAGGAAATTTAATAAAAACTTAAATTCAAGTGCGGAAGCATAGATAGTAAAATAGCCTACAAGACCAACAGATCGCTTTGATACCTTCTGTAACACCCCCATCTTCGGCGCAGCGGAAAAACGGGGTGGTACTCTATATGTTGTCGGCTTCGGAGTGAAGGCTGTCCCCACAAACCAACAAGAGCTCTTTCCAGTGCGCTTTTGGCCTCACTTACGCACACCTAGAGGTGGAAATGGGCTAGGCCGGGCTAGGCTTAGGCTTGTACGGCCTAGGCCTACTTCGATTTTATACGGCCTGAGCCTGGCCTATTACCTGCGATAGGCCTATTTTATAAGCCCGAGCCTGGCCTATTTATTTAAATAGGCCGGGTTTTAAGCCTTCTAACAGCCTGATTAAGCCTATTTTAAAATTAAGTTAGAATTTTTTTTTAAATATGTCCGGATATTATTATAAAGTTGTAAGACATAAATTTGTGCACTTAAGCAATACTTTATCCACAGTTATTTACATACTGGGGAAAATCTTTATATATTTTAAAAAATATGTAAGATCAAACTAATAATTATTTGCTTCCCGAAAAAAAAGCTTCCACAAAAAAAACTAATAATTATTTTACATAAAATAATAATATTAATATCATATACTTTCTCTGTATTCATGAATCTGCAACGTATACTCTGTGCAATAAATATAAATATACTAATAATAATCATAAATAGGCCGGCCTGGTAGGCCTAATAGGCTCTTTATAAAGCCTTGGCCTGAGCCTATTTAGCTAAAAAGGCTTTTAAAATGGCCTGAGCCTGGCCTATTTACGAAAAAAGCCTGGCCTGGTCTGGCCTTACGTAGGCTAGGCCATAGGCCCCTGTCGGGTAGCCTGGCCTACTCCCACCCCTACGCACACCCTAGGAGACTTCACAGGAGGTCACCCATCCTATAATTACCCCAAAGCAAGCGCGCTTAACTTTGGAGTTTTTATAGGATGGTTACCAAGAAAGAAAGGTATCTTGTTGGTATAAGTAGCTTATTTCACTTGATTTAAGTCATATTCCAGGGCATTACATTCCTCTCCCCTTAAGATCGCAACGTCCTTGTTGCACTCGGCCATCCACATCCCATGAACGCCACAACCATCCACATCCTGTGGATCTTTCACCCTGCTAGGCGTCTGAATACCACAGCACGCGGTCGCGGTCTGGCTCGTAACACCCCGGTTTTCAAACCAAACACAAGCCCGGGATGCTACCGCCACATTTCCCAACTAAGCTCGCCCTTGGCAAACCTAATTGGAAATGTTAAGGCTCAAGTCATACCAAGCAAAAAATTTTAATCTAAAATACTTTATAAAGGAAATTTAATAAAAACTTAAATTCAAGTGCGGAAGCATAGATAGTAAAATAGCCTACAAGACCAACAGATGGCTTTGATACCATCTGTAACACCCCCTGTAATACCCGAGAATTTTATAACATAAATAAATAAATAAGTAAATACATTAAATAAATAAATATAGACGAAATGAGAAATGAAATTAATTGAAAGAGATTAATTTAAACAAAAGAAATTAAATAAAGTTAAATAAGTCGTTACACGGGAACCCGATATTAATGAACTCGAGAATTCGAGCCAAAACGTAATGTTAGTTCCGAAAGATATGACGACACGAAATAGGAACCCGAAGAGAGCCCGGAAATTGGAATCCGAGAGCATAGAGGGATAGAAACCCGAAAGAGAGGCGGAAAAGCACGACGAATCGCACGACACGCCCGGACCGAAGTCCAGGCGTGAGTCGCGCGCTGGCCGCGCGCTAAAGGGGAGAAAGGCGCGCCAACCCCGTGCCGGAAGGCAGATTCGCCCGTTGCGTGAATTTCTCGCCCGAATCCGGATTTTTCGACTTCGGTTGAACATCTTTCGGCTCAAGACTCCTAGGGGCAGACCTTGGGCGTCCCTAGGGCTTGTTTAACTATAAATAAGCCCTCTTAAAAGCTCCGAATACTTTTCCAAAACCCTACAACTCTCTATACGTCCGAAAACCCTAATTCCGGAGTCGTCGGAGGCACGAGACCAAGGCGAGACTGATTTGGACGAAAATCAGAGTTTTCTAGACGTTGTGGTAAGTTCCGATCCATTTGTCTCTTGTGTTTTGATTCGAAAACGAATCCTAATCTTCTTATCTTTCTTCCTACGCCCCGAATCGGATCTAGAACGTAGAACCCCACGAACGGAGAGGATAGACGGAGGACTGGAAGCCACGCCTTCGAAATAGAAGATCCCGGATATCTACAAATCTGTAAGTTAATACTTACATGGTTTTGGGAGTAATTAAAACAAGAAACCTAAAAGCTTAATCGAATCTTGCGAAAATCTGTCAATGTATGTTTTCTACCAGCGCAACAGTTTTGGAAAATTTTTCCGAACCTTAAAACGACTTCAAACGGAAAAACATAAAACACAAAAAACGTTCCTAAGACTTAGGTCTATCTACTGTAAAATTTTCAGAATTTTTAGAGACGATTTGATATGTGAAAACCAACCGAAACCGAACTGCTTGAAATTAGATCTTGAAATTCTTGACAGAACTTAGGTCCGATCTTGATCACGTTTTTGACATTAGTTCTAGACCGATTTAGATCTTTGGCCGAACATAAAAGTTGTAGACAAATGTCTTAAGATGGTCTCTATAAAATTTCATTAATTTTGGAGTTGATTTTCTATGGTAGATCTTGATAATCTTGAACTGTTGTATACGAATTTCGGACAGATTTAGGTTTTGACGAAAATTGATGATTTTGTCCTATTTCGGTAACTCGGATTGAAAAAGTTAAAACACGAAAGTTGTTCATCTTGATGTGTCTGAGTCAGTGATGAAATTTCAGAATTTTTGGAATTTAATTCGATTTTTACTGAATTTTAAAGTAAACTGTAGTTGACCGAGTCAAATTTTGAAATATTGTTGAAACGGTGAAACTAGCCTTTAAGGTTTAAACGAGTAGAAGACTCTTTGAAATAATTATATGAAATCTGGAAAATTAGGAAATCCCCTTTACGAACTTGATCGTTAAAATTAGGGGGTGAGTGCTCTGCAGGGTGCCCTCCTAACGATTCACTTCGTGCCTATATGGACGATGGTGACCCCGCGCGAAATATTTAAGATATGTTGCCAAAACGACATGAGATATATGGCCTACACTCTCGGGAATATCCTTATGGGTTTCTCGAGGCTCCGGAGTGGTACTGGGTATGGCAGATACGACTGCGGCCGCCGGTTTCCGGCTAAATTGACGAGATTGCAATGCAATCGTGAAATACTTGCTATATTATCTTGGGAGTAATGGGGATAGTTAAATATTTTTAACTGTTGTTCTTTAAATAATTAAATGCTTTATTTAAATTACTTATAGCTTCATTTAAATTATTTATGAATATTATCATGCTTTTATGAAAATATTAAATTAATGGCTTTTAAACCTTACGATCATGCATGTGTTAACTTACTCAGCAAGTTGTGCTGACCAAACCATTTTATTTTCCTTTTTCCTTACAGAGTATGTGGAATGAACATGAGCACGTTCATGCATGGGGGAACTATATTTTGCGAACTTTGTTATTTAATTTCTTGCATTAGACATTAGAATAAACGGGTGTGTTTAACCCGTATTTTGACCTTGTTGGTCGTATTTACATTTCCGCTGCAATATTATACTTAAATACTTTTTCCGCTGCGCTATGATATTATTATTTTCGAATTATATTGTATGGGCTGTTTTGAATGCTTTAAATGTTTTAAATACTGCAATACCTAGCCTTGCATCCCTTTAGTAAGCTCGGAGAAACCGTGTCTTACTAGGGGATGTGGCGGTGACATCCCGACCTGAGTGACCAAAAATCGGGGTATTACAAGTTGATATCAGAGCCCGGCTATTTTTAAACTATTTTTTTTAAACCCTTATTATTTTTAAAGTACTATAAATATTTTGACTATTATTTTAAATTTTAAAGTATTATTTCCATGGAGAAATTTTTATTTTAAAACCATAGAAAAAAAATATATATATAGTGCATTAAATTATTTTTGGGGGGAATCATCATTTGCATTTGCATAATGCATCTCTTTTATGTAGAGAACTTAGAATCTTGGCGAATCTCAACTTAGAATCTTGGCGAATTTCAACTTAGAATCTTGGCGAATTTCAACTTAGAATCTTGGCGAATTCCAATTTAGAATCTTGGCGAAGTTTAACTTAGAATCTTGGCAAATATTAACTTAGATCTTTTGCTTGCGCTAGATGACTAGTCAAGATATGATGCAGTTGATGATCAAAATGATGAATGTTCACCTTGATTCCCAACAAACCATATAACAAATGAAATACCGTATGGCTCAATTGGAGGCCAATTTGCACCACATGGGCAACTTGAGAGAGGCGGATCACCACCGCATAAACCAACTCGAACGCCAAGTCCAAACCCTCACTACACAAAACCTAATACTGAAGGAACACATCGATGCCCATGGGCAAGACTTGAACACTATCTTTGACGATCTACTGCCGCCAAGTTCGGAGGAGGAAGACCCGGAGGAGGATCCCGCTACCCCACCGGAGGACGTCTTGAGACGCTAGAGATTCTATTTTTAGTAGATACTATTTTGCTAGGAAAATATTTCTACTTTTGTACTAAAATTTCTTTTGAGGAAATAAAATGCCCGATTTATTTATAATAAATTGAAAAAAAAAGAAACGGACAGACCTGTCCGTACACACAAAAAAAAAACGAAATAAAATAAAACAAACTAAAATAAAACCCAGAAGCGTACGACGCTTCTTAGTTCGATCGAGCACCACGTGCTAAATTACAAAAACACATATACATTTATAGAAATTGCTTAGACTATATGTTAAATTCACAAGTCCTAATCCACCCTATTTGTACCAGAATGGCACCCAGAGGAAGAGGAAGAGGGAGAACTCAACCCGCTCCCCAAACCACTACTGAAACACCTATAGAAATACCTCCAAATGTCACGGAACCGGCCCAACCTGTAGAGGAACAACACCAAGGTGCGCAGGACGCCCCCGCACCGAACAATGTGGGCGATCGTCTTCGGACGATAGAGGAGGTTTTGATTGTGCTAGGAAACGCGCAAGTCAACCAGGGCCAAGCTGCGGCGGTACCTTCGCCCCAAGCTCGCCCTAACTATCTGGCTATGGTGAATCCCTACCAGCCACCCCACTATGCTGGTGAGGAGGATCCAGCCAAACTGGAGGAATGGATCCGGACCTTCGACAAACTGCTGGGAGCAGTCAAATTTCCGGAAGGAGAAAGGGTGCATGTCGCTTCGTACTACTTGGGAGGCGAAGCAGACGACTGGTGGCAGGCGACTCAAGCTAAGCTGACTGAAGATGACGAGCCCTACTCGTGGATGGAGATGATGGAGATGCTCAGGGATCGATTCTATCCCCTGAGTACCAAATCAGCGATGTACGAAGAGTTCCTGTCGCTGAAGCAAGGAGGCCAAACTGTGCAAGAATACTACACACGTTTTAAGGAGCTGGTGAGGTTCGCACCAAGGCTAGTGCCCACTGATGCAGAAAAGGCACAAAAGTTCGAGATGGGACTGAACCTGTTTGTCCGCGAGGTGATCGCGGGGGTACACTACCTCGATTTGCAAGCTGTGTATGACCGCGCTGTGGCAGTAGCGCGTGTGCAGCAACTGAAGAGAAGGGTGAGTGGGGAGTCCAGCAGGGGCCCCCAAGATAAGAGAAACCGGGACTCGAGAAGCGAGAACAACACTGGAAGGAACGAACAGCGGAGAGGGCCGAATAGGCCCCAACAAAACAACAATGGGAGGAGGTTCAACCAAGAAGATCCGGTACCACCCTGCCCAAGATGTGGACGACCCCATCTGGCGAGGGGATGCCCGCAACAGGGCGCCTGCTTCCGATGTGGTCGAATGGGTCACGTTCGACGGGATTGCCGAACCAGGGTCGAGAACATAACGAAAAGGGACGATTTGGTGCAAGAACAGCCTTAAAATCAAAACGGGCGGAACGGGAATAACCAGGGGTACAGACCCCCTCAAAATAGGCCGCAGAACCAGAATCAGAACCAACGACCTCCGCCCCCTCAGAACCAAAACCAACAGCAAAATCAGCAGCCGAATGCGAATCAGCAGGGCAATCAGGGACGCCTTATGGGGAGGCTTAACGTGGTTAATCAAGCGGACAGGTACATTTCATGTTTTGAATACGCCCCTTAGAGTTTTATTCGATTCTAGAGCTAGTTGCTCAATCATAGCATCAAGAATAGTGCCTGAGTTAGATCTACCTAAGTGCGAGAGAATTAGCTTAGGAATTCAACTGCCTTCTGGAGAAGTAGTATCTTGCTCTAAACGATATAATGAAATTCCTATAGTGATAAAGAACGTAGAATTCTTCGCGAACTTAGTAGAATTTAACTTAAGAGACTTTGACATCATACTGGGGATGGATTGGTTATCCCAGTATAAAGCAGTGATCGAATGCCAAAAATAAAAGATCACCTTGTCAAAAAGTAGGGGAAAGAGAGTTATCTTTTACTCTCAGCCCCCTAAGAAGAGTAACAAAATCGTTAGTGCACTTAAACTAAGTAACTTGATGCGTAAGGGGTATGAACTATATGCGTGCTATGTGCACAACCTTGAGGCGGAAGAGAACAAGGTTGATGGCATACCAGTGGTAAGAGAATACCCGGATGTGTTTCCTGAAGACATCCCGGGCATGCCACCTGAGAGAGATCTTGAACTCACGATAGATCTCATTCTGGGCACAGAGCCTGTCTCAAAAGCTCCATACCGGATGGCACCACTGGAAGTGAAGGAGTTAAAAGACCAACTCGAGGAGCTGTTAGGAAAGGGGTATATAAATCCGAGTACTTCCCCCTGGGGAGCACCGGTTTTATTCGTTAAGAAGAAAGACAGAGGACTACATCTTTGCATAGATTACCGAGGATTAAACCAAGTGACCATCAAGAATAAATACCCACTACCGAGAATTGAGGATCTTTTTGATCAACTGAAGGGAGCTTCAGTATTCTCGAAGATCGACTTACGATCTGGGTATCACCAGTTGAGAATTGCCGAGAAGGACATTCCGAAGACAGCGTTTCGAACTCGATATGGTCACTACGAGTTTACAGTGTTATCCGGGTTAACAAATGCTCCGGCCATGTTCATGAATCTCATGAACAACGTGTTCCGAGAATTGTTAGATCAGTGCGTCGTAGTGTTTATCGACGGCATTCTGATCTACTCAAAGAGCGAGGAAGAGCATGCCCAACACTTTCATCAAGTGTTAGGGATCTTGCGAAAGAACCAATTATACGGCAAGTTGTCAAAATGCGACTTCTGGTTAAAGAAAGTGGCATTTCTCGGACACATAGTATCCGCTGATGGAGTATCAGTGGATCCGGCGAAAGTTTCTGCCGTGACTGAGTGGGCAGCGCCGACGAGTCCAACGGAAATAAGGAGCTTCCTTGGATTAGTTGGGTACTATAGGCGGTTCGTGAAGGATTTTTCAAAAATCGCACGACCTTTGACCCAGCAACTGAAGAAGGGAGTAAAATACGTGTGGACAGAGGCTTGTGAGACAGCGTTTCAAGAGCTGAAGAAACGACTCACAACCACACCCGTATTAACACTACCATCAGAGAATGGTGACTTCGAAGTTTACAGCGATGCTTCGAAGGAAGGTTTAGGTTGTGTCTTGATGTAAGACTCGAGAGTCGTAGCGTATGCATCACACTAACTGAAACCTCACGAGGAGAATTATCCGACACATGACCTGGAGTTGGCAGCGGTCGTTTTCGCTCTAAAGATATGGAGACATTATCTTTATGGGCGGAAGTGTCGAATGTTCACCGACCACAAGAGCTTGAAATATATATTCACTCAGAAGGAGTTGAATTTGAGACAGCGAAGGTGGTTGGAACTTATTAAGGACTACGATTTAGAGATAGCATACCACGAGGGGAAGGCGAGTGTGGTAGCCGATGCCCTAAGTCGGAAAACCTAACATGTGACGAACTCGTTGGTAATTCCGCCGGCATTGTACATGGAGTTGGCAAGATTGGAGTTCGAACTTGTGCATCCTGGCACAGTGAGTGAAACGATCAACGCAATGGTCATAGAAACTCGAATATTGGACGAGATTAAGCTCGCCCAACCGGGCGACGCTAAACTCGAGAAGATAAAGGGGTACATTGCCGAAGGAAAGGCAATCGGATTTGCTGTCCACGAGGATGGAAGCATCCGTTTTAAAGGGAGATGGTGTGTGCATCAGAAGTGTGCCGAATTGAAGCAAAGGTTGATGGAGGAAGGGCACAACACGCCATAAACTGTACATCCCGGAGGTGACAAGCTATACAAAGATCTGAAGAAGATCTATTGGTGGCCGGGAATGAAGAAGGAAGTGGCAAACTTCGTGGCGAAATATCTCACCTGCCAAAGGGTCAAGGCAGTGCGACATAAACCCCTAGGATTGATGCAACCACTAGAAATTCCAAGTTGGAAATGGGATAGCATCTCGATGGACTTTGTCTCGGGATTACCACGATCACCTAAAGGCATGAACAAAATTTGGGTGATTGTGGATAGGCTAACGAAGACGGCCTTATTTATCCCAATGAAAGACACGTGGACTATGGACCAATTGGCCCGAACCTACGTTGATAATGTGGTACAACGACATGGTGTACCACATGATATCATTTCCGATAGAGACAGTAGATTTGTCTCTCATTTCTGGACGGAATTACAAAAAGCTCTCGGTACTCAAATCAAAATGAGCACCGCATTCCACCCGATGACGGATGGACAAACCGAGAGAACGATCCAAACACTAGAAGACATGCTGAGAGCATGCGTGTTGGAATTTAAGGGAAATTGGGAATCTCATTTACCCTTAATCGAATTTTCTTATAATAATAGCTACCATGCTAGCATCGGCATGGCACCTTTCGAGGCGTTGTATGGATGAAGGTGCCGAAGTCCGTTGAGCTGGGAAGAAAACGATAAGTCCGTGGTGGTGGACCACAACTTATCGAAGACATGGCTCAACAAATCAAGGTGATTCAAGGAAAAATAAAAGCCGCACAAGACCGTCAAAAGAGTTATGCCGAAGTGAGACGACGAGACCTAGAATTTCAAGTGGGAGATAGGGTCATGCTAAAGATATCACCCATGAAGGGGGTGATGCGCTTTGGCAAGTGAGGAAAGTTGAGTCCTCGATACATAGGGCCTTAAGAGATTCTAGAACGAGTCGGAAATTTAGCCTACCGATTGGCTTTACCGCCACAGTTAGATCGAGTTCATAATGTCTTCCATGTCTCACAACTAATGAAGTATGTGCCGGACCCGACACATGTCCTTCAAGCCGAAATAATCGAACTCGACGAACATTTGACTTATGAAGAAGTCCCAGTACGAATTTTGGATGTAAAGGAGCGAGTAACGAGGAATAAAATCGTCAAGATGGTCAAGGTTCTTTGGTCGAACCACGAAAGTGAGACGGCAACTTGGGAAATAGAATCCGACATGAGAGAACGCTACCCGACATTGGTCCAAACCGACACCGACGCAGTTATGGGGACATAACTGCAATCTTAAGGGGGAGAGGATGGCATACCATGTATTTTGTGCATTTTTGTAATCAAACAAATAAATTCAAACTGTTTTGAACTACGACATGGCTTGATCCCTTCACCGGGTTCGTAGGAAGCTTAGAAGTTTTAATTCTAAGTTCAGTCACAAAATAATAAAATAAACAAAAAGGACCTTAGCACGAGAAAAGCCGAAACACAACTTCGAGGACGAAGTTGATTCTTAAGGAGGGTAGACTGTAATACCCGAGAATTTTATAACATAAATAAACAAATACAATAAATAAATAAATAAGTAAATACATTAAATAAATAAATATAGACGAAATGAGAAATGAAATTAATTGAAAGAGATTAATTTAAACAAAAGAAAGTAAATAAAGTGAAATAAATCGTTACACGGGAACCCGATATTAATGAACTCGAGAATTCGAGCCAAAACGTAATGTTAGTTCCGAAAGATATGACGACACGAAATAGGAACCCGAAGAGAGCCCGGAAATTGGAATCCGAGAGCATAGAGGGATAGAAACCCGAAAGAGAGGTGGAAAAGCACGACGGATCGCACGACACGCCCGGACCGAAGTCCAGGCGTGAGTCGAGCGCTGGCCGCGCGCTAAAGGGGAGAAAGGCGCGCCAACCCCGCGCCGGAAGGCAGATTCGCCCGTTGCGTGAATTTCTCGCCCGAATCCGAATTTTTCGACTTCGGTTGAACACCTTTCGGCTCAAGACTCCTAGGGGCAGACCTTGGGCGTCCCTAGGGCTTGTTTAACTATAAATAAGCCCTCTTAAAAGCTCTGAATACTTTTCCAAAACCCTACAACTCTCTATACGTCCGAAAACCTTAATTCCGGAGTCGTCGGAGGCACGAGACCAAGGCGAGACTGATTTGGATGAAAATCAGAGTTCCCTAGATGTTGTGGTAAGTTCCGATCCATTCGTCTCTTATGTTTTGATTCGAAAACGAATCCTAATCTTCTTATCTTTCTTCCTACGCCCCGAATCGGATCTAGAACGTAGAACCCGACGAACGGAGATGATAGACGGAGGACTGGAAGCCACGCCTTCGAAATAGACGATCCCAGATATCTACAAATCTGTAAGTTAATACTTACATGGTTTTGGGAGTAATTAAAACATGAAACCTAAAAGCTTAATCGAATCTTGCGAAAATCTGTTAATGTATGTTTTCTACCGGCGCAACAGTTTTGGTGAATTTTTCCAAACTAAAACGACTTCAAACGGAAAAACTTAAAGCACGAAAAACGTTCCTAAGACTTAAGTCTATCTACTGTAAAATTTTCAGAATTTTTAGAGACGATTTGTTATGTGAAAACCAACCGAAACCAAACTGCTTGAAATTAGATCTTGAAATTCTTGACAGAACTTAGGTCCGATCTTGATCACGTTTTTGACATTAGTTCTAGACCTATTTAGATCTTTGGTGGAACATAAAAGTTGTAGAAAAATGTCTTAAGTTGGTCATTGTAAAATTTCATTAATTTTGGAGTTGATTTGCTATGGTAGATCTTGATAATCTTTAACTGCTGTATACGAATTTCGGACAAATTTAGGTTTTGACGAAAATTGATGATTTTGACCTATTTTGGTAACTCGGATTGGAAAAGCTAAAACACGAAAGTTGTTCATCTCGATGTTTCTGAGTCAGTGGTGAAAGTTCAGAATTTTTGGAATTTAATTCGATTTGTACTGAATTTTAAAGTAAACTGTGGTTGACCGAGTCAAATCTTGAAATATTGTTGAAACGGTGAAACTAGCCTTTAGGGTTTAAACGAGTAGAAGACTCTTTGAAATAATTATATGAAATCTGAAAAATTAGGAAATCCCCTTTACGAACTTGATCGTTAAAATTAGGGGGTGAGTGCTCTGCAGGGTGCCCTCCTAACGATTCACTTCGTGCCTATATGGACGATGGTGACCCCGCGCGAAATATTTGAGATATGTTGCCAAAACGGCATGAGATATATGGCCTACACTCTCGGGAATATCCTTATGGGTTTCTCGAGGCTCCGGAGTGGTACTGGGTATGGCAGATACGGCTGCGGCCGCCGGTTTCCGGCTAAATTGACGAGATTGCAATGCAATCGTGAAATACTTGCTATATTATCTTGGGAGTAATGGGGATAGTTAAATATTTTTAATTGTTGTTCTTTAAATTATTAAATGCTTTATTTAAATTACTTATGGCTTCATTTAAATTATTTATGAATATTATCATGCTTTTATCATGCATGTGTTAACTTACTCAGCAAGTTGTGCTGACCAAACCATTTTATTTTCCTTTTTCCTTACAGAGTATGTGGAATAAACATGAGCACATTCATGCATGTGGGAACTATATTTTGCGAATTTTGTTATTTAATTTCTTGCATTAGGCATTAGAATAAACGGGTGTATTTAACCCGTGTTTTGACCTTGTTGGTCGTATTTACATTTCCGCTGCAATATTATACTTAAATACTTTTTCCGCTGCGCTATGATATTATTATTTTCGAATTATATTGTATGGGCTGTTTTGAATGCTTTAAATGTTTTAAATACTGCAATACCTAGCCTTGCATCCCTTTAGTAAGCTCGGAGAAACCGTGTCTTACTAGGGGGATGTGGCGGTGACATCCCGACCTGGGTGACAAAAAACCGGGATGTTACACTCCCATCTTCGGCGCAGCGGAAAAACGGGGTGGTACTCTATATGTTGCCGGCTTCGGAGTGAAGGCTGTCCCCACAAACCAACATGAGCTCTTTCCAGTGCGCTTTTGGCCTCACTTACGCACACATGGGAGACTTTCCAGGAGGTCACCAATCCTAGAATTACCCCAAAGTAAGCACGCTTAACTTTGGAGTTTTTATAGGATGGTTACCAAGAAAGAAATGTACATTGTTAGTACGAGCAACTTATTTCACTTGATTTAAGTCATATTCCGGGGTGTTACAGTTACTCAATGAATAATGTTTACTATTCAAACGTTGATATTTTTAAAATACGAAGGGAGTAATAAATAAAATTAATTGTATTTATTTTAAATTTTTTTGGAGGAGCCAAAGTCAAAGAAATGGTGATGGGAACATATGCCACACAAATTACAATGATAATAAAAGGAAAGATAAGGATCTAGGTGGGGACTCGAACCCCAACCCTAAGGTTGTAAGGTATATATGGACTTGGCAGTTTGGGCATGTGTTAATCTCATAATTCTATTAATTATAACAACAATAGTTAAATTATAAAATAAAAAATTAAATAAGTAAAATATAAAACATTAATTAAATCGAATTAATTGAATTATATTAAATGCAATATAATAAAATAAGCAATCACAATTTAATGTAGTTCGTGATTTGATCCATTATTACGGATATTTATGTTCTTATAAATAACTGATTATTTTTGTAACACCCCCATTTTCAGCGTAGCAGAAAGCAGGGTGTTACTCTAGATGTTGTCGTCTCCGGAGTGAAGGCTGACCCACAACCAACATGAGCTCTTTCCAGTGCCTTTTGGCCTCACTCACGCACACCCTGGGAGACTTCCCAGAAGGTCACACATCCTAGTATTACTCCAAGGCAAGCACACTTAACTTTGGAGTTCTTATAGGATGGTTACTAAAAAAGAAGGTACCTTGTTGATATGAGTAGCTTATTTCACTCCATTTAAGCCATTTTTCGGGTTATTACATTCTTCCCCCCTTTAAGATCGCAACGTCCTTGTTGCACTCAGCCATCCATATCCCATGGACGCCACAACCATCCACATCCAGTGGATCTTTCACCCCGCTAGGAGCCTGAATACCACAACACGCGGTCGCGGTCTGGCTCGTATACCATCTGTAACACCCCAATTTTCGGCGCAGTGAAAAGACAGGGTGTCATTCTAGATGTTGTTGTCTTCGGAATGAAGGATGACCCACAAACCAACATGAGCCATTTCCAGTGCATTTTGGCCTCACTCACGCACACCCTGGGAGACTTCCTAGGAGGTCACCCATCCTAAGATTACTCTAAGGTAAGAAAGCTTAACTTTGAAGTTCTTATTGGATGGTTACCAAGAAAGAAAGTTACCTTGTTGATATGAATAGTTTATTTCGCTCCATTTAAGTCATTTTCCGAGGCATTACAATTTTATCTTAATTTTAGCATAGTTTTAACGTAGTTTTTAATTTAGTTTCTATTTGATAGTAACAAAATTGCCTAATATCCAATTTTAATTTAATACAATAACAATAAAAATATTGATATGAACAAAAAAGGAAAATGATACATAAATAAATGGCAAAAGAAATTATTATTTATTTTTATTGTAAAAAATTTAAAAACTAATCACTTCGCCTATGTGTTTACAAACACTGCCCCTTGGATGCCTTTATACAAAGAGTACAGTGAAGGAAAAAGACTACAATATTCTCGTATTTAGACATGGCGTGGGATCTAAAATTTACACATGGAACTTTTCAAAAATGGGATCTAAAAAGAACACAAAATTCCACAAAAACGCCACTAAAAAGAAACGAAAATGGCGTGGGATCTAAAAGTTACACATGGAACTTTTTAATACCAAATTTATGCCACAGATCGTCAAGTTTCTAAATCGAAAACATGGATCACAAAAGCACCAAAAAAAAGAAATGTGGCCAAGTGGCCGAATTGCCAAAAACAAGAAATGAAAGGTTACTTGGATGAAGATGATGAAGGATGTGTCTTGTTCATCCAAAGCAAGACTCGATGCGACCTCGACCCTTCTACGCCGGAATCGTACGCCACCATTCGACCTCCCAAAATGGACCCCGTGAAGCCTCCTCCGAGCCTCCCGTGTCACGACCCCAACGACGCTAAGCCCGTGGAACCAATTTGGACATTTCTTCTCTCCAAGATGCGTCAGCCATGGTGATGATAGTGGTTATGGCCGTCGGCTATGGATGGAAAAGGAAGAAAGTTGGATAACATTCTTTGAGAGAACTCACTTTCACTCAAAGAAAAGGGGATCAGAACATCATCAAAGGTATCATCGTGGGTCGCACGATGTGTCTCGAGATCAGATCTTTCTTGTCTTTTCAAGGCCTGGTACAGTTCAGCTAAATGACTATCTGTTCGGCAAACTCGGGCCCAGTGACTTAATCCCGCAGCGATCACATGGTTGATCATTATTTTTGTCTCTTCTTGAGTTAAACCTTGGCTGCAATTTGTAAGGCATATGATTGTCCTTTCGGCAGTTGGATTCATATCGTGGTTTATTTCTGTATTTGTTTCTTCCAGATGATTCAGGTCTACCACGACCGCGATCCTGATTTCTGTCACGATTAAAATTTTGATTCCTTTGAGTCAGACGATCCCGCACTTGGTTTTCTGCTTTTGTGGCATTTGCTTCTGGAAACGGGGCAGCACCTGTTGGTCTGGATTCATGATTTTTAACAATAATTCTTTATTCTTCTCGGCCAAAAGTAGACAGGTGATGAGCTCAGAATATTTTTTAAAACCCCGTTCACGGTACTGTTGCTGTAAAACCAGATTTGTGGCATGGAATGTGGAGAACGTTTTTTCCAGCATATCAGATTCAGTTATTTTTTCTCCACAAAGAGTCAGTTGCTATGACACATCGCTGAATTATATTCACGGACTAATTTGAAGTCCTGGAGCCTCAGATTGTGCCATTCGCTCCGAGCCTTGGGCAGCACCGTCATTTTTAAGTGTTCATATCTTTCTTTTAATTTCAGCCACAATTCAAGTGATGATTCTAGCGTAACATATTCAAATTTCAGAGATTCATCAATATGGCGGTACAGAAATATAATTGCTTTTGCCCTTGCTTGATGGTTTTTTGTCAAGGGCGATAGTATCTTCCAACCGCATATATGCCACGCGCATTTTGACGTCCCGTGCCCATGACATGTAATTATTTCCAGAAACCCATAACGGAAGAAATTCCTGCTTTGAAAGATTAGCCATAATTATATAAAAAGAAATGATAGAAAATTATCCCTAATGCAGAACTCCGATAGAACTTCAGCAGAGTCTCCTTGTGCTGATAACGTGTTATAAAATATAACTATAAGGATGATATATTTGCGTAGCCTATTGAACCACAAAAGAAGTGTTTAGGAATCAGATAGAATTTTTGTAGTTTTCATTTCACTTGTCTGCCATTACACAATAATATACCGAGCCTAGTATTTATAGGCTAATTCAATCGAAAGAGTAATGATATTTTTCTAATAATAGTAAATATGGTATACAGAATCCATATAATATATGCATAGGGATCGACGTCGACGTCCACGTCGCATATGCGTTTACAACAATATTGTCTTTTTCTATATCAAATTAAATTTATTAGTACTAGTATAATGTTTCACTTGTGTATTAATCAATGATGGTAAAACATAAAACATTCACCAAAAGAAGGATCGAAAAAGTCAATGAGTCAATAACCTTCGTCGTTTCCCATCCCAAAATTTGGAAATAACAAAGCTAAGGATCTTACAATACATTGTGAATGTCATTAGGACTATGATATTACCGGAATCTTATATTTTGTCATTTTAGCATTTTTACATTTGGTTGAGTTCGGAATCTCCCAATTCGAGCTAATTTATAACAATGTCCTTACTTTTAAATTTAAAAATAATGTCAATATGATGTTTTATTAAAAAAATAATTAAATATAATTTTATTAGTTCAAAAAAATATTTATACATAATTGTTATGTCGTCGTGTGTTGTGAAGATGATCGGCATTGTTCTGTAGTTGTGACGACGACTTATGAATAGCACAAGTGGAGAAAGGACAGTGATGTGGCACTTCCTCCCAGCAAGCTTTTAGGGTTTTAAATGAGCCTTATACTTCTATAAATACATGTTTTCGACTCTTCCTCATTAGCACCAAAATTCAGCCCCTTCAAAGAGGAGAAAACATAGCACTCTGTGGGTCCTTCACTGCCATGGAAATCTGAGGAAACTGGAGCTTTTCAACCCCCATTTCTGTTGTCTGCAGAAGGCTCAAACAACCATTTCTAGCTGGGTACATCTCTTGTTGTTTGATTGCTTATGTCATCTTGGGGTTTTCGGGTTTGTGCTTTGATTCACATATTTTATCATTTGTGGACATAAATAAGGAGCTTAGATTAGGTGGTGTCTCACTCTATGCTTGATTAGATTAAGTAGCTAGATATCACAAACACCATTTCCACATCTTTTAGTGAATTGTGTTAACAGCAGCTGGATAGATATACCTTGAGGTTTCCGGTTGTTTCCTTAGTCTATTGGAGGGATAATGAAGTTCATTAATGAATAGGGTGTTGGGAAATGGGTTGGTAAAACCTTGCAATATGTTTGGTGATGGTCTAGTAGAATCCTAACTTGGAGCCCCCAAATGTAGATATGTTGATCGAACCGGGTGACCAAATCTTTGGTGTTCTCTGTTTTGTTTTCACACTTTGTTCTGTTTATATCGCCTGGTTCTTGACTGGTTGTTTGGATAAAGCTCCGATAACATTTCCGCATTAATTTATTATCCTGGCAATTGGGAAACTACATACTCTCTATTGGTGTTGGTTTATGCCCATCTTTGTTGCATTTAGGGGACCTAACAAGTGGTATCAGAGCCTACACTCTAACATAGCTGAGTGATATCCGGAAGATAGGCGAGAAAGAGGAGCTCCAATATCATAATCCTCATAAAGTTACGCTCAGTTGTGATGGCGATGTCCGGACAACCGAAAAACAACAAATAAAATTTAAAGATTTCATTGATGCATTTGAGGAGTGCAAGAAAAAATTCATAGCAGTTAAAAAGGAGAATAAGATGTTGTTGAAACAACTTGCTGACATCAAGATTTCCTATGATCAAGTATTAAAAAAGAGAGATGTACTTCCAAAAGGAAAATATGTCAAACAAGGATATTATTGAAGATTTGTGGAAAGAAAGAGTTGAATTGATCAAGGATAAAGAGCATTTGATCAAGGAGAAAAAGGTGTTGATTGAAGAGAAAGAAGTATTGAAGAAAGACTCCCAAGATCTTCAAGAGAAGGTTCATAAGTTGGAAAGAATGGCAAAAGGCAAAGAGAAGCTCTATGAATAGTTGTCAATGGGGAAGTCTTACATGGATCAAACTGGAATTGGATATCAGTTTTTAACCACTCCATGAGAGACTAAATTTGTGAGTGGAGGATCATTTGAACAAAAATCATCCCCAAGGAGAAATAAAAACAATTTTGCTGCAAAGGCTCCTGAAGTGGTTAAGACGGTTGTCGAAATATCCGGTTGACAACCAGTCAGAAAGATTTACAAGGAAAGATATATTCAGAAGTTTCAACAACACAAGGACTATTTTTATTGAAAATGCCAGGACGCACAGCTGATGACTGTTTTCGGATTGTAAAGGATTTGATGAGTGGTCGCCCTGTTGTTTGGCCAACTGAAGAACTATGTAAGAGGGTTAAGCTGAGTAGAGTTTGGGTTCCAAAGCAAACACAATGCAATTGCCTTGGTAAAAATGGGAATAAAGATGTGCAACGTATGTCGTTTGAACAACGAGCAGATTACATGGCTAAGTCCCTTGATAGAGAAACTTTGAGAACCAAAGAGGGAACTTGGGCTTGTGCCACTCTCCTTAGCACCATGCTGTGTTCGGGGCCCTGGATTACAAAGAATATATATTTTGTGGGCCTAATATATTAGAAAGGGAGATGGTACAATTGAGCTACTGAAGGTATGATAGGCACTTCAATTCTAGTATATTCTGTTGCTGATACTGATGTTCTTACTACTGAAAAACAACCTGGAAAGGATATGGCATATTGCAAGAGGGAGTATCTATGATGAGTTTGATTTAACTGGAAGTTTTACTTGGTAATTATTGATGATTGAGAAGCTGGAGCCTTAGAGAAAGGAGGAGAAACACCTGATGCATATTTCTACTGATGATTTCATGTTGTTCAAACTACAGTGGAATAACCAGAAAAAGGCGAAAATGGTACTGTTGAATGATCATACCATAAAGGGGGAGAATATGATATGATTTTGTTGTTCATGAGCATCGTGAATGGTTTGGTTGATCATATCCACAAAGGGGGAGATTATTAAGTCCTTGAAGTCCTGGGTTGTGAAGATGATCAACGTTGTTCTGTAGTTGTGATGACGACTCGTGAACAACACAATCTGGCAGTGGAGAAAGGACAAAAATGGATGCTAACGTGGCAAAGTTTGTTACAGCGGATTTCAAGTTCTGTGTAGATGCTCATTGTCCTTCTGATGTTGAAACAACTTTTCAACAACGAGTGATGTGCAACTGGAAAGTACAACAGGACACTGACATGAACACTTCCTCCCTGCAGGCTTTTAGGGTTTTAAATGGGCCTTGTACTCCTATAAATACCTATTTTCGACTCTTCCTCATTAGCACCAAAATTCAGCCACTCCAAAGAGGAGAAATAGAGCACTCTCAAGGTATATATACCTTGAGGCTTCCGGTTGTTTCCTTAGTCTATTGGAGGCAAGGTTTTAAATATCGGTTTCGGTATCTATATCGGACATATAAATTTATGAGAATTTCGAAGATATTTGAAATTTTGTTGGAAATTTCGTAGATATTTGTAATTTTTTGAGAAAACTAATTTGAGTTTCTGAGATAATGAAAATGAATATATTTCAAAATTCCCCATCTCTGTTGCAATATAAATTAGTAATATGCTAACAATACTCATATAATGATATAATATGCTAGTAATATTATTTATATCATGCACCATGTTGATTGATAAGAGACTTAAAATTGATAAATAAGTTAATTGGATGACATCATCAATATGGGTTGAAACATAAATTTTAATTTTTAATTTCTTTTGAAAAAATATATTTTTAAAATTTAGAAAAAAAAATATTTTTAAAAAAATTCGGGAAATTTTGGTCAAATTTCGGGAAATTTCGGATTTCGGGCGAAATTTCGATGGAAATTTTGCAAAAAAATATTGCATGTGAAATTTCGCTTCGAGGTGTCCCGAATCCGAAATTTCGGTCGAAATTTTAGAAATTTCGGGGATATTTAAAACAATGATTGGAGGGATAAGAAAATTCATTAGTGAATAGGATGTTGAGAAATGGGTTGGTAAAACTTTGCAACATGTTTGGTGATGTTCTAGTGAAATCCTGGCTTGAAGCCCCCAGATGTAGATCTGTTGATCAAACCGGGTGACCAAATCTTTGGTGTTCTCTGTTTTATTTTCCACTCTGTTCTTTTTATATCTTCTGGTTGTGGACTGGTTGTTTGGATAACACTCCGACATCGATTTCTGCAGTAATTTATTATCATGACAAGTGGGAAACTACATACTCTGTATTGGTGTTTGTTGCATTTCGGGGACCTAACAATAATTTATTACTCCTATATGATACTCCCTCCATCCCACTAATTCTGTCTCACTTTCCTTTTTAATTACTAAACCCACTACCATCACAGCACACTAATAAAAAAATATACTAAAATTTCAAACACATAACTATCATATCACAAATAAATAAATCAATTAAAAATTCAAACTCATTACAATCACATCACATCAATTCTTAATTTATCCACACTTTAAACACTAATCTACCCCTACATTAAATATTAACTATTCCCACATATAATACCGTGTCCAACAGTTTTGGGACACAAATAGTGGGATGGAGGGAGTAATTATTAGTACTTTTAGCTGAATAATATTAATTTAATTTATCTAGGCTATTAAGTGTTGTTTAATTTAAATGAATAAATTTAAAATATAATATTAAATAAATATTAAAATTTTTGAGTGATGCTTTTATAATTTTAAATGAAAATAGTTATAAACTTTGAGGTAAGTCCTTTTATATTTTTTTACATATAAAATAATTTTATAACTTTTTAAGCGGATAAAAGGTAATTTAATATAATACTATCTCTGTTCCTTAATATTTTCCACGGATCCACATTTCACGCAATCCAATACACATTTTTAATCCGTAATAACTCAAATTGCATACAACTAAAAATTATTAAAATTTGATATTCTAAATCTATACAATTAGACGAATCCAACAAGATCACACTTGACTATATTTTATCTTATATAAATGTATTAAAAAGTCGAATCAAAGCTACTCAATGAACAGTAACAAATAACCCAATGTGTCAATAACTTAGTAACGGAGGAAGTATAATATAAAGATTCCTGGTAATCTAAGATTACCTGAGTTTAGCATGTGAATCACATTCCCAACCAAAAGCCTCAAACATTCACTCCAACCAAACGTGGGAATGCTAGATGCCTTACCAAAATTCCCACTGGGAATCTCACATTCCCCGTAACCAAATAGCCCCTAAGTCTTAAATTCTAGAACTTGAATTTATGGTAGGAACTCAAGAAATTTAGTGGTCGAGTTTGGTTACTAGGGGGTGTATTCGATTCAGATTTTTATGGATCTTAATAAGTTGGTTGATTTAAAAAGTTCATGAACTCCACGTTGATATTATAGATTGTACTTGTCGCGGGTAGTGAAAAATTTGGGTGAGAGGAAAAATTGCCAACATAAAATTCAGCACAATTTAAAACCCTTTCAACATGTTATGGTTTATGGTAATGATAAGTTCCCTTACAAATCAATCCGGAAAATCCAGGTCCATTTAGGAAATTATTGATGATTCCAAAATTGCATGCATAACCCATTTGTTAATTAGCTGTTAAATATTAGTTGATTACGTGTGTAATGAATTAGTTAAAATTAACTATTTTACAATTTCGAGATCAACTGTTTACTTACAATAATCTAAAATAAAAAATGATACTCATTGTAGCCGATCCAAAAAGAGCTAATTGATCACAAAAACCATTTACAAAAACTATTTTTCTCACATATACTACTATTTCATAAATGAGTTGATTCAGAATAGTTGTTTTGCCAAAGACCCCATAATTATTTTTTGAATGTTTTAATTGCAATAATTAAAACAATATATTAATGAAAAGTTTGAATTAAATATAATCCGCCAGCTCTATTTCAACATTTCACAATCGCGACCTAAAGCTACTGTATTTGGTTTGGGAGCTCAATCAACATGTGCTGAAGTGCTAAAACAGTGGTTTGTATGTGCTGAAAAGTGCCTTGTGTGTGCTAAATATTTTTATGTAGCACAAACAACATTAAATACTCAGCACACACCTTATTAACACCCGCACACACACTTCATGGAATCAGCACGATAGCACATGTTGAATATTATTCATTCAACACCCTATCCAAATCCAAACCTATTGGCTAGTTGGCCATGAGAAAACAAAAACATCACCAAATAATAAAAGCCAATTCCAATAAATGTCCAATAATAAAGACAAAGCATACTATGTCGTATGTAAAGCAAGAACAAAGCTCTCCAGTTAATTTACTTTTTTGACACTATTTTTTTTTTGGATTTGGTGCATATACCTGCACATGCATACTTTATGTATGTGATGAGAGAGATATTTCATGTAATGGGAGATATATTTCTGTGATAGAGGAATATTTTGTGGGTGTGTGATGGGAGATATTATTTCTATGATGGATGAATATGTGATGTAACGGATGTTTTATGTAAATGGAGAAATGTTATATGTGACGTCTGCATATGTGTACTATTGAAGGGGTTATACCGGGATTGCTATTTTTCAATTTAGTGATTGAATATTCAACGTTGGATGCTCAAAGCGATTTAAGGGGGTTCGAATATGATATTAAGAAACTCGAATTCCTACAGGGCCACGGTCGGGTTACAAAAGCAAAGTTCAAGCTCCAATTATTTAACATAATTTTTAATATTTTAAATAATATTGTAAGGCAATAAGTTCTAGCTGAAAAAAGATCCGACATGTTAATGTATGATCCCATCTTATTTGTTCTAGTTTAATTAGTTCCGATCTAGTATAATATGATTTGATATACTTTTTTTAATAAACGGGTATCCCTAGGCCACATTGGATCTAAAATTAATCCCTCGAGAATCTCACTACAAGAATATTCATCCACCCCGACCCAGAGGACACGGGTCGGATTTACCGACCGGTCCACCGACCGCACGCTGCGGTCGGTGCAAAATAGCCGTTGGGGGGCCCCTTAGCGTGCGGCAACCAAACTCACCGACCACTTTTATTTGGGTCGGTGCCACCGACCGCATATATGCGGTCAGTGAGCTAGGGTTTAAATCGGTAACAGGCGCCTCCTCTCGCCATTTTCACAGCCTCCTCTCCCGATTTTACTCCCCAAACTTTCACCCCCACCCGCCGACCACCACCCACACGACCATCACCGGCGACCCGGCCCCTCCATTCGAGCGCCGACCACCGTTGCCGACTCGAGGACCAAAGCAGTAGTTTTTTTTGCATAAATAAGGCTCGAACCCGAGACATTGCTTAAGCGACTGAATTCCAATTCACTCAAGTCAATTGTTGTTGGTAATCTAATAATATGATTTTTAATAAAAATAAGTAGCAAGTTAAAAAATCTAAGTTAAATACCATAGCTTTAAGTGTGTTTGCCCATTTTTTTCCCTTAAAAATGGAAAAAGCTAAAATTTAGGAAAAAAATAAATCATGCCATAAGTTAGAACAATTCTTCAACGGTCCCATATTAATTGAATTATCTTAATTCACTTACTAAGTATGTTAGTTTTCACTCAAATCATCTCACCCCTCATAAATCGCAGTTTTAGGGGTGCTGGAATAGTTTATCACTTTATCCTAATTCAAGCTTACGCGTAAACTAATCCAGGTCACACATCAATTATTACCGCAATTAAGGACGGACTTGATGGTTTGGGCCAAAATTAGAATACATAGTGGATGAATTAAGATAATTTACTTAATATGAGACCTTTTAAGATATTGTTCAAACTTCTGGATAATTTGAGATATTTAATTTATCTTTGAAAAGTGCTTTAAAATTACTTTTTGTTTTAGATTTATGCTTTTGCTTACACCTTTGTAGGTTAAATTCATACCCATTTGAAACCAATAGGTTAGCAATCAAATCATTAGTGTGAAAACCACACTTTTATAGTAAAAATATATTAATATTATGTGTGTTAATAATATTCAAACTTACACCAAATAGGAAGTCACTACACAATAGTTATCTTGAACTAGTGAAGTTCCTAAACACTATTTAAATAAATTCCTTTCACATATTACATTTCGCCTAAAACTAAAGGCCAAATTTGTGAACCTCAACAAGACAACAACCCTTTTTACCTTCTCCCTTCAACTTCAACGTCTATACATCTCTTGTGTAAAAACAATTTATTTTTATGTAAAGATTTAAAAATATCCAAATAATCCAAGGTAGAAGAAGGTACATGATGCTTGAATTAACAAACATCATATACCACATCTAGAAATGCTAAAAAGAACGATATGATATGATGATTGCAACGGCAGCAGCAGAAGAAACAGCAAAAGGAAAGCAGTAGCTAAGCCCACTTGCAAGTGGAATGTGGGATAATCTAAGGTCAATGGCAATTTGGCAACTTGCTTTGTTGACCTGAACTGTTTGTTTTTTTTTTTATTAAAAAAAAAAAGATATTCGTAAACCGAAAGAACAGGTGTCAAAGTTACAGTATTTATTTTTATGTCGGGGATCGCTCTCTAGAGGGTGTGTGATAGAAGCAAAGTACACGTCTTTTCCCAGTTGAAAAATGTTAAAAAAAAAAAAAAACAAACCAAACATTAAGATTAAAGATATTGATAAAGAAAAATATTAACACATGTCCATTCCCCTATCATGTGCACATAATAAATATAAGACCAAAATGCAAAATATCTCTAGTTCCCTTCATTCATATAATCTAATATAAGAAATATTTTTATTTTTCAATTATCACTACAAGAAAAAAACATTATAGCGACCGTCACTTGCGGTCGCTAAACAGAGAGACGGGTCGCTAAAATTGATCAACGACCGTCTTAGCGACCGCATAGTGACGGTCGCTAAAGTGCCCGTAAGTAACTAGGCGGCGACGAACATCCGAGGCGGTCGTCGGCCTAACGACCGACCTAACGACCGGCCGCTGCGGTCGTTAAAATCTACGACCGTGGTAACGACCGCCTATAACGGTCGTGAAGCCCCAACCCGGATCGCCTACCGGTTCGCTCTAGCGACCGGTCTAACGACCGCGTTTGACGGTCGCGGAACGAAGACCGATTTAGCGACCGGCTTTGACGGTCGCTAAATCTGATACTGTCACCACACCATTTAAATGGCAGCAATCCTGTCCAAACCATCAAACTCATTCTAACCTGCACAAACTCATTCCAACCTGCACCAATACATTCTCAAACCATTCCAAACAAACTCATTCAAACAATACCATCCAAAACACCATACACCATCCAATACACCATAGAACCTCATCAAAACCTTCAAATTTAGACTTCTCCATTGAAGTTAACATAGCAACTACATTATGTACATTCAAACCAACAAAATCATAAGTGCAATCAACTACATTATGTACATTCAAATCAACATTCAAACCAACAGTATTCAAATGCCAAAAACTACACAAAATGTCACCAAGTAATTAAGACACCATCCAAAAGTGTTAACTAATATCTGACAATCAACATAAATCCAAAAAGTACTAACAAATGACATCCACTCAACTCACTGTGATATCACCACCGAATCCATGACCTCCTCCATGGTCATCATCTCCCGAGCCCGGAGACGGAGGTCTACGACCTCCCCGCATCCTGTCTAACTCCTCCACCACAGTCTCCCACTTCTGTCCATAGCGTTCCAGAGTTGCCTTGAGCTCTTCAAACTCCTCCCGAGTGATCTCATTCCTGCTTGACTGTGGGGTACTGCTTCCACCCTTCCCCGTAGGCTGAATGAATTTTGCCAGTGATCCTAAAACATATTTATGATGTACAAATAACGCGTTAAATTAATGCTGACGTATTCGGGATGAAATGAAGTAGTAAAACTATTTTACCTAGTCCATAAACGGCCTTCCGCCTATCGTGCCCACCAGCAACCTCATAAAAGGACCGGTTTGGATCGAAAGGGGCTTGAGTTTGTGTAAGAATCTGTTTGATAGCATGGTACTCCTCTTGTTTGAAGTGACAACAATTAAGCAAAAGTGAATGGACTAATTAATAATCATGTCAGCAGTTAATATTTGTAAAAGAAGTAAAATTTTGATCCTTTACATGGACCGTCTTTGATTTGTCATCAACCCAGGCATCCTTCTTATGTTTCCTTGTGTGCGTATGCTCGTGCAACTCATCCAAGTCGATTTCCCTACCCTGTTCTTCTATCTACATTCAAATAAAAGGTTTACTAAATTATGAAGTAATAGGTAAATGTGAATGGATTTCGAATATATATAACAATGCAACGCATACCAAGTGATCCAGTGTCGCATCATGTGATCTAGACCCTGCTGTGTGCGTCGGGAGTGCTGGAGCGTCTGCCTGACCTCGCCGCCTGTTCACCTTGTTCCTCTGTTGCTTTTCCTTGAACGCAGCGGAGTTCCAATAATTACGCCAGGCCTCAGCAATTTCTCTGTCAAGTGGATAAGGTTTCTTACCACTCCTGATGTCCAACGTGTAGTCTTTGTACCTACAACATGATTAGTGTCAAGTATACCGTTAAATAATAATTCATTGTAATTAACTATCTACTTAGTATAGTTATAAAAAGTGCCGTTACTATTTTACCTTTGCACGTTCTTCCTCTCCCACTCTTTCTTTACTTGCAATTCGAGAGAAGGATCCCATCGAGCAATTTTCTGATTAACATATTTCAAAGCCATGTCAGACCGTTAGTAATAAGTAAAAGGACCGAATATTTATATATGTAATTGACTTCAATTCATTACGTACTTGAAATTCACCCCAGTAAAAGTCCTTTGTCCTTTTCGTGACTTTCATCCACGAGATTCCTTCCTTATCTGCCCGCATGGGATAACAATCCCACATCTTTTTCACCAGTGCACCCGGGATTGTGATACTTAACATTTAAATTAATTAGTCACTAAATGGGAAACTGTTATGAAAATTGTGCCAAAGTTGAAACAGTCATACGAGACAACTTACACGCCATTTTTGGGCTTAAGCTCTGTCCTGTTCTCTATGGGCTGTGGGGGTTGTGGGGCTTGTTCAGAAAGTGTACCACGTGCCTCTGAGGCTGATCCTAAATTTGAACATATATGGAATTACATTTAATATTTAATGGTGCGTAAGTTAGATCCTAGAATTATATATACACGTTCGACCGCAAACTGACGGTCGCCGAAGCCGGTCGCTATAGCTCATTTTTCTTGTAGTGTATTAAATTTAATACAAGTAAAAATTATAGAAATTTGATACTCTAAAATTATGTTATTAAACAAATCCTATAAGATCTTACTTAAGTATATTTTTCTTATTGAATTGTGCTAAAAAATTTAATCAAAGTCTCTCTTGCGTAACAAGTTTTATATGAATAAGACCACCTCCAATAGCCAACACTATACTCAAACTCATTCTCTCTATATTCTTTCTCCTATAAACATATTTATCTTTCAATCATACCCATCATTTCTTATAAATTATACATTAACCCACACAAATTCATACTCATTAATTATGCCAATGCAATTTAGTTATCTTTATGTTTAAAATTATTTTATAAAATAAAATTCTGAAAAAAAGCATAAAATCTTTAATCTAATTCGATATAAAGTAAATTTAATAAAAGAAAATTGTATAAATTATAAAATTATTAACCATAATATAAAATTAGAAAAAAAAATTGATCTTTTTTCAAAATTAATATGTTATTCAATTTGCAACAATTGGAGGAATGAAATTGCAATTAATTTAATTGCAAAAAGTGATATAGATTTGTGAATAGTAGTAACTTAAATTTTTAGGTGAATACCAGGGTATCCCCAGGCCACATTGGACCCAAGACTAATCACTCGAGGATCTGCAAGGGCAATTTAAGGGCGCATCTTCCAAAGCAGTTTTTTGAATACACAAGGCTCAAATCCGAGACTTTGCTTAAGTAAAAGTGTTAATACTGTGTTATGACAACTTAACCTTGTACTTTTCATTGAGATGTTTCTCAGGTGTTGGCACATCAGGCTGACGACGACAGTTAACTCTGCTGGTAGTTATGACTTTTGTATTCTTTATATAAGTGCAGAGTCTGTAATCTTAATGTAGATTTTTGATTGAGCGATTTTTACTTGTATTCATTCATAGAGATTACAGAGAGAAAGTTTTGAGAGAGTCTTGTAAATGTTCTTCAAGATTTCATAGTGTGAGATATTTTAAGAACAAGATTAGATTGAGATTACACTGGAATATCTGGAGATATTGTGATCTTCAATATTCAAGAAAGTTCTGGAGGAATTCATGCGATCAAAGAAGAAAACCAAGGTGAACGACAGCAGCACTGGTGCCTTTGAAGATTCCATTCTAGGGTGTGTTCCCTACAGGTGTGTTGAGGGGGAGTCTCAACGACGTCTGATCAGCTAGAGCGTATCATCTAGTGGTAGAGTTTGGATTCTGTGTTAGGCTTTGTTTAGTGTGTTTGTGTTTTGGTTTTTCTGTCTAGTGATGGTCGCCTGGATTGGTATCCCCCAGACGTAGGTCGGAAGGACCGAACTGGGTTATCAAATTACTGTGTTCTTTATCGCTTTCGTATATCGTAGTTAGAACATTGTAATAACATCCATAACAGAATCTTGAATTACAAAGGGGCCTACAAATTGGTATCAGAGCGAGTTCTCTAACGTAACTGAGAAAATCCATTCATTCAAGATTCAAGAAACATGAGTCGAGAAGGAGCGTCTAACGCTCGTCCGCCATTGTTCGACGGAAATGACTATGCTTATTGGAAAGCCGGGATGCGCAATTATCTGTTGGCACAAGGAGATGGTGTTTGGGATTCAGTCTTGGAGCCATGGATTCATCCAACAAGAACTGTTCGAACTGGAGAAGGAGAAACAGCCACAACTACAATTCGACCCACGACAAATGCCGAGCTCACACAGGCCGAGAGGACTGCAAGATCAGCGAATTATACAGCTCTCAACGCGATTAGTGGTGCCATGGACGAAGCGCAATTTAGGATGATCGCCAATTGCACATCTGCTTACGAGGCTTGGAACTTCTTGGAGACTCAACACGAAGGTTCTGAAGATGTCAAGACGACGCGTCTACAACGGATTGAATCGATCTTTGACAGTTTGAGGATGACGAACGATGAGGATATCACATCATACTTTGGGAGATTTCAAGACATTGTTAACCAAGCAACAGCTCTTGGAATGACCTTTGAGTCATCTAAGCTCGTGAGGAAATTTCTTAGAACTGTGTCTAAGAAGTATTCTGCGAAGGTGGCAGCCCTTGAAGAAGTGGAGAAAATCAAGACTATGTCATTGAGAGAATTAGTCGGCATTCTTCAAACATACGAGATCAATCACTTAGCTACTGAAAAATCAAGCAAGAACATTGCATTCAAGGCTGAGGAAGAGCCTGCTGAAAGTTTTGAAGAAAAGGTTTCTTTGCTCTCCAAGAGAATTGGAAAAATGCTTCAGAATAAGCATTTCAAGAAATTTCAAAAGAAGAACAGATGTTCTGACAACTCAGTGACAACCGAGAAACAGAACAACAAATTTGAGAAGAAAACTGATGGGAAATTCAGGAGGCCAAAGAAGGATAGAGATGATGATAGATCTGAGAAATCTTCTGAGATTATATGTTTTGAATGTAATGGAAGAGGCCATGTCAGAAAGGAGTGCCCTACTGCCAAGAAAAGGAGAGGAAAGGCACTTCAAGCTACACTAAGTGATAATGATTCAGAAGATGAACCTGAGGAAGAACAATCCAGTGATGAAGAAGATGTAGTTGCCTTTGTTACGAGAGAAGCTAGTCCAGATCCCTTGGAAGGTAATCCTGAGTCAATAAAGTTAATTGCTGACATTTCATCTATTGTTTCAGGTGAATCAGGTAGTCTTTATGCCGAGCTTGTTGAAATTTATGAAGAACTTAAGGAGGAATATGAAGAAGCTGTACAGGAGAATGAGCAGTTGTCGAAACAACTCACTGACATCCGTCTGATTCTGGATAAAGCAGAAGCTGAAAAGATTAAAGCAATTGATGATCTAAAAGTTCTTGAGGGAAAGTATGATGAAGTGAAGCTTCAGATTACTACTGTGACTAAAGAGAAGGAATCATTCAGAGAGGAATCTATAAAATTGAAAATTAGAGTTGCTGACCTAGAGAAGATGACCAAAGGGAAAGGTAAACTTGATGAAGTTCTGTCTATTGGAAAAAGCTACAGAGACATGACTGGTATTGGGTACAAGAATCAAGCATATACTGGAAAAAGACTATTTGTTAGTGGTGGAAATCTGAATGCTGAAGCAAGTTCACTGACACATCAGAACGTTCCTACATCACCCAAACGACGAAGAGACTGTCTCTATTGCAATTTACCTGGTCACACAGCTGAAACGTGCATGAGGATAGTTCGTGACCTTATGAACGGACGTCCAGTTGTTTGGCCTCATGAAGACCTAAAGAAGAAGATTCGAATTCAGATGGAATGGGTGCCAAAAAGGAAGGAAAGTAATTGCTTTGTTGTTCTATCATCGCAGCAACAACCACGTTCCAGAAAGTGGTACTTTGATTCAGGCTGTTCTAGACACATGACAGGTAGTAAGGAGATCCTCAATAACTTTACAGACAAAGACTGTGGAGATGTAGTCTTTGGTGATGGTGCTAGAAACAGAATCACTGGTTACGGTAATGTAAAGGATGGTGAACTTTCTAAACTTTCTAGAGTCTATCATGTTGAAGGGCTTACTACTAATCTCATTTCAATTAGTCAATTGTGTGATGAAGATTCTCTTGTTATTTTTAATAAATATCTTTGTCAAGTATTTGATCACAGGAGAAACAATATCATGACTGGTAAACGTTCTAAGAACAATTGCTATACCTTGGAAGCTAATCTAGATCAGGCACTTGTAAGCATAGATGACCTCACAAATTTATGGCACAAGAAGCTTGGACATCTCAACTATCAATCTTTGTACAAGCTAAGTTGTTCAGCCGCTGTCAGAGGTCTGCCTAAACTACACAACAACAAAGATCTTACATGTGTGGACTGTTCAAAAGGAAAGCAAACCCGAGCTCAACATAAGAAGACTGACGGAGTCTCTACAGATCATTGCTTAGAACTGATTCATATGGATCTTATAGGTCCAACAGAAACTGAGAGCCTAAATGGCAAAAGGTATGTTTTAGTTTGTGTTGATGATTTTTCGAGATTCACTTGGGTATGTTTTCTCAGGAGTAAAGATGAAGCCTTCCAACACTTTGAAAAGCTAAGCCTGAAGTTGATGAATGAAAAGCAAACTAAAATTCAAAGAATTCGTTCTGATCATGGACGCGAGTTTGAGAATCAGGAGTTTGAACTTTTCTGTAACAACCATGGAATATTTCATGAGTACTCTGCCCCAAAGACACCTCAACAAAACGGGATTGCTGAGAGGAAGAATAGGACACTTCAAGAAATGGCACGTTCAATGCTACATGCTACTACACTTGGAAAATCATTTTGGGCCGAAGCAATTCATACAGCTTGCCACATCATCAATCGTGTGTTGTTGAGACCTCATACTAACAACACTCCATATCAAATCTGGAATGGTAAAACTCCTACTGTTAAATACTTTCATATTTTTGGATGTAAATGTTTTGTCTACAGGGATAGAGAGCAAATTAAGAAGTTTGATGCTAGAGCTGAAGAAGGATGGTTTTTGGGTTACTCCAATAACTCAAGAGCTTATCGAGTTTATCTGATTCAATCCCGAAAGGTTATTGAAACAGTAAATGTCCTTTTTGAGGATAAATATTGTTTACCTAGAGGTTATGATGATGATACAGCCCCAAGCGTTGATAATCCATTAGATATTCCTGATGTTGGTACATCCAGTCAACAACAGACAGAAGGAATAGTCATTAATGATGATGGTAATGATGATGGAGAAGATGATCATGAAGATAATCCAGAGGATGATGATTCAAGTTCTAAAGTTGATGTTTCTGATAAGAGAAGAGGTCCAAGGACTCTAAAGCATCACTCAAAACAAGACATTATAGGTGATCCAAGTGCTCAACGCCTAACTCGAAGCAAGAAGGTCAATTACAGAGAATTGGCAGGACTAAATTGCTTCATATCTAGAGTGGAACCTAAGAATGTATCCGAAGCCCTACAAGATGAATATTGGATAGCCGCCATGCAGGATGAGTTGATCCAGTTTGAAAGAAACGATGTTTGGGAGTTGGTTGAACAACCGAAGAACATAAATGTTATTGGCACGAAATGGGTCTTTAGGAATAAAACTGATGAGCAAGGCAACATTATAAGGAATAAAGCTCGCCTAGTTGCTCAAGGTTTTACACAAATAGAAGGTCTGGATTATGGTGAAACGTTTGCACCTGTTGCAAGGATGGAAGCTGTTCGAATTTTGTTAGCATTTGCATGCTCTATGGATTTCAAGTTGTATCAACTGGATATCAAGACAGCTTTTTTAAATGGGAAGATCAAAGAGGAGATATTTGTAGCACAACCTGCTGGTTTTGAAGATCCTACTAGACCGAATCATGTCTATCGAGTGAAAGGTGCACTTTATGGACTTAAGCAAGCTCCTAGAGCTTGGTATGATCGATTGTCTTCATTTCTCATTCATAATGGATATAAGAGAGGAGAAGCTGATAAGACGATGTTTGTGAAGCATGAAGACAACCACTTCATAATTGCACAGGTATATGTTGATGATATAATCTTTGGATCGTCGTCAGAACATCTCAGAAACAACTTTGTTCAAGCTATGCAATCAGAGTTCGAGATGAGCATGATGGGAGAGTTGACTTACTTTTTAGGACTTCAAGTGAAACAAATGAAAGATGGGATGTTTCTTAGTCAAGAAAAATATGCTCGGAATATGCTAAAGAGATTCAAGTTGGAAGATAGCAAGGTTGCTAGAATTCCACAGGGTCAACAACAGAAATTATCTAAAGAGGATCAAGGAGCAAGTGTAGATCAGAAATTGTATAGAAGTATGATCGGCAGTCTGCTTTATTTGACAGCAACCAGACCTGACATTTCCTTTAGCACTGGAGTCTGTGCTAGATTTCAAGCAAATCCTAAGGAAGTGCATTTGAAAGCTGTTAAACGCATCATGAGATATGTGAAAGGAACTATTGGATTAGGGATTTGGTTCTCTAAAAGATCAAGTTTGGATTTGATAGGGTTCACTGATTCGGATTGGGCTGGCTGTTGTGATGACAGACGGTCAACAACAGGAGGATGTTTCTATTTAGGAAATAATCTTGTATGTTGGTTTTCTAGAAAACAGAACATAGTTGCACTTTCTACAGCGGAAGCAGAGTATATTGCTGCAACATGCTGCTGCTCACAATTGATGTGGATGAAACAAGTCTTGTGTGATTATGGGATCAAGAAGGATGATTTCAAGGTGTATTGCGACAATACAAGTGCAATTAACATTTCAAAGAACCCTGTTCTACATAGTCGCAGCAAACATATTGATATAAGGTATCATTTTATAAGAGATTTGGTTGAAGAGGGTGTGTGCAGCATTGAGCATATTGGGACGTTGGAACAACGGGCTGATATCCTTACTAAAGCACTCGACGGTGAAAGGTTTGAATCACTTAGATCTATTATGGGCCTTTGTTACTCAAGTTAAATTCTGTTACATGTTTTTGTTTATTCTACATATTTACACTTGATCAAGCCCATAAGATTTTCAGGCCCAATATTATTTTGGATAAAGTTTTTGGAGAAACTGTCGTCCTACAGTCATGATGACTGCAAACTGATGTCCCCAGTCACGTCGCACGTCACAGGGAAAACCGTCGTCTCTCTCGCCTATTCATCTTCGTTTTCTCTCTTTATAATCGATAGTTGGGTTTTCATTTTACCTCATTTCAGTTTCTAGCTTGAGTTTTGCAGATTTTCTACCTATGGCTTCATCTTCCTCAACCAATCTACCCGAAAAAGCCTCTGAACCAACTCAAACAACTTCAGAGCCTCCAATCACTTCAGATAACCCAAATCTTTCTGAGAATGTAGTTGAGGAACAAAATGTTACGCCTGAAAATACTACTCAAAACCCCACTGAAGCTGTTGGAACCCAACTTGCTGAGTTTGCTGAAAATGCCGAGCCTATTGTCACTATGTATCCTACCCCTCCTCCTAGTCCAGTGCAAAATCCTCCTCAGGGTCCTACTTCAATCCCTACTGGCAAATCCACTGAAAACCCCACTGAAGCTACTCCAAATCCTGCTGATGCTGAAGCCGAACATGTCCAAGAAGAAGAAGAAGACCATATTTTGCCCCATGATGAACCAGAGGTTCCAGAACAAGCTGATGTTGGAACAGAGGTCCGACGACCTACTACTAGGTCTTCTCAGAGAAAGAAGCGGAGCACCTCTACCAGTGATGTTGGTACACCTGCGAAACGACCAAGGACTCAGAGGACTCCAGAGAAAACAAAGCGAGATTTACAGTCACAACGAGCATTCAACATGACGTATTTCACCAAGGAAATGATGCTATTCGGAACCAAAGACCTTGTTAACAGGAAGTTCATCCCAGAGGAGACTTTTGTCCATTCTTCATACACGGACCTAGGGTTCGTTGAGTTTCTTGAAGAAAGACATTTACTGAAATGGTCAAGGGTGTTTAAAGCTTACTCTCCAACACTGGTCAGAGAGTTCTACGCCAATTTACATCCTGAAGTTCTTAACAAAAAGTCTCAGTGGTTTGGTAAGATATACATTAGAGGCAAGTTTATTGATTTAACTCCTGGTGTTATCAATGCGTTGTTAGAACTAGCACCAAACGACGATCTCGGTGATCCATTGGAGTATTTGCCTCATTCGCCTGCCGACATAGCCTACACCATTTCAAATCAGAGGGCTTTTGACTTTGGCCGGAAGAAGTGTAGTGTTTCTGATATGACCATGAAATTTCACTGCTTATTCTATTTGTGTCGTGCAAACATCCTGCCAACATCTAATGCCTCACAGCCTTCACTGGAAATGGGTAAACTTTTGTTTTGTATTGATTCTGGAATAGAACTTATGAATTTTGGTCTTCTGGTTTTGAAGCGTATGCTAGGTTTTACTCGTGATCTAATCACAAAGACTGCTAGTCTACCATACCCTGGCCTTATCACATTGTTGCTGCATCAAAATGGCATTAAGACAAAGAAGGATGACCTGATCAAGATAAATGTACATTCCCCTTCCAATGAACTTTGTGACAAGCATAACGACTTCAAGGAAGGACCACCACCGTCTGGCACTGATCTCATTTTTCAGATCAAATCTGAGTTGCTTGCCCTAAGTGACAAGCAGACAAAGATCAGTCAGGAAGCCATTGCTACCAAGCGCAAGATTGCACAGATTATAAGTATGCTTCCAGGTTCTCTGTCCCCAACCCGCAAGGCCTCTTCAAGTGGAGCTCGTTCTGAAGAGCAGAATCCATTTGCTGATGAGGAAGAGGATTCTTCAGATGGAGTAGTTTGATCCATCAAGGGGGAGAAACCGGTGTGGTGGGTGGTGTCTATTTTTGGTGGAGGTCATCTCGATGTGGTATGGTTGTTGGTACATTTGGGTAACACTTTTCTGACTCTGACTAAACTTTTAATGTTTTTTGGTGATTACTGATGGATGTTTAAACTTTGTGCTGATGACACTGTTTTGATGATTGTGTTTGTTTGTTTTTGGATGAACTGTGATGGACTATTGCTGATGAACTACTGACTCTCTATTACTGTCGTCTTGTTTGGAATTTTACCTTGTTGATATTTTGTTATATTGGTTGATGTGCTTATCTATCATAATCTGAATTGCTTATCGTTTGCATTTTTGATAGACACCTTGTTTGATGGATCAACATCTCCATGAAATGTGGGGGAGATTGTTAATACTGTGTTATGACAACTTAACCTTGTACTTTTCATTGAGATGTTTCTCAGGTGTTGGCACATCAGGCTGACGACGACAGTTAACTCTGCTGGTAGTTATGACTTTTGTATTCTTTATATAAGTGCAGAGTCTGTAATCTTAATGTAGATTTTTGATTGAGCGATTTTTACTTGTATTCATTCATAGAGATTACAGAGAGAAAGTTTTGAGAGAGTCTTGTAAATGTTCTTCAAGATTTCATAGTGTGAGATATTTTAAGAACAAGATTAGATTGAGATTACACTGGAATATCTGGAGATATTGTGATCTTCAATATTCAAGAAAGTTCTGGAGGAATTCATGCGATCAAAGAAGAAAACCAAGGTGAACGACAGACAGCACTGGTGCCTTTGAAGATTCCATTCTAGGGTGTGTTCCCTACAGGTGTGTTGAAGGGGAGTCTCAACGACGTCTGATCAGCTAGAGCGTATCATCTAGTGGTAGAGTTTGGATTCTGTGTTAGGCTTTGTTTAGTGTGTTTGTGTTTTGGTTTTTCTGTCTAGTGAAGGTCGCCTGGATTGGTATCCCCCAGACGTAGGTCGGAAGGACCGAACTGGGTTATCAAATTACTGTGTTCTTTATCGCTTTCGTATATCGTAGTTAGAACATCGTAATAACATCCATAACAGAATCTTGAATTACAAAGGGACCTACAAAAAGCTCAAATTTGAGTATTTACTATTCATAAAACTCATAAAAACTTAATATGTTTGGTTTTAGGATATTATTGAAGAGAAGATGGCACCTGATTTTAAGTTTTCAAATACCATTGGAGATGGTCTAATGAATCAAAACTGTAAACAAAGTGAGCCCATTCAATGATTAACCTTTGACACATGAAATTATCCAGTTAAAAATACTCCTCTTATATATACTGTATAACCACATAACACGAGATTTCCTGTTTTAGTCGACTTAAAATTACTACTCTTTTGTCCTATTGTAGGAAGTATTGTATAATTGCAATCTTGTCAGATAATTCTACCAATCAAAATTTAGTGCTCAAGCATTACATATTATAAATAAAAAGTGAGAAAGTTTTGTATAATTGCAACCTTATAGTCTATGTGAAACACATTAAAAATTATGAATCATACATAATGTTGCTATAGGCTAATAATAGGATTACAGAAATCAACAAGACAAAGTAAATGTATGCATACACTGAGACTGAGTTATTGTTTCCATACCTGCAGAGCTTCTCACAGCAGGATGCTCAGCTGTCGTCGGAAGAATTTGCCTACTCACAGCCCAATCCTTCTGTGGTAAACAATTTAAGTTTAAAGCTGACTTCAACACCAATTTTACTCTCTCTTTGGTCTTGATTTCTTTTGTGTATTCCAATTTTGCCTTTTGTTTTGCTCAATAGGGGTTTTAGATTGTTTAGATTTCATCATTTGCTTAGATTGTAGTAATAAGTTCTTTTCATGCTGGAAATCATTGTCTGATTGTTAACAGTTTTTAGTGGGGGTTCTAGTTCGCAGATTTTGTGAATTTTATTTTTATCATCTGGAATTTTGATTTTGGTGAGGAGAATTAACCTGTTGGGTTTGAGAGCTTTTGGTTTGGCATAATAAGTAAAATATTTAAAAGATTCGATTTTCCTTTGATGTGTTGTGTTTTCTGGGTAGGAGAGCAAAAAATGGAAAGCAGTTTAACTTCCATATATGGTAGAAAAAAGCAAAAGAAAAGATCACTCTCATCGTTAGTTAAGTATCATTCTTCACTCAAAATTTCTCTAACCACATACTTCAATCTCTCCCTTTTCTTCAGTCAATCCCCATTTTGTCATGTTCCTTTTAAAAAAACTAAAAAATAAAAAAATAAATGAAGTTTTGTTTTTTACTGTTACTGAGATAGGTAGGGATTTGCTTTTCCTAAAAGAGGTTGTTTTGGGTAAAAATACGAAAATATCACCGGCTACAAAATAAAACGAGAAATTCAGCTGCCCAAAAGAAAAATCGTCTGCAACTGCAAGTCCGCGGACCTTTAGTACTGCACTCTACCCCCGAACCAGTAGCATGACCGCTGTTTTCCCTTTCCTTTCTCCATTCTGCCTCCTTTGCTACGTTCCAATAGAGTTAAAAAATAAAATTATTAGATTATTAATTATAAAATTAATTTAAATTATAAATTAAGAAATTAAATATTTTCTACTATATGTTCTCGGAGTGTGAAAATATGTATGAATAAATTGAGAAAACATAAAATTTATACTCATAGATATATATATATATATATGTAACATTTTTTGTCATTTTAATAAATACATAAAAAGTCATTCTACATAAAACTAAAACATGTTTTTCCCTAAAAAAACAAATTTGAATAATATACATCAAAGAACTGCCCTATTTAGGCTGCTTTTGATTATGACTGATCTCTTAAGATTTTAAGCTTCTATACACTAACCAACTTTAAAAATTCAAGGCAAAGCTATGCACATGTTTAAGATTACATACATGTCCAGTAATTAATTGGATATGACAAGGATTTAGAGTAGCTATGTCATAAAAACACAGGCCTTTACATTAGATAATAAGGAAGATTATTAATTACTCATGTCTACACAGGTTTTGTGTCTCTAAATTTCTATACATGCAGGGCTTACCAAGTGGATTCCTTGAGACATCATCTATTATATCAGACTACAACCTTGGTGGAGAAGGGGATCTTTTCAAAGCAGCTGAACCGGTGATTGGCGAAGAAGAAGCACCGATCGGCCTATATCCAATGACAGCTGCCATCTCAATGATTTCTGACATCGAATCATCACTTGAGAATGGGCTGATTCTCAGCGACGTTTTCTACGAATGCAGGAAGGACCTCTTGGCAAAGGAAGGGAATGAAACGCTACTGTCTGATGTCTTAACTACCAAAATTCCTACAGATGAAATCTACGTTGCTGACAAGAAGCAGGTTGCCGGTGCTCCATTCGAGGAAAGTGTTGGCACAAGTTATGGTTTAAGGCCTATGAACAGTATGGTTGAGACTCAGCTGAAGCCTAATTTCCTGGACTTCCCAGTTTTGGACTTTGGGGCAATTTATGGGATGCAAAGAACATTTGATGATGGAAATATCAAGGTTAAATTTTATTTATATCATGTACTACTATACAATATCAAAATGTTAACTATTCTTCATGCCATTACAGGGGCGGAGCCAGGATAAATGTTCATGGGGCGCAATGATGAACAAGGTTAGCATTCGAAAGTGAATTTACAATGTATCCGAAGCGAGTTACAAATTTATCACCACTAAAATCCTATTCTAAATTTATCAACCAAAAACACTAATTATATTTAGATATTTCGCGACTCTTGGGGCAGGGTCATTGACAATGAGTTTTTGTGACAGAAACTTGGCAACGGTGATATAACAGTGATTCAATCCCCACTTGGTCCCTTTAACGTTGCAAGAAGCTGCAGTTCAGAAGATCGCAGGGAAAAGCTCTCCAGATACAGGAGCAAGAAGTCCAAGAGAAATTTTGATAGAAAAATCAAGGTGAATTTTAAAAGCATGGTTAAAAATGACCACCAAATATGTATGCGCTATGCACAAACTACATCTGGCACAATGAACTCGACTAATACAAGCTCTCATTTCAGTATGCTTGCAGGAAGGTTCTGGCTGACAGCCAACCAAGAATTCGGGGAAGATTTGCTAAGACTGAAGAAATAGAAGAGAGCTACAAGAAACGTTGATCATTCGTCGTAGAGTTGCCTGTTATGATGAAGTCGAGGAAATATCGGATGGTGGTTTCTAGCTATATTTTTGTATATCAGTTTACTGAAACTTTTAGATGGGATCTATATATTCAATCGACCGGAACTTGGAAGATTGCAAACAACTCGTTTGTGTCTTCCTTGCTGCAATAATCGCCTGTGTAAATCAGATGCTCGACTAGATTATCTGTATATACTGTTTGTTTGATCATTAAATAAATAAGATGGCTGCAGTTGCAAATATATTTTCAGTCACCCAAATTCCTAGTGATTTGAAATTAGAGAGCGACAAGATTGTCGGATGCAGAATTGGAATGTTTGATAAGGACATTAGATTCAGTAAATACAGTTGGAACTTTGTGTGGCCACACGACATGCACGGACTGCCATGTTACCCCATTTGTGTTCCTGAGCTGATTGTGTGCTGGTAATTAATGATGCTTAATGCTTGCTAACAAGTTTGTAATTTATAAGCTTTGGGCATCTGACAAGTCGCCTACCACCCTTTGAAAGGCGACTTGTCAGATGAAACGAACCATTGCTAGAGGCACGGAGTCTATCCCATATGATCGCACAGTTCATCATATCAAATGTCTATCCCATCACACCAGAAGTAATTAAACATCACATGAAAACTCCGGCCAAAATTGTTTGGTGGTGTTAGCTCCTCATCGGGTGCCTCAGCCGCGCTTGTATCCGGCTGGACACCCTCAGTAGGGCTTGGGCCGCCATCTTTTGTTCGGCCAACATACTTTAGAACATCAATCATTTTGAAACCCCACTCAATTCCACATGTGTAGCAGCCGCGGATCTTGCACCTGATGAAATCGTAGAAAATATGCTGCCAACATCACACACAATCAGAACATACCCACACAAAATAAGTTATCCAGTTATACACGCAAATTTATCGAAGAAACAGAAACAAAAACAAACCATAATGAAATGGAAGTTCCCGCCGGGCGTATACTACCTAGCGTATTAACAGCGTTCCCCAAAGCAGTAGCAGGGTACACCTTCCAGACAATTGCGAAGGACTAAAACAATATTTCAATAACCTAGAAACAATAATATGCCATGGAACCATCGAAGAAGTTCCATTTATGTATTCAGTTTTGCAAGCCATACAAACAAATTGGGAGAACTTATTGTCAAACAAATACTGGGAGCAGTGGCGGATGCAGGAATTTATATTTGGCAGGTCAATTTTTTATTATTTTTTTTGTGGGTATCCCCAGGCCACATTAGACCCAAGACTAATCATTCGAGGATCTGGTGGACATTGAATAGTTGGCTCTCCCAAAGCAAAATTTTGCATACATAAAGACTCGAACCAAGATCTTTGCTTAAGCTACTAGAACCCCTTACCACTTAGGCCAACTGCGTTTGGTAATTTTTAATAATTAATTTAGTTAAATTAATTTAATATAATAATTATTGTATAACTACTAAAAAATTTAAATGAAAATAATTTTATTATTTAGTATCATTATATAGCATGAACAATAACGCTCATTAACAAATCTCGTTTTAGAAAACCAACCTAATAATCATTCAACAGCTGACCCGGTATGTTATTATTGTTATTCCCACACGAAGAAGTAATACTAACTTCGAATTAAAAGTAAATACACTCTCAAATATGTTTTATGTTTTTTTTTTCTTTTATCTCAACAAAATTGTAGTAAAAATTTATTTAAATACTTCTCATCCCATAATCAAATTCAAAATTGAGTTCAAAATGCCATCCAAAATCAAAACAGAAAAAAAAAAATTTACCTTGGCTAAATTTAATAAAATCTACTATTTTATATAATAGACAGAGTTAAAATTAATTAATCCATTTCATTTAAATTGATTTGGCTAAATTTAACTTATTATATATTAATTAGTATATTTTTTAAAAAATAATGGTAGGTCAATTGACCTACCTTGAACTAAGGTGGATCCGCCCATGACTGGGAGTACATGTCCTATGCAATTCGATCTGTTGATATCCCACATCGGTTGTCAGGTGGTCTTCTTACTATCATGGGGGATGCATTCAAAATTCACCCTCCAAAAGAAAATTAAAAAATAAAATATTAGTACTAATATTTTGATATAATTTGGAATTAGGTGGTAATTTTAAGACAAGTGTTGAGTAATTGAAGAAGAAATATAATAGTATGTTGGTTGTTTTTATTATAAATGCATGTATATACACGGGATGTTTGAGAACGAAAGGATCCGCTAGCAGATAGCAAAATCGAAGAGCAGATTGTTTCACAGTTTTCTCACCGAATCTATCATCCGCTAAGTTCAAACATTCTCATAAGATAAGATAAGATGATATATATATGGATATATTTTATGGGGTTCATAACTCTAATGAGAATGTATTCAATAAAGACCCTATAACATTTTTTTAGCATATTAAAATTTGAGTGTTTTCAATCTGAATTTTAAAAAGTAATTAAAAATCTTAAATTCTTAATGTATTCAATCCAAGTTTTATAAAAGTCTTTAAAAAATCTTGAGGTATTTAATACAAAATTTAAAAAGTCTTAAAATCTTTAGATATTCAACAAATAATGACTTAGAATCCATCAATTTTAATGGGATCTCTTCGAAAAATATAATTATATATTTTTTTTCAAAAGAAGTTTCTGAGGATTCTGTATAACATGAAGTCAATACAAAGTCAGTCAACTCTACGTGAAGTCTATGCATTTTCTAAATAAACCGATTTCTAAAAGTCTAAAAAAAATGTAACAAAATTTTAATTGGATACATCTTCCTAGAGTTAGCTTCTAACTCTTCATAATATTTGACCTACCAAATAAAAAATCTTGAATCAGCTTACTACCTTATATATGATTGGGAGCAACTCCACCAATCACCAATTGGTTGTTAGATAGCCTCCCATCCATTATTTCCTACACGATCTATGTCATTATTCCAGTATTACATGTTCCTCACCCTCGAACCATACCAGTCCACATCACACAGTGACAGTAACCCCTCAAATAGAAAATACTATTTGAGCACCAAATACGAATCCAGAAAGCCAAACATATTCATTGTGAGCATTTTAGGTGTTTCCTTTACCATGACATTGTGAAATACAAGAACTTTGCATGGATTGTTGGTCGTGTGTCTAAGTCGATTGTGCCAAGTGAGGATAATGATGCAATTTTTGTTTGATGGATTTCCCAATATCACTAAAGCTTAACATGTTTCTTCGAGCCTTTGTAGAGAATAGTGAATTTTCAATCACTATTTTGGTCTCTGTGGAGGGAAGTATATTTTGTAATTTTTGATATCATGCTCTGATACTATTTTGTAATTCTTGATATCACTTTCTGATACTAATTTGTGGATTTGATAGTTCACACGCACAAGAACACTTTACACTCTTGATATCTAAATAGGATAAACAAGAGCGGAGAGCAAAGAGGATTCAACAAATGCTTTCTAGTAATTTCATTCCTTGATTTGCTCTGATTATTTCAACAATACAAGACCATACATAAAGATTTTAGAATTACAACAGACAATACACATATGATTCACTATTCATTTACCGGTTTCAACATTCAACGAAGATGGCTTGCACGTTTCTTCACTGTTCTTTCAACGGCTTCAACATTCAACGAAGGTGGCTTGCACATTTCTTCACTTTTCGTTCAACGGCTTCAACTTTTGTTTCGTACACGGCATTAGAATTTACCAACAAAACTCCCCCATAAACTTCAAATGCTTCTTCAGCTTCATTTTGTAATCTCGGTTGTCATCTTTACAACTTCCTTGACCGGTTCTTGAATGCACTCATTAGTGCATCCACATCAAGAGCACTCTCAGTTTGCTTCTTCTCATCAATCTTTTTTCTCAGGCATCTCAACAGCCTTTTTCTTCTGCCAAAGGCTCAACTAGCTTCTTTTCAAGCTTTATCACAACTGTGTTCTGCCAATAGATCAACATCAACCTTTCATAGGCTCCTGGACCACTACAGGTTCAACAGGTATTGGCTTCATTTTCTACAACTACATTGGTTGGCTGGAAGTGGTTGTCTCTTTCACTCGATTGTCGCTTCGACAATTCTTTGCAAAGTCTCCACTTTGCATCTATCAAAGTTGCAATCCTTAACATGATGTCCATTGTTGACATTCCATGTCGAATAAACTTGATTCGCCAAATTATCATTGGCATTATTGCACTTTCTCCTTGTGATATCCTTCATAATTATTGCCTGGACTTTCTTTTCGTCATGGCTTGGTTTGACTTGCTTGAACTCGGTCAGCTCCTTTGAACATTTTAGATTCCAAAATAATTTTTAAACTATATCTCTTTTCTGTCGCTCAGCTTCCTTCTTGTGTTCCAAAAATATGCAATTTGACAAATTTAATTCCCATCTACCCCAATTTTAATACTTGGCCCCAGACTTGTCGTCACTTTTACTCCTCTCTTCAATAATAGCCCAATCTTTTGCTAACACACCACTATCTCCCAATTGAATTATTTTTTATTATATAACTTGCCTTTGGCAGGATAGTGCAAAAGGGTTTAGAGAGCGGAAGCAGATCGTTTCTCTCTTTATCTACTTGAATTGGGTAATAAATTCTCCACCCACTTTCACTGTGGAAATATTGACTTTGGTTGCCTTTTCTTCACTTGCTGCTACTTTCAACGACTACTGCTACTCGCTCTTTTCTTCACTTTAATTGTGTGTCTCCTTTTCTAATCCCCAATCTCGTGGGTTTCCTTTCAGTTTAAAAAGCACCAACAACGATCAAACAGGAATGGAGATGGTGGCGGAGACCAGTGGTTGGCAGGGAGAAGTGGCGGAAGGTGTGAACGTGCGGTGGTGCTGAGACAGAGCTTGATTTACGGAGGGGCGCCGGAGATGCAAAGGCAGGGACGGCGCTGGAGGGCTGTGCTCAGTGGAGGGATCACAATCTTTTGCTAACACACCACTATCTCCCAATTGAATTTTCTTTTCGTCATGGCTTGGTTTAATTTGCTTGAACTCGGTCAGCTCCTTTGAACATTTTAGATTCCAAAATAATTTTTAAACTATATCTCTTTTCTGTTGCTCAGCTTCCTTCTTGTGTTCCAAAAATCTGCAGTTTGACGAATTTAATTCCCATCTACCGCAATTTTAATGCTTGGCCCCAGACTTGTCGTCACTTTTACTCCTCTCTTCAATAATAGCCCAATCTTTTGCTAAAACAACACTATCTCCCAGTTGAATTTTTTTTTTAAAATTATATAACTTGCCTTTGGTAGGATAGTGCAGAAGGGTTGAGAGAGCGGAAGCAGATCGTTTCTCTCTTTGTCTGCGTGAATGGGGCAACAAATTCTCCACCCACTTTCACTGTGGAAATATTGACTTTGGTTGCCTTTTCTTCACTTGCTGCTACTTTCAGCGACTACTGCTACTCGCTCTTTTCTTCACTTTAATTGTGTGTCTCCTTTTCTAATCCCCAATCTCGTGGGTTTCCTTTCAATTTAAAAAGCACCAACAACGATCAAACAGGAATGGAGATGGTGGCGGAGACCAGTGGTTGGCAAGGAGAAGTGGCGGAAGGTGTGAACGTGCGGTGGTGCTGAGACAGAGCTTGATTTACGGAGGGGCGCTAGAGATGCAAAGGCAGGGACGGCGCTGAAGGGTTGTGCTCAGTGGAGGGAGCAGCGGATAGTGCGGCTTGGGCTGGGCGACGATGTGGTGGTTCGGGATGCTGCTAGACAGCGGTGGCGTGAGGGGTTTCGAGAGACTGCTTGTGTCAGCCGCTCACGAAGAGCCAGCGGTGGCAGGTGGTGCTCACGGCGGTGAGCAGGCGGAGCTGGGGGGGCTGCTGGGGCAGCACTCGGTGGTGGTTGCTGCTGCAGCTGCGTCTGAGGGCAGCTTGACTGGAGTCAATTTCGGTAATCCTTTCCTTGAACTTCAATTTGAATTAATCTGTGTTTCTGCACAGCTTTTCTTGGATCTGAGTTTGAATCACTCAGGCGGCTTCTACCCAGCTTCTCTTGGCTCCGAGTTTGGATCACTCAGGCTCTAATACCATTTTGTAATTTTTGATATCATGCTCTGATACCATTTTGTAATTCTTGATATCACTTTCTAGTAATAATTTGTGGATTTGATATCTCACACGCACAAGAACACTTTACACTCTTGATATCTAAAAAGGATAAACAAGAGCGGAGTGCAAAGAGTATTCAACAAATGTTTTCTAGTAATTTCATTCCTTGCTTTGCTCTGATTATTTCAACAATACAAGACCATATATATAGATTTTAGAATTACAACAGACAATACACATATGATTCACTGTTCATTTACCGGTTTCAACATTCAACGAAGATGGCTTGCATGTTTCTTCACTGTTCGTTCAACGGCTTCAACATTCAATGAAGGTGGCTTGCACGTTTCTTCACTGTTCGTTCAACGGCTTCAACTTTTGTTTCGTACACGGCATTTGAATTTACCAACAGTATAATGGCCCCGGAGCTTTCAATCACATTTGAAATGCCACAATAGTTCAGCTTCACCGTTCAGCCCCCCTCGCGCTGCTAGTTTTCAGTTGCCGCAATACCGTTCAGCTTCACCATCCGCCTCCTGCCGCACAGCCCATCTGCCGCTGTTGGTATTGCTCGGAAATCGGAAGATCGGCAGCCCCGTCCGGTGGCTGATTTCGGTGGGTTGTGGGGTGGACTTTCGTCTTTCAGCCCCTTTTCTTTCTGTAGAAGCCCTGGAAAGTTTGGAAGCTCGTTGGTGAGTTTTCTTGTTGATTTTATTCCGATTGTGCCTTAGAGGTGTTTGATAAAATGATGGATGATTATTTGCGCCTTAGCTTTTACATTCCCACTTCCGAATCATTGTTTATACTTTGTTTAGCATAATATATTATTTAGCACATTAGATTGTTCTCCCCGAGCGTCTATACTTTCCCTTTGTCTTGATTCCTATTATTCTAATTGAAGATCATTGAAGTGTAATACTACTGTCCTATTAACTGCAATAAAAGTAGGACGGGGGACCTGAGTTCGATGGAGAATTTAGTTATTGTAATTGAATTGGAAGTATATTCCACTGTCCATTCACTTGTTTTTGTTTAATCTGCTTTAGATTTTTATTACACCTTTAGGACAAGAATTGGTATGGTCATTTAGATTCAAATATTTGACAAATTAATTGTCATTTTCATTGTATAAAGGGGTCCGCAACCCTGTGTGTGGCTGCTGAAATCTGTTTTACCGATAAGTTTTGACATATTTTGTTGACACCCTTGTGGAGTTGTACAATAATCCAAAATAATAGTTTTGTAATTTTGGTTTTTTATAACTTGCCTCTTGACTAGCCTATTGTACGAGGAGGCTTATTGTGGCCATTGTTTTTTAGCCTTTTTCACATGACAATATTCTCTTACCTTTGATATGCTTATGGATTACACTTTGTCTTGTATACATTTGATTACACAAAGATGGCATGATTCATTCATATATAAATTTTAACTTACTGGAGTAAAACATATTAGGCATGTCCGAATTGTTCTTGCTGTTGTACTCAAAATGATGATGCAAAATGTTGAATTTTTTATTTTTTACTCCTTCCGTTTAGAAAAGATAGTTACATTGGTAAAATTGACACTATTCACCTAAACACTTTGATTTGAAGTTTTATCATAGATATACAAGTTAAAATATAGCCAAGTGAGATCTTGTTAGATTCGTCTCATCTTGTAGTTTTTAAATACCGAAGTTTTAGAATTTTTACTTCTACCGAATTTAAGTTATTAATGGTTTAAATTGTGCATTGGACTGCGTGCTGGGTTGGTCAGTAGCTATCTTTAAAAAACGGAGGAAGTATTATTTTTCTAAGACAACAGAATTTTTGCATGATCCAATCTCATCTGCTCGCAACTCTTTCCTTTTCATTTTCTGTTATGATGGATGTTGGAATTTCTAAACTTTGGAGTTGATATCTTTAATATTTTTATATGGCCAATTTAATGAACAAAAGTTTCGATTTTCCATTCTAAATTGCGAATTTTCCATATGATGAAATAACCTGTCAACAATTTGCAATCTTCAAAATTTTGATTGTAAACCATTTTGTGTAGCTGTTCACAATTATGTTTACCACGTGGATTCATTTCAATTTGTATGTTTGTCTTTACTATAGTGTGCTTCATCCAATTAGTTAATATCTATTCTTATTTTCTCTCATCTATTGTACTGCTATTGTAGGTTGTTCCTGGTTTTAGTCACGGGGTTCTCTGCAACATAAATCATACATACACGTGCCAACGAGGATTTGCCATCAACCACTTGCCTGATGATCTTTCCAAGTTGTTATGGAAATAATTATTTGTTTGGTTTTTTGTGATCAATCATGTTTCTTTGATTAATACATTGTTATTTGAATGTCTTATTACAGTTTTCCATAATGTTTTTTCCTCACTGTTTGCGCGAGCGCGCGGCACCGTAAACATCCTAGTATATATATATATATATATATATATATATATATATATTGAGTGACCTTCCTTCTAGGATAGAAAGTTGGAAAAGAAATAAACAAAGTTCTAAGTATTCTAATTGCGAGTCATAAGAACAATAACAACAGGATTTCAATATAACACTATTAATATGGTAAGTATAAGAAGTCCGTAAATTTTGAAACATCCCCAACATGCCAGGAATATTTGCAGCCTGGACTGGTCGAGGCTTCACAATATGCATAAGAGATCAAGTTAAAATTACTTTACTCAATGACCAAAAGTGAATCCGTAGCTGTTTAAATATGAGCATTTCCAATACCTTTGCAATCATCACTGGGATAATATCATCCAGTCCTGGACATTTTCCATAGTCGTGGTCATACAGAAGAGGAAAACAAACACACTATCACCATAAGAGGGTATCACTAATACAAACAGCAAAACATTCACCTATTTGTGACGCTCAATTGAACGCTTCTCGAACAGTATGCCGGAATTCTTGGACACTACGGGATCTTCCAGTAATTCTTGATCAATTTTTGTTCTATACTTTTTTTAAAGCTTGAAGCTGCTACAATCAGCGATTCACCAACAGTGTCGGCACTTGTTCGTGGAAGGTACAACGAAATTACACCAAACAATTACTCAATTTGAACCGCAATTCCAAACCAACGAAACCCTAACCCTAAAATTTAATCCCAAACCCTTTATAGAACCCTAAATCACCAAATCGAACAAATTTACTCTAAAACAAAACAAATCAAACAGAACTCGCGTCCAACAAATAATTAACACAGGGAAAGCGCAGGGTGCGCTTCTGGAGAAGAAATAATTGTCACCTTAATCGGCTCCTGCGGAGACAACGAACAGGAGGGGGCTTCGGGAGGAGACAAAGGGATGTGGAAGCAGTGAAGGTGGGCTGACAGAGCGACACACGGAGCACATCCGATATGGAGACAGCGACTGGAGGGTGATTGGAGAATGAAGGGGAAAAGGAACGACAGTAACTTTGGTGGCGACAACGATCTTCAGCCCTAAACAATAAACCTCAGGGCACCGACAGAGCCAAAGGGAAGACGAGGCCAGAAAGCGAGGAACAAGGAGAAGAGGAAGACGAAGTGAATCCGATGGCAACAAAAGAAGGAGGGCAAGGGACGAGGGGAAGAAAGAGAATGAAAATTGGGAACAAATCAAAACGACGCGTCTTTTGAATACTATTCATGGAATAGTACTATTCATCGGCGAGTACTATTCATTAAAAAGTGACATATATATATATACTAGAAATCGTCTACACCTCTCGGATTTGAGACTAAAGCAATTAAATCGATTCAAAGCGAGAAAAAGGATGAAAATTTCAAGCGGAAATTAAATTAAATCCCTTTTAGAAACCTGAAATATTTGCTCTGAAATGTTTGCTCTTTCGAGATGTTGCTTTCTACGATAAAATAAATTTGGAAAATGAGCAAATGGTTATCAATACGCCTGTTAAATATTTGCCTTCCAATTTCAGTATAAAAACATAAAACAAAATAGAAACACACATACACTCGTATTTTCAGCCGAAGAAATAAAGGCAGAGGAGAAGCGAAGGAACCCTAAGTGAGAATCCGGGTGTGGCACACGAATGCCTGGGTATGACAGTCACATAAAGGGGATTCACACACCAAGGGAATCTGAGTACGAAGGACGTGACGGGAATCAGGCGACGGGTCAGCCGCCGTGTAATTGCGAGAGAGAGGTGCGAACAACGGCGGTGATTCCAGTTCATTGTTGAAGCTGACAATAAACCAGTCAAAAAATTTTAAAAGCTTCAGCAAATTTTAAAAATTAGAAAATAATGACAATGTACTCATTTTTTCACCTTTCAAAAAACAATATATCTCGACGAAAGGCACATGATGGTTGACACAAGAAAGAAACGGAGCCCATGGAAAAACTCAAAATCCAAGTGAAACTTTTGACAATTTCCCATACGAGTATTTTAGAAAAGTAGGATAATCCCGGTTTGATTTTATTTAATAAAACCAATTTATGAAGATGGAGTTGGGATTAGAGATATATTTATTGGTTGTCATGTTTTTATTACTCGTGTGAAGAAATTGTGCCCCGAAAGCGCATGGAGTAAAAAATTGCAGTAATTTATAGTAAGTACCGGATCGTTCACTGGAGGATGTGCGATAGAAGCAGGGCCCACATCGTTTTATAAGATTTTTCACTCGTATTACTCGATTCAAGTTTGTGTTTTCAGGTATCAACTATTTGACATAATTTAAATTAAGCTATGGAAGCAAATAAAATTATTCTACAAAGCATATTAAAACTATTCTAGAAAGCAGATAAATTTAATCTAAGGAACGCAATTAAATTTATTCTAAGAATGCAGTAAAAATTATGCTAAGCTATCTATAATTAATCTAGAAAGCATATTTAATGTGTGATAGAAGGGATAAGAAGAAAAGAATAAAAATTGGACAAAATTCAGATGAATCACAATCAAAATTCCACTTTTGTTACACAGATCTTTGTTTGGGATAATCCATACTATGTTCCCCTTAACAGACAGGTACTTACAGTAAAGGTTTACATGCTCTTAAGACAACAAAATTTAAGATACCACAAACTCATAACTTTCCTTGCAATGCCTTGCAGAGTATGTTAGTCATCTGTGGTGGACAAGCAACACCTGACACATCATAAATTGAAATGCCAAGTACTCCCATCATTCCCCCGGTCACACCCGAAGATTCTAATCAAGCCCTAAACTATTCCATTAACTCTCAAACCTTATAATAGATCGAACACCTCGCAAAGCATCTGAGTGACCTCTAAAAGCATTTAAAAGAAAGCGATAAAGAAAGCATTGGAAAGTCATATCACTCGTAAGTTTCAAAAGCATAACACACTATTAGTATAAGTGAGCCCCTAGTCGTAATGACCAGATGCAGATCAAGAATTCCTAAACATCAGTAAGCCACTCGCAGTGCTTACCTACTTTTAGGTGGTTATGAGATACAAACTAATGAAACAAACTAATAAATTAGTTTGTTCCGGATGCACTCACTCAAGACTCAAAAATAGGCTTTGGCAGAAGAGGATGGTAGTTGAAAGAATACTCAACCCTACCTTAGAAAATAAGCAAAGCTTACATTTTGTTCCTTTAGTATTATCTATTAAACTCCCTTTGTGTCCAAGTGGACACTGATTTCATGTAATTTTTAATATAATATTTCCAACATACATCAATTTAGAGAAACAATTGATATTTGAAAGTCATTCCCTAAACATGTACTAGACTCTAAACTAAAATACAGACCCTTTCAGTCTATATGAGAACTAATTGCTAACTCTGCTTCCAATTTCCCAAAATCAACCATTGGTAAAATATGAGTTAGTCATAGCTGTGGAATTTATCCCTTGCTTAGATCCGAATTTTATAAATGAATTTTTGTTAGAAATTTATTTTGAGACATCTGATTAAAATCAAGACTTCTGTGTCCAATGGAAGGATCCCAAAATAATTTGACCATAATATCTACATAATAGTATCATGCATAAATTTATAAGGAAGTGTAAAATTAAATTAACCTAAAATATAAGGTGGGTTTACATAGAGTTTGTTACACAAAAATGAATAGCCGGAAGTGAGAAGAATTTTATTTTGGCTAAAAAGATGGCAAAATGATTAGGTGGATTGCAAACATCTGCTGTCCAATTTACAGCAGAACAATCTTAAATGACAGTGGTTGTTGTCATTCATACCTTTACTATCTGTGAATTGGGGAAAAACTTACATGTTCTTTTAATGTCTTAATTACTAGACAACATTGACCTATGTCGTCTAGTGTTGGTAAAGTTTAAGATTCGGGTTTAAAATTAAAATAAAGAAAATAAAATTGTATCTAGATAGGAGCTGGCTGAGTAGCTATTTAATTTCCGTGAGGGACCATTCGCCAAAGCTTTCACCAGCCACTATCGAGACCATGCAAAATAGCGAGTAATAACTAATACACAAACGACGAGCTATTTAGTTTCCCAATGAAGGGAACCATCCGCCAACATTAGTTTGTGATATCTCTTACTACTCGCTTCACACAAACATGGGTAAAGACCAAAATAAAATTAAGAAAATATTTTTGGGGTTTTAATAAGAATTGCCTTGTATGAGATATTGGATTCTCATGCAATATATGGAAATTAATCCATAATTGCTCATTAATGCTCTAAATAATCTTTCATCCCATAATTAATTACAGTTCGGATTATATACTTAGAGTATTAAGAGTTTAATTTATAGAAAAATCTTTTAATGAGAATTGAACAAAATTCCTTGTATCAAATTAGTTATTGACCTCAATTATTGCTAATTTTGATCTTTAATTAATGACGTAAGGGTTCAAATAATTAAGTGAGAAAAATAGAGAATGGAAATTTGGCATGAGGGTGCCTTTCACGTCGCAAAGCAGATATTACATCGTGAACCATGGGTTTACGACGTGAGGCTTGCGACGTATGGGTGGGTAAGAATAATTCTTGGAAATTTTTAGAAACAAAGGGTTTTACATACGATGCTAAGCAAAAAGAAAATTTACTACGTGATCCTCGGATCATGTCGTATGTTTGGTGTCGTACATGTAAGTTAGAAAATAGATGAGCCACGACGCTAAGCAAGGAAATTACGACGTGATCCTAGGATCACATCGTGAGTCTAGCGTCGTAAATTCAAAATTTAGAAATTTTTGGAAAAAGTGAGAGTACGACGCTAGACAATACATTACGACGTGATCCTAGGATCACGTCGTGAGTCTAGCGTCGTAGGTGAATTTTAATGAAAGTTTGAAGTATTTTGGTCTTACATCGCAATGCAAAAACAAAAACTTACGTCGTAATCCGTGGAATCACAACATGAGTATTACGTTACAACCCTTGGGGTTACGACGTGACGCACTGCGATGTAAGAAATGGAATTTTTAAATATGCATAAATACTTTAATGTCATCTCTTTTTAGATCTATCATACTAATCCTAAAAATAAAACTAAGAAAAACAACAAAAATTTAAAGATCAACTAAAAATAAAAGAAAAAACAACTATAAAGCAAAAATAAAATAAAACTAAACTAAGAGACTAAAATAAAATAATTTTATCCTAATTAATCTATAAAGGGAAAGACATCAAGTGTTTATACATTTTATTAAATCTAATAAAGCATTAAAACCTAACTAAAACAAGAAAAATAGTCAAGTGACCAAAAATGCAAACAAAACAGTAAAAAAACCCATGGGCTACTGTTCAAGATCTTGGGAACAGCTATTTATAGATGGTAGAAAAAACCCTAGTCACACGGGCCTTCGGGACGTCCAAAGCAAGAGACGGGAGCTGAACTCCAGGAAAGAAAAGATAAAAACTTTTATACTGCGGGACCTCAGGTCCTGGGCCTTCCGATTGCTTTGTGCACATGTGAAATTTGAATTGGAGTTCGAAATAGGCTTACGACGCGAAAGGAATAATCAAATCTACGCCGATCTCCTCAATTTGCATATCTTAACAGCAACAACCTACAACATACTAAATAAGGATTATTTATTGCTTAAGAAAGTCTGAGTCTATACAATACTAAAATTAGCATATTCTCCAACAATCCCCCACATATTGTAAAGGGTCGCAACTGTTCTCATGGAACATAATACATCGAACTAGTGAATTGTATAACTTCTATGAACCAAAGATTCTTGTTGTGTAATATTGACCTCATTTATCACATTATGCCCCCACATTTCACCGTTTAACGCGGTTTTGCCCCAATAGGCCCTGCGCGTGCCTGTAGTTCATGAGTGCTCTAGAGAATTAGCCAAATTCTCATAGGAGCGGCCCCACTCCACACTCACATAGGTCGTATCATCAAGTGTATTCTGCATACAATGCACCACCCTAAAAGGGGTATGAAACTATTAAGAGTAGAACTCAGCCCTCATTTAAAAATGCAGTAGAAAGCACAACACACATCATAGGAAGTGACTTAGGTAGATGGTGCTTCAGATAATCGTCTTGACATGTTATTACCCATATGAACTTACTTCATGGGATCTCCAATCACATAAGTTAGGCCTTATCCCAGGCCCAATACTCCCGCTGGAGCAAGGATTCTTGAAAAAATGGGCAGTCATGTATCCTCGATTAATGCAACCTCAGATGCTATGTTTCAATTCTTGATTCTGGTATTGAGCGAAGGGTTATACCTATTACACCTGTAAATGATAGATACTAGGCGTTGTGCGTATCGACCCGTGCAGTGCTGTAGCTAACGCGTTAAGTATCCCGCCCCTTTTGACCAAAAACAAGCAAGGGGTGGAACACCACAAAGAGAAAATGTCCCTAATAGAACCAGAATGAAATAGGCTCGCAGGGATATCTCTTTTGAGTAAGGGATCAACTATAGGCTGACTCTTTAGAGGGCACTTTTGATAGGCTATTCTTGCCTTAGTTGTCAACAAGAATAGGCATGAGATATAATGGAAACCCAGGAGATATGTGTGTTTACTTAATTCCTTCCAACGAGCGGACGGGTTTTTGGGGTAGCTCACCCTCGTGGGATCGCGACCCTTCTTTTTATCTTTTCTTCTATTTCTCTTGTGTATTAGTTTTCATTTTTCTTCCGTTTTTGAGGTTTCTTTCATCTTCTTAGTAAGAATCGGGGGTTTCCATCATCAACGATAATTTAAAGTGGCTTTAGTCACAATCCCATCAATGTTTCATATATTTTCCCTCTACCCAAGGGTTTAGTCAGATGAACGGCCAAATTCACTTCTGACCTCACATAATGTATGAAAATAATTCCATCTCTCATTATAAGATTTTGTTTTTTAGCTTTAGCTATTGCAATTGGCAATCACAGTATATTGGCACAAATAAAATTAGAGTTGTGCCCACAAATTTATGCTTTGATATTTTTCAACATCTCAACATTACTACTAGCTAATTTCAATGCAATGAACTCAAACTTCATTGTGGATCTAGCAATTATTGCTTGATTGGTTGACTCTCATGTGACTACACCTTTTACTGATATGAATACATAACAACTAGTGGATTTCATTTCATCGGAATCAAACATCGAATTATCATGATTATATCCCCCATAGGACAATCATAAATCCACTGTAATAGATACCATAATTTTTGGTACCTCTCAAGCATCTTATCAGTCTATCTAATGTAGTCCAGTTATCATAATTAGAATTATGAGTGTACCTGCTTAGTCTACTCACAATACAAAGCTATATTGGGTCTCATAGAGTTCATCATATATAATAAGCTTCCAATAATTTGGCATACTTAAACTAAGCAACAGGTTCACCTCTAAATTATTTTTGATTTTGCATTAGGATCATAAAGAGTGTCCACTGGAGTCACCTCAAGGTAATAAAACTTTTTAATAAGTTTCTATTGAGTCATTGTGATTCCAACACTCAACCTTATGACTTTCATGCCTACCATCACACTAGCTTCTCATAAATTTTTCATATCAAATTCATAAGCTAGAGCTCACTTAGTGTTAGACACTGTATTGAGTGAAGTTCTAACAACTAAGGATAATGTATTCTTCATTGGCTTGCTTAGTATACACATTTATCCACATTTATAGAAGAGAAAATCCAAGTGCAAGTAAAGTTTGGTTAAACTTCTCATTTCATTGTTTAGGGACTCGTTTTAAACCAAACAATGAATTTGGTAACCTGTACACTTGATTTTCACCTACTGAATACATTTCTTCTTCCAAATTTCCATTCATAAAGTCCGTTTAATATCCATTTCATAGACCACAATGTTATATATTGAATTTAAAGCTAATTTTGGTCACTTGTATGAAGGTATCAAAATAATCAATATTTTATTTTGTGTAAACCTTTCGTCACCAATCTAGCTTTAATTCTCTATACAACCATCAAGATTTAACTTTCTTTTAAAAAATTAACTCATAACCAATAGGGTTTGCTCATGTTGATAATTAAACCAAAATCCAAGTTTGATTTTTTAAAAGAGAGTCAATCACTACTTGAATGACCTCTTTCCAGTTAGGAGCATTGGAAGAAGATACGATTAAGAGTAATTCAGATAATCACTATTTGAGAATTTTGTGTAAAAGTCACCACCGAAAGATTATTCTTTCTTTTGTCTTTTACTTCACACCAGTGAATCATCTAATGTACCAATTTGTTCAACAAATGTGTATTAAACTCATAAAATTGTGGATCTCTAAGTTATGTATACATAATATATTCTGACAAATGAATATATTCTCAAATAATTAAACATTTTTTCTTCAATTATAGAATTGTACTCAAGTACATCACTATTCAATTCTAAGAAACAATATGTTCGAAGCATAGCCTACTAAGATATAATCAACACTTTTGATCATACCCTACACTTTTAAGGATCATGTAGCATCAACCTTATCGAATCACCCCTACACTTTTAAATATTGAAGGTTGATAGGGAATCCTCTCCATCTTTTGGTAGGAGTTTTCCTACCCCTTTGAAGATGATGTGAGTTAAGGTTGTTTCACTCCAAGGTTGATGCACTCATTTGCATCAAGTTTTTTTTTTTTTTTATTTCGCTTGATTTTGTTGTTCTCCACTTATGTTTTATACACTAAAATTTAAGTATAAATTTTGTGTATCTCGAGCGATCATCAACAAACTTGACAATATTTCTTGCCACCTCAAATTAGTATTTGTTCGAGATCACCTAAATCAGAGTGGACTAAAACTCGACAAACTAGATTCTCTAAATGTTGTAGGACATAATATCTTAGTTATTTTGGATTCTACACATGTTTAACATTTAATCCTTTCAGTAATAGAATTACTGACACATGGGATTAAACCCAAAACATGAATCGTTTCAACATAAGAAATATTAGAGAAATCCTAATCTAGCATGCTAAATGTCAAGCGAAAAAATTAAATAAATAAAATAATTAATGTTTAACCAATAAGCGATGATGATATAAAAGAGAGAAGAAAAGAAAAAACACAGTCGAAACGGAAAGATAAAGAAAGCCACAGGAGGCAAGCCACCAAAATACACGGTGGAGAAAGAAAAAGGCCAGTGACCAAGGCCGAAAAGGTAGCCAGGCAAGCACCCAAAGATCTCCCCGCCGGCCTCGTTAAAACCCTATCATGGTAAAACCCAGAGGGAGAAACCCATGGAAGGGAAAAAGAGTACTAAGCAGAAAAGGAGATAAAAACTACCGAACACGATCACATAGAAAATAACCTAGCGAAATCTATAGCTATCAAAGTGCATGTCCTGGAGTAGGGTCTTGAGCAGGTGCGGAGGAGCGGCATTATACCAAGTCAGGTCACCACCTATGGAGGAGAGGGCATCGGCAGCGGCATTCCCTTCCCGGAAAATGTGGGAGAGACGAAAATTAATAGTTGCCATGATGTCTTTGGCCACCTTCCAACGAACATAAAAGCGCCAGGGGATGTCCGGATGAGGATGAGTGAAAGCTTGTACTATATTTGTCGAATCCGTCTACAACCAAAGGTTGGACCAGCCTTTAGCATAAAAAAGTTCGAGAGCAACGCAAGCTGTGGCCAATTCTGCCTCATAAGCGAAGCCGAGACCATAACCAACCGAGAAACAGCCCTGAGCGAAGCCTCTGGAATTGCGAAAAATTTCGCCACCTGAAATCGCACCAGGGTTACCCGAGGCATGACCGTCCACATTGCACTTAATCCAGCCCGGAAGAGGAGGGTGCCAACAAACACTAGAAATTTTAGGAGCTTTCCCTACTGAAACGCGAAGTCCGAAAGATTTGATAACACAAAGGTCATCCAAAGAATTATGCATGCTGCCAATCTTAAAATGATCCGCCTCTTTCATCAAGGCCATGATGGCAGCCGTGATTTTTGAAGTCCGGATGGAGCTGGTGCGACCAATGGAAATACAGCCGTCATGCATGGCTTCATTGCGAAGTGTCCAGACAAGCCAGACATAGGAGACGACAAACAATCTCCATAGCGAGTGAACTTGACTGCTGGCCTTGATATTAATGCACTGTAAAAAGAATCCAATGAAGCTATCGTCGACCTGGAGTTTGTTTTGGAATCCAAAAGTATGAATAAAATGATTCAGGACGGTGGAAGTGGTTTCACACTTAAGGAACAGATGATCAATGCTTTCTCCGGCCGCTCGGCACAGATAGCAAATGGAGGGGCCGTTGATGCCGTTGGACTGAAGGACCTCCCAAGTGAGTAGAATGCCCCTGATGGCCTTCCAAACCACAATAGAGCGGCGTCTGGGGATAAAATTCCCCCATATCCACGATCCCCAGGAGACCTCCGGGATCGACGGCCGTGTGTGTCTGTACGCTATCTGGGAGGAAATTCTCCCATGAGTGGTTTTAGTCCAAACTCGGCGATCAACCGAGCTAGTGGAAATGCGGACGCCCATAATAGCATGAATAAGATCCGGATAATTCCCAACAAAATTAGCCGTGAAATACCATTCACCATTAACGAAATACTCACTAATGGGTTGATCGAAAGACGCCCTTAGGTCCGTAGGGATGTCCAACACATCCGCAACGATGCAGCCCGCCCAATTATCTAACCAAAATCGAACGTTGGACTGAAAGCCAACAATCCAGGCTTCTTCCTCGATTAGACGCCTAGCATGAGCCAGGCAGGGAGAACGGATAGAAGAAGATAAATAAGTGCTCCGAGGAACGCCATTCACAAACCATCGGTCCTTCAGAAATCCAAGCGAAGGATGATCCTGGAGGATGTCCCAAGCAAGCTTCATAATATAGGCCTCGTTTGCGGAGCGAATAGATCGAATACCAAGCCCCCCTTCAGCGAGAGGGCAGCAAACACGTTTCCATCCAACAGTAAAATGATGTGTCTTGTTGAAATCACCAGTCCAAATGAAATTACGGCAAGCAGCTTCAATACGTTTGGTTTCAAAGCGCGGCCATCTATAAATCATCATCGAGTGCACTGAGGAAGCAATGATCACATGATTAACCAAGCAAATTCTACCGGCCATGGAAAGAGAATTGACCATCCAGCGGCCAAATTTTTGAAGGATCAAGTCAGTGTACTCCCGGAAATATTGGCTCCTAGGCGAGCCAATGATGATAGGACAACCAAGATACTTAAACGGGAAATGTCCAGCAGGAATGCTATAAGCACTCTCATTATTCGTCATGAACATTAAACATGCTCTAGAATCGTTATAACCATGAAATAATGGAAATGGTTTAATGCTTTTCTTTTGTAACACTGAATAATTATACAAAAGCCATTAAATAGTCACATACCCAGGAAATTGAACAAGCACGAATACTCACTTTGAAGCCCCAGCTGGTGCCAAAACCAACAGTAACACGTGTTAGAAGTGGGTCTCTTCAATTGCAGGTGTTGTTCTCCTATTCACGATCCCAGCATTACATTCCATGATCGGTAGAAATGTAATGGCGACGACGGCGTCCAAATACGCAACAGAGGGAATTGCGGCGGCCGACGGCTTCTACAGAGTGTGAAATGTGGCGTCAGGCATCACTGACCAAAAACAATCCACGCAGCTCTCCGGCGGCTGAGAAATAACAATATAAATCTTGTTCATCGCAGATCTCCAATCCAGACTCTGAATCACACGTCCACAAATTGTTGGGCCTGCCCTATCATCCAGCGAGGCGGCAGCATACATACTGTAGTGATGGTAACACTGTTAAGAGTATATATGTCCCACTAAAGGCAAATCTGTTATGCTGCATGAAGAAAAAAACATGTTGAGGATTAGCCAATGATTAAAGAGTCTTTTCTTTGATGTTGCTATTGTTTTAGTATAAGCGTGTTTACGCTTCTTACCTTTCTTTGCCTATATATATTGTTTGCACTGTACTCTCACAATTATTCATTCAATACAACAGTGCTTATTTACCTTCCCCGTTCATTAGCTTGACATGGTATCAGAGCTAAAATTCTGATTCTGGATTCTTCCATAACCGCTTCCATCCTACCTTGATCTCTCCAGTAACCGCTTCCATTCTACCATCAATTTTTCATTCCTTTTCTCCATTCAATTGTGATTGAAGATGTCTTCCGATGGATCTTCCGATGAAAGCACCGCTGCTGCAGCCGCCGCTGCTGCTGCAACCGCTGCTACTGTTGCAGCCGAGAATAACCTAGCTCCTGCTATCAATCCTATTTGCAACGAGCTGACTCTATCTCCTGCTGATCAACCGCATCTACAACTCACAACGATGCTACTTGATTGAACTAACTGGACTTCCTGGAAGACTAAGAAGCAAGACTATGTTTCAAAGAGCTCTACTGAAGCAGAATTTTGAAGCCTTGGAGCTGTTGCATCTGACCTCCTTTTGATTTGTTCCCTCTTCATAGAGTTCAAGATGCCTCTTCCATGTCCTTATCCTGTGTACTGTGACAACGTCTCTTCCATACAGCTGGTCAAAAATCCCCTTCATCATGAACGAATCAAACATGTGGATGTTGGTTGCTTGTGTGTTCGTGACTACTTTCAGAAAAATCTCCCACTGCTCAACAGCTTGCTGATGCTTTCACTAAAGGTCTGCCACCTAAGATCTTTCAAGGTTTTCTCTCCAAGTTGAATCTCTGGCGCCATTCAACTTGCGGGGGGATGTTAAGAGTATATGTGTCACTAAAGGCAAATCTGTTATACTGCATGAAGAAGAAACATGTTGAGAATTAGCCAAGGATAGAAGAGTCATTTCTTTTATGTTGCTATTGTTTTAGTATAAGCGTGTTTACGCTTCTTACCTTTCTTTGCCAATATATATTGTTTGCACTGTACTCTCACAATTATTCATTCAATACAACAGTGCTTATTTACCTTCCCCGCTCATTAGCTTGACATGGTATCAGAGCTAAAATTCTGATTCTGGATTCTTCCATAACCGCTTCCATCCTACCTTGATCTCTCCAGTAACCGCTTCCGTTCTACTATCAATTTTTCTTTCCTTTTCTCGATTCAATTGTGATTGAAGATGTCTTCCGATGGATCTTCCGATGAAAGCACCGCTGCTGCGGCCGCCGCTGCTGCTGCAACCGCTGCTACTGCTGCAGCCGAGAATAACCTAGCTCCTGCTATCAATCCTATTTGCAACGAGCTGACTCTATCTCCTGCTGATCAACCACATCTACAACTCACAACGATGCTACTTGATGGAACTAACTGGACTTCCTGGAAGACTAAGAAGCAAGACTATGTTTCAAAGAGCTCTACTGAAGCAGAATTTCGAAGCCTTGGAGCTGTTGCATCTGAAATCCTTTGGATTTGTTCCCTCTTCACAGAGTTCAAGATGCCTCGTCCATGTCTTTATCTTGTGTACTGTGACAACGTCTCTGCCATACAGCTGGTCAAAAATCCCCTTCATCATGAACGAACCAAACATGTGGATGTTGATTGCTTGTGTGTTCGTAACTACTTTCAGAAAAATCTCATCAATCCCATCTATTACCCACTGCTCAACAGCTTGCTGATGCTTTCACTAAAGGTCTGCCACCTAAGATCTTTCAAGGTTTTCTCTCCAAGTTGAATATCTGGCGCCATTCAACTTGCGGGGGGATGTTAAGCGTATATATGCCACTAAAGGCAAATCTGTTATGCTGCATGAAGAAAAAACATGTTGAGGATTAGCCAATGATAGAATAGTCTTTTCTTTTATGTTGCTATTGTTTTAGTATAAGCGTGTTTACACTTCTTACCTTTCTTTGCCTATATATATTGTTTGCACTGTACTCTCACAATTATTCATTCAATACAACAGTGCTTATTTACCTTCGCCACTCATTAGCTTGACATGGTATCAGAGCTAAAATTCTGATTCTGGATTCTTCCATAACCGCTTCCATCCTACCTTGATCTCTCCAGTAACCGCTTCCGTTCTACCATCAATTTTTCTTTCCTTTTCTCGATTCAATTGTGATTGAAGATGTCTTCCGATGAAAGCACAGCTGTTGCGGCCGCCGCTGCTGCTGCAACCGCTGCTACTGCTGCAGCCGAGAATAACCTAGCTCCTGCTATCAATCCTATTTGCAACGAGCTGACTCTATCTCCTGCTGATCAACCGCATCTACAACTCACAACGATGCTACTTGATGGAACTAACTGGACTTCCTGGAAGACTAAGAAGCAAGACTATGTTTCAAAGAGCTCTACTAAAGCAGAATTTCGAAGCCTTGGAGCTGTTGCATCTGAACTCCTTTGGATTTGTTCCCTCTTCACAGAGTTCGAGATGCCTCTTCCATGTCCTTATCCTGTGTACTGTGACAACGTCTCTGCCATACAGCTGGTAAAAAATCCGCTTCATCATGAACGAACCAAACATGTGGATGTTGGTTGCTTGTGTGTTCCTGACTACTTTCAGAAAAATCTCATCAATCCCATCTATGTACCCACTGCTCAACAGCTTGCTGGGGGATGTTAAGAGTATATGTGTCACTAAATGCAAATCTGTTATGCTGCATGAAGAATAAACATGTTGAGGATTAGCCAAGGATAGAAGAGTCTTTTCTTTTATGTTGCTATTGTTTTAGTATAAGCGTGTTTACGCTTCTTACCTTTCTTTGCCTATATATATTGTTTGCACTGTACTCTCACAATTAATCATTCAATACAACAATGCTTATTTACCTTCCTCGCTCATTCACGCTCCAGCGGCAGAGTCAGGGGACTAGGGTTTTTGAGATTCGATCGTGTTTCATAATGGTTCAAAATTGAAAGTTCTGTAGATTGTTGCACAAATTGGAAATATGAAACACGAAAATAGATTAGGATTGTGTCAAGCCATGCAAAGCGGCATTGGGCTAAAGAACTTTCACCGTGCATTGCTGGTGGTTCTCCAGGATACAACGACACCTACTGTATGTGTTGTATAAACACAGCAACAGGGTTAGTGAAAGTATATCAGGAAGCAGGGTGAGGAGGACCGTATTTGATCTCCTCAATCTGCATATCTTAACAGCAACAACCTACAACATACTAAATAAGGATTATTTCGAGCATAAGAAAGACTGAGTCTTTACAATACTAAAATTAACATTTTCTCCAACATGCTCAAGGTCACTGGCCGGAGCTAGGCGGGAATGGAGTATGGCAGGGGCTGGGGACGGAGAGCAGATTTGGAATTATGAGAAGCGGCCGGAGTTGTAAAAGGAGGGTTTTCATCTCTTTCAACTCGGCCGGAGATGGTGGCAAGCGGAGGCCGACTGCTGCTGTTTGTGTGACGGGAAGGAGATGGAGTAAGCTCGGGTCTGGTTGGCGGGATGATGGGGAGATCAGGCCGGAAATGGAAAGAAGCGGCTGGTGGCTCGCTGGGGTAAATTTGGGGGTTTTCTATTTCCTTTCGGAGCTCGCCGGAATAGCGAAGGGAGGTAGTGGCCGGAGGCTGGTGGTGCGGCAACGAGCGGAGAAAAATGGCAGGAAGTGTTGGGGCTGCCGGAATCGACGATGGAGATGGCGGTGGCCGGAAATGGGTGGTGGTCGGCTGCTGTTGATTGAAATGGCAGCGGTGGCGGTGGCGAGTCTGCGCTGAGGGAGAACGGGAGGTGATCGGCGGTTGTAGGGGCTGTTTCAATTTTGGGGGAATTCGGTTGGTGTTGGAAAATGACGAGGAAGATGGAGAAGATGGCCGGAATCCCCAAGATGGTAGTGGTAGCTCCTGTGTTCATCTCCAATTTGATTTGGGACCGCCGCAATTGCATAGGAGATGACTGGCCGGAAGTTTGAAATTGTTGCTGCTTTGCTGTTGTTTCAATTTTCCAATGGATTTGGGGATTGCCAATTGGGGACGAAGAAGCTGTGGGCCCCACCTCTATTTTAAATTTTGATTAATTCACTTCATTCCCTTCTTTTTATATTGTTTATATAAAAATTTAATGGAAAACAATACACATAATAAATTTAAATTTCTTTAGTTTTTGTATTTTTCTTAACACAAATTTAATAAAATTGCAATATTTTTGTGTCTTTCAATATTCGCTTATTATTTTTACAAATTTGTAAATATCTATCAAATTCAACTGCTCTCTTATTTAAATAAGACTGGAATGCAATCAAATGTCCATGTTTAGACACGGAAATAGATTGAAAATAATGGTCAATTTTGGCCGTTATCACCAAGCACCAAAAAGATATGGCACAATAGTTGCGGTGAAAGTGATAAAACACTTAATGGATTACAATATGTTACATGAGAGGTGATATTGCAGTTGAGCATAAGCGTCAGATTTGGTGTGGTTCTAGGTGTTCGATTGCATTTATTGTGTAAGTTGATCTTGTGAGTTGTCCTGATTCATGCACTTGTTTGTTTACACAGAAAATGTGTTGTTTGTGTGCAATTGTTGTGTTTCGTTTGATGAAGTGTTGGATGATCATGTGGGTATATTTATATAGCATAAGGTAATCGAATAGCTGTAATAATATGGAAATTGTATGAGTATGATTGATGCAGTGTTGGATGATTTCCTGTGGGTATATTTATAAAGCATAAGGTAATTGAATAGCTGTAATAATATGAAAATTGTATGAGTATAATAAGACAAGTTGCGTGTAGGTTGTGATTTTGGGGGTAGTGTTTCAATGTTTTCATTGAGAAGTGTATCTGCGAAATTGTCGTAGGCCAAACAGGAAACAGTTCCTGTTGTATCTGATAGTTGGATGTTCGCCATCTTCCTGAAATGAAATAGTATTTAGGCAAGAATCGACGCGCATAATAGTAATAGAAGTGATTATGTTTATGTTTTACCTTTCGTATGAAGTTGCTAGTGTTTGGCAGCAAAACCAGTAAAACATGCGTGTGGGTTTTGTATTGGTTGTTTTATTGCATTGTAAACATGTTGTGCAAGTGAATTTCATAGTAGCATTGTAAAGGATTTGGAATGTTACTCTGCAATGAAATTGGCCTATCTGAAAGGTTTTTAAATTAAATTAGTCAGTCTTATATATAGGTAAGTTATTGAATATGTTTTTGATGGTAACCCTTGAGGATTGTAGCATTGAATGGATTGTTGTCATCTGAGGAAGTTCTGCCATATTCGTTCCATCTTCAATTGGTGGAAGGTTGTGTTCCATTGCTAATTATTTTCAACAGAAATACATAATTAAAGAAATCTTTACAATTGGTAATGAAAAAAGTAATAAAGTGAAATTATTTGCAAACAATTTAGTTACCTTTGTTGGTGGTTGGCCTTCTTGAGGGTTATCTTCTTAGTGCACTCGTATTTGTGAGAATGAGGCAGTATTTAAATAGGATTAATCATGGAGTATAGAAGTATATGGACAAAAGTAAAAGGACATAGTGTTGCAATGTTATTGTCTTTTTGTGTCACAAGAGAAGTGTAGTAGCATTGGATTCCATTTGCACTTGTAGATCTTGGACATGTGAATCCATATTGGATGGATTTTGTCAGTAGCATTGGATTCCATTTCTTGTATTCACTGGCCTTTAAAGTAAAACTTGATGGATTTGATTTTTTTGAGTCCTTCAATCGCCACAACAAATGAAATGAAATTTTCACCAACACTTTGAAACACATATTATCCTCCAATTTCACCTTTTTATTGATTAAAACCATTTTTCAATCAGAAAGCAGAAGAAAAAAAAAGATACGCGAGAAAGTAATACTTGCAAAAAACGTTAAAAAAAAGAAGATATAAACAAGAAGAATAGAAAAATTCAGAGGCACGTCAGCAATAGAAAAAGATAATCCTTAAAATCCTTCGGTCGATCCACCTTAGGAATTAGAGCGATAAATGATCCTCCTACCTCCCCTGGAATCCTGCCATTTTCCTCGAATTTTCGAAAGCTGTCCAGTAAATCTTTTTTAATAAATCCCAATACTTCTTGTAGAATCCCATGTTAAATCCATCCAGCCCGGGGTCTCGATTCCCGTCACAACTTCACACCGCCTCTCGAACTTCTTCCTCCAGAAATTCTCTTCCCAGCCAAGTCTGTCAACATCCCCTAACCTTACAAACTCGCCATTATTCACATTAAATGACATATCCTCTTTCTTGGGGAAAATACTCTGAAAATGATTAAACGCCGCTGCTTTGATCTCCCTCGGTCCCTCCACCGCCAACCCTTCCCTATAAATGGATCCAATAAAATCCCTCATCCTATTCAATTTTGTAATCACATGGAAAAAACGAGTGTTTTGATCCCCATCTTTGAGCCACCGAATCCTAGATTTCTGCATCCACCTTCTTTCCTCGGCTATCAAAATATTTCCGAATTCCCCTTTTTTTCTCCAGCAAAGTCAGCCTCACTACCTCATCATTGTTCCTCCCCTGAAATGAATCCTCCAACTCCCCCACTTCGGCCATCATCCAATTTATTTTGTACTCCAGAGCCGTCACCCCATATCCTTCCCACTCACGGATCTTACTTTTTAATCAGCTAAGTTTACTTAGCAGCTTGTTGTCCCACCCTGTCGCACGACCACTCCCATTCTCCCCCCCAAACCTCACTCACCACCTCTTTAAATCCCTTTATATCCATCCAATAATTGTAGAACCGGAAGGGTTTAGAGCCCCATGATTTTCTCCAAGTTCCAAGCATACCGGGTAGTGGTCCGAAAGTATTGTGTAACACCCCGGTTTTTGATAACCTGGGTCGGGATGTCGCCGCCACACCTCCCTAACAAGACACGGTTTCTCCGAGCTTACTAAAGAGATGCAAGGCTAGGTATTGCAGTATTTAAAATATTTGAAACACTTAAAAACAGCCCATACATTATAATTGAAAATAATATCATCATAGTGCAGCGGAAAATAATATTAAGTATAAGTATTGCAGCGGAAAGTTTAAATAGGGCCAACATGGCCAAAACACGGGTTAAACAGGCCCATTCATGTGATAGTCTAATGCAAAATTTAAAAACAAAGTTCTCAAAAATTATCATGCATATACGTGCTCATGCATGCTCCACATACTCTGTAAGAAAAATGAAAGAAATGGTTTGGTCAGCACAACTTGCTGAGTAAGTTAACACATACATGATTGTGGGGTTTCAAAGCCATTAATCAATATTTAAATAAAAGCATGCTAATAAATCATAAACAATTCAACTTAATTAACTAAATAATTTGCATAATTTAATTCATGGATCCTAACTAATAATACGTTTAGCATAATTTAAATAAAAGCCATAATTAATTTAAATAAAGCACTAAATAATTTAAATGGACAATAAATAAATATTTTAATTATCCCCATTACACCCAAAATCTAGTTTTTCATGTATTTCACGATTGCATCGCAATCTCGACAAGTTTAGTCGGTAGCCCGGCGGCCGCAGCCGTATCCGCCATACCCAGTACCACTCCAGAGCCTCGGGAAATCCATATGGATATTCTCGAGAGTGTAGGCCATATATCTCATGTCGTTTTGGCAATATATCTCAAATTTCGCGTGGTGTCAACATCGTCCATAACAGCACGAAGTGAATAGTTAGTGTGCACCCTGCAGAGCACTCACCCCCTAATTTTAATTAATCAAGTTGTAAGGGGATATTTCAAAATTCTTATTTCACGTATTTTATTTCAAAGGAAATTTCCAAACGTTTAAACCTTAAAGGCCAAATTCACCGTTTCAACAAGATTTTTAAAATTCGACTTCTACAAGACGTTGTTTACTCCAAAATTAATTAAAAATCTGTTTTAAGTCAGAAAATTCTGAAAATTTACCAGTGACTCGAAAACACAGAGACAAACAAGTTTCGTGTTTCACATTTTTCTATCCGAGTTAAGGAAATAAGTCAAAAATGTAGATTTTCATCAGGATATTAATCTGTCCGAATTTTCACAGCAACGGTTTCTTAATTTCGAAATCTACCATAGCAAACGAACTCCAAATTTGATGACATTTTACAAGAAGATGCTTAAGACATAGATCTACAAGTTTTATGTTCGACTAAAGTTCTAAATCGTCCTAGATCTATTGTCAAAATCGAGTACAAATTCGGACTAAGATTCTGCCAAGATTTCAAGATCCAAGATTTGAACAGATTAGTTTAGGATGATTTTAGATATCAAAACTTGATAAAAAATTACGAAATTTTTACACAACCTAGATCAGTGTCTTAGGAACATTTTTTGTCTTTTATGTTTTTCCATTTGAACAGTTTTAAGGGTTCAAAAAATTTACGCAAAAACGCTGCGCCGTAGGGTTTTTCATATTGACAGATTTTTAGTTTCTTGATTAGATCTTTACGTTAGGTGTATTTTAATTAGCCCAAAACCATAGTAAGGTTAACTTACAGGTTTATGAATATTCCGGCTCGTCGATTCGAAGGCGTGGCTTCCAGTTCACCGTTTGTCTCCTTGATCCGTCGGGATCTTCGTTTTTGATCCGGATCGGGGTTCAGAATAGAAAAGAGGTTTAATTAGGATTCGTTTTCGAATCTTAAATGAAATAGAATGGACAAGGTCTTACCATGACGACGAGGGTCTCCAAATTTCGTCCAAGTCTCAGTATTTGAATGCCTTCGTGCCTCCGACGACTCCGGGATTAGGGTTTGATGTGTAGAGAGATTTTCGTAGGGTTTGAAAAGTGTTCGGGGTCAAATAAGACGATTATTTATAGATGTAGGGGACCTAAGGGACGTCCAAGGTCTGCCTTAGGGAGTCTTGAGCCGAAAAGTAAGCAACCAAAGTCGAAAAATCCGGAATCGGGCGAGAAAGTCTCTCCTTGTTCGTCACTGCTCGATGGCGCGGGGTTGGCGCAGCAATTGAAGAAACCCCGCGCGGCCACCGCCTAGACTTCGTTCTGGGCGGATCGTGCGATCCGTCGAGTCTTTCCTCCTCTCTTTCGGACTTCTATCCCTCTATGTTCTCGGACTCCAATTTCCGGGTTTTTCTTTCGGACTCCAATTCCCTATCTAACTCTACTCGGGTCTGGATTTAATGTTGGCCTCGAATTCTCGATTCCATTAGTGTCGGGTTCCCGTGTACAATTTATTTGATTAAATTATCTTTGGCTTTACGGGTATTTAATTAAATTCCATTTCTATATTAAATTCCATTTATCATTATGATTCCTTATCCATGTATTATGTTTATTTATTTATTGCATTTATTTATTATTTATTTATTTATTTATTTTATGTTGCAAAATTCTCGGGTATTACAGTCTACCCTCCTTAAGAATCAACTTCGTCCTCGAAGTTGTGTTTCGGCTTTTCTCGTGCTAAGAACTAATCCTTTTTGTTTGTTTTATTATTTTGTGACTGAACTTATAATTAAAATTTCTAAGCTGCCTACGTACCCTGTGAAGGGATCAAGCCATAACGTAGTTCAAAACAATTTGAATTTGTCTGGTTGTTTACAAAAGTGCATGGAATTTACACGGAGTGACATCCTCCCCCCTTAAGATTACAGTTATGTCCCCATAACTTTGTCGGTGTCGTTTTGGAAGAGTGTCGGGTAACGTCCTCTCATGTCGGATTCCAACTCCCATGTTGCCGTTTCACTTTTATGGTTCGACCAAAGAACTTTGACCATCTTGACGGTTTTACTCCTCGTTACTCGCTCCTTAACGTCTAGAATCCGCACTGGGACTTCTTCATAAGTCAAATCATCATCGAGTTCGATTACTTTCGGCTGAAGTACATGTGTCAGGTCCGGCACATATTTCTTTAGTTGTGAGACATGAAATACATTATGAACTCGATCTAGTTGTGGCGGTAAAGCCAGTCGGTAGGCCAAATTTCCGACTCGTTCTAGAATTTCATAAGGTCATATGTATCGAGGACTCAACTTTCCTCGTTTGCCAAAGCGCATCACCCCCTTCATGGGTGATATCTTTAGCATGACCTTATCTCCCACTTGAAATTCTAGTTCTCGTCGTCTCACGTCAGCATAACCCTTGTGACGGTCTTGAGCGGCTTTCATTTTTCCTTGAATCACCTTTATTTGTTGAGCCATATCTTCGACAAGTTGTGGTCCCAGTACCACAGACTTATCGCTTTCTTCCCAACTCAACGGGCTTCGGCACCTTCGTCCATACAACGCCTCAAATGGTGCCATGCCAATGCTAGCATGGTAGCTATTGTTATAGGAAAACTCAATTAAGGGTAAATGAGTTTCCCAATTTCCCTTAAACTCAAACACACATGCTCTCAGCATGTCTTCTAGTGTTTGGATCGTTCTCTCGGTTTGTCCATCCGTCATCGGGTGGAATGCGGTGCTCATTTTGATTTGAGTACCGAGAGCTTTTTGTAACTCCGTCAAAAAATGAGAGACAAATCTACTGTCAGAAATGATGTCATGTGGTACCCTATGTCATCGTACCACATTATCGTTGTAGGCTCAGGCCAATTGGTCCATAGTCCACGTGTCCTTCACTGGGATAAATATGGCCGTCTTCGTTAGCCTATCCACAATAACCCAAATCTTGTTCATGCCTTTAGGTGATCGCGGTAATCCCGAGACAAAGTCCATCGAGATGCTATCCCACTTCCAACTTGGAATCTCCAGTGGTTGCATCAACCCTAAGGGGTTATGTCGTACTGCCTTAACCCTTTGGCAGGTGAGACATTTCGCCACGAAGTCTGCCACTTCCTTCTTCATCCCCGGCCACCAGTAGATCTTCTTCAGATCCTTATAAAGTTTGTCACCTCCGGGGTGCACTGAATATGGTGTGTTGTGCCCTTCATTCATCAACATTTGCTTCAACTCGGCACACTTCTGAGGCACGCACCATCTCCCCTTGAAGCTAATGCTTCCATCCTCATGGATAGCAAATCCTATTACCTTACCCTCGGCAATATACTCCTTTATCCTCTCCAATTTCACGTCGCCCGGTTGGGAGACTCTAATCTCGTCCAATATTGGAGTTTCTACAACCATCGCGTTGATCATTTCACTCACTGTGCCCGGATGCACAAGTTCCACATCCAATCTCGCCAAATCCATGTACAATGCCGGTGGAATTACCAACGAGTTTGTCACGTGTTGGATCTTCCGGCTTAGGGCATCGGCTACCACATTCGCCTTCCCTTCGTGGTAGGATTCGACACTTTCGCCCGTAAAGATAATGTCTCCATATCTTTAGAGCGAAAACGACCGCTGCCAACTCCAGGTCGTTTGTCGGGTAATTTTCCTTGTGAGGTTTCAGTTGGTGTGATGCGTATGCAACGACCTTCGAGTCTTGCATCAAGACACAACCTAAACCTTCCTTCGAAGCATCGCTGTAAACTTCGAAGTCACCATTCTCTGATGGTAGCGTCAATACGGGTGTGGTTGTGAGTTATTTCTTCAGATCCTGAAACGCAGTCTCACACGCATTGGTCCACTCGTATTTCACTCCTTTCTTCAGTAGCTGGGTCAAAGGACGTGCGATCTTCGAAAAGTCCTTCACAAACTGTCTATAATACCCAGCCAATCCAAGGAAACTTCTTATTTCCGTTGGACTCGTCGGCTGCTCACTCTGTCACGGCAGAAACCTTCGCGGGGTCCACAGAAACTCCATCAGCGGATACTATATGTCCAAGAAATGCTACTTCCTTTAACCAGAAATCGCATTTGGACAATTTGCCGTATAGTTGGTTCCTTCGCAAGATTCCTAACACTTGATGTAAGTGTTGGGCGTGCTCTTCCTCGCTCTTCGAGTAGATCAGGATGTCGTCAATGAACACCACGACGCACTGATTTAACAATTCTCGGAACACATTATTCATGAGGTTCATGAACATGGCTGGAGCATTTGTTAACCCGAAGGATAACATTGTGAACTCGTAGTGGCCATATCGAGTTCGGAACGCCGTCTTCGAAATATCTTTCTCGGCGATCCTCAACTGGTGATCTTTCAAGTTTAAGCTTCTTGCAAAGTGCTGCTGGCAGATTCAGCGCCTGATGGAAACTGGGCATCATAATCTTGAAGAAACGGTCCATTCTTGCGAGTTGTACCTCCATTTTGAGCTCCAGAGATACCAAAATACCCAAAAGCGCCGTTAAATATAGTAAGAAGTGGCTGGAAAACTGATTGATTTGTTTGGTCTAGATTAGAACAATCTATGTACTCCGGGCGATGGCAGAAGATTTGTTTTGCTGGATCCTCCTCACCAGCATAGCGGGGTGGCTGGTAGGGATTCACCATCGCCAGATAGTTGGGGCGAGCTTGGGGCGGAGGTACTGCCGCAGCTTGCCCTTGGTTAACTTGCGCATTCCCTAGCGCAACTAAGACTTCTTCTATCGTCCGAAGACGATCGCCCACATTGTTCGGTGCGGGGGTGTCCTGCGCACCTTGGGATTGTGCTCCTACTGGTTGAACAGGTTCCGTAACATTAGGTGGCACTTCAGTAGTAGGTTGGGGAGCAGGCTGGGTCCTCGGTTAGCCATCTAGCGCAAGCAAAAGATCTAAGTTAGATCGTGACACGCTTCTAAGTTCTCTAAGTTTAGAAATGCAGTATGCACATGCAAATGATGATTCCCCCAAAAATAATTCATGCACTGTATATATATATCTTTCTATATTATAAGAGGATTACCCTAGGTTTTCGTGCCATCCAAATCATTCCACATCCAATTTCATTTCATTCTCCACCGTTGATCACATTTTAATTTGATTTGTGGCCCTTGATTGTTCAATTGATTTTTGGCCCTCAATTTTCTCAATTGAAAATCTGGCCGTTCATTCTAATTCCATTTCTCAATCGGGATGATTTCAGTTGCCTCTTCCATCGTCTTCTTCCGATGGATTTCTTAATCGCCTTCCTCGCTGTTCCTTTGCCCTAAAATTTCCACACTTCGTCTCCGTTCCCCATGGCTTGCTCGCCCAACCACGTCGCCGCTGTCGTGCAAGCGCCGCCGCACAGCCCTGCCTTCTCCGCCTCTGTGTGTATGCGGCTGTTGGGGTAGGTGTGGCTGGTGAATAACCTTAGATGTTATAGTCTGATTTCGAAATTAGGCATTTGGTTTGGTTGCTTAATCGCCGCCGGCTCTCACAGGAGCCCTTTCACTTGCTCGCCACTCCTCCCAACAACCGCTACCGCCGCTGCTGAGGGCTCGCCGGATTTCGCAACCTCTTCCTATGCAAGCGACATCGGGCGGCGCCCTATCTCCGCCTAAGCAAACCCGCGCACTCCTGTCTCCCGACGCCACCGCTGGCATACTGCTTGGTGCTCATTTTGTACTGATTAGGTGACCATGAGCTTTTGGGACGTCGCACTGGAAAGGAAAGATTGAGCCACTTTTCAGAAATGAACAGGACAGAGTTTCCCATCAGATTGAGGAGAAAGGTAATGCTAATATCTAGAACCTTTTAATATGAACACATGATAAATGGAAACTATGGGTTGAGCAAACAGCCAACAGTGCGAGCCCTTACATACCTGATAGCATTAAAAAGGTTTGATAGAATAGTTGAGTCTAAATTTAGTTGCTAACTACTTGTTTCTTTGCCTATCGTGCTTTCAAAATGGATGCTCCAAGTTGTAGACTATGCTATGATAGAATTTACTTTGGAATATGCTATGAATCTAATCGCCATTTTGTAGACTGGAGTTGGGTTTGCTATCTGTACTACGTGCATTTAATGTCTTACATTGTTCATTTTTAATAATGTTGTATGTTGGTGGTTTAGGCACTAATACTACCAATCTGGCGATTGGTTCTCGAAGAACACATTATCAATAATCGAAATATCAAACTCCAGCCTCAGCATTATATAAAACTATGGAGAACACCGGAGCTGTCCATGCTTCATTACAAGCAAGTGGAAGATATAGTAATATTTATTCTATGTCTTTATATTTATTTGAAATAAGTTGGATTGGTATGATTGTTATAAAAGGCAGTTTCAGAATTAGCAGGTTCTTAATGATGTTTTTATGGGTTTTGGGTTTTCTGGATAAATCATGTGCTATCTATGACTATGTATAATAATCATGATGTTGGGTAGTCTTGTTTGGTGTTCCTTGAGATGTTATACAAGCGAATGATGATGCTATATCGTCAATTTGCTTAATTCTTAACAAATTAGTATTCGCAATTTGTGTGACTTATGACTATAAAATGGTGCAAACATTTAACTCTTGTATGGGGATTTGCTCTATAGATGCTTTCACTCCCAAACATAATTTCAAACATTGATGTCCTATTGTAAGTTTTGTCTTACCATTCTTACAATAGCAAAATATAATTTGTGGATTAACATGTTGGCCTGTTGAGAATATGGGTCACAGGTAATGCATGAGCACACATATAATCTTTTGGATCATTTGAGAGCTCTTTTTATGTGTTATAAACTTGTGACTTCAGTTGTTGTTTGTGTATTCTATGGCCTGCTGTTGGTCTTGTCAATTCTCTTGCATATTTCGGGACATTTGATGTTTGTTGAATGACAGGTGAATCAAGTGCCCCATCTGGCTCGGATCCTATAGCAATGATGGAATACTATATGAAAAAGGCCGCCCAAGAAGAGAAGCTGAGGCCTCTTAAATCCTCAAAGGATGAGATGCCCCCACCCGCATCCCTGCAAGGTTTGTTCCTAATTGGCAAATGTTTTAAAAGCACATTTGGAGTTTTGGACTGCTGCATTATCTGCAACTCCGCTGTTATCTCTGTGGGCCTACTTTTGTTGACTTTCTGTTGGTATTTATAGCTCCAAAGAAGGGGCATCACATGGGGGATTATATTCCACAGGAAGAGCTTGAAAAGTTTATGGCCTCCTGTAATGATGCAACAGCACAGAAAGTTGCAAAACAGTATGCAGAGAGGGCAAAAATTCAGGTTGATAATGTTGGTCACAGACTCTTGTCCAAAATGGGTTGCAGAGAAGGTAAAATGAACTACTTCCTGCTCCTCCTCTTTGATGTCCTTCTCTTGAACAGTTGGTTTACCTTTGATTTTTAAATCTGCATGCATATCCATTATATTTCTCAGACTGTTGTATTGTTCAAGAGATACTATGGATTAAGGTCTACAAATTAGTTTTTCAGTTTGGTTCTTTCAGATTGAGATAAATAGTTAGAGTCTCTATTTAATTTTCATTACTGAAACTTTTGTTTGTTCGAGAAATTCGAGTCAAGGTCTAACTGTGCTACCAAATTAGTTTTTCTCAGTTTGGCTCTTTTAGATTGAAATAAATAGGTTTGACTTAAGGAATAAAGAGGTTCTTTCTCAGTTTGCCTCCAAATTGACAGATTCTTCATTACTTAAAAGATATTGATGTAATTTCAGGCTAATAGGAGACATAGATAGGCTTAATCCGAATGTTTGCTGTTGTAATTCCACTGTTATGAAGTATAAATGTAACAACAGTACTTAAACACTTGGTGCCGTGCAGTGTTCATTGTCGTGGATCACATATCCAATTCTTTTTCCTTATTTGTGAAGGTCTCTGAATTTGAACAACTTCTTTGGTAAGATACCACCAGCACTTGGCAAATTATCAAACCTTCAATGGCTGGACTTGGCTGATAATAACTTCGAAGGAAGTATCCCTGTCTCACCAGGTCTTGATTCGCTTGTCCACTCAAAGCAGTTGTATGTATCAACTTTTTTCAATTCATATACACGTTTGATGTAATAAATCTGGTATGGTTAACAATGATATTAATTTGCATCCCTATATCAGATTTGTTGCTTCTTATCTTCTTCGTACTCTTTATTCATCATGTTCATGTTTGATTTGCCTTTGAAATCTTTTCCTCTACTGTTTGTAGCATGCAGATAATTAAGGTTATAGGTAATTATGCAGCATTGCCTTTGTGATTAATAATAAGCCCCCCTTTGAATTTGATGTGAATCCTAAAGGCACTTTTTAGGTAGTTATTTCCAGTTTGATTAGTTAAACCATTCCGAAGGAATCTGCCATATAGGTTTGGTCATTTTGGTAACTTCTCGGTTATAATTTTTGTTCTAGAATATAAGTTTCTATACTGGTAGATTGTCCTCCAAACTATTTGAATTGGATTATTGAATAGATGAGAGATGATCATTTGCAATTATACATATGGTGTTCATACATGAATGATAAATGCACGATCTGAATGGAATGGCAGGAAATATCACTATAATTTATGGTTAACAAATATCACCAGGTGAGCTTCGTTCGGCCATAGAATAGGACTTCTAGCAAAAAACGGCCTCACCATTCTTTCAACAGAGGGGTCTCTTCATCGACCTTACTGTTTTTTTTTCCCAATTTTTTGGGTTAATGCAACAAACTGCGCTTGCTGTCTTTATTAATTGCGAGAGAAATTGCTGCTCGTTAATAGGATGCTTTTACCCAGGGTTAAAATTGAATTGGAATTTGTAAAGGCTCTGGACTTGTTTTTGCTTTTCCATGTTAGAAAGAATAAGAAGAATCCCCCCTTTCTCATTGGGGTTTTTATGGGGCTAACATTTGGATTGTTTGCAGTTCACTGTGGTTTTTTCCATGAACTTCGTTGTGTATACTTTACTGTCCAATTAGAGGCTCGGTAGATTGATCATGGGTTCTGTTTATGGTTTTGTCTTTTCAGAGTCATTAGTGGTGCATGATGCTGTGTGGAAATGACAACATAATGATGGCATTGGTATTACTGGTGCACTTGGTTTACTTTTGCAGGCTACATCAAAGAAAGTTATTACAAGGGCAGATTGGGAGAAAAAGCTCAACAATGTTAAAGTTAGAAAGGAGGATATGAATGATTACTGAGGGTTATTTAGAGGCTGCGGAAAAATTTCGGCTTCACTCTGGGACTGAGCGTATCCTTTTTGCATATGTCTTCGGTTTTCTTAGTCAATATGTTTTGCAGTATTTTTTCGATTAGATCTTATTTTGAATTCCTTATTAGAAAAAAACAAACAGACATACATCTTGCAATTATAGCTGATCGAATGGCAGTTAAGAAGGTAGTGCAGAGTGGAAATGTGGAGGATGCTATTGAGAAAGTTAATGATTTGAATGTTGAGGTGTGATTTGTTTTCCTTCTTCGCTTTTAGTTTCTTTAGTTTCCTTGATCATATATTGATAGGATGACATCATACAATATGTGAGAGTTTACTGTTTCTGTTGTAATTTGGTAACTAGATATGAGAATTTCTTTAAATTGATTTCTATCATTAAATTGATTTCTTTAGAGATGAGAATACTGTGTAATCCATTTCTATCATTACATTGATTTCTTTAATTTCCCTGCAGGTTTGTTTCTTGCTGCTCCCAGGATTGAATTTTGTTACAATTTGGGGTAATTGATTCAATTTTGGTGAAAAGGGGGGACTTGCGGATAAACCCTAATTTGGGTGCGCTCAATTAGGGTTTTTGAGTGTTACAATGTGCGATCAAAGTGTTTGGTGTGCTGCTTGCGTGCTGATTTGCCCTTCATTGCGACTTTTCTGTTTCCCCAATTTTAGCTGATTCTCCCCCGGGTTTTGTTTCCGCTGTTTTAATTGAATTTTTGTGGGAAGTGATAGCCGGCAATACTTTGATGCTCTCTGTTTCTTTTATTCTTGTTGGCATTAAGTTTTATATTTGTCTTTTTTCAGCAATTAGAAATTGTGCTGTTGCTCGGATATCCATCAATTGTTTGTGATGGCAGGGTATCTGAGAATTTAGAAGTGTGTAGTACTTGAAATATATATGTTGATTTTGCAAGTGTCTAGGAACTTTGTGCGATAATTTTTTTTTCCTGGATTTGGACAGCTTTTCATGATTGATTGTGTGCATAGTTTTTGGGGGAGATTATCGGTCAGCGTGCTCTGGACGGTATCCTTCTTTCTTTCTTGTGCTTTTTGAATCAATCCATGATCCTATACCACAATTTTCGATATTTGGAAAGTTTTGACCTCGTTTGGGTGCATGTGTTATATCTGGAATATGCTGCTGGGGATTGGGGATGAGAATTCAAATAACCAACTGTTGGTCTGCTACCTACTACTCTCGTGAATTTATTATTTTCTGGGTCGCAAGTAATATTGGTGGGAGTCGGGACTTGGGTGAATAATACAGTTTGCCCCCCTGTTCCAGTTTATCTCATCCTTATCTTTATTTATTAGTTAATTAATTTTTTCTTTTTGATTGCTTGGAGTTGAATTATGCTTTCGACGAATTTTATCATTCATTAGAATAAGATTATGGGTATTGATAGTAAGATTATGTATTATTTATTTATTTTTTTTAAAAAAATTTTTATTTACCATCTGATAGCGTTATTTAAGGAAAATGGCAGCTGCTCTGCCGGTGTACTCAACAATTTTGGTGTTTGTTTATACTTACTGTTACTATTGTTGTTGTACTCAACAATTCTTGTGTTCATTCACTATATTGATCAATTTTCGCTTTGTCGTATTTGGAATTTCTCATTGGTTGCATTCTTTATTCCTTAATCTAAAAGCACTGGGTTTTGACTCTCTATAGGACTTTTATTTGTTGCTGGTAAATGGAATTTATCTCCTTATTCAATTTATGGGTGTATTATCTCACGTTTTTGGGTTTTGTTCCACAGGTTTTCTGCACTTAGTTCCGAAGGATTAATTTCATTTTTCTTATTGGCCAGCTTTTTATGGAGAAGGTATTTTTATTTTTCTTATTTTTTTTAAATAAAACATTTAAATTTGTCGTTGCTCTATGTTTGAACTCTACTTTTCCCTGATTCATTGTATTGGTTCATTCCTTGCTCTATGTTATGGTAGCTTTGAAAATCTTGAATGGGGTAGCTTTGAAATGTGATTCATTTTTCTTGAATATTATGAAATGGTAGCTTTGAAATGTGATTTGTTTTTCTTGGGCTTCGGTTTTGTGTCTGCTCTGCGCTTTTGGTGGCATTTTTCCCCCTGGTTTCTTAGGGAAATTTAAATGAAAATTGTTGGTTGACGATTTTCTGCTTGGTCAATGCAATTTCAATGATATTTATGTGTTCTGGGTGTTGGGGATTGTTGTTCAGAATGTCAATTGGTTTTGCTTTTATAGTTTCTGGATTATGGCAAAGCTACTCTTTTCTATATATTTATGGATTGTTTGTGCACTTTACAGCTTAAGAAGATCTAGGTAATTAACTTTAGTTTGTTTTTTGGTATGTCCTTTTCCATGACTCCCCTATTTACATTTGATATTGTTTTGGATGTTTTGGTTCAAACACATTCAAATGGTTATAGATGCATTAAGCAAAGATGGATCAACTGGGAAGCAATTAAAAGTATCAGATGCAGAAGTATCCTCGGGTTTCTATTCCGCACAAATACTGATCCGTGCGCTCTTATTGAATTGCTCATTCAATGAGCATATTGTACTATACAGCTCCTGAAAAAAATCGTGGTGGCACAGCCGCACAGGTTATGTGTATATTTCTCAGGTGAACACTTGAATTTCATGTCTCATCCATGTGCTCAAGTTCTGTTCTTAACTTTTCAATCTGAATAATTGATTTTCTTTAGTGATATGGTAAGTTTGAAGCTATATCCAGAAGTTTCAATTTGTCGTTTATAAATTGCATAGGATCTGATGTCAATTGCTTTGATTGTGCGAGTTGAATTGATTTAGCTTTGCAAAAAAAAAAAAAAAAAACGAGCTTCTCTATTACTATATGGGAAATGATTGAACTTCAGCTGACTTCATGCATAAGTTGGATAAATTTTGGTTGGATTGATTAACATTTCTTACAACATTCCTAAAATTTCATTCTGGGATTTTTATGGGAGAGGGTAATTGGTTGTTTATGTGTGTAGTATCTTTTTTTTTTTTTCCAGTTTTGGTTTTAATTATCTCTTTTCTTTATAAGCAGCTGTGGCTCCTTCTTTGGCCCTTCGCCCCTTCACAACCTGTAATTGCTCGTAGAGTAATTCAAGAAGGTATGTCGTTGTTGGAGAATCCGGAATTGGCAGCAAGAATCACCAACAAATCCAATCATGTTGTACGTAAATAAAAAATCTAACTTTCCTTTAATACCCCTGAACTTTTTATGGATTAACATTTTATGTATTTTACAAGAATGCTTCTTTATTTATCAATTCCAACTATTTCCATTTCTACTTCAGTTTATTTTATTTTATTTTTCGGGGAGTTGTTTTACACTTTAGAATAATATCAATCCAATTACTTGTCAGCAGAAAATTAATCATATGGCGATCAAACTTAAACCTGTGTTTATTTCTGCTGTTAAATTATTATTATGGGCTTAGTAGTGGCTGTTTGTTCACTTGCTCTCTATCTTTTATGCAGGTGTTGGAAATGATGCCTGAGAATTGTTTGATTGGGTTATTTACTTTTGAACTTATGTACATATTCACAAGCTGGGGTTTGGGCAGATTCCAAAGGTTCATGTGTTCAAGGGCACAAAGGATGTGACTACGGATCAGTTGTTGGAACAGGTGGGTTTCTTTAACAAGAGACCAAGACTAGCCACGGGTGTCATAGTTGGAGTGAGAGAAGGACCGTCACAGGAAAGCATTTCAAGGTTTTTATTACCAGCGTCCGTCTGTGAGTTCGTTCTTAAATAAGTATGATTCTAATTTATTATGTTGCTCTTTTATTGATGACCTGAAAATATCTTTTTGGTGTGTACCATATTTGGTGAAATTAACTTTGGCAGTGGAATGCTGTTTATGTACTGGTCCTATAGAGTAGCACTGCTGTTACTTTATTATGTATTATCTTGTCAAAACTACACTTTTATACGTTATCATTTGTGTTTGATATTTTTTGGGAGTAACATGCATAATGTTTTCTTCAAATTATTGAGGTTATTGTGGCAGACTTTAGTGTAAATCACTTTGGATAATTTTCTACTCATTTCTTTTCTGAAACAGAGTGCAAAGGTAATTGATGAACAACTTGGTGACCAAGGTATATCTCGTTTGCGAAAGTGCATTCCTCTACCATTTATCTTTTCTTTGCAGTGTGTCTGATTTTTTAGTCTGAATGTTATAATTTCACATGTCTTAAATTATAAAATGTTTAACTTCTGTCTAAATTGTGTTCTATCTTATAGGCTATGGGTCAAAAGATTTTTCCTTCATATTGGTGGATCATCATAATATTTCATTAGCTTTGCTATTTTTGACGCACCAGGCAAATGTTAGCAGCTTATGCCTGTTTATGTCATACAGGTGCAAAACGTCTTGTACCAGTAAGTTTTGCAGATGATGATCAGTCATCAGTGCATTGAAGAAAATTTTCTTGTTTGGTATGCTGCATTTAGCTTGCTGCTTCTATTTTCCCAAGAAGTAGTTGCAACTTTATGCACTTTGCGAGTTATTGGTTTTGGATTCGTTCATCTTATGCTTTTCTGAAATATATAAACTAACGTTCATGGTGGGAATCTGCTTGTAGGGAGAAATACAACATGCCTCTTTTAATAGTTTAAGCCAGCTCTGGTTATTATTTAAACTCTTTTATCCTTTCAATAACTTTTGGGAACTATGTGGTTCAACACCTGCTTAGATTGAGGATGCAAAAAATTACAGCAGGTCTTGTGAAATAATTCCAGGGGTATTTTGCATCTCCCTCCTGCAATAAGTATTTTGGAAAATAGTATATAAGGTGTATTCCACCAGTTTTGTAAAGAACTCACATACACTTACCAGCAATTATTTATTTTCCCCATGGGCGGTTGTACCCCTCAGTGCGCTGGGCATCTGCACAGCTTTTTCAACTAGTATATATATATATTTTTCTAATTTCCATGGATTTTAAAAATAAAAATTTATTCCATGGAACTACTGCTTAAAAAAAATTAAAATAATAGTTAAAATTCTTGAACCTCTATATTGGGTCAAAAATAATTAACATTTGGGCTCAAAAATATTTGGGCAAAAAATAATTCGGGCTAGGAATTTAAAAATAATAATTTGGGCTCTTCTATAATTATAATAATGACTTTAAAAAATAATAATGGTAAAAATAATAATGGTTTTTTAAAAAATAATTGTTTAGAAATAATAATAATCTAATAGTTTAAAAAGATTCGGGCTCTGATACCAAATTGTAACACCCCGGTTTTTGATAACCCAGGTCGGGATGTCACCGTCACACCTCCCTAGCAAGACACGGTTTCTCCGAGCTTACTAAAGAGATGCAAGGCTAGGTATTGCAGTATTTAAAATATTTGAAACACTTAAAAACAGCCTGTAACACCCCGGATTTGATAACCCAGGCCGGGATGTCACCGCCACATCTCCCTAGCAAGACACGGCTTCCCGAGCTCACTAAGGAAATGCAAGGCTTGTGGGTATGTAAAAGATTTAAAACATTTCAAGGTTTAGTCCGGAAATTTATAATACTTAATTCAAAATACGATAGTAGTAATCATCATGCGCGAAAATAAATAGAGTAAATGCAGCGGAAAGTAAATCACGGCCAACATGGCCAAATCCTCGGGTTTAACAGACCCGGTAAAAACAGTACGATGCAGAATTTAAAATGTCCATAATGGTTTCCCCCAAGTGCATATGCAATGCGTCACTCGACATACTCTGTAAAAGAAAAATGACAACGGTTTATCAGTATAAAAATATACCGAGTAAGTTAATCCCTAACTAACAATTTAAGGGGTTACATGTGTTTAAATCCAAAGATTTTACCTTTCATGCATTAATTCAAAAATCCATATTTTATTCGCAGCGGAAAACATGATTAATTTATCCAAGACGAAAATGCATAATTTAAAAGACTTAATTTAAAAGCGGAATTTAAAAGCATAATTTAATGACGTAATTTAAAAGCGTAATTTAAAAACATGATAAGTAAGATTTAAGCGTAAGTAACACTCACACAAGTCTTTTATAATTTATCCCGCAAACTAAGAAGAGGATACCATACCGGGAGATCACTAACGAGGCAATCTCAACATAGGACCACTAACGAGGCAGTCCACAACAATGGGAGACCACTAACGAGGCAGTCTCAAAAGATAGTAGGACCACTAATGAGGCGATCCAAAACACAGCGCGAGATCACTAACGAGGCAATCTCAGATAGTAAGGAGACCACTAACGAGGCAGTCTCAAAGATAATGATTAGCATGAAGATCGGCTCAGCCTAGTGCACGGGATTTTTCGAAAGTTCGTATTTCAAGTGATCAAAAGATTCGATATCGCGTTTCATAGTTCGAGTTTTCTCAAGTTCGAAAAATCCGATTTGACACAGTTTACGCCTTTCTTAATTAAAAATTCATTTTTACACCAAAAATTCTGAAATTTACACAGTAGCTCAAAAACACACACACGAACAACTTTCATGTTTTAAGTTTTTGGAAATAAGGTTTCGAAGTGAGTCAAAATTTGAGTTCTTTACAAAAAGTAATTTATGTCTCAAAAACTGATTTCGTCACAGGTTCGTGCGACGCCGATTAAAATTTCATTTCAAAACCAATTGATCCGAAATTTTTACAGGAGATACAAAACATATTAATGAACAACTTTCATGTTTTAAGAATTTAGAAATAATGAATTTTAGATGTTCAAAAATCGACCACAACACGCTGTACACGCGCGGACTCAAAAATTACTTAAAACAGGTTCTGAAATTTGGCCGTTTGACATATCAAATTAACTCCAAAATCCATGAAATTTTATATGCATAATCTAGACACATTTATCTACAACTTTTGTTTAGAAATAAAAAGTTAAATCATTCTAAAAAAGGGTGAAAAACATGAATCAAGTCGAGTAATGAAATCTGTCAACGATTTCAAATGTTCGGTTTGTCACAGAAAGTTTACGGCGAGTTTTCGGGTAGAAAATCTTAATGTAAATGGCTGAAATTTAGACACAAGATAGATTAAAGTCTTAGGAACAAAATCTATGTTGAAAAGTTTTCGGTTTGAATTCCCGAAGGTCGAGTTTTAGTTGAGTTTTTGAAATTGGACGAAAATAGGGTTTTTGAAAACCGGTTTTTGTTACGGGTCTAGATCTCGAGTTTTAAACAAAAATAAACGACAAAATTTTGTGAGTAAGGTCTTAACTTACTTAGTTAGAGAATAGGGTCGCTGGATTGGGTTTCCGGACGTCCTAGGGTCACGACGAACGGCCAACTTCTCCGATCGCTTTTTGTTCGTTTTCCGACGTGAAATCGTAGCGAAGGAAAAGGGTTAGATTTCGAGTTTGTTAAAGCTTATGGACAATTCAAACACTGTAATACTACTTACCAAGGTTCTAGAGGGTAGGGCTTCGTCCCGTTTGCCTCGTCGTCGCCGGAATACTCGCCGGAAAGTGTGTTCGAAGGGGTTTTGACTTGGAGAGGAAGATTGGAAGTGTTTAGGGTTAGGTTTTCTGAGAATATGGGGTATGGGGCGCCCAAGGCTGATATTATGGCTTCCCCCAATGCCTTGATCCGCTTGCCCTTGATGGGGGACGGATTTTTGGCAAGAAAATCGCCATAGAAGGAAAGTTTATACCTCCTGCACCTCTGGCGCGCTGGTGACGCGCACCTATTGTTTGGACCGCGCGGAGCACGCGTGGCCTGGCCTGGAGTCGCGATGCCTCCGTCTGCGCGGTGGCCGCGCGGCGGCACGCGGCGGGCGCGGGCCAGCCGGACCGGCCGGTTCGGCGTTCCGCATGTTCCGCCGGGTCTTTCCTTGCTTTCCTCTATCGGTTTTCTACCCTCTACGTGTTAGCTCAATTCCTCGGGTCGTCTCCGGTTCGGAATCTTTACCTTAAACTTGTTACGAGTTCGGCTTATCGCTCGTAACATTTCCGTGTCCTAATTAGTCTAGTCTAAATTGGTTCCAACTCCTCCTATCGTCCTTGCGATCGATCTTGTGATTTATCTCGTGATTTATTTTATGACTTTATTTTATAATTTATTTTGTGATTTATTTTGTGACTGAACTTAGAAATTAGTTCCAAGCTGCCTACGTACCCTGTGAAAGGATCAAGTCATGACGTAGTTCAAAACAATTTGAATTTGTGTTTTTTTTCTCGGGTGTTACATCCTCCCCCCCTTAAGAATACAGTTATGTCCCCATAACTGTGGCCGGCTCATCTTGGAAGAGGGTAGGATAACGTTGTTTCATGTCGGCCTCCAACTCCCACGTTGCCGTCTCCGTCTCATGGTTGGACCAAAGGACCTTGACCATTCTCACAATCTTATTCCTTGTTACAGTAATACCCGTAAATTTTAGAATATAAAATAGGAATTAATCCAATGGGAAAGAAAGTTTTGTTTCCGAGAAACCGTAAACTCGGAAATGCACGGAGGTCAAACATGAAATCGAATTGAGTCGGAATAAATTTATGATGAGAAGCGTAATCCGAAAATGACCCGAAAAATCGAGCGCGAAAACGTGGAAGGATGGAAGTCCGAAAGGGAGGAGGAAAAGACCCGACGGATCGGATCGCACGGACCCGCCCGGACCGCAGTCCAGGCGGGAGCCGCGCGCTGGCCGGGCGGGGTTTGGCCCTTCAGCGCGCCAACCCCGCGTGAGCCCCCAGAATTGTGCAAGCTACGCGTTTTCGGCGATTTCTTGCCATAATCCGACCCCCCGACTATGGAAAGTGGATTTTGAACGGGGGAAGGAGTATAAGGTCGTGGGAGGGTTGTCTCTCACCCCATTTGTCAGCCTCCAAACTCCCTCCACTCTCCCAAAACACCTTCAAAGCCAAACACCCCTCCGACGAACTTTCGGTGACCTTCCGACGACCAAAGACGACCGTAGAGGCGTGTAGATCAAGGATCACAGTCCTTAGATCATTGGTAAGTAGTATCTCAGATTCTCAATCTCGTTTTTCCTTTAAAATCCCCAATCTAACTCTTGAATCGTTGATTGCAAATACGTTCGTGGCCAAAGTCGGGAACTTTGCGTTTCGTAGATCCGTTCGTAGGATTTTTGGACGAGCCGAGTGACCCTAGGACGACTCAAGAACACAATCACCGTAAGTTGAGCCTTCCATATCAATACGGGTGGTTTAGGGACGTCCGTAGTAGTCGTAACATAACGAAACGTAAAAACCGAAATTAAAAACCCCAACACGCACAGTTTCTGAAATCGGCCTAAAACTCACATTTCGAGGATTCAATCCGAGAAACTCAAAACTAGACCTTTAATTTTAACACATAAATCTAGGTCATGTAAAAATTTCAGACATTTTCGTTAACGTTTGCTATTTCAAATCGCACCGGACATAAACTGTTTTACTAGGACTTTTTCAAAAACTGACAGTGATCATATTCGAACTTGATGAGCATGTTTCTATATTTTCTAGTCCGATTTGGTCTTTGAAATCTAAATGAAAGTTGTAGGTAATCATGTCTAGTATGTGCATATAAAAGTTCAGAATTTTTGGAGTCCATTTGCTATGTTAAAAAGTCAAAACTTTGAACTGTGTCAAACCAGAGTCCGGACAGAATTCTGCTTGCATAATAAACTCGATTTTTGACATGTTTCCTCAACTTATTTCGAAAAAGTTAAAACACGAAAGTTGTTCATTAGGATGTTTTTGATATACTGTGAAAATTTTAGATTTTTCAGACTTGAAATGAATTTTTAAATTAAAAAGGCGTATACTGTGACGCCAAGAGACTTTTAATTCGAGAGATTTTGAAATTTCGTAACAAACGATCAAAGACTTGAAATACGATACATCTATACTTTTGAAAAACCCCGATACATTAAATTGAAATGATACATGAGATACTTCGGTGGAGGGTGAGTGCTCTGCAGGGTGCCCCTCTAGCCTTTCTCTTCGGGCCTATAATGGACGAGAGAATTTAAATGAGATATTACGCCAATCGGCGGGAGATACATGGCCTACTCTCTCGGGATTGTCCGTATGGATTTTCCTAGGCTCCGGAGTATTACTGGGTATGGCATATACGGATGCGGCCGCCGGATCACCGGCTATACGAGATACTTACGACACGGCTGGGACCGCCGGATCACCGGCTATACAAAACATTACAAAATGGTTACATAACGGGGAAATAAAAGAATTAATACTTTTTAGTATTCCTTTATTTATGCATGTCTTTAAATTATGTATTTAAATTATGTCTTTAAATTTCATATCATGATTAAATTGTTAATATGGATTAAATGCATGTTCAAGCACACAATTAAATTATTAATTCTTTTAAAATTTGTGAATGCATGTTTAGGAGTGAAATTTTAATTATCTAATTAAATTCCTTTATTGCTATGTTAGGATCGACTTACTCAGTATTTTATATACTGGTAAAATTGTTGTTTTCTTTTTTTTTTTTCCCAGAGTATGGAGAAAATGCATGAGCATATGCATTGGGGGAATAACTTTAATTGTTCTTTTTCTCGCTTTTTATGATACTTGCATATCGGGCCTGTCTAACCCGAGTTTTGGTCATGTCGGCCCTTTATATTTCCGCTGTGTTATTTTATTTTCCCGTATTACTATGTGTGGATGAAATATTAATATTATTTTTAAATAGATTCCGGACTTATTTTTAAACATTTTTGCAATACCATTAGCCTTGCATCTCTTTAGCAAGCTCGGAGAATCCGTGTCTTGCTAGGGAGGTGTGGCGGTGGCATCCCGGCCTGGGTTATCAAATCCGGGGTGTTACAAGTTGGTATCAGAGCCCGGAATATTTTAAAGCTACTATTATCATTATTTTAAACCAATATTTTGAACTAAGTATTATTTTTAATTTACTATTATTATTATTATTGTTTTTAAGACTACTCGTATTATTATTTTAGCCCAAAATTTGAGCCCAAAAATTTTCTATCCATTTAGTATAATATTTTGAGCCCAAAGGGGTTAAATTATTTTGACCCAATAATTACTTATTATAAGCCCAACCATTTCGGCCCAAATACCCATGTTTTTACTTCTCAAGTTCAAATTATTATTTCTGGCCAATATAGAGGCCCAACTTTTTAAATTACTTAAAACCATGATTAAATTTAAATTAAAACCACATTAAATTAATTTTTTGGGGGATTGCATATGGATATTCACGTAGATTTAAATTCCTGCATATCCTGCCTTTTTATTCGAAACCTACTCTAACTCTAACCTCCTTGTTGACATTAGATGGCCGCCCCAAACGTGAACATGATCAACCTACTAATGAGGTTGATTGAAGCATACCTCGAATCTCCTCAAAACGTGAACAACTTCAGACTAAGGGTAGAACAAATGGAAGCTAACCTGGGCCACCTAACTAATCTGGGCCAAGCAGGACACCAAGATATAACCCAACTCCAAATCCAAATCAACGAACTCCAAACCCGCGAGACTGAACTTCGGACCCAGATTGACGACGTAGAAACCCAAACAGGGGTCTTGAGACATCAACTGCATCATCTGAAGGATGATCTACTTCCACCTGCCCCTCTCGACCCGGGAACTCCTCCTGTAGCTGGCCCCGTTGTTGATCCTGTCGCTGTCCCTACAGCCGTCCAAACTCCAGTTATTGTCATTGATCCTGCCCTGGCTGCTGGGCCCAATTGGCCAGCAATCCCAGTATTCCATGGACCCCTTGGCTGGGGTACCATTGAGGAGTCGAGTGATGAGGATGATCCCATGGAGGACCCAACCACCTACACTCCCTCAGCTTAGGGATCTTTATCGCATTATTTCTACTATTACCGTTCCTATTTTCCGAACTATTTCTATCTTTGTGATTCCTACAGCTTGTATCAAATAACGTTTTCTATTGGGCAATAAAATACAAGCACTTATATTATATTCTACTTCCATTATCCATAGTGCCCATATATATATACGTACATATTTAAAACCGCCTTCCATATCCAAACGTAGGGTAAAGCACTCAACAAAACAAAGGTACAAAGTATTAATAAGCTAACAACACATATAAATGTCATTCAAACGGGAGTACCTCGAACCCTAAACCCTGAAATCCCAAGTCATCAATTAACCACAATTCTAGAGTTAACAACCGAAATAGATAACTAGGGAGTAACACAACGAAAGCACAAACTACGAAACACGGAAATGGAAATCATCGTCGTACAGTCCCATAAGGAAACAACAAAACAAACTACTTCTACTATGCACCCTAAGAATACCGTAAAGACAAAGGGTCACTGATCAGGAGGTGGAAACTGGCGACGCATGTAGTCGTCCATCTGACGCATGTAGGCATACATGTCAGTCATGGTGGCCTGCTGCTCCGCCTGTCTCATAGTGAGCGTGTCCATACGATCCTGATAGAGATCCATCCTAGCATCCAAGGCGTCGTAACGAGCCTGCCCAGCTGCAAACCCGGCGTCCATACCGATACGAATCTCCTGCATCATCTGGAGCATCTGCGTCATGTCCTGACCCTGCGGCGGAACCACACCCTGCTGTGGGACCACAGGAGGAGGAGGTGGCCGCTCTGAAGGGACAACTAAAATCAAACCACCATTCTCAGGCTGCGGGCGCAGTATAGCCCGAAGCGCACCACGACGCAAGGCACTGCGTCGAGCGGCATAAGTCGGAATACGGTAGTGCTCGCCCGCCACTAAAGGATAGGGGTCCGTCTCGGGAGACATACGGATCCCCTGGGCAGCACATAACCCACAAATGAGGTGTGCGTGAGTAATCACCCTACTCCCTCGCCCTCGTCGTAAGCCCCTCAAGTTGTCCGCAATGCAAGCTCCCACGTTCACTCTACCGCCCCGGGCGATTAAGCAAACAGTCTCACAGACATGATTTATGACGATATGACTCCGGGTGATCGGCCGAACGCGTCTTAACCAAAGCTGAGCAAGTACACGCCAAGGAGCATCCAAAGACTTCAGTCGCAACTCGTGGGGGTACCTAGTCTGCGGGGGTACCTCGGTACACAAGACACCCCAGGCAGGAGCATAAACCCGGCCCTCTGGTTGTGGGCGGAACGCGCCATCGTCGGGCAAACCAAAATAGATGTTGATCGCCCGGGCACTGAAGTCTAGGTAGCGACCGCGAACCCAGACTCGAAAAAGGTCGTCGTCTACCCCAAGACCGCTGATGTTGGCGATAACCTCCATAGCTAGATAGCCGGAGGCAACGCCCTCGGCGTGACGTGCAAGACCGGTCCACTGGAGATGCCCCAAAATTGCACTGATCCGGTCATCGCCCATATGATCGGGGAACAAGCCTCGCTCGGGAACATAAGCCCTGGTTCGACGAAGCTCGTCGAAATAGAAGTCCTGGGCAGCCATCGTCGAGAAACGGAACCTATCATGCCGGCGAGGACACACCTCATCAGGGAGACCTCTGAGCCTCGGCTCCCGCTCCTCGTCCTCCTCGGACTCACTGTCATCGCTATCCGGCATCACCGGAACGACAGTACTAGGACCGGCCGCATCACGTCGAATAGCACGTCTCTTGGCCCCCGGAAGGACCATAAGGAACGCCAAGATGAACCACAGGAAAAGCAACATCCTGCGAACACCCAATACCAATTGTAAGGCTAATGTCCCACACACGAAACAACATCAAATATATATATAGTTCCAACGGGAGAAATCTAAGAGAGCTTCGAACTCAATGGTTACCAATACATATCAGAAGATAACCAAACCAAGGAATGTGCCCAAATAAATTTAAAAAAAAAAAAAGCCATTGTGGCATCTCGTCGGACACCTTATATGCGCAATAGATTAAGTTCAAAATTTGCGTGTAAACGCATGGCAATTGACCCCAAAACCAAACAACTATTTAAACAGCGACTCATACTCACAAAGTGTCAACAAACAATACCAATGCACCCACTTTCATACCTAGAATACCGACAAAATCAAAAAACTTCATATTTTTTTCTCCCAAAAATCCAAATTCTAACAAGAAATTCCACAACTTAGGTATATATTATCACACCAATACTTCCTAAACAATAGAAATGGCACCAAAGTACTATATAAACTCACAAATTCGCAAGGATCAAGCCGAAATTTTCAAATCCCCAATTGGTATGCCAAAACCCTAATTTCGCAATCTACCCAAATTCTAACAAATCAAGGCATAAAAATTGAAATTGGCAAGCTAAAATAGAAGATGCATACCTTACAAAGAGAAATCGAAGCCGAAACCGGAAGAATCTGAGCACGGAAGGACGAAATTGAGAGGAAGTTGGGAGGAATTTCGGAAGTGAGGGGGACGAAATGGCTCGCGCGGGGCGCGAGCCCTATTTCTTCACCCTGGTGGCGCCGCGCGGTGGCCGGGCGCTAAAGCCACCAACCCCGTGCGAACCCCGCGCGGGTCGCGAGAAAAAAAAAAGTTCTCTTTCCTTTCTTTATTTTTCTTCCTTTTCGATTTTCCTTTCCTATTTATTTACCCTCCTCTGCTTCACACTATACGACTGGACCAGTGAGTGTGATTCCGCATTCCAAAAATTCAAGAAACGACTTACCATTCCGCCGGTATTGGCACTACCATCGGAGATGGAGACTTCGAGGAGCACAACGACGCCTCGAAGGAAGGATTGGGATGCGTGCTAATGCAAGATCAAAGGGTTATAGCACACGCATCACGTCAACTAAAGCTACACGAAGAGAACTATCCGACCCACGTACTCCAACCGGAGGAGATTGGGCTGGGCGATGACTTAAGCTACGAAGAAATTCCGGTGCGAATACTCGACATGAAGGAGAGGGTAACAAGGAATAAGACCATGAGAATGGTTAAGGTTCTTTGGTCTAACCACGAAGCCGAGACGGCAGCGTGGGAGCTAGAGGCAGATATGAAGGATCGTTACCCAACCCTATTCCAAGATAATGCAACAACAGTTATGGGGGCATAACTGTAATTTTAAGAGGGGGAGGGTGTGACAACCCGAATATTTCCGTATATTTTGTCCGAGTACCTTGTACCCCAAATAAACAAATTCAAATTGTTTTGAACTACGTAATGACTTGATCCCTTCACGGGGTACGTAGGCAACTCGGAAATTTCAATTCTGGGTTCAGTCAAATAATAACAAACAACACACAATAATACAATCACTTAACCAAACAATTCCCGAACTCGCGAGAGGATGAAGCGCAACTTCGAGGACGAAGTTGATTCTTAAGGGGGGTAGACTGTAATACCCGTAAATTTTAGAATATAAAATAGGAATTAATCCAATGGGAAAGAAAGTTTTGTTTCCGAGAAACCGTAAACTCGGAAATGCACGGAGGTCAAACATGAAATCGAATTGAGTCGGAATAAAATTTATGATGAGAAGCGTAATCCGAAAATGACCCGGAAAATTGAGCGCGAAAACGTGGAAGGATGGAAGTCCGAAAGGGAGGAGGAAAAGACTCGACGGATCGGATCGCACGGACCCGCCCGGACCGCAGTCCAGGCGGGAGCCGCGCGCTGGCCGGGCGGGGTTTGGCCCTTCAGCGCGCCAACCCCGCGTGAGCCCCCAGAATTGTGCAAGCTACGCGTTTTCGGCGATTTCTTGCCATAATCCGACCCCCCGACTATGGAAAGTGGATTTTGAACGGGGGAAGGAGTATAAGGTCGTGGGAGGGTTGTCTCTCACCCCATTTGTCAGCCTCCAAACTCCCTCCACTCTCCCAAAACACCTTCAAAGCCAAACACCCCTCCGACGAACTTTCGGCGACCTTCCGACGACCAAAGACGACCGTAGAGGCGTGTAGATCAAGGATCACAGTCCTTAGATCATTGGTAAGTAGTATCTCAGATTCTCAATCTCATTTTTCCTTTAAAATCCCCAATCTAACTCTTGAATCGTTGATTGCAAATACGTTCGTGGCCAAAGTCGGGAACTTTGCGTTTCGTAGATCCGTTCGTAGGATTTTTGGACGAGCCGAGTGACCCTAGGACGACTCAAGAACACAATCACCGTAAGTTGAGCCTTCCATATCAATACGGGTGGTTTAGGGGCGTCCGTAGTAGTCGTAACATAACGAAACGTAAAAACCGAAATTAAAAACCCCAACACGCACAGTTTCTGAAATCGGCCTAAAACTCACATTTCGAGGATTCAATCCGAGAAACTCAAAACTAGACCTTTAATTTTAACACATAAATCTAGGTCATGTAAAAATTTCAGACATTTTCGTTAACGTTTGCTATTTCAAATCGCACCGGACATAAACTGTTTTACTAGGACTTTTTCAAAAACTGACAGTGATCATATTCGAACTTGATGAGCATGTTTCTATATTTTCTAGTCCGATTTGGTCTTTGCAATCTAAATGAAAGTTGTAGATAATTATGTCTAGTATGTGCATAGAAAATTTCAGAATTTTTGGATTCCATTTGATATATTAAAAAGTCGAAACTTTGAACTGTGTCAAACCTGAGTCCGGACAGAATTCTGCTTGCGTAATAAACTCGATTTTTGACATGTTTCCTCAACTTATTTCGGAAAAGTTAAAACACGAAAGTTGTTCGTTAGGATGTTTTTGATATACTGTGAAAATTTTAGATTTTTCAGACTTGAAATGAATTTTTAAATTAAAAAGGCGTAAACTGTGACGCCAAGAGACTTTTAAATCGAGAGATTTTGAAATATCGTAACAAACGATCAAAGACTTGAAATACGATACATCTATACTTTTGAAAAACCCCGATACATTAAATTGAAACGATACATGAGATACTTCGGTGGAGGGTGAGTGCTCTGCAGGGTGCCCCTCTAGCCTTTCTCTTCGGGCCTATAATGGACGAGAGAATTTAAATGAGATATTACGCCAATCGGCGGGAGATACATGGCCTACTCTCTCGGGATTGTCCGTATGGATTTCCCGAGGCTCCAGAGTGTTACTGGGTATGGCAGATACGGCTGCGGCCGCCGGATCACCGGCTATACGAGATACTTACGACACGGCTGCGGCCGCCAGATCACCGGCTATACAAAACATTACGAAATGGTTACGTAACGGGGAAATAAAAGAATTAATACTTTTAAGTATTTATTTATTTATGCATGTCTTTAAATTATGTATTTAAATTATGTCTTTAAATTTCATATCATGATTAAATTGTTAATATATGTTAAATGCATGTTCAAGCACACAATTAAATTATTAATTCTTTTAAAATTTGTGAATGCATGTTTAGGAGTGAAATTTTAATTATCTAATTAAATCCCTTTATTGCTATGTTAGGATCGACTTACTCAGTATTTTATATACTGATAAAATTGTTGTTTTCTTTTTTTTCCCCAGAGTATGGAGAAAATGCATGAGCATATGCATTGGGGGAAAAACTTTAATTGTTCTTTTTCTCGCTTTTTATGATACTTGCATATCGGGCCTGTCTAACCCGAGTTTGGCCATGTCGGCCCTTTACATTTCCGCTGCATTATTTTACTTTCCGATATTACTATGTGTGGATGAAATATTATTATTATTTTTAAATAGATTCCGGACTTGTTTTTAAACGTTTTTGCAATACCTATAGCCTTGCATCTCTTTAGCAAGCTCGGAGAATCCGTGTCTTGCTAGGGAGGTGTGGCGGTGGCATCCCGGCCTGGGTTATCAAATCCGGGGTGTTACACGTTACTCTCTCCTTCGTGTCAAGTATTCGCACCGGAACTTCCTCGTAACTTAGGTCATCCTAATATTCAACTTCTTCCGGTTGGAGTACATGGGTCGGATCGTGCACGTACTTCTTTAATTGGGAGATGTGGAATACGTCGTGAACACGAGCAAATTGCGGTGGTGACGCTAGTCAATAAGCGGTTTCCCACTCTTCACAGGATTTCTTATGGTTCCTATGTTTTCTTCGTCCCGGGGGTTTTCTGTTGCCTTACAAAAAGAGAATGCGAGGCAGTTCTACTGCCTCTGTCAGGAATGATGTTAGGTGATGCCCCATGTCGTTGTATCTCACTGTCAATGTTTGCTTGGGTTAAGCGAGGGGTGTATAGCAAAAGAGATTAAGCAAGACAGGGAAAAAAATAAAACTCCCTCCGGGTACCGCACGGTAAGGCGCCATAGCACGCGGCGAGCGCGCGGCCGCACCTGTTCGAAGAAAATGGGACTCGCACTCCGCGCGAGCCACTTCCCCCATTTCCCATTCGAGACCACACCCCCAATTCTCTCTAAATCCGGCGACTTACCTCCCCGTTTGCTTGATTTCGACTTCAATTTCACTCACCAAGGTATGAATCTATTGAACCCACTTACTAATTTCAATTTTTATGCTTTGAATGACTTGATTTGTGAAGAGATTTAGGAATTAGGGTTTATGTACAAAAATTGGGGGTTTGTTATTTTTAGGCTTGATTTGTGCAAATTAGCAAGTGTACGTGGTAATTGTTGTTACTCTTGTTGCCTTGCTTGTATTTATGCCACAATGTGTTTATGTTTTTGGCAAATTCTTGTTGGATTTGAATCTTTAGAAAGGCTATGAAGTTTTTGATGTTTGGTTGTTATTGGGGTGTGACTATTAGTTCGTTTCCTTGTTGTTTGGTGCTGTAAAGAAATGCTGTGTTGTTATTAGAGTGATTGTTTCATTTTGTGGGCAATCTTCCGTGTGTTTGTTAGTAACTTAGGTTTTGGTTTATTGCGCACATAACGTGCTCGACGAAATGCCCCAAAGGTTTTGGGAATTAGTTTGAGCATATCCTTTGCCCAGATTACCTTCCGGTTTGTCTTAGTGAACAGTAGGATTTGATGTTCTTATGGCGTACTCACATTGGAAGTTTATATTGGTGTCCCTTACGTATTCCTGCTTGAGTTTTGTGTGGAATTTAGTCTTATGATTGGTATTGGATGATTCGCAGGATGTTGCTCTTTTTGTGGGTCGTTTTGGCGTCTCTCATGTGTCCTCCGAGGACTAGGAGACGAGTTGCTGATGAGGCTGGCCCAAGCCATGCCGCTCCGGCGATGCCTGATTTCGACGAGAGCAAGCCAGAGGAGGACGAGGAGCAGCGGGGCCCGAGACTCCGGGGTCTCCCTGACGAGGTGCGTCCTCACCGGCACGACAGGTTTCGGTTTAGGATGAGGGCTGCCCAGGACTTCTATTTCGACGAGCTGCGTCGAAACAGGGCTTATGTCCCTGAGAGAGCCATATATCCTCATCATCTGGGCGATGACAGGGTCAATGCAGTCTTGGAGTATTTGCAGTGGACCGGACTTGCACGTCATCCCGAGGGCGTTGCCTCCGGTTATCTGGCTATGGAGGTTATCGCCAACATTGGCGGTCTCGGGGAGGGTGGCGACCTATCTCGGGTATGGGTTCGTGGTCGCTATCTCGACTTCAATGCTCGGGCGATCAATGTCTATTTTGGCTTGCCTGACGATGGCGCATTCCGCCCACAGCCCGAGGGACGTGTTCTTGCTCCTGCGTGGGATACCTTATGCACCATAGTGCCTCCTCAGCTCAAGCACGGTCATAAGCTGCGTTTGACGACGATGGACTCCCCTTGGCGGGAGCTTGCTCAGCTATGGTTAGGGCGCGTCCGGCCGATCACCCGGAGCCACATCGTCCTGGATCACGTCTACGAGACCATTTGCTTTATCGCGCGAGACGGTAGGGTGAATGGACGAGCTTGTATCGAGGACAACTTGCGGGGTATGCGGAGAGGACGAGGGAGTAGGGTGATTACCCATGTTCACCTCATCTGTGGATTGTGCGCGGCGCAGGGGATTCGCACGACACCGGAGACAAACCCGTACGATCTAGGGGCGGGCAGTTGCTACCGTATCCTGACTTACGCTGCCCGGCGTAGCGCCTTACGTCGTGGGGCTCCCCGTGCTGTACTTCGCCCGCAGCGTGATGATGGCGGCTTGATCCTCGTCGTACCACCGGAGCAACCACCCCCTCCTCCAGTAGTTCCACCTCCTGCAGTGGCACCTCAGGGACAGGAGATGGCTCAGATGCTGCAGATGATGCAGGAGATGCGGGTCGGCATGGATGCCGGGTTTGCAGCTGGGCAGGCTCGTTATGATGCCATAGACGCTAGATTGGACTTCTACCAGACCCGTATGGACTCGTTTGCTACGAGGCAAGCTCAGCAGCAGGCCACCATGTCCGACATGTATGCCTATGTGCGGCAGATGGACGACTACATGCGTCGGCAGTTTCCACCTCCTGATCAGTGATGTTTTTCCTTCCATGTTTGCATTTCCGTTTAGGTTCTGCATTAGACGTACTTTGTTTAGTTTCCTCCTTATGAGAACGTTTCTGTTGTCTGGGATTTATGGTTTATATTTTCGTTGTGTTATTGCTTAGTTATGTGCTTGACATGTGTTAGTAGTTTATTGTTGTTTAGAAACATGGTTTAATTGTTCTGCCTATTTTATGGTTTGAGATGTTCTGGATTTACTGTTACCTTCCCATCGTATCTACATGTGTGTGGGTTGCCCAACAATACTAGCGCCGTTGCTTGACTAAACCGCTTCAAGGAACTTAGATAAACTAGTGTGATAAGATACACGAGGTAAAGTTTATATGTTAAATAAATAGCTGCTTGCAAGGGGAAAATTTTATTGAATGAAGATTAGTTTTTTTTTTTTGGGGGGGGAGACCCTAGGGTCTAAAGTTTCAGGGTTTAGGGTTAGGGTGCCCTTTTTTAATTGTTAACTCTATAATTTATTTATTTTTACTCTGTTCCCTTGTTCGATGGAGTTTCATCAACGTAATAAATAAAATGTAATGAACAATTTAGATGTCCTTGCATATAAGATAAAAGCTTGTAATTTTATTCCTCCAGAGAAAAACTCTTATTGGTTACAAGCATTCGAAATGGAAATAGGAGTGCTGCTAATAGTACGGAAAGGGAAATATACTACTAATAGTGCGTAGCTGGATCACTAAATCTAAAACGAGTGGGTAGGCTCGGCCTTGATGGGATCATCCTCATCGCTCGACACGTCGATGGGCATGGCGACATTGGGGGCAGGCCCCGGGTTCTGAAGAACCGCCCCATCCACGTCCTGGGCTAGGTTAGTCAGTTCCCAGCCCAAGGTCTCTATCTGCTCCTCCAAGTCATCTCCCTTGTCTTGGAGCTGGGCCACTTGGGCTTGGAGGTGTGTGACTTGCTCCTGCAGCTGGGTTATGTGTTGATGGTTTGTTTCCCTAAGGTGACCCACATGGGCCAGGTTACCCTCCAACTGTCCTACCCGCGTCTTGAAATAATTGATATGCTGTTGGGACTCGAGGTACGCATTCATCAATTTTACCATCAGGTTGATCATGTTTGCATTTGGTTCGGCCATCTAAGGTCAACAAGGTAAGTTAGAGTCAGAACATGTGTTAGGCAAGATTAGTTATGCACGAATTTAAATCTATATGCAACATGCAAGTGCAAGTCCCCCTTTTCCCCATTTAAAAATGCAATCTATCCATGTATTTTAAAATGAATCCACTATATGGCTAAGAGTAAAAGTTGGGCCTCTATAGTGGGCCAAAAATTTAATATTTCTTTTGGGCTAAAATAATACTAGTAGTCAAAATAAATAATTTAAAAATAATACTTGGGTTTTAAAAATAATGGTTAAAAATAATAGTAGTAGCTTTAAAAATTTTTCGGGTTCTGATACCAACTTGTAACACCCCGGATTTGATAACCCAGGTCGGGATGTCACCGCCACATCTCCCTAGCAAGACACGGCTTCCCGAGCTCACTAAGGAAATGCAAGGCTTGTGGGTATGTAAAAGATTTAAAACATTTCAAGGTTTAGTCCGGAAATTTATAATACTTAATTCAAAATACGATAGTAGTAATCATCATGCGCGAAAATAAATAGAGTAAATGCAGCGGAAAGTAAATCACGGCCAACATGGCCAAATCCTCGGGTTTAACAGACCCGGTAAAAACAGTACGATGCAGAATTTAAAATGTCCATAATGGTTTCCCCCAAGTGCATATGCAATGCGTCACTCGACATACTCTGTAAAAGAAAAATGACAACGGTTTATCAGTATAAAAATATACCGAGTAAGTTAATCCCTAACTAACAATTTAAGGGGTTACATGTGTTTAAATCCAAAGATTTTACCTTTCATGCATTAATTCAAAAATCCATATTTTATTCGCAGCGGAAAACATGATTAATTTATCCAAGACGAAAATGCATAATTTAAAAGACTTAATTTAAAAGCGGAATTTAAAAGCCTAATTAAATGATGTAATTTAAACGCGTAATTTAAAAACACGATAAGTAAGATTTAAGCGTAAGTAACACTCACACAAGTCTTTTATAATTTATCCCGCAAATTAAGAAGAGGACACCATACCGGGAGATCACTAACGAGGCAATCTCAACATAGGACCACTAACGAGGCAGTCCACAACAATGGGAGACCACTAACGAGGCAGTCTCAAAAGATAGTAGGACCACTAACGAGGCGATCCAAAACACAGCGCGCGAGATCACTAACGAGGCAATCTCAGATAGTAAGGAGACCACTAACGAGGCAGTTTCAAAGATAATGATTAACATGAAGATCGGCTCAGCCTAGTGCACGGGATTTTTTGAAAGTTCATATTTCAAGTGATCAAAAGATTTGATATCGCATTTCATAGTTCGAGTTTTCTCAAGTTCGAAAAATCCGATTTGACACAGTTTACGCCTTTCTTAATTAAAAATTCATTTTTACACCAAAAATTCTAAAATTTACACAGTAGCTCAAAAACACACACACGAACAACTTTCATGTTTTACGTTTTCAGAAATAAGGTTTCGAAGTGAGTCAAAATTTGAGTTCTTTACAAAAAGTAATTTCTGTCTCGAAAACTGATTTCGTCACAGGTTCGTGCGACGCCGATTAAAATTTCATTTCAAAACCAATTGATCCGAAATCTTTACAGGAGATACACAACACATTAATGAACAACTTTCATGTTTAAAGAATTTAGAAATAATGAATTTTAGATGTTCAAAAATCGACCACAACACGCTGTACACGCGCGGACTAAAAAATTGCTTAAAACAGGTTCTGAAATTCGGCCGTTTGACATATCAAATTAACTCCAAAATCCATGAAATTGTATATGCATAATCTAGACACATTTATCTACAACTTTTGTTGAGAAATGCAAAGTTAAATCATTCTTAAAACGGGTGAAAAACATGCATCAAGTCGAGTAATGAAATCTGTCAACGATTTCAAATATTCGTTTTGTCACAGAAAGTTTACGGCAAGTTTTGGGATAGCAAATCTTAATGTCAATGGCTGAAATTTGGACACAACATAGATTAAAGTCTTAGGAACAAAATCTATGTTGAAAAGTTTTCGGTTTGAATTCCTGAAGGTCGAGTTTTAGGCGAGTTTTTGAAATTGGACGAAAATAGGGTTTTTGAAAACCGGTTTTTGTTACGGGTCTAGATCTCGAGTTTCGAAACAACAATAAACCACAAAATTTTGTGAGTAAGGTCTTAACTTACTTAGTTAGAGAATAGGGTCGCTAGATTGGGTTTTCGGACATCCTAGGGTCACGACGAACGGCCAACTTCTCCGATCGCTTTTTGTTCGTTTTCCGACGTGAAATCGTAGCGAAGGAAAAGGGTTAGATATCGAGTTTGTTAAAGCTTATGGACGATTCAAACATTGTAATACTACTTACCAAGGTTCTAGAGGGTAGGGCTTCGTCCCGTTTGCCTCGTCGTCGCCGGAATACTCGCCGGAAAGAGTGTTCGGAGGGGTTTTGACTTGGAGAGGAAGATTGGAAGTGTTTAGGGTTAGGTTTCTGAGAATATGGGGTATGGGGCGCCCAATGCTGATATTATGGCTTCCCCCAATGCCTTGATCCGCTTGCCCTTGATGGGGGACGGATTTTTGGCAAGAAAATTGCCATAGAAGGAAAGTTTACACCTCCTGCACCTCTGGTGCGCTGGTGACGCGCACCTATTGTTTCGACCGCGCGGGGCACGCGTGGCCTGTCCTGGAGTCGCGACGCCTCCGTTCGCGCGGTGGCCGCGCGGCGGCGCGCGGCGGGCGCGGGCCGGCCGGACCGGCCGGTTCGGCGGTCCGCGTGTTCCGCCGGGTCTTTCCTGGCTTTCCTCTATCGGTTTTCTACCCTCTACGTGTTAGCTCGATTCCTCGGGTCGTCTCCGGTTCGGAATCTTTACCTTAAACTTGTTACGAGTTCGGCTTATCGCTCGTAACATTTCCGTGTCGTAATTAGTCTAGTCTAAATTGGTTCCAACTCCTCCTATCGTCCTTGCGATCGATCTTGTGATTTATCTCGTGATTTATTTTATGACTTTATTTTATGATTTATTTTGTGATTTATTTTGTGACTAAACTTAGAAATTAGTTCCAAGCTGCCTACGTACCCTGTGAAGGGATCAAGTCATGACGTAGTTCAAAACAATTTGAATTTGTTTTTTTTTCTCGGGTGTTACACAGCCCATACATTATAATTGAAAATAATATCATCATAGTGCAGCGGAAAATAATATTAAGTATAAGTATTGCAGCGGAAAGTTTAAATAGGGCCAACATGGCCAAAATACGGGTTAACAGGCCCGTTCATGTCATATTCTAATGCAAAATTTAAAAACAAAGTTTCCAAAAATTCCCATGCATGTACGTGCTCATGCATGCTCCACATACTCTGTAAGAAAAAAGAAAGAAATTGTTTGGTCAGCACAACTTGTTGAGTAAGTTAACACATACATGATTGTGAGGTTTCAAAGCCATTAATCAATATTTAAATAAAAGCATGCTAATAAATCATAAACAATTCAACTTAATTAACTAAATAATTTGCATAATTTAATTCATGGATTCTAACTAATAATACGTTTAGCATAATTTAAATAAAAGCCATAATTAATTTAAATAAAGCACTAAATAATTTAAATGGACAATAAATAAATATTTTAATTATCCCCATTACACCCAAAATCTAGTTTTTCATGTATTTCACGATTGCATCGCAATCTCGACAAGTTTAGCCGGTAGTACGGCGGCCGCAGCCGTATCCGCCGTACCCAGTACCAGTCCGGAGCCTCGGGAAACCCATATGGATATTCTCGAGAGTGTAGGCCATATATCTCATGCCGTTTTGGCAATATATCTCAAATTTCACGCGGGGTCACCATCGTCCATAACGACACGAAGTGAATAGTTAGGGGGGCACCCTGCAGAGCACTCACCCCCTAATTTTAATTAATCAAGTTGTAAGGGGAATTTTCAAAATTCTTATTTCACGTATTTTATTTCAAAGGAAATTTCCAAACGTTTAAACCTTAAAGGCCAAATTCACCGTTTCAACAAGATTTTCAAAATTCAACTTTTACAAGACGCTGTTTACTCCAAAATTAATTAGAAATCCGTTTTAAGTCAGAAAATTCTGAAAATATACTAGTGACTCGAAAACACAAGGATGAACAAGTTTTGTTTTAGGTCTTTCGATCCGAGTTAAGGAAACAAGTCAAAAATGTGGATTTTCATCAGGATATTAATTTGTCCGAATTTTCACAGCAACAGTTTCTTAATTTCAAAATCTACCATAGGAAACGAACTCTAAATTTGATGAAATTTTACAGGACGATGCTTAAGACATAGATATACAAGTTTCATGTTCAACTAAAGTTCTAAATCGGCCTAGATCTATTGTCAAAATCGAGTACAAGTTCGGACTAAGATTCTGCCAAGATTTCAAGATCCAAGATTTGAACAGATTAGTTTAGGATGATTTCAGATATCAAAAATTGATGAAAAATTACGAAATTGTTACACAACCTAGATCAGTGTCTTAGGAACATTTTTTGTGTTTTAAGTTTTTCCGTTTGAACAGTTTAAAGGGTTCGAAAAATTTACGCAAAAACGTTGCGCCGTAGGGTTTTTCATATTGACAGATTTTAAGTTTCTTTATCAGATCTTTACGTTAGGTGTATTTTAATTCGCCCAAAACCACAGTAAGGTTAACTTACAGGTTTATGGATGTTCCAACTCGTCGATTCGAATGCATGGCTTCCAGTTCACCGTTTATCTCCTTGATCCGTCGGGATCTTCGTTCTTGATCCGGATCGGGGTTCAGAATAGAAAAGAGGTTTAATTAGGATTCGTTTTCAAATCTTAAACGAAATAGAACAGACAAGGTCTTACCACGATGATGAGGGTCTCCAAATTTCGTCCAAGTCTCAGTCTTTGAATGCCTTCGTGCCTCCGACGACTCCGGGATTAGGGTTTGATATGTAGAGAGATTTTCGTAGGGTTTGAAATGTGTTCGGGGTCGAATAAGACGATTATTTATAGATGTAGGCGACCTAGGGGACGTCCAAGGTCTCCTCTAGGGAGTCTTGAGCCGAAAGGTAAGCAACCGAAGTCGAAAAATCCGGAATCGGGCGAGAAAATCTCGCCTTGTTCGTCACTGCTCGCCGGCGCGGGGTTGGCGCGGCAATTGAAGAAACCCCACGCGGCCACCGCCTGGACTTCGGTCTGGACGGGTCGTGCGATCCGTCGAGTCTTTCCTCCTCTCTTTCGGACTTCTATCCCTCTATGTTCTCGGACTCCGATTTCCGGGTTTTTTTTTTCGGACTCCAATTCCCTATCTAACTCTACTCGGGTCTGGATTTAATGTTGGCCTCGAATTCTCGAGTCCATTAGTGTCGGGTTCCCGTGTACAATTTATTTGATTAAATTATCTTTGGCTTTACGGGTATTTAATTAAATTCCATTTCTCTATTAAATTCCATTTCTCATAATGATTCCTTATCCATGTATTAAGTTTATTTATTTATTGCATTTATTTATTATTTATTTATTTATTTATTTTATGTTGCAAAATTCTCGGGTATTACATATTGTATCACATCTTCTTCTGATAATGTCACCACTGGTAAAAAGCCAACCTGGAGAAATAAGGAACCGGTCTAGCCGGCTTCGAGCTCTCCCTCCCCTCCCGATCCACGTGAAGTGCCCCGACTCCATAGGGAGATCAATCAATCCCATTCGATCCATGAACTCTCGGAAATCCCTCATAGATCCCACATCTCCACTCTCTCCCTTTCTTTCTGCCTCCGACATTATCCCATTGAAGTCACCCGAAAAGCACCACAGCTCACCATTTCCTACTCCACACTTTTGAACAAGCGTATTCCCTAACTCTGCCCTTTCCCTTCGACTGTTTGGAGCATGAATGCATAACAGGTTCACCGCCCCATTCAGACCACTATAACTCCCTTTGACCCATAAATAATGATGGTCGTTATCAGCCTTAAAAAAAGAGAACTAACATCCCATATTATAATCAAACCTCCAGAGTGACCATCGGCAGGCTGATAAGCAAATTCACAAGTTTTCGATCCCCACAATCTCGTCACCAATCGCCTTGGATCTCCCCATTTTGGTTTCCTGAAAACAAAGAACCGAAGGCCTCACCTTTTTACAGACATGCATTTCCGCCCGTCTCCTTACCCCACTGTTCAACCCTATTAAATTACAGGTTACTATTTTCATTGCCAATTAATGACCTCAACCTCACTCTCCCCCCCCCCCCCCCCTCAATCCAATCTCTACCGAATCCTGCCTAACTCCTTTCTGATTTTGCCTATAGCTTCCGGCCTCTCTATGAGACACCCCAAACCCAAAATCTATGCTTTCATCTCTTGACAAATATTATTAGAACTAATATATACTCCCTCCATTTTTTAAATTCTTGCCCTATTGGCAAATATGCTACTGTTCACACTTAAAGTTTTATTATAGTTATACAAGTTAAAATTTAGCCAAGTGGGAACTTGTTAGATTCGTCTCATCTTGTAGTTTTTAAATATTGAACTTTTAGAAATTTTACTTGTACCAAAATTGAGTTATTAATGGTTTAAAATGTACATTGGACTACGTGCACTGTGGGTCTGGAGCAATAATAAAAAAAATGGAGGAAGTATACATTTTTTATTTGCAAGCATACGTTCCATGATGTAATCATTGATCGTATCAAACAATCTCATTGGTAAGGATTAGTATAGCACTATCTTTAAAAATATATGTATTTGAAGTGTGCAGTTTATATTTATATAAGTACCCTCAACAATTGCCTCTACATGATATCCTGTAGTGTTTATAAAATTATTATCTGGAAATGTAACATATAATTGCACATCTCCAAGATCAATACCAGTTTTACCAATTACCATGACCTACATGAAGTATTAATTGTGCAAATTTCTCTCATATAAAATTTTCATTGTAAACAACATTTCTTGTAATATCTTGAGTTAATCTATCTTAATTACATATTAATACTTCGAGTCCCTCTTTCCAGTGACACGAGATATTGCAACATATCACTTACATGGGTAAAAATCGGTTATTAAAGATAGAATTAAATTTTAAATATTGAAATTGACATACCCAAAACAACTTAAAAAGGTTATGACGGAACCCTAGCCGCTCCTCCCTCATCTCCCCCCGTCCATGGCTTCTCCGACGGCGACTTCATCCCCCAATCCCTTCAACACTATTTCCCGCACTCGCTCTTACTCTCCCGGTGATCACTCTCGGTTGTGTGAAGCCTTTCCATGGGTGGAAGGGTTTATTCGGCGGCCACAGGCCCTGCCCGCCGTTCCTTTGCATGCAGCCGCTCCTTCTCCTTCCGACACTCGGACGCATCCCGCATCCCCTGGTGAGCGGAACAACGTTATCCCTTGCGTGCTCTCTCGGGACACAGGTGGGGAGTCGGATGGCCTATCGTCTCTCAAGGTCCCATCTTATGCCGATACCCTCAAACGAGATCACGTTCAGTATGAGGCTAATTCTATTAAGAAATTTCGTGCGGCCCTACGTGAAGGAGGCGACTGTCCTCCGGTGGCGCGGCCGCCAGATCGCTCAGGTGATATTGTTTCGATTACATTAGAAAAACAATTCATAGATGAAAGACTCAAGATTTTCTCCCATTTTGTCATTGTTAGGGTTCTTCTTGATCACGGTCAGCAGCCGCTGTCGCACCACAAACTGGAAGGGCTTCTAAGCAAGTTGTGGGGAATCCCTTTGTTCGTCATACCTCTTGGTAGAGGCTATTATAATGTTCTTGTTGAAGATGACACCTTGCGCGAAGAACTACTGCAGACAAAATTCTATACTTTCGACCATGGCCGAATCAAAGTGCAGCCCTGGATCCCGAACTTCAATCCATATAAGGTGAAGTCTTCTCTAGCTCCTGTGTGGGTTCGAATTTATGAACTTCCATTTGAACTGTGGCACAAGCTTATTATTAAGAATATAGCGGAGGTGGTGGGTAGTGTGGTCAGAATTGATGAGCGGGCGCTAGATGGCTCGCTTGGGCATTTTATTCGTGTCTTGGTGGAAGTTGATGTTTTGGAGACACTCCCAGAGAAGGTGAAACTGGAACTCCCAGACTCATACATATACGTTTCCCTGTCTTATGAGAACGTCCCAGTCTATTGCACTTCGTGCCGCACTATGGGTCATCTTCCTGAGGATTGTAAAAAGAGGAAATCCAAGACGAAGGCTCATCTTAATAAGGATGCCAATGTGGATCAGGAAGCAACTTTTACCATTCCTAAGAGGACGTGGAAACCTCGGAGCCCCGTGAAACATACACATGTGCCACACGATCCGTCATCCTCAAATCACTTTGAGGCGCTCCAGGAGAATGAATCTGGCGCCCCTACTGATGATAGCAGGTTTCCGCGCGGAGTCCCCTACTGCAAGGGACCAGGATTGCGTTGGACACACATTAGATACAGTGGGAGCTAACATGCAGTTGGCTATTTACACTGATCACGCTATTTCGGATGGCTATGATCCTATTTCTGACAATACTGATCCTCATCATGGTGAGGTCCATCCTTCCACTCACATTATTCCTTTCCTGAGTGATCCCGCGGACAAGGACGCTGATCAAGCCTGCCATCCTTCTCGGCTCGAGGGACCGATTACGCGATCTCGCGGACATCAACTCCATATCATTTGCCCCACTACTGAAGCTAGTAAGATGATGCACATAGCTGCGGCCAAGCAATGGGACGACCTGCCGCCGAAGCATGGCAAGGGGCGGCGTAAAAAATGAGAGTCCTGTTTTGGAATATCCGTGGGATTGGAAATCAACCATCCCAGATTGCGCTTAAAGAATTGTGTTACAGGCATCAGCCGTACTGGGTGGCTCTAGCGGAGCCCAAAATTCTCCTCTCGGATATTAAGGATTTCTATTGGCAAAATATTTCTTTACATCTTGCTGGAGTCAATTCTCGTGTTAATAAGCGTCCTAATATTTGGGTTTTCTACAATGCGACCTTCATCTCCAAGGTCAGGTAGATATTCCACTCGAACCAGATTATTATTTTTTATTTTGAATTCAACAACACCGAATATAGATTTGGGTTTGTTCATGCGCATAACGATCGCTCCCTCCGTTCTGCTCTTTGGACGGATATTGCTTCCCACATTCATGACAACATGCTGGTTATGGGGGATTTTAACACTACTTTGGGTGCTCATGAGCGGTTAAATCACTCGGGTGTTGATAGTAGAAGTTCCACTGACTTGCTGGATTTCCTGAACATCACTAATCTCAATGATGTTAACCTTCATGGCCACAAATTTACTTGGTACAAAAGGTCTTTTTCTCGTAACATCCAAGCATCTCGGATTGACAGGGCGATTGTCTCGGATGGATTGATGGAGCTTTGGGACAATGTTTCTCTGACGACTCTAGCCAGGCACAACTGGGATCATACTCCTATCTTTTTGAAATGCCGCTCCAGCACCTCTTCTCCTCGGCCATTCAGATTTAAGTCGATGTGGCTATCTGACACCAGCTTTTTTATCATGGCGAGGAACCTCATGGCATGCTCATGTCTCGGGTAATAATCCTATTATCACTTTTGCGGCTAAGCTCAAACGCCTCAAGCTCCACATCAAAGCTTGGAACTCGGCATCCTTTGGTAACATTTTTGAGGAGGTGGACGCTGCTTTTATTCAGCTTCAGGATATCCAAAAACGTTTGGACCAGGAGGCTGATAGCGAGCTTCTCTTTTTTGAGGAGGTCGACGCCCATATTCATCTCAATAACAAATTGCAGGCGAAATATGATTTCTTTTCTCAAAAGAATAGGGCTTCTTGGTTGAAAGACGGGGACCGTAATACAGCTTTCTTCCACAAATATCAAAGGTTGAAGTGTTCCAAATTTACGATCTCTTCAATGGTTATTGGTGAGAGTATATCTGAGAATGATGCGGACATTGCGAATCATATTATTGAATATTACAAGTCTTTGTTCCAATCGCCAGCGGACACTCCTGACTTCTCTGTCCTAGATTTCCTCGCCCCTGTGATCACGGATGAGGAAAACATACAGCTTACTCATATGCCTGGAGTGGAGGAAGTTCACAAGGCGGTTATGGACCTCTCGGTCGATAGCTCCCCTGGGCCGGACGGTTTTGGAGGCATTTTTTATCACAAGTGTTGGTCCTTCATTCATCAAGATCTCTGTAAGGCAGTCCAGTACTTCTTCACTCATGAGCACATGCCCATTGGTATCAATAACAACTTCATTGTTGTTATTCCCAAAAAGGATGGCGCTGTCAGGATTGAAGATTACTGACCGATCAACCTTTGCAACTTCCTGTTCAAGATCATCACTCGCATTCTCTCTGCCCGGTTCGGCCCCTCCTTGGGAAGCACCTCAGTCCGCTTCAATTTGGTTTCATCCCGGGTCGTAACATTCACCACTGTATTGCTATTGCGTCGGAATGTTTCAACAGCCTGAGCAGATCTAAAAAGGGCGGCATTGCCCTCAAAATTGACATTACTAAAGCATTCGACACGGTTCGTTGGGATTTTCTTTTAAATGTTGCTAATCGTTTGGGCTTCAGTCGTAAATTCTGCTCTCTTGTTCGCTCCATCCTATCCTCTGCCAAAGTCTCCGTGCTTATTAATGGTGTGCCCCGGGGCTTTTTCTCTTGCGGCCGAGGTGTTCGCCAAGGGGATCCCTTGTCACCGCTTCTCTTTTGCATGGCCGAGGAGGTGCTTGGTCTTTGGATTAATAGCCGGATTTGCTGTGGGGATATCCAGCTTGCACGCGCAAGTAGATCCTGCCGACTTCCTCCCTTCCTCTTTTATGCGGATGACATTGTTTTCTTTTGCCAAGGCGATGACAATTCTATAGATAATATTCATGCCATCCTTGCCAAATATGCGGAGGTCTCTGGCCAGGCACATAATCCGGCCAAGTCTAGAATTTACTTTGGCAATTTTGTAAACAGCAATCTCAAGCGACGTGTACTTGCTGAGTATCGTATTCCGTCAGGTCGCTTTCCCTTCAAATATCTTGGTTGCCCGATTTTCATTGGCTCGCCTAAAAATCAGTATTTTAGAGAGTTTACAGATTCGATCCTTTAGAAATTTGGTAGATGGAAGGGCGCCTCTCTTTCCATGGCCGGTAGAATCTGCCTGGTTAATCATGTGATTATCGCTTCAATGGTGCACTCTATGATGATTTATAGATGGCCGCGTCTGCAGATCAAACTTATTGAAGCTGCTTAATTTTATTTGGACTGGGGATATTAACAAGATTCATAATTTTACTGTTGGTTGGAAACGGGCTTGTAGCCCTGTAGAGGAAGGGGGGCTCGGCATTCGCTCCATCCGCTTCGCGAATGAAGCCTACATAATGAAGCTCGCTTGGGACATTCTCCAGGGTCATCCTTCTCTCGGCTTTCTTAAGGAAAGATGGTTTGTTCAGGGCATTCCCCGTCATAATTATTTAACGTCTTCCATCCGCTCTCCATGCCTGAGTCACGCGAGGAGGCTAATTGAGGAGGAAGCCTGGATTGTGGGTGTTAACTCGAATGTCAGATTCTGGCTAGACAATTGGGCCGGTTGTGTTATTGCGGATGTGCTGGACATTCCTATGGATCTCAGGGAATTTTTTCATCAACCTATTAGTGAGTATTTTATTGATGGTGCTTGGCACTTTACATCTAATTTTGTCGTGAATTATCCGGATCTCCTCCGAGCCATACTGGGCGTCCGAATCTCTGCTAGTTCGAACGACCTTCGAGTCTGGACTAAAACTGCTCATGGCAAAATCACTTCTCAGTCAGCGTACAGACACTTGCGGACTTCCTACCCGGCGACTTCTTGGGGATCGTGGATCTGGGCCAACTTTATTCCCCGACGTCGCTCGATAGTGGTCTGGAAAGTCATCAGGGGTGTTTTGCTTTCTTGGGAGGTTCTTCAGTCCAAATGGATCAATGGTCCGTCCATATGCTACTTGTGCCGTTCTGCTGAAGAAAGTATTGATCACTTGTTCCTTAAGTGTAGGGTTTCCTCTAAAGTTCTGATGCTCTTTGTTCAGGCATTCGGTTACCATCATAGGATTCATGTTGATTTTAGCTTCATGGAAGTCATATTGCAAAGCATCTCTGTCAAGGCCAGCAAACAAATCCATTCACTTTGGAGGCTGTTCTTCGTCACCTATGTCTGGCTCATCTGGACTATTCGTAATAAGGTTATGCATGTTGATTGTACATCTACAGAATGTCACGACCCAATTCGGACGTCCAAGCTCACGGCAACCATCATGGCTTTGTTGAAAGAAGCGGATCATCTTGACTTGGGTAGCATGAATAACTCCTTGGATGACCTCCGAGTGGTAAAGTTTTTCGGGCTCCGAGTTTCTATGGGAAAATTGCCTAAAATCACTATTGTTCGATGGCATCCCCCTCTTCTTGGCTGGACGAAATGTAATGTGGATGGTCATGCCTCCAGATCCCCTGGTGCTATCTCCGGTGGAGGAATTTTTCGCAACTCCATAGGGTTTGTCAAGGGCTGCTTCTCGAGTGGATATGGCTTTGGCTTTGCTTACGAAGCAGAATTGGTCACCGCCTGCTTGGGACTTGAATTTGCCCATGCGAAAGGCTGGACCGACCTTTGGTTGGAGACGGACTCTACTTATGTTGTGCACGCATTCACCAGTTCCAATCCGGACATTCCATGGCGATTTTATGGCCGAGGGAAGGCTGCTAAAGACATCTTGGAGCAGATTAATTTTCGCATATCTCACATTTATCGGGAAGGCAACACTGCAGCTGACGCACTCTCCTCTATTGGTGGCGATCTCACATGGTACTCATCTGCCCCACAATTTTTGTACAAGCATATTTTTCAGGATATGCACTCATACTACTATAGATTTCACTAGGTTCTTTTATATGTGATCGTGTACGATAGTTTTTATCTCCTTTTATGCTTGGTACTCTTTTCCCGTCTCATGGGTTTTTCCCATTGGGTTTTACCATGAAAGGGTTTTAACGAGGCCGGCGGGGAGATTTTTGGGCGCTTGTCCGGCTATCTTTTCGGCCTTGGTCACTGGCATTTTCTTTTTCCATCGTGTATTTCGGTGGCTTGCCTCCTGTGGCTTCTTTTCTACCTCTGTTTCTTCTTTTTCCTTCTTTTTTATTAATAAAATTATCGCTTATTGGTTAAATATTGAAATGGACTATTTTTTAATAGTCATAGTAAAACAAAATGCGAGTGGGAACGTTTTCCTTCATAATCGAATGTGGTATTTGGTTAATTCAGATGGGCTTATAATCATTATACCAATCAGGAATTTTCATCTCAAATAATGCGCTTTGTTTTAATAAGAATAGAGGTTAAATAATTTTCTGGGATAATTTTTTGCAAGTAGAATTCTCGTCACAACTCACAATCTAGTGGAATACCAAATCTATAAACAGTCCTACATCTGGGAAGGAGTAGGGGTGTTATTCCACTGGATGCTACCGGCAACACAATATCACATCTCTCATGAAATGCTAAACATAATGTATTCTAGATAAATTATTGATAAATATTTTGTCAGTTCCACCACGCAAAGAAAAATAATCAACCCTCATCACTATTAACTACATACATTATTTTATTAAAAACATTATTCTAAACATCAACCAATAATGGTAATAGGTTATCATGATCCGCCTTCATTTCTTCCTCATTATAAATTGTATCTCCTAGTATCAATAGATTATTTGATCCAGACTTTAAAACTTCATTCAATACGGACATTCCAGAGAACAAATTTAAATTTTATAGAATTTCCAGCAATTAGCCTTTCAATTTCTAACAAAGCTAGATATATATTTGTTCTTCGTCAATTACAAATCTATAAAATATAGATTAATAAATCACTTCATCCGTTTATTTTTTAAGTGTTACACATTCCTTTTTTGGGTGTTTGAAAATAATTGTTATGTTACCATATTTGGAATATTTTGAAGGTTAATAATTTTTAGTAATTATACTTAAATTATTAATTTTTTGATATTCATTAATAAAAATTTAAAGGAATAAAATAATATAACTCATTTTATTTTATTTATTTAATTATTGTAATTTTTCAACTAAATCTTAACTTACCCTGTGACATTTCCTAGTGTTATACTTATTAAAAAGAATGGATACATTTGTTCTTCGTTAATTGCAAATCTGTTAAATAGAGATTAATAATTTACATCCCCCGTTTGTTTTTTAAGTGTTACTCTTTCCTTTTTGGGTGTTTGGAAATAAGTGTTAGGTTACCATATTTGAAATGTTTTGAAGGTTAATAACTTTTGCTAATTATACTTAAATTATTATTTTTTTGATATTCATTAAGAGAGCTCAAAAGGAATAAAGTCATGACTCATCTTATTTTATTTATTTAATTATTGTAATTTTTCAACTAAATATTAACTTGCCTTAAATCCTATGACATTTCCTAATTTTTTTATTTATTAAAAATGGACTGAGTATTTCTTTAAAAAATAGATTAAAAAATTAAAATTTGAATGGAACCATAAAACAATATTCAACAAATATTTAGTTGAAGAAGAGTAGTGCAAGCCGCCAATATTTGAATAGAACTTATACGTATAGGCGTACATGGAGGAGTGATATTTTTATGCTCAATAAATAAATAAAAATGTTGGAATAAAAAATGAAAAATTCTAAAATAAATAAATAATATAAGCAAAAATTGAATTTTCAAATTTCAATCTTTTAAAAACTGATATTGTGTGAATTCCATATAAATTGAAAATTCATATCTTTTAAAACCTTAAAATTGGATAAAAAATAAAAATTACGGGAATAAAAAATGCAAAAATCTAAAATAAATAAATAAATAAATGAAAATTTTGAAATCTGAAATATTTTAAAAGTTAAAAATTATAGAATTTCATATAAATTAAAAATTTTACAATCTTTTAAAAACTGAAAATTGGGAATAAAATTGTTAGAATAAAAAATACAAAAATCTAAAATAAATAAATAAGAAAATCAAAATCTAATATAAATAAATGTAAATATATAAAATTTTAAATTTCAAATCTTTTAAAAATTTGATATTGTGGGAATACCATATAAATTGAAAATTTCATATCTTTTAAAAAAGAAAAATTAGGATTTCCATATCCAAATCAATATATTTTAACATAAATAAAATAGTAAACAAATAAAAAATGCAAAAATCTAAATTGAATAAATAAAAAATGCGAAAATCTATAAAAATTGAAAAATTAGAATGAAGACACAACATTAAATATTGAATTGTTTAACCAATAATGGTTTTAATAATATATAAAGATATATAGATTAGATATTAGCGATATCTAATATATAGATAAATTTAAGTTCATTGAGATATTTCGGACTAGAATTTAAATTTATGGTAGGTGAGTGTAGAACTGGGGAATCAAGCGCAAGGACGGAATTCTTTCACAGTTCGATTTCACGACATCGGCGGTGGCAAGGATGCCTCTCTTCTCACCTCCACTCTCGCCGACGGAACAGGTTATACGCTATATTCATCTTGTCTGACATCGCCGCTTGCCTGACCTCTCTATTTGATATTTTATATTTTGTCTGAAATCTTCAATTCCTTGTGTTTTGGACACACCAATGTATGATTGGGGGAAGCAAACGGTGATATTTCATTTGTAAAGTATTAAAATCGTAATGAAACATCGAAGAAACAATTTATTGCCTTTCGATGAACTTTGTAAGGTAGTTTAGCTAGGGAATTGTTGATATTGTCAAATCAAAATTCTGGCTGTAATAAATCCTTGGTTTGTACATGGAAAAGAAAATAGAGAAGAATAGTGAACTAATTGCCGCTGCATCATGAAAGAATCCTTGTAACAAAAAGAAAAAACTACCGAGGGGTAATTGGATTCTTGTGATTATGTTCTTGTAGAAATATTTTGTTAGCTTCTGGTTAAAGCCAAACGGTATAACAAAGGATGATACCCTTTATCACACGGACCAAGGCTGTAAGCGTTCTTTTCTGTAGGTTTTACCAATCATTCTATTACCCATATGAATTCCTAAGCTACTTTTACCCATATGATTATGATTATGAGCATATATATGATTTTTACTGGATGGAGGGGAAAAAGGCTACATTCGTCTCTATTTAGTTAGTTGGTAAAATTTCTTAGTGAGAAGGATGATAATAACTATAGCAAATTGTCTGCACTAACATGTAATGTTAGTTTCTCTCTAGTTAATTTAGGTCTTTAGCCGCTCTTCATCTTTCAATATAAGTCGAAAGTGTTTCTAGGTTCTCCCTATGATATTTTGAAAAAATGCTTTTAGTCCTCTTGCATTCTTTTTTTTTTTTTTCTGTTTAAATCATGTTATGATTTTAAGTTTTCTTGCACTGCTTTTAGTTGTTGATTTTTCTGCTTGGTTGATTCATTGGATCTTTCTTTCTCTCTTATTGTTTCATGAATTATGTAACAGCCTTGGTTATTTTTTTTTTTTAATGCATTCAATTAGTTTCATGCTTTAGTCATTTCTTTATGCCTTCAATTAGAGCCCAGACTTCCAACCTTCTGGAGGGGTTCGATTCCCCAACCGGTCCCCCCAATCCCTCCCCATTATCTATTTGTAATTTGTATGGCATGGCCGCATGGGCTCTCACCACCCATTTCCTAGCCTGTATAGGTTGTCCAGGCAAAAAGAAAAAAATGAAGTTTTGATGTCTAGTTCCACTATTTCATTCAGAACATTCAATTGTTATAGCCTATTGTTACAACCTCAAGATAACATTCACTGTTGCTTTTGCATTCTGCTTCCTGTTCATTTTCGTTTTTTACTCAGCATCTAGTTAATTAACATTGTCTTATGTGCAGTGCACGGTGTCCTTTTCTACTTGTAATTTTGTGATACAGTAACCTCTAAAACATATTAGTATGATTCTTAATTATCAGATATATGGTGTCTAAAGGAAATGGTGTTAATCTGATAAATGGTGTTCTAAAGGAAATTTGCATGACTCTTAATTATCAGATTTATCAGTGTTGTAGGACCCACTATGCAGAATATCTGAGTACGATTATGTGTAGTTCTTTGGATCTTTGTCTAGCTACATGGTTTTCTGGATAAATTATACTGTATTCAGATTTAAATGAAGCATTTTTGGTTGGTAACTAGAAATGATGACTTTGAACTGGAAGCACTAGATGAATTGCACTATAATGAAGTAGCACATTGTCAAATGCAGATGCTGCAATAATTCTTTATGGTGGGCTGGACAATTTTGCCGAAAACTAGGTATACCGATTTACCATACCGTAAAATGTTGAAAATGCCAAAATTTATGGTATATCGAAATTTTTAGTACGGTATAGTGCCGTGTCGAATTTTTTTTGTATGGTATCGGTATCAAAATATAAGATATTCGGTATACCAAAAATACCGATATACCGATATATATATATTATAATTACATATTTTTAAAATAAAAAATGTATTACATTACATATATATTACTAAACCCAAATTATAATTTTAATCAAGAGCATATATAAATAACTAAATGTGAAATTATATTTTAAAAAAATTATTGCAGATCCAAAAGAATGAACTAGGGATTAGGTTGATATGGTTGTGGAATAAACGAAACTTTCTCCCAAAAAAAATGAATGACCTCTAAAGTTTATTTAAAACCCTATTGATGTTTTTAATTACATTATTTTGGAAATTATTTTTATTGCAATTAAGTTAAAACTATTATATGAAAATTTTCGTTCATTTTTATAAAAAAATTATATTGGCATATCGATAATACCGAACTTTTATGCCGAATGTTTCGGTATACCAAATTTATGATATGATAATGGTATTCATTTTTCATATACCGATATTTGCGGTAACGATATGAGTGAAAAGTTTCGGTATGCCGTACCAATCCACCCCTAATGGTGGTTGCAATTAATAGTCAATTTTTTGCTTATATTGGTTGTATCAGTAGCTATGCAGGTTTGTCACATATTAACTTTTTTTTTTTTTTTTTTTTTTTTTTTTTGAGGAGAAACAGTACTTTATTCAATGAAATGTATTGCCCACAATCGGGGCAGTACCAATCCAACAGCTTACTCCGACCCAGACCTCTGCTACACTACCTCCCCCGACTCCAGTTACACCAAGAAACAAAATTTCAGACAGCTCAAGTGACTACATGTTACATACATAACAATGCATGCTGTAGCTCAAACTACACACGACTCCAGACACCACACCTCATGCCAAACTAATTACACTGACTTCTAACCAATTTCACCTCTCCAAACTTTTTAAGCATAAAACTGGTAAAAATATCAACTCTCAAGACCGAAGCCCCCATCACCTTTTAGCGCCATTCCTCAATTGGTCTCTCTCCCATTGCACCTTGTTTAGCCAATCGGTCTGCCATATCATTACGTTCCCGAAGAATGTGTTGAATTCTTACCGACCCTCCATAGCTCAACACCGCCAGGATAGGTGGCATAAGCTTATGTAATCGCCATGGAACAGAAGAAGGATCTTTGAGCCAGCTAACGACGTTCAAGGAATCACACTCGAAAACTAACCTCGGCAGGGGAACTTTTGATCTCTTAAAATAGCACCACACACCCTGTTGACAGCCGTGAGTTCGGCTTCTGTCGAGTCCGCCATGCCTATAGAGTCGGCCAATATGAACAACTCCTCACCGTAACCGTCCCTTATCACACCTCCAACCCCAGCCGGCCCGGGATTCCCCAATGACGACCCGTCCGTATTGATCTTCCACCACCCCTCAAGCGGTCTTTCCCATACCAACCCAATTCGAGGAGTCTTCCGCCCCTTCCATCTTGATGAAGAAAAGCTCGCTGGAAAGCAATTCCCAGTATAGCACTGGTATGATTCCATCGGCCTCTCTCCAATATTCCACCAATTACCAACTCGCCATTTTATTTCCTCCACTACCTCCTGATAATTGAAATGTTTCCCCTTAAAAATCACCTCATTTCTCCACTTCCAGACGGTCCACAACACTGCCAAGCCTGTTAGCCTCCAAACCCAATTCAGGCCTTTCTTCGGGTTCGTTCTATACCACCATGCCAGCAACAAAGAAGCATTACCAGGCAACACCCACTCCAATCCAAACCACGCAACACATTGGTACCAAATTGGACTAATCAAACCACATTGACAAAACAAATGATCCATCGTCTCTACCTCGTTACCGCACAAAGGACAGTTAGCGTATTGTACCTGAATACAACCTCGGGCGGCAAGGATTGCGCGGACAGGTAGGGCTCCTTGAAGCATTTTCCAAGCTAGTAGTTTAATCTTCATGGGGCAACCAATTTTCAGAATGCTTTGCCAACTCTGTCCGGTGTCACTTGTTGCACCGTTAGGAAAGCGTGACCAACAGGATTTGGTAGAAAACCTGCCCTTTCCTTCACCAACCCAGCATACCCTATCCCTCATAAACCTACAGACTGTCATCCTCCCAATATCAGCCTTGAAAGTGTTCCACACGTCCACCTCCCAATCGAACAAACTTATGCGAAGTTGGATATCCCATTCCCATCCGAACCTTTGCCAGAACCCAACATCGGCAATGGTTGCCTTTTTATGGACTGCCAAAGCGAAAATCCTAGGGTACTTCTCTCTTAGGATCCCCCCTCCATCCAACCATCCGTCTTCCCAGAACTGGATTCTGCCTCCGTCCCCCACAAGAATTTTTAACCTGCTCGCATAACTCTCCTGACTATTGATCCCCCACACCCGGCATATTGAACCCCACGTAGATCTTTCATAAATAGGCCCCGGGATCAGAGGATTCAGCTTCCCATAATATTTTGAATTTATAACCACTTTCCACAATGATTCTTCATGACTAAATCTCCACCTCCACTTGGCAAGCAGCGCCCTGTTGAAATCCTGGATATTCCTAACATGGAGGCCTCCATCTTCCTTATGTGCACAAATCTTTTCCCAACACACCGTGTGTAATCTTCACATATTAGCTTTTATTCAAGAGATTAGTAACCAAAGTATTATTTATGAAGTTATGTCTGTGCTTTGGTGATGTTGGTTTTGGCTTGATGCATTTAATGTTTGGAATGCTTTGGTTGTGCTTTGGTGAGGCTATTGTCTGTTGTAAAGTACTGATGCTGCTGCCCTTGAGATGATATCCATGTTATTGATGTTTCTCATGGGACGACTTCGTAGGCTGGCTCCAAGTCGTTATTATAAGATGGAGAGATGTTAGTTTCAAACATATCTTAAGAAAGGTTTTCGCAGTGATGAATCAGTGGACAAGAAGAACATCTACCTCTTGGTATTAGTTACAGTAAGGTAGTCAATGAGGAAGTAATCGGATTGCGGTGTTTATCGTTTGGTTTCGGCTCTGACTTTTCATGTTAGATTTGGTCATGGTCTGTTGATTTTATCGGCATTATTGTTATGGACAAAGTTGTATTTGAACTGTTTTATCAATATCAAGGATACCTTATTCTCAAAAAAAAAAAAAAAAAAAAAATGAAGTTATGTCTGTGTAATAATGTGCAATTTTTAGTAATTTTGATAATTAGAGAAGACAATATAATCATGGAGGATTCACAACAAATCCAAAACAGTGGACTAAAGAACAAAGTGACTTATTGTTAGAACTTATGGGTGATCGATGTTGCGACTCAGGAATGGCGTGATAGTAGTGTACTTTTACCAAAGCAATGGTGGAAGAAAAAATATTTCCTATTCTTAATAAAAAACTTGGGTGTAATAAAACCTATGACAGTTACCAGAGTCGGCTCAAATGGTTTAAAAATCGTTGGTTGTCTTATTCAAACCTTATGAGGTTTAATTTTGGTTTTCGGTATGACCGAACTACTAAAAAGTTTATAGATTCTGTGAAGTATGGGATGCGTACTTAGAAGTAGGTTTCATAAGCATCATATTAATTAAATTAATTTATATGTTAATTTTATTTTGAACATATAATGAATTAATTTTTTCCTTTAATTATGCTAGGCTCACTCAAAAGAAGCGAATTTGTGCTATGGGGAATTGCCAGATTATGAGGACTTCGTGTTGGAAATGATATTGCTATTGGGAAAAGCTCCATTGGGTTAAGTAGTGCGGCTGGAAATGAGATATTTGTAGGTCTATTTCAAAATGATCAACCATTTGATTCCCCAACATCTTCAGAGTTCCTTGAAGCGTGCCAGGTTTCTACTCAAGTAAGAAGTCAATTGGAAAGAAGTAGAGCGCGATATGAAGCAAATTTTGGCTCTACAGAAAATATCCCTAAGAATAGTCTCATGGAAGAGATTAAAAAGCTAACAAGAGCTTTTGAAGGAGTTCATAGCCTCTTAGAGAAAAGAAATACTCCCTCTGTTTATTTTTGTTAGCTATTGTTGACTAATGAGTATTGTTCACTTATATACTTTGACTTAAAGTTTTCTCATGGTTATACAATTTAAAATATAGCCAAGTGTGATCTTGTTAGATTCGTCTCATCTTGTAGATTTTAAATATCGAACTTTTAGAATTTTTACATGTACCGAATTTGAATTATTAATGGTTTAAAATGTGCATTGGACTGCGTGCTGAGTGGGTCTGTAGCTATCTTTAAAAAACGGAGGAAGTACCATACTAGAAAAAAAAAGAAAAAAAAAAGAAGAGGTTTTACAACTTGGGATGCTATCAAAGAAATCCCAAATTTAGATGAAGATATTCGCTTCAAGGCATTGGACTTGGTTGACACCAAGTTAAAAAAAAGATAGTTTTGTGAAGATGACGATCAATGAAAGAGCTAATTGGATAGCTTATAAGATTAGAGGATAGTGAGTTTTTAATGTAGCAGAAATATTAAATCAAATATTATGCTATTTTTGTTGGTGATCTTTTGTAAGACTTTCTTTTTGTTGCCAATATTTGAAATTAATGAATTCGGTATGTTATATCATTATTTTGAATATATTTTTTTAAGTTCTATTCATTTGAATATATGACTCCTGAACTTATGCTAGATCGATATATTTAATTAATTCGTAGTGTGTGGTTTAATCAATGTTATTTATCATGTTGCTATTGTTTTATATGAAAAACACACAATCCAAGAGGAAATAGATGAAGATTGGAATTTTACGAAAATGTTAGGGTCTTGACGTTGGTAATTAAAGTGGTGATAGGTATATTAGGAAATTTTACTAATGATCCACCCGAATACTGAACCTTCTTTGAATCAACAACCATTACTAGAATTGATATCGTTTTATGCGAAATATGATTGAAGGAGATCCAAAAAATTCTCGACAGTTATATAGGATGTATCCGGATGTGTTCTAAAATTATGCATAATCACGAGAGAGAAAACTCATTTAGAAGATGCAAGATATATATGTGTTGAAGATGGCGACTACATTCTTGATCATTGTAGGACAAAGCGATCCATATTGTTATGTTCACCAAAGGTTCGGTTGTTCAAAATTTGCTATTTGTCGAAACCTCAACAAAACATTAACCAAACATACTCTAAAGGCATTGAAGACTATAGCACCGGAAATGGTGGTTAAGCCATCTACGTGGATTGCTCAGGAAAGTAAAAATTTAAATCCTTTCTTTAATATATGAAACCTCTTGGTAATCTTTACTTTATACATGTATATGTATTTGTATATAGATAGATGGATATATATATATATAAATTGTATCAAATTTTTTAATTTTCTTTTATCAAATGTTCACTTTCTTTTAGGATTGCATAGGGGTTGTAGATGGAACTAACATCCCAACAATGGTAATAGGTCGAGAAGTTAAAACTTATTTTCACCATCATGGTATTCAATCACAAAATATTTTGGCAGCTTGCAACTTTGATTTGTAAGCTTTGATTTGTAATTTATGTATGCGCTTAGTGGCTGGGAAGGCTCGCACATGACTCAAAACTTTGAAATAATACATTATCAAGAAGAAATGGGCTTTATTAATATAAATACAATTTTTTTTTTCAGAACAACCTATACAGGTTAGGAAATGAATGGTGTGAGCCCATGCCACAAAAATTACAAAGGGAAATAAAATGGAGGGATAGGGGGTCGGTGGGGAATCGAACCTCCAACCTTCCGTTGGAAGTCAAGGGACTTAACCACTTGGGCTAAGTCCTCATCCCCAAATAAATACAATTGAACACACTATCAAATACAATTAAATTATTCATTATTTTGCATATATGTTTATTTTTAAAATAGTGACAAGCGAATAATTAAATAAATTTATTTTTATGTAAATATTGTGTATTGGGGCGCTCAGGCAGCCCGGTTCAATGTGATGCTATGGAAGTGGTTGATAGATTCATTACGGTGGAGCTACGCAGCGGTAATATGTCTTGGCACTGTACGGCCGTGTATGCGTACCCGAACTTTTATAGGAGAAGGGCCAACTGGGCCTACCTCAAGGAGCTTAGGAATCGTATTCCAGGAGCATGGTATGCAGTTGGGGATTGGAATGAGATTCTGGCCCCGTCTGAAGTTCAAGGAGGTGACTTTTTGCAAAATCGTGCGGATGAATTTCGTGAATGCATAGGTGACTGTGGGCTACTCCCAGTACAAGTGGAAGGATCACAATTTACTTGGACGAGGCCGGTGAGTGGCTTTGGACTGCTGAGGAAATGCCTTGATCGGGGACTGGCAAATTTGCAATGGCTTCAATGCTTCCCTAATGCCCACATTACTGTTTTAACAAGACTGGGGTCGGACCATACACCTTTGTTGCTCGATTGTGGGGCTGTTCCTCAGGCCAATGGATGGCGTATTCAATGCTGGGAAGCCAATTGGTGTCGGCTGCCCTACTATGATCAACTGGTCTCGGATGCGTGGAATGATCGAGATGGAACTTTGGCAGACAAGCTTACATCCCTTATGGGGGCGTCGGTCCAGCGTTGTCCTAGTGAGGGCCGACGTATTCGGAATCGTAAAAACAAAATTCTGAGGAGGCTAGCGGGTTTGGAGAGAGCCCTCCTACATGTTGATTCCATGCAACTCATCCTTCTCGAACGTAGGCTTCAGAGGGAATACCAGGAAGTGTTACTTCAAGAGGAAACTTTTTGGTTTCAAAGGGCAAAGGAAGATTGGGTTCGTTTGGGAGATCGTAACACAAAGTTTTTCCATGCTCAGGCTAAGTTTCGCCATCATCGACAGAAAATCCATAGCTTAATCCTTGAGGATGGTACGAGGTGCTTCGATCAATCTATACTTCAGGCCTCGGTGAGGGAGTATTTTACTGGAATATATGCGGATGACCAGGTGCAAGGTAATGCGGATCATCTTTCTAACCTTCCACCCATAACAGCGTTGGATCTTGAGGTTGATGCGGGTCCTATCATGGCACATGAGGTGATGGCCGCACTACACCAATTCAAGGGCCTTGCTTCGCCGGGGCCAGATGGAGTGCCGGCGGAATTCTATAAGAAATATTGGAACAAGGTGGGTGAAGATGTTGTTCAGATGGTGCGGCAGGCCTTTTAAACAGGCATTATTCCGCCGGAGCTTACTAAGGCCTTCATAGTGTTGATTCCGAAAGTTGCCTCCCCTTGTAATGTGAAGCAATTCCGGCCTATAACATTATGCTCGGTCGCCTACAAGTTCATCTCGAAAGTAATTGTGAACCGACTCCGCCTGGTGATGGAGAAATACATTTCCCCCCTACAGTCCGCCTTCCTGCCAGGACGAGGACCGGTGGACAACTCTATCATTCTACAAGAGATGTTGTTCACATTGTCGAAGGCCAACTCTCGCATCAAGGCTTTGGTTTTCAAGGTTGATCTAGCAAAGGCATATGACAGTGTGAGGTGGCCTTTTTTACAGGAGTGTCTGGAGCAGATGTCTTTACCGACGGGGTTGATCCGGATCATCATGAAATGTGTGACCTCCCCCGAGTTTGCCATTTTGTGGAATGGAGCTCCACTTGAAGGATTTCGGCCTAGGAGAGGGTTGCGGCAAGGGGATCCCCTCTCCCCGTATTTGTTTAATATCGTCATGGAAAGGCTTTCGACCTCTATTGAGCATCATGTCGAAGTAGGATCCTGGAAACCGGTGCGGATCTCGAATGGCGGATGAGGGATCTCCCACCTAATGTTCGCCGATGATTTAATTCTTTGCTCTATGGCCGATGAGGATAGCGTTAATTGCCTCTCCCAAACCTTGGAGGATTTTGCGGATGTGGCTGGACTAAAGATCAACTTTGATAAGTCTAAAGCCTATGCTCCATTGTGTGTCACGGCTGAAGAACGGACCTGGTGCTATGAGGCCACCTTCATCCCATTCACTGATAATATGGGAAAATACCTCGGCTTTCCACTGCATATTGGGCGGGTAAGGCGCCACTCCTATGATTTTGTTCTTGAGAACATGGATAAGCGTATAACGACATGGGCTATGCGCCTGCTGAATAAGTCGGGAAGAGCTACACTGGCCAGACATGTGCTATCATCTATCCCAGCTTACTACATGCAATTAATGTGGCTTCCCCGAAGCCTTTGTGACAAGATTGATCAAACGATCCGAAACTTCGTGTGGAAGGACCGCACAGGGAAAGGCATCCACCTTGTGGGGTGGGATCGAACAGCACGCCCAAAGAAGCATGGTGGGCTGGGATTTCGCAAGGCACGACTGATGAACACGGCTCTGGTGGGGAAACTTGTGAATGATCTTTTCATGGGTACGGAGAAACTTTGGTGCTTCCTTTTACGAGATAAGTACTGTGATCCCTCGGGTCATTACACCACTCTTCCTAAGGCGGGCTCCCCGGTATGGAGGAGCATTTGCAAGGCGGCTCGGCAGCTGGAAGAGGGATTCGCCTTCAAACTTGGGGACGACCGAAGCTCTCTTTGGTTCTCTCCATGGTTCCATAATGGCCAACTGGGGGATTGCATTCCTAGCCTGGATCAGCAGGATAGGGAGTTGCAGGTGAGGGATGTTGTGGGTGAGCATGGATGGGACTTTAGCTGTGTCCAGTCGCCTATCCCTCATGATGTTCAGTTAAAAATCCAGGGTTTCCCACCACCTTGCCTGCATGGTTCAATGGCGGATGGGTGGGTATGGAAGGGGAATACTGATGGGCGCTACACAGCTCCTTCAGGCTACAATTATCTCCTCCGGATTGATACAGACGACAGCCATTGGTCTTGGCTATGGAAGTCGCAGATCCCAGAGAAAGTGGGCTTCCTTCTGTGGCTACTTGCATGGGAGGCACTTCCATGCAATGCACTACGTTATCATCGAAATATGGCGACGTCTCCTCTTTGTCAGATTTGTGGTGTGCATGAAGAGGATTGGAGACATTGCATATTTTCTTGGGGCTGGACGAAACAGGTTTGGCGCTCTCTTAATATCTTAATCCCCACTGATTTGGTTTCCCTGGAGAGAGCTAATGTCAGGGATTGGCTTCGTGGTATGTACCGAGTTTTTGGCGAGCTCTTTCTTGCTGCGGTCTGGCAGATATGGAGGGAGAGGTGCTCCAGGATATTCAGGGGAACCTCGACGGGTCACCACTTGATCGTGAGGCAGATTTACCATGCTCGGGATATGTTTGTCTGAGGGCAACACATCCCCTCCACGACGAACCCCTGTCTGCGGCATGTATGCTGGAATATGGGGAGATGGTCTGGCATCTCTCTTCACTGTGATGGCTCGAGGTCCGCAGGGAGGAACAAGGCGGGATTTGGAGCGGTGCTGCGACGTGCGGATGGCAGCTGGCTTAGGGGCTTGTCGGGAGCGTTGGGTGATTCCTCGGTCGTTCATGCGGAGATGGCCGCAATTTGGTATGGTCTGAGGATGGCGAAGGATATGGGGATAAAAGAGATTTGTTGCCGAAGTGACTCGAAGGAGGCCTTGAGATTGATCCATGGCGGAAGATCCAAGACTCACTGGTTGGGGACCTACTTGTTGCACATTGATGAGTTAAGGACGGAGTTCGATATTAGCCAGTTTGAACATATTCTACGAGAGGGGAATGCTGTGGCCGACTTCCTCGCCAAGAGGGGTGTGGATGACGAGGCATTCTTCACGACTTGAGCCTTCCCTCCGGATGGTCTACGATCCATTCTGATGGCTGATGCGATTGGTACTTGGTTCATGAGGGATAGCTAACTGCTCCGCGCAGTGTAGCTATCGCCTCCGTTATGTATTTTCATTACCTTTTTGTTTCTTTTTTTCTCTTTTTTTCCTAGCCTGTACGGGTTGTTATGCCAAAAAAATTATATATATATATATATATTTATGTATACAGTGTTCAATATATAATTCACCAAAGCTTATCCAAAAAAATATATAATTCACCAAAAAAGTAGTGTGTTCAATATACGTATGTGCTCGATATATATTTATATGAGTGGAACACTAGGTCAAGTTCCTTAACTTCCAACCTTATCGTAGAGTTTAATAAAATCAATTAAACTCTACCATAAATTAAAATTTATCGACCTTCTAAATTCATAGACTTTTTAAAGTTCAAAAAAATCCACCAAACTCTCAATACAATACACCGGCTTACCCTCATTGTCCTCTCAATTTTTTTTTAAATTCTTTTTTTTCATCCTTAGAGTTTTGGACATGAATGAAATACTCAAGCCCAGCAGTGCTGCCCTGCACAGAAGAAACCCCTCAAAGAAAGAAGATTAGAAGAGACCAATTAAGGCAAAAAAATGTTTGATTATAAGTGTCAAATTGAGTAGTGCATTAATTGAGATTTTTGTTCTAGCGGTTATTATTGAAGTCACATTCATGGGACATGGAAACACCCTACCAGACAAGGTTTGACACTGATTTATCCCCTCCAGGTTGTCTTTTTTCTCACCTGCATTCACAATTATTGTATTCCCATTATTCTATTCCCATAATTAGACATTCATATATATATATACTACTGCAGATACATAAAAGTATGTATGTATATGTTCAGGATGGATGCAGACCCAAGAATTGGAGGCCGCCATGGTATCAAAATTCAGGCAACGTTATCTAGAACTTATTTTAGAACTTATTATTTATTTTTATTAAAATTAGATTAAATCCAGACCAGACTAAATCAAATCAGGCCAGACTTATTCAAACCAAATCAGATCAGACCAGATTAATTTAGGCCAGACCAGACCAAATCAAATCATTAAAATAAAATTATATGATCACATGTAAATTTATTTTAAAAAGAAAAAAATAGCAATTTTATATATCATTTAAATATACTAATCACGTTCTTAATATATTTTACTTAAGATAAATACTTTCAATATTGTATATTTTTATATTAATGTGTGCGGATGAATAAAATATTTTATAATAAATAATATATAAATTATTAGTTATAATAAGATAATATTTATTTTAAAAATATTAAAACCCAAAATACTGAAATTTTTAAAATATATACTTGTAGTAAATTAATTTAATAAACTAAAATTAATTATAATAATAATAATAATAATAATAATAATAATAATAATAATGATAACAATAATTTTAAGCAGAATAAATATATCATATAAGACCATATCAGAACAGACCAGATCTTATAAAATTCATATCAGAACACCTTAAATAAGGCGAAGAGAACATGGCCTTAGTTAATGTTTTGTAAATGTAAACACCTAAATTTTGTTCGCCGATAAAAATGCGACACGTGTTTTTAAATAATATTTTAATTATTATGAGGAATTTTAAATAAATTAAATGCTTAAAATAATTATTAATATTTATCGAGCTATTTCAACGAGCCAAATGCACCTATATTAGGTGATGTGGACAAGTCCAAATGAAAGACCTACAGACTCAACAAATCAATGGATGCTCGAAGCAAGTCGGTCCGTAGAAATTAGCTAATGTGAACAAGTCCAAATGAAAGGACCACATACTTTATGACCCAATGGATACTTGGAGTGGGCCAATCCATGTAAGTTAACCAATGTAAACAAGCCCAGATGAAAGAACCACGTACTTGGATCAGCCCATCAACATCGGCCCAATACACCAATGGACTCAAAATAGGCCAGCCCAATGTCCAGTTTTCCTCTATAAATAGAGGCATTCCTTTGCACCAGGGGGAACCTCACTCTCATACACTCACACACTGAGAGTCATATACTCAGTGAGGGGAAATCATTTAAGAGTGGAAGATCCTACAGCAACAAAATTTTGCAGAAATTCCAATGAGCCATAGAAGAAGTATCAAATACACTTACAAGTGTTCAATGTTGGAGGAATCAAAAGAGGAATAGAAGTCGAACTCAGACAATCGTTTGATTATGTTATTAATGTTTTAAATTCAATTATATAGACATTTTGATTGTGAATTAATAAAATTATTTGCAATCGAACCCATACAATCATTTGATGTTCTTAAATTCGTTTATATTTCTGTAAATTGTATAGACTGTAACTGTGAATTAATAAAATTATTTGCAGTTGCTTGTCTATCAAATTTTCTGTTCTACAGATTTTGGCACGCACAGTGGGACACTTCAACCTTTCATCTCCTCCATCAAAAGTGGAAGATCACCTATGACTTTGAAGATTGTTAAGAACAACTCCAAGAACAACCGATCCACATCCGGTGTTGCTGCTACTCCCAGCATCAACGCAAGGAACATGAAGAAGACCATCGAAAATGTTGTGGGCATGAAGGATGTTGATCTAGTTCTTCCACAACACTCTTGGAGATTCAAGATCCACTTCGTCTTCTTCAAGCCTGCAGGAAGATCGGGACCATACTTCAATTCTCCCCCATGTTGGTGTGATGATGGTGGATGCAACCAATTTGGAAAAACAAATTGCCAACTTGACGAAGATGGTCGAGATGCTTGCCAAGCGCGCTGAGATTCAAGATGCTCGTTTAGACAAAGTCATGAATATACTTGAAGGGTCCACTGAAGATCAAGTCGACAATGAAACGAAAGACATACGTGAAGAATTGGAGACATCCCGACAAGGAGCATTGAAGAAGGAAACCGTACATGCTAAGCCACTCCTAAAAGCTTCATTCCCGTGGATCAATTGAAGGAATTCATCGTTGAAACTCTGAAAAAAGGTGTCCCGACAAGTTCAAGACCATCCATTGATGTATTCCAAGCCCTACACTCTTCGAATTAATGCGGTGAAGATGTCGATCGGCTACTAACCGCCCAAATTTCAACAATTTGACGTCAAAGGAAATTCCAAGCAGTACGTTGCCCACTTTGTAGATTGCAACAACGCAGGAACATATGGTGATCAACTCGTCAAACAGTTCATATGATCACTCAAAGGAAATGCATTTGACTGGTATACCGACTTGGAACCTGGCAACATCGACAGTTGGGGGCAACAGGAGTTCCTAAATCGCTTCAACAGCAAAAGGCTTACCGTTAGTATGATAGAGCTCACGAATGCATGTCAGTCACAAGGCGAACCGGTTGTCAACTTCATCAATCGTTGAAGAAGTTTAAGTCTCAACTGCAAAAATCACCTATCCGAAGCATCAACCATATAGAGATGTGCATTCAAAGCATGCATTGGGACCTCTCGTACATTCTGCAATGTATTCGGCCTCAAACATTTAAAGAAATTGGGCATTGTTATTCATACTCTGCTGCCTTCATCTTCTTCACAATGATCGGACCCCGGCAACGGTGCTCCACAACTCCAAAAAAATTAATGATCATGAGAATTTATAAAGGAAATTATGTTTGATTTGATAAGGAAATCAATGAAGATTTGATCTGGATACAAGGTTGAAAAGATTTGGTGCAGATACGTTGTAAATGGAATTGCATGAAAACAAATCTTGCTGTAAAAAATTGCCTGCCAAAAAAAATCAGCAAAAGATGATGGAAAATAAAAATAAGTCAAGGAAAATCACGGCAAAAAGGCAAAGTTAGGGAAAGTAAAAAGAATTCATAAAAAAGCATGGGCATGAAACAAATACATTTCGAGACTCGTTCACGTCATAAATATTTTGAAGCTCCGTAAACAAGTCTCGAGGGAGGGGGCATCTGTAAACACGTAGTTTTTGATCGCCAATAAAAATGCAACACGCATTTTTAAATATTAATTTATATATTTTTGAGCATTTTAATAAATTAAATGCCTAAAACAATTATTAATATTTATTGAACTATTTGGATCCAACAAGCCAAATGGACTTATGTTGGGCCAATGTGGACAAATCCAAATGAAATACCCACAAGCCCCATGACTTAATGGACGCTCGAAGCAGGCCAACCCATGGAAATTAGTCAATGCGGACAAATCCAAATGAAAGACCCACATGCAAAATAACTCAATGGACACTACATCGGGCCAAGGTGAACAAGTTCAAAAACAAGACCCACCGACCCATTGAGCCAATAGATACTTGAATTGAACAGGCCCATCAAAATCGGCCCACAATGTGATACCCATAAAAATAAGAACTTATAATTTATGATAATAATAATAATAATAATAATAATAATAATAATAATAGTATTACTACTTATATAATTAGGATAATTAGAAAGTATAACCATAATAATTATAAATAAATATGCATAGGAATTTTGAATGGGTCCTACACTCCTAAACACACGACTTATGGTGGATTCAAATTGAAATCTAATCTAACAGTTGAACTAGGAAGGATACGGGAAGATATGGCTAATTAAAAAAAATAATAATAATAATCAAATCCCATAAATCTTGCCAGTCTAAACCAGTCGATTATTATAAATTCATTAGCAGAAGGCACACCTAAAAGAACCCTAGTTTTGTCGTATCATTGCGCCGTAGAGAGTAGCCGTCCAGGGAACTTGCGTCCTCTTCTGCTCTAAGCCAGTTCTAATCTGTAAGTTGATTCACGTTTCCTATATTCGTCTGAGTTCTCTGCCTAATTGGCCTGTGCAATTGTGTCGTCCTGGGATTCCTATTCAATCTATTAAATAATGTATCAGGCGTTAGATGTATATATATATATATATATATATATATTGGTGTAGAAAGGGGCATACAGATGGATCTTGATTAAATAATTCCCTTTGCATAAATTTGTGATGAGTACTTTTGGAATTGTCCAGTGGATTAGTTCTTGAAATTCTCTTATGGAGTCAAATATTATAGGCAGTGCGTGACATCTGGAACAAAAAAATTGTTTATATATTGATATACGTATCCACGTATTCACATATAGAAACACTATATTTATATGCTCAAAGATTCAAGCTTTTAAATTAAGTAATCATCTGTATGAAATACAATGATGATAGTAATACAAGCCATATCTCTATCTGGCGAATGTGTAACCTGCCTCTGTGTCGATCTAATTATTTCACTGAGTTGTTAGCAAAATATGTTTATGTGGGTAGATTGGTATTGACGAGTAGATGCTATATGCGGATTATGTGGATTATGCGGATTATGCGGTTGAGGGGGCAGGACCGTGACGGGTCTCCAGCGACGAAACTCGCCCCCTCTGTCACAAATTAAAGTAAATTCAGGTTGACGAACCTTTGACTATGCGGTATTGTGGGTCTAAACCCCTAACCTCGCCTGCGGGCCTAGGTTAGGGCACCGGTGCTGTAGGTTTAGACAAATTTTGCGGATTATGCGGTAAAAAGTGTCCTCGTCAATATTAATTCACCATCACTATTATTTTTGCGGTTGTGTCATTCTTTGGTGTTGCCCTTATGGAACTGTGGGTTAACTTACCAGTTTATACTTAGTTGTGTGTGTGTTTTTCTTTTCTCTTTTTCAGGATTCGCAAGTGAGTAGGCATGGCACGTGCACGCATTGGGATGGGATTTTCAAGTTTTATTTTTAGCTAATAAAAATTATCTTTAAATTCATAATGTCTTCTGCATAATATTTTTGAAACATTTGTGGATGATGCATGATTTGAGAATAAAGGTTATGTTTTCTTAGTAGAGCCTTAGCATCTCTTGGTCATGTGTGTGTTATGGTATTTTATCCAAGAGATGTGGCGGTAACATCCCCTTTATTTTGATGTTTTGAAAATGGGGGTGTTACAAAGTGGTATCAGAGCGGTTCGATTCTTTCGGACCAATATTTTAGAGTATATAAAAGTTTTTAGCTTCATTTATTAAAGATCAGGTATTAAATTTTTAAGTTTATAAAAATATTATAATTTTTAAACTCATCATTCTATTATTATTATTTTTCTAAAAATCCACGTAAGTTCTCTTTTGCATAAAATATTTTAAAATCATGCTACAAATTATTCTTCAAACTTGTGGGATGGGGTCATATGCATACTTGCATCATTTAGTTATATATGTAAATTCATAAATTAGATTTTAAATACTTGCATTCAATAAATATTATTGTATGATTCTGCATTTATCTTTTCTGCTTACTCCCTACTTCTCCATCACTTGAGTTCTTATTCTTGACTTAGTTGCACACTTAATGTCTAAATGCTTAACTTATTCCTAACGGAAGACCTAATTTCTCCAATTCAAGTAAGACATCCTTTTTCAACATTGATCCTATTTACTTAAAGCTATGAAATCCTAAGGTAATCACATCTCTCCTAAAATCACTAAGAGCAGTTATGGGGACATAACTGCAGTCCTAATGGGGGACGATGTAACGGTCAAACAATCATCCACTTGAGGATATGTCGAGCTACCACACAATAACACAGGTTGGCTATCACGCATGCTTAAAGCCACATTTTCTAGAACCCTTGTGTGAATTACACTATCCTCGGACATTAAGCGACTTCGAGGACGAAGTCGATTTTTAAGGAGGATAGATTGTGATACCCATAAAAATAAGAACTTATAATTTATGATAACAATAATAATAATAATAATAATAATAATAATAATAATAATAATAATAATATTACTACTACTTATATAATTAGGATAATTAGAAAGTATAACCATAATAATTATAAATAAATATGCATAGGAATTTTGAATGGGTCCTACTCTCCTAAACACACGACTTATGGTGGATTCAAATTGAAATCTAATCTAACAGTTGAACTAGGAAGGATACGGGAAGATATGGCTAATTAAAAAAAATAATAATAATAATCAAATCCCATAAATCTTGCCAGTCTAAACCAGTCGATTATTATAAATTCATTAGCAGAAGGCACACCTAAAAGAACCCTAGTTTTGTCGTATCATTGCGCCGTAGAGAGTAGCCGTCCAGGGAACTTGCGTCCTCTTCTGCTCTAAGCCAGTTCTAATCTGTAAGTTGATTCACGTTTCCTATATTCGTCTGAGTTCTCTGCCTAATTGGCCTGTGCATTTGTGTCGTCCTGGGATTCCTATTCAATCTATTAAATAATGTATCAGGCGTTAGATGTATATATATATATATATATATATTGGTGTAGAAAGGGGCATACAGATGGATCTTGATTAAATAATTCCCTTTGCATAAATTTGTGATGAGTACTTTTGGAATTGTCCAGTGGATTAGTTCTTGAAATTCTCTTATGGAGTCAAATAATATAGGCAGTGCGTGACATCTGGAACAAAAAAAATGTTTATATATTGATATATGTATCCACGTATTCACATATAGAAACACTATATTTATATGCTCAAAGATTCAAGCTTTTAAATTAAGTAATCATCTGTATGAAATACAATGATGATAGTAATACAAGCCATATCTCTATCTGGCGAATGTGTAACCTGCCTCTGTGTCGATCTAATTATTTCACTGAGTTGTTAGCAAAATATGTTTATGTGGGTAGATTGGTATTGACGAGTGGATGCTATATGCGGATTATGTGGATTATGCGGATTATGCGGTTGAGGGGCAGGACCGTGACGGGTCTCCAGCGACGAAACTCGCCCCCTCTGTCACAAATTAAAGTAAATTCAGGTTGACGAACCTTTGACTATGCGGTATTGTGGGTCTAAACCCCTAACCTCGCCTGCGGGCCTAGGTTAGGGCACCGGTGCTGTAGGTTTAGACAAATTTTGCGGATTATGCGGTAAAAAGTGTCCTCGTCAATATTAATTCACCATCACTACTATTTTTGCGGTTGTGTCATTCTTTGGTGTTGCCCTTATGGAACTGTGGGTTAACTTACCAGTTTATACTGAGTTGTGTGTGTGTTTTTCTTTTCTCTTTTTCAGGATTCGCAAGTGAGTAGGCATGGCACGTGCACGCATTGGGATGGGATTTTCAAGTTTTATTTTTAGCTAATAAAAATTATCTTTAAATTCATAATGTCTTCTGCATAATATTTTTGAAACATTTGTGGATGATGCATGATTTGAGAATAAATGTTATGTTTTCTTAGTAGAGCCTTAGCATCTCTTGGTCATGTGTGTGTTATGGTATTTTATCCAAGAGATGTGGCGGTAACATCCCCTTTATTTTGATGTTTTGAAAATGGGGGTGTTGCAAAGTTGTCACAAATGGGGGTCTTCCGTTAGGAAAAGGATGCCCATTTTTCCTCTTTAAATAGAGGCACGTTGTCACAAATTGGGATTACGAGACCCGGAGACAAAATCCTACAGCAACAAAATGCTACAGAAATCTCAAGAAGCCATAGAAGAAGTATCAAATACACTTCCAAGTATTCAATATCGGAGGAATCAAATGAAGAATAGAAGTTGAACCCACACAATCGTTTGATGTTCTTAAATTCGTTTATATTTCTGTAAAGTGTATTGACTGTAATTGTGAATTAATGAAATTATATGCTTTTACTTGTCTATCAAATTTTCTATTCTACAATAAATATATTAAATATTTGGACATGGGGATCTGGGTCTATTCTGAGCTGGGATTATTAGTATGATTCGAGTGAGAGCACAACGAGAATCAAGAGTGCAATTATAATCAATTGTATAGTAGTACAAGATTGCAAGTATATATTTAAGGTGGTTTCAAATATTAATATACTACATGAATTTCAGGATTTGATGATAACTAAAAGTGTTACTTCCGTCACAGTAGAAATGTCATGTTTGAGTTTTTGATACTGTTTATTATTCAATTTTGACTCAATATTATTATAAGTATATATTTGAAGATAAATAATCGAGTTTGATCTTGTAAGATTCGTCTAATCATATAGTTTTTTAGAATATATATTTTCTGTAATTTTTATTGTTATATATTTTGAGATATGAACGATTAAAAAAGTCCAGTAAATTGTGTGCAAAACTCAAATAAGACATGGATTGAGGGAGTATTTAATTAGCACAACTTGTAATATGTATTTTAACATTTGTTAACATAAGGCATTCAAAACATTTGGCTAACAAATGGACAAAAAAGATGTAATTGAAAAGAATTATAAGGTACAATGCATGCATGTGTACATAACATTATTAAATAAACAGACACACAAAAGTGTAAATACAATTGTGTTTCTATTTTCTGCTAATCTTTGAAGAAAGATGACAATATGTTAGAGTTTATAGTTTTGTCCAATAGCAATGATTAAGGAATAAGATTGGAAGTATGCAAGTGTGTGTTTATGTAGAGTATGGCCCCCCATATTTGCATATGCCCAAAGAGATATATTTATTAATTATTATATTAGTGTATTATTTATTATATCCCACCAGAATACAAAACGATACCTACTTTTCCTTCTTTTGGCCCCAGCCCCAATATATTTTAGAATTCTTGCCACATACAATTTGTTTTAAAAAAATCCATCTTGGATTCAACAACATTGGATACATCTCCAATATAATTAACTTTGAGGTCTAAATAATCAAATAGATATAAATTATGGTGTGAGTCTACAAATAAATGAAAAATTGTTTTAAAGAGGTAAGTGCTTTCTTTAGATAATCCCCAAATATAGTGTTTTGACCAAATTTATAAGATAGAAAAATAAACTACTTCTGAATATTATGACTTATGAGGGGAATAAATAATCAAATAATTGTGTAGATTTTACTATTAATCAGTTTGGTATATTAAATATTTGTTTAAACCAAATGGTCCTATAACTTAAATATTTTAGCCGAAATAGTTCTAAATGCATTTAATTTCTAACCTCCTAAACTATTAAATTGTCCATTTTTATCCCAAAAGTTTTAGTTTTTGTAGTTTAGTCATCATTTTTAGAAATAGAAATGTGTAACGGGGACTAAATTGTAAAAAATTTAAATTTCTTGGGGGTAAAAGTGAGCAATTTAATAGTTTAGGTTAAATAAGAAATTAAATACATTTAAGACTACTTCGGCTAAAATATGAAAGTTATAGGATTAGTTAAGTTAATCAAATACTTTATGGACCAAATTTGACTAATAGTGAAACTTACAGTACTATTTGGATGTTTATTCCCTCGTAAGGACAATTAAAAAAAAGTTGGTTTCCCTCAAATTATAGATTTTAAATGAATAAAATAATTAATATCCATAAGTTCCTATTTTTCAAATAATTACCCTTGTATATCTATCTATATAATAAATTCTGAATACTTTTTGGCTTGTGCAGACTGTATTGTCCTTATTCAGTTTAACTAAATCTTTTTAATCTTTAGGGCTTTATCAGTAATTATACCACAATTTTTAATCAATGGCTACAATTAATCCACGTCAGCACTCATTAATCATACGTGATACACGTCACCGTTGATTAATTATACTTGCCATATCATCAACTTTTAATACTATATTTTTAAATCATAAATCTATAATATATTATAAACAAATCTTTAAAAATTCTTTCTATATATTTTTAAAAGATATAAATTTTAACAAATTACAATATATTTGATTGTTAATAAATATTTAATTAAACCTGCATATTATAAACTTTTTAATTGACTATATATATATATATTCAATATTATATTAGTTGTATTAAAATTTGAACCTAAAGTATTTTTTTGCTATGCACAACCTATAGGCTAGAGAAAGACTAAAGTATTAATAAGTATTCATCTAAATCAATATAATAAATTAGAATTTTATTTAATTCTATCCATAATTTTAATCCTAATTTTTGGTATTAGGTTTAATTTTGAATTTAATTCTTATCGTAATAAAATAAATCTTGGAGAAACCGGGTATCCCCAAGCCACACGGCAATTAAGGGCACATCTCCTAAAGCAGTTTTTTGTATACACAGGGCTTAAACCCGAGATCTTGCTTAAGCAATTAGAGCCTCAATCCACTGAAGCCAACTACTGTTGGTCATAAGAAAATAATTTTAATAAACCACATAATATAAAGAAAAAATAATTATTCAAAAAGTATTTTGAACATATATATTTAATAATTGAATCTAAATTTTTAATCAATTATAGTAAAATTTAACCAAAAAATTATTTAAAGTTTTCATTTCACTTATTACTCAGTATATATAGATATTATTATTTAAAAAAATAGCATAATGTAATTACAAAATATAGCGTTATATTATATTCAAACAAAAAATATATAATAATATAATTCTATTGATCTTAAAGTATTAACTAATTCATATCCATAACATAACATAATAAAAAGAAAAGAATAATATTATATATTCAAACAAAAAGAAATTAGTTTTTTTACTAAACAGTCTATACAAGCAAGGAAATGATCGTGAAAACCCATATCACACAAATTACAAAGGGATAAAGGGGAGTGAAATCTTGACAGTTGCCTTCTTTGCATGTAAATATATCACATAGGTTTTCTGTTTTACTTAATTTTTTAGATTTTGAAATAGATAAAACAAAGCATTGAATTAAATAGAAACAACAATTTGTCTCTATCAGTACAATAGAAATTCTGACACAGAAGTATATGATTTGCTTTTTTTAAAATTAAAAATAAAGAGGAAAAATGGCAGATAATTCAATCGATCAATCCTAGAAGGAAAGAAATAAATGAGAATTTAAGGCGTTTACTGCATTTATATATGCAGAATAAATCTAAATTTTAATGGTGGAAGTTGTTTTATGGTGGATTAGAGAAGCAAATGGCAGATCATAGATCATAGATGTGTAAAGAGAAGAGGGGGAAGCAAGATTACCGTATTACTCCTAATTGCTTTTTCATGATGTATTTGTTTCTAATTTTTTGTTGTTCATCTAATCTCAGCTCCATTGCAGCTTCATTCGAAATAAAAATCATATTCCATTGATGTTGTTTGTTCTTTTATAGTGGATCATCTTCCTATTCCACTGACCAGTGTTGCTTGATGCTCACCTACCCCATAAGGTATAGCACCCCTAAACCTCTTTTATAGTTTTACATATTTGTTTATAAAACAAATTTTAAGAGATCACTCACCTATGATCCTTATTTGCAAGATCCCATGTGAATAAGCGTGCAAATATAAATATGTTGTCTAATGAATTACGAAATATTGATATATGACTTCTATTGTGTCATTTGTTTGTACTTTTATGATCCCTAAGTAAGGGATGTCGATATCTAATTGTTTTTATCCAATTACAGTTGAAACATGAATGAGTTTAGTCTCCCTCCACATGAAATTGAACGCCTTATGAAACCAGAGATGTGTTTCAATAAATGGTGAGAGGAGGGTTGCCTTTGACATTTGTGGCACACTATATTAATTCATGTACATGCTGCTAGAGAACCATTAAAATAAGTATTTGTATATTTCTCAATAATGCTGGAGAAAAGTATTTCCCCAAATGTGATCACATATAATGCTATATTGAATGGCCTTTGCAAATGAAAGGAATATCTCCTAATAGTACACATACACCATTTTAATGAATGTGTACTGTCACCAGGAGGTTTTCAAGTTGTATAAAGAATTGTCCAATCGAGGAATTCAACTTGATTCATTCATATATAGTATATTATTTAAACATTTGAGAAAAGACTATCCATCATTGCAGCTGAAGTGCTTGAATTTATAATTCTAGAAGATGGAAAACCCAGCTGAATTAGATAGTTGATATGCTATTAGCTTGATAAATAATAAATGTTTTAACAATAAAATTCTAAACTCCATTGTTAAATTCTAAACTCTATTCCCCTCAACTTTTTATTTGAACTCTAAACTCTAGGCCATTACTCAAAATTATCACAATTTAAAACTATCATTCATTATGAATTCTAAATTCTAAACTTCTAACTATTTATTTTATTCATTCAATTAAAAATTTATTAGTTCTATTTATAATAAAAGAGAAAGAAAAGTGCCCGTGCCGCGGGTCAAAAAAAGCTAGTAATGATTATATGCCATTAAATTTTTATATTCATCCTTGGAGGTGACGAAATTCTATTCGCCTAAAGTTGAGATGTTTGTAGCGATGAGATTTTTAGAAGACTCATTCAGAAACTCTTTAATTAATAAGCTTTTCAAGAAATTTATATAAGACTGAACTTATAAGCTATTTTCAAAAGGGTTTACTCAAATACTTCGTATGTCTTAACCCATAAATTGGGAAACAAATTTAGTAATTCAAAGTTTTCAAGAAACTAAATGAGAATACACTTTTTTTTTTGCTTAAATGTGTAGTGAGAGCCCATATATCATGCATATTAAAAATTGGGAACTAAGGCCCTGTTCTCTATAACTTATTTTCAGGACTTATTACTTATTTTTTTTCAAAATCAGATCAGACCAGATCAGATAAGAAACATTCAGATCAGACCAGATCAAATCAAATCAGATCAGACCAGACCAGAAACATTCAGACCAGACCAGACCAGACCAGATCAGATCATTATAATAAAATTATATAATTACATATAATATTTTTTTATAAAAAGCAAAAAAATATAGCAATACAAATATTATTTATATTGTAGTTATTTAAAAATATTTCTAAAAATATTCTTTTGCTCATCAAAATATTATTTAAATATACTAGTCACGTTCTTAATATATTTTATATTATTAATACTTTCAAAATATAATTTTAAATACTTTCACTAAATATGTTTAAAATATATAATAATGATAATAACAATAATAATCATAATAATAGTAATAATAATAGTTGTAAATAACTCTTAATAATTATTATTTTATTAACTATTATTATAATTATAATTAATTAACTATTAATAATTAATTATTATTGAAAATACTAATATGTAATAAATACTGTATTAGTAATTAGTAGTAATAATTAACAATAATAATAAAAACAATTAATTAATTATTATTACTATTATATAATAATAATAATAAACTAATCACTAATTTATTAATAAATTATTATATAATAATTACTAATTTATTTTTATTATTATTCAAATAAATTAATTATTAATTTTATTATTATTATTATTATTATTATTATTATTATTATTATTATTATTATTACCATAAATCTAATTAGAATCAAAATATAAATAAAATAAGATCATACCAGATCAATTTAGATCAGATCAGACCAGACCAGATGGAATCAGATCAGACCAGACCAGACAAATTTAGATCAGACCAGACCAGGTCTTATAAATTCAGATCAGACCAGAAAAATTAAGTCCTAGAGAACAGGGGCTAAGGGGAGGAATAATTGTTGGTTGAAGATTCAAACCCCTAACTATATATAGATTATGGTTGAAAGTCGATTGGGTTTCTACGTCAAATCCTCATCCTCATGAAAATCCACTTTTAATTAGTTTAGAGTTTAAGTAATTAAATTAATTTTAATACACTGTAATAAAATTTAAAAGGAACACCCCCATATCGCCATAACTTGGGGATTTGGTTTGGAAATTGAATCAACTCGCTGACTGTGTCTTTTGTGTATCCTGAGTGTGTTTATACAATCCAGACACCATTAAATGAGTGTGTTTATACAACCTAGACACCATTAAAATATCCATCACACATCTTATTAACACCCAACACACACCTCTTTATCGGGTTAGCACGCACAACACTTTCTGAATATCACTAGTATTACCCCGCCCACTGGGCGGGAATCTTGAAAATGTAAATAAAAATTAAATCTAACAAATAAAAATTTTCAACTTTATTAAGGCAATTACATTTCCCACACTCATTAAACTATTTTGAAAATTTCATATATACATTGTAACACAACTAAGCAATATACAAAATGTCACTATCAATAATTATACTTCTACGATTTTTTTTTAAATACCATTGTGAATGAATCATTTGATAAATTAAAATTTAGAAATGACTTGCAAAAAACATTATTTAGTGTATCATCTACACAAATTTCATAATGATATGATTTTGTGAGATGTATGACTATAGTTTAATCATTTTATTTTTTTATTACAATTCATCAAATTTAGTTAATCTATCTAATATAAATATTTATTTTCCATTGATGAGTATAATATCAATTCATAAAGTATTTATTAAAGTTTTTATCATATTAAATATAATTTCAATTTATAAAGGATTTGTTAGTATTTAAATTATATTTAAATAACAAATATAATATCAACCCATAAATTATACTATTCCTAAGGGTCCATCACTATTCATAAGGAATTACTATTCACAAGGCAATAGTTTTTATATTATAATAGATTCATTCAGTATCTTATCCAAATAAATAACTTGGTTCCTAAAAAATGGTATATCGATACAAAAATTAATTAAAAATCTAAGAGTTTGTACGAAAACAGTATTCTATTAAATGAAGGAATTCATGTGAATGTCAACTCAAGATTCAAACTCGAAAACCTTGTGGAGGCTCTGTTTGGTGAAAATGTTCCTTAACGAAATTTTACTGAAAATTGGCACCAAAAATAAATATTTTAGAGCATTTTTTCAATGATAACATACATGAATAAACTCGCATCCCAAATAAGGATTCTTTTTTAAGTAAAATATACCTATTCCCTCTACTTTATTATATTTTGTTTAGTCTTTAATGAAAGAAGTATGATCAAATCAAATGTTAATCACATAGATTTAAAATACTATATGTTTTATATAATTTTTACTTTATTAAACAAATGAATTCATTTTCGTATCTAGAAAATTAGAAAAATAAGCTGGACGGAGAGTATTTTTGACAAAATAAAAATCATTTTAATAAGCGTACAAGTTTACAAAACGATGAAAATGAAGGCTATCTTCATTTTTGTGGCCGAAATTGAAGTCTATTTTAAGACCAATCAAAAATTATACTTATATATGTTCACAGTTTAATTTCTTAATCATATATAGTATTTGGACTTCGGTGCAACTCTCGACGTATTTAAAAATTGTTCCCCTATTTTTGTTGCTATAAAAGGAGTATATTAAAAACTAACAATTATTTGAACATGTTTGATAATGTTTTACCCGAGGATCACAATTCTTTTTATAAGATAATAGTCTCTTTTTTAAAAAAAAAATAAAAAATATTATTACTAGTATTGATTTTCGCTTGTGTATATTAATATATGATGGTAAACATTCACCAACAGAAGGATTAGTAAAGTGCATGAATCGTTTGCTTTCTTTTTGCTTTTGTTTTTCTTTTTAGTTTGCCCTAGACCCTAGTGGCAATTTTTTTAAAAAATAAATAAATAAAGTGAACGAATCAATCACCTTTGTTCGTTTCGCATCCCAAAATTTACAAATAACAAAGATAAGGTTTAAATTTTAATTGAATTGATGATAGAAACTTAACAAACTTCAAGCTAGTGTGTCCAATGAGAAAACAAAAACATCACTGCCAAATAATAAAAGCCAATTCCAATAAATTAAATGTCCAATAATAATAAAGACAAATCACCATGTGTAGCAATGTAAGACGAGGACAAAGCCCTCCAGCTAATGTACTTTTTGCGGCATTATTTTTCAATAACATTCAAAGTTGAATGATCAAAGCGATTCGGGTGAGTTCGAGTAGAACGAATATATGGCAAGAAACTCGAGACGCGACCACGGTCGGGTTACAAAAATCAAGTTCAAGCTCCAATTATTCAATATTTTAAAAATATTGTAATGCAATGATTTCTAGCTAAAACAACCATGGGGCATGTTCTTTAGGTCGGGTCTAGTTTGGTCAGATTAAAGTCTTATTCGGTCTTATTTGTTCTGGTATGGTTTGGTTCATCTTATTCGGTCTGGTCTTATATGTTCTGGTATGGTTTGATTCAATTTAATTTTATTCTTTTGTTTTGATATAGTTATTTCGATCTGGTCTAATTGTTTATTGTATGATCTTATCTAATTTGTTCTGGTATGGTCTAGTTACTTCTGATATGGTATGGTTTAATAAAAATAAATAATAAATTCAGAAAAATTAATTTTGAAGAACAAAGTCTTAAATAAATCTATCTCCTCAGCAAAAAAAAAATAAATCTATCTCACATTATTCCAGGTTACAAAAGGGTACGATAATGGCATGAAGTAGCTTCTTCCCCGATAACAATAGGTAAGTTTTTTCTTCAATTTTGTGCATGGGACAAAACTTTGGAAAAATGTATCATATCGTCCTTTTTCTTTACCAAAAATCCAAAATAGTCCCTTATCTATTTTTCGCCCCTATTAATCCTCTATGTTTACACATAATATTCAAAATTGTACTTTTCTTACTAATCTTGTAATTTAGCTAATTATTTCTTAATTATGTCCACAAGAGAAATTTAAAATTTGACTACACATATAAAATGGAATATTAACAAAATAATAAAATTAGTTAAATTGAAAAAAATTAATAGAATAATAATCTAATAATTAAATTCAAATGAAATAAAATATGTAATACAAATTAATTAAAATAACTCTTTAAACTTAAAATTAATATATAAATATCAAAATGGAATTACGAAAATATGAATTAAATTTAAAAATAAATTAACTAGATATCTAATAAATTCAAGAGTCAAATTTTAAAATGTGCATTGACCTTATTAGATTCTCCTCCTCTTCTCGTTTTACAATATCGAACTTTTAAAATTTTTACTTATACCAAACTTAAATTATTAATAATTTAATTGTGTACTGAACTGCGTAAAAGGCACGTTCCTAACGAGTGTTTAAATTTAACTTTTGAATTTATTAGATATCAAATTATTTCATTTTTTAACTTTAAATCATATTCAATTAATCCAATATGATATTTATATAGTAATTTTCAATTTAAATAGGTATTTTAATTAATTTATATTAATATCTTATTTTATTTAATTTAATTATTGAATATTTAAGTTTTTCGATTTAATTATTTTTTAATTAATTTTATTATTTCGTTAATATTCCATGTTATTTGCGTAGCTAAATTTTAGACATCTCATATGAATATAATTAAGAAAATAATTAGCTAAATTACAAGATTAGTAAGAAAAATGATTATTTTGGATATTATGTGTAAACTTAGAGGACCAAATAGGGGCAAAAATTAGATAAAGGACTATTTTGGATTTTTGAAAGAAAAAAAAGGACCATATCATATATTTTTCCAAATTGTGGTGGTGTTTGATAGAATAATAGATAGAAAACCCTCTTTTATCACTTATTTTACCTCTTATTCATGATAACAGGTAGCCCAATAAGATGCTTTTATTTCGATAATGATGTTTTAAATATGTTTACATAAGAATAAATGATAAGAGTCTATCATGACTTATTTGCAAGAAATAGTGTTATTATAAAACATTTTATTCAATAAGTAATAAATAAAAACTCGAATTATGCTAAAGAACAGACCAAAAAAAAACCTAGGATGAGTTCCGAAACCTCTCTCCGCCCTCACTACCGCAACCGCCTGACACCGACCCCCAAACCGCCCGATCCGACTCCGCCGAAGCCTTCCTTCCGTGACATCGTGCTTCCCCGTCCCCCGTCCTCCACTCCTGATGAGAATATGGAAACAGAGCAAACACCTCTTTGCGATTTGGTCTCTTACTATTTTGTAGATGGAAATCCGCTATTGCCTAGCATTGATTTCATTGATGCGGCGTTAACTAGACTTAGCGCCCCGTTTACGGGTGCCCTGGTGGTGCAGGTTTTTGGCAAGCATCTTAGTTTGGCTGCCATGCAGTTGTGCCTGAAGAGATTATGGAAACCTAAAGGAAACTATAGGGTTGTTGACAGTGACAAGGGGTATTTTCTTGTGAATTAGATTCGGCTGAAGATCGACGACATGCACTGTTTGATGGACCATGGTCGCTATTCGGCCATAACTTGGCGGTAGCCCCATGGTCAAAGGACACACATGCAAATGCTGGAATCATCACGCGCAAGTCTGCTTGGGTCCGGTTTCCGGGACTGGATCCGGTTTACTATGAGGAGGAAGCAATGACACTTATCGCAAAATTGGTAGGGAGCCCAATGCGCGTGGATGTCAATACAAAAGATCTGAATCGAGCACAATTTGCACGAGTTTGCGTTGAGATTGATCTGGTAAAGCCGGTGATTGGGAAGGTCCGTGTGTCAGGATGTTGGCAGCCTGTGGCCTATGAAGGTCTGGGGGCCTATGGGTGCTCCAACGCATGTGGTTACCAGTAGGCTTTGTTGTCGTGTCCATTCACCCCAGAATAATTACCTTCAGCGCTTCGCAAGGCTCTGTCTCTTGGATGATTTCGGCTATTTATGCCAACCCTAGTGCTCATAGGCGACTGGAAGACTAGTCTCACATGCGGCAAATCGGTAGTATGGTACATGGTCCTTGGTTGGCTCTTGGGGACTGGAATGATGTGATGGGTCTGGAAGAGTACATGGACTGTCTTATGATGCTCGCAGGTGTCAGATATTCCGCGATATGCTCGAAGACTGTGGTCTCCATACGCTTCACATGATTGGAGATGCCTTCACATGGCAACACAACAACTCGGGTGGGCCTCTCGCGTGCAAGAGACTCGATCGGGCAGTGGCCAATGTTGCCTGGTTGGACTTGTTCCCAACTGGATTTGTTGAAGTGCTCCACAGGCGGACGTCGGATCATAGTAGTCTGCTTTTGAGGTGTTTCCGGAGGATTGGAGACCAAGGGCGGAGACCTTTTCGTTGGGAACAAGCTTGCACTTCTCACCCGGGGTATGTGCATATAGTGGACGCGGCCTGAATTATGGTGGCCATAGTATTCTGGAGAAGTGCAATCAAGTGAAGGAGTCATCCATTCACTTCAATGCCTACACCTTCGGGCATATTAGAAAACGCAAGAATCGGTTGATGCGGTGACTTGCGGGGATTAGAAGGGTCCTGGCTCGGCTTGATTCGGCCTTCCTTGTGTTGCTGGAGGGTAAGCTTGCCAAGGATTTGGACTTAGTTCTCAAGCAAGAGGAAATGCTATGGGAGCAAAAATCTAGGGATCAATGGATCCGACATGGTGATAGTAACACCCGTTACTTCCATAGTCAAACGCTCATTCGCCGGAGGAAAAGTGCTAATACTGGGTTGGATATTGATGGTCAATGGACTATGGATGATTCGATCCGTCGAAACCATGCAACGTCGCATTACATTTCTATTTTCGCGGCTTCCCCATGGCCACTGTAACACCCGAGAAAAACAAATTCAAATTGTTTTGAACTACTTCATGACTTGATCCCTTCATAGGGTACGTAGGCAGCTTGGAAATCTAAATTCTAAGTTCAGTCACAAAATAAATCACAAAAACGTTAAGAGGAATTGGAACTAATTTAACTAGATTAATTATGGCACAGAAATGTTACGAGCGCTAAACCCGAGCTCGTAACAAATTTAAGATAAAGATTTTGAACCAGAAATGACCCGAGGAGTCGAGCCAAACACGTAGAGGATAGGAAACCGATAGAGAAAAGAAGAAAAGACCCGACGGACCACACAAACCGCCAAACCGGCCGGTCCAGCCATCACGCGGCCACCGCACGGCATGAGGAGACGCGTCCCAGGACTGGTCAAGCGTGCTCCGCGCGGACATCCCTATACGTGCGCGTCACCACCGCGCCAGAGGAGCAGGAGGTGTAAACTTTCCTTCCATGGCGATTTTCTTGCCAAAAATTCGATCCCTATCAATGGCAACCGGATCACAGCCTTAGGAAAGGCTAAAGGGGGGTATTGGGGCGTCCTCATCCCCATTCTCACAGAAAACACAAGTCTTTCCCCTTCAATCTTCCTCTCCAAGCCGAAACCCTTTCGAGCCCACTTTCCGGCGAGTATTCCGGCGACAACGGGATGACCAGGACAAAGCCTCTGCCTTCTAGACCCTTGCTAAGTTATGGTATAGTGTTTAGTTCGTCCATAAACCTTAAAAACTCGAAATCTAACATCCTTTCCTTTGCTACGATTTCACGTCGGGGGACGAACAAAAAGCGATCGGAGAAGTTGGCCGTTCGTCGCAACCCTAGGACGACCGGAAAGCCCTCACTTTGACCCTATTCTCTAACTAGGTAAGTTAAGACCTTACTCTTCAATTTTTGTGGTTTATTGTCGTTTAAAACTTAAGATCTAGACACGTAACTAAAATCGGTTTTCAAAAACCCTATTTTCGACCAATCTTAATAACTCGACCAAAACTCTATCTTCGGGAATTCAAACCAAAAACTTTTCAACATAGATTTTGTTCATATCTACCTTGTGTCCAAATTTCAGCCATTGACATAAAGATTTGATATCCCAAATCGTACCGTAAAGTTTATGTAATAAAACCGAACGTTTGAAATCTGGACAGATTCATTGACTCGACTTGATGCATATTTTTCACCCATTTCTAGATAGATCCAACTTTGCATTTCTAAACAAAAGTTGTAGATAATTATGTCTAGATTATGCATATAAAAGTTCATGAATTTTGGAGTTCATTTGTTATGTCAAAACGGACGATTTCAGAACCTGTTCTAAACCAATTTTTGAATCCACGCGTAAGCAGCGTTTTGGTGTCGACTTTTGAACATCTAAAACTCATTATTTCCAAAATCTTAAAACATGAAAGTTGTTTATTAAGGAGTTATGTACATCCTGTAAAAATTTCGGACCAATTGGATTTGAAATGAATTTTTAATCGGCGTTGCACGAAACTGTGACGGAATCAGTCCTTTGGGCAGAATTCTTCTTTTGTAAAGATCTCGGAATTTGACTCACTTCGAAACCTTATTTCCAAAAACTTAAAACATGAAAGTTGTTCGTATGTGTGTTCTTGAGCTACTGTGTAAATTTCAGAATTTTTGGTTAAAAGATGAATTTTTAATTAAGAAAGGCGTAAACTGTGACGAATCGGATTTTTCGAACTTGAGAAAACTCGAACTACGAAATGCAATATCGAATATTTTGTAAACATTGAAATATGAACTTTCGAAAAATCTCGTTCACTAGGCTGAGCCGATCTTCATGCTATCATTATTTTGAGACTGCCTCGTTAGTGGTCTCCCTACTATCTGAGATTGCCTCGTTAGTGATCTCGCGCGCTGTGTTATTTGGACGGCCTCGTTAGTGGTCCTACTATCTTTGAGTCTGCCTCGTTAGTGGTCCTACGATTTGAGATTGCCTCGTTAGTGATCTCCCCGGTATGGTGTCCTCTTCTTAGTTTGCGGGATAAAATATAAAAGACTTGTGTGCGTATTTAATTATGCTTAAATTTATTTATCATGTTTTAAATTATGCTTCTAAATTACGTTATTAAATTATGCTTTTAAATTACGCTTTTAAATTAAGTCCTTAAATTATGTATTCTCATCTTGAATAAATTAATCGTATTCTTCCGCTGCGAGTAAGCTATGAATTTTAAATTAATTTCGTAATGCATGAGAAGTGTAATTTTAATTAAACACATGTAACCCCTTAAATTGATTAGTTAGGGATTAACTTACTCGGTATATTTTTATACTGATAAACCCGTTGTCATTTTTCTTTTACAGAATATGTCGAGTGACACATGCACATGCACATGGGGGAAAACTTTTATGAACATTTTTATTCACTGCATTATACTACTGTTTTACCGGGCCTGTTGAACCCGAGGTTTGGCCATGTTGGCCGTGATTACTTCTCCGCTGCATTTACTCTATCTCGTGCATGGATGATTATTACTTCCGTATTTTGAATTAAGTAATATTAATTTCCGGACTCAATATTGAAATGTTTTTAAATCTTTTACGTACCCATAAACCTTGCATTTCCCTAGTGAGCTCGGGGAGCCGTGTCTTGCTAGGGAGATGTGGCGGTGACATCCCGGCCTGGGTTATCAAATCCGGGCTGTTACAAGTTGGTATCTGAGCCCAGAAAATTTTAAAGCTACTATTAATATTTTTAAACCATTATTTTAAAACCTAGTATTATTTTTTAAAATTATTATTTTTAACTACTTGTATTATTTTTCGTTAGCCAAAGTTATTAATTTCGGCCCAATATAGAGGCCCAACCTTTTAATTACTTAAATCCATGATCAAATTAAATTAAAAATACATTAAATAAATTTCAATCTGATGATTAAACTGACCAACGCATACCTCGAGTCCCAACAGCACATCAATCACTTCAAGGCTCGAGTAGGGCAACTAGAGGGTAACGTGGCCCATTTGGGACATCTTAGGGAAGCTGACCATCATGAAATAACCCAACTCAAGGCCCAAGTCGCCGAACTCCAAACCCAAGTGGTTGCACTTCAAAACAAGGATAACGAACTGATGATGCAAGTAGGGCACTTAGGAGCGGAACTGCTGAGCCTAGAGGCTGACGTATTTCCTCCGAGCCCCGAGCCTGTTGGGACACCCACCCCGATTGACGTATCCAACGAGGAGGTCGATCCCATCGGAGAGGCACCTACCTATTCACTCTAGACTTAGAGATTCATATCGATGCACTATTATTATTAGATTTCTGTTTCGAATGCTTGTAACCCAAATAATGGTTTCCCTTGAGTAATAAATATACAAGCATTTATTTTACACAAGTATATTTAAATTATTCCTCACATTTATTTAAATTATTTCCCTTCAATTACCTTGTTAAAACTCAATCAAATAAAAGAACAAGGTAATAATAAATAAACAACACAATTATATATATCATTATTATATAAGGTAAATAAACAAATAAGGGTACATCCAACCCCAAACCCTGAAAACCCTAGACCCTAGATTTTCGAAAAAAAAACAGGTTACTGCTCACACCAATAAAAGGGGGGGGGGGCGAAAACAAACGAAACAAAAACAAAACGACAAGTCGTGAACAACCCCCAACGACAACAAACAGCACACTAAGTTCCAACAACCTCTACTAACAGGTCCCAATGGATTCATACCTGTTAATAACCTTCTTTGTTTAATAAAAAAAAATCCTTACGACCATTTATTTTGTAAATATATATCTATTTAATTTTATCCTGTATACCTTATCACATTATTTTACCTAATTACCTTGAAGCGGCTCAGTCCCACAACGATGCAAGTATTGTTGGGCAACCCACACACATATAAATGCGATAAGGAGGTAACAATGAATCCAGAATATCGCAAACCATAAACTAAGGCAGAACAATTGAACCGTGCTTCTAAACAGCGACAAACAAATAACGCAAGTCAAACAAGTAACTAGGCAATAACACAACGGAAACATAAACCATGAATCCCAGTCAGCAGAAACATCCTCATAAGGAGACAACTAAACAAAATACGTCTTCTACGAAACCTAAATGAAAATGCAGATACGAAAGATCACTGATCGGGAGGCGGGAACTGCCGACGCATGTACTCATCCATCTGTCGCACATAGGCGTACATGTCGGACATAGTGGCCTGCTGCTGAGCCAGCCTCGTAGCAAACGAGTCCATACGGGCCTGGTAGAAGTCCAACCTAGCGTCTAAGGCGTCATAACGAGCCTGCCCCGCTGCAAACCCGACATCCATACCGACCCGCATCTCCTGCATCATCTGCAGCATCTGAGTCATCTCCTGGCCCTGAGGCGCCACGGCAGGAGGTGAAACTACTGTAGGAGGGGGTGGCTGCTCCGGAGGTACAACTAGAATCAAGCCGCCATCATCAGGCTGCGGGCGAAGTACAGCCCGAGGAACTCCACGACGTAAGGCGTTACGCCGAGCAGCGTAAGTCGAGATATGGTAACAACCACCCGCTGCTAACTCGTAAGGATCTGTCTCCGGTGTCGTGCGAATCCCATGCGCCGCGAACAAGCCACAAATGAGGTGAATATGGGTAATCACCCTACTCCCTCGTCCTCTCCGCATACCCCTCAAATTGTCCTCAATACAAGCTCCCACATTCACCCTACCGCCTCGCGCGATAAAGCAAATGGTCTCATAGACATGATCCAAGACGATATGGCTCCGGGTAATCGGCCGGACGCGCCCTAACCATATCTGGGTGAGCTCTCGCCAAGGGGTGTCCATCGTCGTCAACTGCAGCTCATGATCGCGCTCGATCTAAGGAGCCAACACGGTGCATAAGACATCCCACGCAGGAGCAATAACATAGCCCTCAGGCTGTGGACGGAATGTGCCATCGTCAGGCAGACCGAAATAGACATTGATTGCCCGAGCGCTGAAATCGAGATAGCGACCACGGACCCATACTCGAGATAAGTCGTCACCCTCCCCAAGACCGCCAATGTTGGCGATAACCTCCATAGCCAGATAACCGGAGGCAACACCTTCGAGATGACGTGCGAGTCCAGTCCACTGCAAGTGCTCCAAGACCGCACTGACCCTATCATCGCCCAAATGATCAGGATATATGCCTCTCTCGGGGACATAAGCCCTGTTTCGATGAAGCTTGTCGAAATAAAAGTCCTGGGCGGCCCTCGTCCTAAAATGAAACCTATCATGCCGGTGAGGACGCACCTCGTCAGGGAGACCCCTGAGTGTCGGGCCCCGCTGCTCCTCGTCCTCCTCGGACTCACTCTCATCAAAATCTGGCATCACCGGAGCGACAGTGCTAAGGCCAGCTGCATCGCGCCGAATAGCTCGTCTCTTGGCCCCCGGAAGGTAATCTAAACAAAGGATATGCCTAAACAAATTCCAAAACCTTGGTGGCATTTCGTCGAACATGTTATGTGCGCAATAAACCAAATTCTAAGTTACTAACAAACACATGAAAGTTGCCCACAAAGCGAAACAATTGCTCAAAATAACAACTCATCATTACCTTACGGCACCTAACAACAAAAATGAACTAAGGATCGCACCCCCAATACCAACCAAAAATCAAAAATTTCATATTCTTCCTAAGAATTCAAATCCAACAAAAAAAAAATTGCCAAAAACATAAACACATTGTAGCATAAATACAAGCAGGGCAACAAGAGTAACATCAATTATCATATGATTTCTAATTGCACAAATCAAGCCTAAAACTAACAAATCCCCAAATTTTTTCCAAAACCCTAAAATCTATGATATGCCACAAAATCGAACAAATCATGGCATACAAACTGAAATTAGTAAGTGGGTTTAGTAGATTCATACCTTGGTAAGTGAAATTGAAGCAGAAATCAAGCGAACGGGGAGGTAAGTCGCCGAATTGAGAGAGAGTTGGGGGTGTTGTCTCGGAAGGATTGGGGAGAATGGCGCTGACGCGCTGCACGCGAGTCTTTTTTCGGACTGCCGCAGCCGCGCGGCCGCCGCGCGGGGAATGCCTCTCACCGCGCGGCCACCGCACGAGGTCCGAATTTTGTTTTTTTTCTTCTTTTCTTCTTTAGTTTATTCTATTCTTCTTATTTAATTGGTTAATACATTCCCATGACTTACCCCTTATACCCTATCGGGCATATGTCGACAATGTGAAAAGCCGGCACGGAGTGCCACACGACATCATCTCGGATAGGGACAATAGATTCGTTTCACAATTGAAAAAGTACGTACACGATCCAACCCATGTACTCCAAACAGAAGAAATTGGATTGGGGAATGACTTGAGCTACGAGGAAGTCCCGGTGCGAATACTTGACATTAAGGAAAGAGTAACGAGAAATAAAACCGTGAGGATGATCAAGGTCCTTTGGTCTAACCACGAAATGGAGACGGCAACATGGGAATTGGAAGCCGATATGAAACAACATTACCCGACCCTCTTCCAAGATGACCCGACCACAGTTATGGGGACATAACTATATTCTTAAGGGGGGGAGGATGTAACACCCGAGAAAAACAAATTCAAATTGTTTTGAACTACGTCATGACTTGATCCCTTCACAGGGTACGTCGGCAGCTTGGAAATCTAAATTCTAAGTTCAGTCACAAAATAAATCACAAAATAAATCACAAGATAAATCACAAAAACGTTAAGAGGAATTTGAATTAATTTAACTAGATTAATTATGGCACTTAAATGTTACGAGCGTTAAACCCGAGCTCGTAACGAATTTAAGATAATGATTTCGAACCGAAAACAACCCGAGGAGTCGAGCCAAACACGTAGAGGATAGGAAACCGATAGACAAAAGAAGAAAAGACCCGACGGACCACACGAACCGCCGAACCGGCAGGTCCGGCCGTCACGCGGCCTCTGCGCCCCGCCGTGCGGCATGAGGAGACGTGTCCCAGGACTGGTCGCGCAAGCTCCACGCGGACATCCCTATACGTGCGCGTCACCACTGCGCCAGAGGAGCAGGAGGTGTAAACTTTCCTTCCATGGCGATTTTCTTGCCAAAAATCCAATCCCTATCAATGGCAACCGGATCACAGCCTTAAGAAAGGCTAAAGGGGGGTATTGGGGCGTCCTCATCCCCATTCTCACAGAAAACACAAGTCTTTCCTCTTCAATCTTCCTCTCCAAGCCGAAACCCTTTCGAGCCCACTTTCCGGCGAGTATTCTGGCGACGACGGGACGACCGGGACGAAGCCTCTGCTTTCTAGACCCTTGGTAAGTTATGGTATAGTGTTTAGTTCGTCCATAAACCTTAAAAACTCGAAATCTAACATCCTTTCCTTTGCTACGATTTCACGTCGGGGGACGAACAAAAAGCAATCGGAGAAGTTGGCCGTTCGTCGCGACCCTAGGACGACCGGAAAGCCCTCACTTTGACCCTATTCTCTAACTAGGTAAGTTAAGACCTTACTCTTCAAGTTTTGTGGTTTTTTGTCGTTTAAAACTTAAGATGTAGACACGTAACTAAAATCGGTTTTCAAAAATCCTATTTTCGACCAATCTTAATAACTCGACCAAAACTCTATCTTCGGGAATTCAAACCAAAAACTTTTCAACATAGATTTTGTTCATAAAACTCTAATCTACCTTGTGTCCAAATTTCAGCCATTGACATAAAGATTTGATATCCCAAATCGTACCGTAAATTTTCTGTAATAAAACCAAACGTTTGAAATCAGGACAGATTCATTGACTCGACTTGATGAATATTCGGAGACAATTGTTCGTATACGTGATATATTTGTGGGGGATCGCTGGTGTTGGGAGAAACTCACCATTAGGCCCCCTGCTAACGTTATTGAGAAAATCTACAAGTATGGGCCGCTGTCTCTCCATGCCTCTGCGACTGATCGGTTATGTTGGATGGGGGAGCCGACGGGGAAATATTCGGTGGCCTTCAGGTATGCCTGGATCCTCTGTCGTCGGGGTGCCTGCATGGAACGATGGGTAGCTTGGGTGTGGAAGCTCCCTTGCCCGCCCAAAATACAAATGCTTATGTGGTTAGTTGTTAATAATGCACTGCCTACCAATGCTTTGAGATTCCGTAGAGGCATGGCTGTGACACCTTCCTGCGCTATATGTGGTGCGTTTGAAGAAGATAGCTGGCATCTTTTCTTCAAATGTGACTGGGCTGCTAATAAGTGGCAGCGATTGGGGTTTTCTTGGCAGCTGCCTTCCCAAGCCTCACCGGCCGAGATCCCCCAGGTTATGTACAGGTTGTGTAGGAAGTGGTCGGGGATTGGCCTTGCGGCGCTGTGGTCTATTTGGCAGGGACGTAATGGATTCTGTATAAGAGGGGAGACAGTCAATAGCTACGCTACTATGTGTAATGCGAGGGTTTTGGGGCAGGCTCTTGATCGGAGTTTTCAGAAACATCCTATAGAGAAGCGGACGAGACTAGTTACATGGAACCCGTCATGCCATAGGGGGATCATCCTCCATGAGGATGGCAATGCTTTTGGGAACCCGGGGCCGGCCGAATTCGGTGGAGTTATTCGTACTGGCAATGGCCAAAGTGTGGAAGGGTTTTCTGGTAACATTGGTGTTAGCTCTAACTTGAGGGCTGAGCTTGCGGGAATATGGCGCGGCATCCGGCTCTTGCATCGGAAAGGGGCAGTTGCTGCAGCTTGTTTCTTGGATTCCCAAGAAGCCGTTTGTCTTGTCACACAGGGCGTCCCCGAAGACCATCTTTTGTTCCCTTTTTTGAGTAACATTCATGAATTGCTGCTGCAAAACACGATCACAAATTGTCATAGACAATTTTTCCATCACAATAATAAATAAATAGGGCGATAAGGGATCGCCTTGCCGAAGCCCTTTCACTGGAGAAAAGGACGGTAGTAGGGAGCCATTCCATATAATAGAGTATGTTGGAGAGCGGACATAAAACATGATGATACATATGAAATCCGATGGCAGCCCCATATCATGAAGGCATTCCCCCAAGAAGTCCCATTGCACGTTATCATATGTCTTCTCAAGATCCACTTTAAGCATAATGGATTGAGACCGCTTCTGTTTATTTCTAAAGGCTTCCAAAACTTCTTGCAAAATAATAACATTCCCCGCCGTTCCCCGTCCTGGCAGAAAGGCAGATTGAAAGGGGCCAATATATTCCTGAAGGAATGGCTGAAGGCGATTCACCAGTACTTTAGTTACAATCTTGTAACTAACATTGCATAAACTGATCGGCCGAAAATGTCGGATTTTCCTAGGAACTTTGAGCTTCGGAATGAGGCATATATAGGTTCCTGCTAAAGCAGGTTCGAATGTACCATTGCTTACAGCATCTTGCACAAGCCCGACTATGGCCCTGTTTGCAAAACAGCTAAATGAAATTAGTTTATTCTTGGAAATTTGAACTGAATTAGCTTATTTAAAAAGACAAAATAACTTAAAACAGTGTTCAATCAGCTCTTTTTGAAACAGCTGCAAATAGCAGCATTTTGGATTTTAGCTTATTTTAGCCAAAAAGTTAGCCTCGAAATTGTCAAACATCTAATTTTAATTAATTATTACTCACAAAATCAGTTATCAGCTAACAGGTAATTCCCAAACTGGGTCTATATAATCTCTAACCGTCCTCCAATACATTTTATAGAATAAAGCCGGCAGCCCATCCGGACCCGGTGCCGAGAGCCCATTGATGTTCTTGACAGCCTCTTCCACTTTTTTCTTCTCAACGTGTCTAGCAATCGCTGCTGTTCCCTCCATAATTGGAAGTTGAGCGAGATTGCTATTCGATGGAGGTGGCTATAACACCCCGGATTTGATAACCCAGGCCGGGATGTCACCGCCACATCTCCCTAGCAAGACACGGCTCTCCGAGCTCACTAAGGAAATGCAAGGCTTATGGGTACGTAAAAGATTTAAAAACATTTCAATATTAAGTCCGGAAATTAATAATACTTAATTCAAAATACGGAAGTAATAATCATCCATGCACGAGATAGAGTAAATGCAGCGGAAAAGTAATCACGGCCAACACGGCCAAACCTCGGGTTCAACAGGCCCGGTAAGACAGTAGTATAATGCAGTGAATAAAAATGTTCATAAAAGATTTCCCCCAAGTGCATGTGCATGCGTCACTCGACATACTCTGTAAAAGAAAAATGACAACGGGTTTATCAATATAAAAATATACCGAGTAAGTTAATCCTTAACTAATCAATTTAAGGGGTTACATGTGTTTAATTAAAATTACACTTCTCATGCATTACGAAATTAATTTAAAATTCATAGCTTACTCGCAGCGGAAGAATACGATTAATTTATTCAAGATGAGAATACATAATTTAAGGACTTAATTCAAAAGCGTAATTTAAAAGCATAATTTAAGAACGTAATATTGAAGCATAATTTAAAACATGATAAATAAATTTAAGCATAATTAAATACGCACACAAGTCTTTTATATTTTATCCCGCAAACTAAGAAGAGGACACCATACCGGGGAGATCACTAACGAGGCAATCTCAAATCGTAGGACCACTAACGAGGCAGTCTCAAAGATAGTAGGACCACTAACGAGGCAGTCCAAATAACATAGCGCGCGAGATCACTAACGAGGCAATCTCAGATAGTAGGGAGACCACTAACGAGGCAGTCTCAAAATAATGATAGCATGAAGATCGGCTCAGCCTAGTGAACGGGATTTTTTGAAAGTTCATATTTCAATGTTTACAAAATATTCGATATCGCATTTCGTAGTTCGAGTTTTCTCAAGTTCGAAAAATCCGATTCGTCACAGTTTACGCCTTTCTTAATTAAAAATTCATCTTTTAACCAAAAATTCTGAAATTTACACAGTAGCTCAAGAACACACATACAAACAACTTTCATGTTTTAAGTTTTGGGAAATAAGGTTTCGAAGTGAGTCAAATTCCGAGATCTTTACAGAAGAAGAATTCTGCCCAAAGGACTGAATTCCGTCACAGTTTTGTGCAACGCCGATTAAAAATTCATTTCAAATCCAATTGGTCCGAAATTTTTACAGGATGTACATAACACCTTAATGAAAAACTTTAATGTTTTACAATTTTATAAATAATGAGTTTTAGATGTTCAAAAGTCGAAACCAAAACGCTGCTTACGCGCGGATTGAAAAATCGGTTTAGAACAGGTTCTGAAATTGTCCCTTTTGACATATCAAATGAACTCCAAAATTCATGAAATTTTATATGCATAATCGGCATCACCATTCCGCTCCCTCAAAATGTGTTGTACTCTAACCTCCACAGCGAATCTCAATACCGACGCAATTTGACTGACTAAATTGCTAAACCACCAAGGTGGCTTTCCCGGCTCAAGCATCCAGCGAACCACATTAATTGAATCACATTCAAAAACCAACCTCGGGAGCTGAAATCCTTGATCACGAATCAGTGCCTCACACAACCTGCTTATTGTTGTTACATCAGCCTCGGTGGAGTCCGTGTTTCCAATGAAGTTCGATAAGATGAAAATGCTACCAGGAGGTAGCCACTTGATGTCCCAGAAATTACTCATGCCATTCCCTAACCGAAGCCGAAAACCATCCAAAAAGTATGGCGCCACCTTCTGTAGGGCTCTATAAGTTGTAGAGGCTGCTGTCCTATGGGGAAAATTTCCCCCTCCACATCCATACTTAGCATTGAGAAGAGTAGTCCATGCCTTGGAGGAGTTGGTCAGGACATCCATAAGCAATTTCCCTAACATGGCAATGTTCATCTCTCTACACTTTCTCAATCCAAGACCACCCATACGCCTAGGCTTCGCAATTTTATCCCAATTTACCAAGTGAATGCCGTGCCCATTGCCATCCCTTCCATAAGAAGCGCCGGATCACTTGATCCACTTTATCACAAGTGACTTGCGGCAACAACATCAACTGCATGAAATAAGTACCCACGGGCGCAAGAACCGCCCGGGCTAAGGTAAGTCGCCCCGCCTTATTCAATAACTCTCGCTTCCAAGCATTCATCTTCTTCTCCAATCTATCAATCAGGAAATCAAAGGGGTGAGATCGAGGGGCGCCCGAGAATGTTGGAAACCCTAGATAATTACCTATGTCCGAAACAACATTGATATTTAGGATGGCGGAAAGCTCCTGCCCCACCTGTTGAGAGACCTGGGGCGATACAAGAGCTGTAGACCTTCGTGGATTAATCTTCAAACCCGATTGCCCAGCAAAGTCATTAAGGACCTCATCCATACATCTCACACTATCGAGATAACACCCAATTTCGGGGACGAAGTTGATTCTTAAGGGAGTAGACTGTAATACCCGGGATTTTTATCGGCGTCCAAAGGAATAAAATTTATTTCTTAATCCAATCAAGGTCGAAATATCTCCGAGAAGAAGAAAATAATTTATCCCAATAAATTATTGCTCGGAAATGAAACGCCGATAGATTCAAAAATTCAAAATGGAATAAAAGAGGGAAAGGAAGCCCGAAGACATTCCATGAATCGAGTCAAAAGAATTGGAACTAAATTCAAGAAAGAAAAGAATTTAATTCCAGGAACCCGTGAAGTCGGAAATAATTTAATTAGATAAATTGTTGCACGGGAGTTAAAAGACGACGAATTAGAAGACGAAGAATCCAAACGCGACAGACTCAAGATTTTGAATACGGGATTAATTCGAGACGAGATAAATTTAAGATAAGAATTTATAATCCGAGAATGACCCGAAAAATCAAGCCCGAAAATGTAGAAGGATAGAAGTCCGAAAGAGAGGAGGAAAGGACCCGACGAATCGCATGACCCGGTCCGGACCGCGGTCCGGAGCGGAGCCGCGCGGTCTCCGCGTGGTGTTTGGCTAAACACCGCGCCACGACCACGCCGAATTGGCAGGTTGCGCATTTTGCGCGATCTAGCGTGATTTCTTACCAAAAATGGTGCTACGACTTAGGAAACTTGATCACAGACAATGGGAAGGGTATTAGGGGCGAGATTTGGCTAATTTTTGGCCATAATCTCAGATCATATACCCTCCACCATCCCATGTTCTCTCCATGACTCCTCCACCTTCAAACCCCCTTCCGAAAACCCTAATTCTTGTGTTTCCGACGACGAAATCCGAACAAGAAGGACTTGAGAAGGAGAAGACAAACCCTTAGGACGTTGATAAGTAGTTTTTGAGTTTATCTACACCTTTTTGAATCCAAAAATCGAATCTAACTGAGGATTTTTACTTGCGGATTCGGTTCGTGGACGTTGGAAGAGGAAACCGACTTGAGGAGATTCGTTCGTGACATCCTGTGGATTCTGGACGACCCCGTGACCTCCTAACATCATCCCCACTGGACGACCCCGTGACCTCCTAGCATCATCCCCACTGTAAGTTAATCCTAGCATCAACCAAACATAGGGATTTAATAACTCTAAAATCTGTCAACACGAAAAACCCCCGGCGCAGCGATTTGGTGCGAATTTTTTGAACCTCTAAAACTGCTCAAACAGAAAAATGCAAAACATGAAAAACGTTCCTAAGACATAGATCTAGTTCGTGTAAAATTTTCATAATTTTTTGTTGTGTTTTGGTATCCAAAAACGGCCTCCAACGAACCTGCCCTAAAAGTCGAATTTGAAACTGTGACAGATTAGAAATCGGACCAAAACCCCCATTTCGAGAGTTCAAACCAAAAACTCAAAACTAGACGTTTGATCCTAACACATTAATCTATGTTGTGTAAAAATTTCATCAATTTTCATCTATGTTTGCTACCCCAAATCGATCCGAACATAAACTGTGATTTAAAACCTTTTTCGAAATCTGACAGTGCAATGGTCCGAACTTGATGAGCATGGTTCTGTATTTTCTAGTCCGATTTGATCTTTACAATCTAAATGAAAGTTGTAGGAAATCATGTCTAGTATGTGCATATAAAATTTCAAAATTTTTGGAGTCCATTTGATATGTTAAAAAGTCGAATCTTTGAATTGTGTCAAATCTGAAACCTGACAGCATACTACTTATGTGAAAGACTTGATTTTTGACTCATTTCCTTAACCCGGATCGAGAAACTCAAAATACGAAACTTGTTCGTCTCTATGTTTTCGAGATACCAGTGAAATTTCAGAATTTTCGGATTTAAGATGAATTTTTAAATAATTATGGAGTAAGACAGCGACTTGTGTAAAGTTATATTTTGGAGAAACTTGTGAAATTTGCAAAATGTGTTCTTACCTTGCGGGTTTGATTTCACCAAGGGCGATTGTTTGTTTTCCTGTGGGTTCGATTCCCCAGGATGTGTGTTGATTCCTATGGGTTCGATTCCCCAGAATGTGTGTTGATTCCTATGGGTTCACTTCCCTAGGATGTGTTTGAGTTCTTGCGGGTTCGATTCCCCAAGGGCGATCGTTTGTTTTCCTGCGGGTTCGATTCCCCAGGACGTGTGTTGATTCCTACGGGTTCGATTCCCTAGGATGCGTTTAAATTCTTGCGGGCTCGATTCCCCATGAAGCAGTTATACTAGATCATATCGAACAAAAGTGAAAGAGTGAAATCCTGAAAATACCAAATCCTGAAGTCACGAGAAAATTTAAAAGACTTGAATATTTTCTTTGTTTAAATTATGCCTTTAAATTATGCCTTATATTTATTTTACCATGTAAGTTGAATTATGATCACGTGGAAATCCTTGTTTTAAATTATGCCATTTGTTTATTAGTGGATGATTAACTTAAATTGTGTATCACCTACAAGCATACTTTTATTAAATTTAATTAAAGGCTTTGAAACCCCACAATCATGTATGTGTTAACTTACTCAGCGAGTTGTGCTGACCCAAAACCCTTTCTTTCTTTTTCCTACAGAGCATGTGGATTATACTTGAGCACGTACATGCATGGGAATTTTTGGGAACACTTTATTTTTAAATTTTGCATTAGACTGTAGTATGAACGTGCCTGTTTAACCCGTGTTTTGGCCATGTCGGCCCTATATTTAAATTCCGCTGCAATACATGTATTTAAATATTATTTTCTACTGCAACTTTGATATTATTATTTTAAAGTTATATTACAATGGGCTGTTTGGATGTTTTAAATTCTGAAAAACCATAGCCTTGCATCTCTTTAGCAAGCTCGGAGAAACCGTGTTTTGCTAGGGAGGTGTGGCGGTGACATCCTGGCCTGGATTATCAAATCGGGGGTGTTACAACCTTTTAGTAATAATTTGATTTGATTGAATTATTTATTTCTCTTGTTTCTCACTAGCTTTTCTAAGGAGCCTTCCTCGGACGAAGGTGGTATTAAAGGACAACAATGCATGTGGATATACCACATACCAAACGTCCCTTTAATGCTCGTCGCCTTGTTTTGTAGGAGGTGCATATTTAGGTTAACTAACTAGTACCTACATGCAAATCGAGTCAAGCTCGGGTAAGAGTAGTCAAGCTGGAGTAGCTCGACTCCACTCGGAAATCGAAAAACACAATGGAATAGTCACGAGAAGAAATTTTACCAGGATTGGCCATTTGGCCCCTCCCCCTAATTCTTGAAAGGAATAAAGATATGATATTGGAGAAAATAGAAATAGATTCTAGGTTGGGTAAATTCAAAACTTGGTTTTAGATTGGATTACGCTCTTAAAGGGAATTGATTTTATAATTATAATGCATGTCATAGATTAAGGAGACGAAATTTTTTCCATCCAATCTTGCTGGCCACGGTTTGTAGGTTCGACCGAGGAGGATATGAGTTGGTTCTGGTCTAGGCTGTGGAAGCTTAAGTGTCCGGAGAAAGCAAAATTATTGATTTGGAAAGTTTTTCAAGGTGGAATCCCAGTGAGAGATGTGCTGGAGAGAAGAAATATCATTCCAATGGCGAATGCTATTTGTCCTTGTTGTGGGGAGGATGTTGAGACGATTGATCACTAGTTTGGTAAATGTGCAGTAACTAGTGCAGTTTGGTACGAGGGAGTTAGGTAGTTTGGTGTTGTGTGGGCTGTTCCGGGTAGGGTGAAAGAAATTTTGGACTGGTGGTTTGGTCTTCAAGTTAAAAAGGGTCGAAGGGAGGGCTGACTTTTGCTGGGAGTAGCTATAGTATGGACTGTTTGGAATTTGCGTAATGAGGTGATCTTTAAGGGTCGGGCTTTCATTGGAGAGTGGCAGTAGACATGGTGAGATGGAGGGTGGGGTTATGGTGGCAAGCGGGTGGAGGGAGTGTAAACTATAACATGATTCAGGATGATGAGTGTAACACTCCGGTTTTGATAACCCAGGCCGGGATGCTACCGCCACACCTCCCTAGCAAGACACGAATTCTCCGAGCTTGCTAAAGAGATGCAAGGCTATGGGTATTGAAAAGAGTTTTAAAAACAAGTTCGGAATTGCTTAAAAATAATAATGTAATATCATCCACACATACCAATAATAATAAGTTGCAGCGGAAATTAAAATAGGGCCGACATGGCCAAAATTCGAGTTATACAGGCCCGATATGCATGTCATATAAAAGAATAATTAAAATGTTCCAAAAAGAATCCCCCAGAATGCACATGCTTATGCATTTTCGCCATACTCTGAAAAGAAAAGAGAAAACAACAATTTTATCAGTATTATAAAATACTGAGTAAATCAACCCTAACATAGCAATAAAGGGGTTCAATTTATTAGCTAAGATGATACTTTTAGTCATGCATGTGAAACATTTTATTTACCAAACTAAAAATAATAATTTAAGTTGCATACTTTAAAAGCACATTTAAATTCATAAATAATAATTTAAGCATGGGTATAAATTTAAGACATATATTAATGCATAAATGAAGACATAAATAAATAAATAAAAATCTTAGCTTTTTAATTTCCCCCTTACACCACCATCTCAACAATATTTAAGTTAGCCGGCAATCCGGCGGCCGCAGCCAATTTCGTAAGTTTTCATTTAGCCGGTGATCCGGTGGCCGCAGTCAATTTAGTAAGTGTCATTTAGCCGGCGATCCGGCGGCCGCAGCCAATTTAGTAAATTTCGTTTAGCCAGCGATCCGGCGGCCGCAGCCAATTTAGTAAGTATCAGTTAGCCGGTAGCCCGGCGGCCGCAGCCTATCCGCCATACCCAGTACCACTCCGGAGCCTCGGGAAACCCATACGGATACTCCCGAGAGTGTAGGCCCAAAATACATTGCCGTTTTGGCATACTTTTTCATTCAACTTCTCTTGTCCATTATAGGCACGCAGAGAAAGGCTAGAGGGGCACCCTGCAGAGCACTCACCCCCTACCTATGTAACCAATATTGTTTTAACTTTAGTGTAGCGGGAATTTCGAAAAATCTAGCTTATTCATATAACAAGGTTTCGATCATTTGTTTAGAAGTTTCAAAATCTCATAAGTTAAAACCGTTCGTTGTCACAATTTACGCCTTTTTAGTTTAAAAATTCAATACAAAGGCGATTGATCTGAAACTTTCACAGTATATCAAAAACATCCTAACGAACAACTTTTATGTTTTGAGTTTTCCGAAATAAAGAAGGGAAACATGTCAAAAATCATGTTTTCTACCCAAACAATATGCTGTCAGGATTCGGGTTCGACACAGTTTCAAAATCCAATTTTTCGACTCATCAAATGGACTCCAAAAATTCTGAAATTTGGTGGACAAATACTAGACATGATTATCTACAACGTTTGCTTACATCACCAAGATTAATTCGGATTAGAAATGGTAGAAACATGCTCATCAAGTTCGATTAAGTGCACTGTCAGTTTTTCGAAAATTCCTTAAATTACAGATTATGTCCGACACGATTTAGGGTATCAAAACTCAATGAAAATAGCTGAAATTTTTACACAGTATAGCTTAAGGTCTTAGGATCAAAATCATAGTTTTGCATTTTTCAGTTTGAAGACTCGAAGTAGGAGTTTTAGTCGGATTTCAAAAAATGCGCCGATTGGGGTTTTTAGGTTCGATTTTAACGTTTCGTTTCAAATCCAATGTTTCGGACGCCCCTAAACCACCCATATTGACATGAAAGGTGTTGACTTACTGCAAGTGAGTTCTTGAACATCCTATGGTTTGCATACGAATGTCCTAGGGTTTGCATATCGATCGAGTCGTCCGAAATCGCCACGAACGGATCTACACAACACGTTCTCCTTCTCCTTTGGCCACGAACGCGTTTGCATACGAAAATCCATAAGTTAGAATGATGGTTATGATTTTAAATGACGAAGGAACCTTACCAACAATCCAAGGTTTGCAACCCTTGATCTACACGCCTCCTCGGTCGGGTTTGGTCGCCGAAAACTTTTCGGAAAGTCGTCGGAAGGTAAGAACTTTGTGTTTTCAGTTTTGGGAGGGTTTGGGAAGAACAAGGGTGTTGAAAGACTGATAATGGGGTGGGAGATCAGTCATATCTCGACCTTATTGTCTTTCCCCCGACTGGCATCGGGTTTCCATAGTCGGGGTCGAAAATTTTGGCAAGAAATCACTGAAATCGTGCAATTTGGCAGCTGTCTGTTGCCTGGCGCGGTCCCGTGCAGCTCCGGTCTGGACTGCGGTCCGGACCGGGTGGTGCGATCCGTCGAGTCTTTTCTCCTCTCTTTCGGACTTCTATCCTTCTACATTTTCGGGCTCGATTTTCCGGGTCATTCTCGGATTACGATTCCTATCTTAGATTGATTTTGTATTTGAAATCTTGAGTCCATCGGTTTTGGATTCGTCGGCTTTGAATTCGTCGACTTTGAGTTGGCCGACTTTTGGCTCCCGTGCAATAATTTATCTACTTAAACTATTTCCGACTTCACGGGTTCTTGGAATCAAATTCTTTCCTTTCTTGAATTTTAATTCCAATTCTTTAGGCTCGATCCATTGAATATCTTCGGTCTTCCTTTCCCTCATTTATTCCATTTGAATTTTGAATTTATCGGCATTTCATTTCTGAGCAATAATTTATTGTAATAAATTACTTTCTTCTTCTCGGAGATATTTTGACCTTGAATGGATTAAGAAACTAATTTTACTTCTTTGGACGCCGATAAAAATCTCGGGCATCACAGTCTACCCCCCTTAAGAATCAACTTTGTCCCCGAAGTTGCGTGTCATACTGGGGTTGCTTAAGAGCAAAATCTCGGGTATTACAATCTACCCTTCTTAGAAATCAACTTCATCCTCGAAGTTGTGTGTTAGCTTCTCGCGAGCTTGGAAGTCCTTTCTATTTTGTGATATTGTGTTATTGTTTGATATTGTTTGATATCGTTTGTTGGATATTGTTTGTAGTATTTTATTATATCATTTGACTGAACCCAGAATTAAAATTTCCAGGTTGCCTACGTACCCCGTGAAGGGATCAAGTCATTACGTAGTTCAAAACAATTTGAATTTGTTTATTCATTTATTTGGGATACATATTGTCGAGTCGGGCTCAAAAATAAATGTCAATGCATTATTACGGTGTATTACATCCTCTCCCCCTTAGGAATTCAGTTATGTCCCCATAACTGCCTATACGTTATTCTCGGGAAGGTTCGGGTATCGTTACCTTCGATCCCCTTCTCATTGAGCTGGCAAGTTGACTTGATCGTCGTCGTTCAATCATCCTACAGTTCCTCCTTGATTTCCTTGCTGAGCGTTCACCAAATCCAGCCTTTTCTCAATCATTTCCTCATGCATATTGCATTCTTTAATCATGTGGTCTTCCCCGCCACATCTATAGCAATTTCCGCGCCTTGGGCATTCGCGCACCAGATGGGCTTTGTGGCACAACGGGCAACGTGGTATGACTATACCACGGGTGTCATTTCTCCCAGTGTTGCCATTTTGGACACCCTGGTCATGTGGCCGGTTAGGACCCGTATTCAAATCTTCTCGCTTGTAAATGTTCTCCATCCGAGTCCGGCATTCACACAGTCGGTGACCCTGTCGACCGCATCGATAGAACGCGCCAGGTTTAGGGCATCCCCTCGCCAGATGTGGTTTGTTACACTTTGGGCAGCATGGTACATGGTCCCGATGATTGAAGGCTATCCCGTTGTTTCCCCCATTGTTGCCTTGAGGTGGTGTATTCGGGCCTTCCTGAATATGGTTCCTACCTGAGTAATTATTGGTTCCGTGGTCCCGTTTCCTCTTGCCCGTCCCTTGGTTGATTAGTGCATTTCCCAAGGCAACCAAAGCTTCCTCTATAGTTCTCAAGCGGTCACTAAACTTCTTGGGTATGGAGGCTACTTGTCCTTCTTGATTGGGTGCACTAACGTCTTGTACTGGTACATTGGGTTGTCGTGGCTCTTCGTTGGTGTTGGGTGGGATGGGTGGATTGCTAGGTCTTCCTCTAGGTGTCATTTTCTATTTAAAAGCACGCGAAGATGAGTTTCTAATCTAAGGCATGTTAGCAGTCAGGAAAATCTAAATGATAGGAAGGGCAAGAAGAGAGAATACATAGGAGCACGCTAAGTATTCTTGATCAACATCTAAGACTAAAGCAAGATTAGTCTCAAGTTAGCGCTTCTAAGTTGATGTCAAGCCGAAATCTAAAAATAAGAATGTTATTTTAAATGGATAGTTCTCATAAAAAAAATTAGCGCAAATATTCATGTATGCATGCATGTGAATCCCCCCCGAAATAATTTTCATGTAATATGATTTAGACTTGTCAAAATAATTTGTATACATATTTCCCATGGGTCTTAAAATAAAACTCATTACATGGATATAATGCTTTAAAAACTTAAAAATAATAGTTAAAATTCTTGGGCCTCTATAATGGGGCCAATAATAAATTTTTGGGCTCTAATAAAAAATAAGTATTGGGCTAAAAATAATTAAATAAAATATTGTGCTTTCGAGAATTGGGCTTTTAAAAATGTTTGCTTTAAAAAAAATAGCCTTAAAATATCCATAGTTTAAAATAATAGCTTTAAAAAATATTCCGGGCTCTGATACCAACTTTTAACACCCTGGTTTTGATAACCCAGGCCGGGATGCCACCGCCACACCTCCCTAGCAAGACACGAATTCTCCGAGCTTGCTAAAGAGATACAAGGCTATGGGTATTGAAAAGAGTTTTAAAAATAAGTCCGGAATTACTTAAAAATAATAATGTAATATCATCCACACATACCAATAATAATAAGTTGCAGCGGAAATTAAAATAGGGCCGAAATAGCCAAAACTCGGGTTATACAGGCCCGATAAGCATGTCATATAAAAGAGTAATTAAAATGTTCCAAAAAGAATCCCCCCCGAATGCACATACTCATGCATTTTCGTCATACTCTGAAAAGAAAAGAGAAAACAACAATTTTATCAGTATTATAAAATACTGAGTAAATCAACCCTAACATAGCAATAAAGGGGTTCAATTTACTAGCTAAGATTATACTTTTAATCATGCATGCGAAACATTTTGAAGTATTTACCAAACTAAAAATAAGAATTTAAGTTGCATACTTTAAAAGCGCATTTAAATTCATAAATAATAATTTAAGCGTGGATATAAATTTAAGACATAAATTAATGCATATATAAAGACATAAATAAATAAATAAAAATCTTAGCTTTTTAATTTCCCCGTTACACCACCATCTCAACAATATTTAAGTTAGGCGGCAATCCGGCGGCCGCAGCCAATTTAGTAAGTGTCATTTTGCCGGCGCCGGCAATCCGGTGGCCGCAGCCAATTTAGTAAGTGTCATTTAGCCGGCGATCCGGCGGCCGCAGCTAATTTAGTAAGTATCAGTTAGTCGGTAGCCCGGCTGCCGCAGCCTATCCGCCATACCCAGTACCACTCCGGAGCCTCGGGAAACCCATACGGATACTCCCTAGAGTGTAGGCCCAAAATACATTGCCGTTTTGGCATAATTTTTCATTCAACTTCTCTTGTCCATTATAGGCACGCAGAGAAAGGCTAGAGGGGCACCCTGCAGAGCACTCACCACCTACCTATGTAACCGTTATTTTTTTAACTTTAGTGTAGCGGGAATTTCAAAAAATCTAGCTTATTCATATAACAAGGTTTCGATCATTTGTTTAGAAGTTTCAAAATCTCATAAGTTAAAACCGTTCGTTGTCACAGTTTATGCCTTTTTAGTTTAAAAATTCGATACAAAGGCGATTGATCTGGAATTTTCACAGTATATCAAAAACATCCTAGCGAACAACTTTTGTATTTTGAGTTTTTCGAAATAAAGAAGGGAAACATGTCAAAAATCAAGTTTTTTACCCAAACAATATGCTGTCAAGATTCAGGTTCGACACAGTTTCAAAATCCGATTTTTCGACTCATCAAATGGACTCCAAAAATTCTGAAATTTGGTTGACACATACTAGAAACAATTATCTACAAATTTTTCTTACATCACCAAGATTAATTTGGATTGGAAATGGTAGAAACATGCTCATCAACTTCGATTAAGTGCACTGTCAGTTTTTCGAAAATTCCTTAAATCATATATTATGTCCGACACGATTTGGGGTATCAAAACTCGATGAAAATCGCTTAAATTTTTACACAGTATAGCTTAAGGTCTTAGGATCAAAATCCTAGTTTTGCATTTTTCGGTTTGAACACTCGAAGTGGAGTTTTAGTCAGATTTCAAAAAACGCGCCGATTGGGGTTTTTAGGTTCGATTTTAACGTTTCATTTCAAATCCAAATGTTTCGGACACCCCTAAACCACCCATATTGACATGAAAGGTGTTGACTTACTGCAAGTGAGTTCTTGAACGTCCTAGGGTCGATTGAGTTGTCCGAAATCGCCACGAACGGATCTACGCAACACGTTCTCCTTCTCATTTGGCCACGAACGCGTTTGCATACGAAAATCCGTAAAGTTGAATGATGGTTATGATTTCAAATGACGATGGGGCCTAATCTAAACCTTATCAACAATCCAAGGTCTGCAACCCTTGATCCACACGCCTCCTCGGTCGGGTTTGGTCGTCGGAAACTCGTGGGAAAATCGTCGGAAGGTAAGAACTTTGTGTTTTCGGTTTTGGGAGGGTTTCGGAAGAACAAGGTTGCTGAAAGACTGATAATGGGGTGGGAGATCAGTCATTTCTCGACCTTATTGTCTTTCCCCCGATTGGGATCGGGTTTCCATAGTCGGGGTCAAAAATTTTGGCAAGAAATCGCTGAAATCGTGCAATTTGGCAGCTGTCTGTTGCCTGGCGCGGTCCCGCGTGGTGACCGCGCGGCTCCAATCTGGACTGCAGTCCGGACCGGGTCGTGCGATCCCTCGGGTCTTTTCTCCTCTTTTTCGGACTTCTATCCTTCTACATTTTCGGGCTCGATTTTCCGGGTCATTCTCGGATTACGATTCCTATCTTAGATTGATTTCGTATTTGAAATCTTGAGTCCGTCGGTTTTGGATTCGCCGGCTTTGAATTCGTCGACTTTGAGTTGGCCAACTTTTGGCTCCCGTGCAATAATTTATCTACTTAAACTATTTCCGACTTCACGGGTTCTTGGAATCAAATTCTTTCCTTTCTTGAATTTTAATTCCAATTCTTTAGGCTCGATCCATTGAATATCTTTGGGCTTCCTTTCCCTCGTTTATTCCATTTGAATTTTGAATTTATCGGCATTTCATTTCCGAGCAATAATTTATTGTAATAAATTACTTTCTTCTTCTCGGAGATATTTTGACCTTGATCGGATTAAGAAACTAATTTTACTTCTTTGGACGCCAATAAAAATCTCGGGTATCATAATGAGTGCTTTGTAAGACAGTTGGAAATGCATAACAGCAGGTGTGAGGTAGTAAGACGGAAGGGGTTAGTGTGGGAAAGGCCCGGGGAGGGATGGTGGAAAGCAAATAAGATGGGTCGTCTCTAGGGAATCCGGGTCCGGCTGGGGTAGGGGGTGTCATTAGAAATGATAAGGGAGATGTGATTTTCTTGCTTTTGGACAATATTGGTTGCAAAGATTCAAATGAAGCGGAAATGGCAGCGGTGGAGAGAGTTTGTAAGGCGATAATCCGTGATCAAGGGTTCCCAATCCCTAAGATTATTTTTGAATGTGACTCGCAAAATGTGGTACGTTGGTTGAATGAGCCGGAAACAGTGCCTAAGAGATTTTTTAAGTACATGGCGTCTGCTATGGCAGTATTAAATTGTGGGGGTAGGGTCAGTGCAACACATACTGAGGGAACGTAATGAGCTTGCGGACTTATGGGCGAGGCGCGGTGCAGCGGGGGAGAGTGAGATTGAAGGCTGGTTGTAACCTTGGAGAGGCTTTTCTATAGCCTGGTAGTAGCAGTTTCATGTTCAGGCTCAATGCATGGTTGCTGCAGCGAAACATGGCTGTGCTTTTTGCCTGGTTCTCTTATGTCCATTATGTTTCTGCTATTTTCTTTGCCGCTGTCCGTTCATATGGTTGTGTTCCTGAGGTTGTTTCTGTCTGTTAGTGCTTATTGAGGGTAGCATTTGAATTGGTGTGATATGTAGATGATTGTATCTTGTCTGTTTGCGGTGTATTGTATGAGATTTCTTCAAGTGAATAAAAGACAGCTTCTTAAAAAAAAAATAATGCATGTCATAGATTATTAAATGGCCCTATATTACTTCAAATTTTAGATTATTATTTAAATGAATGACGTATTGACGTATGATGTGTTAGTTATTTTTTGGTAAACATTGACACTTATATATCGCTAAAAGTGTCTGAGAGCCCAAGCCACACAAATTATAAAAGGGATAAAGGAGAGGGATATGAGGTCAAGTGAGAATCGAACCTCTAACCATAAATTTGTAAGTCAGCGGATATGACCACTATGCCAAGTTCTCATTCCCACGTATGATGTGTTGTTAAAATAAATAAGCCCATTTCTTCCCCAAAAAAAAACTTAGCTCATTTATTTGAATAAACATATTCAAGTTCGTTCAATACTCATCAAATAAATAAGTTGGGGATTGGACTTGCGACAGGTTGCCTCGATCCGGACGAGGCGTGGTTTGTGATTGGGGATTGGAATGAAGTAGTATCTCAGGATGAAGTGGTGGGAGCGGTGTACATACACTCTAGGGCGGAGGGGCTTTGCCCGACTTTGGATGATTGTGAACTCCTGGGAGTCCCGACTATTGGGCCTATGACTTCATGGGTCAGGACAGTAGAAGCCAGGCGGCTTGCGAAAAGATTGGACAGAGGGGTGGCCAACGTGGACTGGAACTTGCTTTTTCCTGAAGATGGGTAAGATTGCTACCAAAGTTGGGCTCGGACCATGCGCCTCTCAAGCTCACGTGTGATGACCGAGGGGGCTTGCAGGGGGCAAGACCGTTTCGATGGGAGGCGGCTTGGGCCACTCATTCAGATTATGAGAGTGTCGTGCAGAAAGGATTGAAGTTTGGAAGGAGTGATGTGACTGAGACTCTTCGACACGTCCAGCACTTGTCTGGCGAGTTCAATGTGACCACATTCGGTAATACAGGCCAACGGACCCGCACTTTAAAGAGGAGAATTATGGGGATTGAGAGAGTTCTGGATAGGGTTTATTCGGCTTGCATGAGACGGCTGGAGAGTGAATTAAAGGCGGAATTAGAATTAGCTTTATACCAGAAGGAATTATTATGGTTCCAGAAAGCTAAAGACAGATGGGTTAAGTGGGGAGATAGAAACACCAAATACTTCTATGCTCAGACAAAGGTGAGGCGTAAACGGAATAGAATATATGGGTTGGAGGTCGAGGAGGGCCGTTGGTCTACTGATCAGGGGGAATTACGCATCCATGCAAACCAATACTTCAGTCGCATGTTCCAGCAGGTGGATGAGGATCACATTGGTGAGGCTATCGTACCGCTGGCTGAGCTCCCGGAGAGGGAGGTGTCGGCGATGGCAGAACCTGTTCGAAAGGAGGATGTGGATGCGGCCTTGCATCAAATACGGGACTATGTGGCACCCGGGCCGGATGGGATTCTGGTGATATTTTATAAGAGGTATTGGCATCTGCTAGGCGATGGGATCTTCGATATGGTCACACAAGTGGGGCAAACCGCGGTGATCCCAGAGGAGATAGCTCATGCGATAATGTGTATCATACCAAAGGTTGATGTTCCGCAGCCTGTCCGAGTTCCGACCCTTGACTCTTTGCAACGTGACGTACAAGATTATCACAAAGGTACTGGTTAATAGGCTTCGGCCTATTCTTTCCACCTACATCGGGCCAGCTCAGTCCGCCTTTCTGCCGGGAAGGGGGACGAGTGACAATGGTATGCTGCTCCAAGAGATTGTCTCTACTATGGAGAATAGACGGGCAGGATGTCAGGGAGTCGTGATTAAAATTGATTTGGCCAAGGTATATGATTCGGTGAAATGGGATTTTTTGGATGAGTGTCTGGTGGAGATGAATTTGCCAGTTGCATGCAGGGCACTAATTATGGCTTGTGTGAGATCTACTTCATTTTCGGTTCTTTGGAAAGGAGGCCTATTGAACAAGATCAAATCGGGGCGGGGGCTTCGACAGGGTGATCCCTTGTCACCCTATTTGTTTGTCATTGTTATGGAAAAGCTGTCACGGTTGGTCCAGGAGGCTACCTGTGATGGGGAGTGGCGGCCGATCACCCTACGGAGGGTGGGGGGGAGACTGGCATCTCTCACATGATATTTACCGATGATTTAATCCTTTTCTCCTCAGCAAGCGAGGATAGTATCAAGTGTATGGCTGCAGTGTTGTTTAGATTTACTTCTAGAGCGGGTATGAAGGTGAATGCTAGCAAGTCCAGGGCCTTTATTTCACCAGGGGGCCATGAGGCGATTGCAGTGTGGATTAGTAACCATTTGCGGATTGGTGTTACGGAGGATCTCGGGAAGTACTTGGGGTTTCCTATTGTGCATGGGAGAGTGAAAAGGAGCCATTTTGGTTATATCTTTCAGATGTTGGAGGGGCATATTTCCCTATGGTCCTCTAAGTTTTTGAATAAGGCGGGTAGGGTTACCAAAGCGCGGGCAGTGCTCTTGGCCGTGCCTTCATATGCCATGCAAGTACATTGGTTGCCGCAGAGGGTGTGCAAGGCGATCGATGCATCTATAGCTAGATGGATTTGGAAAGGAGGAGTTGGCAGGGGACTTCATCTGGTGAGTTGGCCAAAGGTGGCTAGAAAAAGAGGAGTGGGCGGAGTGGGCGTGAGAGCAGCTCGTTGGATGAATACGGCTTTCCTTGGAAAGCAACTATGGCATCTTATCATGGCGGATAATAAACTGTCGGTGAATGTTTTTCGGGACAAGTATGGGCTGCCTCCGCGAGCCTTCCCGGGACAGCATTGGCTGGGTACAAAGCTTTGGAAGACGTTAATTCGTGTGAAGGACGAGTTGAGGGCTGGGTTCGGTGTCAGGGTTGGGAACGACCTCTCCTCGTTATGGCATTCTCCGTGGTGGGAAGGTAAAACGCTTGGGCCATTGATGCCATTTGTGCATTATAATGATGTGGACTTATGTATCCGAGATGTTGTTAGTGAACAAGGGTGGGATTGGAGTCGATTATATACTTGGATCCCGGGGGAGTTGCGGGAGCAACTCCAGGCTGCTCCACTACTTGTCTTGAATGCCAACTCGGAGGACTTGCTGCATTGGAGGCTCGGGAAGAGTGGGGTGTATTCGGTGGCCTCGGCTTATGGCCATTTGGAGACGCGGGGGGAAACACCGGGCTCATGGAGTTGGATGTGGGCAATGGCGATACCGGAGAAAATTTGGATGATACTTTGGCTTATGGAACACAACTCGTTGGTCACTAATGGCCTGCAGCATAGGAGGGGAGTGGCAGCATCTCCGTTGTGTGTGGTGTGTGGTTCGGAAGTGGAGACATGGCAGCATGCCATCTTTTTGTGTGCATGGGCGAGAGCAATGTGGCGGCATGTGGCATGCAGGAAACCGAGGAGGTAGGGACGGTGGAGAGGGAGGCTATTACTTATTGGTTGGAGTTTTGGTATCGTACTAAGAGGGATTGGTTCCTAGCTGTGCTATGGACATGTAGGTGTGAGAGCAACTCTCAAGTGTTTGAGGGGAAAAATCATTCGAGGGATCAATTTTGGTGGAGGGCGAGGAGGATGGCCGCGGCTATGGCTAGAGGGGGGGGGGGGGTCGGCGGATAGGGTGGAATGATGAGGCTGAGGCGGATACGGTGGTGCACACGGATGGGTGCCTTATGCCGGATATTGGATGCTCCGGGTATGGAGTGGTGTGCCGCCGAGGTGATGGGGAGTGGCTGCGGGGGGAGGGTGGGCAGCATGGATGGAGACCCATTATCGATATTGAGTTGTATGCTATTTGGCGAGGGCTGTGCTTGGCGGAGGCATGTGGGGCGCGCAGAGTGACACTGTATTCGGACTCTCTTGTGGCGATCAGGTTAGTGCGTGCGGAAGGCAATGTGTTTCATCATCTATGGCCCTTGATTGATCTCATTCGGCGAGTCCAGGTCAAATTTGATAGATGCAGAAGACAACATGTGTGTAGAGAAGGGAACCAAGTGGCTTACTACTTGGCTCGCAATCCTGCAGCGAGATTCTGAGGGTGTGCGATACCCTAGGCAGTGACTTGTAGGGTGTCGTTTTGATATTTGATGTAATTTTTCCTTTTCGTTTTCTTTAGCTCGCCTTTTGGCTCTTACAAAAAAAAAGTTGGGGATTGGCGTAGTGTGATACACACCGAACCTCTATCTCTTCCTCTAATTCCAATAGTTGTCTCTTTTATGATTGATCAAAAAATAAATAAAGTCGTCGCACAAGCTCAATGATAAATTTAGCCAAGGAATTCATCTTGGGTTCAATAAGGCCTTAGGATACCTTAATATTCATAAAAAAGAAGAAGATAAATTTAGCTTGTTAAAATAAATTTATTTATAATTTATAGACTTTTTAGAAAAACAAAGATACTACTATAAACTTTTTTTTTATGATGGGGACGCTCATGCGTCAGCTAAGGGGAAAATAAAAATGAACAAAGGAAAAAAGAAGCAAAAGCAACAAAGCGACAAAGTGAAACCAACAATCTAGAGGCGGGGGCGCCACCCTCCCATCATGTCCGCCGCTAGTAAAGGCCGGGCTTCATCGGGGGGAACGCCCACGTGGTGAAAAATTCCATCTCGCGAGCACCCCTCTTGGCCAGACAGTCAGCAACAAAGTTTCCCTCGTGAAAAATATGGGACCAACAAAACCCCGGGTTTGACTGGAGCAAGTCGCGAATTAGCCTCACGAGAGGGAAGAGAGGATGATCCCTATCCACATCGGAATGAATGACACGGATGGCCTCAAGAGAATCAGAGTAGCAGCACGCCTCTTGAATACCTCTATCTAGTAGAAGTCGCAACCCATTCAGAATGCCATGCAATTCAGCAACTAAAATAGTGGAGTTTCCAACATAGCCGGAGAACCCGACTTGCCAGTTGCCAGTATCATCACGAATAACTCCGCCAACCCCAGCTCTCCCCGGGTTTCCAGCGACACTACCATCAACATGTAGCACAATCCTCTATGTTGGCGAGGATGCAAGCACACCAAGCATGGGGTTACTCGACAGGGCAGCCGACTATGCACTCGATCAAACCCCTCACCAACCGTGAGCGCCCGGCGATAATGGAAGACCGAACAGGGCACTCGCCTCAAAAACACTTGCCATTCCTCCCACACCAGGTACCCCACAGTAACGCCCACAACTTGCGAGGCCAACGTCGAGTAAGGGTTCTCCAAAACAACACCTCTCCATCCGGATTCAGAGGAACCCGAAGGGGACCATTCATCCAGGCCCAAGCAGAAGTGACCCACGAGCAATTGAAGAGTAGATGCACTTGGGACTCATCATGCAGGCTACATACTGAACATAGGGCCGAAGTGGCCAAGTGGCGTCTCATACGTAGCTGGTTAGTGGGTAGGGCATCGTGAACTATTAGCCACATAAGGAAACGAACCTTCTCTGCAGCTGGAATCCTCCAAACCCAAGCTTTTTTGAAGTCACACTCAACGCCACGGGCTCGCAGCAACCACTCATAGCTGGTTTTAACTGAATAAAGACCCGAGGGGTGCCATCCCAGACGATCAAGTCGGCTGTCGTGTCATGAAGGAGGGGGGGCCGAACTCCATGACTTCATCCCGAACAAAATCCGGCACCGACGTAGATATGTTATCCCAACACCAATTACCATCTAACACAACATCCTTCACGCGGAGATCAATATCCAAGTGGTGAACATGTGGTATCTGAGGGCCAATAGGACTAGCTTTGAGCCAATGAGAAAACCATAAGCTACAATCGCCTGTCCCTATTCGAATGCGAAAACCCTTGGCAAATATGGAATCTAGGCGCGTCAAAGCTCGATAGATAGGCGAGGCTCCAGGCTTCGTAGGGAAGTTACTAAGACCACAGCCATATTTAGCCAACAAGAACTGGGATTCTAGTTTCAACGGCTTATAAACAACATTCGCGTAGACTTTACCAAGGAGGGAAGTATTCATGTCGCGACATGTACGGATACCAGTCCCTCTCATAGATTGCGGGAGTGCTACCCGGCTCCAGCTAATCAAGTGCAGGCCACGACCACCAACATCCTTCCAAATAAATGTACGGATCAGCTGATCCAGTTGATCGCAGACAGCTGAAGGCAACCAAAAAAGATGCATAATATAAGATGTGATAGCGGACAAAACCGACCTAGCAAGTGTCAATCGTCCAGCCTTGCTCAAAAGGGATCGTTTCCAGGAGCTGAAATGAGAATGCATTCGCTCCACCAGGATGTCAAAATGCGTGTTCCTCACTCGACCATTATTAACTGGGAAACCGAGGTACCGGCCAAGATCAGTAGAAAAATCAATATTAAGGATTGAATGGAGCTCACCAATGATGGAGGGAGGGATAGCTGCAGACGCAAAGGCCAACGATTTTCTAGCATTTAAGCAGAGCCCAGAGTGTCTGGCAAACCAAGCAAGAATCCCATCGATGACCCGGGCACACTCCGTAGAAGCTTTAGCAAAAGGTTATCACCGAACATTAAATGCGAGAGAGAAGGGGCACCCCTCGCAATATGCACCGACAGCCACGGTCCTTGCGTTACCGATTGGGTAATCGTGCGCGACAATTTTTCCATAACCATAATAAATAAGTAGGGGGATCGAAGGCCCTTGGCCGGGGGAAAAGGGGCTAGTGCAACACCTTTCCAGAGGATCGAATAAACTGGCGACCTCACACAAAACATAATCAACTGAAGAAGCCGCAAGGGAATACCCATTTCACCAAGGCAAACCTCCAAAAAATCCCAAGAAATATTGTCATAGGCTTTTTCCAAGTCAATCTTCAATAAGAAATCACGAGAGCGCCTATGAGGATTGCGGAAGGAAGTGATCACTTCTTGGAGAATAATAGCATTAGAGGTCGTACTGCGGCCGGGGAGAAAAGCTGACTGATAAGGACTAATATACTCTTGGAGGAGAGGTTTAAGCCAATTGACTATAACTTTCGTGATGAACTTATAGCACACATTACAGAAAGAGATAGGCCGGAATCCTCGAATCGCAGTAGGGACTGATACTTTGGAGATTAAACAAATAAAAGTAGCCGCCACCTCTTGGGCAAATGAGCCATTCCGAAAAGCACTGCAGACAAAATCACAGATAGTGTGACCCACAGAATCCCGATATGTTTTAAAGAATTCCGCCGGGAAACCATCCGGACCCAGCGCAGCAAATCCTTTTACTTGTTTGACCACCGCGGCAACCTCTTGGGCACTGACCTCTTGATCCAACTGATGGTCCGGCCGCATCAAAGGAAGGGGCACCAGGTTAGGCAGCAGACGGGAGGGGGTCTCAGAGTGGCCAAACAGATTAGCAAAATGATTCCTGACATGATTCTGAAGAGTGTCCTCGTCCGTGGTGGCGTGGTCGCCGCGTCGAACGGACTGATAATTTCTATCATTCCGAACGGACCGGTAAGTCAACAACGGATTAAGAAGTTCATTAATTCCGTGTATCATTTTCTTTTGCAGGAAACAGATGAAACTGAACCCAGAAAGGCTGAAAGGATGCTGTTGCTGATCCAGCTGGAGGAATACCGGAAGGAGCCGGGACCCATCCCTCTGGGTCCCACCTCCTCGGACTGAAATCGGACGCTGAATGACCTCAAGATGCAAATACCGACCAAACTAGCATAAGGAGGTCAAAACGAAGGGTCCCACCGTCACCGTCGCCGTCGTCGCCGCCGTCACCGTCGCCGTCGTGCCGTCGCCGTCGTGCGAGGTTGCCGGAACTTGGCCGGAATCTGACCGGAACTTCGCCAGAAAAGTTGCCGGTCAAGGGAGCTCAACGCCGTAACAGTGGCCGTGGACCCCAGCCCGAACCAGTCCCGCAGCTCCAGTCCTGGAACCCTGTCACAAGACTCCATGGCGCGGAACCCCCTGCGCGGAAGCCATACCTAGCGCCACGGTCCCAGTATCGCGACACGGGTCACCAACCCAGTCAGCTCATGGCGCCAGCCCGCCCCTGGCGCGAGACATGACTCACGACACGCCTTTCGGTCTAGCGCCACGAATCATCCAGGCTCGATCTTCTCCCAGTCGCCAGCCGAGCTCCTGTCGCCAGACCGCTTCATGGCGCGAGACGAGGATCGCGACAGGCTCGCGTCTCGCGACACCAGTCTCAGATTTTGTTGCTTTTTAATTCCCGATTGTTGAGAACAATAGTAGGGTTGTTTAATTACTTGTTTTTGCTTGTTTAATGGTTCCCCTATATATTTGGGAACCCTAGCCCTTTGTAAACACTTTGAATCATTTTGGAAATATATCTCTTTTGTTCAAAGTCATTTTTCTCTTCCGAGAGCACCACGTGTTCTCGGCACTATCGTGAATCCATTCCTTCGGGAGTCCTCACGCCATTGTTGATTCAAGCCGTCTCCAATGGAAGCAAGATCGATGCACTTGGAAGGGCTCTCTTCGGGTTAGTTGAGTCTAATCCTTCGAGCGAATCCGGGTCCCCTTTGATCTAGGTTTGGCTATCTTTTTCCTTTATTGTTGTTCTTCATCGATCCACCCTCATCCTCTCGGTTTTGCCCCCTCCATTCCTCACTTCGGGTTCATCGTTGCAAATTGCTCAAGAATCGGTCACGGGCTACGGCATAAAATTTTGGTATCAAAGCCTATCTTGGCATTTGCAATATTTTTCTCCATATTTTGTTTTCATTTTCCATCATTAAAAATCAAAACCTAAAAATATTGTGTTCTTGTTATTTTGCCCTCGGTTTTATGCATTTTTTATGCTTCCCATTTTCTCTGCTCAAAACTTGTCTCGGGTTCCTTATTATTATCCATTCCATGAGCTTATTTGCCTATTTGATTAATGTTTACATGTTTAAATGGGTGTTTAAGGGTTTGGACAGGTTAGGGTTCATTTGGGATTAGGGTTTGAGTGAGTTTGGATTGGGAATATTATTGTTGATGTTCTTGGTGTTTTTATGAACTTGATGAATTTTGTATGAACATCATATTGTTCTTGGGAGCATATTGTTTGATTGAAAATATTGTATTAGATAGGTTGTTTTTAGGGTTTCGTGGGGGACAAAGTCATACGTGGCAAAACTCCACTTTTTGGGGTTTTAATTGTACTGTACGATTCTGATGAGTTTGTTGGAGGAGTGCCAGTGGGTCATTGTCAAGAGATTCTCAAGAAAAGACAAGTCTCCAGCCCCAGTCGCGATTCCCCACCCCTGTCGCTAGGCCACGCTTAGCGACACAATATTTGCAAGAAGAAATACAAGGCCAGTCCCTGTCGCAAAACCCTTGGCGGGAAACAAAACTCCTGTCGCGAGCCCACGGCTAGCGACACAATACTTGAAGAAGTCAGGGGGCTGTCGTGACCCTCCAGTCGCGGAATTCGAGCCAGTCGCTAGACCTAGTCTCGCGCTACGACCAGTCTAGCAACACAAGTAACAAAGGTTGAAGAAAATCACAAGTATCCAGACTGTGTCGCCAAGCTCCAGTCGCGAGACACCATTTCGCGCCACAGGCCCCTCTCGCGCCACAGACCAGCTTCGCGACCAGGCTCAGAAATTTTCATCAATTGTTGGATTGAAGCTGATTGTTGAAACCAGGGATTCCCACCATCCACTACGCTGCTACCACGTGTCACACAAAGTGCAAGTCACGCATACTTTACGCGCGTGTGGATAGTTCCCATATTTTTGTGTGTTTGAGGATTACAATAAAATAAATATCGGACTGGCACAACTGAAACCTAGCCCGAGAAGTCACTTGAGCACTTGTGCAATAAAGTGAATATCGAGACTGGCAGTTTGTGAAACCTAGCCCGAGAAGTTATTTGAGTAATCAGGGTATCTCCAAGAGAGATTTTTCTTGTGAGCTTCATTTTTACACTTCCATATCGGGTCCATATACACTGTTCATTGCCTGCAAATACTTGTTTAAAGCTGTGAACATAAATCAGATTGCATTAAGCTCACACTCCTGTGCATTTATTTGATTGAGTCGAACAGTGCATTCTGACTCTTGGACTGTGCATCACATATCATACCTGTCCTTGTGCATCTGATTGTTCCTTGGAGCAGGTTAATTTCAACAGGGTGTTTGGGACCAAGGAAGCTGTGTGTGAGAGATACACTCTGGGAGTTCACTCTACAAATTTTCTGTTAATATTTTTTCTGACTTTTTATATCTATATATATATTTTTATCTGTGAGAAGGCAGGACACACCGAACCTACCCTAGCTGATCTTATGGAGATGATGCGGACTCTGCAAGAAACCAACGCCAAAAAGACTGACATCGACGCTCTTACTCATTCTTTAAATATTAATTCTAACAATATTGAAGCTGTGAGTAAACGCGTCGAAGAAGTCAATGCTCGTGTTGATGAGGTTGTTGATGATTTTGCAGGTTGGGTACGATTCCAACTTGAAGCAATCGAGAGGATAGTCATGAACCGGGTTGAACGGAGGTTGGAGGAAGCTTTCTGCCCTACTCCTTCACCCCAGAACACGACACCTCAAAATGCCCCATCACAGGGTACCACACCTCAAAACAACCTGTCCTCAGTACCAGCAGTGGCACCTCCTGTTCCAAGAATTGTACAAGAGGGAACTAGCGGAGTCTCCCGAGCTGATATGACTACGGCAGAGGAAGCATTAGCCGAACAGGAAATGCAATTCGGAGAGTTTAACCGGAGCCTAGGACCTCGATCCAGTGCACGTCACCGTTTACATTCCCCGTTCCAAACAGGTACTATGGATCAACCCGGGACTCCGGTAGTCGATCATCTAGCTATGCCTCCACCACCACCTGTCGGAGCACCTGCGCCGCTCAATGCTCCACCAGCAAGACACCGACTGAATTTTGGACCAGCTGTTGCATTCGAAGAAGAACCACGAATGGACGACAATCTGAAAAGCATTAAGTTCACCATTCCCGCCTTTAAGGGAATGAATGATACTAATGAGTTTCTTGATTGGAGACATTCGATGGAAATGATCTACAACTGTCATAGTTATTCCAACTTCAAGAAGGTCCAGTTAGCTGTGACAAAATTCAAGGACTATGCCCAGCTCTGGTGGAAAAAGTACTGTTCTGATCTCCACACCGCGGGAAGAGCTCAAATCGAGGATTGGGAGCAATTGTTAGACATAATGGAAAATCGTTTTGTATCGCATACCTATAAGTCCGATACATATTTGAAATTAGTGGGTCTCCAACAAGGTAACAAAACTGTCGAAGAGTACTATCGTGAGATGGAAATGCTCATGATGAGGGCTCAGGTAAATGAGGAACCCCAGATTACCCTTGCCAGATTTGCCAAATATCTTAAGCCAGAAATCCATGAAGAAATGGAGATGCGGGGCTACTTCAACATCACGGATCTGGTCAGGAAGGCTACAAGGTATGAGGCGCAATTGAAGAGGAAAGCCCATCGTCCCACTCCCGCAGGGCACTACAATTACAACCCAAACAAGCCTTGGTTGATCCAACCGCCACCCAATTACCGGCATCCCCAACAGCAGCCGCAACAGCAACAGGGTCGAGATCGACAGAGAGGATATGATTTGGGACAAGCTTTCAAAGCCTACAATCAAGAAGAGAGGAATAGAGCGCCACCTCCAGTTCAAGGAAGAGAACAGAGATCACCCGCCAGAGACGCCCGAGACATTATCTGTTTCAAGTGAGGGAAAAAGGGTCACTATGCTACCACATGTCCTAATCCGCCAAAGAGAGTGGCTGTCCTCAACACCGGTGAGGACCAACGACCAGTGATCGAGATTGAACCGGGTGTATTCAAGGTCTATGATTCCGAAGACGAACAAGAATTTGAAGACCCTGAACTACAAGAGTTTCATCAAGGCGAACTGGTCAATCCTGAAGTCGTGACTGAAGATGAGGACGACGTGAATCTTTTAGTTGCCATGAGAACTTTGAGTGCTGACAGAGAGCCAGAATCTGCAGACAACGAACAAAGGGAGAATCTTTTCCATTGTCGTTGTACTATTCTAGGAAATAATGCCACTGTCATTGTAGATAACGGTAGCTGCACTAATGTAGTAAGTTTATACACTGTTCGCAGGCTACAACTACCGACTGAAGAGCACTCCAAGCCCTACCAACTGATACGGATGAACCAAAGCGGCCGGACCAAGGTCACGCAGCAAGCTTGGGTCCCAATCACCAAGGGATCATACACTGAGAAAGTCCTGTGTGACGTTGTGCCAATGGACGCTTGTCATGTTTTATTGGGTAGGCCGTGGTTATTCGATAAGGATGCCACGTATCGAGGAAAAGCCAATGTATTGTATTTTAAGCACGAACAGCGTGATTATTTGTTCAAGCCCTTATCTGTTAAAGCTGTTCGTCTTGATCAAGAGAAGCTTAGGGAAAACATCGCTCAGGAAGAGGCTAATTTCAAAGCAAAGGCCAGAGGTAAAGCAAAAATCGGAGAATCATCCGACACAACCAGTCAATGTCTGATATTGACTAAAGCTGAGTTCAAGCGAGCTGCTATGGAACCAGAACCTACAGGTCACTGTTTCCTTGCTTACATTAAACTTGATGATTCTATTGCTAGAACTATCACTGCTGCACCTGAATTGCCTTTGGATTTTTCTGAAATGCTTAACAGGAACAAAGATGTTTTTCCTGATGAAGTCCCAGCTGGACTCCCACCATTGAGAGGCGTTGAGCATCGAATTGATTTTGTTCCCGGAGCCTCCATCCCGAACCGACCAGCTTATCGCATTAATCCCGAGGAAACGAAGGAAGTTCAGCGGCAAGTTCAAGCCTTACTCGACAAGGGATGGGTCCGTGTAAGTCTATCGCCTTGTGCCGTTCCAGTTCTACTTGTGCTGAAAAAGAACGGTGAATGGAGGATGTGTGTTGATTGTCGTGCAGTCAACGCCATTACCATCAAATACCATCATCCGATCCCTCGACTGGACGGCATGCTGGATGAGTTGGGAGGAGCCAGCGTATTCACCAAGATTGATCTTAGGAGCGGATATCATCAGATTCGCATGCAACCGGGCGACGAATGGAAGACCGCCTTCAAGACCAAATTTGGTCTATATGAATGGCTCGTCATGCCATTCGGGCTGACTAATGCACCTTCTACGTTTATGCGACTGATGAATGAAACTCTTAGGGCATTTCTTGGGAAATTTTTTGTAGTGTATTTTGATGACATTCTGATTTATAGCTGCACTAATGCCGACCATGTTTTACATGTTCAACAGGTGTTGAACAAACTCCGATCAGTACAGCTATATGCTAACTACGAGAAGTGCATCTTCTGTGTGCCGGAGGTCACTTTTCTGGGATTTGTAGTTGGAAAGGATGGTCTTAAAGTGGACGAATCGAAGATCCGTGCTATATCAGATTGGAAACCACCCACATCTGTTCACGAAGTTCGCAGTTTCTTGGGACTGAGTGTTTTCTTCCGCCGATTCGTCCCCCAGTTCAGTGTCATAGCGGCCCCAATCACTTCGTTGCTAAAGAAGGAGAATCAGTTCAAGTGGGGGCCGAGCCAGCAAAAAGCATTCGATGAGCTGAAAGACAAACTGACCCATGCACCTGTTCTTGCATTACCGAATTTTGAGCTGCCATTTGAAGTGGAAAGCGATGCGTCAGGTACTGGAATGGGAGCAGTTCTGCTGCAGTAAGGACGCCCGATAGCTTATTACAGCGAGAAGTTCAGCGGAGCACATTTGAACTACTCAACGTACGACAAGGAGTTATACGCTATCGTTCGGGCCTTGAAGACATGGTAGCATTACCTTCGTGGAAGAGAGTTTATAATCAATACAAATCACGAGACCTTGAAGCATATCAGACAACAAGGCCAGCTCAGCAAAAGGCATGCTCGTTGGAGCACTTTCATTGAGGCCTTTTTGTACGTGATCCGGTACAAGAAAGGCAAAGACAATGTTGTAGCGGATGCACTTTCGAGGAGATCTGCATTAGTAACATTCGCTGCAACAAGGGTCATTGGTTTTGAACATGTGAAGAGTCAGTATGCTACTGACGAGGATTTTAAGGACATCTTTGAGAAAACTGTAAGAAATGGGTTCAAAGAATTTTCCCAAATGAATGGATTTCTGTATTTTGAAAACAGGTTGTGCATCCCGAAAGGATCTATCAGAGAGTTGCTGATTCAAGAGGCACATGGCAGTGGCCTCATGGGACACTTTGGGAAGGATGCAACCATGGGAATTCTTGTGGAACGGTTCTACTGGCCTGGCATGAAGAAACAGGTTGTTGATTACATAGCCAAGTGTTTGGTCTGTCTGAGGGCCAAATCCACTGTCAAACCACATGGCTTGTATCAAGCTTTACCAGTGCCAGACGGACCCTGGCTCGATATATCGATAGACTTCATACTGGGTTTGCCTCGAACTGCGAGAGCAAAGGATTCAATTTTTGTGGTTGTCGATCGATATTCGAAGATGGCTCACTTTATCCCATGTGCGAAAATAAATGATGCCAGCCATATTGCCAAGTTATTCTTTCGAGAAGTGGTACGTCTACACGGAGTACCAAAGTCAATCGTCTCTGATCGCGATGCCAAATTTGTCAGCTATTTCTGGAAGGGATTTTGGCGTGAAATGGGCACGCAGCTTTTATTCTCCACTTCGTATCATCCTCAAACGGATGGTCAAACAGAAGCAGTGAATCGCGTGTTGGGTAACCTCTTGCGTATCATTACTTCTACTAATTCGAAAAGCTGGGATGAATGTTTGCCTCATATTGAATTTGCTTACAATAGACACATTCATTGTGCCACACACATGTCACCCTTTGAGATAGTCTATGGCTTTAATCCGCTAACCCCTCTTGATTTTCTGCCACTACCTCGTAGTGAGCACATGAACTTAAATTGCAGGGATAAAGCCAAAGCGATCAAAGACCTTTATCAAGATGTGCGCGAAAGTCTCCACAAGGCGTCTGAAAATTATGCCCGACAGGCCAATAAGGGCCGCAAGAAGCTGATTCCGAAACCCGGAGACTGGGTCTGGGTTCATACGCGCAAAGAACGATTCCCTGCACAGCGACACGGAAAGCTCGCACCTCGCGGAACAGGACCATTTCGAGTCCTTGAGAAAATTAATGATAATGCATATAAGATAGAACTGCCCGATCATTATAATATTCATCCGACTTTTAATGTTGCAGATCTATCTCTATACGAGCGAGACGAGGAGCTTGAAAATCTGATCGGTTGATGGATCAACCTCCCCAAGGGGGTGAGGATGGCGTGGTCGCCTGATCGAACGGACTGATAATTCCTATCATTCCGAACGGACCGGTAAGTCAACAACGGATTAAAAAGTTCATTAATTCCGTGTATCGTTTTCTTTTGCAGGAAACAGATGAAACTGAACCCAGAAAGGCTGAAAGAATGCTGTTGCTGATCCAGCTGGAGGAATACCGGAAGGAGCCGGGACCCATCCCTCTGGGTCCCACCTCCTCGGACTAAAATCGGACGCTGAATGACCTCAAGATGCAAATACAGACCAAACTAGCATAAGGAGGTCAAAACGGAGGGTCCCACCGTCACCGTCGCCGTCGTCGTCGCCGCCGGAAAGTTCGTCGGAGCTCCGGCGAGGTTGCCGGAACTTGGCCGGAATCTGACCGGAACTTCGCCGGAAAAGTCGCCGGTCAACGGAGGTCAACGCCGGAACAGTGGCCGTGGACCCCAGCCCGAACCAGTCCCGAAGCTCCAGTCCTGGAACCCTGTCGCGAGACTCCATGGCGCGGAACCCCCTGTCGCGGAAGCCATACCTAGCGCCACGGTCCCAGTATCGCAACACGGGTCGCCAGCCCAGTCAGCTCGTGGCGCCAGCCCGCCCCCTAGCGCGAGACATGACTCACGAAACGCCTTTCGGTCTAGCGCCACGAACCATCCAGGCTCGATCTTCTCCCAGTCGCCAGCCGAGCTCCTGTCGCCAGACCGCTTCATGGCGCGAGACGAGGATCGTGACAGGCTTGCGTCTCGCGACACCAGTCTCAGATTTTGTTGCTTTTTAATTCCCGATTGTTGAGAACAATAGTAGGGTTGTTTAATTACTTTTTTTTGCTTGTTTAATGGTTCCCCTATATATTTGGGAACCCTAGCCCTTTGTAAACACTTTGAATCATTTTCGAAATATATCTCCTTTGTTCAAAGTCATTTTTCTCTACCGAGAGCACCACGTGTTCTCGGCACTATCGTGAATCCATTCCTTCGGGAGTCCTCACGCCATTGTTGATTCAAGCCGTCTCCAATGGAAGCAAGATCAATGCACTTAGATGGGGTCTCTTCGGGTTAGTTGAGTCTAATCCTTCAAGCGAATCCGGGTCCCCTTTGATCTAGGTTTGGCTATCTTTTTCCTTTATTGTTGTTCTTCATCGATCCACCCTCATCCTCTAGGTTTCCCCCCTCCATTCCTCACTTCGGGTTCATCATTGCAAATTGCTCAAGAATCGGTCACGGGCTACGGCACGTGGTCCAGACACCATCAACATTCAGTCCCTTGATACTAACCCGTTGCCGCCGGATACGGGTAAGATTATGAAAATATTTAGTATTTCTGTCACCAAACGAAATCCATTTATCGCGAGCTTTCTGGAACCATAGCAATTCCTCCTGACGAAGGAGTGTGTCAAGCTCCCCCGTGAGCTGAGTCTCCAAGCGAACATATGTTGAAGAGTCAACCCGAAGAAGGCATCTTCTCACGCCCTCCAACCTGCTCAACAGCTTCCTCTTACGTCTTTTCAGGTTGCCAAAAATAGTTTGATTAAAATTGATAGAAGCATTTTTCACACCATCTAGACGCACAGGCAGCGGCAAATTAGTTGCACTCCAAGATGCATCAACAATACTCCCATACATAGGGTGAGTGGACCACATCCCTTCCCATCAAAATGGTTTACCACTCAGCCGACGGCTAGCAACCGAACACCTAAGAAAAAGCGGGTTATGATCCGACGAGCGCCGAGTAAGGACCTCAACAGAATATCGAGGAAAATGAGAAACCCAACCAGCATTGGCAACAGCTCGGTCAAGCCGTTTTCGAGCCAAAGGCCCACCAGTAGTATTCATCTGCCAGGTGTAAGGGTCGTCTGTCATAGTGAGAGTCTCCACTCCACAATCTGCTAATATGGCAATAAACTGACAACATTGGCTTGACGGGGCAGAAATACCCAAAGCCTCAGACGGAGAAACAATGTCATTCCAATCCCCTATGGCCAACCATGGCCCTTGTATGTTGGCAGCTAGCGTTCGCATATCACTCCAGTCAGAGAGGCACTCACGAGCAATAGGGTTGGCATAAACTGCAGTGTAGTGCCACACAGAAGTATCCCGACTGATCCGACAAGTAATCAACCGAGCCTGGAGAAACGCAATCAAAATATCATACTGATCCCCAAGGCGGCGGAGGACCCAATTTCCTCCCGCACGGCCAACACTTTCAATAATATGGACCGCATCATATCCAAGTCGGTATAGTTTAACCCACATCCTAGAAAATGGTCCCTAAGGTTCCAACAGGATCAACAAGGAAGGTTTATACATTCGGAGAAGATCCGAGAGGTGGCGTTGAGTAGGACCTTGCATGACGCCACGCATATTCCATGCAAGTACAGAAAAATCATTAAACGCGATCATTGCGGCACTAGGGCCAAATCAAGATTTGAAGCTGCCTCCCCACCCTGCGCACTTAGTACCATAGCCGCCTCACCCGACCTGCTAAGCTCATCCAATTTACTCCCAATTCCGGAAGTAATGGCAACAGTAGTGCCAAGGTCACCATTCAATAGGTGGAGAAATTTTTTTGGAAAAGCTTTCTCCACACTCGCCGCATTCAGTCCTTCACCCCCTCGGGTGGTTTTCTTATCCGGCCGGGGTTTCTTCACACCATGCAGGAGTCTCTTGACCCTAATTTTCTTTTTTTTTTTTTTCACAAAACTATCCTTAGCTAGCAATGCTTCAGGTATCTCCACTTGACCCGCAGCTTGCTTGTCTCCAGACTCAATCACAGGCCTCTCCAAACTGTCCACGACTCGTGCCTCAGGCGTCTCAGCAACAGGCATCTCCAATTGACCCTCCACATGCTTAACAACTGCTCCGGCATTCGGATCACCAGTAGTTCCAGGAGTTAGAGGTGCGAGCTTAGAACGACACAACTTTCTCCTCTTAACCACCATCCATTCACCAACCCCTAGATCCACAGGAACATCCCCCACCACCTCTTGAGGTGACAGAACCTTGCCCTCCGCATCAGGGACTGATTGATCTTCCTCCGTCCTGGGGCCTGACAGCCTGTTTCCCAATGGTGCAGCAGCCTCCTTCAGACTGTTAACCATCGTCGCATCCTTCTCCCTTGGCGTACTAGCCAGTCTCGGACAATTATCCTGTACATGACCGAAACGGGCACACTTCATACACAATCGGTGTAAGCCTTCATACGTAACATGGACTATCTCTCCTTCAACATCCAGCATGCCATAAAGCGGTTTATCCAAGTCAATTTCAATGCAAGCCCAGGCATAATGCCCCCTCGAAATAGTCATCGTGTTCTTGTCCACTTTGATGAGAGTTCCCATTGGCGAGGTAATAACCCTAAGTGCATTTTCGTTGTAAAACACTTGATTGAGTTTCGAAAACCTAACCCAAGTTTGGATCGTATTGACTCGCGTTTTCCTCGGAATGAAATCACTTGACCATCTCCGAATCGCAAGGCAATCGTCTGGCCGACATCTAGAAGTTCGAACGTACCAGTATGTTTCCATGCACGCGACAACCGTTCTTTCATGGCGATATACCCTACCGAAAGTCCGAGCACCTTAAGCACTAAGGTATCCTTGAACGGCGCATACAAGCCCTCCAGAACAGACTTCTCAAACCGAATCTTAGGGCACCAGTTTGAAGATCCCGCACAATCCATCGAAGCAAGTTTCTCTTTTAACCAATCCCTAGTATCAGGTGGAGGAGACGCCAATGGCACAGAGGGGACAACCATCGCGACATCACGGAACGACAAGGGGAGCGCAGTCAGGGACCTTCAAGAGGGGGACCAGTACCGAGGAGTCATGGAGTTGGGCGAAAGGTGGAACCTTTCCTCCAGGATCGTGCACAGCCGTCAGCGAAGTCTTAGGGGGAGACGCGGTCTTGGGAGAAGAAACCCTAGAAGGAGCCATCCTTTTGTTATCAAAATTATAAGTTTGATAGTATTACTATGTGACATCAGATACTACTATAAACTTGAACTAAGTTTTTTTTTTGAAAAAAAAAAATATATTAGTACTTGACTTGACTCATTTAATAGCATATACGAGCCTTGCTCGAATTAATATATACTAGGTTTTAATTATGACTTTCTCTATCTCTTTCAAAAGCAAAGTTCAAAAATATGTTGGAGGACTTAGCCCAAGTGGTTAAGTCCCCTGACTTCCAACGGAAGGTTGGAGGTTCGATTCCCACCGGCCCCCTATCCCTCCACTTTATTCCCCTTTGTAATTGTGTGGCATGGGCTCCGACCACCCCTTTCCCAGGCCTTCAATGGCTCATCCAAAAGAAAAAAAAAGCAAAGTTCAAAAATATGTTTGCGTATATTTTTCTCTTAAAAAAAGGTATAAAGCTAAAATTTGTCTTTCAAAAGTGCTTTAAAATGACTTTTCAGTTTAACATTTATGCTTTTGCAAGCACTTTTGAAGGTTAAATTCATACCCATTTGAACCTATATACTAGTATATAGCTAGCTTAATGATCAAATCATTAGCACGGGAACCACACTTTTATAATAAAAATATAATACGTGTTAATATTCAAACATACACACCAAAAAGGAAGTTTCTAAACATACACAGTTGACTTGAGTCGGGCCAGGGCGTCACATTATCTTCGATAGCGGTGTTCTATAATAAAAATGAAGCTCACTTATAATATTTAAAAAATATTTATAAATTTGTAATTTATTTATATAATGCAAGACCATGATAAAACATTTAAAACACAAAAAAGACTATATATATAGTCAAAAGGGATATTAAAGGGTTAGCCAAATTTGTGTTACCTCAACAACCCTTTTTTCTCCCTTCAACTTCAACGTGTATACATCTCGGGTAAAAACACCCAACTTTTATGCAAAATTTTTTAAAAAAAAAAAAAAATCCCCAAATTATACAAGGAAGAAGAAGCTATAGGATGCTTGAATTAACAAACATCATACACCAAATTCAGAAATGCAATTAAATTAAAGGCAGTGGCAGCAGCAGAAGAAACAACAAAAAGAAAGCAATAGCTAAGCCCACTTGCAAGTGGGAATGTGGGATGACCTAAAAGAGTAACCTCAATTATATATTGATGACACAAATGACTCCATTCACTTCATCACCACCAATGGAACATTATGGAATCCCTTTTGTCATTATGTCTTCAAACAAACATCAACTTCCTTACAATATTATTTGTTATTGGATCTTTCTGTGTACTCTCAAAATGTAATTATTTTTCAAGGGTTTCTCTGTATTTCTAGAGGCCAAAATGACCACGGCTCATAATAATACACAGTATTTCTTATATATATGTAAATTTCTCATAAGTGTGTATATTTAATTAAATGAAATGGGTTGCAAGTAAAACCACATTTTCCTTCTGCAGTTTGCTTTGTTCGTGAGGTTCCATTCCTTGATCTCCAATCTTAAATCTTAATTGAGTGTCCAAATCAGTTATGGGGTAAAACAACCAGAGCTTGCCACGTTCTACTACTTCCCATTGCATTAAAAGACAAAATTCGCTTACTTCTTAGAGACAATGCTACTAGCCACGTGTCAAAAGATTCTCTTATTGCCACGTGTCAACACGTATGTGCCAATACCAATTCACATGCACCAAGACAATTACGGCTATACATTGCAATTGCAATTTGATACCCCAATTGTGTATAAATGTTGCATCTTACTATAGTATTGAGCTACTAGTACACATACAAGCATATTCGAATTATGTTTTTTAAAAAAGATAATATATATTTATATCTCTCTATAATATACTCCCTCCGTCTTTCAAAAATTTTAACATTCCTGCATTTCACGTTATCCAATGCACATTTTTAATGCTTAATATCTCAAATTGTGTAAAAGTAAAAATTATAAAAATTTGATATTATAAAACTACGCGATTAGACGAATCTAACAAGATCCCACTTGACTATGTTTTATCTTGTATAATTGTGTTAAAAATTTGAATCAAAGTTACTTAGTGAATAGTAAGAACTATGCAAATGTTACAATTTTTAACAAACGGAGGGAGTATAAGAGAAGCCTCCAAACCTCAATTTCATTCTCCACCGTGGATCATAATTCAATTTCAATCATGGCCCTTGATTTCTCAATTGATTTTTGATCGTTGATTAAAAATTGCAGGTGAATTGGCCATTAGATCAAAATTCTATTCACATCGGGTTTCATCGAGTTATCCTTCCATTTTTTTGCAAAATCCATCGTTCGTCGAATTAGAAAGCTCATCGAACCCTATCGCATCCCCGTAATCGTCCTCCTCCCGCACCCCACTTCACGCCGGTTGTTCCTTCCCTCGCTTGTTCCTATACCTCATCTGGGCAGTGGCTCTTTAAGGTAAGGATTAATTGTAATTTTAGGGCCATTGTTTTGGGGCTTCGAAATTGGGGATCAATTTTGTCGCCGGCGGCACAGGTTCCAAGCGCCGCTCCTTCGCCCGCCTGCCAGCGACGGCTTCAGTCATTTGACCCATCGCCCCTCTGTACACTGCCTGTGTCCCCCAATTTAAAGTGAATTCGGTGTTGCGGGATACAGTACCGAGCCCCCGGTCCCCCGATTTGACGGCCCAGCGCAGCCCTGTCGCCGCTGTCTCCCTCCAATGCGAATCACCGCCTGAAGCCATTGGCGTCGCCCTTCCTATCGCCCACGCCTGTAAGGCCCACCTTGATCGAAGTTGGTTTGGCTTATATTTCCAGTATTCCGGTCTATTTCTGTTTCAATTAAGGTCAGACGGCGCAGGTTCGATGGGGAATATCAGCCATCTTGATCGAAGTTGGTTGGAGGCCTTTGCTAGTTGATGGGTAGCTGGAAATGGAAAAAAGGTCAGACGGCGCAGGTTCGATGGGGAATATCAGCCATCTGTCTAGTTTCATCCTGAAATTTTTTTGTGTTGGTAACGGTGTATTGCCATATTTTGATAGCCACTATTGATGTAAGGTGGGTGTGGTGGGTGAGCAAAGAATTGATACTGGGTGAGTTGTAATCAGAGTGCTTCTATAATAAACTCCTTCCCTCAAAAAAAAAAAAAAAATTAAGGTTTTCATATCTTTCAAGGATTCGGCTAAATTTCTGGGCTCGTAGGTTTTGGTCAGGTTTTGTTGGTGATTTGATAAGGGGTATTTATATTAGGATTTTCAAATGGTTTGATTTGGGTATTGACAAACAAGGAACCACAGAGTAATATTTCATGGTTCTGCTTCAAGGTTTGCAAATTGCTTGTCCTTTCATAAATTTTTTCCTTCGTCAGCCCCTTGTGTATTTGTTACATTCAATTGCTTTCTGTTTATGCTTGAAAATCCATTTTAGAGTAATTTTATAATAAATATTTAGAGAACTATGCCAAGTCATCGATTCAGCAAATGCCTGTGAGAGTGGTAGACCCTCCATACTTTGTTGGTTTATTTGTCATACTTTACTTGAATGTTGTGTGTACCCTCCAGCTTATTTGTGAATTGATAAAACGAAATTGAAAATTTGGTAGCTGTCTATGCAAATATGATCCTTGATTTAATTTTGTTTTTCCTTAATTTTGCAGGAAATCCTAAGTAAAATAGTTGCATTCACGGACAGCTTTGAATTCTAGATATGCATGGTCTCATGCTGCAGTGGATCCTAATAGTGGCCTTGCTTCGCTACTTTTTATGCTTGGCGCTTTGCTCATCTTATGCAGTTTGGTTGGAAACCAAGAAGAATGAACATTTTATGCAGCTTAGTGGCAGAAGAGTTTTTAATGGTAGGTAATACTATCTCGCCAACTATTTACTTGCGGAGCCTACAGTATCCAGTTGTCGAATCCACCAACGTTCTCACTGAGCATTCTCTTTTAATTCTTTGAGTAAATATTTGTCAATATATATAGGAATCTACGTATATGAGGTCATTGGTTTTCCCAAGAAAAAAGTTTCATAGAGTAATGAATTCAGATGGTGTCCTCTCCGTCTTTAAATGAATGTACTCTTATAGTATTAAATAATTTATGACTGGAGGAGCATACCAATGCTTTAGTATGTTGCTGAGTTATAGGCTTTTACTTCAGCTGCAGTAGCTTTATCTGTCAATGAGTGTCTTGTATAAAACTGAAAAAAGAGTATAGGTATAGATGAGTTATACAGAATGACGTGACATGCCCCAGTGAGGATGTACGGAAAGTGCTTTCTGCAGCGTATGTTGATGCTTGTCCCTACTTTATTGGCATGATTAGGCTGTCTGGTACCTGTAGTCAGTGAATCTGTTTAGAATGTTTTGAATTGCATATGGTTTATTTGGTTGTGGATTCAGGTTATGGAAACCATTTGCAATATATCAAATTTTTGTTGAAATTGTCCATCCCTTGCAATAACTAAACTTCTTTGAACATAATAAATATAATATATATAAGGAAGCCATTTGCACTCACCTAAAATTATTTCTTCTTTTTCCATGGGCAGTTGTACATTCAAAGCATGCTGTGTATCGCACAGCAATAAATTGCTAGTATATATATATGTATATATATATAATATTGTACATTATGCAACTGTCTATCCTCAATAAGACCACAGGGATTCATACATTGGGATCAACCGTCGGCCTTCATATGATTTCATATTAATGTTTATTTAAGAGATTAAATTATGAATAAATTGCCAAATAAATAGTAGTATTTATTAATCATTGCCTACATATAATGCGTCCATCGATAGGAACACATTGGAAATTAAACAAACAATAATGGGGATGTCTTGATACACAAAACTTCCATCCCCTCAAATTTTTGGATCTCCTATGCCAAGTAGTAAATCCGTGCAACATAACCATTGTGTAGCCACTTCATTTGGTTTTTTGGACAAAAAGAGAAGATAAAACTGATCACCAATTAAAAGGAAGTTATGGTATATATTATACAATGCATGGTTTTGCCATGGTAATAAGGATTTGTGAGTTGTTGCTGTTGAAAAGTCGAAAACTAGACTAATTGAATGTCTTGAATAATTTTCAAAGCCATCACACAATTATTGAGTTAGAATTGTCATCCCTGTACTTGTGTAATATCAAAAAGAAAAAATTGTACTATAAATATGTGTTGTCTAACATTGGAAATGAATAAGAATTTCCACTCACTGCTATCCTTTCCTGTTTCATTTCCTTTTCTTGTTCAATTGAGTAATACACTTGTACTAGCATATTTTATACTCATACACGGTGTAACATAATTGTTATATATTTTATATTTGTATTTATAACACGCTATCAGCACGAGGAGACTCTGTCCGGGTTGCCAGAATTTGAGAAATGGATGCTGGAAATTCAAAAGTCGGAGATGATATCTGCCTCATTGACAGTGCAACAACGCATAGTATTTTGAAAAGTAAAAGTTATTTCTCCAATTTAAAATTGAAAAAGACCGCAGTGAAAACTATAAGCGGTAATGCAAAATGCATTGAAGGCTCTGGTAGAGCTGTTATATTTCTCCCTGAAGGGACAAAAATGACGATTGAAAATGCCTTGTTCTCACGCAAAGCTCGAAGAAATTTACTGAGCTTCAATGATATTCGAAAAAATGGATATCACATTGAAACTTCAAAAGAGGCAGATCATGAGTATCTTTGTAACACCCCGGTTTTTGGTCACCCAGGTCGGGATGTCACCGCCACACCTCCCTAGCGAAACACGGTTTCTCCGAGCTCACTAAAGAGATGCAAGGCTATGGTTTTTCAGAATTTAAAACATTCAAACAGCTCATTCATATATAATTTAAAAATAATACATCAAAGTTGCAGCGGAAAATAATATTTACATATCTAATGCAGCGGAATATAACAATAGGGCCAACATGGCCTAATCACGGGTTAAACAGGCCCGTTCATGCCAGATCTAGTCTAATACAATAATTTAAAATATTATATCATCCCAAGCTTCCCGTGTATGCATATGACGATGCATAATTCTCAACTCTGGAAGAAAAAGAAGTAAAAATGGTTTGGTCAGCACTACGTGCTGAGTAAGTTAACACAAGCATGATTAATGGGTTTCAAAGCCATTATTTAGATTTTGAGAAAACATGCACACAACACCACATCATTTAACATATTTATCTAACAATAATTAAATGGCATAATTTAAAATATAGAGATTTCATAATATCATAAATATAATTCGCAAAGTAAAACAATTGCAAGACATACTTTGAGGCATAATCTAAAAGGAACAATTTTTCGAGTCTTCTAGTTTCATATCTCATGTCTCATGTTTCAAGTTTATATTTCAATCGCCATTCGGCAAGTTTTGTTTATCAATTGCCTTCCGGCAAGCGTTATATCTCAATTGCCTTTCGGCAAGCATTGTATTTCAATTGCCTTTCGGCAAGCACTATATTTCAATTGTCTTTCGGCAAGCAGGATATTTCAATTGCCTTTCGGCAAGCAGGATATTTCAATTGCCTTTCGGCAAGCAGTATATTTCAATTGCCCTTCGGCAAGCAGTATATTTCAATTGCCTTTCGGCAAGCAGTATATTTCATGTGTATTTTATTTCAAAGGAATTCCCAATCATTTAAACCTTAAAGGCTAATTTCATGTTTCAACAAGATTTCAAGATTTGACTTCCGGTAAACCCCTGTTTACTCTAAAATTCGTCTAAATTCAGATTTAATTCCAAAAATTCCAAGATTTCACTACTGACTCAGAAACGTCGAGATCTACAACTTTCGTGTTTTAACCTTTTCAATTCGAGATACCTAAACAGGTCAAAATGGCCAATTTTCGCAGAAGAATAATTCTGTACGAATTTAATGTATCACAGTTCAAAGATTTCGAATTCTACCATAGCAATTCAACTCCAAATTTGATGAAATTTTACAGAGATCATCTTAAGACAATTATCTACGACTTTCATGTTCGGCCAACGATCTAAAACAGTCTAGATCCTATGTCAAAAACGTGATCAAGATCATTCCTAAGTTCTGTCAAGAATTTCAAGATCTAGGTTCAAGCAGTTCGGTTTGGAGTGGATTTCATATATCAAATCATCACGAAAGATTCTGAACTTTTACGGAGGTATTTATAACGTATAGATCTACAACTCTTATGTTCGACGCCAAGCCTAGATCGGTCTAGATCTAAGGTAGAAATCACCAACAAGTTCGAATAAAGAATCTATCATCGTTTCAAGATCTAAACCACAGGCAGGTCTGTTCGTGATCGTTTTCGGCTATCAAAACACGATGAAAAATTATGAAAATTTTACAGTAGATAGACCTAAGCCTTAGGAACGTTTTTCGTGTTTTAAGTTTCTCCGTTTGAATTCGTTTTAAAGTTCGGAAAAATTCATCAAATCTGTTGCATTGGTAGAAAGTATAGATTGACAGATTTTCGATTTCTTGTTAATCTTTTAGTTTTGAATGTTTTAATTCATCCCAAAACCATGTAAGAGTTAACTTACTGAGTTTATGAACGTCCGGGATCGTCTATTCGAAGGCGTGGCTTCCCGTCCACCGTTTCTCCTCTCCGTTCGTCGGGTTCTACGATCTAGATCCAATACGAGGTGTAGAAGAGAAAAGAAGAAGATTAGGATTCGTTTTCGAATCGTTTATTGAACAAGGATTGGATCGAGACTTACCAAGACTATGGAGATCTTAGAATTTTCGTCCAACAGCGTTCGCCTTGGTTTCGTGCCTCCGACGACTCCGGATTTAGGGTTTCGAATGTGTAGAGAGTTGTAGGGTTTCGTAAAAGTATTCGGAGCTCCTAGAAGGTCTTATTTATAGATATCTAAGACCTAGGGCATCCAAAATCTGACCCCAAGGGTCTTGGGTCGAGAGATGTTCAATCGAAAGTCGAAAAATCCGCATTCGGGCGAGAGATTCACGCAACGGGCAAATCTGTCGCTTGGCGCGGCCGTGGCGCGCCCTTCCCCTTGTGACCACGCGGCCACCGCGCCGAACTCGCCTGGGCTTCGGTCCGGACGGGTCGTGCGATCCGTCGTGCTTTTCCTCCTCTCTTTCGGACTTCTATCCTTCTATGCTCCCGTTTTATGATCTTCGGGGTATCTTAGGGTTCCGATTTCCTATCTTAACTTTATTCGGATCTAAATTTATATTTGGACTTGAGTTATTGAGTCTATCGGTGTCGGGTCCCCGTGTAACCATTTATTCGATTAAATTGTCTTCGGCTTCCCGGGTTCTCGGAATTTTGTTTCCTTTTTAATTTAAATTCCATTTCTCATTTCCTCTACATTTATTTCTTTATTTATTATATTTATTTTATTTATTGTGATTATTTTACGTTGGAAAATTTCCGGGTATTACAATCTTTGTATAACTCGAATTGAAAATGGCAAAAAATTTGTGAATGAAAAATTGTCATGTTACTCATCTGGCTTATACTATACAAAAATATGTGCCGCAGAAATACATAACCTAGTAGGCTTGAAAGCTACTAGTGAATTTCTTACCTGGCACGATAGACTTGGGCATCCTGGCAATGTAATGCTGAGGCGAATTATTGAAAATTCAAATGGCCATACATCGAAAAGGCAAATGATATTGAACCCAAATGAGTTCAATTGTGCAGCCTGTTCACAAGGGAAATTGATAACCAGACCATCTCCAGTAAAAGTGGAAATTGAATCCCCTACATTCCTAGAAAGAATTCAAGGCGATATATGTGGACCTATTGATCCACCGTGTGGACCTTTCAAGTACTTTATGGTACTAATTGATGCGTCATCACGCTGGTCACACGTTTGTTTATTATCAACTCTCAATTTGGCATTCGCAAGATTACTTGCACAAATTATAAAATTTCGACCACAGTTTCCAGATCATCCGATAAAGAAAATGCGCATTGATAATGCTGGAGAATATACATCACATGCATTTGATGATTTCTTCATGTCGATTGGAATTACTATTGAACATCATGTGCCTCATGTGCACACGCAAGATGGTCTAGCAGAATCATTTATTAAGCGATTGCAATTAATTGCAAGACCCTTGTTAATGAAATCAAAACTCCCTGTTTCTGCTTGGGAACATGCTATATTGCATGCAGCAGCACTTGTAAAAGTAAGGCCGACGAGCTATCATAGCTACTCCCTTACACAAATTGTGTTTGGAAAGGAGCCCAATATATCTCACTTGCGAATTTTTGGGTGTGCGGTTTATGTACCAATTGCGCCACCACAACGTACAAAAATGGGACCTCAAAGAAGGTTGGGCATATATGTCGAGTATGAATCACCCTCGATTATCAAATATATTGAGCCAAAAATAGGTGATTTATTTACTGCAAGATTTGCAAACTGTCATTTTTATGAAACTCAATTCCTGACATTAGGGGGAGGAAATGAACAACTGAAAAAGGAAATATCTTGGCAAAGTCCATTTGATTTTCTTGATCCTCGTACAAGGCAATGCGAACTTGAAGTTCAAAGAATTGTGCATTTGCAGGGAATTGCAAATCAATTACCCGATACTTTTAATGATGCTGCTAAAGTAACAAAATCATATATAAATGATGCAGCAAATGCACCAGCTAATATAAATGTCCTAGAAGGGCATATTCCGAGTTTAAATGAACCTGCTGCACGCCTAAAGCGTGGCAGACCTTTGGGTTCCAAGGATAAAAATCCACGAAAGAGGAAAATTATCCATATGGGCGATAAATCAATCACTGATGATACTCCCAAAGGAGAAATTGATTCAATCCCCGAAATGGTTGAACCTGAAAATATTTACCCAGATGAAAATGAAGTTATTGAAACTTCTTTCAATTATATCAATACTGGGAAGTGTTGGAACTGAAAAGAAACAAACGTTGATAATGTTTTTGCATACAACGTTGCACTCGATGTAATGAAAAATAACGAGGATCCTGAATCAAGATCAGTTGAAGAATGTTGGAAAAAAATGATTGGCCAAAATGGAAATATGCAATTCAGTCTGAACTAGATTCACTGAATAAGTGAAAAGTATTCGGCCCTATTGTCCAAACACCAAAAAATGTGAAGCCTGTTGGCTGCAGATGGGTGTTTGTGAGAAAAAGAAATGAAAACAATGAAATTGCCAAATATAAGACAAGGCTTGTAGCCCAAGTTTTTCCCAAAGACCGGGAATTGATTTTGAGGAAACATATTCCCCGGTTATGGATGGAATAACGTTCAGGTATCTAATGAGCCTAGCAGTACGAGAAAATCTTGAAATGAGGCTGAATGGATGTTGTTACTGCATATTTATATGGCTCATCGGAAAACGATATTTATATGAAAATACCTGAAGGGTTTAAGTTACCTGAGACATGCAACTCAAAACCCAGAGAAACTTATTCCATCAAATTGCAAAAATCGTTGTATAGGCTCAAGCAATCTGGCCGAATGTGGTATAACCGCCTCAGTGAAAGTTTGATAAAGGAAGGTTATACAAATGACCCTATCAGTCCTTGTGTATTTATAAAGAAAAATGGGTCAGAATTTGTAATCGCCGCTGCCTATGTTGACGATTTAAATTTAATTGGAACACCTGAAGAGTTGGAAAAGGCTGTTGAATATCTGAAAAAGGAGTTCGAAATTAAGGATTTTGGGAAAATAAAATTTTTCCTTGGCCTACAAATTGAGCATTGGGAAAATGGCATATTTGTTCATCAATCAGCTTATACCCAAAAGGTATTAAAGCAATTTCAAATGGATTATGCACATCCGCTAAGTAATCCAATGGTCGTTCGGGCACTTGATCGTGCAAAGGATCCATTTAGGCTAAAAGAAGATAATGAAAAGCAACTTGGCCCAGAAATGCCATATTTAAGCGCAATTGGCGCGTTAATGTATCTTGCAAACAGTACGCGACCTGATATCGCGTTTTGCAGTCAATTTACTCGCAAGATTCAGTTCTTGCCCTACTCAACGACATTGGAAAGGCATAAAGCACATTTTTCGCTATCTACAAGGAACAATTGATCTTGGGTTATTTTACGCAAAAGACTCTCGACATGAGTTAATCGGCTATGCCGATGCAGGTTATTTGTCAGATCCACACAAAGCCAAATCTCAGACAGGTTATGTCTTTACTTGTAGCGAAACTGCCATCTCTTGGAGGTCAATGAAGCAGACTTTAACTGCTACTTCTAATCATGCCGAGATATTAGCAACCCATGAAGCAAGTCGAGAATGTGTATGGTTGAGGTCAATGAGTCAGCATATATTGAATAGTTGTGGTTTAATCATTGAACTACAAATGCCCCCAACAATTTTATTTGAAGATAATTCGGCTTATATAGCCCAGTTGAAAGGGGGTTATATCAAAGGAGATAGAACAAAGCATATTTCACCAAAATTCTTTTACACTCATGATCTTCAAAAGAATGGTGAAATCGATGTGCAACAAATTCGATCGGAAAATAATTTAGCGGATCTATTTACCAATGCATTGCCGACTGCAACATTCGAGAAGCTCGTGAAGAAAATTGGTATGCGGCGACTTCGAGATTTAAAATGATGTCCAAATCAGGGGGAGCACTAGATATAAGAATACTGTACTCTTTTTCCTTCACTAGGATTTTTTTCCCACTGGGTTTTTTCCTAGTAAGGTTTTAATGAAGCATATTCTTTGTATTTAAGACATTCAGGGGGAGTGTTGAAAAGTCTAAACTAGACTAATTGAATGTCTTGAATAATTTTCAAAGCCATTACACAATTATTGAGTTAGAATTGTCATCCCTGTACTTGTGTAATATCAAGAAGAAAAAATTGTACTCCGTACTATAAATATGTATTGTCTAACATTGGAAATGAATAAGAATTTCCACTCACTGTTATCCTTTCCCGTTTCATTTCCAAAATTGTTTTTTCCTTCACTAGGATTTTTTTCCCACTGGGTTTTTTCCTAGTAAGGTTTTAATGAAGCATATTCTTTGTATTTAAGACATTCAGGGGGAGTGTTGAAAAGTCTAAACTAGACTAATTGAATGTCTTGAATAATTTTCAAAGCCATTACACAATTATTGAGTTAGAATTGTCATCCCTGTACTTGTGTAATATCAAGAAGAAAAAATTGTACTCCGTACTATAAATATGTATTGTCTAACATTAGAAATGAATAAGAATTTCCACTCACTATTATTCTTTCCCATTTCATTTCCTTTTCTTGTTCAATTGAGTAATACACTTGTACTAGCATATTTTATATACTCATACACCGTGTAACATAATTGTTATATATTTTATATTTATATTTATAACAGTTGCAAGTTTGCAATACTAGATGATATATATGCATTCACATCCACTAGGCAGACATCAATCAAAATCTCCACTTGCATAATTGAAGCTCATTCAAATTCTACCCCACACTTTACTGCCGAATTTTAATTCATCCCACCCCATATATAAGCCCATATTCCCACTTCTTTTTAATATATTAATAAAATATTGTAAGCCATTTGACCAATAAATTGTTTTATTGCAACTCACTGGCAGCTACTCCATAGTGGGATTCCTTATTTAACATCAATATTTCTAAGTTCTCTATTGGCGAGCATTAGTTCATTTATGCACTTTAATTTGTAGGATTGGTTATTCAATGTATGTGTTACCCAAGATGTTTTTTTTTTTTTTCCCTTTTTAAAGTATAAAATACAAGTAAACAGAGGAATTATAAAATTTATTAATATTGAAAATATATTCTAGTAATTTACTAAATGCCGTGAACACTTTTATACTTCCTCCGTTTTTTTTTGTTAGCTACGTTTGACAAATGTGTACTGTTCACTTATATACTTTGACTTAAAGTTTTATCATGGTTATACAAGTTAAAATATAGCCAAGTGTGATCTTGTTAGATTTGTCTCGTCTTGTAGATTTTAAATATCAAACTTTTAGAATTTTTACATGTACCGAATTTGAGTTATTAATGATTTAAAATGTGCATTGGATTGCGTGCTGGGTGGGTCCGTAGCTATCTTTAAAAAATGGAGGGAGTAGAACTGAATACTCTAGCTGTATAGACAGCTGGGGTTTCCTATAAGACAATTCTTTCTTTTCTATTTTTAATCGAAACTTAGAGGGTTTTTTTTTTAACAATCTATACAGACTAGGAAATGGTGGTGGGAGCCCATGCCACGCAATTATAAATAGATAAAGTCATAAAGGAGAATGATAAGGGCTGGGTGGGGAATCGAACCCCCAACCTAAATATTAGGAGTCGGGAGATTTGACCACTTAGATAAGTCCACATCCCACAATCCAAACTTAGAGTTGAACATCTAATTTGAAAAGGAGAATTTAAAGATTATGGTTATAGTTCTCATTTCTCAATAATAAATATTTTTGAAAATTAATTCAGTTACGATTAAAAGTTAAATATCCAAAGTTTTCCAACCATAATTTGAAAAGGAGAATAATTGATTTAGAGATTATTGCTTCCTAACAAAGCTAATTCTACTTTCGCAAAAAAAAAAAAACAAAAAACAAAAAAAACTAATTCTAAGCTGGGATAAGGACTTGGCCTAGTGATCAAATCGCTAACTTCCGACATTTATATTGGGGTTTAATTCCCCACCCGCCCCCTGTCTCTCTACTTTATCTATTTATAATTTGTGTGGCATTAACTCCCACCAATCATTTCCTTGCCAGTATATGATGTATTCAGCAAAAAAAATACTCCTCCCTCCGTCTCACTTATACTGTCCATAAACTTTTGGGTACGATATTTTATGTGGTGATAGTTAGTATTTAATGTAGGGGTGGATTAATGTTTAATGTTGGGGTAAATAAAAATTTATGTGATGTGATGTTAATAAATTTAAATTTTTAATTGATTTATTTATGCGCGATGTGATAGTTGTGTGTTTCAATTTTTTAATGGTATTTATTATTGATTTGATGAGATTGAGGTAGGTTTAATGATTAATATTTAATTATTTTCTATAATTGACACGGCCAAAAGAGGAAACTGTGACATAAATAATAGGACAGATGAAGTAATTCTAAGCTACAGATTAAACATTATAAAAATTTTACCTTTTAGGGAAAAAAAAAAAAACTGTAATACCCCAATTTTCAAAGCTCCAATAAGGCCGGAATGCAATTGCCACATTTCTAAACTAAGATCGATCACAACGAACCTTGATGAATATAATAATTAAATAATGATAAGCTAGTTTCACCATGCATCCTTCCATAAGAATCAAATCAATCTTCACAGATAACGAGTTGAACTAGAACCGTGGCAATAAGAATATGAACATACTATAATTCGATAGTATCAATCAATAACCATCAATATTTAACTAATTTAATATTTTTTGATAAACATTTACACCTATGTGTCGGCAAAAATGTATGGGAAGCCCAAGCCACACAAATATTTAACTAATTTAATATTTATTTTCATATATTTATATATTAATTAGAAGTAATTAGTTTTAGTGGATAAATATAAAATACTATAATTGAGCTCAACTGAGCTCGAACATGAGTATAGACACATTTTTATAAGTTCTAATTTATACTCCCTCCGTCCCAGGCAAGATGTCTGGTTTGACTTTTTGGCACTGTTCATTGTTTAACTTTGACTCAATATTATTTCAAGTATATGTTTGAAAAAAAAATAGTCGAGTTGGATCTTGTTAGAATCGTATAATCATGTAGTTTTATAATATATATTTTACATAATTTTTTGTTGTATATATTTTGAGATATTAACGATTGAAAAAGTGCATTGGATTGTGTGCAGAAATGAAACAAGACATCTTAAATGGGACAGATGGAGTATTTTTTTTTTCGTGGAGCCGAAGCCGGAAAAACAAGTGGAAAAAAGAAGAGGAAAATAGCAGAAATAAGAAAAGCAACAGGGGCAATTAGATCCTGGGGGAGCCGACATCAGCCGCGTCTGCCTCCAAGTCTTTAGTCACGAAGTCGGGGGGAAGGCCCAGGTGGTGTAGAAGTCTTCAATGGAAGCGCCATGCTTTGCCAAGGAATCTGCCACATGGTTGCCTTCACGTACGATAAACATGGTGGATGGTGCACTCCTCGAATTGGTTTTTCAGAGATTCGATCTGCAGGAGAGTGCCCGCACAAGGGTGAAAGTTATGCCTGGTTCCCAACAAGCTAATAGAGGTCATGGAGTCGGAGTAGCATGTCACACTACGGATACCCAACCTGGCCACATAGTCCAGGCCCGCAGCCAAGCCGATCAATTCAGCAGAAAGGATGGTTCTAATGCCAAGAAAACCACACCCCCACCTATCCAATGACCTTCGTTATTCCGAACTACAAACCCAAATCCTGAGCAACCCGGGTTCCCAATGGAGCTTCCGTCAACGTGGAGGATGGTGCCTAGTTCTTATTTATATTTAACCCACAAGTCCAAGTTTCTTTACAACTATCACAAATATTACATGAGGTGATCGAAAATGTAACATTAACATAACTGTTACCAATATCAAATGAGCAGAAATTCAAGCAATAAGGTTTATTAGATTCATAATTCCCCACCTTATTATTAGCATTAGGTCTCAATAATTCGATATGGTTCCACTAATATATTATAATAATAATAATAATATGTTATAGAAATAACTATATTTATTTATGTATGTGTATAATAAAATGGTATATGGCTTATTAGCTTGTGTTTATAGTGGAAGTATTGTAATGGAAATTGGGATTAAATGGTGAAAGAAATGAAGTTTAAAGGTGGGATAATAAAATGGATAAAGTGTAACAATTATGGCATGAGATGAAACAAGTATTAAGCTTGCATAAAAATTTTTCTCTCTTTTCTCAATACATTACATAGGCTATTTATAAACTTTTTTATCCTCTCACTATTTACTAACCTCATAATCAAGGCATATGCATTTCAAGACTTTCACATGTCTAACCTTATGATCAAGGCATGAACATGGATATTCACATGTTGAACACTAGACATTCACAATCTTGTTTACATGCATAACACTCCCCCTTGAATGTCGTCAATACGAAGAATATGCCTCGTTAAAACCTTACTTGGAAAAAACCCTATGGGAAAAAAATCCAAGTTAGGAAAAAGAGTACATGATTCTTGTATTTTTAGTTCTCCCCCTGATCAAAGCATCAGTTGAGGTTCTTTAGTTGGCGCATCCCGATACTTTTCACCAACTTTTCGAATGTTGCTGTTGGTAGTGCCTTGGTAAATAAATCCGCAAGATTATCAGCTGAACGGATTTGCTGCACATCTATTTCACCATTTTTCTGTAAATCATGAGTGAAGAAAATTTTTGGTGAAATGTGTTTCGTTCTATCTCCTTTAATATACCCTCCCTTCAATTGTGCTATACAAGCTGCATTGTCTTCATATAAAACTGTTGAGGATATTTTTTCTTCAGTAGCCATGCCACAATTTTTCAATATATGGTGCATCAAAGATCGCAACCATACACATTCTCGACTGGCTTCATGGATTGCTAAGATTTCAGCATGATTTGACGAAGTAGCAGTCAAAGTCTGCTTCATTGATCTCCATGAAATTGCAGTACCACCACATGTAAAAACATAGCCAGTTTGAGATTTGGCTTTATGTGGATCTGATAAATATCCGGCATCAGCAAAGCCGATTATTTCATGTCGAGAGTCATTTGGGTAAAATAACCCAAGATCAATAGTTCCTTGGAGATAGCGAAATATATGTTTAATTCCATTCCAATGTCGTCTTGTAGGAGATGAACTGAATCTCGCTAATAAATTTACTGCAAATGATATATCTGGTCTAGTGCAGTTTGCAAGATACATTAAAGCACCTATGGCACTTAAATATGGGACCTCTGGTCCAAGAATTTGTTCATCTTCCTCTTGTGGTCTAAACGGATCATTTTTTATATCAAGTGACCTTACGACCATTGGAGTACTCAATGGATGTGCTTTATCCATATAAAATCGCTTTAATACTCTCTGAGTATAAGCTGTTTGATGGACAAAAGTTCCATTATTTAAATATTCAATTTGCAGACCAAGACATGATTTGGTTTTACCAAAATCTTTGATTTCAAACTCCTTTTTTAGGTATTCAATAGCCTTTTGGAGCTCCTCTGGAGTTCCAATCAAGTTGAGATCATCAACATAAACTGCAATGATTACAAACCCTTGTCCATTTTTCTTAATGAAAATACATGGACAAATTGGGTCATTTGTATAACCCTCTTGTATCAATGACTCACTGAGTCGGTTATACCACATTCGCCCGGACTGTTTCAGTCCATATAGGGATTTTTGTAATTTGATGGAATACATATGTCTAGGATTTGATTCATATGTCTCTGACATTTTTAATCCCTCTGGGACCTTCATATAGATATCTGTATCTAAATTTCCATATAGATACGCAGTAATAACATCCATCAATCTCATTTCAAGATTTTGATGGACTGCTAAACTGATAAGATATCTAAATGTTATTCCATCCATTACGGGGGAATATGTTTCATCATAATCAAATCCGGGTCTCTGTGAAAACCCTTGGGCGACTAATCTCGCTTTGTATCTGACAATTTCATTTTTGTCATTTCTTTTTCTTACAAAAACCCATCTGTATCCAACTGGCTTTATATTTTCTGGTGTTTTGACAATCGGTCCAAACACATTTCGTCTAGCCAGGGAATCCAATTCAGATTGGATTGCATCTTTCCATTTTGGCCAATCTTTTCTTTTCCGACATTCATCAACCGAATTTGGTTCATGATCCTCGTCATCATTTATGATGTCAAGTGCTATGTGGTACGAGAATACATTATCTATGATAATTGCATCTCGATTCCAAACATTTCTGCTTGTGACAAAATTGATTGATATTTCATTATTTTCAAGGTCATTCTCCTCTGGAGCTGCAAGTTCCTGCTCCTCTGGAGCTACTTGCTCTTCAAGAGCTTCTTTTTCCTCTGGAATATTTTCTGTAATTTTGTCACTTTCAATTATTTGTGATCCTCTTTTCTTTCGAGGATTTTTATCTTTTGAACCTGGTGGTCTACCACGCTTCAAGCGTGCAGTAGATTCATCTTTGGCACTTGTAATTGGTCCCTCTGGGACATTAATTTTGATAGGAACATTTGCTGCCGGTATAAGAGATTTTGTTACTCTTTTAGAGTCGCATAATGCGTCCGGCAATTGATTTGCAATACTCTGCAAATGTACAATTCTTTGTACTTCTAGTTCACAATCATTTGTACGAGGATCGAAGAAATCTAACGGTGTTTTCCAGTTGATTTCTTTTTCTTTCTTTGGTTGATTTCTGTCTCCCCCTAATGTCGGGAAATGAGATTCGTCAAAATGACAATCTTTGAATTTCGCAGTAAATAAATCACCAGTTAATGGTTCGAGATATCGAATAATCGATGGTGATTCATACCCGACATATATTCCCAATCTACGTTGGGGACCCATCTTTGTGCGCTGAGGTGGTGCAATCGGGACATACACAGCGCAACCAAATATTCTGAGATGGGATATATTGGGTTCATGCCCAAATGTTAATTGTATAGGGGAGTATTCATGATAATGTGTCGGCCTTAACCGCACCAATTTTGCTGCATGTAATATTGCATGCCCCCAAGCTGTCAATGGCAATCCAGATCTCATTAATAATGGTCTGGCAATTAATTGTAAACGCTTTATAAGCGATTCAGCAAGTGCATTCTGTGTATGGACATGAGCAACAGGATGCTCAACTGTTATGCCAATTGACACGCAGTATTCATCAAACCTCTGCGATGAATATTCACCAGCATTATCCAACCGGATATTTTTTATTGTATAATCAGGGAACTGTGCTCGTAATTTAATAATTTGAGCAAGTAATTTTGCAAACGCATGGTTGCGAGATGATAATAATGATACATTGGACCATCGTGTTGATGCATCAATTAGCACCATAAAATATTTAAATGGTCCATATGGTGGATCTATAGGTCCACATATATCACCCTGAATTCTTTCAAGAAAACTGGGGCTTTCAGTTCCCACTTTTGTTGGTGAATGTTTGGAAATTAATTTTCCTTGGGAGCAAGCAACACATATATAATCATTATGTTGCAGCAATTTTTGTCCCTTTAATGAATGGCCATGACTATTTGTAATAATTCGCCTCATCATTGTAGAGCCGGGATGGCCTAGGCGATCATGCCATATCATATATTCATCAGTAAACCTATGGCTTCCAATAGACCTCTGGCCTATTTTGGGATGATATATATTAGTGGGCCTCTGGCCATTAATAAACCTCTGGTTTATTTGGGGAATATTAGACCTGTGGTCTAAGTGATAATTTTCAATTGTATTTATCTTTGAAAAATACAATCCAGAAGACAGAGCTGGTAATTTTTCCAATATATATTTCTTACCATGTGTGGTATTTGTAATTAATAAATATTCGACATTCTCTGAAGTCGATGTCTCGAGATGATACCCATTTTCTCGGATATCTTTAAAACTTAATAAATTTCTTCGAGACTTGGGAGATAGGAGTGCATTTTTCACAATTAATTTTGTTCCCTCTGGGAAAATAAGGTTGGCTGTGCCAATTCCTTGTATAATATTTGCACTACCACATATTGTGTTTATGCTTGTATCTCCCATTTTTAAATTGGAAAAATACCTTATGTCTTTTAGTATCGTGTGCGTTGAAACACTATCAATAAGACATATATTATCACTTTTATAATTCCCCATTTTGCTGTAATTAAAACAAGATATAATTAATGTTAAAACAAGATTAAATATAAGTGAAACAACACAATGAATAATAATATAGCAGAAATTAAAAAAATTCAAAGCGTAATAAAAACAATATAATAATATTGTATCATTGAAGAAATTTGTATATCTTTCGATGATATATTTAGCATATCAATAATGGCCTTTTGTAATATTTATATTGTCGTACTTTAGCAAGGTTTATTTCAACCTTTATTTGCTTTATTTATCAATAATTCTCGGTAACTAGTACCAATTCATTAGTCGTACGACAAATTATGGGACTATGTCCTCCTGCCATATTGATAGCATTTTTCTTCAATTGCTTCGCCTTTTAGAGGCATAATTTCTGGCAATTATTTTGCCATTTAAGAATCTGACTCTGTCAGTACACACCAAACTAAAGACCCACGAAATCTGTTGGTATAACCGAACTAAGATTTATGGACTCTGTTGGTATTAATGTCATTTTTATTAATATATTGTCACATATCTCAATCGTGACATTATTCTGAACATGACTGATTTATATCATTTACAGACTTATAGTCTTGCAGTCATTATGATGCCCCGCATTTGGGATTTCAGCCAAAAATCTTTATTTTATCAAAGAGCTGCCATTTGCCCCCACATTAAGGGAACTGTCACTATCTCTTATCAAAAATAAGAATTGGCAAAATGCTTATTTCCCATATATAGACCAATATGATCTTTTGACCGTTTTGTTTTTCTAGGTCTTGGCCTGTGGCCGTATTTTTTTTTTTTTTTGCGGTCTAGGCCTGTGGCCGTATTTTTTTTTATAATGGTCTTTTCTAGACCCATTGTTTTCAAATAAATCTTAATATCCATATTTCAAGATAAATAATTAATCCCCGGATCTTTCCAACGGCATAGATTCCTGTTTTGAAAAATTAGTCATAACTGATATTGAAAATAGTTGTAATATATTACCTCAAGTGATTTTCTTCTGGATTTGAAAAATTTTGGCAGAACCCCGGTATGAATCAAATTTACAACAGAACTCCAACAAAACCTTGGTAGAATTGGCAAACTCTAATAGAGCTCGTGCTGATAACGTGTTATAGAAATAACTATATTTATTTATGTATGTGTATAATAAAATGGTATATGGCTTATTAGCTTGTGTTTATAGTGGAAGTATTGTAATGGAAATTGGGATTAAATGGTGAAAGAAATGAAGTTTAAAGGTGGGATAATAAAATGGATAAAGTGTAACAATTATGGCATGAGATGAAACAAGTATTAAGCTTGCATAAAAATTTTTCTCTCTTTTCTCAATACATTACATAGGCTATTTATAAACTCTTTTATCCTCTCACTATTTACTAACCTCATAATCAAGGCATATGCATTTCAAGACTTTCACATGTCTAACCTTATGATCAAGGCATGAACATGGATATTCACATGTTGAACACTAAACATTCACAATCTTGTTTACATGCATAACATAATAATAATAATAATTGAGACAAAAAACACATGTGGTATGTCCAAAAATATCAGACACACAAACAAATGCGTGCAATAAAACAATGACGTTGTAGCAGCAGGATATATATAATAATTAAGATGATCAATTGTGTGCAAGTACAAACAATGCATGCACATGTGAAGCGATCAGCTTAAATCGCTGCTAGTTTGTCCTAAATTAGTGTTTAGTTATATCGCCTGCATCAATACTGCTCTTTTAGAGAGTATATGCAGTGTCGGAAGGTACTGAAAAAAAAAAAAAAAAGAAAAAAAAGGGAAAGAACAGAAAAGAATGATCAATGATGTACAACTACAAAGTAGTACAATAATTCTATTAGGGGAAAGTAATAAAAAGGGCCATTACAAGGAGTCTATTCCACTTTTAGGCCATTATAAGTTGAATTTCCAGAATTAGGCCATTACAAACACATGTTGAATGAAATTAAGCCATAAGGACCAATTTGAAAATTAATTAATTCCCAACAACTTTTCCTTTCTTTCATTAAAACCCCCAGAAAGTTTGACTTTATTTACTTTAGTCATTTGTCAATATACTTAAGTTTTCACTATATAAATGACACCCAATGCGCTTGAAAATTGGTATCAGAGCCTAGGTTTTATTGAAGAACATATTAATTATATTATTTATAATATTTTATTTCTTAATGGAGAAGATTTAATTATTTAATGGATTCAATTAATTTGAAACCCACAAGTTATTTCCAAATTTTGGAAATAAAAAATAGAAAATTCCAAAGGAATTTCTTGAACTTGTCCCATGGACAAGATATTATCAAAATCAGTTTCTTTCCTAAAAATGAGAGGAACGGACTGGAAAGAAATTGATCCGGATAGCTCTAAGTTATCAAAAGACTTAAGAGAAATCCAAAAGACGATTCAAGATTTTGGTAACCGGGTATTAATTATACCTGGGAAAATAGATAACTTGAATCAGACAACAGATGAGATCTTGAAAGTATTTCAAGATCTAAAGAAAGAAATTTTGAATCTGAAATTTGACATTTCGGATATCAAGAAAAGGCAGAAGGATATTCCTGGATCTTCCAACAATAACCAAGCCAATATTAGAGATGCATTCGGACCAGTACAAGCTTTACATCAAAAGGGTAAAGCAACTATGGTTCCAAAGCAGAAATCACAAGAAGAGCTTATGATCGATCTCCTGAAAACAGTCGAATGAGTGTTTCCAGGGCAGATCTATCAGATCTACAAGAATTAGCAGAATCATTTTCCCAACTTGGGATTATGGATCTGGTTAATGTAAAACCCAATGAAGTCCTTCAATTGGGTTATACGGAAGGATCAGGATCCAACGTGACCCACAATGGACCGCCTGATGTTCCAATGAGAGAAAGTACAGACTTCTACATGAACAGGTATCCTGAGGTGCATCTTAATGCAAGACGAAACCCAGGACGGAACCCAAGTAGAGCACCAGAATCAACACCGTGGGCCAAGACGATGTTACAACCATTAAATCCATATGGCATAACACTAAACCTCGACGTTATCGACTTCCGAAACATCGAAGACCTGATCGATGAATGGGTAGCTTCAATGAAGATTGCAGCAACCACCCTGGAACTCGATAAAGAAAACTTTGTCAGATTAATAGAGCTGAGTCTCGAAGGATCGGCAAAGTTGGGCTGGAAAAACTCCACGGCTGCTTTAAAGGAGCAAATACTCGAAGGAGAATCTAAAAGCACAATCTGCGAAAGGTTTGGCCTCTTATTCAAAACCCATTTTGTAGGAGATGGTTATTTTGAAGAACAGAGAACAGAAAAAATCAAAGTCTATACCCAAGCACTGTTGGGTATGGAGTTAAGAAGTATTTGCGCAGTAGACGAATATATCTACTGGTTTCGTAAATACTATTTTCGGAGTGAAATGACAGCTGAAGTAGCATGTCCCATGTTCTTTGCAAAGATCTGCAGCCCATGGAGAGAAATGTTGATCCAATCGTACACAGTACCCCCTGGTACAGTGGACTCAATAGCTCGAAGAATGTCCTTCTTAAAGGATAAGCTCAGAGAATGGTGTCAACAGGCAGCAGCCCAAAAGAACATCAAGAGACTAAGAGGTAAAATAAAAAGAACTCCTCTTTGCTGTGAAAATAACGATTTTCCAACAATTATAGGAGAATCAGGAGAAAAGAGGAAAAAGAAGAAGAGTCGGGGCTCATACAGTAGGAGTTTCAGAAGACCTCCATTCCGAAGAACAAGAGCATGGTGGTCCAAGAGCAAGGCCAGATCATACAAAACTGGACAAAGAACGGGAACGACGAAGAGTTCATCCCAAGGTTCAACTAGCTCAGCAGCAAGGAGCACGGGGAGAACGACGTCCAAGAGAACATTCAGACGAGCCCATACCCGAGCCAACGAAAGTTTCAAGGACTGCAACTGTTGGAAGTGTGGAGCCAGAGGTCATATCTCACCCGATTGCCCTCAGAATCGTGAGGTACGAATGTACGAAGCCACGGAGGATATCGTGGAAGCAGTCTACCATGGAAAGCTGGTACCAGTCTATCAGTTTGAGGACATCCCCTCGGATGAAAGCATCTACGAGGAAGAATTAAGAAGTGACTCGGACTCATATTCAGATGGATCTTCAACCGAGTCTGACTGAAGAAGACAGGATTCAGACCACTGAAAACCTGTCTGGATTCTTTTCAAGGATGACGATCTCGAATCGAACCATGGAAAGAATAATGCGACAAGATTCCAACCTCAGCCCATATGGCGGATTTAGAATTGGCGGGATTGGAAGAGTTCTTAACCAGATGGGACTCAACCAGAGAAGACATAACATCATCTACAAGGTAAGTGCAGGTGAGTTTGCAATTCCTATAGAACTTACTTGTAATGTTATGGATATGCAATTAATTCCTAAAGAAGAAATTCTTGAGGAATTAAGCAGAATGAAGGAGGAAATCGCCATTACTATGAAATGGATCCACATAGGAGCCATTGAAGTAGTAATTAAGGCAACCTTCAAAGAAGGCATTGATTCTGAGTTGCATCTATCAGTCACTGATAGAAGAATCAATAACCTTAGGGATGGTCTTCTTGGAACTATGGTAGGAAATTTATATGCCGGGAAGTTAATGTTTGACATACATCCCAGAATTTCCTATAACTTAGCTAACCAAGATTTTAGTAGAGTTCTAACCCTTCATCAGGATTTTAAAAGAAAAGATCTGATGAAAGAAGGGAACAGGCCATATTCTATAACTTATAGAATCTCTTATGCACTTTCCAATAGTCATCATTCTGACTTATTTCTCAGGAAAGAATATATAGAAATTCCTAGAATTTTCAAGGAATTTGCTAAAGTCATGACTCCAAATCCTACCCAGATTCCAAGGTTAGGAGGAGTAGACATACAAATAAGAGATCATCTAATTCTAGACAGATCAACGAGTGCTAGAATTGAGTATGCAAGCCGTATGTCTTTTTCGGAAGACAGAATTATGGCATATAAAGGGAAGGAGTTCATCAAAGATCTAACTCCTCAATCCATTGGGGTAGATAATATAAAGATAAAATGCCCTGAAGGATGGAAAGAAATACGAGTAATATTCGACATCACTGAAAAGATTAACCGTTTTCCATGTGATGATTTATACTACTTGCAGCAGCCATCAATTGGAACCTATGAAGGAACAATTGAAATTGCAGGACACGAGATCAGAGTCTTAGGCACCGCCGGAAAAGACAACGGGGTTATGATTTTGGGATTAAGTTTCCTCGAAAATCATAAACCATGGGTAAGAAAGGATAATGGTATAGAATTTAATCTGAAGGGTCACACCATCAGAATTAAATGACAAGTCCATTCTCCATTTATATCTCAGTAGGGATAATATATGAAGAATATAAGTCAGAATATTTCGCAGCTTATATTGATTCAGGATCAGGTATTTGCACGGCAAAACCAGGAGTTTTCCCTAGCGAAGCTATGGAATCATTACCCATTATTGCAGGAAGAGATTTTTCCCAAAAAATCTTAGTACTAAATAAGGGTATTCGACAAGCCAATATCATGATTGGAGGAGCATTTGGTACACCTTGGTATAAGGTAAAAACGCCTCCTATTTACTTTCATGACACAGGAGCGGATATTTTGTTAGGGAACAATTTTATACAATCCTTTACAAAATATGTTCAAGATAACAAAAGAAATTTGTTAATATTTACCACAAGTTGTGGAAATGAGATACAGGTGTTGCGCAGGGAAAAGGCATTCAACAGGTTAATGCCTATATTATTTCGCAGCAAACGTGGTGATAATGATGCCAAACTAACCCATCCAAAAATGCAGGATAAAAGAAAGTTTGGTAAGGCTTTGTTGTCTTTTAGACAGCAAGGATTTGATGAAGCTTCTATTGAGGAAATTATAAACCTCAAAGAAGCAATGCAGGAAATAAAGTCATTAAATATAACTTCACTAGACATTGATGGGGAAACTAAATTGTCCCTCGAAAATGTCAAAAGACTTATCCAGAGAAACTTTAACGAGGATCCTCTGGCATGGTGGGATAAAAACAAGATCGAAGCTACTCTACAGGTAAAAGAACAATATAAATATGAGTATGTTCGATACAAACCAATCTTAATGAATATGCAGGATAAGAAAGATATGCAGCAAATTATCAAGGAGCATATTGATCTTAAACTCATCGAGCCTGGAGTCTCAGCTTATAGTAGCCCTGGATTCTTGGTAAGAAACCACGGTGAAATAAAGAGGGGTAAACCCAGGTTGGTAATAAACTATCAAGGTATTAACAAAATAATACAGTTTGATGGTTATTACATTCCGAGTAGAGAACACTTAATTGATTGCATCAAAGGTGCTAAAGTGTTTTCTAAATTTGATTGCAAATCTGGTTTCTATCAGATTAAGATGGAGAATGAGTCGAAGAAATTCACAGCATTCTCCACCCCACAAGGGCAATATATTTGGAATGTTATGCCAATGGGGCTTTCTAATGCCCCTCAGATATTCCAAAGAAAGATGGATAATCTATTTAAGGATTATCTAGAGTTTATGTTCGTCTACATAGATGACATTCTGATTGCATCTCGAAATATTAAAGAGCATATTAAACATCTTGAAATATTTTCTGATGCATGTCACAGGGAAGGTCTAGTTCTCTCTGAGAAAAAGGCCACTATCGCTGCTAACAAAATTGAATTCTTAGGAGTTCAAATTGATGAAGCAGGAATAGAGTTACATGAACACATTGTGGAGAAAATCCGCAATTTTCCTGATATATTAAAAGACAAGAAACAACTTCTGTAACACCCCCGTTTTCCTACTCTTAGTTCCGCGGCGGAAGCCTCAACTAGGAACCCGGGGTTGTTACCGCCACGCCCCTTAATTAAGCTCGCTTAGGTCTAACCTTGGCTAACTTAATTAATTGGCGCTAAGGCTAATTAAATTAAATTGCTAACACATGCTTAAAACAATAACTTTATTCATTACAAAATATAATATATCAGAGTTCGCAAAATATGACGACTAAGGCTCATTGCCCCCAAAAGTAACTTGACATAACATTAAAATATAAATGAAAACTAATAATATGATATATATATATGTATATATATTTATTTATTTTGCACAAAAGGTTTGATACCCATGCCCGTGCCCATGCATTTAGTCATCTCCACATATGTCAAATCCTGAAAAGAGTGCACATATAATTTATCAGCACACCGGCTGAGTAAATAAATTTGTACTCATGGGACAAAATTAAATATAAAGACTCAAGCAGTAAATGACATGTCAAACCGTTAAAAATTCTGATTCTCTGTGTCATGTTGCTCGACTATGACGTCTACACCCGGGGTATCCCATAGGACCTAACATGCTTTCATAGTGACCGTAATCAAGACTATGAGTATACAAGGGCGGCCCTCCCTTGCAACTAGAACTGATTGTGAGACCCTTGGCCTAACACAATTCTTTTTATAATGCTCTTACGAAGATAACCCCAATTGGAGTATATCCCGTATAATAATATCATCTCAATAATTTACATGCCATACACTGAAAATAAAATTTTCACATGCATGGCTTAGCCCAAAAATAATTAAACTCATACTAGGGCATTTCCTCTGCATAAATCATTTGCATGAATAATTCTAAATTATTTAAAGCAATAAGGAATTAAACATGCAAAAATTAAATTTTGGGACAACGCCCGCAGAATATAAATTTACTTACTATCTCCCTGACAATAGCTTACTAAAATCTGGGACTGCAACTACTCCACCGCTTGCCTATCTACTGCTCAATATTTTTTTTCCTCCACTATCTCAACCTCTCTCTCTCCCTCTCGTTGGTTCTCTCCCTCTCTCTAATATTTTTTTTTTTTTTTCACCCTCTCAGTGCTCTCTATTTCTTTCTTCTGCTTGGTGTGAATTGTGGCTTCTGAAGCCTGGTATTTATAGGCGATCCATTGGCCTTTGCCTTCACTATTTTATTATTTTATTTTATATCTACTTATTTTAAAGTGATGTGATTCTATATTCTCTGCAGGGAATCTTCTTATTTTTTTTATCTGACTACTATATGTAGTATTGTTGTTTCTCTTGCATGGCACTTTATCTCCAATGCATGCATGTCCCTTCTCTCTTTTGATTGTTATAAGTCTTTTCCAACATTTTACTTCTTTATTATTACTATTATTACTATTATTATTATAATATTAGTACTACACACTATGTCCTAGCCTCTCTCTATCGTAGACTATATTTATTTATTTTTTTTTTTAAATCTTTTATATATTTTATTTTTATTTCCCATGTTCACGGGTAGCTACTAACCATGCATCATGTGAACTTTTTTTTTTTTTTTTTTTTTTTTTTTTTTTTTAATTTTTTTATTTATGCATATAGCCCTTGTCACATGCATGCCACCCTATCCTTCTTTTGTCTTTTCAATTTTTTTTTTTTTTTTTTTACTTATTCATTTATTTGGCTCTTTGATAAAAATTTCAAAACAAGTAGGGTTTGAACACACAACCTTTAAATTATGAGTCTACTTGTCTAACCAATTGGTTATCAAAGTCTTTATGTCATATCTTAATTCTAACTAAATTTATTTCAAAATATTAGAATACTTTTTGTTAGTAATTATTTTTACCCATCTATATCTTTAAATCAAATCTTATTTTTCTAAAATATTACTCTTCCAAATATTTAAACTTTTCCATACTAAAAAAAATATTCCTATCATCTTCTTTTAAACTTGGAAAAATAGTTCATTGTTTACCACATTCTTTTAATTAAAACACACTTCCTATTAAATTTTAATTTATAGCAGACAATTAATTATTTTTTTATACTATATTTAAATTTAGCGGGTATTACAATCTATCCTCCTTAGAAACAAACTTCGTCCTCGAAGTTCATTTTAAGTCACATAATTACTAAGGAAAAGTAAGGCAAGGTATTGCATAACAAAAGTTTTCTAACCGTACTTGACTTGGGCTGCAACATTCTCTCCCACTTGATTTCACAGCTATGTCCCCATAGCTGTATCATGTTGAAGGAACAACTCTGGATACTTGCCCTGCATTTCGGCCTCAGTTTCCCACGTGGCATCATTCTCATCATGGTTTGACCATTGTACTTTGACCATGCGAATGACTTTGCGCCTTGTGGCTCGTTCTTTAGTATCCAAGATCTTGACCGGTCTTTCCTCATAAGTAAGGTCTTTGTCGAGTTCGATAAGGTCTGGTTGCACTACCCTTTTTGAATCATGCTGATATTTCTTAAGTTGCGACACATGGAATACGTTATGGACTCGAGACAACTCCTCTGGTAAGTCCAATCGGTATGCCAAGGTACCAACTCGGGCGATAATGTCAAAGGGTCCAATATAACGGGGACTTAGCTTACCTCGTTTTCCGAACCGCATTACGCCCTTCATGGGCGATACTTTGAGCAGAACTTTATCGCCGACTTCGTATTCACCATCACGCCTCTTTTGATCGGCATACGTCTTCTGTCGATCTTGAGCGGCTTTCATCTTTAGTCGAATTTGCTCCACTATTCCTATCGTTTCCTCGATTAATTGTGGCCCAACAGGAATCGGATTTTCGCTTTTAGTCCAACAGAGTGGACTCCGACATTTCCTACCATATAGTGCCTCAAATGGGGCCATGCCAATACTAGCATGATAGCTATTATTATAGCTAAATTCTATAAGTGGTAGGTACTTTTCCCAACTACCCTTGAAATCCAAAACACAGGCTCTCAACATGTCTTCAAGTGTCTGGATCGTCCTTTCAGTTTGACCATCGGTTGTTGGATGAAATGCTGTGCTCATTTTTATTTTTGTTCCGAAAGCCTGTTGGAGTTTCGTCCAGAATGTAGAGACGAATCGACTATCTCTATCTGAGACGATATCTTGGGGAATTCCATGCCTTCGGACTACATTCTCAATATAAGATCTTGCCAACTGATCCATACTCCATGTTTCTTTCATCGGTATGAATATGGCTGTTTTAGTTAATCGATCAACGATTACCCAAATCTTATCATTGCCTTTTGGTGTTTTTGGCAATCCTGACACAAAGTCCATAGAAATGCTATCCCATTTCCATTCTGGAATTTCTAATGGTTTTACTAACCCAAGTGGTTTTCTTCGGTCAGGTTTGACCTTTTGGCACGTCGGACACTTTTCCACAAATTCCGCTACCTCTCGCTTCATTCGTGGCCACCAAAAGACTTTACTTAAGTCCTTGTATAACTTATCCCCACCAGGATGCACAGAATATGGAGTTTCGTGTCCTTCTTCTAATATGCGCCTTTTAAGATCCTCGCAGGCCTTTGGTATACACCATCGACCCTTAAATCGGATAGTGCCATCTTCGTGGATTTGGAACCCTATAGCTCCACCTTGAGCTATTTTTGTCTTAATCCTTTCTAATTTGACATCACCGGGTTGTCCATTTCGAATCTCGTCGAATATAGTCGGTTGTATTGTCATGGAATGAATCTGTTGAGCAGGTGTATCTTTATGTACCAATTCAATACCTAACCGAGCCAATTCCATATATAATGCTGGTGGCAAGATTCGTGTATTATCTAAGGGTCTTGTCTTTCGACTTAGTGCATCTGCCACTTTATTAGCTTTACCCTCATGATAGGTGATACCTAAATCGTAGTCCTTCATCAACTCCAACCACCGTCTCTGTCGCATGTTGAGCTCTTTTTGAGTATAGATGTACTTCAGGCTCTTATGGTCTGTGTATATGTTACATCTCCGTCCGTACAGGTAATGTCTCCATATTTTTAGGGCGAAGACAACTGCAGCCAATTCTAAATCATGAGTCGGGTAATTCTCCTCATGTGGCTTTAGTTGTCGAGAAGCATATGCTATAACCTTCCCTTGTTGCATTAGCACGCATCCCAAGCCAAATTTGGAAGCGTCGCTATAAACTTCAAAATCGCCATCTTCAGTGGGTAAGGTAAGTATTGGTGCCGTGGTCAACATTTCTTTCAAAGTTTGGAATGCAATTTCGCATTCAGGTGTCCAAATCACCTTTGATCCCTTCTTAAGGTTCTGTGTCAGGGGTCGTGCAATTTTTGAGAAATCCTTAACAAACCTCCTGTAATAGCCAGCTAGACCGAGAAAACTCCTTATCTCTGTTTGCGATGTTGGTACAGGCCAGTCTTTTACTGCGGATACCTTGGCTGGGTCAACTGAAATTCCTTCGGCTGAGACGATATGACCAAGGAATGCGACTTTGTCTAGCCAGAAATCACATTTTGACAATTTAGCGTATAACTTGTGATTCCTCAGAGTTTGCAATACTTGATGTAGATGTTGTTCATGCCTCTCCTTGTCTATGGAATACACCAATATGTCGTCAATGAAGACTACTACGCATTTATCCAACAGTTCTCGAAAAACATTATTCATGAGACTCATGAATACTGCTGGGGCGTTGGTCAGCCCAAACGACATCACGGTGAACTCGTAATGTCCATACCGTGTTCTAAATGCCGTTTTTGGGATATCTTCTTTAGCTATCCTTAGCTGGTGATATCCGGACCTTAGATCAATCTTTGAAAACACCTTTGCTCCCTTTAGTTGATCAAATAAGTCATCTATTCGTGGCAAGGGATATTTATTCTTGATGGTTACTTGGTTAAGACCTCTGTAATCGATACAGAGTCTTAGTCCTCCATCTTTTTTTCGTACAAATAGTACAGGTGCTCCCCACGGAGATGTACTAGGACGAATGTATCCTTTTTCTAAAAGATCTTCAAGTTGTTCCCGTAACTCGTTCATCTCTGTTGGTGCCATCCGGTATGGAGCCTTTGATACAGGTTCGGTACCCGGAATCAAATCAATCGTGAATTCTATCTCACGTTCGGGTGGCATTCCCGGAATATCATCTGGGAATACATCAGGATACTCACGTACTACTGGAATATTGTTTATGTCTATCTCTTCTGCTTGAAGGTTCATAAGGTAGCAAATGTAAAGGGGATTTCCTTTTCTCATCAATGTTGCTAACTGCACCTTTGACACAATTTTCGTGGTTGGCTTCTTTGGCTCAGCATAGAAAGACACACGCTTCCTGTTATCCCCATAAATTGTTATCTTTTGCTGAGAACAATTGATATTGGCTTGGTAACGCGTTAGCCAATCCATTCCTAAGATAATATCAAAATATTGTAATTCAAATTCTACTAGATTTGCAAGGAACTCGACGTCACAAATACGAATGGGAACTTTTTCGTGACGCTTTGAGCAGCTAACTATCGTTCCGTTGGGCAACGAGATTCTTAGTGCTATCTCCTGAGGGTTATCGAGTCCTAACTCGGGCAATTTACTTCGAGATATGAATGAACATGTGGCTCCAGAATCAAATAGAATGCGCACTTTATACCCATTAATTTCGAAAGTACCTTCGATCACATCTCCAGCACCTGGCATGTCAGCTTGGTTTACCACGTTCAACCTTCCTTGATTTGGCCCACCTGGATTCTGTGGGTTTCCACCAGATGTCCTTTGATTGTTGGGAAATGGAGGCCGTTGTCCTTGATTATTTCCACCAATGCGGGGTCCTTGGGGACAATAATCCTCCTTTCGTAAGTCTGCTCGAATTCGGCTAGGATCGAGTCTTATGCGACAGTCCACCGCCTTGTGTCCCTTTAGTCCACAACGATAGCATTCATCATCTTGAGGACATTGTTGCATAGTGTGCTTTTTATAACAGCGACGGCACGGGGCTGGTATTGGTTCTCCGTTCCGATTGATGCGAAACACCGTACTATTCCAGTTATTCCTTGGGAAATTCCTCCTTTGGTTTGGATGATTATCCTTACTCTCTTCAATTTTCCTCTTTCCCTTGTCATGTGGTGCAGATTTGGAGTTTTCTCCTTTATGCTCGTGTCCTTCTACCATCTCGACTGTCATAGCTCGATTATAGACTTTTTGCAAGCTAGTGAATTGCTTCCCTCCAAATGCCTTTCGTATGTTTTTATTCAAGCCAAGCTCAAATTTTTGGGCTTTAGTTTGCTCAGTTGCCACCAGGTCTGGGGCGAACCTCAAGAGTTCTGTAAACTTAGCATAGTATTGTTGAACCGACCGATTACCCTGTTGAAGAGAAATGAATTCTCCATACTTGGCATTCTTGAGGCTAAGTGGATAAAACTGCTCCCTCAAGCTTTTCTGAAACTCTTCCCAAGTTACTTGGCGGTTCTCTTGTGACCTCCACCAAGTGTTTGCAATGCCAGTTAGGAAAAAGGTAGCCACTCCCACCTTTCTTTCATCTGGACATTCAACTGCTTCGAGCAGTTTCTCAAATGACTCAATCCAACCTTCCAGCTTGGCTGGATCTTCTTGTCCAGCATATCGAGGCGGTTGAAACTTATTAACAGCTTCAATAAAATCTCCTTGGGTCTCTCCCTGGCTTTCCCCTTTCTCCGCCTGTTGCTGAACTACTGCTCCAAGGGTGATTAGCAGTTGTTCTATTCGTTGTTGACGATTGTCGTCATCGGCCATACTTGTTATCGCTATCCCTTTCGCCCCTAGTCGATATATGTTAGTTAGTTAGTCACTTTAAAAATCAATATAACACACCATACTAGTTTATTCAAAGTCTAGATAATAATAAGGCAAACTTTATTTCATAATGCCGAGTTGGAGTACAACATTGAAAATTTCCAAGGTTTAAGATAGTCATAATTCTTAATACCGACTTGGGTACAACATTTAAAATTTCCAAGTTTTAAAATAGTTATAACTTTTACTAGTAGTAAACAAACGATAAGCTAGTACTGGGCACCGCGAGGAGGGCTGGCAAGATGGTACACTGGAGATGGGGTTCGCTGGCGCAAACAGACAACATCTTCATCGGGATCACTTTCTTCGGCACGTGCACCCTGGGCGGATGATCCTGGGAGGCGTCGGAGATCAACAGTAAGGTCTCTATAGAACTTATTAACTTTGTGCCCCCTTCTCTCCATATACGCAATCTCCTTGTTCAGGCGTCTTATGGTATCCAGGTGAAGGCTGACTTGCTCCTTAGTATCCTTCAGCTTCTCCTTCAGTTCGTCTATCTCCTCCACCTGCTCAGCACACAAGTGATCTAGTTCCTCCTTCTCTGTTTCGGCTAAGACCCTCCTATCATATTCATCTTTGTACTTATTTTCGAGTATTAGCTCCTCGTTTATATGTGTCATAGCCTCTAACGCCAGTCGGTTCCTTAACTGATCATTCTTTGTGCTAAGGTGCTCGGCTCTAGCCCTCTCTCGCTCGCTGGTTTTTATTAATTCTCGAACCAACTCTGGAACTAATTCGGCTATCCTATTGTTATCTCCCATCTAACAAACAAAATAATCATAAATATTTGCAAATATAAAAAAAATGATAACTACATGAACTATGTCTAGTGTCAGTGCATCGTGTCCCCCCAAAATATGCAACAATTCTATTTTAAACTGATAAGAAAACATATTTTACTTTTTTTTTTTTTTTAAAAAAAAAAGACATCTCTTTTTTTTTTCAAATGGGCTCTGATACCACTCTGTAACACCCCCGTTTTCCTACTCTTAGTTCCGCGGCGGAAGCCTCAACTAGGAACCCGGGGTTGTTACCGCCACGCCCCTTAATTAAGCTCGCTTAGGTCTAACCTTGGCTAACTTAATTAATTGGCGCTAAGGCTAATTAAATTAAATTGCTAACACATGCTTAAAACAATAACTTTATTCATTACAAAATATAATATATCAGAGTTCGCAAAATATGACGACTAAGGCTCATTGCCCCCAAAAGTAACTTGACATAACATTAAAATATAAATGAAAACTAATAATATGATATATATATATGTATATATATTTATTTATTTTGCACAAAAGGTTTGATACCCATGCCCGTGCCCATGCATTTAGTCATCTCCACATATGTCAAATCCTGAAAAGAGTGCACATATAATTTATCAGCACACCGGCTGAGTAAATAAATTTGTACTCATGGGACAAAATTAAATATAAAGACTCAAGCAGTAAATGACATGTCAAACCGTTAAAAATTCTGATTCTCTGTGTCATGTTGCTCGACTATGACGTCTACACCCGGGGTATCCCATAGGACCTAACATGCTTTCATAGTGACCGTAATCAAGACTATGAGTATACAAGGGCGGCCCTCCCTTGCAACTAGAACTGATTGTGAGACCCTTGGCCTAACACAATTCTTTTTATAATGCTCTTACGAAGATAACCCCAATTGGAGTATATCCCGTATAATAATATCATCTCAATAATTTACATGCCATACACTGAAAATAAAATTTTCACATGCATGGCTTAGCCCAAAAATAATTAAACTCATACTAGGGCATTTCCTCTGCATAAATCATTTGCATGAATAATTCTAAATTATTTAAAGCAATAAGGAATTAAACATGCAAAAATTAAATTTTGGGACAACGCCCGCAGAATATAAATTTACTTACTATCTCCCTGACAATAGCTTACTAAAATCTGGGACTGCAACTACTCCACCGCTTGCCTATCTACTGCTCAATATTTTTTTTCCTCCACTATCTCAACCTCTCTCTCTCCCTCTCGTTGGTTCTCTCCCTCTCTCTAATATTTTTTTTTTTTTTCACCCTCTCAGTGCTCTCTATTTCTTTCTTCTGCTTGGTGTGAATTGTGGCTTCTGAAGCCTGGTATTTATAGGCGATCCATTGGCCTTTGCCTTCACTATTTTATTATTTTATTTTATATCTACTTATTTTAAAGTGATGTGATTCTATATTCTCTGCAGGGAATCTTCTTATTTTTTTTATCTGACTACTATATGTAGTATTGTTGTTTCTCTTGCATGGCACTTTATCTCCAATGCATGCATGTCCCTTCTCTCTTTTGATTGTTATAAGTCTTTTCCAACATTTTACTTCTTTATTATTACTATTATTACTATTATTATTATAATATTAGTACTACACACTATGTCCTAGCCTCTCTCTATCGTAGACTATATTTATTTATTTTTTTTTTTAAATCTTTTATATATTTTATTTTTATTTCCCATGTTCACGGGTAGCTACTAACCATGCATCATGTGAACTTTTTTTTTTTTTTTTTTTTTTTTTTTTTAATTTTTTTATTTATGCATATAGCCCTTGTCACATGCATGCCACCCTATCCTTCTTTTGTCTTTTCAATTTTTTTTTTTTTTTTTTTACTTATTCATTTATTTGGCTCTTTGATAAAAATTTCAAAACAAGTAGGGTTTGAACACACAACCTTTAAATTATGAGTCTACTTGTCTAACCAATTGGTTATCAAAGTCTTTATGTCATATCTTAATTCTAACTAAATTTATTTCAAAATATTAGAATACTTTTTGTTAGTAATTATTTTTACCCATCTATATCTTTAAATCAAATCTTATTTTTCTAAAATATTACTCTTCCAAATATTTAAACTTTTCCATACTAAAAAAAATATTCCTATCATCTTCTTTTAAACTTGGAAAAATAGTTCATTGTTTACCACATTCTTTTAATTAAAACACACTTCCTATTAAATTTTAATTTATAGCAGACAATTAATTATTTTTTTATACTATATTTAAATTTAGCGGGTATTACAACTTCAGAGTTTCTTAGGAGTTGTAAATTTTGCGGGTATGTTTATTAAAGACCTTGCAAAATATAGAAAGGATTTTAGACCACTCCTGAAAGAGACTGAAAGCTCTAGATGGAAATGGGAAGAAATCCATACCAAGAAAATTCGTGAACTAAAGCAAGTCTGCAATAGCTTGCCAAAACTCGCGATACCTCAGGATGAGGATGAGCTGTTAGTCTACACAGACGCCAATGATTTTCGATGGGCAGGAGTGCTCATGAGAAAAACAACTACGGGTCAAGAACCTTGTAGATACACAGGAGGGTTGTTCACTGAACAACAAGCCAAACTTTGGCATATTAATGAAAAGGAATTCTTTGCAGTATGGAAAACATTTAAAAAATGGCCTTTATTCTTACTTGCAAAGAAATTTGTATTAAAAGTTGATAATACTAATGTTAGGGCTTTTTTAAAAAATAAACTTGAATCAAAAATTGAAAAAGCTCGTATTATCAGATGGCAAGCTGAATGTCAATATTATACTTATGATATTGATGTTATAAAATCTCATGAAAATGTTCTTGCAGATTTCCTAACGAGAGATGGAAGCATTTGAAGCTGATTCCATCATTACGAGATTCAGGCACCTCAGAGAAAACCTAGAGGAGCTATCGAAGCATTTTGGACAGCTCGAGATCAATGCACGAGCAGCTGGCCAAATACAACAGAGCGATGTGGACATGGTCCGCAACAATATACGAACCTCCCATATAGCAATGACAGCACTATGGGAAACAGTATTAGAGCCAATCAGGAAAGCGTCAGCTTCCCTGGTAAACAAAGGGAAATGTGCCCAAAAAGCTAAAGTGGTCACATATGAAGAAGCAGATTCAAGCACTGCTTCAAAGGAACCATTGTCGGATACCGACAAAAATGTTGAGCAAGAGGAAAGTCACATTTCCGAAAGCTCAAGTCAACCCACTGCCTCTGGGGTAAAAGAGGAAGAAATTAACCTTAGGCCAATGACAGGCACCTCTAAGGTTAATTCAGAAGAGAAGGTCCTATCTACTGCCTGGCTGGACTACCAAGGAAAATGGGAACAACTGGTTTCCAAAAAGGGAATTAACCCTAGCAAAACAGTAATCGAGACATCCGGGAGATACAACAGGGTATGGATGCTCGAAGGATCGAAACCAGAAGAGGTTCGAAAGTGGTATGACTTTGGAGCATTAGCATCTGTTCATACTACATCACCAGGGTTTCCGGAAATCGAAAAACTTCCGGGATGGATAAGTAGTGCGGTGCACGAATCATGGCAGAACAACCCGCACCTGCAAAGAGGAGATATTCTGGAGCTTAAGTTCATTTCAGCGGCACCAGAAATAGTCGGAAAAGGTTCTTATCCGGTCTTTCAATTTATTAAATTACAGAGACCTGATATGATTGCCTTCAACAGAGTTAAGTCTATGGATGAGAAGGCACCATTGGTATCTTCAATCAGCGAAGATGAAATCTCCACCCGACGAGCATGGGGATTCTGGGTCTGTCTCACCGAGATGGAAAATGTTAAATATCCGTTTAAAATATTCTCAAACAATTTAAATGGATCGTTCCTGGTTAATTCTTTAACAGGGAAAAGCACAGAGTTTGCGGAAACCTCATTCGAAAAGAAGAGGTTACTCATCTGGGAAAACAAGTTGCCAGCAACCGAGTCTACCAGAAAAAAGGCATGCAACATGATGCATGTTGGCCAATGGGATAACCACATATGCCCATATTGTGCAGAACAGGAGAAACCCCTATTCGGTACAAAGATCCGGGTAACCCAGAAAAAATCCGGACCCGAACAGGACAAAGGGAAGAAACGTCCAAAAAACTTTCACAAGCCAAAGTAAGATTAGCTGGATGTAAAAGAAAGAGAGGTGTCGGCAACACCCATAATTAAAAGCCGACAAAGAAGGGCAGAGTAGCTGGCAGAAAGTGGCCGACAAGAGAAGGTGGAAAGTTGACAAAAGCCACCTAACGCAATAATTCAAAAAGGACAATAATGTAGCCGGTGGAAATTAAGGCCAAGTGACGAATGCAGTGACGTCACAAGGATTTAGAGGAAGATTGGAATCCGGGGCTGAAGTCCGCGGGCGCCTATAAATAAAGGAGTTTGAAGCAGATGGAAGGCATCGAAAATTCCTCCCAACTCTTCAAAGTATTTGTAATATTTCTCTTTCTGCATATTTCCTTTCGAGTCTGTAAAAGTATGGGGTACTTCCCCAAGAGTCTTGTATCCTCCATGAGGAACTAAGTGTCTGTCTTCTCCGTTAGGGGAAATTATGTTTAAATAATATTTTTAATATTTCTTCAGTAAAATCCAGGCTTCCAAAATATCCCAAATATCCCGATAATATAACTAAAACCCTTTATTCATATCTTGATACGTCCTAAGGTAGGAAACGAAATAGGACTGTGCTGTTTGTTGCTGAAGGAGCCAAGAATCGGTGAACCATCGGTCGCGGCTGCGTGGTTGGAGGAAGTCCGTAAAATCCCGGAGCTTAGGAAACCCGGCAGCAAGGCGGTCAAAGCCAAGGTATGAAGTTTAGTGCTTAATTTAATTATCGGAAGCATGATGGGCTGATATTGGACTAATGATAATGAAGAAACTAAAATCTGGGGTCAAAATGAAATAAAGTAAAAGTTGGTAGGGTTAATTGAAGTTTGAAAAAGTCAAAATAGTCTAAATGGCCTTAATTTGGTCAAAGATGGTTTCTAATGGCCTAAAATTGGAAATTGATTTCATAATGGCCCAAATGTGGAAATGGTGCCTTGTAATGGCCTAAAAAATTCATTTCCTCATTATATACACTGATCTGTATATATTGCCCGGATCTTCTTGTCATTTCTTTCTCAATTATTTTCTGCTGCTTCTTTAATTAGTATATACAATGCTCAGGAGACTAATAAGGTAACAATTAAATGGAGTGTTTTTAACAGTAATCAATATTAGAGTGATGATCTCTAAAAATTTAGTCATTGCTAGACTCACTATCCACACTTTTATGAGTTGAAGCTTGCAGCAATCAATGTATAAACTTCCCAACCATTATTTGGAATGAAAGAAAACATCATTCACTAGCAGGATTGTGAGGTCATTACTATCCCATAAAGGCAATATATTGATGTTTGGGAGGATAGCAGATTTGTTCCCTCCAAAATATCCCTGTATCTAGACAACACTTCCATCTACATTCACCTTTAAGAATTCCTGACAAAGGCAGCTGCCGACTAACTACCACTACAGAAAATTTTTGGGGCTGTAACTCATACTGCTTGTTCCAGTCCTCCACACCCATGTGTAGCCAAGGGTGGGCTGCCCTAGACCCTAATAGAAATTAAAATATTTTTTTTCTTGTTAAACAACCTATACACATACTAGGAAATTAGTGGTGGAGGTCCATGTCATATAAATTACAAAAACGACAAAAGGAAGAGATACTAGGTATACGCCAAAAAAATTTGAACAATAAAAATAAATAAATTAATAGTTATAAACAAGGGTGCAAGTGTATCTCAATGGCACGAGACACCACTGAAATGAATTTTTCCAGATGAAAAAAGCTTTAAGTTTGGCTTAGGAACCCACTCAAATTTTGTGGGCCACATCAACAATTATTTGTTAATTTGTGCTGTCGAAAAAGAAACACTTCTCCATGGTATAAATAAAAGTTGTTATTAATTGAGAAAGGATATAGGTTGAAGGGATTGAACACAATTCTAACATTGAAAGTTGAAGGGTAGTTTATATTTTATTTATTAATTTTGTGACACAATTTTTAGAAAGATTTTGGATCTGCCTCTGATTCTAATTAACCCATCCTCACAAGATCACCCACCTTCTTTATCTCTCCATTCTCACTTTTGCATCCAATTCACAACCCATGTCGTAACTATCACTTCCCTCTCAACCGCCACAATCCACAAAGAAGTAAAGGTGCTTCCATTTCTCAAATTAAATTTTTTTTTGTTAAACATTGTTATTTCACTAAGATGTATGATTCATCAACTTTTATTGACTTCAATTTGTTGTTTTTGATTTTTTTTCCCCATTAATTTAGGGTTTATTATACAATTTTGTTGGAAAATAGATTAAGTATATTCGTTTACCTTGTCTAATAAAAAGGTGGCATCAATAATTTGGAAGTCCTCAAGAGACTCAATACCAATCATTGAGGTGCTAGCTAGTTAGTATTACTATCAATAACCAATAGAAAAACTTCTCTTCCAATTCAATGATTTCTTTTATCATAAACAAGCTAAGGAACCCAAACATACTATTCCTTATTCAAGTGATCAAATTCCATCCATTGATCAGGCCAATTTATGTCGGTAAAAAAGGAGTCAAGGGTGATAGTTAATAAACAGGGCTTGTAGGGTTGTATTATTCATAATGATAGTTAATTCACATGACATGTGGATGTAAACACATCAAATTATTGGTTACCATATTAAACATGCATTTATCAAAAAACTTCTGAGATAGAGTTGGTACAAGATTAACTAAAAGCACACAAAATGTGTCTAGGGATAGACAAATAATGGAATAAATTGAAGCCTATCAAATGTCGTCAACTTGTCCAAAAAAGCCAAATATATCCTGTTGTACTAACTTATCATTGCCCACCACTTCCGGTATTGATTATTTGAATCAATACCCCGGCGTGGGCATTATTCAAAGAATCCAATATTTGTGAAATTATGCTAACCGTGGTTATAATTTATATTGTAATTTTTTTTTATCACCCCACCTATGTAATTCAAAATCTAACCTTCATTGAATTTCTTATCTTATTTTTTCTTTTCAAAAATAATGTTCTCGAACATAAAATATGCCTCATCGACATTATGAGGCATCTCATCATAAAATATTACGTCTAACATTATATTATCATGATAAATTGCATATACTGTATTATATTACATTATTACTATACAGTACAAAACTAATTTAATACTGCTTATACACCAAGTTAAAAAAAAAAAAAAAAAAACTGCGAATGGCAAATCAACAACAACAAAAGAAATGTTCTTTAATTTGCTAGATGATTTCGATCATTCTAGGCTAAGCTTAATGGCCGGGATCTTGCTTTGTTAAGCCAAATTGTTTGAATATGTTTTTTTATTAAAAAAAATACCTCCATTAAGCTTAATAAAGATATTGATAAAAATACTTACACGTACCATTCCCCTCTCACGTGCATGTAATAATTATAAGGCCAAAACATCAAACAGCTTTATGTAGAAAGAAAGTACTTCCTCCTGAAAGTGCAATATTCACCCAATGCATGCAGTCCAATGCATATTTTAAACCATTAATAATTTAATTTCGGTATAAGTAAAAAATTTAAAAGTTTGATATTTAAAAACTACATGACGAGACGAATCCAACAAGATCTCACTTGACTATGTATTTCCTTGTATAACTATGATAAAATTAGAGTCAAAGTCGAATAATAAATAATAGCAAATAGTGCTTTGTTGCACTATCACAAAACGGAGGTAGTATCTCCTAATTTTGCCACTTATTTTTATCATTAGTCATAGCAGTTTCTTTCAAATAGTACGCGTAAATTATTAAAGCTGTAAACAAAGTGCAATTGAGTTAGCCTGCAAAATAGAGACTTATCAGCAGGTACAGAATGATGGGAGGGACTCCATAAATTATTAACCATTGCCATCAAATCACTTGTTCGAATTCGAGCTCGAGTAGCTCGATTATTTTTTTTAAAAATTTTTTTCCTTCTCGTGCTCGAGCTCGAGTCGAATACTCGAGCTTATCGAGTATTTTTTTAATTTTTTTTTTAATTTTTTTTTTAAAATTTACAAAAAAAAAATTTTTAAAAAAAATGGGTCGAGTACTCGATACTCGACTTGACTCGAGTACTCGACTCGAGTTCGAGTATCATATACACGGACTCGAGCTCGAGCTCGATACTCGAGTGCGCTACTCGACTAGTCAACTCGACTCGAATTTTTCGAGTACGAGTCGAATTTTTTCCGAGCCAAGTCCCGAGTCGAGTTCGAGTAGCACTACTCGTTAATCACCCCTAGTCCAACAAAGTGAGCCCATTCAATGATTAACCTTGGCACATTAAATTATTAAGTTAAAAATATTATACTTCTGTATACGGTACTACATAACACGATATGTCATGAGTCGACTGAAAATTACTCTTTTGTCCTACTGTAGGCACTATTGATATTTGCAATCTTCTTAGATAATTCTACCAATCAAAATTCAGGCCTCAAGCAGTATAAATAAAAAGTTAGAAAGTTTCCTATCTATATCGATAATATAGTATATATATATATATATACACACACATTAAAAATTATATATATATACACACACATTAAAAATTACTATAATCATAATGTTAAAGTTCACAAAAATGTAAGATCTTTAAATTTTTTTTGCCCAAAAAAGTTATACATGCGACTCTCACCCAAAGAAACCAAGTTCTTGAGAAAAAGACAAGCTTTATTCTTTCTTTTATAATTTCTTTGCAATTTTAAAATTTTTCCCAGTTGAGCTCCAGCTCTGCTCTGCCTGTTTACTTTACATCATTAACCTCTTCTTTTAACTGTCCCAACATCAGATTCGTCCTTAAACTCTCTCTCCCCCTCAGATTTTTTACTGCTAATTCAGTGCTCGTTTTGCACTATGACTCCTATATAAAGAGGCTTGCTCCATTGAAGCAATCTCCTGTCTATCAATCTACTTTTCCATCCACCTATACATATATCTACTGTTAGAATCCGCGTTCTGTTGCTATAGGCTAATAATAGGATTACAGAAATCAACAAGACAGAGTAAATGTATGCAAACACTGAGTTATTGTTTCCATATCTGCAGAGCTTCTCACAGGATGCTCAACTGTTCGAAGAATTTGCTTACTCACACAAGCCCAATCATTCGTTGGTAAACAATTTAAGTTTAAAGCTATCTTCAACACCATTTCTATTTAGGTTAAGCAATGAATATTCCTTTCTCGTTGGGTTTTTTTTTTTTCTTTTTCTTCTGACCTTGATTTCTTTTGTCTAACCCAATTTTGCCGTTTGTTTTGTTCAATAGGGGTTTTAGATTGTTTGGATTTCATGCTTTTCTTAGATCCGAAATTACATAGTACTATAAAATAAAGTATTTGGTTTTTTGTAAGTTCTTTCTCATGCTGGAAATCATTGTTTGATTATTCACAATTTTTTACTGGGGGTTCGTAATTTTATATTTCTCAAGAGTTTAATCTGGAATTCTGATTTTGGTAAGGAGAATTAACGTTTTGGATTTGAGAACTTTTGGTTTTGTACGAGTAAAATATTTAAAATATTCCATTTTCCTTTGATGTTTTGTTTTCTGCTTAGGAGAGCATAAATGGAAAGCACTTGAACTTCCATTTATGGTAGAAAAAGCAAAAGATAAAAATCACTCTCATCATTTAGTTCTGTAGCACCTTCACTCACAATTTCTCTAACCACATACTTCAATCTCTTCCTTTCTTCAATCAATCCCCATTTTATCAAGTTTTTGATCTATTGAGGTTGAACTTGAAAGCCCTTTAAAAAAAATCTGCCCAAATTTCCTTTGTTTTAAACTTTTGATGCACTAAAGGGTTTGAGCTTCTATCCACCAACCAACTTTAAAAATTCAAGGCAAAGCTAGCACATGTTTAAGATTACATACATGTCCAGTACTTAATTGGATATGACAAGGATTTAGAGTAGCTATGTCATAAAAACACAGGCCTTTACATTAGATAATAAGGAAGATTATTAATCACTCATGTCTACACAGGTTTTGTGTGTCTAAATTTCTATACATGCAGGGCTTACCAAGTGGCTTCCTTGAGACATCATCTATTATATCAGACTACAACCTTGGTGGAGAAGGGGATCTTTTCAAAGCACCTGAACCGGTGATTGGCGAAGCACCGATTGGCCTCGATCCAGTGACTGCTGCCATCTCAATGATTTCTAGTGGGGAAGATGTCATCTGCCCCCAGACATTGACTGTGTCTGACATCGAATCGTCACTTGAGAATGGGCAGATTCTCAGTGAGGTTTTCTACGAATGCAGGAAGGACCTCTTGGCAAAGGACGGGAATGAAACACCACTGTCTGATGTCTTAAATATCGAAATTCTTACAGATGAAATCTATGTTGCTGAAGAGAAGGTTGTTGCTGGTGCTCCGTTTCAGAAAAGTGTTAGCACAAGTTGTTTTTCTATGGACACTATGGTTGAGACTCAGATGAAGCCTAATTTTCTGGACTTTCCTGTTTTGGACTTTGGGGCAGTTTATGGGATGCGAAGAGCATTCAGTGACGGAGATATCAAGGTTGATTATTTTGACTATCATTCTTCTCTGGATACCCTCACACTGTTGTTGTCACACTTCTGCATAAATCATGTATACAACACAGTTCATGGTGCTGCACCTAAATTAATTTTACCAGAGGATAAAACATCTATGTGTCCTCTCCATCTTAATATGTTGCTACAAACGTCTATCTATTCTCCATGCCTTTTACTCCTGACCAAGCCATAAGCAAGAACTTATTTTTGTGACTAAGAAATGTTTAGATGTTTCGGACTCTTCCACAGGGTGTAGGGCAGGGTCATTGACAATGAGTTTTTGTGACAGAAACTTGGCAATGGTGATATAACCATGATACCATCCCCACTTGGTCCATATAACATTGCAAGAAGCTGCAGTTCAGAAGATCGCAGGGAAAAGCTCTCCAGATACCGGAGCAAGAAGTCCAAGAGAAACTTTGGTAGAAAAATCAAGGTGAATGTTAAAAGCAGTGTTAAGAATGACCACTAAATATGTATGCACTATGCACAAACTACATCTGGCACAATGAACTGGACTAATACAAGCTCTCATTTCAGTATGCTTGCAGGAAGGCTCTGGCAGACAGCCAGCCAAGAATTCGGGGAAGATTTGCTAAGACTGAAGAAATAGAGAGCTACAAGAAACGTTGATCATTCTAGCATGATGCAGAATGAATGCTGTAGTAGAGTTGCCAGATATGATGACGTTAAGGGAACATATCCGATGGTATTTCTGGCTATATCTGTGTAGATCAGTTTACTGAACTAGATGGGTCTACTCAATCAACTGGAACTTGAAGCTTGCAAAACTACTAGTTTGTTTCATCCTAGCTGCAATAATCGCCTGTGTAAATCAGATGCTCGACTAGATCTGTATATATGTTTGTTTGATGATAACTAAATAAGATGGCTGCAGTTCTACAGTCACCCAAATTCATAGTATTGTGAAATTCTGAAGCTACCAGATTGTCGGATGCAAAATTGGGACGATTGATAAGTGTAGGTCCCTTAATTCAAGATTCTTGACGCGTTGTTATCAGTGTGTTGTAACGTCTTGTGAAAAGCAGTAAAAATACCAAGGGATTTGTTGACCCAGTTCGGTTTCAACCTACATCTGGGGGATACCAATCCAGACGACTCCACTAGACTGAAAATCAAGAACACAGACTCTATCCAATGTCTAAAACCTGAGATCAAATTCACTAACTCTAGACGAGCAGACGTCGTTAGGACTCCCCCTCAACTCCGACTGCAGGGAAAACAACCCTAATTGAAATCTCCAAGGCACGATCTCAAGGCTTCTTCGCAAAGCAAACCTTCACAACGTGATGTGTAGAAACATGATCTTCAATTTGGCAAATCAATTGAAGCATATGAAGTGCAAGACATTGATGATCTTCAAGAATGACTCACAGATGTAGAACACTCATCAAAGTCTATCTAAAAACTCTCAAGAACGAACTCTATGAAAAACAAGAGAGAAAAACGATTTCTAAAATATGAAAGTGAATTACAACTCAATAGATCAATCTAGCAAAAATCTCTTAATCTCATCTAGGACGAACACACTTATATAGAGGATAGTAAATTCGCAATCTGCTGAAAGTAGCTTCTCCAAAATCAGTTAAAAACAGTCCAAAATAACTTCCATCAGAAACTGATAATTCTGTTCAGTTCTTGTCGTCAATGCGTCGTTCCAACATCGTTCTAATGACACTGTTCATCTGCACAAAAAGCTTAGTGTACTAACAATACGGATTTTAGAATCACTAAATACATAGGACCTTTGTGGTATCCGAAATGGCAAAGCTCCCAAACTTCTCAAGCAATCAACAATGATATATTGAAATTGAAGGATGGATATCAACTGTCCCAATATAATAAGATTCAGATAACAATAAGCACTCACCAGGTTCTGCAGGGTTAAAATTCACGCATCGGCCCCTTCAAGACTAGCAAACCTTCATTATCGATACTTTTAATGCATACCATCTCCACCCCCAACCTTGACTGTTATGTCAAGAACAAGAATAAAAACAGAAAACAAAACAAGCAAGAAGACAACAATTACGTGGTTCAATCAACATGATCTACATCCACGGGAGCCAACAGCAGAAAATCCACTAACACAAATCACCCCAAGATTACAATGAAAATATCTCACTCAATTATCTAGTACTCTCCCCAAGGATCTATCACTAATTGATCTTGACGGTCCCTTATACTTCAAGATTCGGTTATGGTCGTTAGTGCAGTGTTCTAACTACGTGTACGCGAAAGCAGTAAAGAACGCAATCGTTTGTTGACCCAGTTCGGTTATGCAACCTACATCTGGGGGATACCAATCCAGGGACTTGAACTAGACTAAAGATCAAAATCACAGACTCAATCTAATGCCTAAACCCAGAAAACAAACTCTCACCCTAGATGAACAAATCCAGTAGAGCAGCGTAGTTAGGACTCCCCCTCAACTACGGCTGTCGGGAAACCACCCTATTTGAATTCACCAAGGCACGATCACGATCTGTCGATCACCATGACCTTCATCTTTCTCCCTGATTGATCCAGAAATCTTTCTTGATTGTAGATCACAATACCATCAGATATTCACAATGTAGACTCTTTCTTCTAACTTGTTCTTCTAAAGATTTACATATAAGTTCTTGAAGAACATTCACAAAAACTCTCTCTGTAATCTCAACAATGAATAATATGAAAAACTCTCTGAAAAACTCACTAAGATTACAGATTCTGCAATACTTAAATAAGTACACAATTAAAATAACGTCCAACAGAGTTAACTGTCGTCGTTAACCGGATGTGCTAACACCTGTAAATCATCTAAAGTACAAGGTTAGGTTGTCAAAGCAATGTATTACCAATCTCCCCCACATTTGATGGAGATGATGATCCATCCTAAGGTGTCTATCAAAAATATCAGTAATGCAAGCATTAAGCATATAAGAACATGATAGCCAAGCACATCAACAATATAATAAAAATATAATCAATGTAAAGCATCAATCAGAGACGATAGTTCAGAGATCATAGTTCATCATCCAAAAACAAACAAAAACATAAAAATCATCAAAATAGTGTCATCAGCAAAGAGTATCAACATCCATCAGACAATCACAAAAACCATTAAAAGTTTTAGTCAGAAAGTCGTTACCCCAAAGTGTCAACAACCTTACCACACCAATACCACCACATCACCAAAATAGACACACCAGCTTCAGCTTTTTCTCCCCCTTGATGGATCAAACAACTCCATCAGAAGAATCTTCCTCATCAGCAAAAGGATTAGGCTCAGCAGAACGAGCAGTCCTGGAAGAAGCTTTGCGGGTAGGAGAGAATGAGCCAGGCAGCATGCTCACAATTTGTGCAATCCTCCGCTTGGTGGCTATCGCGTCTTGGCTAATTTTAGTCTGTTTGTCACAAAGAATTAGTAACTCAGACTTTATCTGCTGAATAAGGTCAGTGCCAGAGGGAGGTGGTCCATCATTGAAATCATTATGCTTATCACGAAGATCAGTTGAGGGTGAGTGCACATTGGTATTAATCAGATCATCCTTCTTCATTTTGATTCCATTGTGGTGCAGTAGAAGGGTTATGAGACCAGGGTAAGGTAGACATGCAAATTTTGTGATCAAATCTCGAGAATAACCTAACATCCTTTTCAAACAAGTAGACCAAAGTTCATTAGTTCAATACCAGAATTGATACAGAATAAGAGTTTCGCCATCTCGAGAGAAGGCTGAGATGCATTCGATGTTGGTAGAATGTTGGCATGACAGAAGTAGAACAGACAGTGAAATTTCATTGTCAAGTCTGAGGCACTGCAATTATTTCGTCCAAAATCAAATGCCCTCTCATTTGAGATAGTGTAGGCAATGTCAGCAGGTGAGTGAGGTAGATACTCCTGAGGATCTCCAAGGTCGTCGCTGGGAGCAAGTTCTAAGAACGAGTTGATAACAGCAGGGGTTTGATCAATGAACTTGCCACGAATATACATCTTACCAAACCAAGGAGAGTTTTTGTTCAGAATCTCAGGGTGTAGATTAGCGTAAAACTCCCTGACCAAAGTTGGAGAGTAGGCTTTTGAAAACTCGTGCGCATTTCAGCAAATGCCTCTCTTCAAGGAATTCATCGAACCCTATTTCGGTGTAACTGTTGTGAACAAAAGTTTCTTCTGGAATAAACTTCTTGTTGACGAGATCCTTTGTGCCAAACAACATCATATCTTTAGTGAAGTAAGTCATATTGAACACCCTTTGTGATTGTAAATCCCTTTGAGACTTTTCCAGAGTTCTGCACGTTCTGGGTCGTTTGGCCGCTGTTCCAACATCACTTGTAGAAGTGTTTCTCTTCTTTTTCTGAGTAGATCTGGTGGCTGGTCGTCAAACCTCTGTTTCAACTTCGGCTTGATCAGGAACCTCCGGTTCGTTGTGAGGAAGAATGTCATCATCCTCCAGGCTGACATTGTCGGCTTCAGATGTTGAAGGACCAGTAGGATCTTCAGTAGGTGAAACTTTTGACAATTTCCCACTATATGAGTATTTTCTGAAAAATAATAATCCCGGTTTAATTTTATTTAATGAAACCAATTATGAAGATGGAGTTGGGATTAGGGATATGTTTATAGGTTGTCACGTTTTTATATACTCATATAGGAAACTGTGCCCCCGAAAGCGCACGGTGTCAAAAATTGCAGTAATTTATAATAAGACAGGATCGTTCACTGGAGGATGTGCGATAGAAGCAGGGCCCACGTTGTTTATTAAGATTTTCCACTCGGTTACTCGATTCGAGCTTTGCATTGGTTTCTAACAACTACTTGACATAATTTTAAACTAGATTATGAAAGCAATAAAATTATTCTATAAATCACAATAAAATTAGTCTAAAAAGCAATTAAATCTATTCTAAGAAAGCAATGAAATTACACTAAGAAGGCGGATAAAAATTATTCTACGAAAGCAAATTTAAAATGTGACAGAAGGGACAGGGAGAAAATAATAAAGATTGGACAAGATTCAGATGAGACACAATTAAACTTCCATTTTAATTGCATAGATCTTTGGTTGGGATAATTCATCAGTTAGCTAACTCTCATGCTTTCTAACTATGTTCCCTTTAACAGACAGGTACTTATAATCAGAATTTACATGCTCTTAAGACCTCAATTTCTAAGATACCATAGATTAATAACTCCCCCTGCCGAGGTATGTTATTTCTCCATAGTGGATAAGCAACACCTAACACATCATTAGTTGACATGCCAAGTACTCCTATCATCCCCCTTGTCACACCCAAAGTTTAAATAAAATCCCGAACCAATCCACAACTCTTAAACCTTACAACCGGCGGCCAACCTCTAATTCTTTCGAGTGACCTCTATAAAAGCATTTAAAAGTAAGCGGTAAAGAAAGCAGTAAAGAAAGCATTTAAAAACCTATCACTCGGAAGTCTCAAAAACTATCTCATTCCGTTAGTATAAAAGAGCCCTGGTCCTGGTGACCAGATGCAGATTTAGAACTTCGCAAATATCAGTAAGCCATAGGGCTTATAACATCCGGTTAGTTATGAGATACAAACTGAGTGGAACAGACTTGTGAAGATCTATTCCGAATGTACTCACTCAAGACTCAATTCTAGGCTTTGGCGGGAGAAGATAGTAGTTGAAAGAACACTCAACCCTACTTTAGAAATTAACCAAGGCCTATATGTTATTCCTATAATATTATTTATCACATCTTATCCGAATCCAAGTGGACACTGATTCGATGCAATACTTAATAGAAGATTTCCAACACACAGTAATTTTGAGAAAACAATTGATATTTGAAAATCATTCCCTTCACAGGTACTAGACTCTCAATTAAAACACAGATTCTTTCAGTCTAGATGAGACCTAATCGCTGACTCTGCTTCTAGTTTCCCAAAATCAACCCCCAGTAGAAGATGAATTAGTCATAACTATGAAATTATCCTTTACTCAGATCCGGATTTTATAAAGTGATTTTTGTGGAAATTTATTATGTAACATCTGATTTAGATCAAGACTTCTATGTCCAAGGAGAAGGATCTCCAAAATAATAATACCACAATAGCTACATAATAATATCATGCATACATGTATATGAGAAGTAAAATAAAATACCCCAAAATATATGGTGGGATTAGACAGAACTTGATACACACAGATGGATTAGCCATGAGAAAAGAAGAATTAGGCTAAAAAGAGTGCCATAAATAACTGGGGTGATCTGGACTGCAAACATCTGCTATCCAGTTCCCAATTATTCCAGATGGAATGGTTTTTAGACAGTGAGGAACCCTTAATGACAGTGATCGCTATCATCAAGAGTCCTACTATCCATGAGAGAGTAAAACCCACATGTTTTCTTACTACAGTACTGTTAAAACAGTGTTGATCGACACTGTCTATTATTACCATAGCTCAAAATTCAGGTTTGAAATTAAGATAAAGAGAATAAAACTGTATCTAATTAGGAATTGGCTGAGTGGCTAATCATTATCCCCGTGAAGGGACCTTTTTGCCGGAGCTTCCACCGATCACTAATCAGACCATGCAAAATAACGAGTAATAATTAATACACAGAAGACGAGCTAATCGTTATCCCGGTGACGGGACCTTTTTGCCAACATTGATCTGTGATATTTCTTATTACTCATTCATATACACAATTAAAGAGAAAAGATGAGATTCAAAGAATATTTTTGGTATTGTGTGAGTGTTAATCACACAATAATTTAGACATTAATGGTTGAAATGTGTAATGGATAAAATTAGGTGTGATGGGCCTAATCCCAATACACCCATGCAACTTACACAACTCAGGAAGTAAAATATTTTTGGAGTTTTAAAAATAGAGAGAAGAGGTCAATTCGGTTTACTGGGTTATGTGCAATGTAAACCGAATTGAAAATGCATGAGTTATGAAGTATGAAATACCCAATTAATCATTGCAAGGATGTGAGATAGCATCATCTAATTCGGTTTGTCAAAGCAATTCGGTATAAACCGAATTGGACAAACCGAATTGATGAGGTTACTCCCTCACTCAAATTTGGCTAAGGCATTTGCTTCAAAAAGGGAGAGGGTTAATTCGATTTACCAAGGTGATTCGGTATAGACCGAATTGGTAAATCGAATTGGTTCAACATGAAAAATAAACTAAGGCATGAAGGGATGATATGCATACAATGTGGTTTCCAAAGTCAATTCGGTCTATGTGAGCAATTCGGTATAGACCGAATTGCATGGAAATCACATGAAGGAAATAAACAAGCATTTTTAGACCGAATTGCCTATGAAGATTGAGTTACATGGTTAAAAATGCTTGTTTATTTCCTTCATGTGATTTCCATGCAATTCGGTCTATACCGAATTGCTCACATAGACCGAATTGACTTTAGACCGAATTGCCTTAGACCGAATTGCATGTGATTTTCACATAAGTGTATTTTTGTGTTCACAAATGTCACTGCGGTTTCTAAGCTGATGCTGTTTATGATAGATGGGATTGACCCCATCACTCATTTCACATCAGTGTCATCTCGCAGCCATACTTGTGAATATTTTGTGGTTATCCATAATTATACATAATTCAGTGGGTAATAGCATGGATTAAAACCTAAAACTACACACAAGAGATTCAAAGTTTAAACAACCTAAAACAACCTATAATTCTAAGAACATCATGCATAAACAAGATTTCTAGAACAAGAATAGTAAAATAAAGCATTTAAAACCTATTTCTACAAACCCTAAAATTATCTAAAACCTAAGAACACTTAAAGCATTTAAAACCTAAGCATTTAAAACCTATTTCAAGAATAGTAAAACCTAAGCATTTAAAACCTATTTCTAGAACAAGATTTCTAGAACAAGAATAGTAAAATAAAGCATTTAAAACCTATTTCTACAAACCCTAAAATTATCTAAAACCTAAGAACACTTATTTGAAGCTCTAAGGCATAAAACCAAACCAGAAACCCACTAAACATGCATTTATTGAGAATGAAAGCCAACTAGAATCACATTAAATGCAACCTAGTTGAAACAAACAAACATTCTAACAAATTTATTGCTAAGGAAAGCATTTAAAGAGTGTCAAACACATGAAACAAAACCCATTTCTGGAAATTTTCCTTGTATTCAACACTTGAAAGCATGATAAATAACCCAAAACCATCATTAGATTGAAGGTTGGGTTCATTCTAACTAAAAATCATGTTAAAAATATGGAAAATGGCTACTCTAAATGGTAGTAACAAGCTTTACAAACTAAACTAAGATCAAAGCATTAAAAACTAATCTAAAGTGCATGAAAATAAACTAACTAAACTACCTACCTAACCCTTAAGGGGTGAAGAACCTGGTACTGTTCTTGTCCTCTGCCAAGTGTTGAGAAAATGTAAGGATTGGTGTCTTTTCAAGTGTGGGTGAGAATCAGCTTTTATAATTGTTCTTCAGCACCTTTGGCCCATCAGGGCCCATTAGCAATGGCATGTATTTTCCACGTGCTCCTCAGCTTCATCTGGATGCATTTTGAATGTAATTCGGTCTCTTCAAACAATTCGGTATAGACCGAATTGATGCATATCGAATTGCATGAGGTCTCTCTTCCTTGGTCTTTGGCTGGGATGTGGTTTTCAATATCAATTCGGTTTAAGTGTAGACCGAATTGAGTATTTCGAATTGCTCATGGTCTCCTGCTTGGCTTCCTTGTTTTGAGGCAATTCGGTCTATGCAATCAATTCGGTGTACACCGAATTGCATAGACCGAATTGGGTATTCTGCATCTCTTCCCAACACTTTGTCCATTTTTCTTCTTCTCTTTCAGCAATTCGGTCTATATGGGCAATTCGGTGTAAACCGAACTGCCTAGACCGAATTGCCTTTCAACACTTGGCCAAAAAATATCATTTTGTGGGATTTTCATTCTTTTTCCCTTCTTTTTGATTTTTGTGGGCTATTTTATTCTTTTGCCCATCTTTTCATTCATTTTTCTTTTCTTTTTTCTTTTTTTTTTTTTCATATTTTTGGATTTTTCTAACACAAATACAATTAAAATTGCATATTTTTGTGTTTTTTTATTACCAGCTTATTATTTTTACAAACTCGCATTAATTTGTCGAATTCAAATGCTTTCTCATTAAAATAAGATGGGATTATGATCAAAATGTCCGTCTCAGACACAGAAATGGATTGGAAATAATGGACAATTTTGGCCATTATCAACATTTTCACATTTAATACTGATCGTCCCCGAGCAGTCAGAGTCAGTGCTCCTGAGAGCATGGACTCTGCACATTCAATCCATTTGCGTGGCTTCAAAAATTTCATTCTTTTTATATTGGGATAAGATAATCAAAATTACAAGTATTAAACTATATTGATTGCAGTGTTTAATAAAATGTTACTTCTTACTTAATCAGGCCTACAAATCGGTCATTATTGATAATTCTTCATGAACGTCATGTTTAGAAATAATCATTGATTTAATTCTAGAATTTAAGCATGACATGAACATAAATTAGAAATGGAGCCTCACATATGGTAGAAGCGGAAATTTCACTCACTCTCAAATTTGGGTTTTGTCACTGAACACTCATAATCAAATTTAAATAAATTATCCCATATGCTTGCAATTGGACCAACTCGCCACCGGCTCATTTCTTCAAATCGAGATCCCGAGGTCTTATTAAGGGTTATAATGGGGCATACAGTTGTAACATCGGTATGAAAGGAAATTATTGGGTTGAGAAGTGACATGAATCCATTCCACCATAACTTGGCATGTTTTTATTTAAAATCTATGATCATCAATACTTTTTCTTTCTTTTGTTTTTCTTTTCTATTGCATGACATTAGACTATGTCTAATTTGCTTTGTCAATTGCAATTTATTCTTGTTGAATTGATCTCAACATTTTCTTCCTCTTTTTCTTTTTCTTTTCTTTTCATCTTTTTCTCTCTTTTTTTTGAATCAGTTTTTTTTTTTGAATACCAATTGATATTTTTGATGATCATAAATTATAATGCCTTGGTGGAATCGGTTTGTGCACACTTGGGTTTAATTTTCTTGGTCTTTTTATAAGGCTCGGAAGATATAGTGGTTTCAAAGAAAAATTAGGCTTAAAGTCTCAGATTGGTTAATCCTAAAGGGAAAATATTTTTGGGTTTGGATTTCAAACGAAGGCCAAAAATTTGGGTTTTTCTAAGTGCCTCGATCATATGCTCGATTTCGGGAATATGACATGGTCTTGAATCGGTCCCAATTGCAAGTTCTAGTTTCCTTTAATCAAAATGATTTTCACACATCAAAGAAAAGAATGAGTAAAAGTGACTCATGGCTCAAATCTCACATGGAATGGTTTATTCATGTCATACAATATTATTAAATATAATCTTTGAAAAATCCTTACAGTTTATTCAATTAAATTCTCAACACGAGGACTCATTACCTAACAAGATGATTATATCATTAAATTTTTATAGCTCAAAACCTCAAAAATTCATATCATGCATGTATTCAATTATATTATCCCAATTTAAAAGTTTGAAAACTTAATCATAACCCAAGATCTCATATGTGAATTTAAACTGACAGATTCATGCATGCTTCATGTTGGGTGCAAATATATAATAATAAAAATAAGCAAAATAATATATATATATATATATTTTTAAATATTTTAGTGAAGAATCAGCATCCTCACATTTTGAGCCTTGCTCGAAATGTGAGTAAATCAAGTCCTACTTAAATAAATTATTGAAATTAAAGCAAAATAAAAGAGGAGGGAGGGAGGGGAAAAATATTTATATGAACATAATTCCGATAACCTTTTTTCGTCAAACCAATTATGTGTTCGACGATTTTGGCTATATGTTATCGTTTGGTTCATCGAACAAGGCGATTGTTGGATGCCCAATACTTAGAAAAATTCTGATTTTCATCAAAATTGCTCGATCACATTTTTGTATTTTCTAAATCTATTTGCACAAATTAGGTTGGATTAATTCCGTTCATATGAAAGCTATTCCGGATTTTAAATTGCTTTAAATTACAAGAATTCTTTCAATTAATCACAGAATCGATCCAACGGGGAACCTGTTTTGACACTTTATTTTTCTTTTGGTGGTCCCACAAATTCCTGCAAAGCAAACATAGAATAAGTTATCGGATTTTTTTTTTCAAAAATATCAACATCCTCACGTTTAGAGTCTTAGTACTCTAAATGTGAGTTAATAGATCACCATCCGAATAATTTAATATAATATGCACAAGAGATTTATATATATATATATATATTTTATATATAATATATATATAATGATAAAATTATTCTGACTTGCAAAAATTTAGGCTGGATTAATTCTGTGTTTGTGAAAATTATTCCGGATCTTAAATTTCTTTAAATTCCGGATATAGTCTTCGGTCAATCACAGAACTAATCCAACCAGGAACCTGTTTTGATGCTTAGTTGGAACAGGGGCGACGGCGAGTGAGATGGTAGCCGGCTGTTGGGGTTTGGAGAACATGGGGACAGGGGCGACGACACACGAGATGGTGTCGTGGCTTGTCCGGGGTGCTGGTGGGAATGAGATGACCGTAGGTCTGCTGCTCCATTTGTTGTTTCACCGGTGATGAGAGTTTCCTCAGAGCAGCGGTGGTAATAAAGTGGATGGGCGATGGAGCAGCGGTGCAGCTTGGTGGTCCGGTGAGGATGACGGAAATGGGGACCGGGGCGACAGTAAGTGGAGATAGTGGCCGTGGCTTGTCCTGTTTTGAAGCTTTAATTTTCTTTTTGGTGGTTCCATGATTCCTGCAAGAAAGAATACCCAATTGGTTAGATTTTCCCCTCAAATCAACATCCTCACATTTAGAGTCTTAGTACTCTAAATGTTTAATTGATTTGAGGGTACTTCTCTGTTCTGAAATATATACACAAAACTAACTATGAGTAATCAGGAGTGTAATTCTCTTAATAAACGACGCTGCATCCTCCCCGGCAACGGCGCCATGAAACTTTTGACAATTTCCCACTATATGAGTATTTTCTGAAAAATAATAATTCCGCTTTAATTTTATTTAATGAAACCGATTATGAAGATGGAGTTGGGATTAGGGATATGTTTATAGGTTGTCATGTTTTTATATACTCATGTAGGAAACTGTGCCCCCGAAAGCGCACGGTGTCAAAAATTGCAGTAATTTATAGTAAGACCGGATCGTTCACTGGAGGATGTGCGATAGAAGCAGGTCCCACGTCGTTTACTAAGATTTTCCACTCGGTTACTCGATTCGAGCTTTGCATTGGTTTCTAACAACTACTTGATATAATTTTAAACTAGATTATGAAAGCAATAAAATTATTCTACAAATCACAATAAAATTAGTCTAAAAAGCAATTAAATCTATTTTAAGAAAGCAATGAAATTACACTAAGAAAGCGGATAAAATTATTCTACGAAAGCAAATTTAAAATGTGACAGAAGGGACAGGGAGAAAATAATAAAGATTGGACAAGATTCAGATGAGACACAATTAAACTTCCATTTTAATTGCACAGATCTTTGGTTGGGATAATTCATCAGTTAGCAAACTCTCATGCTTTCTAACTATGTTCCCTTTAACAGACATGTACTTATAATTAGAATTTACATGCTCTTAAGACCTCAATTTCTAAGATACCATAGATTAATAACTGCCCCTGCCGAGGTATGTTATTTCTCCATAGTAGATAAGCAACACCTAACACATCATTAGTTGACATGCCAAGTACTCATATCATCCCCCTTGTCACACCCAAAGTCTAAATAAAATCCCGAACCAATCCACAACTCTTAAACCTTACAAGCGGCGGCCAACTTCTAATTCTTCCAAGTGACCTCTATAAAAGCATTTAAAAGTAAGCGGTAAAGAAAGCAGTAAAGAAAGCATTTAAAAACCTATCACTCGGAAGTCTCAAAAGCTATCTCATTCCGTTAGTATAAAAGAGCCCATGGTCTTGGTGACCAGATGCAGATTTAGAACTTCCCAAATATTAGTAAGCCACAGGGCTTATAACATCCGGTTAGTTATGAGATACAAACTTAGTGGAACAGACCTGTGAAGATCTATTCCGAATGTACTCACTCAAGACTCAATTCTAGGCTTTGGCGGGAGAATATAGTAGTTGAAAGAATACTCAACCCTACCTTAGAAATTAACCAAGGCCTATATGTTGTTCCTCTAGTATTATTTATTACATCTTATCTGAATCCAAGTGGACACTGATTCGATGCAATACTTAATAGAAGATTTCCAACAAACAGTAATTTTGAGAAAACAATTAATATTTGAAAATCATTCCCTACACAGGTACTAGACTCTCAATTAAAACACAGATCCTTTCAGTCTAGATGAGACCTAATCGCTGACTCTGCTTCTAGTTTCCCAAAATCAACCCCTAGTAGAAGATGAATTAGTCATAACTGTGAAATTATCCTTTACTCAGATCCGGATTTTATAAAGTGATTTTTGTGGAAATTTATTATGTAACATCTGATTTAGATCAAGACTTCTATGACCAAGGAGAAGGATATCCAAAATAATAATACCACAATAGCTACATAATAATATCATGCATACATGTATATGAAAAGTAAAATAAAATACCCCAAAATATATGGTGGGATTAGACAGAACTTGATACACAAAGATGGATTAGCCATGAGAAAAGAAGAATTAGGCTAAAAAGAGTGCCAGAAATATCTGGGGTGATCTGGACTGCAAACATCTGCTATCCAGTTCCCAATTATTCTAGATGGAATGATTTTTAGACAGTGAGGAACCCTTAATGACAGTGATCGCTATCATCAAGAGTCCTACTATCCATGAGAGAGTAAAACCCACATGTTTTCTTACTACAGTACTGTTAGAACAGTGTTGATCGACACTGTCTATTATTACCATAACTCGAAATTCAGGTTTGAAATTAAGATAAAGAGAAGAAAACTGTATCTAATTAGGAATTGGCTGAGTGGCTAATCGTTATCCCCGTGAAGGGACTTTTTGCCGGAGCTTCCACCAATCACTAATCAGACCATACAAAATAACGAGTAATAATTAATACACAGAAGACGAGCTAATCGTTATCCCGGTGACGGGACCTTTTTGCCAACATTGATCTGTGATATTCCTTATTACTCATTCATACACACAATTAAAGAGAAAAGTTGAGATTCAAAGAATATTTTTGGTATTGTGTGAGTGTTAATCACACAATAATTTAGACATTAATGGTTGAGATGTGTAATGGATAAAATTAGGTGTGATGGGCCTAATCCCAATACACCCATGCAACTTACACAACTCAGGAAGTAAAATATTTTTGGAGTTTTAAAAATAGAGAGAAGAGGTCAATTCGGTTTACTGGGTTATGTGCAATGTAAACCGAATTGAAAATGCATGAGTTATGAAGTATGAAATACCCAATTAATCATTGCAAGGATGTGAGATAGCATCATCTAATTCGGTTTGTCAAAACAATTCGGTATAAACCGAATTGGACAAACCGAATTGATGAGGTTACTCCCTCACTCAAATTTGGCTAAGGCATTTGCTTCAAAAAGGGAGAGGGTTAATTCGATTTACCAAGGTGATTCGGTATAGACCGAATTGGTAAATCGAATTGGTTCAACATGAAAAATAAACTAAGGCATGAAGGGATGATATGCATACAATGTGGTTTCCAAAGTCAATTCGGTCTATGTGAGCAATTCGGTATAGACCGAATTGCCTTAGACCGAATTGCATGTGATTTTCACATAAGTGTATTTTTGTGTTCACAAATGTCACTGCGGTTTCTAAGCTGATGCCGTTTATGATAGATGGGATTGACCCCATCACTTATTTCACATCAGTGTCATCTCGCAGCCATACTTGTGAATATTTTGTGGTTATCCATAATTATACATAATTCAGTGGGTAATAGCATGGATTAAAACCTAAAACTACACACAAGAGATTCAAAGTTTAAACAACCTAAAACAACCTATAATTTTAAGAACATCATGCATTAAATAAGAACACTTAAATTATCTAAGGCAACAATAAACAAGATTTCTAGAACAAGAATAGTAAAATAAAGCATTTAAAACCTATTTCTACAAACCCTAAAATTATCTAAAACCTAAGAACACTTATTTGATGCTCTAAGGCATAAAACCAAACCAAAAACCCACGAAACATGCATTTATTGAGAATGAAAGCCAACTAGAAACACATTAAATGCAACCTAGTTGAAACAAACAAACATTCTAACAAATTTATTGCTAAGGAAAGCATTTAAAGAGTGTCAAACACATGAAACAAAACCCATTTCTGGAAATTTTCCTTGTATTTAACAATTGAAAGCATGATAAATAACCCAAAACCATCATTAGATTGAAGGTTGGATTCATTCTAACTAAAAAGCATGTTAAAAATATGGAAAATGGCTACTCTAAATGGTAGTAACAAGCTTTACAAACTAAACTGAGATCAAAGCATTAAAAACTAATCTAAAGTGCATGGAAATAAACTAACTAAACTACCTACCTAACCCTTAAGGGGTGAAGAACCTGGTACTGTTCTTGTCCTCTGCCAAGTGTTGAGAAAATGTAAGTATTGGTGTCTTTTCAAGTGTGGGTGAGAATCAGCTTTTATACTTTTTCTTCAGCACCTTAGGCCCATCAGGGCCCATTAGCAATGGCATGTATTTTCCACGTGCTCCTCAGCTTCATCTGGATGCATTTTGAATGTAATTCGTTCTCTTCAAACAATTCGGTATAGACCGAATTGATGCATATCGAATTGCATGAGGTCTCTCTTCCTTGGTCTTTGGCTGGGATGCGGTCTTCAATATCAATTCGGTTTAAGTGTAGACCGAATTGAGTATTTCGAATTGCTTATGGTCTCCTGCTTGGCTTCTTTGTTTGGAGGCAATTCGGTCTATGCAATCAATTTGGTTATAAACCGAATTGCATAGACCGAATTGGGTATTCTGCATCTCTTCCCAACACTTTGTCCATTTTTCTTCTTCTCTTTCAGCAATTCGGTCTATATGGGCAATTTGGTGTAAACCGGACTGCCTAGACCGAATTGCCTTTCAACACTTGGCCAAAAAATATCATTTTGTGGGATTTTCATTCTTTTTCCCATCTTTTTTATTTTTGTGGGCTATTTTATTCTTTTGCCCATCTTTTCATTCATTTTTCTTTTCTTTTTCCTTTTTTTTTCATGTTTTTGGATTTTTCTAACACAAATACAATTAAAATTGCATATTTTTGTGTTTTTCATTACCAGCTTATTATTCTTACAAACTCACATTAATTTGTCGAATTCAACTGCTTTCTTATTAAAATAAGATGGGATTATGATCAAAATGTCCTTCTCAGACACGGAAATGGATTGGAAATAATGGACAATTTTGGCCATTATCAGTAGGGTTTTGAGAAGGGTTCTGAGTAGGATCCTGAGTAGGGTTTGGAGAGGGATTTCGAGGAGGAGAAGGAGGTAAAACATTTAAAGGCTCGGCGTTTTCAGCACACTCAGCAATTTGGGTTTCAACATCTTTAGGATTGGTTTGAGCAACATTATCGGGAGTGGCAACTGGTTCTTCAGTGACATTTTCAATAGGGTTAGGATTTTCTGAGGTAATAGGGGGTTCCGAAGTGGTTGGGGTTGGCTCGGAAACCTTTTCGGGATGATTTGTGGAAGAAGACGATGCCATTGCTTTGTGTTTTCTGAAAACTCAAACTAGAAACTGAAATGTGGTAAGAATGAAACTCAAAAAACTGATTTAAAGAGAAGAAAATGAAGACAAAGAGGCGAGAGCACAAGAGTGACAGTTTCCCCTGATGTGCGACGTGAGGAGTGATGGGTGTCAGTTTCGCAGTCATCATTACTGTGAGGACGACGGTTTCTTCAAGCTTATCGGAAAAAGTGTTTGGGCCTGAAAAATTCTCATGGGCTAGATCAAGTGCAAAACATGTAAAAATAAACATGATTGAATTTAACAAGAGTATCAAAGACCCATGATTGATCTAAGTGTTTCAAACCTTTCACCGTCGAGTGCTTTTGTGAGGATGTCAGCACGTTGTTCTAACGTCCCGATATGTTCAATATTGCACACACTGTCTTCTACCAAATCTCTTATAAAATGATACCTAATATCAATATGTTTGCTGCGATTATGAAGAACAGGGTTCTTTAAAATATTAATCGCGCTGGTATTATCACAATAGACCTTGAAATCATCCTTCTTAACTCCATAGTCATCAAGCATTTGCCTCATCCACATTAACTGATGACAACAACAAGTAGCTGCTATATATTCAGCCTCTGCTGTAGATAGTGCTACTATATTCTATTTTCTAGAAAACCATGAAACTAGATTGTTCCCAAGATAAAAACAGCCTCCGGTTGTCGATCGTTTGTCATCACAACATCCTGCCCAATCTGAATCCGTATATCCTATTAAGTCCAAATTGGATCTCTTAGAAAACCATATTCCCATACCAATAGTTCCTTTGATGTATCTCATAATGCGCTTGACTGCTTTAAGATGTGAATCCTTTGGATTTGATTGAAACCTTGCGCACACACCAGTACTAAAAGAAATATCAGGACGAGTTGCAATTAAGTAAAGTAAACTTCCAATCATACTCCGATACAACTTCTGATCTACATTGTTTCCTTGATCATCCTTAGAAAAGCTTCCGCTGTTGTCCTTGCGGTGTTCTAGCAACCTTGCTATCATAAAGATTAAATCTCTTAAGCATGTTGAGAGCATACTTCTCTTGACTTAAAAAAGATTCCATCAGCTTGTTGTTTCACTTAAAATCCCAAAAAGTAAGTAAGTTCACCTATCATACTCATCTCGAACTCGGACTGCATTGATTTGACAAAGTCGTTCCTCAATCGTTCTGACGTAGCTCCAAAAATAATATCATCTATGTACACTTGAGCAACTATCAGATTGTTGTTCTGATGTTTAACAAACATTGTCTTATCTGCATTACCTCTTTTGTATCCGTTGTTGATGAGAAATGAAGACAACCTATCATACCAGGCTCTTGGAGCCTGTTTGAGACCATATAAAGCTCTCTTAACCCGATAAACATGATTAGGTCTTGATGGATCCTCAAAGCCAGCAGGTTGAGCAACATAGATCTCTTCCTTTATTTTCCCATTGAGAAATGCTGTCTTGATGTCGAGTTGATATAGCTTAAAGTCCATTGAACAAGCAAAAGCTAATAGAATTCGAACTGCTTCCATTCTAGCAACTGGGGAAAATGTCTCACCATAATCAATTCCTTCGATCTGAGTGAAACCTTGAGCAACAAGACGTGCTTTGTTTCTAACAATATTCCCCTGTTTATCTATCTTGTTCCTAAATACCCACTTTGTGCCAATCACATTGATGTTTGGAGGTTGTTCTACTAACTCCCAGACATCATTCATTTGAAATTGTATCAACTCATCTTGCATGGCTGCTATCCAATATTCATCTGTTAGGGCTTCTGAAACATTCTTCTGCTCTATCTTAGAAACAAAACAATTCATCCCTGCCAATTCTATATAATCAGCCTTTTGGTTCCTTGTTTGTCTTTGAGCATTTGGATCTTCAATGATGTCTTGCTGTGAATGATGTTTCAGTGCTCTTGGACCTTTCCTCTTATTAGGTACAACAACTTTAGGACTTGACTTAGCATTATCTGGGTTTTGCTCATGAGCAGCTTCTTCATCATCATCAACTACTATTCCTTCAGACTGTTGTTGACTGGATGTTCCAACGACAGGGTTGTCTGAGGCAGCTTCAACACTAGGAACTGTATCATCATCCTCTCTTCTAGGTAAAGAATATTTATCCTCAAAAAGGACATTTACTATTTCAGTAACCTTTCTGGATTGAATCAGATAAACTCGATAAGCTCTTGAGTTATTGGAATAACCCAATAACCATCATTCTTCAGCTCTAGCGTCAAACTTCCTAATTTGCTCTCTGTCCCTGTAGACAAAACATTTACATCCAAAAGTATGAAAGTATTTAACAGTAGGAGTGTTACCATTCCAGATTTGATACGGAGTGTTGTTAGTGTGAGGTCTCAACAACACACGATTGATGATGTGACATGTTGTATGAATTGCTTTTGCCCAAAAAGATTTGCTAAGGGTACTAGCATGCAGCATTGAACGAGCCATCTCCTAAAGTGTTCTATTCTTCCTTTCAGTTCCATTCTGTTGTGACGTCTTTAGGGCTAAATACTCATGAGATATTCCATGGTTGTTACAGAAATGTTCAAACTCCTGATTCTCAAACTCGCATCCATGGTCAGATCTAATTAATTGAATTTTAGCTTGCTTCTCATTCATCTGTTTCAGGCTAAGCTTTTCAAAATGTTGAAATGCTTCATCTTTGCTCCGGAGAAAACATACCCAAGTAAATCTCGAAAAATCATCAACACAAACTAAAACATACCTTTTGCCATTTAGGCTTTCGGTTTCTGTTGGACCCATAAGATCCATATGGATTAGTTCTAAGCAATGATTTGTAGAGATTCCATCAGTCTTCTTATGTTGAGCTAGAGTCTGCTTTCCTTTGGAACAATACACACAAATAAGATCTTTGTTATTATGTAGTTTAGGCAGACCTCTGACAGCAGCCGAACAACTCAGCTTGTACAAGGTTTGATAGTTGAGATGTCCAAGCCTTTTGTGCCATAAATTTGTGAGGTCATCCTTGCTTACAAGTGCTTGAGCTAGATTTGCTTCCAAAGTATAGCAATTGTTCTTTGAACGTTTTCCTGTCATGATATTGTCTCTCCTGCAATCAAATACTTGACAAAAATTATTATTAAAGATAACAAAAGAGTCTTCATCACATAATTGACTAATTGAAATGAGACTAGTAGTAAGTCCTTCCACATGATAAACTCTAGAAAGTTGAGAGTTCAGCATTCTTTACATTACCATAGCTTGTGATTTTACTTATAACACCATCACCAAATACCACATCTCCACAATCTCTATTTGTGAAGTTACTTAGAATATCCTTACTACCTGTCATGTGCCTTGAACAACCTGAATCAAAATACCATTTTCTGGATCTTGGTTGTTGTTGCGATGATAGTAGAATGAGGCCTTGACTCTCCTTTCTCTTAGGCACCCACTCCATTTGAATTTTGATCTTTTTCTTTAAATCCTCATGAGGCCAGACAAAGGGGCGACCATTTATGAGATCACGGACAATTCTCATGCAGGTTTCAGCAGTGTGACCAGGTAAACTACAATAGAGACAATCTCTGCATCTTTTAGGTGATGTAGAGACATCCTGATGTGACAGTAAGCTTGACTCAGCGTTTAAGTTTCCACCACTAACAACTAGCCTTTTCCCTGTAGATCTTGATTCTTGTACCCAATTCCAGTCATATCCTTGTAGCTCTTTCCAATGGATAGAACTTCATCTAGTTTGCCTTTCCCTTTAGCCATCTTTTCCAAATTAGCAACTCGAATCTTCAGTTTGATTGATTCCTCCCTGAATAATTCTTTTTCTTTGGTCAAAGTGGTAACCTGAAGTTTCACATCATCATACTTTCCCTTAAGAACTTTTAATTCACCAACAACTTTAAGTTTTTCAGCTTCAGCTTTGTCCAAAGTCAGACCGATGTCGGTAAGTTGTTTTGACAACTGCTCATTCTCTTGAACAGCATCTTCATACTCCTCTTTAAGTTCTTCATAGATATCAACTAGTTCTTTGTAGAGACTACTTGATTCAACTGAAACAATAGAAGAAATGTTAGTAATTAATTGAATTGACTCAGAGTTATCTTTAGAAGGGGTAGGACTGGCTTCTCTTGTCATGAATGCAACGACATCTTTATCATCACTTGATTGATCATTTTCAGCTTCGTCTCCAGAGTCATCATTCAAAGTGGCTTGAAGTGCTTTCCCTTTCTTCTATTTAGCAGTATGACATTCAGCTCTCACACGGCCTTTTCCTTCACATTCAAAACATCTGATTTCAGAAGGTTTCTCAGACTTATCATCATCTTTGTCCTTCTTAGATCTCCGAAACTTTCCATCAGCTTTCTTCTCATTTATGTTGTTCTGCTTCTCAGTCGTCAACTGGTTGTCAGAACATCAATTTTTCTTCTGAAATGCTTATTCTGAAGCATCTTTCCAATCCTTTTGGAAAGTAAAGAAACTTCCTCTTCAAAATCATCAGCAAGTTCATCCTCGGCTTTGAATGCGATATTCTTGTGAGATTTTTCTGAGGCTAGATGATTTGTCTCATAAGTTTGAAGAATACCAACCAATTCCCTCAAGGACATTGTCTTGATCTTCTCAACTTCTTCAAGAGCTGCTACTTTAGCAAAGTATTTCTTTGAAACGGTCCTGAGAAACTTCCTCACAAGCTTTGATCCTTCAAAAGTCATACCAAGGGCTGTGGCTTGATTCACAATATCTTGAAATCTTCCAAAATAAGATGTGATATCCTGATCATTTGTCATTCTCAAGCTGTCAAAAATAGATTATATTCACTGTAGCCTGGTTTTCTTGACATCCACCGAACCTTCATGTTGAGTTTCCAAGAAATTCCAAGCTTCGTAGGCAGATGTACAATTAGCGATCATTCTGAATTGCGCTTCATCCATGGCACCACTGATAGCATTAAGAGCTGTGTAGTTTGCTTGTCTCGCGGTTCTCTCAGCTTGAGTAAGTTCGGAGTTGGTGGCCGGTCGGATTGTTGTTGTAGCTGTCTCTCCTTCACCAGTGCGAACCACTCTTGTTGGTTGAGTCCATTGCTCCAGAACCGAATCCCAAACTCCATCTCCTTGAGCCAAAAGATAATTCCGCATCCTTTCTTTCCAATATGCATAATCGCTTCCATCGAACAAAGGCGGACGAGTGTTGGATGCTCCTTCACGGTTCATGATTCTTGAATCTTGAAAGAATGGATTTCCTCAGCTGCGTTAGAGGACTTGCTCTATTACCAATTTGACGGTCCCTTATACTTCAAGATTCGGTTATGGTCGTTAGTGCAGTGTTCTAACTACGTGTTTGCGAAAGCAGTAAAGAACGCAATCGTTTGTGGACCCAGTTCGGTTTTGCAACCTACATCTGGGGGATACCAATCCAGGGACTTGAATTAGACTAAAGATCAAAATCACAGACTCAATCTAATGCCTTAACCCAGAAAACAAACTCTCACCCTAGATGAACAAATCCAGTAGAGCAGCGTAGTTAGGACTCCCCCTCAACTACAGCTATATGGAAACCACCCTATTTTGAATTCACCAAGGCACGATCACAATCTGTCGATCACCATGACCTTCATCTTTCTCCCTGATTGATCCAGAAATCTTTCTTGATTGTAGATCACAATACCTTCAGATATTCACGATGTAGACACTTTCTTCTATCTTTTTCTTCTAAAGATTTACATATAAGTTCTTGAAGAACATTCACAAAAACTCTCTCTGTAATCTCAACAATGAATAATATGAAAAACTCTCTGAAAAACTCACTAAGATTACAGACTCTGCAATACTTAAATAAGTACACAATTAAAATAACTTCCAGCAGAGTTAACTATCGTCGTTAACCGGATGTGCTAACATCTGTAAATCATCTAAATGAAAAATACAAGGTTAAGTTGTCATAGCAATGTATTAACAGATCTCTCTCTCTTGTAATCATCAAACTTGTGCACAAAATGCTCCCAATCACAATACTGAATAATCTCACAGTATTCCCTCAAAAAGTGTATTTTAAATTTGTTGAATTCCATCTCCAAGATCAGCCAGTACACTCCAAAACTAGAAAGAAAATAACTACCACTTAACTGTTATGATAGTTACTAACTGCTACACACATGTGCAGACACACATATCACAAATCTCCACCTTGTCTGTAATGTGTGTCATCACTCCAACCTTCAAGCGTCAACAATCTGATCCAACTGATATGATCTTTAAACAATGCTTAAACTTAGCTGTGGGAAGGGATTTTGTTAACATGTCTGCAACATTTTCTTCAGTGGACACGTTCATCACTTTTAACACACCTTGATTCACCCAATCTCTAACAAAATAATGCTTGACATCGATGTGCTTCGACCTCTCATGAAACACCTGGTGTTTAGCCAAACATAATGCACTTTGACTGTCACAGAATATGTCAACATATTCCTTGTGAACACCAAAGTCTGACAGGATTCCCTTTAACCAAATGACTTCTTTTACTGCCTCAGTTAGAGCCATATACTCTGCTTCTGTAGTTGACAATGCTACAACATATTGTTGCATTGATTTCCAGCTGATAGCAGCTCCATATAAGGTAAATACATAACCAGTTTGAGACTTCCTGTTGTCAATGTTTGTTGCAAAATCTGAATCCACAAAACCTTGCATAGCATCTTGTCTATCTGAACTTATTCTGCTGAATTTAATCCCAATCTCAGCCGACCCTTTTAAGTATCTGAACATCCATTTCAAGGCCTCCCAGTGTGGCTTTCCTGGATCTGCCATAAATCTTCTCACAACACTTACTGCATGGTCAATGTCTGGCCTGGTGCAAATCATTAAGTACATAACACTTCCAAGGGCACTAGCATAGGGAACTTTCTCCATATAGCCTTTCTCAACTTCATCCATTGGTTTCTGAGATTCTGACAACTTGAATTGCTGGCCTAGAGGTGTTGAGACACTCTTGGATAAATGCATATTGAATCTTTTCAACACTTGTTGAACATAGTCTATCTGTTGCGAAATCAAGACACCTTCATGCCTGTCTCTAACAATATCCATTCCCAGGATCCTCCTTGCATTACCAACAATTTTCATTTCAAACGTTTCTTGAAGCTGAGTCTTGACCTTTTGTATTTCATCAAAAGATTTACTTGCTATCAACATATCATCTACATATATCAACAAATAGATGACCTCTTTCCTGCCTTTATTCTTCATGTAAACACAACTGTCATATGCAGATTTCTCAAAACCAATATTTGAAATGTACTCATAAAATTTTAGATACCACTGTCTTGGACTTTGTTTCAAACCATACAAGGATTTCTTCAATAAACAGGCCTTACCTTCAAGCTGTTTATTCATAATTCCCTCAGGTATTTGCATGAAATTGACTCCTCTAAATCTCCATGGAGGAAGGCTGTCTTTACATCGAGTTGTTCCAGTTCCATATCAAGTTGAGTAACCAAGGCCATGATAATTCTGATAGAAGTATGTTTTACAACTGAAGAGAATATCTCTTGAAAATCAACTCCATCCCTTTGTGTGAAACCTTTAGCTACTAGCCTTGCCTTAAACCTGATCTGCTCGCCTTTCTCAGTAACCTCAGACTTTTTCTTGAACAACCATTTACAGCTCACCAATTTCTGATTTGGAGGCTTGTCTACCAGGATCCAAGTCTGATTCTTTTCAAGAGAATCAAGTTCATCTTTCATAGCCTTTTGCCAACTTTTACTTTCTGGACTCTTGATGGCTTCAGCATATGTGCTTGGATCTGTCATATCCACCTCTTCAGCAGTGTACAAAGCATAGTGAACTTGATCATCCTCTCCATATCTAATTGGTGGCCTAATTATCCTCCTTTCTCTATCCCTAGCAAGCTGATATCCCTTCAGATATTGCTGATTTTATGTGGTTGTTTGATCTTCAAGCTGAGTAACAGATCTATAAGGCACATCTGTTTCAACATCATTATCACCCAGCTCCTCCTTAACCATTGTATCATTTCCTGTCTTAGTTTTTGAACAAGGGACTTCAACTACCTTCTGCAACATAGGAAAATATGATTCATCAAAAGTGACATCTCTACTAATGATGATTTTATTATTTTCAGGTTCTATGCACCACAACCTGTACCCTTTTACACCTTGAGGATATCCAAGCATGACACACTTCAGTGTTCTAGGTAGTAACTTGTCTTGCCTAATGTGAGAATAGGCCATACAACCAAAAATCTTAAGGTTTGCATAAGAAGAGCAGGATCCATACCACTTTTCATCAGGTGTTTGAAACTTAATGGCAGCTGATGGTGATTTGTTGATTAGATGGGCGGCTGTCATAACTGCTTCACCCCAAAACCTTCTTGATAGGCCTGATCCCAATAACATACATCTAATCCTTTCAAGTATAGTTCTATTCATCCTCTCCATTTTGCTGAGGATTTCCTGGAACTTTCAAGTGTCTCTTAATGCCTTTGTTCTTATAGAAGTCTGCAAATTCCTTTGACATGAATTCCAATCCATTGTCAGTCCTTAAATACTTCAATGTAGTGCCTTTCTCCAACTCCACTTCCTTACACCATTCTTGAAATTTAATCACACCTTCATCTTTACTCTTGAGTATGAAAATCCAAAGTTTTCTTGAGAAATCATCAATGATGCTCAGAAAATACTTTCCTCCTCTATTGGTGATTGTCCTTGCTGGCCCCCACAAGTCTGCATGACAAGGGGTTGATTTGAAGTATGCTTTCCCTCTAGGAAAATCATCTTCTTGCTTTTCCCCATGATGCATTCTTCACAGGTGTCAAGCTCTGTGATATCAGTTTTGCTAACCCCTGTCAGCACTTCCTTTTTGACAAGCTCCAGTAGACATTTTTGTCCTACATGCCCCAATCTCTTGTGCCAAATCCCAGCATCATCCTTCAATGTTACATCTACATTTCCTACCACAGTCTCTGTAGTTAAATGGTAAAGGCTGTTTTTTCTAACACCCTCAAGAATAATCTGTCCTCCTCTCTTAACTTGCAGAAAACCATCTCTTGATTCAAATTGATATCCCTTACTTTCTAGCATGCCAAGATATATGAGATTTCTCTTAAGTTGAGGAATATACCTTACACCAGTGATAGTTTTTGTAGATTGATCATGTAGCTTTAACCTGATGCTGTCAATTCCTTTTATTATGCACCTTTGATTGTTGCCTTGCATCACAGAACCCTGATCTTGAAGCACCAACTCAGAAAACCAATCCTTGTGAGGACACATGTGGAAGCTACAACCTGAATCCTTGATCCAAGTATTCTGTATAGGCGATTCCAATACATTGAGCATTTCTGCATCATAATCCTCAATGCAATCTGATGTTTCTGGAGACTTTTTAGGTGCTTCAGCCTGTTTCTTTTTCCAGAGAAAATAATTCTTCCTGATATGGCCAACTTTGTTGCAGTGATAACATTTCCTGGTTTCCTTTTGGCCTGCTACTTCTTTTCCCTTTGATTGTTTCTACTTCTTGGAAGGTGCTGCTTCGCTATTCTTAGCTTTCTTGATCATCAATCCATCACTGGATTGATCAGTCTTCACTTCATTTCTTCTTTGTAGTTCATTGGCTCTAAGGGCAGATGATAATGGCCAGAAATGTCCATTATTTCAATCCATTTCCGTGTCTAAAACGGGCATTTGATCGCATTCCGGTCTTATATTAAATAAGAAAGCAGTCGAATTGGACTGATTTATGCATAATTGTAAAAATATTGAGCTGGTGTGAAAAATGCATAAATATGTAATTTTATTACACATTTATGTTAGAAAAATCCAAAAACATGAGAAAAAGTAGAGAAAAGAAAAAGGAAATAAAAAGATGAGAAAAGAAATGAAAACCCACAAAAAGTCGAATTTTCAGGTAATTACGACACTACACTGAACTACGACGCTAAGCATGTACAGCGTCGTAGCCGAGCATAGCGTCGTAGGCAGAAATGGAGACAGGACTTTGAAGAAAGAACTACGACGCTGAGCCAACATAGCGTCGTACTCAAGTATAGGGACGTAGCAGAGGATTGCGTCGTAAGCTGTCCATTTAGAGAGAAAGAGTGTTTTGAGATGGAAGACTACGACGCAGTACCTATAGCGTCGTACTCAGCCGCAGAATTCAAATTCGAGGGCCTGGGGGCCCATGGGCCTAGGGTTTCTCACCTATATATAGAGGGGTTGACTCCCAGGTCTTGTCACTTCACCACATTTCCTATCTTGAAGACAAGAGGTTGTTCTTGAGAATAGTGTAGGTTAGTTAGAGTAGTTAGTTTTATTTTTGTGTATTATTTAATTTATGCACCTAACTTAGTTTAATTTCTTGCTTAAAATAGTGTTACTTTGGTTTTCCAACTTATGATAGCCACTGTTTTTCCTCATTTCAGTTTTGTTAAGCTTTTATTTAGGTTTGAAATACCCAAATGATGGGTATTGTCAAACCCTTTGATATAAAATGGGAAGTTAAGCTTCAAAGAGTCCCAAAAAATATGAAATGGAAATGATTTCATGGATTTCTTGCTTTATTTTTGTTTTGATGACCATTTGCTCATTTTATTCTTTCTTTACTTTGGGTTTTCTGTTTTCCTTTTGTTTTTGGGTTCCCATGCATGTTCTTACGGTTGAAAACCCTCATTTGGATTTGTGGTTCATTTATGCTAGTTTTAGCTCTTTTCTCCTTCATTTTTATACATTTGGCTCGCTGTTCTTGCCTCATTTTGTTGTTGTTATTGCATTCTTGAATCATGAATCTGAAAATAGGGTTTGCAATCGCATAGATTGCATTACCCGCACAACACTTCTGTTCTGGGCTAGCTACGATGCTAACCGCCCTACGACGCTGTTCTAGCGTCGTAGGTGAGGTTTTACGTCGTAGCTGCCCCAGACTTAAGCAAAAATTTGTCCTACGATGCTAGTCCTACGACGCTATTCTAGGATAGTGTCGTAATTTTTGTCTAGAGTCGTAGGACCCCAAAACACTTCCATTTTCACAAAAACCCACCTACGACGCTATGCCCATGATGCTGTCTCAGGATAGCGTCGTAATTTAGTGCATAACGTCGTAACCTCTCATTTTATCAAACCTTCAGAAAATTCCGCCTACGACGCTACACCAACGAGTTGTCCTAGGATAGCGTCGTAATTTAGCGTATAGCGTCGTAGTCCCTTACTTTTTCTCAAACCATCTTTTCTTACTACGACGCTGTGCCCTACGACGTAGACCATGTTAACGTCGTAGGACACGCTCAGCGTCGTAGTCCCCCTTTTCTAAACTGCCATGCACGACGCTGACACCACGACGTAATACATTGTATAGCATCGTAATTATGTATAGCGTCGTACATAACCCTTTAACTCCAAGACTTTCATCTCTTTTACCAATCCATGACGACTCCGTCCTCACGACGCTATCCTAGGATTGCGTCGTAACATCTGTATAGCGTCGTAATTGGCAACTTGTGCCTATTTTCCAATTCTCCACCTCCTTCACTAATTAATTGAACCCTTGAGTCAATAATTAAAGATCATGATTAGCAATGATTAAGATCAATGATTACCTTGATTAAAGGATCTTTGTTCAATTTTCTTTAAAATATTTTTCTATAAAGAAAACCTTAATACCTTAAGCAGATAATCCGGACTGTAATTAATTACGGTATGAAGGACTATTTAAGTCATTAATTATGGATTAATTCCATGACCTTGCATGAGAAACCAATGTCTCTCATACAAGGCATCCTCTTTTGATTTAAATTTCATTTTTGTCTTTCTCGTGATGTGTGAATGAACAGTATGAGATATCACAGAATAATGTTGGCGAACGGTCCCTTCACCGGGAAATGAAGTAGCACGTAGTATGTACATTAATTATTGTTTGTTATTTTGCATGGTTTGGACAATAGTTAATGAGGTCAGGCGAACGGTCCTTTCACCGGGAAATGAAGTAGCCACTCAGTCAATTACTATCCAAATACAGTTTATTCTTCCTTATCTTAATTTCCAAGCCCAAATTCTAATCTGTGATATGAGTCAGTTAATATCTGTCAATATTAGCTGATGAGTATTGCAGAGAGGAAACATGTAGGTTTTTATCTGAATTCACAGATAGAGGAGGCCCAACTGGTAGCGACACTACCATTATAGGGTTTCTGCTGTCTAAATTCATTCCATCCGAATAGTTGAGAAATTAGATAGCAGATGTTTGCAGTCCACCCAATTATTCTGCCACCACTCTTTTGCCTCAGGCTAATTCATTCTGCGTTCCACATTCTGTCTAGACCCACCACTATATTTTGGTTCAACTTATTTTACACTTCCATATAACTTTATGCATGATATTATTATCTAAATATTGTGGTCATAATTATTTTGGGATCCTTCCCTTGGACATTAGAAGTCTAGATTTAAATAGATATTGTGTATCAACTTTCCAACAAAAATCCATTTACAAAATCCAGATCTAAGTACGGGATAAATTCCTCAGTTATGACTAGTTCATATTCTGTCAGGGGTTGATTTTGGGAAATTAGAAGCATAGTCAGCAATTAGGTCTCATCTAGATTGAAGGATCTGTGTTCTTATTGAGAGTCTAGTACCTGTTTAGGGAATGGTTCTCAAAATCTATTATTTTCCAAAATTGCTGTGTATTGGGAACTTAGTCTTAACTGTCACACCGAGATGGGATCCACTTGGATTCAAATATAGTGTGTTGGATAATTCTAGAGTAACAATACATAGGCCTTGGTTACTTCCTAAGATAGGGTTGAGTTTCTTTCAACTGCTATCCTCTTCTGCCAAACCCTATTCTCGAGTCATGAGTGAGTGCATCCGGAATGAACTAACCCATTAGTTCGTTTCATTAGTTTGTATCTCATAATCACCCGGAAGGAAGTGAACACTACGAGCGGTTCACTGAGAGTCGGGAATTCTTGATCCACGTCCGGTCATTCTGACTGGAAGCTTTCTTTTACTACAAGTACGAAGCTTTTGAAACCTTCGAGTGATAGGATTTTAAATGCTGTCTTTATCGCATTCTTTTAAACGCTTTTATAGAGGTCACTCGGAGGTGTCGTTAGATCTTCTAACTACTACTAGGATTGAGAGTTAAGGGATAGTTCAGGTTTAATTTTAGACTTTGGGTGTGACATGGGGGAATGATAGCAGTACTTGGCATCTCAATAAATGATTAGTCGGGTGTTGCTTATCCACCACAGATGAAATAACATACCCTGGCCGGGGCAGTTATGAATCTGTGGTATGTTAGAATTTGTGGTCTTAAGAACATGTAAACTCATACTGTAAGTACCTGTCTGTTAAAGGGAACATAGTATTGAGAGCATGAGAACTAGCTATCTGATAGGATTATCCCAAACAAAGATCTGTGTATAAAAAATGGAAGTTTAAATATGCTTTATCCAAATCTTGTCCAAATTTTATTCTTTCCCCCCTGTCCTTTCTGTCATCATTATGATTCAGATTCATAGTTAGTATAGCATAGATTTATTGTTTTCATAGCATAATCTTTGCCGCTTTCATCAGATGAATTCGTCCGCTTTCTAGATTTAATTTATGAGTGCTTGGTAGATTTAATTTAATTGCTTTCATAGCTTAGTTTAAATTCAGTCACGTAGTTGTTAGTCCAACTTCAGAACTGATTTGAGCAATCTGAGTGGAAAATCTAGTAAAACGACGTGGCACCTGCTTCTATCGCACATCCTCCAGTGAACGATCCGGTCTTACTATAAATTACTGCAATTTTTGACACCGTGCGCTTTCGGGCCACAGTTTCCTACATGAGTATATAAAAACGTGACAACCTATAAATATATCCCTAATCCCAACTCCATCTTCATAATTGGTTTCATTAAATAAAGTTAAACCGGGATTCTTTTGTTTCGAAAATGCTCATATAGTTGGAAATTATTGAAAGTTTCATGGCGCCGTTGCCGGGGAGGATGCAGCGCCATTTTATTAGAGAACTACATTCCTGATTGCTCATAGTTAGCTTATATCTATAAATATGTATACACCACCGAACCAGTTCTAACCTGGGGAATGTGCAGGTACTGTCATCGCTGTGTCCAGTTCTATGCAAAAGAGAAAGTAGACACCAGCCGAGATCCCGTTCAACGCAGAAATCGAAAAAACAGCTCGTCATCTAAGGGCAGAAGCTAGACAAAGAAAAGAACGGGAAAGGCAGGCACTACTCTCTCCAAGCACAAGTAGCGACATCTCAGACATGGCAGATAACCAAGGCATTCCCCCGATCATACCACCAAACCCTCCACTCCAGCATATCCAAGAGGATCCTGAAGACGTGAATGACGAGAACTTGGACGATCCCCCTTCCCAGGTCATTCAGGGAGGTGGGAATGCACAAAATCTCGGCCAGCAACCCTTCGAGATTCCTCCCAACAACCTAAATGACCAACACATTCATAACCAAAACATCCCCAATAACCCAAATTTTCAGAACCCTCAGTATCAAAACCCCCAGTTTAACCAGAACCAGTTTCCTCCCAATCCAAATGATCCCAATAACTACTTTCAGAACTACAACCAGTAGCCTCAGTATCAAGGGGGAATGGATAACAATCAGCAACCTGCCGCTGCGGATTACATGCAACCAATCATAGAACCCCACCTAAACATTCCAGGGAGGGCACCTATTATTGCAAGGAATTTCAAACTTAAACCAGCATTGATTAATCTGGTGCAGAATAGTCAGTTTGCTGGAGCCAACCATGAAGATCCGCATGACCACTTGGCAACGTTCTTGGAGCTATGCAACACCATAAAGAATCAAGGAGTCTCTCCGAACACTATCCGAATGATGTTGTTTCCATTTTCACTTGCAAGCGGGGCAAAGACATGGTACAAATCATTGCCAGTCAACCAAAGAAGCACGTGGGAGGACATAGTGCAAAACTTCTTGGTAAAGTATTTTCCGGAGTGGATAGTTGATGAAGGGAGATAAAAAATTGCTGAGTTCAAAATGAGACCAGAGGAATAGCTGTATGATGCAAAAGAGAGATTCATGAACCCGCTAAGGAAGTGCCCACAGCATGGATTCCAACCTTAGGAGTAGCTGAAGAAGTTTTACAGTGGGCTGACGCCAGTCTGGAAACACATGCTCGACGCTCCAGGGGGACAACATTTACTGCATATGCCCATGGATCAAGCATGGGCTAAGATTGAAACAATGTCTGTAAACATAACATTATTGAATGATGATAATGCAGAAACCCCACCCCGTGGTTTGTGTGCTGTAGGTACTCCAGGGAAGACGGATCTCGAAAAGCTGAAGGACCAGGTTGCAGTGCTCGCATTGAATCAGGAAGCAGGTAGTTCCACACAAGTACAGTCCTCAGACGCAATTTGTGGCCTTTGTCAGGGACCACATCATACTGATACCTGCCAACAAGTCACAACTGAGAACTGCAACTATGCTGGAGGGTTTCCTAACCGTCACCCTAACCTGTCCTACTCAAACAACGACGCCCTGAATGCGCACATGTTAACCCAGCCCACCCAGTTCAATCAGCCAAAAAATTTCCAACAAAACCAACAGTTCCAACCCAGGCCTCAAAACTTCCAGAATCCCAACTTTCAGCCCCAAATAGAGCAGAGACCTAATCAGAACCAGAATTTCCAGAACCAACAAAATTTTCAGCGCCAGCAGCAGTTTAATCCCAATCCCAACCAGAACCAGAACTAGAATTGGAATCAAAACCAGCAAAAGCCACCTTCCAGATTGGAGACCCTCATGATTGATTTCATTACCAATCAAAACGAAATCAACACTCAGTTACAGGCCTCCATTCGAAACGTAGAGACTCAGGTCACACAGATGGCTAAAAAGATGCAAAAGCGGGACCAAGGAGCACTGCCCAGCACTGCTGAGAAAAACCCTCAGTGTAAAGCCATCACACTGAAATCTGGTAAAATTCTGGAGGGACCAAAAAGCAAGGAGAGACTGGGAAGAGAACAGGAACTGGGAGATGATATTGAGGAGAATGAAAACGATGCTAAGAAAGAGGCAACCAATTTGCAGACTGAAGCTGCAGCAGACCAGTCTGAATACGGTAAAGGTGAAGGTACAAATTATGACCTTTCACCACAAAAAGCTTTTGATAATAATAAATTCATGCCAAGGGTCCCATACCCAGCAAGGCAAAGATAAACAACAAGATTTGAAGTTTGAAAAATTTCTGGAAAGACTGCAAGAAGTTGAGATTACCATTCCTTTGATTGAAATGATCTCTGAAATGCCAACCTATGCTAAGTTCTTAAAAGAAATGGTTTCAGGAAAAAGAAAGGTTGAGCAAGATGAACTAGTGGTACTCAATAGCACTTGCAGTGCTATCATTCAAAAGAAGCTGCCAGAGAAGAAAGAAGACCCCGGATGCTATACTCTACCGATCAGGATTGGTCAAATCAGCGCTGGACAAGGATTATGCGACCCCGGCTCCAGCATAAACGTCATGCCATTAACCATGGTGAAACGTCTCAAGCTTGGAGTGGTGGAACCCATCAAAATGAGGCTCCAACTGGCAGATAGGTCAATTACAAAGCCAGTCGGGATCCTGAAAGATGTGATCATCAAAGCAGGCAGCATGCCAATTCCGGTGGACTTTATCATTTTGGACATCGAAGAGGATTCCGACATGCCTCGCATCTTAGGCAGGCCATTCTTGGCCACAGGCGGAGCCTTGATCGACGCCAAATCTGGAAAGGTGGCGCTCCGAGTGGACGGAGAGGAGGTCGTTTTTGACATGGCTCAACTGCAGAAATTCCCGAATGACAATTCTTGTTTTTCCTTTGACAATGTAATAGTTAGGAGTGAGAAGAGAGAGCTAGACCCTGAATTTGATGATGTAAAGATGATGGATGATGGACCTTCAAAGCAGGTACTGAAACCTGCTGGCGCGGAGCACGAAGGGTGCAGTGCCGTCCATTTCGCCAATCCCGAAACTGGGTATTTGGAGGAATTTGACGGCGCCGATTTCCATGAAGACGTTAACCAAGAGGAGGCGGATCCTGTACTGATGCAGGATCCGAAAGGTAAATCTGAATTTCCCCCATCTAATTCTCGCAAATTACTTCCTTCAGTGAAATGCCCAGCAGAGCTTGAACTAAAAGTGCTACCGGACCATCTTAAGTATGCGTTTCTCGTTGAACATAAAATGTTACCGGTAATTGTGTCAGCTAAGCTGACACAAGATCAAGAAAATGCTCTGGTAGGGGTGCTTAAAAAACATGTGCGTGCAATCGGTTGGATCGTTTCTGATATCAAAGGAATAAGCCCTTTTGTTTGTATGCACATGATTCTAATGGAGGAGAATTTCAATCCTTCACGCCAGCCCCAACGAAGGTTAAACCGACCCATGCAAGAAGTGGTAAGAAAGGAAGTGATCAAACTGTTAGATGCCGGTATTATATACCCAATTTCTGACAGCAAGTGGGTCAGTCCTGTGCAGGTTGTTCCCAAGCGGGGTGGGATGTGCATAACCAAGAATGAACAAGGGGAGAAATTGCCACATGGCCGGTCACCGGATGGAGAGTCTGTATAGACTACCAGAAGTTGAACGAGGCCACTCGCAAGGATCATTTCCATTTACCTTTTATCGATCAAATGTTGGAACGGTTGGCGGGAAGGGAGTTTTATTGTTTTTTGGATGGTTATTCAGGTTACAATCAAATAGTGATCGCCAGTGAGGATCACGAAAAAACAACTTTTACATGCCCCTATGGCACTTTTGCCTATAGGCGCATGCCTTTTGGATTATGCAATGCACATGCCACTTTTCAACGATGCATGATGTCAATATTTTCTGAATTTATTCAAAAATGCATTGAAGTTTTCATGGATGACTTCTCTATGTATGGAGATAATTTTGAGGATTTTTTGACCAATCTTGCTAAGATTTTAAAGAGATGTGAGGACACTAACTTGGTTTTAAACTGGGAAAAGTGCCATTTTATGGTCACTGAGGGCATAGTGTGAGGTCATCGCATTTCACATGCAGGCATCGAGGTCGATCCGGCCAAAGTCTCCATCATTTCCAATCTCCCTCTCCCCAACTCTATTAAATCAGTTATGAGCTTATTAGGGCATGCCGGTTTTTACCGGAGGTTCATTAAGGATTTCTCTAAAATTGCCAAGCCGCTCACTAACCTTCTTTGTAAAGAAAACCCTTTTGTAATAAGTGAAGCGTGTGTTCAAGCCTTTGACACGCTCAAAACGATGTTAGCTTCTGCTCCAATTGTTCAACCACCCGATTGGTCACTGCCATTCGAGGTGATGTGTGATGCAAGTGGTCTTGCAGTGGGAGCAGTTTTAGGGCAACATAAGGATGGGAGACATTGTGTAATTCATTACGCAAGTCATTCCCTGAATGAAACCCAAATAAACTACACCACTACAGAAAAAGAGATGTATGTTATAGTATTTGCGTTTGACAAGTTCAGACAATATCTTATTGGTACAAAGACTGTAGTGTACACTGACCATAGTGCACTCAGATACTTGTTCAGCAAGCAAGACGCAAAGCCTCGTTTAATCAGGTGGGTGTTGTTGTTGCAAGAGTTTGACATCGTAATAAAAGATAGGTGAGGTCGAGATAATGGTGTCGCTGACCACTTATCTCGATTAGAAAATGATAAAAATGATAAAGCCGTTAATGAAGAGTTCCCGGATGAGCAGTTGTTCGCACTGCATTTGCATGACCAAGCGTGTCCATGGTTCTCCGACATTGCTAACTTTTTAGCATGTGGGATAGTTCCACCATTCCAACAGAAATACAAAATGGCAAAATTCTTCAAAGATGTAGTAAATTACTTCTGGGAAGATCCATTCTTGTTCAAACATTGTGCTGATTCAATAATCAGACGGTGTGTGATTGAGTCTGAGGCTTACCAGATCACCAAAAAATGCCGTGAATCTGAATATGGAGGTCATCACGGTCCCACTCGAACTGCCCACAAGGTACTCGAGTGTGGCTTTTTCTAGCCTACTATTTATGAGGACTGCAAGGTGTATGTAAAAGCCTGCGACAGATGCCAAAGATTAGGAAACATCTCCAAGAGGGATGAGATGCCTCAAAAGGGGATTCTCGCACTCGAGATCTTTGATGTGTGGGGCATTGACTTCATGGGACCGTTCCCACCAGGTGGGAACTACTATATCCTGGTAGCTGTCGATTATGTGTCCAAATGGGTAGAGGCTGTCGCATTACCTACCAATGATGGTAACCAAGTCATCAAGTTCCACAAGAACAATATTTTCTGCAGATTTGGCATACCTAGGGTGGTAATATCTGATGGAGGAACAGACTTTGTTAATAAAGCTTTCGAAACTTTAATGAGTGAAAATGGAATCCTCCATAAGATAGGCACGCCCTATCATCCTCAAACTAGTGGACAAGTCGAGGTATCAAATCGCGAGATCAAACATATACTCGAAGCCACAGTTGGGATAACCCGTAAAGATTGGGCACGTAAGCTCAATGATGCGCTATGGGCATATCGCGCTGCATATAAGACTCCCATTGGGATGTCTCCTTACAGGCTGATCTTCGGAAAAGCCTGTCATTTGCTCGTAGAGTTAGAGCATAAGGCTTACTGGGCCGTTAAAACGCTTAATTTCGATCCAAAATTTGCTCAGGGCAAGCGTAAGTTGGACCTCAACAAAATTGAGGAAATACGAGCGCAGGCTTATGAAAGCTCTCGGATCTATAAAGAGCGGACCCAGAAGTTGCACGACCGCCGGATTAAACCTAAAAACTTCTATATTGGCCAAAGCGTTTTACTGTTCAATTCTAAGTTGAAGTTGTTCCCCGGAAAGTTGAAATCCAGATGGGAAGGGCCATATGAAGTATTGGAGGTATTCGAGAACGGTGCAGTCAGGATCCGAACTGAAAAAGAGAAACAGGTGGTAAATGGACAACGTTTGAAGGAATACATAGGGCACTACGATCCGGAAAGAGAGCCAAGCAGTTGCAGACCCGGCTTATTCTCAATAAAACAGCATTAAAACTATAAAAATTTCATTCTATGTATACATGTATTGCCTCAATTTGAAACAGAAAGTACCCAAGGATCAATTAAACATTTAGAGTACTAAGACTCTAAATGTGAGGATGTTGATATTTGGAGAAAAATCAAATATGTTAATTTATATGTCTTGCAGAAACATCGGAACCACCAAAAAGAAGAAGCTGAAAATGAATCGGAAAACCAGGTTCCCGGTTAGATTAATTCCATGAGTTTAAGAAATAATTGCGGAAATTAAAGCAATTTAAATCCGGGAATTTTTTTTTGCAAACAAATGGAATTGATCCAACCTATTTTATGTAATTAATATCTCTAACCATCCAGCCCGTTTATCATAAATATTTTGGACTAAAAATTTCTCAAGTCCAAAACTAATAAAAGTAACTGAGGCCCAATTCCATCTACTCAGGCCCAGTCCGCCTCAAATTTTGAAAATTCTAAAAATCTGATAGTTAACAGATTTCCGCCCGCGATTACGACGCAGTCCTTAACTACGATGCTAGAACAACATCGTAGTGAAAGAATAGCGTCATAACCCCCCCCCCATCTCACTCCCGACCTACGATGCGGTACTTGACTTACGACGCTATGTTAGCGTCGTACCAATAGTGTAACGTCGTAGTCAATATTTTTCATCCTACTTTATCTACGACACTGAACTCACCCTACGACGCTAGTGTAGCGTCGTAGGACAAGTATAGCATCGTAGTAACGATTCCTCCCGTCTATAAATACCCTTCACTCTTCTTCTTCCCCATTTTCACTCTCCACATTCCCAGCTCAAAACCCAGTTTCTTACAAAAGAACGCACAGTTCTTTCCAATATTTCCCACCCAAATCCAAGGGGAAACTATGGCCAGATTTTTCCGAATCTTCCCGAATCTGGGACCATCGCCATCCTCATCCAGAAGAAGAAGACCAGAGTAAGAGTTTTCCTTTCCCTTCGATTCTTGAGCTACCCCCCCTGCTCGAATCGTTGTTGGACATTTTGTGTTTTGTGCTTTTAAATAACTTCCGAATAGCTTAAATGTTGCTTTGTGTTGCTTAATGTTTCCTCACTTTGGTCTTGGATGATTTCAGTTTTGGGGAGGGGAGTGCTTTTTTTTTTTTTTTTTTAGAGATCCCTGTGCTAGCCGAGCATGACTAGGAAGTAGGTGTTTGAATTTTTGCTACTGTCTCGGGATAGGAATGTCTAGATCTTGCTGAGCATTTGATTTTTGAAACCTGAGAGAACCTTGGGGAAGAGCAGTTAGGGTTTGAGAGGGATTTGGAACCACCACTGTTGATATTGTTGAGACCCCTTTTGTTAAAATCGTGGTAGGCCTCTAAGATTTTCAGCATGTTCTTTTTGTTTTAATCTATACAAGTTTAAAGTGCATAAAAATCTTTTCTTAAGATTCCAAGTTCTTGAAATATGAAACATGAACTGATGAACTCATGAGCATTATTGAATGCTTGTATGTTATCAGTTTCTCTTTCTTTTAGTAATTAATCCTATTAAGCATGGTGCTATTTTTCTGCCTAGAGCTTGTAGCAGTAGGTGCAAGGGATATTAAATTGGAAGTTTTAAAAAGGCATGTTTGTCTCGGCCTGTTCAACTTGGAAGAGGGTGTGCTTGTCCAATTTTGGAAACCTAGTACAGGCAACCAATTGGTGCACACCACTTTTCAAAAGACATTTTACAAAACACAAAATAGTTGGTAGTTGTCCAACTTGGTTTTGTTCCCAATGGAACACAAATTTAGTGCAATGAAATAGCAGTTTCTTCTTCTCATGTGAACTGCTATTACTTATAAAAATCCAAATTTGGGACCGCAAAATCCCACCCTTTTATTAAGTAAAAATAGTCAACTTTTATTAAAAAAATTAAATATTGATTTCTCTTTATTTTTTTTATGACTGGGTCTGTCCGCTTCCCATTCCAAACAGTCCAAGTCGAGCAATTCCGAGTCACCGCGTCTCCATTTGCACATTCCTCGATTCGCATTGCATCCCACTCTATTCCATTGCACATTCAACAATCACCTCGGGATTGTTTAAAAATTGAGGAAATCAAGATTTTTTGAGCCCAATGGCTCATTAAAAACATATAGGGGCCCAATGACCCCTATCTCTTCCTAATAACTCTTTATTTTAATAAATATCTCAAAAATGTGTAAAAAGAAAAATTTACCTTTGCTTTATAATAAAATTCAAGTTGAGAATTTAATAACCTCACATCTAGAGCAAAGCTCTAAATGTGAGGATGTTGGTTTGCACTTTGAATAATCCTTCTGAAGATTATAAAACTGGATTTACTACTTTCTATCTATTCAGGGGCAACAACTTCCCAATTCCAAATCATGTACATGAAGGGACCCAACTGCTGGATCTGCCAGTGGAGCTTTTAGGAGAAATCCTCTCCCGAAGAGGAGAGGATGACATCAAGGAGGTATTCACGGCCAGGGAAACATGTAAAAAGCTAAGGGACGCAGGCAATCTCACCATCGTGTACAAGCGATGCGAGCTGGAGACCTCCACTGTGAAGATGTGGCAACAACACGTTCAGAGAGAGAAAGGGGAATTCCTGCAGAGATGCATGGAAGCGGGAAACTTCAACCTCCAAATCATACCAGCAATGCAAGCATACGCAACAGGGGATGAAGAGAGAGCTTGCGAACTACTGAGACTGGGGATAGAAGACAACCACAAGGCGCCAATCTTCACGAGGGGACTGATGTTGTTGAGCAAGCTGGATGAGAGCCAAGTTCTTCTGGGGATCAAGATGATAGAAGAAATGGCGACCGATCGATCAGTCCTGGTCTATACGGTCACCAACATCTTCTCATGGCTGGTAGATCGCCAGGAAGCCCCTGGTTTGTTTGCAGGTCAGGCAAAACGAGTCTACTGCCCAAGGAGGCAAGCAAACATGGAAGAACAGGAAGGCTGGTGCTTACATTGTGCCTTAACAAACGTCGTCTACTGGAGCAGAATCTTCTTTCCCTCGGAGAGGAGGAATGAAGGAAGCATGAGCCCTTAATGCTTTATTTTGCTTAAGCTGGACTGTAAATGTCATATAAGGAAATTCTATATTTTTGTGCACGTTTTTATTAACTGCATAAGAATCTCTTATAAGTGATGTATTTAACTGCTTTCCATAACAGTACTTCATCTTTGAGGTCCAAACAATCTTATTCTTGAAAAGATGTCTGACAGTCCGAGATGAATAAGTGACTGTCAGGCCAAAAATATGCTGTTAACATACCTTGTATGTTGAAACATACCTTGTATGTTGACAGTGCCTCTTTTACTGCTTTAAAATAAATAATCAGCAAAGTATGCATAAACCTGCTCTAAATTCACATGTTGAATTTAGGATTGTGATTAAATTTTCAAACTTTTAAATTGGGATAATATAAATGAAAACATGCATGAAATGAATTCCTAAGGTTTTGAGCTATAAAAATTTAATGATGCGATCATCTTTTTGGGTAATAAATCTGCATGTTGGAAATTTTGAGTGAGTAGATTGTTAGAATTAAGCTTTGATTAAATTTGAGAATATCGTATGTGAAACTTTTGACAATTTCCGCACACGAGTATTTTCTAAAATATCCCAGTTTAAATTTATTAAAAGAAAAGAGTTATGATTCATGGGAAAGGGGTTTAAGGATATAGTTCACTTTTTATTACTCAAGAGGGGGAAACTTAGAGTTCGAACAACGTTATGTACCTTCCCGGCATGAAATCTTTGACAATTTCGTGCCTTGAAGATCCTTGCCATGAAGCTTTTGACATGTTCCCACGACATGTATATTTTCTGAAAAATCATAATCCTGGTGTTCATTTTTTATTCAATGAAACCAATTTATGAAGGCGGAGTTGGCATTAGGGATATATTTATAGGTTGTCACGTTTTTATTACTCGTGTTAAGAAACTGTGGCCCGAAAGCGCACGGTGTCAAAAATTGCAGTAATTTATAGTAAGACCGGATCGTTCACTGGAGGATGTGCGATGGAAGCAGGGCCCACGTCGTTTTACTAGATTTTCCATTCATATTGCTCCAATTGGTTTGAAAAGTGATTAACCATCTACTGATTGAATTTAAACTAAACTACAAAAGCGTTTAAATCTGTTCTACAACGCACATAAATTATATTCTAGAAAGCGGGTAAAGTTATTCTAAGGATGCGAAAAACATTATCTATAAAAGCAATGAAAATTTACACTATGCTAGCTATGAAGCTGATTCATAGTGTAGACAGAAGGGACAGGAAGAAAAGAATAAAAATTGGACAAGATTTAGATAAGGCAGTATTAAACTTCCATTTTGTTACACAGATCTTTGCTTGGGATAATCCTATCAGATAGCTAATTCTCATGCTCTCAATACCGCGTTCCCTTTAACAGACAGGTACTTACAGCATGAGTTTACATGTTCTTAAGACCGCAAATTCTAAGATACCACAGATTTGTAACTGCCCTGGCCAGGGTATGTTATTTCATTTATGGTGGAGAAGCAACACCTGACAGATCATTAGTTGACATGCCAAGTACCACTATCATTCTCCCATGTCACACCCAAAGATTCTAATCAAGCCCTGAACTATCCCTTAACTATCAGTCCTAGTAGCAGTTACACAACTCTCACTACAACCGAGTGACCTCTAACGAAAGCGTTTAAAAGAAAGCAGTAAAGAAAGCAGTTAAAATCCTATCACTCGGAGGTTTTGAAAATCTGACCCTGGTAGTAAAAGACAGCTCCCCGTCAGAATGAAGGAGTATGGATCGAGAATTCCCGGCTCTCGGTGAACTACTCGTGTGGTCACTTCCTTCCGGGTGGTGATGAGATACAAAGTAATGAAATGAACTAATAAATTAGTTCATTCCGAATGCACTCACTCAGGACTCAAAAATAGGCTTTGGCAAAAGAGGATAGCAGTTGAAAGAAAACTCAACCCTATCTTAGAAAATAACCAAGGCATGGATGTTATTCCTCTGAGATTATTTACTACACTGTATTTGAGTCCAAGTGAACCCCATCTCGGTGTAATATTTAATCTCAGATTCCCAACAAACAGCAATTTTGGAAAATAATGAGTTTGAAAACCATTCCCTAAACAGGTACTAGATTCTCAATTAAAACACAGATCCTTTCAGTCTAGATGAGACCTAATCGCTGACTCTGCTTCTAATTTCCCAAAATCGACCCTTGACAGAATATGAATTAGTCATAACTGAAGATTTTATCCCTTATTCAGATCCGGATTTTATAAAGGAGTTTTTATCGGAAATTTAATATGCAATATCTGTTTAAAATCTAGCCTTCTATTGTCCAAGGGAAGGATCCCAAAATATTATAGACCACAATAGTATACAATATTATCATGCATAAGGATATATGGAAGTGTAAAATGAATTGACCCAAAATATAGAGGCGGGTCTAGACAGAGAGTGAAACACAAACATGAAGTGGTCAGAGGACCAAAGTAATGGCAGAATAATCGGGTGGACTGTAAAATCTACTGTCCAATTTCCCAATTACTCGGATGAAGTGAATTTAGACAGGTGAAACCCTCAAATGGCAGTGTCGCTACCAGTTGGGCCCCTACTGTATGTGAATTCAGATAAAAACCTACATGCTTCCTTTTTGCAGTACTTATCAGCTGATGTTGACAGATATCAGCTGAGTTATACTACAGATTGGAATTTGGGTTTGAAAATTAAGATAAATAAAATCAAACTGTATCCGGATGGACATCAGTTGAGCAGCTATTATAATCCCGGATGGATGAACCGCCAAGGCTTCCACTAACTGCCATCCAGACCATGCAAAATAACACTTAGTAACTAATGCCCAGAATACGAGCTAGTTATCCGTGAGGGAATACCCGCCAACATTATTCTGATGTATTCTTTACTAATTGTTACACACAATACGCAAAAGACAAAATAAAGTAAAATAAAATAACGAGAAGAACTTGTATGAGAGACATTGGTTTCTCATGCAAGGCTAATGGAATCAATCCATAATTGATGGCTTAAATAATCCCTCCTACCATGATCAATTACAGTCCGGATTATCTGTTTAAGGCATCATGGTTTTGTTTATAGAAAAATGTTTTAGTGGCAATTGAACAAAGATCCTTTAACCATAATAATTAGTGATTTAATCATTGCTAATTACAATCATTAACCATTAATGATTAGAGGGTTCAATTAATTAAGTGATGGGAAATGGAGAATCAAAATTTTGGCAGCATAACGCCTTATATTGCAATTCTGGGATATTACATCTCAATCCGTGGGATTAAGATGTGAGTGCTTGCAATATAATAGGGGTTGAGAAATCAGAATTTTTGAGACAAAATAGAAGGTAGGATTATGTCTGAATACCATAAATTATGTCATGGGCCTAGACCCGCGACCTGGGTACCTCGACAGGTTTTCAGAAATTTTGGCAGAGTTTCACCTTGTGTCGTTAAGCAAGGGTTGTGTCGCGGACCGTGGGTCCGCGACAGGAGCTTAGTGACACAAGATTTTCTGAAAAATGTCTAAGTGTTTTGGCTCCCAGTTGCTAATCTGGAAATTGAGTCGCGGACCGTGGGTTCGCGACAGGGTGTTTAGCGACTGGGTTCTCTAAATATTTACAAGGCATAATTTCCTGTCTCGGAATAAAAAGTGAGTCGCGGACCGTGGGTCCGCGACAGGGGTGTTTCGCGACAGGAGCCATGCAGAGAAAAATAGCAAGAGTTTGGGTCCCTGGTCGCTAAGCAGGGTGTGTGTCGCGGACCGTGGGTCCGCGACAGGAATGCCTCGCGACCTAGGATTTTCAAAATATCAAGACAAATGTCCCTAAACATCCATGTCGCGGAACAGCCTCCCTGTCGATAAACGTGGCCTAGCGACAGGAGTCGGTTAGCGACATGGATGGTTCAGGACACAAGTCAGTAAAAGCAGAATTGAACAGTGGCATGCAAACAGCGTGATCTCACCCTATTTCGGATTAAAAAGCATTTCTAGGCTAAAAACAACCCAACAACAATGGAAAAATGCAAGAACATGCTGAAACAGAAATAAACTAAACTGGAATAGGATTTAAAAATAAAGCACTATCCTAATTTAGGGTTTGTCCACGCACACACATAACATCATCCAAGAATAGAGAAGCAGTAAGCAATAGAGGTCAAACGACCCAAATAAAAATGAAAGCAATAAAAATCCATGGGTTAGTAACACCCATTTCATGTTTCTGGGACTCATTTCCAGATTAGCTTCCCATTTTATTAAATGGGTTTGTTAATACACATCATATGGGTATTACAAAACCCTAAAACAAAGAGTTTAGGTGGAAAAACATGGTGAAAGACTGGCTACCTAACCACTGGAATAGTGGAAAACAGTAAACAAAACACTACACTAACCTAAACTATGGACATAACTAAATAATACAAAAAATTAAAAGCTAAACTACACTACCTAAGAACTGGGCGCTGATCTTGCCTTCAAGAGGATGAACTCTAATTTTTCAACCAACCCTGAGCTCATGGGGGTCACCTCATATTTATAGAAGTGGAACCCTAGGCCCATGGGCTTAATCTGAGGCCCACTGTGTCTCAAGACATCACACACATCACACTGTGTCGCGGAACATCACTGCATGTGGTAAGGCTTCTCGACTGGGTCTTGGGTCTCTATTGGTGCGTCTGTGTTGCTAATCAGGCCTGTGTCGCTAATCAGGCCTGTGTCGCTAAGCCATGGACCTCGACTCGTGCCTAGCGACGCAACCTATCTGGACTAGTCTCTTCTTCATGCTACATGCTGTGTCGCTAATCCCTCCTGTGTCGCTAAGCCATGAACCGCGACACAGGAGCTTCCGCGACCGGGTGCTCCAGGACTGGGCTGAATGGGCCAGATGGGCCGAAATTATTCTTTTTGTGGGCTTTTCTATCTTTTCCCATCTTTTTCATTCCTTTTTCTTTTCTTTTCTTTTTCTCATGTTTTTGGATTTTTCTAACATAAATGTGTAAGAAAATTACATCTTTATGCATTTTTCATACCAGCTCAATATTTTTACAATTATGCATAAATCAGTCCAATTCAACTGCTTTCTTATTTAATATAAGACCGGAATGTGATCAAATGCCCGTTTTAGACACGGAAATGGATTGAAAATAATGGTCATTTCTGGCCATTATCAACATCCTCACATTTAATACTGATCGTCCCCGAGCAGTCAGAGTCAATGTTCTAGAGAACACGGACTCTGTATATTCAATTCATTTTCGTGGCTTCATAAATCACATTCTTTTTAGATTGGGATAAGACAATCAAAAACTACAAGTGTTAAATTCCCTTGATTGCAGTGTTTAATAAAATGATACTTGCTCACTACATCGGGCCTACAAATCAAACATTATTATCGACCCTTCTTGAATATCATGTTTGAAGAATGCAAGGGTTAAAAATTAGAATTAAAGTATGACACGAACATAATTCATAAAATAGAGCCTCACATATAAGAGAATCGGAAAATTCACTCACTCTCAAAGGGGTTCAATCAGTGAACACTCAAAATCAGATTCGGTTAAATTATCCCATAAGCTTGCAATCGGACCAACTCGCCACCGGCTCATTTCCTCAAATCGAGATCATGAGGTCTTATTCAAGGATTATAATGGGGCATACGGTTGTAACGTTAGGTAGGAAAGGGAAATTATTGGGCTGAGAAATGGCAAGAATTTATTTTATCATAATGTGGCATATTTTTATTTAAACTTTATGATCATCAATATTTTTTCTTTTTCTTTCTTTTGCTTTTCTTTTTCTATTGCATGACATTAGACTAAGTCTAATTTGCTTTGTCATTTGCAATTCATATATATATATTTTTTTTGAATCGGCTCATAGCATTACCGATTAATACATTTTTGATGATCACAAATTTAATGCCTTGATAAAATTTATTCTTACACACTTGGGTTTCAATCTCTTGGTCTTTTTGTATGGCTAGGAATAGTATAGAGGGTTTCAAAGAAAAATTAGGCTTAAAGGCTCAAAGTGGTTAATCCTAAAGGAAAAATATTTTTGGGTTTGGATTTCAAACGAAGGCCAAAATTTTGGTTTTCTAAGTGCCTCGATCATATGCTCGATTTCGGGGGTATGACATGGTCTTGAATCGGTCCCAATTGCAAGTTCTAGTTTCCTTTAATCAAATTGATTCACACATCAAAGGAATAAATGAGTAAAAGTGACTCATGGCTCAAATCTCACAAGGTTGGATTGATTCATGTCATACAATATTCTCAAATTTAATCAAAGCTTAATCCCAACACTTTATTCAATCAAAATCTCTAACATGCAGATTTATTACCCAATAAGCTGATCGCATCATTAAATTTTTATAGCTCAAAACCTTAGGAATCCATGTCATGCATGTTCTCAATTATATTATCCCAATTTAAAAGTTTGAAAATTTAATCACAAGCCTAAATTCAACACGTGAATTTAGAACAGGTTTATGCACATTTTGCTGGTTATTTAATTTAAAGCAGTAAAAAGGCATTGCTGACATGCGGAGCATGTCAACAGCATATTTTTGGCCTGACAATCACTTATTCATCTCGGACTGTCAGACATCTTTTCAAAAAAGAAAGCGAATAAAAATGTTGCGGGTCTCAAACTTGAGTTCCATTCGTGGAAAGCAATAAATTACATCAGATATAAGAGATTCCTATGCAGTTAGTACGAACCTGCATACAAAAGAGGAAATCCCTTATATGATGCCTACACTAGAGCTTAAAAAGAAATACAGCAACTAGGATTCATTCCTCCTTCCTTCTTCTCTCTCAGAACATGTATCTGAGCAAGTGGACGTAGCTGGTCAGATCACAGCGCAGACACCAGCCATTATGGTCTCTCATGGGTTCATGCATTCTTGTGCAGAAGACCCGGGGTGGTTGGTCTGCAAATAGGTAGGGAGTGTCCGGATCGTCCGCCATCCACGAGAGAGTGTTGGTGGACGTGTAGTTCAGGACCGATCGATCGGTCACCATTCTCTCTATCATTCTGATCCCCTGATTGACCTGGCCTTCATCCATCTTGCTCATAAGCATCAGTCCACGGGTGAAGATTGACGCTTTGTGATTGTCTTCGATGCCTGGCCGCAGCAGTTCACAGGCTCGCTTTTCATCCTCTTCTGCAAATGCCAGGAGTGCTGGAACAATTTGGAGGTTGAAGTTTCCAGCCTCCGTGCATGTGTGCAGAAATCTCTCTTTCTTCCACCGTATCCTCCCTTGTCACTGCCTTACCCTAGCAGTATCCAACTCGCATCGCTTGTACACGATGGAGAGATTTCCTGCGTCCCTGAACTTTTTGCATGTCTCTTGTGCAGTGAACACTTCCCTGATTTCATCCTCTCCTATTCGGGAGAGGATTTCACCTAGGAGCTCCAGTGGTAAGTCCAGCAGTTGGGTTCCTTCGGGTGCAGGATCCGGGATAGGAAGATTGCCCCTGAAAAGATAAGAAGTGATGAATCCAATTTTTATAATTTTCTCAGAAATTATTGAAGTTTAGGAAACCAACATCCTCACATTTAGAGTTTTGCTCTAAATGTGAGATTATTAAGTTCCTGACTTGAATTTTAATTTAAAGCATGGGTAAATGAAAAGATAGGGGTCATTGGGCCCCTATGCATTTTTAATGGGCCATCGGGCCCAAAAGTTCGATTTTTCAATATTGTTAAACAAGTTCGAGAAACTTGTTGAAAATAGAATGAAATGGATGCTGGAGATGAAATGCTCGAATTTTGGAATGTGCAGTGGAGGCGTGGCGACATGGATCTGCTATTTTTGGACTGCCCGGACTGTCTTGTACAGTTAAAGCATCCAAAAATTTGCAAACACTATTTTTTATTTTTTAAAGGGTTGACTTGTTTTATTTAAGGAAAGTGGGGTGTGAGTGGTCCCATTTGGATTTTTGAAAAGGATAGCAGTTGGGTGACAAAAATACTGCTATTTACTCACACTATAGTTCCATTGGGAACAAAAAGAACACAAGTCAAGTAAAACCTATCAACTATTTTTGTCTTTTTCCAAAATGTCACTTTTATTAAAAATGGAAGTCTCTTATTGGGTGTTTGTACTATGTTTCCATAAACAAACAAACATTTATTCCCACAAGTTTGTAACATGTGGAAACAAATATGCCAAAAGATCTTTCCATTTTAATGTTCCAAGATAACACTGCAGAAACATTTATTTCAAAATCCAAAAACAAAGCTAAACAAGAAAATCAAACATCCAACCCTAAAACTCAGAATAGAAAAACCAACAACATCATGGTACTCAAAACAACACCCCAACATTCATCAGTTTGTTCTTTCAAGTTTAAGGCTTTCAAAAATTTCAGCTCTTGACAGTTTTAAAACAGGTTCTTTAAAGATCCAAAAAGATCTCAAAACAATGCTCAAAACCAAGAGCACTCAAAACCTTAAAAACAGAGAAACACAAGTGCACACAAACCACATTATGTTCTTCTCAAAACCAAAATAAAGGTAAAAGAACAAGGAAGATGGGAGGAGCCATGAACAGGAGGAAAAATGGGATTTTACCCTGCCCTCCATGGTTCAGGTCGGGGTAAGGGTCCCAAGTTTGGAAGGATCCTATAAAATCTGTCCATAGTTTCCCTTTGAAAAAGGATGGTTGAGTGCGAAGAACACGGTGGTGTTCGTTCGGGAGAGAGAAGAGGGAACAGGAGAAGTTGGAGAGACGAGTGAAAAAGAGGAGAATGCAGGGAAAGGAGGTGAGGAGGGTGGGGTATAAATACTGAAAAAAAAAAACTGGTCGCGGAACCCCAGACTGTGTCGCGGAACAAAGTTCCTCGACCAGGTCATAGCGACATTAGACATGTCACGGAATTGGAGTCCGGTCGCAGGGTCATGGCCTCGCGACAAGGGTATCGCGACCGAGTTCTGTAGAGGAAAAAGTCAACGGGGAAAGGTGTCGCGGAATGGAAGGCCGGTCGCGAGGCAGTGGCCCGCGACAGGGGTTCCGCGACAGCGTCAGCAGGAGTTAGAGATAAATGCGAGTGTGTCGCGGGACCACGCCTGGTCGCGGAGCATTGCTTCGCGACACAGTGGTTGCTTCGCGACACAAAATTTTTGAATTTTCAAATTTTTCGTGGTGTGGGCCCGAGCGCGGTATTGGGCCTGAATCCACTTTATTTGATTTGGACCTGAATAAATTCAGTCCAAATAAATTCAAAATGCTGGGCTGAAATTTAAAGAGTCCGCTTGCATAAATTAGGTTGGGTTAATTCCATTCGTTTGCAAAAATTATTCCGGATTTAAATTGCTTTAAATTCCGGAAATATTTTCTTAAATTCATGGAATTAATCCAACCAAGAACCTGGTTTTCCGTGTTACTTTTCTACTCCTTCTTTTTGATGGTTCCGAACTCTCTGCAAGACAGATAAATAAAACGTATTAGATTTTCTCCAAATATCAATATCCTCACATTTAGAGTCTTAGTACTCTAAATGTTTAATTGATTTTTGGGTACTCTCCTGTTATGAAATAATATACTATATATATATGAAATGAAATTTTTGTGTTTTTAATGCTGTCTCTTATTAGGTGTAAGCCGGGTCTGCCACTGCTTTGCTTTCTTTCTCCGGATCGAACTGTACGAGGTACTCCTTTAATCGATGTCCATTCACCACAATGTTGCCCTTGTCAGTTCGGATCCTGGCGGCTCCATTTTGAAACACTTCTAACACTTCATGTGGTCCTTCCCATCTGGATTTAAACTTTCTGGGGAACAGCTTCAACCTAGAATTGAACAATAATACATTCTGACCAACATAAAAGTGTTTATGCTTAATCTGGAGATCGTGTAACTTCTGGGCCCCCTCCTTATAAATTCGAGAGCTTTCATAAGCTAATGCTCGTATTTCCTCAATTTCATTGAGGTCCAACTTTCGTTTGCTCTGAGCAACTTTCGGATCGAAGTTGAGCGTCTTAACGGCCCAGTAAGCTTTATGCTCTAGCTCTACAGGCAAATGACAGGCTTTTCCGAAGACAAGTCTGTAAGGAGACATCCCAATGGGAGTCTTATATGCTGTGCGGTATGCCCACAGAGCATCATTGAGCTTACGTGCCCAATCCTTGCGGGTTATCCCGACAGTGGCTTCGAGTATGTGTTTGATTTCGCGATTGGATACTTCGACTTGACCACTAGTCTGGGGATGATAAGGCGTGCCTATCTTATGGAGGACTCCATTTTTACTCATTAAAGTTTCGAAAGCTTTATTAATAAAGTGTGTTCCTCCATCAGATATCACCACCCTAGGTATGCCAAATCTACTGAAAATGATGTTCTTGAGGAACTTGATGACTTGGCTACCATCATTGGTCGGTAATGCGACAGCCTCGACCCATTTGGATACGTAATCGACAGCTACCAAGATATAGTAGTTTCCACCAGATGGTGGGAACGGTCCCATGAAGTCAATGCCCCATACATCGAAGATCTCAAGAGTGAGAATCCCCTTTTGAGGCATCTCATCCCTCTTGGAGATGTTTCCTAATCTTTGGCATTTGTCACAACCTTTCACAAATGTCCTGCAATCCTCATAGATGTGAGGCCAATAAAATCCACACTCGAGGACCTTGTGGGCCGTTCGAGCGGGACCGTGGTGACCTCCATATTCTGATTCATGGCATTTTCTGACAATTTGATAGGCTTCATGCTCGGTCACACATCGCCTGATTATTGAATCGGCGCAGTGTTTGAAGAGATAAGGTTCTTCCCAGAAGTAATTTAATACATCTCGGTTGAACTTATTCTTCTGATGATAGTTCGAAAACTGTGGGGTTATTCCGCACGCCAAGAAGTTAGCGATGTCGGAAAACCATGGACAAGCTTGATTGTGCAAATGCAATGCGAACAACTGTTCGTCCGGGAACTCTTCATTAACGGCTTTTTCCTTTTTATCATTATCTAATCGAGATAAGTGGTCAGCAGCACCATTATCTCAACCTCGCCTATCTTTTATTATGATGTCGAATTCTTGCAACAGAAGTAGCCACCTGATTAATCGAGGTTTTGCATCTTGTTTGCTAAACAAGTATCTCAATGCAGAATGATCGGTGTATACTATAGTCTTCGTACGTATCAGATACTGTCTGAATTTATCAAACACGAAGATTACAGCATACATCTCTTTCTCCGTTGTGGTGTAGTTGACTTGGGCCTCGTTCAGGGCATGACTTGCGTAATGAATTACGCAATGTCTCCCGTCCTTATGTTGCCCGAGTACTGCACCTACGGCGAGATCACTAGCATCGCACATTACCTCGAAAGGTATTGACCAATCGGGTGGTTGCACTATCGGTGCAGAAACCAACATCTTCTTGAGCGTGTCAAAGGCTTGAACACACGCTTCATTTATTAAGAAAGAGTTTTCTTTACAAAGCAGATTAGTGAGCGGCTTGGCAATTTTAGAGAAATCCTTAATGAATCTCCGGTAAAAACCGGCATGCCCTAAGAAGCTCCTAACTAATTTGATCGAGTTGGGGAGAGGGAGATTGGAAATGACGGAAACTTTGGCTGGATCAACTTCAATACCTGCACGAGAAATGCGATGACATAACACTATGCCCTCAGTGACCATAAAATGGCACTTTTCGCAATTTAAAACAAGGTTAGTGTCCTCACACCTCTTTAAAATCTTAGCAAGATTAGTCAAACATTCATCAAACATATCTCCATATACAGAGAAGTCATCCATGAAGACCTCAATGCATTTTTCGATAAATTCAGAGAATATAGACATCATGCATCTTTGAAAAGCAGCAGGTGCATTGCATAATCCAAAAGGCATGCGCCTATAGGCAAAAGTGCCATAGGGGCATGTAAAGGTAGTTTTTTCATGGTCTTCACTTGAAATAACAATCTGATTATACCCAGAATAACCATCCAAAAAGCAATAAAACTCTCTCCCTGCCAACCTCTCAAGCATTTGATCAATAAAAGGCAATGGAAAATGGTTCTTGCGGGTGGCCTCATTCAGTTTCCGGTAGTCGATACAAACTCTCCATCCGGTCACTGGCCTGGTTGCAACCTCTTCTCCTTGCTCATTCTTGGTTATGCACATCCCTCCTCGTTTTGGCACGACCTGCACTGGGCTAACCCATTTGCTATCAGAAATAGGATAGATTATACCAGCATCTAAGAGCTTGATAACCTCCTTTCTTACCACTTCTTGTATGAGGGGGTTCAAACGCCTCTGAGGCTGACGGGAGGGTTTATACTCTTCTTCCATTAGAATCCTGTGCATGCAAATAGAAGGGCTTATTCCTTTTATATCAGAAATGGTCCAACCTATTGCATGTACATGTTTCTTGAGAACGACCACCAGAGCATTTTCTTGCTCTTGGGAAAGCTTAGCCAAAACAATCACATGAAATTTTTTATGTTCTGCGAGAAACGCGTACTTGAGATGATCGGGTAATATTTTAAGTTCAAGCTCTGGCGGACATTCAACGGAATGGAGTAATTTGCGAGAAATGGGTAGTGGGAGATCAGATTTACCATCGAGACCCTGCATCAGTACAGGGCCCTCTTCTTCCTCTTCGGTGCCATCATTCTCCTGTGCAGTGAAATCAGCACCGTCATAAGCTTCAAGGTCCCCGGACTCGGGATCCTCAAATTGGACGGCGCTGCACTGTTCCTTTGGCTCAGCACCAGCAGGCATCAGTACCTGCTTTGAAGATTCATACAACATCATTTCATCATTGTTTCCAGAGTCTAGCTCTTTCCTAACTATTACATCATCAAAAGAAAAACAAGAACTGTCGTTCGGGAATCTCTGCAGTTGCTCCATGTCGAAGATGACTTCATCCCCATCAACGCGGAGTGACACCCTTCCGAATTTGGCATCAATCAGTGCTCCGCCTGTGGCCAAGAAAGGTCTGCCTAAGATGAGAGGCATGTCAGAGTCCTCCTCGATGTCCAGAATGATGAAATCCACTGGAAACGGAGTACTGCCTGCTTTGATTATCACATCTTTCAAGATTCCGATTGGCTTTGTAATTGACCTATCTGCAAGCTGGAGCCTCATTTTGACCGGTTCCATTACTCCAAGCTTAAGACGTTTGACCATGGTCAATAGCATAACGTTAATGCTAGAGCCGAGGTCACATAGTCCTTTTCCGGCGTTGTTCTGGCCAATCCGAATCGGCAATGTATAGCATCCGGGGTCCTCTTTCTTCTCTGGCAGCTTCTTTTGAATAATAGCACTGCAAGTGCTGTTGAGTACCACCAATTCGTCCTGCTCAACATGTCTCTTTCCTAAAATCATTTCTTTCAAGAACTTAGCATAGACTGGAATTTCAGAGATCATTTCAATCAAAGGAATGGTAATCTCAACTTCCCACAGTCTTTTCAGAAATTTTTCAAACTTCAGATCTTGTTGCTTATTTTTAAGTCTAGCCGGGTAAGGAACCCTAGGCATGAACTTGTTTTTGTTATCATGTTTTGGTGGTAGATGGTTAGAGGTTGTACCTTCACCATTACCGTTTTCTGTTTCTGCCGTTCTCTTTGCAGCGTCAGTCTGCTGTTCGGCTTCCTTTTGTTCATCCATTGCTTCCTCATCAGCATTGTCAACAGCATCATCATCTTCCCCATGGTTGTTTCCAGTATCCGCTCCCTTTGGTCCAGCCAGTGTCTTCCCAGATTTCAAGGTTATTGCTTTGCATTGCGGGTTCTTTTCCGCAGTGCTTGGCAACGTCCCTTTATTCCTTTTCTGCATTTCATTAGCCATCTGAGTAACTTGGGTCTCCACATTTCTGATAGAGGCCTGCAGCTGAGTGTTAATCTCCTTCTGGCTGGTGATAAAATCAGTCATCAAATTCTCCAGCCTTGAAGGAGGCTTTTGATTTTGATTCTGATTTTGGTTTTGGTTCCATTGGCCTTGGTTTGGAATGAATTGAGGCTGGAAATTTTGGGGCTGAAAGTTTTGGAAGTTCTGGGTAGGCTGTTGGAAATTTTGAGGGGGTCTCTGTTGGATCTGGGGTTGGAAACCTGGGTTCTGAAAATTCTGTCCCCTGTTCTGATTGAATCCTTGGTTCTGCTGAGGATTGAATTGCTGCTGTGGTGGTTTGTTCAAGAGGTGGGAATTAAGGGCATTGTTGTTTGAGTATGACAGGTTTGGGTGTCTATTTGGGAAAGCCCCTGCATAGTTACAGCTTTCAGCTGTAATCTGTTCGCATGTGTCAGTTGCGTGAGCACCTTGACACAGTCCACAAATCACATCTGTTTGCTGTCCTTGAGTAGAGCTCCCAGCTCCCTGATTAACAGACAATGCTGCCACCTGCTCTTGAAGCTTTTCAATATCTGATTTTTCTGCTGTACCTACAGCACACAAACCACGAGGGGGAGGGGAATTAACATCATTAGTTAGAACAGATCTGTTTACACTCATTGCTTCAATCTTGCCCCATGCTTGATCCATTGGAATGTATCGTTCACTGGAGGATGTGCGATGGAAGCAGGGCCCACGTCGTTTTACTAGATTTTCCATTCATATTGCTCCAATTGGTTTGAAAAGTGATTAACCATCTACTGACTGAATTTAAACTAAACTACAAAAGCATTTAAATCTGTTCTACAACGCACATAAATTCTATTCTAGAAAGCGGGTAAAGTTATTCTAATGATGCGATAAACATTATCTATAAAAGCAATGAAAATTAACACTATGCTAGCTATGAAGCTGATTCATAGTGTAGACAGAAGGGACAGGAAGAAAAGAATAAAAATTGGACAAGATTTAGATAAGGCAGTATTAAACTTCCATTTTGTTACACAGATCTTTGCTTGGGATAATCCTATCAGATAGCTAATTCTCATGCTCTCAATACTGCGTTAACTTTAACAGACAGGTACTACAGCATGAGTTTATATGTTCTTAAGACCGCAAATTCTAAGATACCACAGATTTGTAACTGCCCTGGCCAGGGTATGTTATTTCATCTATGGTGGGGAAGCAACACCTGACAGATCATTAGTTGACATGCCAAGTACCACTATCATTCTCCCATGTCACACCCAAAGATTCTAATCAAGCTCTGAACTATCCCTTAACTATCAGTCCTAGTAGCAGTTACACAACTCTCACTACAACCGAGTGACCTCTAACGAAAGCGTTTAAAAGAAAGCTGTAAAGAAAGCAGTTAAAATTCTATCACTCGGAGATTTTGAAAATCTGACCCTGGTAGTAAAAGACAGCTCCCCGTCAGAATGAAGGAGTATGGATCAAGAATTCCCGGCTCTCGGTGAACTACTCGTGTGTTCACTTCCTTCCGGGTGGTTATGAGATACAAACTAATGAAATGAACTAATAAATTAGTTCATTCCGGATGCACTCACTCAGGACTCAAAAATAGGCTTTGGCAAAATAGGATAGCAGTTGAAAGAAAATTCAACCCTATCTTAGAAAATAACCAATGCCTGGATGTTATTCCTCTGAGATTATTTACTACACTGTATTTGAGTCCAAGTGGACCCCATCTCGGTGTAATATTTAATCTCAGATTCCCAACAAACAGCAATTTTGGAAAATAATGAGTTTGAAAACCATTCCCTAAACAGGTACTAGACTCTCAATTAAAACACATATCCTTTCAGTCTAGATGAGACCTAATCGCTGACTCTGCTTATAATTTCCCAAAATCGACCCTTGACAGAATATGAATTAGTCATAACTGAAGAATTTATCCCTTACTCAGATCCGGATTTTATAAAGGAGTTTTTATCGGAAATTTAATATGCAATATCTGTTTAAAATCTAGCCTTCTATTGTCCAAGGGAAGGATCCCAAAATATTATAGACCAAAATAGTATACAATATTATCATGCATAAGGATATATGGAAGTGTAAAATGAATTGACCCAAAATATAGAGGCGGGTCTAGGCAGAGAGTGAAACACAAACATGAAGTGGTCAGAGGACCAAAGTAATGGCAGAATAATCGGGTGGACTGTAAACATCTACTGTCCAATTTCCCAATTACTCGGATGAAGTGAATTTAGACAGGTGAAACCCTCAAATGGCAGTGTCGCTACCAGTTGGGCCCCTACTATCTGTGAATTCAGATAAAAACCTACATGCTTCCTTTCTGCAGTACTTATCAGCTGATGTTGACAGACATCAGCAGAGTTATACTACAGATTGGAATTTGGGTTTGAAAATTAAGATAAATAAAATAAAACTGTATCCGGATGGACATCAGTTGAGCAGCTATTATAATCCCGGATGGATGAACCGCCAAGGCTTCCACTAACTGCCATCCAGACCATGCAAAATAACACTTAGTAACTAATGCCCAGAATACGAGCTAGTTATCCGTGAGGGAATACCCGCCAACATTATTCTGATGTATTCTTTACTAATTGTTACACACAATACGCAAAAGATAAAATAAAGTAAAATAAAATAAAGAGAAGAACTTGTATGAGAGACATTGGTTTCTCATGCAAGGCTTATGGAATCAATCCATAATTGATGGCTTAAATAATCCCTCCTACCATGATCAATTACAGTCCGGATTATCTGTTTAAGGCATCATGGTTTTGTTTATAGAAAAATGTTTTAGTGGCAATTGAACAAAGATCCTTTAACCATAATAATTAGTGATTTAATCATTGCTAATTACAATCATTAACCATTAATGATTAGAGGGTTTAATTAATTAAGTGATGGGAAATGGAGAATCAAAATTTTGGCAGCATAACGCCTTATATTGCAATTCTGGGATATTACATCTCAATCCGTGGGATTAAGATGTGAGTGCTTGCAATATAATAGGGGTTGAGAAATCAGAATTTTTGAGACAAAATAGAAGGTAGGATTCTGTCTTAATACCATAAATTATGTCATGGGCCTAGACCCGCGACCTGGGTACCTCGACAGGTTTTCAGAAATTTTGGCAGAGTTTCACCTTATGTCGTTAAGCAAGGGTTGTGTCGCGGACCGTGGGTCCGCGACAGGAGCTTAGTGACACAAGATTTTCTGAAAATTTTCTAAGTGTTTTGGCTCCCAGTCGCTAATCTGGAAATTGAGTCGCGGACCGTGGGTTCGCGACAGGGTGTTTAGCGACTGGGTTCTCAAAATATTTACAAGGCATAATTTCCTGTCTCGGAATAAAAAGTGAGTCGCGGACCGTGGGTCCGCGACAGGAGCTTAGTGACACAAGATTTTCTGAAAAATTTCTAAGTGTTTTGGCTCCCAGTCGCTAATCTGGAAATTGAGTCGCGGACCGTGGGTTCGCGACAGGGTGTTTAGCGACTGGGTTCTCAAAATATTTACAAGGCATAATTTCCTGTCTCGGAATAAAAAGTGAGTCGCGGACCGTGGGTCCGCGACAGGAGCTTAGTGACACAAGATTTTCTGAAAAATTTCTAAGTGTTTTGGCTCCCAGTCGCTAATCTGGAAATTGAGTCGCGGACCGTGGGTTCGCGACAGGGTGTTTAGCGACTGGGTTCTCAAAATATTTACAAGGCATAATTTTCTATCTCGGAATAAAAAGTGAGTCGCGGACCGTGGGTCCGCGACAGGGGTGTTTCGCGACAGGAGCCATGCAGAGAAAAATAGCAAGAGTTTGGGTCCCTGGTCGCTAAGCAGGGTGTGTGTCGCGGACCGTGGGTCCGCGACAGGAATGCCTCGCGACCTAGGGTTTTCAAAATATCAAGACAAATGTCCCTAAACATCCATGTCGCGGAACAGCCTCCCTGTCGATAAGCGTGGCCTAGCGACAGGAGTCGGTTAGCGACATGGATAGATTAGGACACAAGTCAGTAAAAGCAGAATTGAACAGTGGCATGCAAACAGCGTGATCTCACCCTATTTCGGATTAAAAAGCATTTCTAGGCTAAAAACAACCCAACAACAATGGAAAAATGCAAGAACATGCTGAAACAGAAATAAACTAAACTGGAATAGGATTTAAAAATAAAGCACTATCCTAATTTAGGGTTTGACCACGCACATACATAACATCATCCAAGAATCGAGAAGCAGTAAGCAATAGAGGTCAAATGACCCAAATAAAAATGAAAGCAATAAAAATCCATAGGTTAGTAACACCCATTTCATGTTTCTGGGACCCATTTCCAGATTAACTTCCCATTTTATTAAATGGGTTTGTTAATACCCATCATTTGGGTATTACAAAACCTTAAAACAAAGAGTTTAGGTGGAAAAACATGGTGAAAGACTAGCTACCTAACCACTGGAACAGTGGAAAACAGTAAACAAAACACTACACTAAGCTAAACTATGGGCATAATTAAATAATATAAAAAATTAAAAGCTAAACTACACTACCTAAGAACTGGGCGCTGATCTTGCCTTCAAGAGGATGAACTCTAATTTTTCAACCAAACTCTGAGCTCATGGGGGTCACCTCATATTTATAGAAGTGGAACCCTAGGCCCATGGGCTTAATCTGAGGCCCACTGTGTCTCAAGACATCACACACATCACACTGTGTCGCGGAACATCACTGCATGTGGTAAGGCTTCTCGACTGGGTCTTGGGTCTCTATTGGTGCGTCTGTGTCGCTGATCAGGCCTGTGTCGCTAATCAGGCCTGTGTCGCTAAGCCATGGACCTCGACTCGTGCCTAGCGACGCAGCCTATCTGGACTGGTCTATTCTTCATGCTACATGCTATGTCGCTAATCCCTCCTGTGTCGCTAAGCCATGAACCGCGACACAGGAGCTTCCGCGACCGGGTGCTCCAGGACTGGGCTGAATGGGCCAGATGGGCCGAAATTGTTCTTTTTGTGGGCTTTTCTGTCTTTTCCCATCTTTTTCATTCCTTTTTCTTTTCTTTTCTTTTTCTCATGTTTTTGGATTTTTCTAACATAAATGTGTAAGAAAATTACATATTTATGCATTTTTCATACAAGCTCAATATTTTTACAATTATGCATAAATCAGTCCAATTGAACTGCTTTCTTATTTAATATAAGACCGGAATGTGATCAAATGCCCGTTTTAGACACGGAAATGGATTGAAAATAATGGTCATTTCTGGCCATTATCAGTATGACATGAATCAATCCACCCTTGTGAGATTTGAGCCATGAGTCACTTTTACTCATTTATTTCTTTTATGTATGAATCATTTTGATTAAAGGAAACTAGAACTTGCAATTGGGACCGATTCAAGACCATGCCATATTCCCGAAATTGAGCATATGATCGAGGCACTTAGAAAATCCAAATTTTTGGCCTTCGTTTGAAATCCAAACCCAAAAAAATATTTTCCCTTTATGATTAACCAATTCGAGCCTATAAGCCTAATTTTTCTTGAAACCCACTATATTTTCCTAGCCTTATAAAAAGACCAAAATATTCAACCCAAGTGGACAAGGATAAATTCTATCAAAGGCATTAAATTTGTGATCATCAAGAATGCATAAATCGGTATTCAATAAACCGATTCAAAAAGAGAGAGAGAGAGAGAGAGAGAGAGAGAGAGAGAAATGCTGAATTCAATTCAACACAAATAAATTGCAAATGACAAAGCAAATTAGACATAGTCTAATGTCATGCAATAGAAAAGCAAAAGAAAGAAATCAATGATGATCATGAATTTTATAATAAAAATGCCAAGTTATGATAGAATAAATTCTTGCCATTTCTTAGCCCAATAATTTCCCTTTCCTACCAAATATTACAACCGTATGCCCCGTTACAACCCTTGAATAAGACCTCGGGATCTCGATTTGAGGAAATGAGTCGGTGGCGAGTTGGTCCAATTGCAAGCATATGGGACAATTTAATTGAATTTGATTATGAGCGTTCATGATTAAACCAATTGAGAGTGAGTGAATTTTCCAAGTTTAATATAAGTGAGGCTCTGTTTCATTAAATCTGTTCATGTCATGCCTTAATTCTAATTGTTAATCTTTGCATCTTTCAAACATGATATTCATGAAGGGTTGACAATAATGCCCGATTTGTAGGCCCGATTTAGTGAGTAAGTATCATTTTATTAAACACTGCAATCAAGGGAATTTAATACTTGTAGTGTTCGATTGTCTTATCCCAATCCGTAAAGGATGTAATTTATGAAGCCACGAAAATGAATTGAATATGTAGAGTCCGTGTTCCAAGGAACATCGACTCTAACTGCTCGGGGACGACCAATATTAAATGTGAGGATGTTGATAATGGCCAGAAATGTCCATTATTTCAATCCATTTCCGTGTCTAAAATGGGCATTTGATCGCATTCCAGTCTTATATTAAATAAGAAAGCAGTCGAATTGGACTGATTTATGCATAATTGTAAAAATATTGAGCTGGTGTGAAAAATGCATAAATATGTAATTTTATTACACATTTATGTTAGAAAAATCCAAAAATATGAGAAAAAGAAGAGAAAAGAAAAAGAAAATAAAAAGATGGGAAAAGAAATGAAAACTCACAAAAAGTTGAATTTTCAGGTAATTACGACGCTACACTGAACTACGACGCTAAGCATGTACAGCGTCGTAGCCGAGCATAGCGTCGTAGGCAGAAATGGAGACAGGACTTTGAAGGAAGAACTACGACGCTGAGCCAACATAGTGTCGTACTCAAGTATAGCGACGTAGCAGAGGATTGCGTCGTAAGCTGTCCATTTAGAAACAAAGAGTGTTTTGAGATGGAAGACTACGATGCAGTACCTATAGCGTCGTAGTGAGGATAGCGACGAAGTCATGCATAGCGTCGTACTCAACCGCAGAATTCAAATTCGAGGGCCTGGGGCCCATGGGCCTATGGTTTCTCACCTATATATAGAGGTGTTGACTCCCAGGTCTTGTCACTTCACCACATTCCCTATCTTGAAGACAAGCGGCTGTTCTTGAGAATAGTGTAGGTTAGTTAGAGTAGTTAGTTTTATTTTTGTGTATTATTTAATTTATACACCTAGCTTAGTTTAATTTCTTGCTTAAAATAGTGTTACTTTGGTTTTCCAACTTAGAATAGCCACTGTTTTTCCTCATTTCAGTTTTGTTAAGCTTTTATTTAGGTTTGAAATACCCAAATGATGGGTATTATCAAACCCTTTGATATAAAATGGGAAGTTAAACTTCAAAGAGTCCCAAAAAATATGAAATGGAAATGATTCCATGGATATCTTGCTTTATTTTTGTTTTGATGACCATTTGGTCATTTTATTCTTTGTTTACTGTGGGTTTTCTGTTTTCCTTTTGTTTTTGGGTTCCCATGCATGTTCTTACGGTTGAAAACCCTCATTTGGGTTTGTGGTTCATTTATGCTAGTTTTAGCTCTTTTCTCCTTCATTTTTATACATTTGGCTCGCTGTTCTTGCCTCATTTTAATATTGTTATTGCATTCTTGAATCATGAATCTGAAAATAGGGTTTGCAATCGCATAGATTGCATTACCCGCACAACACTTCTGTTCTGGGCTAGCTACGACGCTAACCGCCCTACGACGCTGTTCTAGCGTCGTAGGTGAGGTTTTACGTCGTAGCTGCCCCAGACTTAAGCAAAAATTTGTCCTACAACGCTAGTCCTACGACGCTATTCTAGGATAGTGTCGTAATTTTTGTCTAGAGTCGTAGGACCCCAAAACACTTTCCATTTTCACAAAAACCCACCTACGACGCTATACCAATGATGCTGTCTTAGGATAGCGTCGTAATTTAGTGCATAATGTCGTAACCTCCCATTTTATCAAACCTTCAGAAAATTCCACCTACGACGCTACACCAATGACGCTGTCCTAGGTTAGCGTCGTAATTTAGCGTATAGCGTCGTAGTCCCTTACTTTTTCTCAAACCATCTTTTCTTACTACGACGCTGTGCCCTACGACGTAGACCATGTTAACGTCGTAGGACACGCTCAGCGTTGTAGTCCCCCTTTTCTAAACTGCCATGCACGACGCTGACACCACGACGTAATACATTGTATAGCGTCGTACATAACCCTTTTAACTCCAAGACTTTGATCTCTTTTACCAATCCATGACGACGCCGTCCTCACGACGCTATCCTAGGATAGCGTCGTAACATCTGTATAGCGTCGTAATTGGCAACTTGTGCCTATTTTCCAATTCTCCACCTCCACTAATTAATTGAACCCTTGAGTCAATAATTAAAGATCATGATTAGCAATGATTAAGATCAATGATTACCTTGATTAAAGGATCTTTGTTCAATTTTCGCTAAAATATTTTTCTATAAACAAAACCTTAATGCCTTAAGCAGATAATCCGGACTGTAATTAATTATGGCATGAAGGACTATTTAAGTCATTAATTATGGATTAATTCCATGACCTTGCATGAGAAACCAATGTCTCTCATACAAGGCATCCTCTTTTGATTTAAATTTCATTTTTGTCTTTCTCGTGATGTGTGAATGAACAGTAAGAGATATCACAGAATAATATTGGCGAACAGCCCCTTCACCTGGAAATGAAGTAGCACGTAGTCTGTACATTGATTACTGTTTGTTATTTTGCATGGTTTGGACAATAGTTAACGAGGTCAGGCGAACGGTCCTTTCACCGGGAAATGAAGTAGTCACTCAGTCAATTACTGTCCAAATACAGTTTATTCTTTCTTATCTTAATTTCCAAGCCCAAATTCTAATCTGTGATATGAGTCAGTTAATATCTGTCAATATTAGCTGATGAGTATTGCAGAGAGGAAACATGTAGGTTTTTATCTGAATTCACAGACAGAGGAGGCCCAACTGGTAGCGACACTACCATTATAGGGTTTCTGCTATCTAAATTCATTCCATCCGAATAGTTGGGAAATTGGATAGCAGATGTTTGCAGTCCACCCAATTATTCTGCCACCACTCTTTTGCCTCAGGCTAATTCATTATGCGTTCCACATTCTGTCTAGACCCACCACTATATTTTGGGTCAACTTATTTTACACTTCCATATAACTTTATGCATGATATTATTATGTAAATATTGTGGTCATAATTATTTTGGGATCCTTCCCTTGGATATTAGAAGTCTAGATTTAAATAGATATTGTGTATCAAATTTCCAACAAAAATCCATTTACAAAATCCAGATCTAAGTACGGGATAAATTCCTCAGTTATGACTAGTTCATATTATGTCAGGGGTTGATTTTGGGAAATTAGAAGCAGGGTCAGCAATTAGGTCTCATCTAGACTGAAAGGATCTGTGTTCTTATTGAGAGTCTAGTACCTGTTTAGGGAATGATTCTCAAAATCTATTATTTTCCAAAATTGTTGTGTATTGGGAACTTAGTCTTAACTGTCACACCGAGATGGGATCCACTTGGATTCAAATACAGTGTGTTGGATAATTCTAGACGAACAATACATAGGCCTTGGTTACTTCCTAAGATAGGGTTGAGTTTCTTTCATCTGCTATCCTCTTCTGCTAAAGCCTATTCTTGAGTCCTGAGTGAGTGCATCCGGAACGAACTAACCCATTAGTTCGTTTCATTAGTTTGTATCTCATAATCACCCGGAAGGAAATGAACACTACGAGCGGTTCACTGAGAGTCGGAAATTCTTGATCCACGTCCGGTCATTCTGACTGGAGGCTTTCTTTTACTACCAGTACGAAGCTTTTGAAACCTCCGAGTGATAGGATTTTAAATGCTATCTTTATCGCTTTCTTTTAAACGCTTTTATAGAGGTCATTCGGAGGTGTCGTTAGATCTTCTAACTGGTACTAGGATAGAGAGTTAAGGGAAGTTCAGGTTTAATTTTAGACTTTGGGTGTGACATGGGGGAATGATAGCAGTACTTGGCATCTCAGTAAATGATTTGTCAGGTGTTGCTTATCCACCACAGATGAAATAACATACCCTGGCCGGGACAGTTATGAATCTATGGTATCTTAGAATTTGTGGTCTTAAGAACATGTAAACTCATACTGTAAGTACCTGTCTGTTAAAGGGAACATAGTATTGAGAGCATGAGAACTAGCTATTTGACGGGATTATCCAAAACAAAGATCTGTGTATAAAAAATGGAAATTTAAATATGCTTTATCCAAATCTTGTCCAAATTTTATTCTTTCCCCCCCTGTCCTTTCTGCCATCTTTATGATTCAGATTCATATTCAGTATAGCATAGATTTATTGTTTTCATAGCATAATCTTTACCGCTTTCATCAGATGAATTCGTCTGCTTTCTAGATTTAATTTATGAGTGCTTGGTAGATTTAATTAAATTGCTTTCATAGCTTAGTTTAAATTCAGTCACGTAGTTGTTAGTCCAACTTTAGAACTGATTTGAGCAATACGAGTGGAAAATCTAGTAAAACGACATGGGACCTGCTTCTATCGCACATCCTCCAGTGAACGATCCGGTCTTACTATAAATTACTGCAATTTTTGACACCGTGCGCTTTCGGGCCACAGTTTCCTACATGAGTATATAAAAACGTGACAACCTTTAAATATATCCCTAATCCCAACTCCATCTTCATAATTGATTTCATTGAATAAAGTTAAACCGGGATTCTTTTATTTCGAAAATGCTCATATAGTGGGAAATTGTCAAAAGTTTCAGCAGACTCCACCTCTTCCAATGTAATGGTGGATTCCCTTCCAAACAGCATTGCATCTTTAAGATGCCCAAATGATTTTGGCAAGGCATTCAATAGGATGATGGCCTTGTCTTCATCCTCCAACTTCAGATCGATGTCTTCCAGATCATCAAAGGCTTTATTAAAGTCATCAATTTGTTCCTCAATGCCTTTATCTTCAATGAATTTGGTGGAGTAAAGTCTTTGCTTCATATACAATCGATTTGCAAATGACTTGGTCATATATAATGACTCTAGTCTAGCCCAAACACCTGCTGCATTCGATTCCTTCGCCACCTCCCTCGGATCAGCAATGAGTGAGCCTTTGCAAGAACTTCATCCTTCTTTTCTTGAGTCATGGTAGCTGGCAGGCCATCAGCCCCCTTCAATGCTTCTGCAACTCCAGCTTGCACCAACATAGCCCTCATCTTGATCCTCCATAGCCCAAAATCATTTTTACCAGAGAATTTCTCAATCTCATATCTAGTTGCCATGGAAACAGTTATTCTTGATCTTAATACCTTCCCACAGACGGCGCCAATTGTTATGTCAAGAACAAGAATAAAAACATAAACAAAACAAGCAAGAAGACACCAATTACGTGGTTCGATCAAGATGATCTACATCCACGGGAGCCAACAGCAGAAAATCCACTAACACAAATCACCCCAAGATTACAATGAAAATATCTCACTCAATTAGCTAGTACTCTCCCCAAGGATCTATCACTAATTGATCTCTCTCTCTTGTAATTATCAAACTTGTGTACAAAATGCTCCCAATCTCAATACTGAATAATCTCACAGTATTCTCTCAGAGTGTATTTTAAATTTGCTGAATTCTATCTCCAAGATCAGCCAGCACGCTCCAAAACTAGAAAGAAAATAACTACCATTTAACTGTTATGACAGTTACTAACTGCTACACACATGTGCAGACACACATATCACAGTGACCACCTGGAACATTCACAACGACAGTCATATTATGATCAATCCATGTTTTATTTATAAAGAAAGATTAAGCAGATTCACATATTCATACACTTATTCTATTAATCAAGATTTGAAAGAACCCAGGAGATATATTATCCTAATCGCCGTGAAACCGCAAACAACAACTATGCTTAATAAATGCAGACAAACCACAATTTGTTTATTTACTTTGTTGCGATTCGGTTGGGTGGTGTGAGAGCATTACAGGTCGGTGTGTGCTCCGCGCAACAAATGCAACATTGATAAAATATAGGCTGTTCAAGTGATATCGTCGTTAATATCTTCGTTCAATAGCAAAAGAACGCAAAGGCACCACAGGCGCAAACAAATCAAACGATTCTCAGAGAATCTGCACCGACCTACCTGAATCCAAATCCATGGAGAGTGACGGATTGACGAGCAATCTGGCTCTGCTAGCACATGATCAACCGCCCACGCAGCCGATCGCCGATTTCAGCACTTGCGAAATTCAAAAGATGGAACAACTGTTTTAGGCCCTGTTTCAAAAATTGAGACACTCCCATTCCCCCGGTTTTGAACATTATCAAACCCCGTTTTTAAATATTCTACTCCTGTTAGAGTTTATGTAAAAAAAAATTTTAAAAAAAAAGGTTTATAGAATTTGAATTTGTATAAATACTACATAATATATTTTAGAGTAATAATTTTATATATATCAAGGAAAAAATCTGTGGTCACATATTTTTTATTGTGTTGTAGAATGTTATAGGAGTACATTATAATTTTTAATTTGAAATTTGATTATATCATTATAAATTGCTTTGATTTTAAACGTCTTCTCACGTCACTTGTTCATCCAAAGAAAATAATTAAGGATGATGACTTAGTCCACCGACACTTTATCCCACCCTTTCATTTTCTTTATAATTTGCATTCCGTGGGCGCCTACCATCATAGGAGAAAAATATTATACAATGAATTTATGAAATAATTCATTCATCCACACACCGATCAACAAAATTAAAATTCATCCAACAAAAAGGGTCCAAAGACTTTTACAAGCTACTATTTTGAAGGCTATCTCTCCTTTGATACCTCCAAAGGTCTTATTAATTATTAGAGGTGTTTCTCTATTTTTTTTTAAAAAAAATATCTAATAAGAGGCATGTCAAAACCAAAGCTCAGGCACTACTAGAAAAAATGTGGATTTGGTAGTTAAAATTATGGTAGCTAACAAATTTTGGTCGCTAAAATTGTGGTAGCTAACGAATTTCAGTCACAAATTCGGTCGCTAACTTCTTCAATGACCAAATTTTACCAAAAGTTTTCGGTCGCTAGAACTGAAAATTCTTGTAGTGAGGCCACATATAACAGATATTCCCTTCGTCTCATTTATAATGCCATGTTACTCTTGGGCACATAAATTAAGATCAAGATGATTTGTGAGTATATATAATGGAGTCTACATAGTTGTTAGAGGGAAAAATTATTTCTATTTATAGATAGAAGACAGTACTTATATAGTGATACATTCGGAAATAGTAAGTAGGACATTTTAGTTGGGACGGATGAGTTAGGTAACAATTGAGAGTGGGATTTTCATCTCTATTCAATGTGGATAAACCATAAGTCGCAAATTGTCCGTGCATAAAAAGATCCCAGCTGTGTGTCTTGTCATCGAACCCACAAGAAATCAAACAACCTTCCCCTTGTTTATGCAAACCATATATGCCCAATGGTGTTACACGTACTTATCTTATCAAGAAACTTAATTGGAACACCACTTGCTTTTATCCGACCAGAGTGATCAAACTTATATTACTCCCCCGTCCCAGTTAATGTGTTCTGTTTGACTTTTTGACACTGTTCATTATTCAACTTTGACTCAAATTTATTGCAAATATATATTTGAAAAAAAATAGTCGAGTTGGGTCTTGTTAGAATCGTATAATAATGTAGTTTTAGAATATATATTTTACATAATTTTTCGTTGTAAACATTTTGAGATATTAGCGATTGAAAATATGCATTGAATTGTGTGCAAAAGTCAAACACAAGTTAAATGGGACGGAGGGAGTATTATGTACGGTGGATTCAATTAATATGGTATTGTTCTTCCTCGCCTTCACCTCAAATATAGTAATTCATGATAATTTTCTCTGAAATGAAAATGGTTTAAATTAAATGGTTTAAGTATAACACCAATCCATCCATAAGACTGTGACTTGTGAGAAGGTATTAAATCCTCTTTGTTTCCAAAATAAGAAAAAAAAAACCCTTCAATGGAATCAAATGACATCTGTTATTGCCATAACATTACTCTCTGTGCAGATGATGTAGTTTTATGGTTGTTGAAACTACGACAGAACTACGACGGAACTACGCGAGCAGTTACTGACAGTTACTGACAGTCATGTGCGATAGTTATCTGCTCTGTGCGCGTTTTAACCGACCCTGACGGATCTAATTCGTCTTCCTGAGTTTATATACCTCTGTTAGATCCTCTGTAATCAATAGTTCCAATTATTGAGTTGTATTTTTTCACACATTACACATTTTTACACACACTTGAGTCGGTTATTCTCTCCAAGACTTGATTGTTCTATTCTTTGAGAGAGTTAGGAAAATCCTTATGTTCTTTCTGCAAATTGAAGATCATTCCATACACACAAGGTATGCGCTACATTGATTCAACAATTGTTCTTGTTGGACAAATCTTCTCTACAACACCCGATTGAAGAGGCTTCGTGGAAGCGCTCGATGTTTGAAGGAGATGAATTCAGGAGGACTTCTATGCCAAGATGTCATGGTTCTTGAAGCATGAACAAGAAAAGAATTCAAATTGGACAGGATCGTCCGGAGACTGAGCTGTGGAGGAATCACGACTGCAGTCTGTCTGCAAACAGGGAAGTGTTGCATTAGAGTTTGAATTGGTTGTTTTTGAGTCTTTTAAGTCTAGGTCTTTCTTGAGTATTAGTATAAGTCGCCTGGATTGGAATCCCCCAGACGTAGATCCGTTGGATCGAACTGGGTCACCAAATCTCTTGTTCTTGTTTTACGATTTCCGCTGAACACTCTGTGGACACACCACTCGTTATAACGTAGTTCTGACTACCTCACGATAACGCGCTTAATTTCAAGATTTCAGTATTATCTGGGACCAACAATTGGTATCAGAGCCTGCTCTCTGACATATTAGAGGCGATCTGAAGAAATCTTGGAATTCTTGGAAAGATGAATAGAGAAGGCGCATCGCTTTCAAGACCACCTTTGTTCGATGGCAGCAACTATAGATACTGGAGAACACGGATGAAGATTCATCTTATGGCCCTTGGAGATGAAGTATGGGACGCAGTCGAGACAGCCTGGCAACCACCAACTCGACCACAGACTGCAGCAGCAGGTTCGACAGATCCACCTGGTAGTCGGCCAGCAACCAAAGCTGAATATACTAAAGCGAAAAAGATGCCAAGAAAAGAAAGGAAACTATACTGCCCTTAATGCAATTTTCAGCGCTATGGACGAGACATAATTTCAATTGGTCACCAACCACACGTTAGCTCATGATGCATGGAAAACTCTAGAGGTGATGTACGAAGGTTCTGACGATGTTCGAGCTACCAAATTACAACGAGTTGAGACCATGTTCAAGAATTTGAAGATGAAGAATGATGAATCAATCTCAACTTATTATGGAAGGTTCAAGGATATTGTAAATCAAGCCTATTCCTTGGGATTGATTTATGATAATAAAGAGCTCGTTCGAAAGATGTTGAGGACTCTCACTAAGAAGTATTCTCCAAAGGTTGCTACATTGGAAGAATTGGATAAGTTGAACACTATTACTTTGGATGGTCTAGTTGGAATTCTTCAAACCTATGAAATGAACCACCTCGAAGAAGAGTCAGCAAGGAGTCTTGCTCTCAATGTGGAAGAAGATTCTGGAGACAGTTCTGAAGATGAGGTAGTCCACCTAATGAAGAAATTGACCAGAGTGCTTCAAGAAAGAAGGAACAAAAGAAAGACTCAAGATCGCAATTTTGATGATGTTCAGACGACAGACCGACCACCCCGCAGAGATTCTAAAATGAAAGACAGCAGTAAAAGTGATCGATCAAATCGAAAGAGCAAAAACCATGAGAAGCCTGATAAATTCACTTCTGGGATATGCCATGAATGTGGAGGAACGGGACACTTTAAATCTGAATGTGCCACGACCAAAAGAAAAGAAATGAAGGCAAAGAAAGCATTGCAAGCAACCCTCAGTGATCAAGATGACGATGAAACTTCTGATCTGATCAGTGACACAGAAGAAGTTGTTGCATTTACGTTGAGAGATGCAAGCCCCACTACATTGGAAGGTATAATCAAATCAATATGTTTTTCACCTAATAAAGATGCTTCTAATTCAGGTGACAGTGATGATGAGTACGATCAACTCGCGGACGTCGGAATTTCCTATGATGAAGAAGTCGAGAAGAATGAAGTAATACAGAATGAAGTAGATTCGTTGAAGAGGCAGAATGATAAGCTTAAAGCCCAAAATTCTGATTTGCAAAAGGAGTTAGATGATTTGAAACTCAAGAACGACGATCTACAAAAGGTAAATAAAGGTAAAAGTGCACTTGATGAAATTCTAACTTCTGGAAAACGTGTTGGAGATCAAACAGGTATAGGTTATATGAAGAAATCAACTACAAGCAATGCCATGTTTGTAACTGGAGGATACTTGACTTCGCAATACAAGGAGACTGACAAAGTTGATGTTACAACATCGCCCAGACGAAGGCAGGACTGCAGTTATTGTCAACTACCTGGACATTCTGCTAACACATGTATCAGAATAGTAAGAGACTTAATGAATGGTCGAGCTGTTGTTTGGCCATCACAGGAACTTCGAAAAAGGATCAGAGTACAAAGAGTTTGGATTCCAAAGAAGAAATATCTGCCACTGAAAGATGTTGAGACCACAGGAGAACAACAAGCCATATCAACTAAAGAGAATTTCGGACTTATGATTTCAGAGTCAGAAAGGGAATGTATTGGACCAACCTAGCACAAAGATTGAACCACTTTAGCTTGAGATAGAGATATGTAGCTGTGATGAAGCTGTTACTGAAGTGTTATCATTACTCACAGACTACAATATCAATGGGTAAACAGATTTTCTTTTTCATTGATATATTTTTGAGCTAATGAATTTTTGATTGCTTGTTTTTAAGAAGATATTAGGTTATTTCTACGAGAGACACTTATGAGTTTGATGATTCTTCCATCATGGGGGAGATTTGGTGTTGATGGCTATCATTACTTGATGGTTGAGACAGTTTGGTAACGAATTTCTAAACTTTGGTTAACATGTTGATAATATTTGTGATTGTTCTGATTGGATGATTTCTGAACTGAATTACTTTTGATTTGAACTATTATTGGTCTGTAATAGACTGTTGAACTAGCTGAACTACTTAGTTTTTATTTGCTCTGATGATTCTATCTACACTGTGATTATGATCTGAATGCTTGATGGATGTTGTTTCTTATTCGTTTTGACTATTCTTTAACATCCTACTTGTGAATCATATTGTTTTGCTATGATATGATCTCTTATACTCTTTGGACTTAGATAGTTTCAACACCATTTGGTGATGGAATTATCATCTTCACAAAGAGTGGGGGAGATTGTTATTGCCATAACATTACTCTCTGTGCAGATGATGTAGTTTTATGGTTGTTGAAACTACAACAGAACTACGACGGAACTACGCGAGCAGTTACTAGTTACTGACAGTCATGTGCGACAGTTATCTGCTCTGTGCGCGTTTTAACCGACCCAGACGGATCTAATTCGTCTTCCTGAGTTTATATACCTCTGTTAGATCCTCTGTAATCAATAGTTCCAATTATTGAGTTGTATTTGTTCACACATTACACATTTTTACACACACTTGAGTCGGTTATTCTCTCCAAGACTTGATTGTTCTATTCTTTGAGAGAGTTAGGAAAATCCTTGTGTTCTTTCTGCAAATTGAAGATCATTCCATACACACAAGGTATGCGCTACATTGATTCAACAATTGTTCTTGTTGGACAAATCTTCTCTACAACACCCGATTGAAGAGGCTTCGTGGAAGCGCTCGATGTTTGAAGGAGATGAATTCAGGAGGACTTCTATACCAAGATGTCATGGTTCTTGAAGCATGAACAAGAAAAGAATTTAAATTGGACAGGATCGTCCGGAGACTGAGCTGTGGAGGAATCACGACTGCAGTCTGTCTGCAAACAGGGAAGTGTTGCATTAGAGTTTGAATTGGTTGTTTTTTAGTCTTTTAAGTCTAGGTCTTTCTTGAGTATTAGTATAAGTCGCCTGGATTGGAATCCCCCAGACGTAGATCCGTTGGATCGAACTGGGTCACCAAATCTCTTGTTCTTGTTTTACGATTTCCACTGAACACCCTGTGCACACGCCACTCATTATAACGTAGTTCTGAATACCTTACGATAACGCGCTTAATATCAAGATTTCAGTATTATATGGGACCAACAACATCCATGCATGGAATTTAGTCTTTTAAGCATTCGAAAAAACTATTTGCAAAATTTTGCTCTTGGAGAATGGAGACCTATAAAAAGTCTTCTTATTTTAGATTAAATTGAAGATAAATGATCAAAAACTTCTTGGAATGATCATTTGGCATTAAGAATTTAGATGGATCCCACGAATAATTGTCCAAAATTGGAACAAAATAAGTGAGTACTACAAGTAGTCACCTGATATAAGCTGATTAAAGTTTACTGTATCTGACAGTAATGTTTAGTGAACACAAATAATCGTTCGAAGAATAAATATCGTAAAACTGGTAATTGGGACTATATAATACTCCCTCCGTCCCACCTCAAACGTCTTATTACTATTGGATACGAGAATTAAGGTAGAGTTAATTTGTGAGTATGATTGGGTTCACATAGTTGTTGGAGAGAAAAAAATATTTCTATTTATAGAAAGAAAATATTTGTAATGGTACATTAAAAAATAATAAGTAGAACATTCCTAGTGACATAGGGAGTAATTAATGTTCATTATGCACGAGGTATGATCTGCTTTGAACGAGTCTACCGAATAGGAGTATAGGACATCCATTTATTCTCTACTCGAAATAAACTTAAATAAAATTGCATCTCCACATCATTTTTGTATTAAATTTAACAATGATAAGATCATAAGAATCATATTCAAGTTTAATTGAGTTATAACTAAGTTGGCTCATGCTGAGGTAAATTCAACCATATTCAAATACTTCATTCAGTCGCATTAGGTATGTCTCATTGAGTTTGTAATATTATTTATTATTCAACTTTAACTCAACTTTATCATTTTTATATTACTACTAGTATCTTTTGCCCGCGCGATGCGCATGGGCGATGCCTTTTTTTTTTCTTTTCTAAAAAATACGATTAATAATTTGTTAAGTTAATAACAAAATAAATTATATTAAAATCAACTTTTGCAAATCAATTGTATGAAAATCGAAGGAAAAACGTAAATAAATAATTATAGAATGAACAAACTGGTCCAAGAGCTGTGACTACTTTGTCTATGAGTCGAGTAACTAAAATACACGGTCCTCTACTGATAATTTATTGTCTTGGAATTGATGTGAATTCTTTTCATCTAACAAATTTCCCAATGGATCTTTCAATCAAGTTGTAGCTAGACATCAAATATGATGAGATTAACAAAACAACAACTCCATGTAGTGCCATGATTTCCTTGGACTTATTCCAGAATTCCTCTTCGTGAACTCAACTCATAACATGATGATTTCCTTGAAAACTTCTACAGAATGAAATAGTTAAAAAGTACTAATTAAAAAGTACCTTGAAAACTTCATGCTAAACTGTTGCAGAGTATGTACAGAATTTGATGCATGCATTAATTATAAATTTGTTGGAACAGAGAGAGATAAACAGAAAAACAATATATGAAGAGGAAAAACAGAGAAGTTTAAGAGAGAGTGTACCTTTCCCAGATATTACTTCCTTTTCAGTCTGAGACCAATCTTAAAAGGGTAATGCCTCAGTTTAACAAAAAAGTTTTTGAGTAAACATGAATTTTTGAAGAAACAAAATGAAAACAAATACTCCCTCCGTCCCACTCCAAATGTCTTACTTACTATTTTTGGATGTCCCATTACAAATGTCTTCTTTCTATAAATAGAAATAATTTTCCCCTCCAACAACTATGTGGACCCCACTATTGTTAGAATGTTAAACTTAATTTTGTAATAGATAATTCTAGAAGAAGACTTTAAGATAATAGTATGAAAATTCTAGAAGAATAAAGAGGAAGAGAATATGATAGAAATTGATAGAGAATTCTAGAGATGTGTAGGAATGATCAAGAAAATATTTAAGAATTATTGTAATGTAATATTTGCTAGATTTATCTAGAATTATCCATGCCTAGTATAAATAGGTGATGGCATGGATCATTTTGTAACAACACAACAAGAAGAACAAGTGAGTTGAGTTGTAATAAAACTTTCTCAAGCATCCTTCTCTTCTTTCAAACCTTTCAAGCTCCATATTAACACTTAGCCTCTAACCTCTCAAATATAAAACCATACGTCCACAAATATTTACACACCCAAATATCCTTCCTCCATATTTTATCCTCCAACAAAGTGGTATCAGAGCCATAAGGTCCTCCTCCTGTGAAAGATGGCTAACAACCTACAATCTTTCCAAGTCCCTTTACTTAATAAGATCAACTTTGATAATTGGAGTATTAAGATGAAGGCACTTTTAGGTGCTCATGATGTTTGGGAGATTGTAGAGAGTGGTTACGAACAACCACAAGATGAGGCATCACTATCCCAACAACAAAAGGATCGGCTACGAGATGTAAAGAAGAGGGACAAGAAGGCTCTCTATCTCATCTACCAAGCATTGGGAGAAGATGATTTTGAGAAGATCTCAAGTGCAACCACCGCTAAGGAAGCATGGGAGAAGCTTCAAGTATCATGCAAAGGAGCCGATCAAGTTAAGAAGGTACGCCTCCAAACTTTGCGTGGTGAATTTGAGTCCCTACAAATGAAAGAGTCCGAGTCCGTTTCGGATTATTTTACTAGAGTTTTGACGGTATCAAACCAAATGAAAAGAAATGGTGAAAAATTGGAGGATGTTAGAATAATGGAAAAGATATTGCGTTCACTAACTCCCAAATTTGAGCATATTGTGGTGACTATTGAAGAAACTAAAAATTTGGAGGAGATGACTATTGATCTCTTGATGGGGTCACTACAAGCATATGAAGAAAAACATAAAAGAAAGCAAGACATAGTTGAGCAATTATTAAAATTGCAAGTGAGGCCAAAACAGAATGATGAAGGCCCAAGTGATGATCGTTTTGGGAGAGGTCGTGGACAAAGTCGAGAACGTGGACGTGGACGAGGAAGAAGACGAGGACAAGCAAGAGGGGGCTATGCAAATAGTGGAGAAAGAAAAGAATTTGGTCATGGAAGGAGTAACCCGAAGTCGAGGTATGATAAATCTTCTATAAAATGCTATAATTGTAATAGATTTGGGCATTATGCTTCCGAGTGTTGGAAAGAAAAACAAAAGGTTCAAGAGAAGGCCAACTTCGTTGAGAGCAAGAAGGAAGAAAATGCAAGTGTGCTCTTAGCGTACAAAGGAGAAAATGAAAGGCAAGATGATACTTGGTACCTCGATACGGGAGCAAGCAACCACATGTGCGGCAAAAGGAGCATGTTCGTGGAGTTGGATGAATCGGTAAGTGGCAATGTCTCCTTTGGTGATGAATCAAAAATTCCAGTTCAAGGAAAAGGAAAAATTTTGATTCGCTTAAAAAATGGTGGTCATGATTTCATCTCGAATGTCTATTATGTGCCCAACATGAAAAATAATATATTAAGTTTGGGACAACTCTTAGAGAAAGGTTATGATATTCACTTGAAGGATTATAACCTTTCAATAAGAGATAAGGAAAATAATTTGATAGCGAAGGTGCCAATGTCGAAGAATAGGATGTTTCTACTAAATATTCGGAATGATGTAGCAAAATGCCTTAAAGCTTGCGTTAAGGATAAGTCTTGGTTATGGCATCTACGGTTTGGGCACTTAAATTTTGGAGGATTAGAGTTGTTATCAATGAAGGAAATGGTGAGAGGATTACCATCCATCAAGCATCCTGACCAACTATGCGAAGGATGTATACTTGGGAAGCAAGCTAGAAGGCCATTCCCAAAGGAGTCAACCTCGCGAGCTAAAAAGCCGTTGGAGTTAATCCACGCCGATGTTTGTGGACCGATCAAGCCAAGTTCTCTAGGTAACAACAATTATTTCCTGCTCTTCATTGATGATTTCTCTAGAAAAACTTGGGTGTATTTCTTGAAGCATAAATCAGAAGTATTTGAAGCCTTCAAGAAATTTAAAGCTGCCGTTGAAAAGGAGAGAGGACTAGAAATCAAATCCATGAGAACCGACCGAGGTGGTGAATTCACATCCAATGAGTTCATGGCGTATTGTGAAGCAAACGGGATCCGGAGGCCTCTCACTGTTCCAAGATCTCCTCAACAAAATGGTGTAGCAGAGAGGAAGAATAGAACCATAGTGGAGATGGCGCGCAGCATGTTGAAGACGAAGAATCTTCCAAAAGAATTTTGGGCAGAAGCAGTGACATGCGCGGTGTACCTATCCAATCGATCTCCAACTCGAAGTGTATGGGGAAAGACTCCACAAGAAGCATGGAGTTGGAGAAAGCCCGGAATCGCTCATCTAAGAGTATTCGGGAGCAAAGCATATGCTCACGTGGCAGACGAGACAAGAAGAAAGTTCGACGACAAGAGTGAGCCATACATATTCATCGGGTATGACTCTAACTCTAAAGGCTACAAGTTATTTAATCCTGATACAAAGAAAACTGTCATAAGTCGAGATGTGGAGTTTGATGAGGAAGGAGCATGGGATTTTGGATCCAACATCAATAATTACAATTTCATTATTCCACAACTCGGAGACCAAGAAGAAGTTGAGCAAGTAGAAGAAGTTCAGGAAGAGCTAGTGACTCCACCTGCTTCACCAACGCAAGAAGCTGGAGACTCGCCACCATCGTTTTTGAATGAGAGAACTACATCACGAGTGAGGAGCCTCAATGAGATCTATGATGACACGGAAAGGTTAGAAGATCTCACACTTTTCTGCTTATTTGCTGATTGTGAACCATTAACCTTTGATGAGGCAGCACAAAGCAAAAAGTGGAGAAAGGCAATGGATGAGGAGATCAAATCCATAGAGAAGAATAATACATGGAAGCTAGCAACATTGCCAAGAAATCACAAAGCAATTGGAGTCAAATGGGTGTTTAAGGCAAAAAAGAACTCTAAGGGAGAAATTGAGAGATACAAAGCAAGGCTCGTTGCTAAAGGATATAGTCAAAGAGCCGGAATTGACTATGATGAGGTATTTGCTCCCGTGGCTCGCCTTGAAACTATAAGACTAATAATTTCTCTTGCAGCCCAGAATAGATGGAAAATCTACCAGATGGATGTCAAGTCAGCCTTTTTGAATGGAGTGATTGACAAAGAGATCTACATCAAGCAGCCACCAGGCTATGAGGTGAAAGGGCAAGAAGACAAAGTCTTGAAGTTGAAAAAAGCTCTATACGGGTTAAAGCAAGCACCAAGGGCATGGAACAGCAGAATTGACAAGTATTTGGAGGATAATGGTTTCACAAAATGCCCACATGAGCATGCCCTTTACGTCAAAGTTAAAGGTGATGATATCTTAATTGTTTGTTTGTATGTAGACGATCTTATCTTCACCGGAAACAACCCAAAGTTGTTTGAAGAATTCAAGAAGGCTATGACCAAAGAATTTGATATGACTGACATCGGGCTGATGGCGTACTACCTCGGTGTGGAGGTTAAGCAACTTGAGCATGGAGTCTTCCTTGCACAAGAAGGATATACGAAGGAGATTCTTAAGAAGTTCAAGATGGAGAACTGCAAGCCAACAAACACTCCAATGGTCAGTGGAAATAAATTATCCAAGCATGATGAAGGAGAAAAGATAGATCCAACAATGTTCAAGAGCTTGGTTGGAAGCTTAAGGTACTTAACCTGCACAAGGCCAGATATTCTATATGCTACAGGGTTTGTGAGTCGCTTTATGGAGCATCCAACCACTACACACTTGAAGGCAGCAAAAAGAATTCTGAGATATCTCAAAGGTACACTCAACTATGGCCTACTTTATTCAAGTACTAATAATTATCAGCTTGTTGGCTATAGTGATAGCGATTGGGCTGGAGACAATGATGATCGAAAGAGTACAAGTGGGTTCGTATTCTTCATGGGAGGTACTGCATTCACTTGGATGTCAAAGAAGCAACCAATTGTGACATTATCTACGTGTGAAGCTGAGTATGTAGCTGCCACTTCAAGTGTTTGTCATGCTATCTGGCTAAGGAGTTTATTAAAAGAGCTTGGATGGCCACAAGAGGAGCCCACAAGGATTTATGTGGACAATAAGTCAGCGATTGCATTAGCAAAGAATCCAGTATTTCATAATCGGAGTAAGCACATCGACACTCGGTTCCACTACATTAGAGACTGCATTGCGAAGAAAGAAGTCCAAGTGGAGCATGTAAAGTCACAAGATCAAGTCGCCGACATTTTCACTAAACCCCTCAAGTATGAAGTGTTCGCAAGACTCAGAAGCTCGCTTGGAATGCAAAATCAAGTTTAAGAGGGGGTGTTAGAATGTTAAACTTAATTTTGTAATAGATAATTCTAGAAGAAGACTTTAAGATAATAGTATGAAAATTCTAGAAGAATAAAGAGGAAGAGAATATGATAGAAATTGATAGAGAATTCTAGAGATGTGTAGAAATGATCAAGAAAATATTTAAGAATTATTGTAATGTAATATTTGCTAGATTTATCTAGAATTATCCATGCCTAGTATAAATAGGTGATGGCATGGATCATTTTGTAACAACACAACAAGAAGAACAAGTGAGTTGAGTTGTAATAAAACTTTCTCAAGCATCCTTCTCTTCTTTCAAACCTTTCAAGCTCCATATTAACACTTAGCCTCTAACCTCTCAAATATAAAACCATACGTCCACAAATATTTACACACCCAAATATCCTTCCTCCATATTTTATCCTCCAACAACTATATACTCACAAACCAACTCTACCTTAATTCCCGTGCCCAACAGTAACAGGACACTTGGGGTGGGACGGAGGGAGTAACAACTAAATACTCCTAGCCAGATTGCAAAATCTCATAAAATGATTGCAGAAAGCTCAGGAGCAAAGAATATCATAATCCTCTTATATGAACTTGTGAGAACAGAATCGCAAGTCCTCATATAAATAATTCATCAATGCAAGGAACATAAAATAGCAGCGTCAAAATGATTTGATAGCACTCCTATCAGGCTAGATTTGGTATATTGATCAACACTCTTAAATCTGATGACAGATATAATTCATCAATGCAAGGAACAGAAAATAGCAGTGTCAAAATTATTTGATAGCACTCCCTTCAGGCTAGAATTGATTTATTGATCAACACTCTTAAATCTGATGACAGATAAATGAAGGGAAAAAAATATCAGACCAAAGCTCAAAAGTAATAAATATTAACAATGTATAATAACCTAGAGGAAACACAACTAAACTATGAAACAAATGTTGACCTACAATATAGTGTTAGCTAGTAAACTTAACTTATCCTTTAGGTTCACAAAGCATAAACACTAATCCTACACAGCATAAGAAAAATATAACTTACTTGCAATGAAAAAAGATAAATACTGTGTTAGTAATTAGTAATCGATCATTATTAATACTGTGTTTAATAAACCACCAAGAGAAGAAATCACATTCTATTATACACATTTACACATACTGGAGGTGCCATTTGCTTATCCAATTCACCATAAACCAACTTCCACCATTAGAAATCGGATTTATTATATCGATAGAGGCTAATTGTTATAAACCAATTTTATTCACCAACCATATAGGCATATTGGTACACCTGCAATGAGGATAGATTTATTTTAGATAGCTACTGACATGACATTATGTCTAATTCCTCATCCTTTTCAATCCACCAAGTTTTGTCAAATACTCCTATTAGTGTGAACGTATGAATTAATATGTTGGTCAGAAATTTATAATCTGTTTAGGGGACAGGGATTCTGATTTGTGTAAACGCATGAATTAATTTTTTGGGTTAATGTGGAAATTCATTATTAAACCTGGAGTTACTGAAAATACCTTTATAGACTCAATCGATCAGGAAGTTTGATACATTCCCTTTTCCCTAAAATCGTGCAGATTAGTGAAGCAAAGAACCGCTGCCCAAATGGATCATTAAAAATTATCAAAATTGTATTAGCAAAGAACCGCTGCCCAAATGAAAAAATAAAGTGTAAAAATTTCAAAAGTCACAAAATCCGTAGAACATACGCCGCTGCCCAAATGGATTTCTTCGCGAAGTTTCTGGAGTGTGTGAGTTGTTCGTTAGAAATACAAATACAAAATGTCGAAGATTAAAGGAACCATAGCCCTTACCCGAAGATGGAGAGCAAGGAAATTCTGATGGAAATCGCGACAGATAGCAATGGAGAAAAGTCTGAGGGGAGGCGCGGCTGGTAGGGTTCCGCGGAGGCCGGAGAGCAGCAAGACAGGAGCAGCGGTGGACTGGGAGAGGGGATGCAATGCTGGTGGTCGGGAGGGAGGAAATTTTAAGTACAGAAATATATTAAATTCTTTGTTACTATCAGTTACGAAAATTTTAAGTACAGAAAGATATTAAATTCTTTGTTACTATCAGTTACCTTGATGAAGTTGGATAGGATGTAGTGGCAGTGCAAGTTCTTGAAATTTCGAATAGCCTGTGGGTGGAATTAGAGGATGAACACAGTGGAGAGCCAGAGAGTGAGACGCATATATGGATTCACTACCAAAGGACATTAGAAACTAAGTTTTTTTTAAAGAAAAAAAAATCATAAAAATGAAATCCTCAACAGATGCACCATAAGCAAATAAGCAATACTCATCATTGCATACCATCATGGATAACTACTAAAATACTACTAAGGGCACTTTAGGTATCCAATTATAATATATATATATAAAATTAAAAAAATGCTTTTCAATAATAATATATTTTTTTCAAAAAAACTCAAAACAAAAGGTAATTTTTTTTTTAAAAACAAAATCAATCAATGTCAAAATAAGCAACAGAAGGGATTGGAAACTCAGGGCCTGCTCTAAAAATCAATTCCAATAACTTTTGCAATAGGAGAAAATAATTCCTTATTAGCCAGATTCCCTACGGCCACACAGAAGATTCTCAACAGAAAACATTTCTAGATACAAAATAAAATATAAAAATGCAATGGAATTCGATACACACAACTGGTTCTAAATGACTAACTACTTATGAAGCATAGTTTTTTTTTGAGAAAGGAATCTTATTTCCAAAATACCAGCTCAAAGCCTCAAAGAGTTACAATATGTCTGTCCTAAATATCATGTCTATCCAGACATCCCCTGCCACATCTACTACCAAGTTATAAGACTCGACTACAAAACAGGCAGCAACAATAATCATACACACAGACAGTAGCGATCTCCTTCAGGTAGACATCCATTACAAACATAATGACACATATACTTATGACCGATTTAGAAGCCATAGACCAGCTTCCAAAAACTTTTACTAGAATATATACTTCCTGTGAAAACTCATAACCTCGTCTCAAGCTATTGTTGCCCTTTGGCACCTCATCTCGCCCAACTTTGACAGAACAAACAACACAACAGACATGTAGTCGCGCGCTCCAAGTAGGCAAAACAGATGTGAAAGTATACAAGTGATATTATAAGAGACAGTCTAGAGCTTGCTTCAAGAACACATCTTCCCCACTTTAAGAATCAAATCAAAAGCAACGAATCAAAGGGACAGTGTAAAGGCGCTAGAGCAAGGCTATAGGTCGGGTGTGGGGCATCGGATAATGAGGATAAAGGATAAAGGGGAAATAGGAAACAACTATGCATATCACACAAGGGATTCAAGTCGTGTTACAGAGTATTAACACCAATTAATTGGCCTCCAAATCAGATCACACAATGGAGCACATACAAGACCTTTTTTCTCGATTCCCAAACTATCTATTCAGTGTGCATTTCAGAAAGTAGAACCCTCCCCTATACTGGAGCCGACCCCCTTCTTATTACCTTCCTGTAGCCATTCAGTATAAATGTTCTCTATATCCTTCTCTTCTTCTTTCTTTTTTTTTTTAATATATTTTTTTTTTCTGGGTGACTCAAGCTACCAAAATCCTCCCGACACTATTTGTTCTAAAACCTTTTCCAATTTGTTAAGAACGCATCCTTGCTTATAAAAACCCAACACTCTACAGACGAATCCTCCTCAATTGCAACACGGTATAAATCTTGTGGAATGCATAGTTAGAACCAGTTATTCCCACTGGATAGAATACTCTTGTGGAACTAGAATAAGGGGAAGTGAAGGATCAAAACATTTCACAGGGGTGATGCAAAATCTTGATGGTGTGTCAATTGGATCTTTTCATGGGATAGGAGAATAACAAAGGGTAGGAAAACAAAAGCAAGGGGTTAACCAAAAGCAAGGGGTAGGAAAACAGAAGCAAGGGGTAACAACCAAAGCCGCCAAGAAAATGTCCTATTGCCCTTATCATGTCCGAAGCATTGAAATGACCAAAGTAGGCTCAATATGTAAAATAAAGCAAATTCGAGAGTGTCAGAATAAATATCACCTCCATCCACCTCCGGCGGAGCTCAGTTCTTTTCTCTCCCAGTGTAAGTACCAGCTATCGAGGTGCCTCAGACCAAAGTAGCAGAACATCAAAATTCCAAAATGGCAACGGCATCAGCCTTGAATCCTCAAAACTTTCAGCTTTGATATTAATTCCAATAGCATCATTCACAAAACGAGCCCCTAGTTTACTCCAGAAACATGGTTAAAAATCTCAATCTCCAGCGTACCATCCTATTCCAATATGACTATGTCACCTGCAAAAACAAAAGATGTAAGTTGAAAACAATCCGACCAATACTTTACCCTCTCCTTTGCTCCCCAACCCGCACCACATCCTCCCTAGCCTCAATTATTTTATAAATTCGGCCACTCCACCACATGTCCTACACTTATTTTTTTTTTTTTAAGAAATTTTTTTTTTAATACAATCAGGATTTTCCACATCAATGACATGCGCACCAAGTAGGTTCTCAAAGTGCAACAGGTTTAGGAAGAGCCTATATACCCCGCAACTCAGGTACTCCTTCTTCCATCACTATATACACCATCCATCGTTATATATCAAATAGCCATACCGGCCAGCAACAATTCTTCCATCCAGCACTTCTCCTTGAAACCATGTTTTCGCATATGCTTCTAATCTAGAACCAAGCTTCGATCCTCCCTTCTCCTCTTGCCCCACATCTTGCCCATTGATCGACAATACCATTACGCTCTCACAAAATATGTTGCACCCTTATTTCTCCCGCGCATTTCAATAATGTCATAATCAGGGCCAGCTTGTTCGCCAGCCTCCAGGGGACATTCTCTGGGTTCTTCAGCCAACTTACTACATTCTTGGAATCACATTCAAATATTATTTTGGGTAGTGGAAATCCTTGATCGCGAACTATGGCATTACAAACCCGACTGATTGCAACTAACTCAGCTTCCGTAGAATCCGCATGCCCAATACTATCCGATAAAATAAATAATATAGCTCCCTCGTCGTCTCTAATAACTCCCCCCACTCCAGCTGCTCCCGGGTTGCCAAGAGAAGATCCATCCGTATTCACCTTCCACCATCCTTTGTAGGGGCGCTCCCATACCAAACCACCTCTCGGCCTCCTGTAACTCTGAACCCTGTCGTCGGCCAACACCCAAGGGAATGCCTCTGCCTGCCCTGCCCAACTCAGGTTACAACTCTTATGCTCTGCCTGCCACCATAGACACACTTTCCAACGAATTTCTTCCATTGCCAAGTTACCATCAAATTGTTTCCCATTGAAAACCACCTCATTTCTATGTTTCCACACCGTCAATATAATAGCTAGTCCTGACAGCAGCCATCCATCCCTACAGCCCCTAATTCCACCATTATCAAACCACCATGCCAATAGGTTCTTTACCTCCCCGGAATGCCCCAATTCACCCCGGAATTTGCTACTATTTTATACCATAACCCGATCACAGTCGTGCACCTGCAAAATAGGTGATTATTCGTCTCAACCTCCTCCCCGCACAACGGACAATTTGCATCTTCCCCTTGTAAACATCCACGCCTTAGTAAGGTTTCACGAACCGGAGTAGCCTCATGCATCACCTTCCAGGCCATTATCTTGACTTTCATTGGGCATTTTAGTTTCCACAACGCTTGCCAAAAAAATTTCCAACTAGTCTCCCCTGCATTTTCCAATCTTTTCCAGCAAGATTTTGTGGTAAATTTACCACTGCTTTCCTTTTCCCAGATCAATTTATCATCTAGGAATCGACACAGATTTTGTCTTTGTAGAGTATTTTGCATCTCGTTCAACACTTGTAGCTCCCAGTCGAACAAATTCCTCCTCCAATGAATTTCCCATTCCCATACCATCCCATTCCATTTACCGAATTCGACCACTTTCCCATCCTTCTTGGAAGCCAGATGGAATAATCTAGGATATAATTCCCTTAGCGAGTTCCCTTCCTCAACCCATTTATCATGCCAAAACTTTGTTTGTGCTCCATTACCAACCTGGATTCTAAAACCATCTCCCAGAGCTTCCCTGCCAAGATCTTCCCAAGCATAGCCTATTCTTCCCCATGTCGATCTCCCAGACTTGGCTTCCGACAACATATTAGAGAACTCCCTGTAGTACTTTGCTTTGATCACCTCTTTCCATAGCGATTGTTCAGCCCCATACCTCCATCTCCACTTTAGTAGTAAGGCCATATTTTGCCTCTGAGTGCATCCAATCTGCAGCCCTCCATCCTCTTTGCTAGAGCAGATTTTTTTCCAACTTAAAAAGGTGTAGTTTTCGATTTCCATCCCACTCGTTCCAAAAGAACCTCCTCTAAATCTTCTCCAAGCTCTCGGCTACTCCTTTTGGGATTTTAAATATCGATAGGTAGTAAGTAGGGATACAGTTTAGGACTGACTTGATCAAGCAAACGCGCCCCGCTTGTGATAATAATTTCCCTTTCCAACCCGCCAGTCTATTCTCCACCTTCTCCAAAACCGGTTGCCATAACGCTTTCCCATTAACTCTTCCACCAATCGGTATGCCTAAATATTTCATCGGCCAATTACCAACACTACAACCTAAAACATCTGCAGCCTCTTTCACCGCTTCCATTGAGCAATTTATTCCATATATGTAGCTCTTCCCGTAGTTTATTCTCAGACCCGTGGATAGGGAGATACACCTCAGGATTCTTTTCACTGTAATAATCTGGCTGAGTTCCCCTTCACAGAAAATCACCGTGTCGTCTTCATACTGCAAATGAGAAATAATCGGGCCTCCACCTCCTCCACTTAGACCCTTTATAACTCCAATTTCCTTGGCCTTCACCATAAGCATGTTAAAAATTTCTGCCACCATAACAAACAGATAAGGGGAAAGTGGGTCGCCTTGTCTTAAGCCTTTAAACATCTTGAAATATTCTGTGGGGGATCCATTAATTAACACCGCAGCTTCAGCAATGGTGACACACTCCTTGATCCAAGAAATCCATTTGTCTTCAAAGTTCATAGCTTCGAGCACTTGAAACAGACTCTCCCAAGATAAATTGTCGTAGGCTTTCGCGAAATCCAATTTTACCACATAACCCGGACGCCATCTAGAATCTGTCGTCCTTTCACAAAAGCGGTTTGGGATTGTCCGACCAGGCTGCCTAGAGTCTCCTGCAACCGTTTAGCAAGCACCTTCGCCACCATTTTATAAACACTACCGATTAGAGAAATTGGACGGAAATCTCCAAGAACCGTCGGGCACTCAACCTTTGGAATCAGCGTAATGAAAGACCTCCCTATTTCTCTGGGTAATTTGCTGTCATGCTCCAGCCCTTTGAAAATATTTATTATATCATCTTTAACAACCTCCCAATACCTTTTGAAAAAATTGAAGTTGTATCCATCCGGACCGGGGGCTTTATTTCCATCACAGTTCCATATGGCCTCCCGAATCTCCTCCTCCGTGAAATCTCGCACCAACCAGCCCCTCAACTCCTGACTCACCGAATGCAGACCAATGTCATCCACACTGAATATTACCTCCTTTGGCTTGATAAATAAGCCCTGGAAAAAACTGTAGGCAGCTTCCTTTATTGCTCTTGGATCTTCGACTATCTCCTCTCCAACTTTAATGAATCCTATGTGATTCCTTCTCCTGTTAATGGCCGTTATCGCGTGGAAGAAACGCGTATTTTGATCTCCCTCCTTGATCCAATTGATGCTTGACTTTTGAAGCCACCTTTGTTCTTCTGCTAACAACAAATTTTTTAGTTCTTTTCTCTTAACATACCAAGCTGCCCTACCCTCATCTCCCTCGTTCCCCTGGCCACAGCCCTCAATCTCTCCCATAGCACCCAACAGTCCTTGAATCCTCCTCTCCAAATCCCCTGCCCCATAACCTTCCCACCCTTTGATGTCGCGCTTCAGTTTCTTAAGGCGATATAGAAGTCTACACCCCCTACCCCCCTCACTCTCATTCCAAGCACCCCGAACCAATTCGGCAAAACTTTTGTCATCCATCCAATAGTTATAAAAAACGAAACGGCTTCGGACCCCACGACTTGCCCCCCACCTCCAAACTTACCGGAAAATGATCTGACAATACTGAATCGCACATTCTCTGTACAACCGACTCATTTAGACATAACCACCCTGGAGACAACAAAAACCTATCCAACCTACTGCATACCCTACCTCCCCTCCCGAACCATGTGAAGTTACCTCCTTCCATCGGCAAATCCACCAAACCCAATCTGTTTATGAAGCCCCTAAACTCCTTAATTGACCCCAAATCCTCAACAGCCCCCACTCGTTCACCCAATCCCACTACGGCATTAAAATCCCCCATTAAGCACCATAGTTCACCGTGGTCTGAATCCACCTTTTGATCTAATCAGCTCCAGAAGTCCGCTCTTGCACTTCTATCATTTGGTGCATGAATATTGATAATGTTGACAGCCCCTTCCACCCCTTTAATACTCCCCCTCAGCCACATAAAATGGTGATCCCTTTCCATTATTTGCAAGTTACTGTTATCCACATCCCAAATAACAAGCAAACCCCCCGCATTTCCCATCGCCGGTTGGAACAAAAATTCACACCCCTTTGAGCCCCATATCCGAGTTATCAACCCCCTTTTGATTTCTCCCATTTTGGTCTCCTGAAAACCAGCAACAATTGTCCTGACTTTCCTACATAGCCGAATGACAGCTCTTCGGCGCACACCATTATTTAGCCCCCTCAAATTGCATGTAACTATCTTCATAATTATACTTAATTTATCCACAAGTGTTACCCCCTTCAAAGCTCCCCCACCAATTCCTCCCAGACCCTCTTGGTTGCCTCACCTTTCTCCACCACGCACTTCAGTCCTAATTTCTCTGCAAGTTCGAGCGTTGCATCCAGCTCCGAAAAATCTAATAGCCTGACCCCTTCTTTTAGTCTTATTGTCGAAAATTGAGGTCTAGCAAAGACCTCCCCCTCAATATCTTTCTTTTTCAATCCTTGCTTGATTGGACCCCGGGGCAATCCCGCACCCTTACATCCTTTCCCACGCCCTCTTCGCTGTCTACCTAGCCTCCCAGATAACACCTTGCCCATCGCTTCCTTAACCGCTTCCAATCCTTTCATGGTGTCGAAACATCCTGCCTCGATCTGTATATCCCCCCCTACGAGACCAACATCTTCTACACCACTACTTACACCGAAATTACTTACCTCTAACGACCCTGCCCGATCCGCTTCTTCTGAACACTCCGCTTCCAATAGATTTTCCTTCAAACCCGATTGTGTAGCCCTGCTCGGCAGATCCATCAATACGCTCTCTTTCTCTCCTATCTTTTTGTTGGAAAATCCACCCCCTTGATAATCAATAGAGTTTCTAACGAGCTCTTCCCCTTCCAAAATTACTGGGCTACGGCCACATATACTCATAGTCTCTTCATCAGGCCCAGGCCGACTTATCTCAGCTCCCTCCCCTGGCCCATTGTTTGACACATCCGGGCCCAGTCCCATGAGACCATCCTGACCTCGGCCCATATTATTCTGGATCATCCCATCACACTGGCCGTTCCTTTCTACTGCTACACTTTCTTTTAAACCCATGAGACCACCAGTCCCTTGAGGATCAGACACCACGCCGCATGCAGATATCAAGCTGGAGTAATTATCAGCCACCACCTTTTTCGACTGTTTCAAACCCCTATGCACCGCCTGCGAGAAACTTCCCACTTCTCCATGCATTCTAGTCCCGGACTCCACAACCTCTTTCTCCTCCGGCAATACTCCTTTCTTTTCCGGCACCTGGGCGGCATCGCCAGACTCTAGTGATTTCTCTTCCCACGAATGATCTTCTACAATTACAGCTTCACCAAAATTAGCTATTATCCGAATTTTCACTTCCCGATTCTCAAAACAAACTCTAATTACCGATGGGACGTTGCACTCATCATTTATAGCCACTAACACCCTATCACGATCCATTCTCCTCTTCTCACTTGTATCCTTGTCAACACATTCCACCCTTCCCCATCCGTGTACAATTTTGTGTATGTTATCCACGCTCCAGGCATTGAACGGGATTCCAAAAATGTATATCCACACTAGATACTTTCGCTCTATGGCACCCGGTTCCCACCTACGTTTCCATGAGATAAACTCCCCATCCCTACCATCCAACACAAAAGCGTCCCGTTCTACCTCACTGCCGAATACTGCCACCATCACCAGCCCCCCTCCGTATATGAAATTTCCACAACCATTATAGTTACATGATATCCACTCTTGAAGCTCAGACAACACCTCCAGCTTCCTCACCCCGATCAGAGCGGATCGGCTAAGCCATTCCACGTCTTTGCCCACCTCTTCCAGGTTCTTTGTGCCCCCCTTTCTGTATGAACCATCATTCAACGACCATGCCCTTCCCTTTTTTGTTACCTCCGCGTAAGACCTCTCATCGCGCCATGCAGGGTACTGTTCCATCGGCTTCTTGCCCAACTCCATGACTTGCTTCCCAGCCCTATGCATATTATCAAACCTGCCTGTATTCCCCTTAGATCGACTTCTAGGTGTTGCCTAGTTCACTATCAAACTTTTCTCCGAATACCCTTGCCCATTCAGTCTTGATATCACAAACTCCGCTTCCTCTTTACTTTGGAATCTCACAAAACCAAATTTATGCCCCTTTTCCGGCCAGTTCCTAGTTGGGAAATACCAATCCCTCACCTTTGCCATCTTCTCAATGTCTTCCAATAATCGCTCCTTAGTCAACTCTAGAGGTATGTTACCTACATAAACTCCAAAGAGATTTCGTCTACCATAAGATCTCCCAGCACTTTGTCCTATTTTGGCCCATGTTCCCCTACTGGTTGCTGTATACCGGCGAACTGCACATCCCCAGATTTTCCATTAACCAAACCTTCCGGACCTCCGGCCGCATGGCTTGACCCCCCTACCGGAACCCAACCCAACTCTCTCACTCTGCCGGACTCTCTCACCCCTCTCATCTCTTTTCTCATCTCAAAATATATGAAGCATAGTTTTTAATGGAGCACGATGGTGCAAAGGTGCAATAAAAAGAAAGCATGATGCGAATATTAAAGGAGTGTATATTTATAAATATAAAGATGAATGCAAGACAAAAAGTATAAATAATACGTTAAAGTGCAGCAACAGATCCTCTAGTTGAGAGGATTGAGTGAATTGGCCCAAATATGGGATGGACCCCAAGAAGTTTATCAAAAGCACATGCAGAATTGCAGATATTATCAACCCTATCTATGCCAGCTTTTTAACATACATTTAAACCAAAGTTCCTGATATATTAGCGAAATCTGAAAACAAATATGACATTATAAATAAAAAGGTCTTATTATACAGGTTTCAGAAAAGCTACTTGAAAAACACAAAAAGAAAAGGCCTTATCATACATGATTTAGAAAAGCTGCTTGAATCAAGCAGGGCTCCTAGAATAAGAGCACAAAAAGAAAAGAGAAAAGGCAGTGTTTACTTAGTTAGCATTTATCTCCTACACTAATCCTTTCATTGCAATTACCACTAATTATCTTCTATCCTGCTTAATAACAAAAGTCTAAGAATTGTCTTATTATCAGACCTTTAATCAATTTCAGACTAAAATTCAATTGTTTCACCAAGTCAATTTTCAAAATCGACAACTAAAATTCAATTGTATTTACTTTTAACACAGTTTCATCGAAAATATCCAAACTTAAGAGCTCAATGATATCAGTCGGTCCAGACAGGTGTTTGTTTCTAAAATTCAGGTGTTTGGATTGGTTTTTAAGTAACCATAATGTGTTAAGAGTTCTAGGAAGAAACAATACTCAAATGGAACATACCCTTACATTGAAGGCTTCCGTTGGACAAATTTTTGAATACTTTACATATTCAAAGATCAGTTTCTTAATTTCTAGCACATGCGATTTGAACTGATGCACATTATACCCTAAGTTAAAAAGAAGGGAAATTTGACCTGCACAATGTTGGAGTGTTGCATACAACAAATTCAAATTGAAGGGAAAACCAAGCCAGGTAATCTTACTTCTCTTAGATACATAGAACAAAGTTAAATTCATGATAAATCAATCCATCATCTACACTTTACAATATTTCAACTTTTTTAAGTTAATGTGACATGCCACCGAATCACTTAGAGATACTGCGAACATTCATGGGGCCCCAAAACTAAATACCTTTTAAAATGCTATTCTAACTACTTGTGTTTCATCTTCAACAAATTAACTTTCTAGGCCAGGCAACTCATCATAATCATCGTCACTGCAACGAACTAATTCAGTGAGATGGACTGATGCCATGGTTCCAGAGATGATCAGGACAGGATGACCATTGCCCATTAGTAAAATAAACTAAACTTACAGTAAATACACAAATTTATTTGTTTATTTATTTATTTTTTTAAAAAAAAAGTGTTGGCATAACTACTGTGAGTTACTACTATTTTAAAAGAATACACTTTTTACATTAATAAGAAATTCTAATTCTTCATAAATTTGACCTAATAATATGGAGAGATGCTTGAAAATCATGGACCATAGCAGTTCGTTTACATCTTTGAATAATATATGAAGTAATCCACATTTGGGTAAACTCACTAATATGACTAAATTGTTCTACTTCTTTGCCTTCCTTCATAGTCTTTGCCTGTAGCACCAGTGAAGGTACTTCAATGGAAATTATAGGCATTTGAATATTTACTAAAGAAATATTGAAATGCCTTTACTGCAATTCCAACAGTACAAATTGAAATGCTGGTAAATGGTCAAAGGAGAAAGATAGATAGAGCATTGAACCTCTATACGCATACAGGAGCGGCAGTCGGGCCGGAGATTGGAGGGAGCTCCGGTGGTGGGCAGGGAGGAAGAGAGAGTCGAGGAGAGCGGTTTGTGATTCAGAAATCTCTCCATAGAAGCACGATTTCAGCCAATGAACGGAGGTTGAGACCTGTTCTACAATTCTCAAATCTCGTCAAAAAAATCAATTGATTTCTATAGGATAATATCAAGAACAAAACATAGGATGAATAGTGCATCTCAAAAGATCACAAGCCAAAACAGAGAATTAAATTTGATGAACAGAAAATCATAGCCAAAAACCAAAGAAACTTTAATTGCTGCTATATAAATGTAGATTTTGATATCTCACACACACAAGAACACTTTACACTTTTGATATCTAAAAAGGATAACCAAAAGCGGAGAGTTGTTTAGCTAAAGCTTTCTTTAGATTTCTTGCTTTGCTTCGCTCTGAGAATTACAACAATCGAAATACCTATTTATAGAAATGAAAACATACAACAGACAACGAACATATGTTCAACTGTTCTTATGAAGGCTTCAATTCTTTCGGCGCCGTAGATGAGAATTCAACTCGGATGGCTTCACTGTTACTTTGATGGCTTCAACAAATACGGCATTTGACGTTTATGCCGTTTTTCCAACAAAACTCCCCCGTAAACTTCAAATGCTTCTGCCATCTATCATCCCTATCATCTTCTTGAACTTGTCCAGCAATAGCTTCGGAAATGGCTTTGTAAATATGTCTGCCACTTGTTCTTGGCTTGCCACATGCATTAGTTCCACATTTCCGCTTTTCACATGATCTCGGACGAAGTGGAAACGAACATCAATGTGTTTGCTTCTTTCATGATTCACTGGATTCTTCGCCAATTCAATTGCGGATTAGTTGTCTATGTGAGTCACTGTTCCGCTTGACTGCTTCATCTCCATCTTGCTCAATAGATTTCTGAGCCATACAGCATGACATACACACCAAGATGCTGCTACATATTCGGCTTCACATGTTGAGAGCGTCACGATCGCTTGCTTCTTTGAAAGCCAAGTAAAAGCAGTATTTCCCATAAAGAACACGTACCCTCCATGTAACACCCCGGTTTTTCGGACTCGAGGGTGTTACCGCCACACCTCCCAAATAAGACTCGATCTCACACATCGGGCTTATTCAGGAGATGCTAAGGCTAAAACGAGTATACCAATTATTCATTTTCAACCATAATATTTAAAGATAATAAATATAATATTTCATTAAAATGAACATCGTTTCTCAAAACGATATACAGTGTAGGGAGAGTAATCATTTTTGAGTTTCTACAAAAGATACTAAAATCACAACGCAGCGTTGTCAAAAGTCCGACATCTTCCAAAACTAATGAAAAGTTTATTTGCAGAAAATATGCAGGTGTAATGCTCCCTTCCCCTGTCAGTCTTTATATCTTAACCTGGAAGGAAAAAGAATGAAGAAAGAAGGATTATTAGCGACGGATTCGCTGGTAAGTTCCCTATACTCGGAACCAACGAACAACCAACCAATTATAGACAGGAGAAGGGTACTTCCAGATCAATAACCAGAAACTCAACAATGGGGACAACACAATAAGGGAAATCTCAAGCAGTAACTAGGAACTCAACAATATCAACAACACAATAAGGGCTCTCTCATATCAATATCCAGCAATTCGACAATATAAATATTAATTTTAGGAGCAACCCGAAATCTCATCAGGGGCAACTGCCCAGATATAATTAACCATCTCAATGGTTGCATGCATGTTAGAGGGATTCCGAATTAACCTCACAATATGTATCCTGTACTAAATCCCAGTCTCACCCGATCTCAGTTAGTTCAGGGTCACTCTCAATGGCATTTTCCAGCACCTAGTGAACAGGGGCCGTCACACGGCAAGTTAACCTCAATCATGCTCGTTATCTATTAATCAATAGATAATTATCCTTCAAGGGCGCCCGCAGGTCAAAGAGTCAACAACAAATTGGATTACCTCACCAGGTTAAACAAAGATCATTAATGAATCGGTCTCACTCATATATGTCATGAAACCCCTCAGTGGGTTGGCTATAACCTATGTTGCCGTACTTAGGACATATAGTCAAAGGATTATTTATACAACGAGTTTCTACGTAAATCAACGGCAATTGGAACGAAGTCAAAAGGAAATACAAGACGGAAGTCAATGCAGCAGGAACAACATGGCTAACAAATAAAACAATGATCAAGGAACGAGCAAGCGATAACGAATATTGTAGGCCAATAATAAACAATAAAAGCCTGCTACTAGTAGGGCAAGAACGAAAATTAAATGCCATCTACTAAAGCAGAAATACAAATAAAGGCCTACGGGTAAGGCAAATGACAAACTAAATAAATAATGAAAGCGAATAAATGAAAGCCAATAAAAATAACAAGGGCGGAAAGCATAGGGAACTTATAGAAGAGTATAGGAAACTTACTCAACCACAAAATTAAACTAACACAGACTCGCATAGCAAAGCTTCAGCGCCTTCCCAGCTACTATTCTGCTACCAAAGTTTGAACTAAGGTCCTCCTTGGCTGCTTAGTAAGCTCGGTAATGAATGAGCAATATAATTCAATGAGTCTGGCCACATATATAGGCAATTGAAAGCTTGACAAATTCATTTACAATCGATGTGGGAATCATTCATTCTACTATTTTATACTAATACCGATATGGGTAGCAAACTAATACTATTAATAATAAATTTTATATTATAAATATATGTCACGTATGATTCCCTCTTTTTTGTCTTTTCTTCTTTTCTTTTTTTTATGAATAAAAGATGTTGATAATGATAGTAAAATAATAATAATAATAATAATAATAATAATAATAATAATAATAATAATAATAAAAGCTTTAATATAAATTTATAGCCCTTTATATATATCAATACTCATAGCTATTTCCAAACAACACAATAAACTTCCCTAAAATAGAAAATTTAAAATTCAACAAAACCATTAGAGATATTTAATAACTTCAAAGTAAAAATAATCCTCCAAAAATAATAATAAGACTATAATCCCATAAAAATAACAATAATACTAATTGCTTTACTTTAAAGTAGAAATTCTGGGTGTTACAATCTACCCCCCTTAAGAAATGACTTCGTCCCCGAAGTCAATATTTCATTTTTTTAAAAAATGAGGTAAGTAGTTACCAAAGTCAAATAAAATCGTTCAATGCTGAGAGCAACGTGGTAATTTTGGATGAGGTGTTACATCCTCCCTTACTTAGGATTCTAGTTATGCCCTCATAACTACGTCGTTCTCGGGGAAGAGTTCTTAATACTTTTGTTACATCTCGGCATCCATTTCCCAAGTTTTCTCTTCAGTGCCATGGTTCGACCAAATAACTCTAACTAGACGTGTCGTCTTCTTCCTCGTTTTTCGCTCCTTAGTGTCGATGATTCGAAGGGGTTTCTATTCAGAAGTGAGATCTTCAACCAAAATTATCGTTCGTGTGGAGGGCGTACGTTCGATTGTGATCGTACTTTCGCAGTTGTGAGATGTAGAAAACTTCATGTATTGCGCTCAATGCTCGCGGTACAGCAAGGTTGTGGGCGAGGTTAACACACAACACTGAATCATGAAAATTTTAGGAAAAGTTTGGTTTTAAAAAAAAGGGGAGAGGGATTTAAAAGCCCAAGGTTATTTCAGTTTCAAAATATTTGTTTCCAAACTTGTTCCACGAATCCATTCTTTTACCATTGGCATATTATGATCGAGGACTCCCCATTCCGCTTGGGCCCTTATGTCCACAAGCCACAATATGACTGCAGCGGCCTCTATACAGACACACTCTGTAGCCCCAGATAACCCATACGGATACATCCAGGAGTATAGACACATACATCATTCACTAATGATTGCAGCGGCCTCTATACAGACACACTCCGGAGCCCCAGATAACCCATACGGATACATCTAGGAGTATAGACACATACATCAATATGACTGCAGCGGCCTCTATACAGACCCACTCCGAAGCCCCAGATAACCCATACGGATACATCCGGGAGTATAGACACATACATCGATATGAGTGCAGCGGCCTCTATACAGACCCACTTCGGAGCCTCAAATGACCCATACAGATACATCTGGGAGTATAGACACATACGTCATTCCACAACATAATGTCGTTTTGGCTATGAGAGGGGGCGGCCCAGCGGGCTCCACCAAGTGCACTTACCCTCAATGAGATTATAACAAGGCGTCCTTCTCGATCTTTTAGCACAATGGTTTAAAAATTTCTTTCCCGAAAAAATGATTTCTGATCATAGTTCAACCATTTCAAAAGAGAGTCATTTCGCAAAACACTATATCGCAGATTATGCCACAATCGATTTAAAAAATAAATTTCATGTTTCGCATCCTTTTTAAAATAAGGACCGGAAACAGTTCAAAAATCGACATTTTTGTAGCACAGTGGACAACTCATACCACAACAAGATTTCAACAAGTCATGCTTCTATTTCAAAAGTTGTTAAAAATACCAAATCATACTAAAAAGTTACTGAAATTATTACAATAACTAGAACATGTAGATGACCATTTTCTAAGGAGAAACCTTTTTCAATTTGACCAATACAACTCGTCCAAAATTGGGGATTTCAGCAAATCCTAATTAACTTCTAATTCACTAACAGTGAACAAATGACCAATAGTGGGTCAAAATCTATAACTTATTCACGAGTCGACCAAAAATCACCAAATTTGACATGGATACTCTTACATGATTTTGAATATTTCTTATGAAGGAATGCGTGTCAGAAAATAAATTTATCATAGTCAAAAAGGACCTGTACTCTCTTATTTTTCCTAAACTTCGTGTCGGGCTGTCCCAGACTTCGTATCGCAGTTCTGCGTTCTCGGAATCAAACTAGTCAGTGCTACTATCGTTTGGCACGACTCATTTAGGGAGGTCATTTTCTACAATATTTAAATACCGAGTATAGATCTACCTACCCCAAATAACCCAATGTCGTGCATTGCAACTTATACAAAATTTAAAAGTATAGAATGCCTAGGAAGATGTCGGGGTTTAAAAATTCTTTTCTAGAAATGACTTTTGAAAAATAGTTGGATGCTCTGATACCACTCTGTAACACCCCGGTTTTTCGGAATCGAGGGTGTTACCACCACACCTCCCAAATAAGACTCGATCTCACACATCGGGCTTATTCAGGAGTTGCTAAGGCTAAAACGAGTATACCAATTATTCATTTTCAACCATAATATTTAAAGATAATAAATATAATATTTCATTAAAATGAACATCGTTTCTCAAAACGATATACAGTGTAGGGAGAGTAATCATTTTTGAGTTTCTACAAAAGATACTAAAATCACAACGCAGCGTTGTCAAAAGTCTGACATCTTCCAAAACTAATGAAAAGTTTATGTGCAGAAAATATGCAGGTGTAGTGCTCCCTTCCCCTGTCAGTCTTTATATCTTAACCTGGAAGGAAAAAGAATGAAGAAAGAAGGATTATCAGCGACGGATTCACTGGTAAGTTCCCTATACTCGGAACCAACGAACAACCAACCAATTATAGACAGGAGAAGGGTACTTCCAGATCAATAACCAGAAACTCAACAATGGGGACAACACAATAAGGGAAATCTCAAGCAGTAACTAGGAACTCAACAATATGAACAACACAATAAGGGCTATCTCATATCAATATCCAGCAATTCGACAATATAAATATTAATTTTAGGAGCAACCCGAAATCTCATCAGGGGCAACTGCCCAGATATAATTAACCATCTCAATGGTTGCATGCATGTTAGAGGAATTCCGAATTAACCTCACAATATGTATCCTGTACTAAATCCCAGTCTCACCCGATCTCAGTTAGTTCAGGGTCACTCTCAATGGCATTTTCCAGCACCTAGTGAACAGGGGCCGTCACACGGCAAGTTAACCTCAATCATGCTCGTTATCTATTAATCAATAGATAATTTTCCTTCAAGGGCGCCCGCAGGCCAAAGAGTCAACAACAAATTGGATTACCTCACCAGGTTAAACAAAGATCATTAATGAATCGGTCTCACTCATATATGCCATGAAACCCCTCAGTGGGATGGCTATAACCTATGTTGCCGTACTTAGGACATATAGTCAAAGGAATATTTATACAGCGAGTTTCTACGTAAATCAACGGCAATTGGAACGAAGTCAAAAGGAAATACAAGACGGAAGTCAATGCAGCAGGACCAACATGGCTAACAAATAAAACAATGATCAAGGAACGAGCAAGCGATAACGAATATTGTAGGCCAATAAGAAACAATAAAAGCATGGTACTAGTAGGGCAAGAACGAAAATTAAATGCCATCTACTAAAGCAGAAATACAAATAAAGGCCTACGGGTAAGGCAAATGACAAACTAAATAAATAATGAAAGCGAATAAATGAAAGCCAATAAAAATAACAAGGGCGGAAAGCATAGGGAACTTATAGAAGAGTATAGGAAACTTACTCTACCACAAAATTAAACTAACACAAACTCGCATAGCAAAGCTTCAGCGCCTTCCCAGCTACTATTCTGCTACCAAAGTTTGAACTAAGGTCCTTCTTGGCTGCTTAGTAAGCTCGGTAATGAATGAGCAATATAATTCAATGAGTCTGGCCACATATATATAGGCAATTGAATGCTTGACAAATTCATTTACAATCGATGTGGGAATCATTCATTCTACTATTTTATACTAATACCGATATGGGTAGCAAACTAATACTATTAATAATAAATTTTATATTATAAATATATGTCACGTATGATTCCCTCTTTTTTGTCTTTTCTTCTTTTCTTTTTTTTTATGAATAAATGATGTTGATAATGATAGTAAAATAATAATAATAATAATAATAATAATAATAATAATAATAAAAGCTTTAATATAAATTTATAGCCCTTTATATATATCAATACTCATAGCTATTTCCAAACAACACAATAAACTTCCCTAAAATAGAAAATTTAAAATTCAACAAAACCCTTAGAGATATTTAATAACTTCAAAGTAAAAATAATCCTCCAAAAATAATAATAAGACTATAATCCCATAAAAATAACAATAATACTAATTGCTTTACTTTAAAGTAGAAATTCTGGGTGTTACACTGCAATACTTTTTCGATCATCAATATCTTCACACCAATCACTGTCAGAGTATCCAATCAGCTTGTAATCTTCTGTCCTCGAGTAGAACAATCCATGTGACGCTGTTCCTTGAATGTACCTGAGGATTCTCTTTAATGCCTTCCAGTGTGAGTAAGTTGGGTTCTCCATGAACCGACTCACAACTCCAACACTTAGTGCAATATCTGGCCTTGTGCATGTGAGGTAGCGAAGGCTTCCAACCAAGCTTCTGTACCTTCCTGGATCAACTTGTTCTCCTTCATCAAACTTAGAAAGTTTTGCTCCAGGTTCCATAGGTGTTGATACGGGGTTGCACTTCTCCATCTTGAATTCTTTCAAGATCTTCTTCGCATATGTCTCCTGTGATACAAAGATGCCTCTTTCGGTTTGTCTAACTTCTAGACCAAGGAAGAACTTCATCAAGCCTAAATCAGTCATCTCAAACTCCTGTTTCATTCTTCTCTTGAAGTCTTCTATCATCTCATCACTGGTACCCATGAAAATGAGGTCATCAACATAAAGAGCAACAAATAAAATGTTACCTCCATTTTTCTTGATGTAGAGGGCATGCTCGTAGGGACATTGCTCAAACCCATTCTCCTTGAGATATGCATCAATGCGAGTATTCCACGCTCGCGGTGCTTGCTTTAGCCCGTAAAGCGCTTTCTTCAACTTCAACACCTTTGTTTCTCCTCCAAGTTTCAGATAAACTGGTGGTTGCTCAATGTAGACTTCTTCTTCGAGTACACCATTCAAGAACGCTGTCTTGACATCCATCTGGAATATTGGCCATTTGTACTGAGAAGCTTGAGAAATAAGTAGACGGATTGTCTCCATTCTAGCGACAGGGGCAAAGACTTCATCATAATCGATTCCTTCCTTTTGCTTGTATCCCTTTGCGACAAGCCGAGCTTTGTATCGTTCAATCTCCCCCTGTGCATTCATCTTTTTCTTATAAACCCATTTCACTCCAATGGTCTGACTTCCTTTGGGTAATTCAGTGAGCTCCCATGTGTTGTTGCGCTCGATTGCTTCAATTTCTTCATCCATGGCTGCTTTCCATCTTTCATCTAGCACGGCATCTTCATACTTGATATTTTCAGCATCTGCCAACAAACATACAAGATGTACCTTTGTAGAGTCGTACAAATCTTGGAGACTTCTCATTCGGGGTTGTCGTGGCTCATCTTCTTCTTCTTTTTCTTCAACAATCTCAGGATCTGTTGATAGAACTGTTGGAACAATAGCTGATGATTCTCCGACTTCGTTGGTGACTTCCTTTGAGTTATTCCAGTCCCATTCACTTGCTTCATTCACTCGCACATCTCGACTGACTATCACCTTCTTGCTTATCGGGTCATACAGCTTATACCCTTTTGTGAGTCCATCATATCCGATAAAAACATATGCTTAGCTTTTATCTTCCAGCTTAATCCTTCACGGATCTGGTACATGTGCATAGGCTACACTACCGAATATTTTTAGATGAGAGACGGTAGGCTTCTTACCAGTCCATGCTTCTAGTGGTGTTCGATTTTTCAACTTCATGTGCGGGCACCGATTCTGTATGTAGACTGCGCACATCACAGCTTCTGCCCAGAATTCTTTCGGCATCTTCTTGCTTTTCAACATCGATCGAACCATGTCTAGGATAGTCCGATTATTCCTTTCAGCTACGCCATTCTGTTGGGGCGAGTATAGTGCTGTCAGAAATCTTCTTATGCCTTCTCGTTCACAGTACTCTCGGAAGGCTGTCGAGGTGTATTCGCCTCATCTATCAGATCGAATTGCTTTGATGGATCTGCCAGTTTCTTTTTCAACACTCGCCTTGAATATTTTGAACACCTTGAATGCCTCGGATTTTTCCTTCAGCAAATAGACCCACGTCCTTTGGGAGAAATCATCGATGAAAGATGAAGTATCTCCTTCCGCTGAAAGATTCGGGAGTAATTGGTCCACATATATCGGTGTGGATCAGCTCAAGCGGATGCTTCGCTTCATATTCGGCCTTCTTTTGAAATGAGGATCTTGTTTGCTTCCCGAGTACACAATCTTCACAAAATTCTCCTCCAAAATCCATGCTAGGCAGTCCTTTCACCAACTTCATCATCACTAGCTTTTTCAGGCCATCATAATGTAAGTGGCCAAAGCGGTGATGCCATAGCAACGCTTTATCTACTTTTTTTACTTGTAAGCATTTCCCTTGCAAGCTTCGCAGGTTCAACTTGTACATTCGATTTCTCTCCATTTCGACTCGAGCTATCAGACGTCCTTGCTTGTCTTTCAGATGCAGCAACTGATCTTTTAGAAAGGTTGAGTATCCTTTCTCTGCGAGTTGGCCAAGACTCAAGATGTTGTTTTTGTGATCTGGGACATAGTAGACATCTTGGATTGTCCCTATCAAGCCATCATTCTGTGTGAAACATATCGTACCTCGGCCTTTGACTTGCACTTTTGATGCATTTCCGAATGATACATGACCATTGTCAACTTTCTGCATTTCTTTGAATAGATGCTCATCATAGCACATGTGGTTGCTTGCTCCAGAATCGAGGTACCAGGATGTGTCATCGTTGACATTGTTGTGCGCCATCATGAGAACACCTCCATTTTCTTTGTCTTCCACGACTAGGTTGGTTGTCTCTTCCACTCGTCCGTTGGCCCGACACTCTTTTGCAAAGTGTCCCATCTTGCCACAATTGTAACATCCCTCGCTGTTGCAATCGTCGGAATGATGACCATATTTGTGGCACTTTTGGCATTTGACGTTGGAGAAATTTGATCGACCGCCTCTTCCTCGAGCGCGTCCTCTTCCACGCCAGTTTGCTTGGCTTGATTGGAATCTGTCCCTCTGGTACCTTTCATAATTATTGCTTTGGATACCACGACCGTGTCCACGATTTCCACGGTCTTGTCCTCTCCCCCGAAAGTTTCGAGTGTAGAGAACTTTTTCATCTTTAATTGACGCCTTGGTTTGGAGTGCTTGGTCTAGTGACTCCTCTTTCTTTTTCTTTTTCCTTTGTTCGTGTGCTTCGAGAGATCCGGCGAGCTCTTCAACAGTGAGCACTTTGAGGTCTTTCGATTCTTCAATCGCACACACAACGTTTTCGAAATCATTGGTTACTGATCTCAATATTTTCTCCACAATTCTGGCATCGGACAATTCTTCTCCGTTCCGATTGAGTTGGTTTGCCACGGTCTGAACACGTGTGATGTAGTCAGACACATTTTCCGACTCCTTCATTTTCATGCTTTCAAGCTCTCCACGAAGGGTTTGGAGACGCACTTGCTTTACCCGGTCGGCTCCTTTGAATGATTTTTCAAGGATGTCCCACGCTTCTTTTGAGGTGGTGGCACCGGATATTTTTTCGAAGCCTGATTCGTCAACGGCTCGGAATAACATGTACAGAGCTCCGCTATCTTTGGACCGTGCATCTTTCAATGCTTTTTGTTCTGCTGCAGTTAATTTCCCGGTATTTTCTGGTTCTACAAAACCATTTTGAACCACGTCCCATGCATCTTGAGCTCCAAGAAGGGCTTTAATTTGAATACTCCATTTCTCATAATTTGCTTTCGTAAGCTGCGGCAGTGACATTTGTCCCGTGATATTCGCCATTTGACCTGGATAAATAATATATATTTATATATAAATCTTTTTTTTGCTTTATTATATATATATTTTTAATATATAATATATATATATAAATATATAATATATATATATGTGTGTGTGTGGTCAACTATATTAAATTCCCTTATGGAATTTAATGTCCATCCAATGCCCTGCAGCTCACTTTGATGTAGAATTGAATCTTTCAATTATTTTCTATCTACCTTCCTCTTCACTTTAATATACTTGTCTCCTGGAGCCTTTCCTTTTTTTCTTTCAACGGTGGAAAATGAATTGAGGCAATGGAGACTATCTTGCTGCTTCACTTAATTGTGTATGTCTCCTGCACCTTCCCTATTTTTTTCACAAACCAACAACGGTGCTCGGTGGACATAGGAGCAAGCTTCAGCTGTGTAGCTGGTCGGCGGCAGGAGGAGGAAGGCAGCGGCTTCGGCACGGAGGAGGTGGTGCACAGGCAGCGGTCCTTCGGTGGCTGGAGGCTAACGGTGGAGAAGATGGAATTTGGAAGGCTTCACAGCAGGAAGAAATTGGTAATTAATTCCAATTCTTCAATTTTAATTTTCTCAATTGGGTTATAATTTCTGAGACCCAATTAGTTAGCTCTGAGGTTCGGATCACTCAGGCTCTGATACCAATTTGTAGATTTTGATATCTCACACACACAAGAACACTTTACACTTTTGATATCTAAAAAGGATAACCAAAAGCGGAGAGTTGTTTAGCTAAAGCTTTCTTTAGATTTCTTGCTTTGCTTCGCTCTGAGAATTACAACAATCGAAATACCTATTTATAGAAATGAAAACATACAACAGACAACGAACATATGTTCAACTGTTCTTATGAAGGCTTCAATTCTTTCGGCGCCGTAGATGAGAATTCAACTCGGATGGCTTCACTGTTACTTTGATGGCTTCAACAAATACGGCATTTGACGTTTATGCCGTTTTTCCAACAATAAACGTGGAAGCGACTTTTGTTCTTACCAAAATTTGAGCCAAAAACCAAAGAAACATTTTCTGCTACAGCCTATATAAACGTGGAAGCCACTTTGGTTCTGTGCAGTAATTATCTCCCAACATAAACATGGTTAGCTTATAAACATTTTGCACTTACCAAAATCGTAGCAATGTCGTTGGTTGATTCCATCAACATTCCCAATTCATATTTGGGTGGAAAAGAAGTCGTGAACCCTATAGATTCTTGCTTGCCCGGATAAACCAAATAATTCTGATGCAGCACAGATGATGGACGGCGACGCGCGACAGTTGCTGGGACAGGAAGACAACGGGTAAGCGGTGGCAAGGCGGTGCCGGTCAGTGGCAGAGGTGACGCACAGAGCGCAGAGCACAACGCTGGTGCTGGGCAGGGAGGAGGAGAGATTTACAGAAAAAATGTTAATGGATGTGGGAAGCTATTCTGCCATCAGACATTCAATCTCAAAGATCTCCCAAGAACAATTGCAGCCACTGGTATGGGAGGGAATTTTCTCAGTGACTATCCAAAATTAGGAATCCGAAAAACTAATTTCATAGCAGTCGAAAGAATTGAAATTGGGGGGAATTGCCGGATAGGCATGGAGAGAGCGAGAGCGAGGGTGAGAGTGGAGGAAGATGAATAGGCATGCAACTAAAGGAAGGAAATGTACACCAACAGATGAATATTGGTGTAATCGAATGACTGTGGTTTTTTTACATGAAGTGAATTTACATTTTATAGACCCTCGTTGTTTTCTAAGGGTGAATTACATTTATACCCCAGAATAGTAGATTTTATAAGGAAAAAATAGGCAAGAATAGAAAAGGGTATAACAGGTAGTTTAGGAAAAGTTCTTCCAGGATTTATTATACTATAGATAGATAGATAATAATAATTTTAAAAAATACTCAAAGTTGAGCTTTATTTGTTAGTATTACTAATAGTTTTGTGCAGATAAACAACAATTGTTATCATAACGCGGTGTTAAAGACCAAAACTGAATAATGACATTTTCAACAGTTGCAATAATAGTTTTCTATTGTTGGAGATGTTCCATACTAGTAGCTGGTGACAAATTTTGGATTACACCTAAATACACATGGTTCTTTGAGGAATGAGACAAGATATTATTTAGTGGAATTCATTTGGAATATTTGATGAGTTTGGAATTAAATTGAGAGGATATTCTATGAGTTATTGAGTGTGAAGGTAAGAGAGAAAATATTGAGAGAATTATTGTTGAATTCTCGAGAGATTTCTATTGTCAATTCTTTAGTTTTTCATTCATCACCTATGCTTTGTTTTGAGAGGGATATTCATTGGAGGATAGGTGTGGTAATTGATTAATTTGCTTCGTTACCAATATGTGGTTAATTGGGTGTATTACTTGTGCAATGGATATTGATTTACAAGCATGGCAGGCTGGCAGCAGTGGGGAGACAGCGACGCGAGGCAGGGGGCAGCGCGGAGTATCAATGCAGAAGCAACAGATCGGCACAACAACAGCGGCGGATATCAATCTTCCATAAGTGATAGGACTGTTCAGAGTACGATCTAAGCCAGATCAAATTTCAAACCAATCGCAAACCAAATCATATTTTGATGGTTTGGTTTGGTTTGGTTTTTTTTTTTTTTTACAAAATCGTGGTTTGTGGTTTAGGTCTAGTTTGAAGGAAAAATGAACCAAATCAGACCGCAAATCGCAATATATTTATATATTTAATAAATTCACGGAAAAAGGTAAACCCTAATTCACTTTTCTAGTTCTTTTTTCGCTGTTTCGTCTTGTACTTCCAGTGCTACTATTTCTATGCTCTATAATTTTACATGTTTTCGAATCATTATCTGTGTTTATAATTGCATTTTTATTTTTTTTTCCAATAGCTTCTAGTAGTTCTAGTTTATTAAGTATTTGGTTTAAACACTGAACTTATGTTTTTTTTTTAACTTTTAGTTAGAATTTTAGAGTTTGGACTGTTACACTTACGACAGTAATTCATAGAATATTTTTTTAAGAAAAATTGGTAATCCATAACCAAACCATATTTTTCGGTTTGATTTGGTTTGATTTCAAATGCTAAAATGGTTTGGTTAGGTTTGATTTTTCAACTATTTTTTTTGCGGTTTGGTTTGGGTTTGGTGCGAAACCGCACCAAACTAAACCGTGTTCACCCCCAATAGGCGCACAACGATGTTGAACAGGGCGCACCAAGTAGTGGTAATGGGGGCACCTCATGCAGGCGAACAACGGAATGGCGCGGAGGCACTCACGAAGGCGGCGGCGGCACTCAGGCTCGAACAGGCAGATGCCGGCGCACCCTAGGGTTTCCTGACCAAGAGGACAGCGGTTCCTCACAAAGAAGACTTGAACGGGTTCTTCATTAAGAGGCATTGAGACGTAGCCTCTACTTCTCTCCATCTTCAAATCGATTTGCAGTATCGATTTCCTTTCTCCCGTTCCTTCCAAATCGAAAACCCTTTCGATTCTTTTCGAATCAATGTCCGCACCAACAATCACTATTTTTTGCCTCCAATTGGAACAAATCTGATTAACTTCAAATCCAATCCGGTTCCAACCAAATGCTCTGATACCACTATTGTGTAACTCTCGGATCGATCGGATTCACTCGAGCCACCGTCCATATGCCTTAAACCCTACAAAACACTCAAACATACACTAACACATCTTTAGTTAGATTTAGACTCAGAGAGCCTCAAACACCTAATAATACCCAACTAGAGAGCAATGGAAGCGACCTCTCAACCCAACCACTCCTTTATCGCCTCGTTCCAATCATGGGCTGCAGATACAAGGAATTTGTGGAAGCCACAAAACTATGAGGGGGAGATTATCGCCACTTACCAACTTATGGTTCTCCAATTGTGGGAGGAGGACATTTTGTTTTGTTTGGGACCTACCCTAGTAGTTAAGTCACCAGACTCCCAACCTATAGGTTGGGGGTTCAAATTCCCACCCGGCCACCCATCCCTCCCCTTTGTCCCCTTTGTAATTTGTGTGGCATGGGCTCCCACCATCCCTTTCTCATGCCTTTAATGACTCCTCCAAAAAAAAACTAGTGCATGTGATTCTAACTGACTGCTGTTGACCAACTTTGCTCATCTTGAAACTTCAAAAAATCGGGATAGACATTATTAAATTTGTCTAATATATACATAGTTTTTAATATGTGTTATATATTTCCTTCGTCCCATTAAATGTTTATACTAGAAAAATTATGGATTTGATGGCTAAAACTATAGCTAGTAGTTTGTTATGTTCGATTTTTTAACATTATTTATTATTCAACTTTGATTTAATTTTATCATAAGTACATAACAATAAAAATTATAGTCAAATTAATTGTAATGGCCCAACTTATTTGAATTGGGTTGTGTAATTGATTTTTGGTGTTGGTTAAATTTTGCCCAATTCCGGATATGGCCCAATCGAGATAAGTGAGAGTGGAAGAGGCCATTTGTTAAAATCCAACAATTAGAGTTAGTGGGTCATTTTGCAGTTTTGGAAAATATTGGAAGAAACGGGAGAACGACGCCAGCCGAGAGAGGAAGAATGGGAGGGGATTTCAACTCGCTCAAATCATCGCGTTTGTTAAGTGATTTACTAATTGGTTGTTGGTAAGCGTTTCCCCTCATCGTCCCCTTCGCGTTGATTTTCATTTCGATGATTTGGTATTGATTTGGTATTTTAATTAAACACATGTAACCCCTTAATTTTTTTGTTAGGAATTGACTTACTCAGTACATTTTTGTACTGATAATCCCGTTGTTATTTTCCTTTTACAGAGTATGTCAAGTGATGCATGCTCATGCATTGGGGGAAATATTTCATGAACACTTTCATTTCCTGCATTTTTTTAATACTGTCTAATCGGGCCTGTTAAACCCGAGTTTTGGCCATGTTGGCCGTGATTACTTTCTGCTGCATTACTTACTCTGGTGCGTGCTTGAATGATTACTATCTCGTATTTTAAATTTAAGTATTATTATTCCGGACTCGTTATATAAAATATTTTATATTCTTTCAAGTACCCATAGCCTTGCATCTCTTTAGCAAGCTCGAATTGACGTGTCTTGCTAGGGAGATGTGGCGGTGGCATCCCGGCCTGGGTTACCAAATCCGGGGTGTTACAAGTTGGTATCAGAGCCCGGAATATTTTTAGAGCTACTATTATTATTTTTAAACCATTATTCTTTAACTAGTATTGTTTTTAAACCATTACTTTTTAAATCCATTATTATTTTAAAACTATTATAAGCCCAAAATTTTTCTAAGCCCAATATTTAATTATTATGTTAAACCCAATTATTTTGGCCCAATATACTGGCCCAAACATTTTTTCTTAATTTTTGAATTATCTATGAGGATAAATTTATTTTTAAAAAACCCATGGATAAATACAAACATGCATGAATTAAATTTTTATTGGGGGGATTGCATATGCATATGCATGTAGATTTAAATTCATGCACATCCTAATCTTGCTTGAAATGTGTTCTAACTCTAACCTACCTTGTTGACATTAGATAGCCAAACCAAATGCGAACACGATCAACCTCATGATGAAACTAATGAATGCCTACCTTGAATCACAACAACATATCAATTACTTCAAGGCTCGGGTAGGACAGTTAGAAGGTAACATGGCCCATCTGGGTCATCTTAGGGAGGCAGACCATCACAACATAACCCAGCTGCAAAATCAAGTCACGCAGCTCCAAGCCCAAGTAGCTGAACTCCAAGACAAAAGTGATGAATTGGAGGAACAAGTAGGGGACCTGGGTTGGGAGATGACTAACCTAGCCAACCAAGCCGATGGAGCGGTCCTTCAGAACCCGGGACCTGCACCCAATTTTGCTGGACCCGATAGGCCGTTCAACCAAGGGGGTAGGAACGGTAACAATCAGGGATATCGACCCCCTCAAAATCCGAACCAGCGCCCACCAAATCAACATCAAAACCAGTGCCCGCCAAACCTGCAACAAAATCCAAACCCGAATCAAAACCAGTAGGCCAATCAAGGGAGGCCAATGGGAAGGTTGAACATGATCAACCAGGCTGATATACCCGCACAGGGTGATGTGATGGCAAGTACATTTCATGTCTTAAGCACTCCACTTTGAGTTTTATTTGACTCCGGAGCTAGTTGTTCGGTTATATCTTCGAGAGTTATATCTGAACTAGATCTACCTAAGTGCGAGACGATTAGCTTAGGAATTCAACTACCTACTGGAGAAGTAATAGCATGCTCTAAGCGTTACAACGGAATTCCTATAGTGATCAAGAACGTAGAATTCTTCGCGAACTTGGTAGAATTCAACGTTAGAGACTTTGACGTCATACTAGGGATGGATTGGTTAACCTGATATAAGGCCGTGATCAAATGCCAAAAGCAAAAGATCATGTTGTCAAAGAGTAGAGGGAAGAGAGTCATCTTTTACTCTCAGCCCCCTAAGAAGTCTAACAAGATAGTTAACGCCCTCAAGTTATGTAGCTTAATGCGTAAAGGTTACGCGTTATATGCATGCTACATCCATAACCTTGAGGCTGAAGGAGTCAAGGTAGACAATATTCCGGTGGTGATAGAATACCCGGATGTGTTTCCTGAAGACGTTCCCGGCATGCCACCTGAGAGAGATCTTGAATTCACCATAGATCTCATTCCGGGAACGGAACCCGTCTCAAAAGCTCCTTACCGCATGGCGCCACTGGAAATGAAGGAACTAAAGGAGCAACTCGAGCAGTTGTTGGAGAAGGGATACATAAGGCTAAGCACGTCTCCATGGGGAGCACCGGTCTTATTTGTTAAGAATAAAGACGGAGGCTTACGACTATGCATTGATTATAGAGGACTTAATCAGGTCACCGTCAAGAACAAGTACCCGTTACCCAGGATCGAGGATTTATTCGACCAACTTAAGGGAGCTTCAGTATTCTCAAAGATCGACCTGCGATCTGGATATCACCAATTGAGGATCGCCGAGAAGGGTATTCCAAAGACGGCGTTCAGAACTCGCTACGGACACTATGAGTTCACAGTGTTATCATTCGGGCTAACGAACGGCCCAGCAATGTTCATGAATCTCATGAACAAAGTATTTCGAGAATTATTAGATCAATGCGTAGTGGTGTTCATAGATGACATCCTGATCTACTCGAAAGGCGAGGAAGAACATTCCGAGCACTTGCACAAAGTGTTAGGGATCCTGCGAACAAATCAACTGTATGGCAAGCTGTCCAAATGCAACTTCTGGTTAAAAGAAGTGGCATTTCTTGGGCATATAGTATCCGCCAACGAAGTGGCAGTAGATCCGGCGAAGATCTCGGCAGTGACCGAGTGGGTACCGCCGAAGAATCCAACAGAGATAAGGAGTTTCCTTGGATTGCTCGAGAAGGACTTCTCGAGAATCGCACGACCCTTAACTCAAATGCTGAAGAAAGGAGCAAAGTACGAGTGGACGAGTGAGTGTGAGTCTGCGTTTCAAGATCTGAAGAAACGACTTACCACAGCGCCAGTATTGGCGTTACCATTGGAGAATGGTGACTTCGAGGTGTACCGCGACGCTTCGAAAGAAGGATTGGGGTGCGTTCTGATGCAAGATCAAAAGGTTATAGCATACGCATCGCGTCAACTAAAACCACACGAGGAGAACCAGCCGACACACGACTTAGAACTGGCCGCAGTCGTGTTCGGCTTAAAAATATGGAGAAATTATCTCTATGGGCGAAAGTGTCGGATGTTCACTGACCATAAGAGCCTCAAGTATATATTCACATAAAAAGAGCTGAATTTGAGGCAAAGGAGATGGTTGGAGCTGATCAAGGATTATGACCAAGAGATTGCTTATCACGAAGAAAAAGCCAACGTAGTAGCTGATGCCTTAAGTCGAAAGACTCAACAAGTGGCGAATTCACTTGTGATACCGGCCGAGTTGTACAGAGACTTGGCGAAATTGAGTCTAGAGTTGGTGCATTCTGGCACAGTAAACGAAGTCATCAACGCCATGGTAGTGGGACCTACCATATTCGATAAAATACGACTCGCCCAACCGGGTGATGAGATGTTGGAAGAAATTAGGAAGAGCATTGCCGAAGGAAAAGCAATGGATTTTAAAATTCATGAGGACGGAAGCATCCGCTTCAAGGGAAGGTGGTGTATACCACGAAAATGCGCTGACCTGAAGCAAAAAGTGATGGAGGAAGGCCATAATACCCCCTACTTGGTTCATCCCGGGGCGACAAGCTGTACAAAGACTTAAAGAAGAACTATTGGTGGTCGAACATGAAAAGAGAAGTGGCCGAGTTTGTGGCGAGATGCCTCACCTGCCATAGGATCAAAGCAGTACGCCAAAAACCCCTAGGGCTAATGCAACCGTTGGAAATCCCGAATTGGAAATGGGATAGCATTTCAATGGATTTCATTTCGGGGTTACCGCGGTCACCAAAAGGGATGAATAAAATCTGGGTGATCGTGGATAGGTTGACGAAAGCTGCCATCTTTATCCCAATGAAGGACACTTGGTCAATGGACCAACTGGCAAAGGCGTATGTTGACAATGTGATACGTTGGCATGGAGTACCACATGAAATCATCTTGGATAGAGACAGTATATTTGTCTCTCATTTTTGGACAAAACTACAAGAAGCTCTCGGTACGCAAATAAAGATGAGTACCGCGTTCCACCCCATGACGGATGGACAAACAGAGAGGACGATCCAAACGTTGGAAGACATGCTAAGGGCATGTGTACGGGAGTTTAAAGGAAGTTGGGAAAACCATTTACCTTTGATAGAATTTTCTTACAACAATAGCCACCATGCTAGCATCGGCATGGCACCTTTCGGGGCACTGTATGGACGCAAGTGCCGAAGTCCGTTGAGCTGGGAAGAAAGTGATAGGACTGTGGTAGTTGGACCACAACTTGTTGAAGATATGGCTCAACAAATCAAGGTAATCCAAGGAAAGATGAAAGCCGCTCAAGTCCGACAAAAGAGTTATGCAGGCGTGAGACGACAAGACTTGGAATTTCAAATGGCGATAAGGTTATGCTGAAGGTATCACCAATGAAGGGTGTGATGCGCTTTGGCAAGCGAGGGAAATTAAGTCCCCGATACATAGGACTGTATGAGATCTTAGAAAGAGTGAGAAATCTAGCGTATCGGCTGGCATTGCCGCCAAAGTTGGCACGTGTTCACAATGTGTTCCACGTCTCCCAATTGAAGAAGTATGTGCCCGACCCGGCACATGTATGATAATGGCCAAAATTGTCCATTATTTCCAATCCATTTTCGTGTCTGAGACAGACATTTTCATCGTATTCCTATCTTATTTTAATAAGAAAGCAGTTGAATTCGACAAATTAGTGCGAGTTTGTAAAAATAATAAGCTGGTAATGAAAAACACAAAAATATGCAATTTTAATTGCATTTTTGTTAGAAAAACCCAAAAACATGAAAAAAGGGAAAAAAAAAGAAAAAGGAATGAAAAGATGGGCAAAAGAATAAAATAGCCCACAAAAATAAAAAAGATGGGAAAAAGAACGAAAAACCCACAAAAATGAAATTTTTGGCCAAGTGTTGAAAGCCAATTCGGTCTAGGCAATTTGGTCTACACCGAATTGCCCATATAGACCGAATTGCTGAAGAATAAAGAAGAACAATAGACCAAGTGTTGAGAGGAGAAGCAAGATACCCAATTCAGTTTATGCAATTCAGTTTACACCGAATTGATTCAAGACAAGGAAGCCAAGCAGGAGACCATGAGCAATTCGACACAATCAATTCGGTCTACACTATACCGAATTGATATTGAAGACCACATCCCAGCCAAAGATCAAGAAAGAAAGAATTCAAGCAATTCGATGTCCACCAATTCGGTCTATACCGAATTGCGTGTGGAGATCGAATTAAGTTCAAAATACATCCAGATGAAGCTGAGGAGCACGTGGAAAAAGCATGCCATTGCTAATGGGCTCTGATGGGCCTAAGGTTTTGAAGAACAAGTATAAAAGCCAATTCTCACCAACACTGAAGATATCTCAGAACACAGAATACAGTTCCAACCCTAATACTTGGAGAGGACAAGGGGTACCAAGTTCTTCACCCCTTAAGGGTTAGGTAGGTAGATTAGTTAGATTATTTTTATGCACTTTAGATTAGTTTTTACTGCTTTGCTGTTAGTTTAATTTGTAAAGCTGTTACTACCACTTAGAGTAGCCATTTTCCATATTTTTAATATGCTTTGTAGTTAGAATGAACCCAACCTTCAATCTAATGATGGTTTTGGGTTATTTACTTTGTTTTCAAGTGTTTAATGCAAAGAAAATTTCCAGAAATGGATTTTGACTCATGTGCTTCACACTCCTTAATTGCTTTCTTTAGCAATAAATATGGTAGAATGAATGTTTGTTCCAACTAGGTTACATTTAATATGTTTCTAGTTGGCTTTCATTCTTAATAAATGCATGTTAAGTGGATTTTTGGTGTGTTTTTATGCCTTAGAGATCAAATAAGTGTTCTTAGATGTTTAGTTAATTTAATGCTTCCTAGAAATAGGTTTACATGCTTTATTTTAATTTCCTTGCTTAATTTTCTTGTTTATGTTGCCTTAGATAATTTAAGTGTTCTTATTCTTTTATGCATGATGTTCTTAGAATTATAGATGTTTTAGGTTATTTACTCTTTGAATTATTTGTTTGTAGCTTCATGTTTTACTCCATGCTTTTATCCACTGAACATGCATGATTATGGATAACCACAAAATATTTACAAGTATGGCTGCGAGATGACATTGATGTGAAATGAGTGATGGGGTCAATCTCATCTATCATAAACCACATCAACCTAGAAACCGCAGTGATATTTGTAAACATAAAAAATACACATGTGAAAACTCCATGCAATTCGGTCTAAGGCAAATCGAATTGCCCATGAAGACTGAAGTGTATGACACAAAATGTTTGTTTATTTCCTTCATAAGAAAATGTCATGTAATTCGGTCCAAATCGAATTGCCCATGAAGACCGAATTGCATTATAAAAATGTTGTTTGTTCACATCCTCATGAAGTCCCCATGCAATTCGGTTTATACCGAATTGCACACATAGACCGAATTGACTTGGAAACCTCATTGTATGCATTATCACCCCTTCATGCCTTAGTTTATTTTCCTTGTTAAACCAATTCGGCTTACCAATTCGGTCTACACCGAACTATCCTGGTAAATCGAATTAAACACTCCTTTTGAAGCAAATGCCTTAGCCAAATTTGAGTAAGGGGATAACCCCATCAATTCGGTTTGTCCAATTCGGTCTATACCGAATTGCTTGACAAACCGAATTAGATGAAGTTATTTCCCAACCTTACTATGATTAATTGGGTAAGGTAACACTTCATTTCTCATGCATATGTAATTCGGTTTATAATGTAGTAGACCGAATTGACCTCCCCTCTCTATTTTAAAACTCAAAAAATATTTTATCTTCCTGAGTTGTGTAAGTTGCATGAATGTACTGGGCTTAGGCCCATTGCATTCAATTTTATCCATTACACACCTCAACCCATTAGTGTCCATATTATTGTGTGATTGATACTTACACCCAAAAATATTCTTTTAATTTCATCTTTTCTCATTACTTGTGTGTATGAACGGGTAATAAGAAATATCACAGATCAATGTTGGCAAAAAGGTCCCTTCACCGGGATAACGATTAGCTCGTCTTCTGTGTATTAATTATTACTCGTTATTTTGCATGGTCTGGTTAGTGATTGGTGGAAGCTACGGCAAAAAGGTCCCTTCACGGGGATAACGATTAGCCACTCAGCCAATTCCTAACTAGATACAGTTTTCTTCTCTTTATCTTAATTTCAACCTGAATTTCGAGTCACAGTAATGTTAAGCAGTGTCGATCAACACTGTTATAATCGTACTGTAGCAAGGAAACATGTGGGTTTTTACTCTCTCATGGATAATAGGACTCTTGATGGTAACGATCACTGTCATTAAGGGTTCCTTATTGTCTAAAAACCATTCCATCTGGAATAATTGGGAACTGGATGGCAGATGTTTGTAGTCCAGCTAACCCCAGTTATTTCTGGCACTCTTTTAGCCAATTCTTCTTATCTCAAGGTTAATTCATCTTTGTGTATCAAATTCTGTCTAATCCCACCATATATTTTGGGGTATTTTATTTTACTTCTCATATACATGTATGCATGATATTATTATGTAGATATTGTGGTCTATAATATTCTGGGGATCCTTCTCCTTGGACATAGAAGTCTTAATGTAAATCAGATGCTGCATAATAAATTTTCGCAAAAATCACTTTATAAAATCCGGATCTAAGTAAGGGATAAATTCACAGTTATGACTAATTCATCTTCTACTGAGGGTTGATTTTGGGAAACTAGAAACAGAGTCAGGGATTAGGTCTCATCTAAACTGAAAGGATCTGTGTTTTAATTGAGAGTCTAGTACCTGTGTAGGGAATGATTTCAAATATCAATTGGTTTCTCAAAATTACTGTGTGTTGGAAATCTTCTATTAAGTATTACATCGAATCAGTGTTCACTTGGATTCGGATAAGATGTGATAAATAATACTAGAGGAACAACATGTAGGCCTTGGTTAATTTCTAAGGTAGGGTTGAGTATTCTTTCAACTACTATCTTCTTCCGCCAAAGCCTATAATTGAGTCTTGAGTGAGTACATTCGGAATAGACCTTCCCAGGTCTGTTCCACTCAGTTTGTATCTCATAACTAACCGGATGTTATAAGCCCTGTGACTTACTGATATTTGGGAAGTTCTAAATCTGCATCTGGTCATCGAAACCAGGAGCTCTTTTATGCTAACGGAATGAGATAGCTTTTGAGGCTTCCGAGTGATAGGTTTTTAAATGCTTTCTTTACTGCTTTCTTTACCGTTTTCGTTTAAATGCTTTTATAGAGGTTACTCGGAAGAATTAGAGGTTGGCCGCCGGTTGTAAGGTTTAAGAGTTGTGGATTAGTTCGGGATTTTATGTAGACTATTGGGTGTGACAAGGGGGATGATAGGAGTACTTGGCATGTCAACTAATGATGTGTTAGGTGTTGCTTATCCACTATGGAAAAATAACATACCTCGGCAAGGGGAGTTATTAATATGTGGTATCTTAGAAATTGAGGTCTTAAGAGCATGTAAATTCTGACTGTAAGTACCTGTCTGTTAAAGGGAACATAATTTAGAAAGCATGAGAGTTAGCTAACTGATGAATTATCCCAACCAAAGATCTGTGTAATTAAAATGGAAGTTTAATTGTGTTTCATCTGAATCTTGTCCAATCTTTATTAATTCCTCCATGTCCCTTCTGTCACTTTTTAAATTCGCTTTCATAGAAAAATTTTAGATGCTTTCGTAGTATAATTTTTATCGCTTTCTTAGAATAAATTTAATTGCTTTCTAGAATAACTTTATTATGCTTTGTAGTGTAACTTTTATTGCTTTCATAACTTAGTTTAAATTATGTCTAGTAGTTGTTAGAAACCAATGCAAAACCTGAAACAAGTAACCGAGCGGAAAATCTTAGTAAACGACGTGGGCCCTACTTCTATCGCACATCCTCCAGTGAACGATCCGGTCTAACTATAAATTACTGCAATTTTTGACACCGTGCGCTTTCGGGCCACAGTTTCTTAACACGAGTAATAAAAACGTGACAACCTTAATATATCCTTAAACCCCTTCCATAAATCATAACTCTTTTCATTTAATAAATTCAAACTTGATATTTTAGAAAATACTCGTATGTGGAAATTGTCAAAAGTTTCATGGCGCCGTTGCCGGGGAAGATGCGGACAGTTGTAATAAATAATACTATATTAAGTATTGAACACTGATGTCTGTTAAGAGAATTACACTCCTAAGAAATAATACAATTGTTTACCCCGACAGCACCATGAAATTGTCAAAAGTTTCATCCATCATCATAAATCGGTTTCAGTAAATAAAATCAAAATCGGGATTAATTCTTATTTCTATTGTTAGAAAATACTCGTGTGTGGAAATTGTCAAAAGTTTCATGGTGCCGTTGCCGGGGAGGATGCAGTGCTGTTTATTAAGAGAATTACACTCCTGATTTACTCATAGATAGTTTTTGTATATACTCTTGAACCATTACTAACCTGGGGGTTGTGCAGGTGCTGTCAAGTTAAGATATAAAGTGCTTATGCAACAAAGGAATGATACATTGCCTGAGCTACCGTTCGATCTAGAAATAGAAAGGACTGCTCGACAGTTGAGGGCACAAGCAAGACTGCGAAAGGAACAGGAAGCACGGACTCGTACTTCACCTGAAACCACAAGCAGTGATTTATCTGACATGGCAGAAAACCAGAACATTCCCCCGATTATACCCATAGACCAACCACCCATCCATAATCAACCACCAAATAACCCTGGCAATGGAGCTGATGGAGGTATAGTAGAACATCCAAATCGTGTCAACGAGGAGGAGAATCTACATAATCTCGATCAGCAACATTACCAGCAATTCGACCAACAACAGCCACCACCTCTAAACCAATATGACCAAAACCAAAACCAAAATATACCAAACCAGCAGTATCAGAATCAACCCTTCAATCAAGATCAATTTCAGAACAACCCTCAAGAGCCAGACAACATGTTCCAACAGAATCCCAATTACCACCAGCAATACCAAGATCAAGCAGAACAAGGAAATCAGCAGCAACAGGCAGCAGCTGACTTCATGCAACCTATTGTGGAGCCTTATCTGAACAGGCCCGGGAGATCACAATTTGCCGCACGCAACTTCGAACTGAAACCTGCACTAATTAATTTGGTGCAGAACAATCAATTTTGCAGTGCAAATCATGAGGACCTTCATGATCATCTTCAAACTTTCCTAGAGCTCTGTGATACGATCAAAAATCAGGGGGTATCCCCTGATGCTATAAGACTGATGTTGTTTCCTTTCTCATTGTTTAGTGGAGGGATTGGTACAAGTCATTGCCTATCAATCAGAGAAGCACATGGGCAGATCTGGTGAGGAGTTTTCTGTTGAAGTACTTCCCTGAATCAAAAGTGGAGGAAGGACGAGCAAAAAATGGAGAATTCAGAATGAAACTGGATGAGTCACTCTATGATGCCAAAGAGAGTTTCTTCAACCTTTTAAGGAGATGCCCCCAACATGGATATCAACCATGGGAACAGTTGCGAAAATTCTACGGAGGACTCACCCACTCATGGCGAATGATGCTAGATGCCGCTGGAGGAAGGCATTTACTCCACATGCCCATGGACCAAGCCTGGGCAAAGATTGAGACCATGTCTGTCAACAGATCAGTGCTGAACACTGATGAAAGGAAGGCTGATTCCTCTAGAAAAGTTTTTGCTGTAAGTGAGGGTAAAACAGACTTTGAAAAATTACAGGTGTAATACCCTGAAAATTAACTATGTTGATAATATTTTTCTAAAGAAATAATTCTCTTTCTCTATTATTTCTTAAGAAATTAAATTGAGTTGGGAAATTAATTAATATTTTCTAAGAAGTAGATTATTTAAAAGAAAACGAATTATTTTCCAAGGGGAAATAATTATGTAACTAGCTAAATCTATTTTCCATGATAAAATAATTTAGTTACTTTGAGACATATATTTTCCAAAGGAAAATATTGAAAGATGCATAATTATTTTTCAAAGGGAAATAATTTAGCTATATAAAGATACATGTTCCCAAGGGAAATATTAAGATGGTTATTTTCCAAGGGAAAATATTTTATCAAAGATAAATGAATACTTGATAATAGTATTAATTAAATATTATTTTTCTAACAAACATGTATACTAAGTATAATTAATTTTATTTTTTATTACAAAATTATTGATAGTGTAATGTTAGTAATATCAGACTTTTATTATGTAGCTCATGGGTTCATAATAAATCATGGTTCCAACCTTTCTGTTTACAAAATATTTTTGCTAAGATAATAATAAGTAAATTATAATACCCTATGTTCAATAAACCAACTCTTAAATAAAACCAATATTCAATACCATTAGTAAGTCCATGCTCAGCCCGGATTAAATTATAATGTGGAGGGAAGATTTAGTTAATAAAAAGAAAAGAAAACGCTCGTTTATAGAGCATAACAACTCGTTTGACATGAAAATTTGAGCAGATAAATCAACCTAATATTGGACATTTAAATAAAATAAAATAAAAGTTGGATATGTACTAAAGGGCTACGAAGTGGCAAGTCTAGTAGCCTATATGCATGTAGGTGAGGAGCCATTAGACAATTGCATGGCACGTAGCAGTGAAGGACATGGAAGATAATGAAAAAAATTGTAGTATAACCGCCTTCTACTCCTATATAAACCCCCATCAGCATCAAATCGATCACACCCGAATATTACAATCCACAATATAGTACCGAGGTGTTGGAAGTAAAAGGGTTTCAAAGCTAAGAGTTGAGTAGCTAGCTTCGGAAGAAATTGTAAGTAAATTTTTGTTCTGCGGGCTTTGTCCCAAGAGTATTTTTGCATGTCTAAATTCCTTTGTGTTTTAATAATTCTAGGATTTATTCATGCAAATGATTTATGCAGAGGTTATGTCCCATTATGTGTTTAAATATTTTGGGCTAGGCCATGCATGTGAAAAAGTAAATTTCAGTGTATGGCATGTGAATTATTGATTCATTATTATGCGAGATATACCCCAGAGGTGGATATCTTCATGAGTTATTTTGTGGGCTATCCAAGGGATCCCCATGAAGAGGATTGTGGTTGACCAAGGGTCTCCCAATCAAGTTAGGATTGTGTTTGACCAAGGGTCTCACAGTCATTTTCTAGATCGCAAGGTAGGGCCATCCTTCTGTACTCATATTTTGACTTCGGTCATTATGAGGGCATGCTAGGTCCTATGAGATACCCCGGGTGTAGGCATCATAGTCGGGCTACATGTGGATTGAATTATTGCAACTGGTTTGACATGTCATTTACTGTTGAGTAATATTAAATTGTTTTTGTCCAAGGGACAATAATTTACTTGATCAGCCAGTGGGCTGATAAACTTTACTTACTCCTTTTTACAGGATTTGATATATGTGGACCATACTATGAGACATGGGCACGGGCATGGGTGTCAGTATCACTTTTACACTGGTTATTTTAAATTATTTTTTTATTAGCCATAAGATTGCCTTTTTAATAGAAAATCATAGTTATCATATTTTGTATACTCTGATATTTGGCCTGAATGAAATATATTCTTTTAAATTTATTTAACCGTGCTTTCGAAATTAGTTAATAAAGTCTTATTTTTTTCTTTAAAAAAACTTTAGTTAATATGAAAAATTGTTTTTGCAATGGTAAATTATAATCGTCATATTTTTCAAATTGTATTATATTATTCCAAAGATATATTTTTATAAATAATAAGTCAGTTTAAAGTATGGTTAGAATTAAATTTAAAAATAGCCTTAGCGCTTTTCGATTAAGTTAGCAAATGCGAGCTTAATCGGGAGGCGTGGCGGTAACAACCCCGGTTTCCCGTTGGTAACTTCCGCTGCAAAGCTGGGCGTGGAAACGGGGGTGTTACAAGGTGGTATCAGAGCATTAAAAAAAAATCTTTTTGGAGTCAAAATCTTTATTTTTAGAGTCAAAATCCTATTGGACTTTTTGGAAGAAAAAAAAAAGGTACTTTCTTGCAGCTTAGGAAAGTTTTCACTTACTTTGGGATGGGACACGTTGCACTTGCATTATGCACAATTTGTATAGTTATTATGTTTGGTAACTGCAATGCATCGATGATAATATTGTTTGATAATTGGGAGATATACAATTTAAGAGAGATTGTAATCGAAGAACAATATTTTTAGAAGATGAATCCAAAAGGAGAGGACTCATAAAAAGAAAGAAATACAGAGATTAGAGGTAGAGCCTATACCCATAAGGCTTTGTAATCGAACATAAGAAAATAATCAATTTCTTGCAAAAAGGAATGAGATATTAAATTGTAAAGAACTCCCTGGTAAACTTCTTCCACCACAGTGAGGGAAGTAAGGTCAGCAACATTTCCCGTGGCAATGCCCTGAAAGTTGGAAATGCTACCGGTATGGAAAAGTTAGACGTATCGCTAGAAATTGATACATCAGAGTAGAGAACCGTAAAGAAACTAGATGTTTTAGAAATATGCTAATATCATGTTGATAACACTTAGTAAGTTTAAAAGATTCTGTATTACGCTTTGAAATTCTATTATTGTGCACTGGTTCTGGCTAGTTAATGAAAATACCGACGATTATGCAGTTCGTCTATTTCTTTTGAGTACCAAAGATGTGTGATCTATCCTTTTGACTCACTAACCTCTAGACTAATACTAGGGGATTATTAACATTAGTAGAACTGATAACAACTACCGTCAACAACAATAGTGCAGTTACTGCTCATTCTTGGAGTAATGGTTGGAAAGCAAGTGGAGAAGTGAGAACATCGGGAAGCACAGAGAGATTGTCGAAATGGTTAATAAATTCCAATCACCTTGATATAATGGCCAAGAGAACCTAACTAAACTAGAAGGTGAATTGAGTCTTTCGAAAGGCTACTCGAGGCAGTAGAATGCCTGCAAAACATAAGGTGGGAGTAGCTACATTCTTCCTAACAGGAATAACGAATATTTGGGGAAAGTCACAATAAGACCGCCAAGTTGCTTTGGAAGAATTTACAAAAGTTCGAGGGAACAATTTTACCCACTCCGCCTCCAAAATAAAAAAAATATAATAAAAAATAAATTCAAATATAACGAGTTTATTTCTCTTTAACAAGGTAGTTGATCCGTACAAGAGTTCAATTCGAACATTAACGAACTCTTGTGATTTGCTCCAAACCTGGTAGCGATGGATCAAACCAAGGCCCAAAAATTTTGCGCTTGGTTCAAACAAGTATATCCGAAAAATGCTCGGTGGGAATGAATTTACAAGTTTACAAAAAGTATAAGATCAAACTATAACTATCGAGAAAGTCAAGGATAACCATCAAACAAGAAATTTCCAACAAAACAACATCATAAGGTACCCTGTCCAACCTAGTACAGGGAATCATATCCGCCCCATATAACTAATGCAAAAGGAGGCATTCAATTCGCCAATACCCCCAAGACGAGCAACGTTGCGACTTGAAGGGGCATATGGCCATAAATTTTTGTTTGAGGCTTGATCCTAACAAACTTCCGCCTGATTTACGAAAAGATGAACACGGCCCATAAATGCAAAAAACCTCAAAACAATAAAGGAAACTAAATGCAACGAACATCTTTCTCTACGAATTCGAGAGCAGTCAATAGAGCTCCACAGAACCAGGAAAGACCTATCCAGGGAAGGTTGAACGTAGTCATCCAAGACGACATCGAAGATGTTAACGACCTGGCCGAAGGTGCTTTCGAAGTCGAAGATTCCAAAATTCGTATTTTGTTTGATTTTGGAGCTACATGTATGTTTATATATCTCATAAAAGATGGCCCGAGTTAGGACTCGATAAATCCCAGGAGATGGATTTAGGAATTCCTTACCCAATGGAGCAATTGTTACTTGCTCAAAACGTTGCTAGAAAGTTCCACTTTCTAATTCAAACAAAAGTTTTGAACAAAAACGTAACCTCACTTTCAATCAAAGAGAGTCTGCGCTCAAGCATTGAACAACTTTCACGTTCCGAGATAAAGCATACTTAAAACCTGGAATAGATGATTTACATTTGCGAAGTCGAGTGTCCCGCTGATCTCATAGAATTTGAGTTACAAGTTTTAATGTTAACTTAAAGATAGATTGGCCCACAAAGTATCAAGCAATCATTAAGTGTGCCCAATAAAACCGAATAATGTATGGGCCCAATAAGTAACAAATTTCGTACTATGAAGAACCCAGAGGACCAATCGGCGACACTAGTAAGAAAAGGGAACCCCCTTTATCTTTTCTATGTCCGGAATTTGAAAGCTGGAGAAGTATGATTAAATAATATTCCGAAAGTGCAATAATATCCCGATGTATTCCTTACAGATAGAATTTATTATTGACATAGTTTTACGCATGAAATTTGTATCAAAAGCTTCATACCGAATGTCACCAATTCGATACATCCCTATAGGGAGTAGGTGTACTGTTCTACGACGGGTGGACAGTGACATGAGGCTCTTTGTTGATTACAGAGACATCAATGAATCCTTGAACAACTCAAGAAAGTCAGAATCTTTTCAAAAATTGATCGAGATCCGACTATCACCAACTTTGGATAACTAACAAGGATATCCCAAAGACGAAATTTAGAACATATTGTCGACATTACGAATTTACCATGATGTCATTTGGATTAACCAACGCTCCAACGTTGTTTATGGCTCTCATAAACGTGTTCCGACAACTATTAAACAAATGTGTAGTTGTCTTCATTAACGACATATTCGTCAAGAATGATGAAAAACGCGAACAACATCTATAACAAGTAATGCAAACACTAAAAAGCTATTAATTGTATATCAAATAGTTTAAATGTGATTTTTGGCTATAAAAAAAGGGTGCACTCAGTCACCTTGGCTTTACCCGTGGAATATCAGCTGATCCTGCTAAAGTAGCAGTGGTGAATGAATGGCCTGTACCAACTTCGCAAATCAAAATAAGAACTTTCCTCGGTTTGGCAGGCCTCTATAGGAGATTCGTCAAAGAATTCTCAAAAATTGCGAGAACCCTAACACAAAAATTGAAGAATGTTCAAAGGTTATATGAACATCCGAATGCAAAACTGCATTCCAAACATTAAAGGAAAGGTTAACTACGACACCAGTACTAACCTTACCCAATGAACATGACAATTTTGAAATATATAGTGACGCTTTCAAATTTAGAGTAGGATGCGTGTGGGGGCAGAAAGGGAAGGTCGTAGCATATGCTTCTCTACAACAAAGGCCAAATGAGGAGAATTATCCAAATCATTATTTGGAGTTAGCCGCAGTTGCATTCGCTCTGAAGATACGAAAACGTTGTTTGTACGACCAAAGTTGTCAAATATACACTAACTACAACAGTCTAACATATATCTATAGTCAAAAGCGCTCAACAAGTGGCAAAGGCGATTTTAGAATTGATGAAGGGTTACAAGTTCTGCATCACGTATCACGAGGGAAAAGCCAATAAATTGTGGTTGTTGCACTTAGCCGAAGGTCAAAACATCTTACTACTACAAGAATCTTACCGCCCGAATTATATACAATTGGCCCGCTTAGACATTGAGTGGGTATAACAAAGTACGCTCACTCAACTAATCAATGTTATCACTATTCGACCGACAATTTTTGACGAAATCCGAAAAGACGGACTGGTGACGTCAAATTAGAAAGGGTCAAATAAATTTACCTCAAGGTGAAGCTAAGGACTTAAATTCATGACGATGACAGTATTCAATTTAAAGATCGTTTGTGCATTCCAAAAGCATGCGAGGACCCTAAAAGACGTATCCTCGAGGAGGGACACAAAACTCCTTATCCAGTGCACCCTGGAAAAGATAACTTAAGACTTGAGAAACAAATCTTTTGGTGGCCTGTACTGAAGTGAAGGGTAGCAGAATTCGCAGAAAAGTGCATCATCTATTAAAGGTCAAGGCCAAGCAGAAGAAACCTCCTGGATTCTTAAAACCTGTTGGTGTCCCAAAATCGGGTGCTAACTTGATAGTATTTCCATGAACTTTATATTAGGATTACCATATATAGACACCCAAAGGTACTGATAAGATATTAGTTATTGCCAACCGATTAATTAGAACAGCTATATTCATACCCATAAAAGAGACGTTGAGTATAGATCAACTAGTCAGGAGTCATATCAAGAATGTTGTACGAAGGCATGAGATTCCTTAAGGTATCAGTTTCGATCGAGATCATCGATTCATCTCGAATTCTGGACTAATTTACAAGAAGCCATAATTACTAAAATAATTATGAGCACAATATTTCACCCATCAACCGATAGACTAACCGAGAGAACAATCAAGACTCTGGACAACATGATAAGAGCCTACGCTTTAGAGTTCAAAAGAAGCGGTGGAAAATCACCTACCCCTAGTGGAATTTAGTCATCATCCTAGTATTGGCAGAGCCCCAATTTGAAACACTATACGGTAGGAAATTCGAATAAATAAAAGCCACCTAGGATCGACAAAAGACGTATATTGATCAGAGAAGACGGGAATGCGAATACAAAATAGACGACAATGTATTATTTAAGGTATCACTTATGAAAAGAGTGATGCAATTTAGTAAGTGCGACAAGCTAAGTCCTTGTTATATTGGACCTTTTGATATCATTGCCAAATTTGATACATTGACATATCGACTGAACTTGCTAGATGAATTAGCTCGAGTTCATGATTTATTTCACGTATCACAACTTAAGAAGTGTTATCATGACCTTAAGAGAGTAATTCCATCAAAGACTATTGGATTAGAGGATGACCTTACTTATGAAAAGGGACCAGTTAAGATCCTACGAAAGAGCGAGCCACGAGGCGCTAAGTCATTCGTATGGTCAAAGTCCAATAGTCAAATCATGACGAGAATGATACATGGCTATTGCTTGAAACCGATTCAGCTATGGGAACATAGCTGTAAAAACAAGGTGGTATCGGGATGTCATAGCCATACATAAAATAAGTTAAGAAAAATTCTAATTTTGTGCAAGCCTTACCTTAATTTAGTATTTCAATAGTTATTTGAGTAAACTTCGAGGACGAAGTTTGTTTTTAAGGAGGGTAGATTGTAATACCCTGAAAATTAACTATGTTGATAATATTTTTCTAAAGAAATAATTCTCTTTCTCTATTATTTCTTAAGAAATTAAATTGAGTTGGGAAATTAATTAATATTTTCTAAGAAGTAGATTATTTAAAAGAAAACGAATTATTTTCCAAGGGGAAATAATTATGTAACTAGCTAAATCTATTTTCCATGATAAAATAATTTAGTTACTTTGAGACATATATTTTCCAAAGGAAAATATTGAAAGATGCATAATTATTTTTCAAAGGGAAATAATTTAGCTATATAAAGATACATGTTCCCATGGGAAATATTAAGATGGTTATTTTCCAAGGGAAAATATTTTATCAAAGATAAATGAATACTTGATAATAGTATTAATTAAATATTATTTTTCTAACAAACATGTATACTAAGTATAATTAATTTTATTTTTTATTACAAAATTATTGATAGTGTAATGTTAGTAATATCAGACTTTTATTATGTAGCTCATGGGTTCATAATAAATCATGGTTCCAACCTTTCTGTTTACAAAATATTTTTGCTAAGATAATAATAAGTAAATTATAATACCCTATGTTCAATAAACCAACTCTTAAATAAAACCAATATTCAATACCATTAGTAAGTCCATGCTCAACCCGGATTAAATTATAATGTGGAGGGAAGATTTAGTTAATAAAAAGAAAAGAAAACGCTCGTTTATAGAGCATAACAACTCGTTTGACATGAAAATTTGAGCAGATAAATCAACCTAATATTGGACATTTAAATAAAATAAAATAAAAGTTGGATATGTACTAAAGGGCTACGAAGTGGCAAGTCTAGTGGCCTATATGCATATAGGTGAGGAGCCATTAGACAATTGCATGGCACGTAGCAGTGAAGGACATGGAAGATAATGAAAAAAATTGTAGTATAACCGCCTTCTACTCCTATATAAACCCCCATCAGCATCAAATCGATCACACCCGAATATTACAATCCACAATATAGTACCGAGGTGTTGGAAGTAAAAGGGTTTCAAAGCTAAGAGTTGAGTAGCTAGCTTCGGAAGAAATTGTAAGTAAATTTTTGTTCTGCGGGCTTTGTCCCAAGAGTATTTTTGCATGTCTAAATTCCTTTGTGTTTTAATAATTCTAGGATTTATTCATGCAAATGATTTATGCAGAGGTTATGTCCCATTATGTGTTTAAATATTTTGGGCTAGGCCATGCATGTGAAAAAGTAAATTTCAGTGTATGGCATGTGAATTATTGATTCATTATTATGCGAGATATACCCCAGAGGTGGATATCTTCATGAGTTATTTTGTGGGCTATCCAAGGGATCCCCATGAAGAGGATTGTGGTTGACCAAGGGTCTCCCAATCAAGTTAGGATTGTGTTTGACCAAGGGTCTCACAGTCATTTTCTAGATCGCAAGGTAGGGCCATCCTTGTGTACTCATATTTTGACTTCGGTCATTATGAGGGCATGCTAGGTCCTATGAGATACCCCGGGTGTAGGCATCATAGTCGGGCTACATGTGGATTGAATTATTGCAACTGGTTTGACATGCCATTTACTGTTGAGTAATATTAAATTGTTTTTGTCCAAGGGACAATAATTTACTTGCTCAGCCAGTGGGCTGATAAACTTTACTTACTCCTTTTTACAGGATTTGATATATGTGGACCATACTATGAGACATGGGCACGGGCATGGGTGTCAGTATCACTTTTACACTGGTTATTTTAAATTATTTTTTTATTAGCCATAAGATTGCCTTTTTAATAGAAAATCATAGTTATCATATTTTGTATACTCTGATATTTGGCCTGAATGAAATATATTCTTTTAAATTTATTTAACCGTGCTTTCGAAATTAGTTAATAAAGTCTTATTTTTTTCTTTAAAAAAAACTTTAGTTAATATGAAAAATTGTTTTTGCAATGGTAAATTATAATCGTCATATTTTTCAAATTGTATTATATTATTCCAAAGATATATTTTTATAAATAATAAGTCAGTTTAAAGTATGGTTAGAATTAAATTTAAAAATAGCCTTAGCGCTTTTCGATTAAGTTAGCAAATGCAAGGCAAATGCGAGCTTAATCGGGAGGCGTGGCGGTAACAACCCCGGTTTCCCGTTGGTAACTTCCGCTGCAAAGCTGGGCGTGGAAACGGGGGTGTTACAACAGGAACATGTAGCTGCGATCCAGCTGGGTCAGGATAAAGGAAAGGGTATTGCACAGGCAGGAGCTTCTTCAAGCCAAGCACAACCACAGCAATCGGAAGCTGTTTGCGGGCTGTGTCAGGGACCACATCCAACTGATACATGCCAACAGATAGCTACCGAAAGCTGTAACTATGCCGAAAACTACCAGAACCGCCACTACAACCTATCCTACTCAAATAACAATGCACTCAATGCGCATTTGTTATCTTAGCCAAATCAGTAGTCCCAGTTTGCCCACCAAAACCAACAGCAAAACTTCCGACCACAGAATCAAGGGTTCGTTCAACAGAGAGTACAGAACTTCCAGAATCACAATCAGAACTTTTAGCCACTTATCCAACAAAGACCCAACCAAAACCAAGGCCAAAACTTCCAGAATTTCCAAGCCCAACCTGATCAGAACCAGCAGTTCAATCAAAAGCCACCATCTCGTCTGGAGAACATGATGACCGAGTTTATTTCTAATCAAAGGGAGATAAACCAGCAACTGCAGTCATCGATTAAGAATGTGGAAACACAAGTCACTCAACTGGCGAAAGAATTGCAAAACAGGGGGAAAGGAACATTACAAAGCAGTACTGAGACCAACCTGCAATGTAAAGCAATCACATTGCGGGGAGGTAAGACTCTGAAGGGGAATGTTGGGTCCGGAAAGAAAATGGCTGTAAAGGGAAAGGATTCAGTGGAGGTTGAGAAGGAAAAGGAGAGGATTGAAGGAGAAGAAAGTATTGAACTGGCAAAGGACAAATCATATGCAGCTAATTCGCAGACTGAAGCTGCAGTTGAAGCTGATAAGGATTTGGATGAAGGTACAACTTCCTTCCCTTTGCCACCAAAAATTGATAATAATAAGTACATGCCAAGGGTGCCATACCCTGCACGTCTTAAAAATAAGGAACAAGATGAAAAATTTAAAAAGTTTTTAGAAAGATTGAAAGCTGTTGAGATCACTATTCTCCTGGTCGAAATGATTTCGGAAATGCCCGTCTATGCTAAATTTCTTAAAGAAATGATTTCAGGGAGAAGGAAATTTGAGCAGGATGAAGTGGTGGTTTTAAACAGCAGCTGCAGTGCCATAATCCAAAGAGTGCTACCGGAGAAGAAGGAAGACCCAGGCTGTATTACACTGCCAGCCCACATTGGGAAAACCAATGTTGGAAAAGGGTTATGCGATTTGGGATCCAGTATCAACATTATGCCACTCGCCATGGCAAAACGTCTTCATTTGGGAGTAATTGAACCAGTTACAATGAAACTGCAACTGGCGGACCGGTCAACTACTCACCAAGTCGGAATTCTGAAGGACGTGATCGTAAAGACGGGGGGACTCTCTTCCCTGTTGACTTCATCATTCTCGAAATTGAGGAGGACTACAAAATGCCGCTGATCTTAGGCCGCCCCTTTCTCTCAACAGGTGGTGCACTGATAGACGCTCGATCAAGCCAAATCAAGCTCCGCGTCGGAGAAGAAGAGCTGAACTTCAACATGGCAAACTGCAGAAGTTTCCATCTGAGGAAATTTGTTCCAAATTTGATGTAATAGATGGCAGGAGTGAGGATGAGAGCATAGACTCTATGACTGTGATGTCGGACAAAGTTTCAAAGCAGGTACTGATGCCTGCTGGTGCCGAGCCAAGCTGCAATGCCGTGCACTTCGAGGACCCTATAACTGGGGACCTTGAAGAATTCGACGGTGTTGAATTCACTCCGGAGGAGGAGGAGAGCACCATGGACGATGAAGTGGACCCTGTACTGACACAGGGTCCTGAAGGTAAATCTGATCTTTCACCCCCATCCGTTTCTCGCAAATTACTGCCTTCCGTTGAATGTCCGCCAGAGCTTGAACTTAAAATACTTCCGGATCATCTTAAGTACGCTTTTCTCGCTGAACCTAAAAAGTTACCGGTAATTGCGTCAGCTAAGCTGACACAAGAACAAGAAAAAGCTCTGGTAGACATTCTCAAGAAATATGTACATGCAATTGGATGGACCATTTCTGATATAAAAGGAATAAGCCCCTCTGTTTGCATGCACAGAATTTTAATGGAAGAGGAGTACAAGCCCTCTAGGCAACCCCAAAGGCATTTGAACCCCCACATGCATGAAGTGGTAAGGAAAGAAGTTATCAAGCTCTTAGATGCTGGTATCATCTATCCTATATCTGACAGCAAATGGGTTAGCCCAGTGCAGGTAGTACCTAAGCGTGGAGGGATGTGCATAACTACTAACGAACAAGGAGAGGAAGTGGCGACAAGGCCAGTAACCGGTTGGAGAGTTTGCATCGACTACCGGAAGCTTAATACCGCTACGCGGAAGGATCACTTTCCCTTGCCGTTTATTGATCAAATGCTCGAGAGGTTGGCCGGGAGGGAATACTACTGTTTTTTGGATGGTTATTCGGGCTATAATCAAATTGTAATATCTAGTGAAGATTATGATAAAACTACTTTCACTTGCCTATATGGAACTTTTGCGTACAGGCGCATGCCTTTTGGCCTTTGCAATGCACCTGCAACTTTTCAGCGATGCATGATGTCTATATTCTCCGAATTTATCGAAAAATGCATTGAAGTTTTCATGGATGACTTCTCTGTATATGGAGATACTTTTGATGGATGTTTGACTAATCTTGCAAAAATTTTAAAAAGATGCGGGGACACTAACCTAGTTTTGAACTGGAAAAAATGCCATTTCATGGTCACCGAAGGAATTGTGTTGGGTCACCGCATCTCGCGCGCAGGCATCGAAGTCGATAGAGCCAAGGTATCAGTCATCTCCAATCTTCCATTACCAAATTCAATAAAAGCAGTTAGGAGTTTCTTAGGGCATGCCGGTTTTTACCGGAGGTTTATTAAAGATTTTTCTAAAATTGCCAAGCCGCTCACTAACTTGCTTTGTAAAGAAAATTCCTTCATAATAAATGAAGCGTGTGTTCAAGCCTTTGACACGCTAAAAAAGATGTTGATTTCTGCTCCAATAGTGCAACCACCCGATTGGTCAATACCTTTCGAGGTAATGTGCGATGCAAGTGATCTCGCCGTAGGTGCAGTTCTTGGGCAACATAAGGAAGGGAAACATTGTGTGATTCATTACTCAAGTCACGCCCTGAATGAAGCTCAAATCAACTACACCACCACGGAAAAAGAGATGTATGCTGTGGTTTTCGCGTTTGATAAATTCAGACAGTACCTCATTGGTACGAAAACCATAGTGTACACAGATCACTCTGCACTGAGATACTTGTTTAGTAAACAAGATGCCAAACCTCGATTAATCAGGTGGGTACTTCTGTTGCAGGAATTCGATATCATAATAAAAGATAGAAAAGGCAAAGACAATGGTGCTGCTGACCATTTGTCTCGAATAGAAAATGATAAAAATGAGATAGCCGTTAACGAAAATTTTCCGGACGAGCAACTGTTTGCCTTGCACCTTCATGATAAAGCTTGTCCATGGTTTTCCGACATTGCTAACTTTTTAGCATGTGGAATAACCCCACCATTCCAGCACAAGGGCCATAAAGCAAGGTTCAACCGAGACGTAGTCAACTACTTCTGGGAAGATCCTTATCTCTTCAAGCATTGTGCAGATTCTATTATTCGAAGATGTGTAACTGAGCACGAGGCTTATCAAATCGCTAAAAAATGCCATGGATCGGAATATGGAGGTCACCATGGCCCCACTCGAACAGCTCATAAAGTGCTCGAGTGTGGTTTCTATTGGCCTACCATTTACGAGGGTTGCAGGGCGTTTGTTAAGGCTTGCGACAGATGCCAAAGACTAGGGAATATCTCCAAGAGGGATGAAATGCCACAAAAAGGAATACTCACTCTTGAGATTTTCGATTTATGGGGTATTGACTTCATGGGACCATTCCCGGCATCTGATGGGAATCATTACATCTTGGTAGCTGTTGACTACGTGTCCAAGTGGGTCAAGGCGGTTGCACTACCAACCAATGATGGTCAACATTTTCAATAGATTTGGTGTACCTAGGGTAATCATATCTGATGGAGGAACCCATTTTGTTAACAAAGCTTTTGCAAGTCTTATGAGCAAAACTGGGATTCTCCACAAGATAGGCACGCCTTATCATCCCCAAACTAGTGGCCAAGTCGAGGTATCAAACCGCAAAATCAAACATATACTCGAGGCTACTGTAGGGATAACCCGTAAAGATTGGTCACATAAGCTCAACGATGCACTATGGGCATACCGCACTGCATTTAAGACTCCCATTGGGATGTCCCCTTGTAAACTTGTCTTCGGAAAAGCCTGTTACTTGCCCGTAGAACTAGAGCATAAAGCTTACTGGGCCGTAAAAACGCTTAATTTTGATCCAAGAGTTGCTCAGGGCAAACGCAAGTTGGACCTCAATGAAATTGAGGAAATACGTGCGCAAGCTTATGAAAGCTCAAGGATTTACAAAGAGCGGACCCAGAAGTTACATGATCGTTGTATTAAATCTAAACACTTCTATGTTGGCCAAAATGTCTTATTGTTCAATACTAGGTTGAAGTTGTTCCCCGGAAAGCTTAGATCCAAATGGGAAGGGCCATACAAAGTGGTGCACGTGTTTGAAAGTGGAGCTGTCAGGATTCGAACTGACAAGGGAGAGATGGTGGTAAATGGACAGAGATTGAAGGAGTACCTCGGACAGTTCGACCCCGAAAAAGAAGTTCAAATGATATCAGAGCTGGCCTATGCTCAAATAAAATAATATATATTTATATAACTAATTATTTATTACATAGCATATTCATTATCTTGGGCAATAAGTATCCAAACATCAACTAAACATTTAGAGTACTAAAACTCTAAATGTGAGGATGTTGATATTTGGAGAAAAAAAAAATCTAAATCTAATAATTTTCCTATGTTTGTCTTGCAAGAATTCATGGAATCAACAAAAAGAAAAATAAAAAGCTTCAGAAACCAGGTTCCTGGTTGGGTGAATATTGCAATTAATGGAAATTAATTTCGGAAATTAGAGAAATTTAAAGTCCGGAATAAATCCACAAATAGCAGTGTTAATCTAACCTAATTTATGCAAGCAATAAATTTTTAGAATAAACATTGTGTGTAAATAAGCATGCTCAGTACTTTGGATTTGTAGAAAATGCATAATTTTAGAAAATGTTTAAAACTGGAAAATTTCAAAAAATTCTGTTAAGAAGTGCCTTGGTAAATTCTCCAAATTCGATCTCCAAACCAATTCGGTTTAGACCGAATTGATCGAAGAGATCGAATTGATCCCCCAAGGCACACATTCATTGTTAATTTTGCTAAGTAGCAATTCGGTCGAAGCACTTCGGTCTATACCGAATTGATTTACAAAAGGCATTATTTTATTCTGAGCCTCATATTTATTGCAAGTGACCAATTCGGTCTACAAGGCAATTCAGTCTAGACCGAATTGCCTGAATAGATCGAATTGCCTCACAAAAGCACCATTTATTCTTCTAAGTGTCCAATTTGGTATACTCTCTCCAATTCGGTCTTATGTCAATTTGGTCTAGACCGAATTGATTTTAAACACCGAATTGAAGTGAGTTGTTTGTGTCTTTCTCCAGATTCGGTCTACAAACCAATTCGGTCTATACCGAATTGGCCTGGAGACCGAATCCCTCACAAACAATTGGGGATTTCATCAATTCGGTCTAGACCGAATTGATGGTTCGGTCTCCATTAGACCGAATTGATCCCAGTCCCACTCCCCTATATATATCCTTTCCCCTCTCTTCCCTCTCACTGTCACTTCCACATTTACAAAAACCCCCTATTTCCCTCTCGCGACCCTTCGTCTTCCTCGCGAACCAGTCGTCCAAACCAGAGCATTACTCCGTCCCAAATCTCTCTAAATCTTTTTAAATGGCATCTTCATCCTCTAATCCGAGTGGGAGCATGGGGTAAGTTCTCTGTTTTCGATTTCGCACTCCATTCTCGCGATTTCAGTTTTTGTATTTTCATGAGTTTTGTGAAATCGGGGGTGGGGAAGGAAATGGTGACTGATTTCATGTTGATGATGGTCAGAATAGGTTGGGCATGACCGGATGTGCCTAGAACAGGGTAGTGCGAACTTAGGGCTTAACTTGTCTTTTGTTCGAACATCCATTGTTGAGTGCTTGAGCTTATTGTGTCTTAGAAATGTTGTTATTCTTGAAAATTTTGGGTTCCAAAACCCTCAAAAATCTGTTTTTGTCCTTTGGGTAAATTTTTGTTATCTGTATGAGTATATTGTTATCTATGATTATGATTTGATAACTGTGATGATGGTGGACACAGGGGTAGCTTTTCCATTTTGCTCCTGTACTACTGTGTTGATGTGTGTGATAATGATGATTAAATAAGCATGATTGATTGAGTGAAATTGCTTTATTGAAGCATGATTTATTTGCAAAATTTAAAAAAAAAAATTGGCTTGAATGAACTGTGTTGTGTATTTGCTTGCATGCTACTGTAATATGTGAATCTTGTAATAACTGTTTTGTGAGTAACCAGTTTACTACACACTACAAACTCAACTGAAAAGTTGATGTTTGTAATAAATGGGTAACATGGATTACAAACAAAATCATGCCAAAATTTTTCCTGACATGTGTTTCTCAAACATTAAAATTGGCATGGCATTTATGTATAAAAGAGACAAAAAGTTGGTAGGATTTTGTTTTATTAAGTGTTTGACTTACACATGTTGGGATGTGTGGGGAATCAACAAAGTGCAGCAATTTTGCTCACTTTTCATCACTCATTGTCCAACAAAAATGACAAATGGGGGACCACTCACACCCCCAATTTTATTAAATAAAAAAGTCAACACTTTGTATTAAAAATCTAAAAAATAGTCTTTGTGTGTTTGTGTTAGTTTATTTTTATCTTTATTTTTGTTTTTCCTTAATCCATTGCCTCATGCTAGAAATTGCATCATTCATCATGTGCATTTATTCTCCATCATTGAATTTTTCCTCATCCCATCTCACATGTTTTAAATCACTTTTATAAGTGATTAAAAATCAAAATTTTCTTTTGTAGGCTCAATAGCCTATAAAAATCTTATCTTTTGGTCTCTTGACCATTTGAAAAATCCTTAGACTATCTTTAGTCTAAGAAAAATTATAAGGGTCCAAGACTCTTATTTTTCTTTTCTTCCCTTGTAATTAGTTGTGTTCAATAATGTTAGATTTTATAATCTAACTTGGTATCGCAATACCTATCTTTTGCCTCAATAAATGCAAGTGAAACCAATTAACTCACATTTAGAGCAAGGCTCAAAATGTGAGGATGTTGATTTTTAACTTGAATCTTATTCGATTAAAAATTTGTCAAAAACATTCTCATCTCTTCTTCTTCAGGGACCAATATATCATTGAGGATTCCATAATGGGGCTTCCAAAGACAACTCCAGATCTTGCCTTTCCAGAGATCGAACGAATGAAAAGGGAAATGAATGAGAATAGACGAGCTTTGGCAGTCGAATTCAAGTTAAAGATGGACCACCAAATCGAATGGAGATTCGAGATGAAAGAACATTGGTGGATAAATATTCCAGAAGAGGACACAAATCACAAGGCTATGGGACTTGAAAGAGATTTTTGCAAGCATGTTATGAATTTCTGGGATAATGAGTTCACACACGCCACATTGATCAGAGATTCTCTCCCGAAGTACACTAAGAAAGGATGGTCTGGAGGATGATTTAGCAGAAAGGCCGGTGGAATAGATTGCTCGAACAGAAATTCGGAGACAAGAAAGTGGCAGCCTTTGAGCCGATCCCTATTCAACCAGCCATCACAGAAGAGACCAAGAGGTACTATGCCAAAAAAATTCCTCCAGCACAACAAGTAGCGGTATCCGGGATATTCTCCATGACAGATGCTTTCCCATTCATGTAAAGAAAGAGTTATTTGACAATGGGACTGTCTGCGGACCGGAAGAGCAACTGTGGCTCACAAAGCATGCCAAGGCACGCCATACTGAAATGGCATACAATTTTTGGGAATCCCTCAAGCCCGTGTTGAGTTATGGAGCAGCCCACTATACCCCGATGCTGGATACAATCATTGAGCGTACAAAGGCAATAAGAAAACTGTGGGGCGAGTACATGAAAGCATGGGGGAGTTGGGAGAAGGATATCCGGGTCCCCGTGCTAAACCCAGGAGTGGTGATACCCCCGGGAAATGAGGAGATTATGTAACACCCCGATTTTTTGTCACCCAGGTCGGGATGTCACCGCCACACCTCCCTAGTAAGACGCGGTTTCTCCGGCTTACTAAAGAGATGCAAGGCTAGGTATTTCAGTGTTTAAAAATATTTAAAACATTTGCAAACAGCCCATACAATATAGTCTCGAAAATAATAATATCATAACGCAGCGGAAATAATATTTAAGTATAATATTGCAGCGGAAATGTAAATACGACCAACATGGTCAAAACACGGGTTAAACAGGCCCGTTTATTCTAATGTCTAATGCAAGAATTTAAATAATAAAGTTTGCAAAAATATAGTTTCCCCCATGCATGAATGTGCTCATGATCATTCCACATACTCTGTAAGGAAAAAGGAAAATAAATGGTTTGGTCAGCACAACTTGCTGAGTAAGTTAACACATGCATGATCGTAGGGTTTAAAAAGCCATTAATTTAATATTTACTCAAAAGCATGATAATAATCATAAATAATTTAATTTAATAATATAACCAATTCGCATAATTTAAATAAAAGCCATAATTAAATTAAATAAGGTTCTAATAATTTAAAAAGGACAATATTTAAACATTTAACTATCCCCATTACACCCAAGATTTAGTATTTCAAGAGTTTCACGATTGCATCGCGATGTCAACAAGTTTAGCCGGAAACCGGCGGCCGCAGCCATATCTGCCATACCCAGTACCACTCCGAAGCCTCGGGAAACCCATATGGATATTCACGAGAGTGTAGGCCATATATCTCATGCCGTTTTGGCAACATATCTCAAATATTTGGCGCGGGTCACCATCGTCCATAAAGGCACGAAGTGAATCGTTAGGAGGGCACCCTGCAGAGCACTCACCCCCTAATTTTAAAGATCAAGTTTGTAAAGGGGATTTTCTAAATTCCAGATTTCATATATTTATTTCAAAGAGTCTTCTACTCGTTTAAACCTTAAAGGCTAGTTTCACCGTTTCAACAAGATTTCAAGATTTGACTCGGTCAACCACAGTGTACTCTAAAATTCATTAAAAATCGAGTTTAATTCCAAAAATTCTGAAATTTTAACACTGACTCAAAAACATCGATATGAACAACCTTCATGTTTTAACTTTTTCAATCCGAGATACGAAACAGGTCAAAAACATCAATTTTCGTCCTACCATTAATCTGTCCGAATTTCGTGTACAACAGTTCAAGATTATCAAGATCTACCATAGCAAATCAACTCCAAACTTAATGAAATTTTACAGAAACCTTCTTAAGACGTTTATCTACAACTTTTATGTTCGGCTAAAGATCTAAATCGGTCTAGAACTAATGTCAAAAATGTGATCAAGATCGGACCTAAGTTCTGTCAAGAATTTCAAGATCCAAGTTTCAGCAGTTTGGTTTCGGGTGGATTTTAAATATCAAAACGTCTCTAAAAATTCTAAAAATTTTGCAGTAGATAGATCTAAGCCTTAGAAACGTTTTTTGTGTTTAAAGTTTTTCCGTTTGAAGACGTTTTAAGTTTCGGAAAAATTCGACAAAACTGTTGCGCCGGTAGAAAATGTATGTTGACAGATTTACGAAAGATTTGATGAAGCTTTTAGTTTTACGTGTTTTAATTACTCCCAAAACCATGTAAGCGTTAACTTACAGATTCGTAGATGTCCGGGATCGTCTATTTTGAAGGCGTGGCTTCCAGTCCTCCGTTTATCCTCTCCGTTCGTCGGGTTCTACGTTCTAGATCCAATTCGGGGTGTAGAAAGAAAAAGAAGAAGGTTAGGATTCGTTTTCGAATCGTATATGGAACAAGGATCAGATCGAAGCTTACCACGACACTGGAGATCTTCAAATTTTCGTCCAAACAATCCTCGCCTTGGTTTCGTGCCTCCGACGACTCCGGAATTAGGGTTTTCGAACGTATGGAGAGGTGTAGGGTTTTGGAAAAGTGTTCGGGGCTTTCAAGAGGGCTTATTTATAGGTAAACAAGACCTAGGGGTGTCCAAGGTCTGCCTCAGAGTCTTGAGCTGAAAGGTGTTCAACCGAAGTCGGAAAATCCGGATTCGGGCGAGTGAATCTCGCAACCGGCGAATCTGTCAAGCGGCGCGGTCGTGGCGCGCCTTTTCCCTATTGACCGCGCGGCCACCGCGCGGCACTCGCCTGGACTTCGGTCCGGGCGGGTCGTGCGATCCGTCGTGCCTTTCCTTCTCACTTTCGGACTTCTATCCCCCTATGCTCCCGGATTCCGCTTTCCGGGGTATCTTCGGGTTTACGGAAATAGAAACCCCGTATAATTTATGTTTGGACTCGAGTTCTCGAGTTCATTGGTGTCGGGTTTTGGTGTGCAATTTATTTATCTTTAATCAATTCTTTTTATTTAATTAAATTCCTTTAATTCCTTTTTAAGTTAAATCTAATTTCTCATTTCCTTATCTTTATTTTTTTATTTACTGTATTTATTTTATTTATTGTTTATTTATTTAATTATTGTTTTACTTTATGTTGGAAAATTCTCGGGTATTACAGTCTACCCTCCTTAAGAATCAACTTCGTCCTCGAAGTTGTGCTTCGGCTTTTCTCGTGCTAAGGTCTTTTGTTTGTTTTATTAATTGGTGACTGAACTTAGAATTAAAACTTCTAAACTGCCTATGTACCCTATGAAGGGATCAAGCCATAACGTAGTTCAAAATTGTTTGTGTACAAAAATGCCTAAAAAAAATGGATGGTATGACATCCTCTCCCCCTTAAGATTGCAGTTATGTCCCCATAACTGTGTCGGTGTCGGTTTGGAACAATGTCGGGTAGCGTTCTCTCATGTCGGATTCTACCTCCCAAGTTGTCGTTTCACTTTCGTGGTTCGACCAAAGAACCTTGATCATTTTGATGGTTTTGTTCCTAGTTACTCGCTCCTTAGTGTCCAGAATACGCACTGGGACTTCTTCATAAGTCAAATCCTCATCGAGTTCAATTATCTCCGGTTGAAGTACATGTGTCGGGTCCGGCACATACTTCTTTAGTTGTGAGACATGGAAGACATTATGAACTCGATCTAATTGTGGCGGTAAAGCCAGTCGGTAGGCTAAATTTCCGACTCGTTCTAGAATCTCGTAAGGTCCTATGTATCGAGGACTCAACTTTCCTCGTTTGCCAAAGCGCATCACCCCCTTCATGGGTGATATCTTTAGCATGACCCTATCTCCCACTTGAAATTCTAGGTCTCGTCGTCTCACGTCAGCGTAACTCTTCTGACGGTCTTGAGCGGCTTTCATTTTTCCTTGAATTACTTTGATTTGTTGAGCCATGTTTTCGATAAGTTGTGGTCCCACTACCACCGACTTATCGTTTTCTTCCCAGCTCAACGGGCTTCGGCACTTTCGTCCATACAACGCCTCGAAAGGTGTCATGCCAATGCTAGCATGGTAGCTATTATTATAAGAGAATTCGATTAGGGGTAAATGGGATTTCCAATTTCCCTTAAATTCCAACACGCATGCTCTCAGCATGTCTTCTAGTGTTTGGATTGTTCTCTCGGTTTGTCCATCCGTCATTGGGTGGAATGCGGTGCTCATTTTGATTTGAGTACCGAGAGCTTTTTGTAACTCCGTCCAAAAGTGAGAGACAAATCTACTGTCTCTGTCGGAAATGATGTCATGTGGTACTCCATGTCGTCGTACCACATTATCAACGTAGGCTCGGGCCAATTGGTCCATAGTCCACATGTCCTTCATCGGGATAAATATGGCTGTCTTCGTTAGCCTATCCACAATCACCCAAATCTTGTTCATGCCTTTAGGTGATCGGGTAATCCCGAGACAAAGTCCATTGAGATGCTATCCCACTTCCAACTTGGAATCTCTAGTGGTTGCATCAATCCTAGGGGTTTATGTCGCACTGCCTTAACTTTTTGGCAGGTCAGACATTTCGCCACGAAGTCTGACACTTCCTTCTTTATTCCCGGCCACCAATAGATCTTCTTTAGATCTTTGTAAAGCTTATCGCCTCCGGGATGTACTGAATATGGCGTGTTGTGCCCTTCCTCCATCAACCTTTGCTTCAACTCGACACATTTTTGTGGCACACACCATCTCCCTTTGAAACGAATGCTTCCATCCTCGTGGACAGCAAATCCTATTGCCTTTCCTTCGGCAATATACCCCTTTATCTTCTCGAGTTTCGCGTCGCCCGGTTGGGCGAGCTTAATCTCGTCCAATATTGGAGTTTCTACGACCATGGCGTTGATCGTTTCACCCATTGTGCCAGGATGCACAAGTTCCACGTCCAATCTCGCTAAATCCATGTACAATGCCGGCGGAATTACCAACGAGTTCGTCACGTGTTGGGTTTTCCGACTTAGGGCATCGGCTACCACATTCGCCTTCCCCTCGTGGTAGGCTATCTCTAAATCGTAGTCTTTAATAAGTTCCAACCACCTTCGCTGTCTCAAATTCAACTCCTTCTGAGTGAATATATACTTTAAGCTCTTGTGGTCGGTGAACATTCGACACTTCCGCCCATAAAGATAATGTCTCCATATCTTTAGAGCGAAAACGACCGCTGCCAACTCGAGGTCGTGTGTCGGATAATTCTCCTCGTGAAGTTTTAGTTGGCGTGATGCATACGCCACGACTCTCGAGTCTTGCATCAAGACACAACCTAAACCTTCCTTCGAAGCATCACTATAAACTTCGAAGTCACCATTCTCTGATGGTAGTGTCAATACGGGTGTGGTTGTGAGTCGTTTCTTCAGTTCTTAAAACGCTGTCTCACAAGCCTCTGTCCACACGTATTTTACTCCCTTCTTCAGTAGCTGGGTCAAAGGTCGTGCGATTTTCGAAAAATCCTTCACGAACCGTCTATAATACCCGGCTAATCCAAGAAAATTCCTTATCTCGGTTTGGCTCTTTGGAGTTGCCCATTCAGTTACGGCAGAGACTTTTGCCGGATCCACTGAAACTCCATCAGCGGATACTATATGTCCTAGAAATGCTACTTCCTTCAGCCAAAAGTCGCATTTGGACAATTTTCCGTATAGCTGATTCTTTCGCAAGGTCCCTAACACTTGATGCAAGTGCTGGGCGTGCCCCTCCTCGTTTTTCGAGTAGATCAGGATGTCATCAATGAACACCACTACACACTGATCTAACAGCTCTCGAAATACATTGTTCATGAGGTTCATGAACATTGTCGTACCATTTGTTAACCCAAAGGATAACACTGTGAACTCGTAGTGGCCATATCGAGTTCGAAACGCCGTCTTCGGAATGTCTTTCTCGGCAATTCTCAACTGGTGATACCCAGAATGTAAGTCGATCTTCGAGAATACTGAAGCTCCCTTCAGTTGATCAAATAGATCCTCTATTCTCGGCAACGGGTATTTATTCTTGATAGTCACTTGGTTCAATCCTCGATAATCTATGCAAAGACGTAATCCTCTGTCTTTCTTCTTAACAAATAAAACCGGTGCTCCCCAGGGGGAAGTACTCGGCCTTATGTACCCTTTTCCTAACAGCTCCTCGAGTTGATCTTTTAACTCCTTCATTTCCAGTGGTGCCATCCGGTACGGAGCTTTTGAGACAGGCTCTGTGCCCGGAATGAGATCTAGCGTAAACTCAAGATCTCTCTCAGGTGGCATGCCCGGGATGTCTTCAGGAAACACATCCGGGTATTCTCTTACCACTGGTATGCTATCAACCTTGTTTTCTTCCGCCTCAAGGTTGTGCACATAGCACGCATATAGCTCATACCCCTTACGCATCAAGTTACTTAGTTTAAGTGCACTAATGATTTTGTTGCTCTTCTTAGGGGGCTGAGAGTAAAAGATAACTATCTTTCCCCTACTTTTTGACAAGGTGATCTTTTGTTTTTGGCATTCAATCACCGCTTTATACTGGGATAATCAATCCATCCCCAGTATGATGTCAAAGTCTCTTAAGTTAAATTCTACTAAGTTCGCGAAGAATTCTACGTTTTTTATCACTATAGGAATTCTGTTATATCGTTTAGAGCAAGATACTACTTCTCCAGAAGGCAATTGAATTCCTAAGCTAATTCTCTTGCACTTAGGTAGATCTAACTCAGGCACTATCCTTGATGCTATGATCGAGCAACTAGCTCCAGAATCAAATAGAACTCTAAGGGGTGTATTCAAAACATGAAATATACCTGCCATCACTTCTCCTTGTGCAGGCACGTCCGCTTGGTTAACCACATTGAGCCTCCCCACAGGGCGTCCTTGGTTGCCCTGCTGATTCGCGTTCTGCTGATTTTGCTGTTGGTTTTGATTCTGCGGTGGCGGAGGTCGTTGGTTCTGGTTCTGATTCGGCGGCCTAAATTGGTTTTGAGGGGGTCTATACCCCTGGTTATTTTCGTTCCGCCCATTTTGGTTCTGAGGCTGTTCCGGCCCCATGACCAAATCTTCCCTCTTCGTTATGTTCTCCATCCTCGTTCGGCAATCACGACGAATGTGACCCATTCGACCACATCGGAAACAGGCGCCCTGTTGAGGGCATCCCCTCGCCAGATGGGGTCGTCCACACCTTGGGCAGGGTGGTACGGGTTCTTCTTGGTTAAACCTCCTCCCATTGTTGGTTTGTTGTAGCCTATTCGACCCTCTCCGCTATTCGTTCCTTCCAGTGTTGTTCTCGCTTCTCGCGTCCCGGTTTCTCTTGTCTTGGGGACCCCTGCTGGACTCCCCACTCACCCTTCTCTTCAGTTGCTGCACACGCGCTACTGCCACAGCGCGGTCATACACAGCTTGCCAATCGGGGTAGTGTACCCCCGCGATCACCTTGCGGACAGACAGGTTCAGTCCCATCTCGAACTTCTGTGCTTTCTCTGCATCCGTGGGTACGAGTCTTGGTGCGAACCTCACCAGCTCCTTGAATCGAGTGTAGTACTCTTGTACGGTTTGGCCTCCTTGCTTCAGTGACAGAAATTCTTCGTACATGGCAGCTTTAGTACTCAAGGGATAGAATCGATCCCTGAGTAGTTCCATCATTTCCGTCCAAGAGTAGGGCTCGTCATGTTCAGTCAGCTTGGCTTGAGTTGCCTGCCACCAGTCGTCCGCTTCGCCTCCCAAGTAGTACGAAGCGACATGCACCCTCTCTCCTTCCGGACATTTGACTGCTCCCAGCAGCTTGTCGAAGGTTCGGATCCATTCTTCCAGTTTGGCTGGATCCTCCTCACCAGCATAGTGGGGTGGCTGGTAGGGATTCACCATTGCCAGATAGTTAGGGCGAGCCTGAGGCGGAGGTACCGCCGCAGCTTGGCCCTGGTTGACTTGCGCGGTTCCCTAGCGCAATCAAGACCTCCTCTATCGTCCGAAGACGATCGCCCACATTGTTCGGTGCGGGGGCGTCCTGCGCACCTTGGGGTTGTTCCTCTACAGGTTGAGCCGGTTCCGTGACATTTGGAGGTGTTTCAGTAGGTGTTTCAATAGTGGTTTGGGGAGCGGGTTGAGTTCTTCCTCTTCCTCTGGGTGCCATTCTGGTACAAATAGGGTGGATTAGGACTTGTGAAACTAGCATATAGTCTAAACAAGTTCTATAGATGTATATGTGTTTTGTAATTCCGCACGTGGTGCTCAATCAAACTAAGAAGCGCCGTACGCTTCCGGGTTTTATTTTAATTTATTTTATTTCGATTTTTTTTTGTACGGACAGGTCTGTCCAGTTTTTTTTTTATTCGATTTATTACAAATAAATCGGGCATTTTATTTCCTTAAAAGAATTTTTAGTACAAAAGTAGAAATATTTTCCTAGCAAAATAGTATCTACTATAAATAGAATTCCTAGCGTCTCAAGACGTCCTCCGGTGGGGTAGCGGGGTCCTCCTCCGGGTCTTCCTCCTCCGAACTTGGCAGCAGTAGATCGTCAAAGATGATGTTCAAATCTTGCCCATGAGCGTCGATGTGTTCCTTCAGTATTAGGTTTTGTGTAGTGAGGGTCTGGACTTGGCATTCGAGTTGGTTTATGCGGTGGTGATCCGCCTCTCTCAAGTTGCCCATGTGGTGCAGATTTGCCTCCAATTGAGCCATACGATATTTCATTTGTTTTATGGTTTGTTGGGAATCAAGATGAACGTTCATCATTTTGATCATCAACTGCATCATATCTTGACTAGCCATCTAGCGCAAGCAAAAGATCTAAGTTAATATTCGCCAAGATTCTAGGTTAAACTTCGTCAAGATTCTAAGTTGAAATTCGCCAAGATTCTAAGTTGGAATTCGCCAAGATTCTCAGTTCTCTACATAAAAGAGATGCAATATGCAAATGCAAATGATGATTCCCCCCAAAAATAATTTAATGCACTATATATATATATATTTTTCCATGGGTTTTAAAATAAAAATTTCTCCATGGAAATAATACTTTAAAATTTAAAATAATAGTCAAAATATTAATAGTAGTTTAAAAATAATAATGGTTTAAAAATAATAGTTTAAAAATAGTCGGGCTCTGATACCAACCTGTAACACCCCGGTTTTTGGTCACCCAGGTCGGGATGTCACCGCCACACCTCCCTAGTAAGACACGGTTTCTCCGGCTTACTAAAGAGATGCAAGGCTAGGTATTTCAGTGTGTAAAAATATTTAAAACATTTGCAAACAGCCCATACAATATAGTCTCGAAAATAATAATATCATAACGCAAAAACATAGGCATAGCTAAGGGAGAGAGGGATGAGCGAGAGAGGGTCTGGCCGTCGGTGGGTCGCAAGGGCACCGGGATGGTCGGCAGGGAGGTTGAATGATAAGAATGATTCGGCAAATGGCCATATGCATAATGGGAGAAGGATGTTTGGTGTATATGTTGGGAACATATCGGTGGAGGTGGAGAATAGCTTACTGCTCCGAGAGTTTAACAAGGTGGCGGTGGTTAGGGACTGGTATATTCCGGATAAAAAATGGCCGGTGAAAGGGTTTAAGTTTGGTTTTTTTAAGTTCCAGCAGCGAGCAGAAGCGGAGCTGGCGATGAGAAGGTTAAATGGGCGAATGCTGGAAGGAAGAAAGATTAAGGTAATATGGGCGAAACCTAGGAGAGTGAGAGGACCATACGTAGGTAGGGCTGAGCATACGGAGCGCAGTGAGGCTGTGAGAATAGAAAGCATGGAGAAGAACATTAGGGCTGCATGGAGGGACGAACGATCGTATGCGGAGGCCCTTAAAGGAGGTAGGGGTGGTAACAATGACGCCAGGAGAGGTAATGGCCAAAATGCAGTAGGACTTGAAGTCGTGCATGATGATATTCAACGGCTACAACGAGCGGCTTTGGTCAATTTAAAAAAAACTAGAGCTAGTGGGTTTTCAGGACTGGCTATTCCAAAATTATCAAGGATGTGAGGAGATAGTGTATGGGGGTGGCCATACGATGGTTGTGGTGTTCCAAGAGGCCGAGCACATGGAGGATTATCTAGCTGGTACAGATGATCGGAGCTTCATAAAATGGAAGCGCCGGTGGGATGCGGATGCAATATGCAGGAATCAATTGGTGTGGGTTTACATGTTCGGAGTTCCATACGCTACCTGGAGTGAGATTAATTTCCAAAGAATGGTTAAAGGTTGGGGTAGTGTTATCAAGGTTGATGAAGAGACTTTGAAGAGAAAGAGACTTGATCGGGCACGTGTATTGGTAGCTTTAGACAGCATGGGTACTGTTCCATCGATGATCAGGGTTCGAGTTGGGAAGGCCATCTCATCAGTCTGTATTGTGGTAAATTACTGTGAGGCAGTGGTGGTGGCGGAAGATTCACGTGATAGGACGGACGAGGAACAACGGCGGAGGAGGCGCGACGGGATAATGGAGTTTGAGAAATCGGAGACGATGGTGAGTGAGGAGTCCGGGACCCCGAGACATGGGGAAGTGGAACGTGCAACAGAGACTGAGCATGGGGAGGAGCATGTTATGATTAAGGCGGCTGCGGCGAAAGCTCCCATAAATATTGATTGTCTGGGATCCTCCCAAGAAAAGGGAGAGCAGTACTCTAGGGGGAAGGATATTATTCATTGGAATATGGAACAGGCCGATCTGAGAGTGGTAGAAACTGGGCCTAGCTCGACTTGGGCTATTAAACCATATGGGCCAGAGGATGTAGTAATGAGCCCAAAGGAAATTAAAAGTACTAGTGAGGAAGAGGGCCTACTTTCCCAAGGGAGTAAAGACGATGTTGAGGTTTTGGACGGTCTGGGTGTGGGAGGTTTGGGTGAGGAGATCTTGGAACTTGTAGGAGTGAGCAATACAGAGACGCTCGATACGGGGACAATGGGAAGGGCGGAGATAGGCGCAGTGAGAGGGTCGACGGATCGTCTGGATGATTTTGAGAGAGCGGCAGTTTCAATTGAGGGAGTTGAGACAGTGGGGGAGGTAGGCGTTAATCTGGTAGAGATGGGAAAAAAGATGAAAGTGATTGAGGAGGCAGTCTCAAAGGTTATTAAGGGGCGATTGGGGAAGAAGAATAGGGGGCAGTCGAGGGGCAAGGTTGTTAAGCGTGATGGGAGGAGAAAGCAAGAAGGACAGTCAGAGAGCCGAGCAGATTGGCCGCTAGAAAGGGATGGATTTGCGGAGCTCCAATTTACAACAGTTTGGTCGGGGAGTAAGGTAAAAGTGGTGGAATTGAGCTAGGTAAGGGAAACTATAGAGCTAGCCGAGAATTTGGGGCTGGGGTGTTTGGTTAATCACAGTAAGGTCATTAGTCGGGTGTGGGAAGAAATGCTGAGGGAATAATGGGGGAGACTTGGTGTGAGTATTCGGGAGTATTGGAATTTAATGAAGGTAATTACATGCAATTTGCGGGGCTTGAACGGGGGGGTCAGGCGTAGGGCTTTGAGTCGTTTTTGTAAGAAAGAAAGGCCATCCATGACGCTTCTGCAGGAGACGAAAATGGGGGAAATTAGAGATAGGCTGGTGTTTAGAGTATGGGGGTCTAGTGGTTGTGCGTTCTGTTTCCAACCGGCAGATGGAAACGCTGGGGGTTTATTAGCAATTTGGGATACTGGGAAAGGGTCGTTTAGGTTGATTGAGAGGGAGCATCATTTTTTATGGTTGAGAGGGCAATTCTTTGAGTGTAGGGAAGTGATAAATATCATCTGTATTCACGCACCAAATGATCGAAGAGCTCGGGCAGAATTTTGGGGAATGTTGGCAGCAAAGTGTAATACTTCCAACGAGGAGCTATGGTGCCTTGCTGGGGATTTTAATGCGGTTTGCCAGGTGGGGGAGAGAGTTGGGTTGAGCGAGGATGCGGGTTCTATGAGGGAGTTTATGGGTCTTATAGATCAATTGGGTTTGGTGGATTTGCCTATGGATGGGGGGGTTTTCACTTGGTGTGGGAGGGGCGGGCGTGCGCGTAGTAGGCTTGATAGGTTTTTGTTGTCTTCGGGGTGGTTGTGTGGGGATGGGATTGTGGTTCAGCGTAAGGGAGGGTCGGTATTATCGGATCACTATCCGGTTTGTTTGGAGGTTGGGGAAAAATCATGGGGGCCGAAACCATTTCATTTCTACAACTATTGGATGGAGGACAGAGGGTTTGAGAATTTGGTTAGGGAGGCGTGGAGGGCTAATAGCTCGAACAATGGCTGTCAGGTTATAGGAAAATTGAAAGCGTTAAAGGGGAAAATAAGGGAGTGGGATGGATATGGAGCTTCGGTACTAGAGATAAAAATGGACAGGTTGATTAGGGAGGTGGGAGAGATTGAAGAGAGCTTCCAGGGGGAGATTTTAGATGAGGATGTTAGGTTGGCTTGGATGCATAAAAAGTGGGAACTCAAGAAGGTGATGTTGGCCGAGGAGCGGAGGTGGTATCAAAAATCTCGAATTAGATGGCTTAAGGAGGGTGATCTCAACACTAGGTTTTTCTATGCGGTCTCTACTATGAACAGGCGTAGAAGTTGTGTAGGAGCATTGAGGGCAGGGGAGGTTATTATTGAAGATCCAAGAGAAATTAAGTTATTAGCCTTCAACCATTTTCAAAACCTGTTTACTCATAAACAAGAGGTGATATTCCAATTTGAGAATGTGGAGATGCTGGAACTCGGGGAAGAGGACAGAAGCTGGTTAACTAGGCAGTTAACTGAGGTTGAAGTTCGAGGAGCGGTTTGGAGCTGTGACGGGAATAAAGCCCCGGGTCCGGATGGTTTCAACATGGAATTCTACAAAAAGTATTGGGACATTGTCAAAGAGGATTTGCTACTTGTTTTTCGGAACCTTGAAGGGGGGGAGTGCACTGCCGAGGGGATTGGGGGGATCCTTTATCACTTTGATACCGAAAGTTGACAATCCGATGAGCTTAGGCGACTACCGACCAATCTCCCTCATTGGAAGTGTGTATAAGATTGTAGCTAAAACGTTGGCAAGGAGAATTAAAGAAGTTATGGACAGAGTGGTCGGCCAATCCCAAATGGCTTTTGTTCATGGAAGACAAATCTTGGATGGAGTGTTGATCGCATCAGAGGTCATACACTCGACAAAGGCTGCCGGGCAGAGTGGTTTTCTCATAAAACTGGATTTTGCAAAGGCCTATGACAATGTGTCATGGGAGACCCTAATCCGAGTTCTGAGGAGGATGAACTTTGACGAAAAGTGGGTCGTTTGGATCAAGGAGTGTGTTTGTTCGGCCTCGGCAGCGGTGCTTGTTAATGGATCTTCTACAGATTTTTTTCAAATGCAAAAGGGACTTAGACAAGGTGACCCACTCTCACCATATCATTTCGTCCTTGTTGGGGAAATTCTCAGTCGACTGTTTGATAAAGCGAAGGCTCTGGGACTGATTGAAGGATTGAAGAAAAGTGGTAATGGACCGACGATCACGCACTTGCAATATGCCGACGACACCATTGTGTTTTGCAAAGGTGATTTGCAACAGGTCCGTTTAGTGAAAAGGATGCTCAGGTGTTTCACTCTTACTACGGGGCTGCATATAAATTATGGTTAAAGTAGTATTCTCGGAATTAATATTCCCCAAGATTTGGAGCAGGATGCGGCTGACATCCTTGGGTGTGGAGTTGGGACTTGGCCATTGAAATATTTAGGCATCCCAATTGGGGGTAGAATCAACGGGACGGCGGTGTGGCAGCCGGTTATAGACAAGGTGGAGAAAAGGTTGGAAAGATGGAAGGGAAGGATGCTATCACAGGCGGGACGATTGTGCTTGATGAAGTCGGTTTTAAGCAGCTTGCCCGTGTATTTCCTTTCAATATTCAAAATTCCAAAAGCGGTGGCGGATTGTTTGGAAATACTCAAGAGACGTTTTTTTTGGAATGAATGGGAAGGGAGGAGGAAAATTCATCTAGTTCGTTGGGACCTTGTATGCTCACATAAGGATGATGGAGGGCTAAGCACTTGGAATATTCAAGCACTCAACGCTGCGTTGCTCCTCAAATGGAGGTGGAGGTTCGGGGCTGAAGACACACTGTGGAAAAAGGTAATTGATTGTAAATTTTATGGTGGTTCAGACCCTTTGATTCCAGCGGTCAGGGCATGAAATTCTTTATGGGGAAAGATTAGTGGGAGCTGGAGTAGCCCGATTCTTAGCACTGCGGCATCTGGAGTTAGAGTACATATTGGGGATGGCAGCAGGACTTCCTATTGGCTGGACGTGTGGGTGGAGGGTGGCGAAGCACTAAAGGAAAAATTTCTCAGAATCTATGCTCTTGCTGTAAATAAGAACGGGAAAGTAAATGAAATGGGAGGGTGGAATGGTTTTGATTGGGAGTGGAAGATTGAGCTACGAAGGCCAGTTTTTGATTGGGAGTTTGGGGTGTGGAGTGACTTTGTAAGAATTATTGAAAGCCAAAAAATGAACAGGTACATGGTGGATTGGGTAGCCTGGACTAAGGAAGGAAATGGGAAGGCATCTATAAAATCGTGCAGACCCCGTAGTGAGGATGAAACAGTAATTGAAAGGAAGTGGTTGTGGGATCGGTTATGGAAGGTTAAATGCCCAATGAAAGTGAAGTTGTTAGCTTGGAAAATGTTTCACAATGTGGTTCCCGTCCGAGATGTTCTTGCGGCAAGAGGGTGTCTCCAAGGTTCCAGTACTTTATGTCCTTGTTGTGGGAATGAGGAGGAGTCGATTGATCATCTCCTCTGTAGATGCAATCAGGTGAACAAATTATGGTATACGGGTGTTGGTTGGTTTGAAATCAAATGGGGACTCTCTGGCAATTTCTGTGAGTTATTGGAATGGTGGCTGAGTGCTCCAATCAAGCATGGAACTCGAGAAGTCTGGTTCATTACAGGAATGGCGGTGCTGTGGACTGTGTGGAAGAGAAGGAACTCAGCGGTTTTCAAAGGAGAAGCTTTCTGTTTTAATCGGGCAGTGGACGAGGTTAGATGGAGAATTGGTGTTTGGTGGCAGGCGGCGTTTGGCGGAAGCTCCATCAACACTTTCTGTATCGATTCGCAGTTCCCAGGCTATTTGGTAACTCAGATGAGAGGACGAAGGAGAGAACCAAGGGTTGGATGGGTATGGAAACGTCCGGATAAAGGTTGGTGGAAGGTTAACACAGACGGCTCCTCATTGGGTAATCCGGGTCCGGCAGGAATAGGGGGGTGATAAGAGATGAGAAAGGTGAAGTTATCTTTATTCTTTCAGATCGCATTGGTTATGCGGACTCGAACGAAGCCGAGATCACAACCATGAGTAGGGTGTGTAAGGCGATAATTAGAGATCAAGGCTTTCCCATACCGAAGCTTATTCTCGAAAGTGACTCCTATAATGTTATATGCTGGATGAGGGAGCCAAATAACGTTCCATGGAGATTCAGTAATCTTATGGTTCCAATAGTAGCAGTTTTGCGGTTTGGTGGAATTGTGCAGGTTCAACACACAATGAGGGAAGGAAATGATCAAGCTGATTTCTGGGCAAGAAAGGGAGCTAACGGTGAAGGGGTTATCGAGAGTTGGATATAAGTGTTGATGTTTGTTTTAGGTGGTATTGAGGATATGTTGTTTCTGTTTCAGATCCTGTTGATTGTTTGGGAGGGATATGTTTCTGTTTCAGATCCTGTTAAACAGGCCCGTTTATTCTAATGTCTAATGCAAGAATTTAAATAATAAAGTTTGCAAAAATATAGTTTCCCCCATGCATGAATGTGCTCATGATCATTCCACATACTCTGTAAGGAAAAAGGAAAATAAATGGTTTGGTCAGCACAACTTGCTGAGTAAGTTAACACATGCATGATCGTAGGGTTTAAAAAGCCGTTAATTTAATATTTACTCAAAAGCATGATAATAATCATAAATAATTTAATTTAATAATATAACCAATTCGCATAATTTAAATAAAAGCCATAATTAAATTAAATAAGGTTCTAATAATTTAAAAAGGACAATATTTAAACATTTAACTATCCCCATTACACCCAAGATTTAGTATTTCAAGAGTTTCACGATTGCATTGCGATGTCAACAAGTTTAGCCGGAAACCGGCGGCCGCAGCCGTATCTGCCATACCCAGTACCACTCCGAAGCCTCGGGAAACCCATATGGATATTCACGAGAGTGTAGGCCATATATCTCATGCCGTTTTGGCAACATATCTCAAATATTTCGCACGGGTCACCATCGTCCATAAAGGCACGAAGTGAATCGTTAGGAGGGCACCCTGCAGAGCACTCACCCCCTAATTTTAAAGATCAAGTTCGTAAAGGGGATTTCCTAAATTCTAGATTTCATATATTTATTTCAAAGGGTCTTCTACTCGTTTAAACCTTAAAGGCTAGTTTCACCGTTTCAACAAGATTTCAAGATTTGACTCGGTCAACCACAGTGTACTCTAAAATTCATTAAAAATCGAGTTTAATTCCAAAAATTCTGAAATTTTACCACTGACTCAAAAACATCGATATGAACAACCTTCGTGTTTTAACTTTTTCAATCCGAGATACCGAAACAGGTCAAAAACATCAATTTTCGTCCTACCATTAATCTGTCCGAATTTCGTGTACAGCAGTTCAAGATTATCAAGATCTACCATAGCAAATCAACTCCAAACTTAATGAAATTTTACAGAAACCTTCTTAAGACGTTTATCTACAACTTTTATGTTCGGCTAAAGATCTAAATCGGTCTAGAACTAAAGTCAAAAATGTGATCAAGATCGGACCTAAGTTCTGTCAAGAATTTCAAGATCCAAGTTTCAGCAGTTTGGTTTCGGGTGGATTTCAAATATCAAAACGTCTCTAAAAATTCTGAAAATTTTACAGTACATAGATCTAAGCCTTAGGAACATTTTTCGTGTTTTACATTTTTCCGTTTGAAGACGTTTTAAGGTCCGGAAAAATTCCACAAAACTGTTGCGCCGGTAGAAAACGTATGTTGACAGATTTACGAAAGATTTGATGAAGCTTTTAGTTTTACGTGTTTTAATTACTCCCAAAACCATGTAAGCGTTAACTTACAGATTCGTAGATGTCCAGGATCGTCTATTTCGAAGGCGTGGCTTCCAGTCCTCCGTTTATCCTCTCCGTTCGTCGGGTTCTACGTTCTAGATCCGATTCGGGGTGTAGAAAGAAAAAGAAGAAGGTTAGGATTCGTTTTCGAATCGTATATGGAACAAGGATCGGATCAAAACTTACCATGACGCTGGAGATCTTCAAATTTTCGTCCAAATAGTCCTCGCCTTGGTTTCGTGCCTCCGACGACTCTGGAATTAGGGTTTTCGAACGTATAGAGAGGTGTAGGTTTTGGAAAAGTGTTCGGGCTTTCAAGAGGGCTTATTTATAGGTAAACAAGGCCTAGGGGCGTCCAAGGTCCGCCTCTAAGAGTCTTGAGCCGAAAGGTGTTCAACCGAAGTCGGAAAATCCGGATTCGGGCGAGTGAATCTCGCAACCGGCGAATCTGTCAAGCGGCGCGGTCGTGGCGCGCCTTTTCCCTATTGACCGCGCGGCACTCGCCTGGACTTCGGTCCGGGCAGGTCATGCGATCCGTCGTGCCTTTCCTCCTCTCTTTCGGACTTCTATCCCCCTATGCTCCCGGATTCCGATTTCCGGGGTATCTTCGGGTTTACGGAAATAGAAACCCCGTATAATTTATGTTTGGGCTCGAGTTCTCGAGTTCATTGGTGTCGGGTTTCGGTGTGCAATTTATTTATCTTTAATCAATTCTTTTTATTTAATTAAATTCCTTTAATTCCTTTTTAAGTTAAATTTCATTTCTCATTTCCTTATCTTTATTTATTTATTTACTGTATTTATTTTATTTATTGTTTATTTATTTAATTATTGTTTTATTTTATGTTGGAAAATTCTCGGGTATTACAGATTATCCCGACAATTTTGCCAAAAAGATTCCCGGCGGTTGTGCCCAGAGAAGCCGCGATGGATGGGATGCCAAATTTTGCACTCATCAGAGTCGAATGCACCGCAATGATCCGGAACAGGGACTGGACAAGGATGGGCAGACGGAAAAAACAGATAAAGCTGATGGATGACTATCAATGCCTGGAATACTTGAACGTTCCACCGGTCCGAGACCTGTCCAATCTGAAAGAGAAGGAGGCAGATATAATGGACACCCTCTATGCTGATATGAAACAAAGATTCTTCAATCTTTTGCAGGAGATGGATAGGGAAGCCCTGAGATACTGCCAGGAAAATAGAAGAGGCCGATTGAGATATGATGTGGGATTCCAAGGGGTGTTGGGCAGACATATTAGAGACAAATGGACTGCCCAGCTCAAAGCAATGACCGAACCAAATTTTATCAAGAAATATCTGAAGATTAAAGGCCCGAAATTGGGGCTGTGGACCGAAGAAGATGATAAAATGATCGATGATTATGTGGACCCAACACCTGAATCCCACCAGTCAATCGAATCGGAGTCCCATCCAACTCAAACCGAGTCAGAGCCACCAAAGAAGAAGAGGAAATTGATAAAACTGGCTGAAAAAGAAAAAGCTGGAAGGCTAGCTGAGCCACAAATCAAGATTCAAGAACCAAAGCCTTCCAGCCAGCCTAAAATACTTCCACATGTGCCAAAATACTCTGGTGAGCCTACAAAGCCAAAGGACAAGGGCAAAGGGCATGTAGTTGAATTATCAAAGAAGGAGCAGAGGCGTCTGGCCCAAGAAAAATTTGATGCTGAAGTGGCAAGGAAAGCCCAAGAGAAAGCCGACGCTAAAATTGCTGAGAAAGAACAAAGGCTCGCAGATGCTGAACAGGCCGAAGAACAAAGGATTGCTAAGTATGAGGCACGGCAAATTGAAAGAGAAAGGCGAGAGAAAGAGGAAGCAGAGGCTGAAATGGCCAAAGAAAAGGAAGAATGGAGGCAGAAAAGGGAGGATGAGAGAGCCCAAAGAAGAATAGAATGGGATGAAATGATGAGGAAGAATGAGGAGGAGAAAAAGAAAGAGGCAGAAATGCAAGAAAACGTAAGAAAAGCCCGGGAAGAGGAAGAAAATAAGATAGCTGCCGAAAAATTGCAGGCTGAAATGGAGCAGCGAGAGAAGACTGAGGCCGCAAAGGAGGCCGATGTTGGGGACGATGATTGTCAAATAATCAGCGAAGCCAACATCGTGCCCATTAAAGTAAAAGCTGAGCCGGATGAATGGGCGAAAGATAAAGAGAAGCAGCAGAAGAAGATAAGTGCCCGAAAAAGTGGAGTTGAAAGCAGAGCGGACAAAATTGTTGAAGGGCTGATGCCTACAAAGGAAATTGAGGAGATTGTGCAGCAAGGGAATAAAAAAATGGAAGATACAATGAGAAAAAATTGCTGAACTTGGGAGTGATTTCGAGCAGATTGCTGCACAAACAATGGCCGCCACTGCTGCCCAACCTCAACCCGCAGTGCAAGAAACACTGAGAAATGAAAGCAGCGGGGGTAACGAGTAGACAGAATTGGAAACCATGGAGGACCTTTTCAAAGACAAGACCATCCAGCAAATCCTCCAAGGCGATTTCGACATTGCAAGGAATCAGGGAGATGAAATGACAGAACAAGGAGCCGAGGAATTAAACAAAGGGAGGGAGGTGGAGGTACCACAAAAAGAATATCAACTTGTTGTTGATCCCTTCTTTCCCGATGTTGTATTCAATTTTGTATTTCATGAAACCCCTTGTAATATGTTTGAACATGGAACATTTGAGGGAGAGATGCAAGCAGATGCACAAGCTGAAACTGAACATCAATTTGAGGGCGAACAGCAGAAACAGCATAAGCAGGGTTAGTTCGACTGAGGGAAGCTCGAATTCCGATTGGGATCAAGCAGGATCAGGAGGAACCCAAGAATCAACAGGATCAGTTCGACTTGCTGGTTATTGGATAACCTCCACCTCAAAGGGCCGACTGGGGGTGTCCACCAAAAAGTATAAGAGGTTTCCCATCAAGGATGATGCGGATATAATGAGAAGGTTCAATGGGAGCGAGCAGAATGCGGGGCGCTATATGGCACTGGCCGACATGTTCATACCCGACAAAGGATTCAGTCCAGAAATGGTCAATCACCCCATGATAACTTATTTGCAAGGACAACATGGATGGACTGAATTCCGTACGCACCATGGCGAACCTGGGATAGCAGAGCTGACTCGGGAATTCTACTGCAATTTAAAGATGGCGCAGAAGAAAAGTTGGGTGCGAGGAGTTGACATCAACATATCTGGAGAATATCTGAACAACTTCCTTGGCACACCCAACTGGAATTCAGAAGTCTCAGCAGCTGAGATTTTCGAAAAAGGAGCGTGCAAGGCAGCTGAGAGGTTATATTATGACAACATCACAAGATCCCTCACTGCCGAGAGCTACACCGGAGAATTCTATTTCAAGTCAGGGCACCTGAAGCTGGAGTTCCAACCCTCATTTGACTTCTACATGTCAAAAATTAGGCCAAACCCTCACGCACATGAGACATATGGTCGAATGTTGAAGGGTTTTGCTAAGATTTGGCACGGGTTGAAGATCAATGTGGGATAGCATATTTTCTATGTTATGACCACAAGGAGCTCCGACAGGGCAGCTGCTCTCTGCTATCCCAACCTCATCAGGAGGATCTGTGAAGCTCAATGAGTAGATCTATCAGTCTTCCAGGGGAGCGATCTCATTCAAATGAATCCCCCTATCCCACTTCCAAAGACTCGGGTATCTGATCCAGTTGTGTATGTCATGCCAGAGGAATCAGATGCCCAGTCTAGATGCACTCCGCGGAAGCCAGCCAAGTGCCAATCACGAAAAAAGAAGGCCCGTACTGAACCGGTGCCTTCAACAGAAGAAGCTGGAGTTCCCTCCACAGATCCTGCTGCAGAAGAACATCCTATTGATGAGGCAACCACTCCAAGTCACCCTCAAACTGATGCCTCCACTCCAAGCCACCCAAGGAAACATCCAGTCAACTCCCTCGCAGAAGCCAAGATGTATCTCAGTTTCCAGCTGATTCTCAAACTCTGTTGTTAGTGAGCCAAATGGGAGAGTCGATGATGCAGAGTGTCAAATCGCTTGCCGACGTCATCGTTTCCAACCAGGAAAAGCAATCACAGAAGGAGGAACAATTCAGACTGATGATGCTCGAACGAGAAGAAGATTTCAAAAGAAAAGCGCTCGAAAAAAGAAGAAGAGCTCTCAAGAAAAGCAGCTGAACGAGAGGAGAGACTGCACAAGGAAAGGTTGGAGAGTGAGGAGAAAAGTAGGGAGTTGATGAAAGCGTTGTTCTCCAATCAAGCTGAAATAATGAAGGATGTTATCAGAAAGCTTCCTTCCCCACCAAGAGATGATGCCAGACCTCCCCCTCAGTAAGTGGAACAGAAGAGATTGAGTTTTCAATGATCAAATCTGTATGAGCTTCAATGTAAGCATCATACATTAGATTTTCCATCCACTCAGTACACTGTCGATCAGACTGTTGGAAATCTATTGTAATTGATATATTTATTGCTTTCCAAAAAGAGAATTTCGCTTTGAGTTCTCAAAATATTTTGAAAAAGATGTGTGGCAGTCCAAGATGAATAAGTGACCGCCATGCCAAAAACAAAGCTGTAACATGCTTGCATGTTCACAGCGTCTTTTTACTGCTTTCAATTAAATAACCGGCATGAAACAAGCATAAATTTGTCACCTAAATTCACATGTTGAATTTAGGCTAATGATGAAATTTTCAAACTACTCCATCCGTCCCGCGAAGATTGAACCCTTTCTTTTGGGCACGGTAATTTAGGTAGTGGAGTTTAGTAATTAAAGTGGTGTGAGTATTTGTGTTTAAGATTCTAATGAATTTTGATACTGTTTATTGTTTAACTTTGACTTAATATTATCGTAATGATATAATTAGAGAAAAATATTCAAGTGTGGTCTTGTTAGAATCGTCAATCGTGTAGTTTTAGAATATATATTTTATACAATTTTTATTTGTATCAATTTTGTAATATTAAGAATTAAAGAAATATAGGGGGACTTTGTATAGGAAAGTAAATATGCATTGGAATTTGTGCAGAATAGTAAAAGTAAGTATTTTTAATGTGATTTGACAATAATTAAGTTTCTAATCAAACTTATATTAATTTAATTTTTCTAAAAAGAGAAAGGGATCAAACTTCGTGGGACACCCAAAAAATGAATAGGGGTCAAACTTCGTGGGACGGATGGAGTATTAAATTGGGATAAAATAATTAAAAATATGCATGATATAAATTCTTAAGGTTTTGAGCTATAAAAATCTAATGATATGATCACTTGAAAAGAAAAATAAACTTTCATGTTAAGAATTTGATTGAATAAATTGCAAGAATTTTTTCAAAGATTAAGTTCAAGAATAAATGTATGACATGATCAAACCATACCATGTGAGATCTGAGCCGAGTCATTTTTACTCATTATTTCTTTGTTGTGTGAAAATCAATCTGATTAAAGGAAACTAGAACTTGCAATTGGGACCGATTCAAGGCCATGCCATATTCCCGAAATCGAACATATGATCGAGGCACTTAGAAAAACCCAAAATTTTTGGCCTTTGTTTGAAATCCAAAACTCAAAAATATTTTCCCTTTAGGATTAACCACTTTGAGCCTTTAAGCCTAATTTTTCTTTAAAACCACTATATTTTCCTAACCTTATAAAAAGACCAAGAAAATCAAACCCAAGTGTACACGAATCTATTCTACTAAGGCATTATAATTCATGATCATCAAAAATGTCAATCGGTATTCAAAAACTGATTCAAAAAAAAAGAGAAAGAAGAAAAGAAAAGAAAAAGGAAAAGAGAAAAATGTTGAGATCCATTCAACAAAAATAAATTGCAATTGACAAAGCAAATTAGACATAGTCTAATGTCATGCAATAGAAAAGAAAAACAAAAGAAAGAAGAAATATTGATGATCATAGATTTTAAATAAAAACATGCCAAGTTATGGTGGAATGGATTCGTGCCACTTTTTACCCCAATAACTCCCTTCCATACCGATGTTACAACCGTATGCCCCATTATAACCCTTGAATAAGACATCGGGATCTCGATTTGAGGAAATGAGTAGGTGGCGAGTTGGTCTAATTGCAAGCCTATGTGAGAATTTAATTGAATTTGATTATGAGCGTATTGTCCAAAATCCAATTTGAGAGTGAGTGAAATTTCCGTTTCTACTACATGTGAGGCTCTGCTTTGATTGATTAATGTTCATGTCATACTTGAATTCATGAATTAAACCAATGAGATTTTCTATACATATATTCAAGAAGAATTAACAATAATGATTAATTTGTATACCGACTCAAGTGAAAAATATCATTTCATTAAACACTGCAATCAAGAGAGTTTAACACTTGTAATTTTGATTATCTCATCCCAATATAAAAAGAATGAAATTTTTGAAGCCACGCAAATGGATTGAATGTGCAGAGCCCTTGCTCTTAGGAGCACTGACTCTGACTGCTCGGGGACGATCAGTATTAAATGTGAGGATGTTGATAATGTCCAAAATTGTCCATTATTTCCAATCCAATTCCTGTGTCTGAGACGGACATTTTGATCGTATTCCTATCTTATTTTAATAAGAAAGCAGTTGAATTCGACAAATTAGTGCGAGTTTGTAAAAACAATAAGTTGGTAATGAAAAACAAAAAAATATGCAATTTTAATTGCATTTGTGTTAGAAAAACCCAAAAACATGAAAAAAGGAAAAAGAAAAGAAAAAGGAATGAAAAGATGGGCAAAAGAATAAAATAGCGCACAAAAATCAAAAGGATGGGAAAAAGAACGAAAAACCCACAAAAATGAAATTTTTGGCCAAGTGTTGAAAGCCAATTCGGTCTACACCGAATTGCCCATATAGACCGAATTGCTGAAGAATAAAGAAGAACAATAGACCAAGTGTTGAGAGGAGAAGCAAGATACCCAATTCAATTTATGCAATTCGGTTTACACCGATTTGACCACATAGACCGAATTGATTCAAGACAAGGAAGCCAAGCAGGAGACCATGAGCAATTCAACACAATCAATTCGGTCTACACTATACCGAATTGATATTGAAGACCACATCCCAGCCAAAGATCAAGAAAGAAAGACTTCAAGCAATTCGATATCTACCAATTCGGTCTATACCGAATTGCATGTGGAGATCGAATTAAGTTCAAAATAAATCCAGATGAAGCTGAGGAGCACGTGGAAAAAGCATGCCATTGCTAATGGGCTCTGATGGGCCTAAGGTTTTGAAGAACAAGTATAAAAGCCAATTCTCACCAACACTGAAGATATCTCAGAACACAGAATACAGTTTCAACCCTAATACTTGGAGAGGACAAGGCGTACCAAGTTCTTCACCCCTTAAGGGTTAGGTAGGTAGATTAGTTAGATTATTTTTATGCACTTTAGATTAGTTTTTACTGCTTTGATGTTAGTTTAATTTGTAAAGCTGTTACTACCACTTAGAGTAGCCATTTTCCATATTTTTAATATGCTTTGTAGTTAGAATGAACCCAACCTTCAATCTAATGATGGTTTTGGGTTATTTACTTTGTTTTCAAGTGTTTAATGCAAAGAAAATTTCCAGAAATGGATTTTGACTCATGTGCTTCACACTCCTTAATTGCTTTCTTTAGCAATAAATATGGTAGAATGAATGTTTGTTCCAACTAGGTTACATTTAATATGTTTCTAGTTGGCTTTCATTCTTAATAAATGCATGTTAAATGGATTTTTGGTGTATTTTTAAGCCTTAGAGCTCATATAAGTGTTCTTAGATGTTTAGTTAATTTAATGCTTCCTAGAAATAGGTTTACATGCTTTATTTTAATTTCCTTGCTTAGATTTCTTGTTTATGTTGCCTTAGATAATTTAAGTGTTCTTATTCTTTTATGCATGATGTTCTTAGAATTCTAGATGTTTTAAGTTATTTACTCTTTGAATTATTTGTTTGTAGCTTCAGGTTTTACTCCATGCTTTTATCCACTGAACATGCATAATTATGGATAACCACAAAATATTTACAAATATGGCTGCGAGATGACATTGATGTGAAATGAGTGATGGGGTCAATCCCATCTATCATAAACCACATCAACTTAGAAACCGCAGTGATATTTGTAAACATAAAAAAAAATACACATGTGAAAATGCCATGCAATTCGGTCTAAGGCAATTCGGTCTATACACATGTCAAAAAAAAATACCGAATGGCCCATGAAGACTGAAGTGTATGACACAAAATGTTTGTTTATTTCCTTCATAAGAAAATGTCATGTAATTCGGTCTAAGGCAATTCGGTCTAAATCGAATTCGGTCTAAATCGAATTGCTCATGAAGACCGAATTGCATGATAAAAATGTTGTTTGTTCACATCCTCATGAAGTCCCCATGCAATTCGATCTATGCAATTCGGTTTATATCGAATTGCACACATAGACCGAATTGACTTGGAAACCTCATTATATGCATTATCACCCCTTCATGTCTTAGTTTATTTTCCTTGTTAAACCAATTCGGCTTACCAATTCGGTCTTAGTGATCTCCCTTGTGTGGTGCCCTCTTCTTAGTTATCGGGATAATATTAAAAGACTTGTGGGCGTATTTAATTAAGTTGTATTTACTTATCACGCTTTTAAATTATGCTTTTTAATTATGCCCTTAAATTATGTATTCTAGTCTCGTATAATTAATTATGCCTTTCCGCTGCAAGTTAAATTATGAATTTTAAATATTTTCAATGAAGCATGAAATATCTATTTTTCATTAAACACATGTAAGCCCTTAATTGTTTTGTTAGGAATTGACTTACTCGGTATATTTTTATACTGATAATCCTGTTGTTATTTTCCTTTTACAGAGTATGTCGAGTGATGCATGCTCATGCATTGGGGAAATATTTCATGAACACTTTCATTTCCTGCATTTTTTTAATACTGTCTAATCGGGCCTGTTAAACCCGAGTTTTGGCCATGTTGGCCGCGATTATTTTCCGCTGCATTACTTACTCTGTTGTGTGCATGAATGATTACTATCTTGTATTTTAAATTTAAGTATTATTATTCCGGACTCGTTATTTAAAATGTTTTAAATTCTTTCAAGTACCCATAGCATTGCATCTCTTTAGCAAGCTCGAATTGACGTGTCTTGCTACGGAGATGTGGCGGTGGCATCCTGGCCTGGGTTACCAAATCCGGGGTGTTACAGTTCTGACGTCTCATTGCTTTAATTCTTGCTCCAATGTTGGTCTAGATTTCTTCTAATACTGATTAAGGGTTATGGATTGAATAAATAACCCGTGAGAATTGTTGAATAACTAGGAAGAGTTATTGAATCATGGTATGATGGTGATTCTTTATTTGATGAATAGTGAAGATGTGCCTTAGCCTAGGGGCTATTTTTAATTAATGCGTTGAGAAGCATGTGAACCTAGTGTTAGTTGTTGAAATTTTTTTTTATTAATTCACATATGCATGAGATTGCCTCGGTATTGTTCGTTATGAACCCGATGGGTTGTTATGATAATTTATTTGATCGGGCAGCCTTTACCGGTATTGTTACGTCCCGATGACCCTGCGGGGTGTATGATAAGGCTGTTATTGCCTGTGATTTATCTATTATACCTGTGATTTGGCTGCTATGCCTGAGACTTGGTTGTTTTGCCTGTGATTTAGCTATGATGCTTGTGATCCCTGCGGGGATGGTGTATGTTATCTCATAACGGGTTGGAGTTGATGATATCCTCACCCGTGGGTTCATGCCGCTCAGGTTTTAGGTGCCGGCTAGGCGTACTTTTCTTCATTTACATCTAGGATAGATAGGTGTATGTTAGGCCATGCATCACGTGCATAATTTGAATGTTGTGGTTGAAGCACCGGCATGAGACGGTGATGTTTATTTTGCTTTACTCATTTTCTGCTCTATTATTTATATTATTTATTTATTTTTAATAATATTTTTATTATTATTATTATTATTATTATTATTATTATTATTATTATTATTATTATTTATCATTGTTTGCTGTTTTCCCTTACTCCCCTGCACGTAGCCTTGCTCAGTACGTTGTACTGACCCCCCCCCCCCCCCCCCTTTGTTTTTTGTCTGTTTTATAGATCCCGCTGGAGGCACATGAGCATGACTGGGTTGGCGTTATGAGAGATCACATAGATAGGACTTTCATGTTATTATTAATTATATGTGATTATGTAATACTCTGTTGCTACTTTATTGTTGGTACTTGTATTATTGTTAGTTGAGGCCTGTGAGCCCAGGATTTAAATTCTGTCGGTCTGTGGCCATATGTGATATACTGCTTTGAGCTGGTGGCCCTATTTGAGATATTTGCTTGTCGCCTGCTACTGTTTTCTGAAACTTGCAGCCTGAATAATATGTTGGGATCATTATTTGTATATTATGTGAGACTCAATTTATGTTTTGTGTTATTACATGTTTAGCTTCCGCATTTAATTTTATTAGTCAGATATTCATTATACGAATTCACTTCGCCTTGTACTAGCTGTTTTAAATTAGCTGGCCACTAGTTTAGGATAGTTAGTGCGGCGGTAATGCTTGCGAAAATCAAGTTTGAATTTTTGGGGCGTTACAGAGTGGTATCAGAGCCCGTGTGCTCTTTTATTATATTAAAATTGTTGTAGACATAGGTGATGAGATGTGTGGGGGATACGTGTAGTGTAGAATTGCAATCTTATTATTATCTTTGTTGAGTTTTGCGCCTACTAGGTTGAGCCACAGTTAGGAAACTGTGGAAGAACATTGGTACTTCAGTCAGGATTTTTATGACTTTACAGTCATTGAGGACTGTGAATACATTTCTTTATTTATTTAATTTGTTATATTCTATATTCTGCCCTCAACTGCATATGATAGTATGAATTTTGGTGATTTCTGCTACATGTTTGTTCATGTTGTGTCTGTTTTGCATATCAGAATGGTTCCCTACCATGCTAGAGGTACTGGATGAGAGGGGAGGCCCCGCAGAAACCATGGCCCACTAGTTGGGGATGGGGTTGGGGATTTTATACCTGAGGAGTTAGGGAACATGGTTCCACTTGATTATGTTGAACGAGGGGACGAGGGGTTACCTCCTCCTCCTCCACCTATACAGGAGGTGCCACCTGCAATTCAGGTGCCTTCTGGGGGTCAGCCAGTGGGAGGCGCAGCTGCCTTCAATCCAACATTACTCTTCCAACAGCTGACACAGTTGTTTTTAATCTTACCCCAGCCAGCAGTACAGCCTGCTCCTGCACCTACCCCCGTGCACGTGGACTATGTGGACTTGTCCACAAAGCATCGTCCATGCTAGCTCGTCGTTAAGCTGCAAAATAAATATCAGTCCTACACCACAAAAGAAAATAAATAAATGTAATATGTAGTGAGTAGGGTCGTCTCCACAGGGAATGCTCAAAGAGTTTAATTCGATCACTTGATTAATTATAAACTATATTTATATTTATAAAGATGGAGGGGGATTTGATTGCACTAAACTATTAAAAATAAAATAAAAGTCAAACAAGAAGAAAAACAATTGCAAGGTAACAAGTGAGCTCTTAAGGATAATTAAAACTCTAGCTTAGGCATGAATTATGTATTGGATATGGGAATTGATCATTGACAACATTTAGCTTAATTGCACTTGACTAAACAGGTTAAAGTTGGTTTACAAGCGTTTCCCAACCAATTTTTCCATACTTATTTGATGGCCTAGGTACGACCATAAGCCATTCCCCTAATCAAGTGTGAATACTAGGTACGACCATAGCATAAACATGACTTGAAAGAATTAAGAACAAGAAAAACCCAATTTGATTCAACACTAATCCTATGAGGTAGTGTTCAAAACCGATTTTAATTCCCCACTAGAGTATTCTTCCTCTAGCTTGCTACTTGACTGGAAAATACACAATTACGGATGCACTTTACAATCTAGCAATAAATTAGCCAATCAACATGCGGCCGCTGTATCAATCAAGCAATCCAAAACACGACAAATTGAGAAATTAAAAATACCCAATTCAATTAAGCATAAAAATCTGTCAACATAATAAGTCTCCCAAATCCATATCCAAACACAAATTCAAATCCTAAACTAGATGAGAAATCTGCTCACAATCCATCCAAAACATAACCAAATCCTCAAAGCAAGACATGATAATTGATTCCAGAAATTTAGAGAAAATTCACCCAACAAGAGGGGATTTGGGCGCCTCGGTAGACCTCAATTGTCGACTAGAACAGTCTTCCTCTCACTACTAATTGGCTTCAAGATTGAGAGAAGAAAAATGGAATTTTCCTACCTCCACTAGGATGGTTTTTGTGTAGAGCCAAATGTCAAAAGGTGAATTCTCCAACCTCTGTTTTTCGTCAGTCCAAAAAAACTGGAATATCCAAATCGGGTTTTCTCCTCTCTGTCCCTCCTCCACGTCCCTGGTAGCGGCTTCTATTTTGTTCCTCAATTGCACCAAAAAGACCGGCCTATAATAGATCGTGCTTTCCTCCTCTTTGACTAATTCCTTGTTCTAAACCTGATATGGCTCTTTGATTTAACACCCCAAGCTTCAGGAATTTCACTTGAGCCCCCAAAGTCCTCCTTGCAATGTTTAAAGAGTTGAAAGTGGGTCTGAATGCTTCAAAACTCAAAAACAGACACTGGGCGTGATCACGCCTAAGGAGACAACCTGCTTCTGTCCACTTAGCCAAAAATTCTCCAAGATTGTGCATCTTTCATCAATTCTACAAAAAACATCAAAAAGTTATCATTAGAAGCATATCTACTCAATTAACACTAAAAAATCATATCAAAATCATAGCAAAATATTGACAAAATATGTCAATAACAGTCCACCAAAATTCACAGGAGTTGCTAGCCCATCTGATCTTGAGAACTGGAGGTATCAGCTGGGTCGAGTTCTTTATAGCATCAACTGTCCGGAAGATCAGAAGGTTTATGTGGCTTTCCATTACTTGGAAGGGGAAGCACTGCATTGGTGGAGAACCCGCGAGAACGACCTAGTCGCAAGGCCCCAGTTCAACTGGGAGCAGTTCACAGAGGCCCTCAGCTCCCACTTCTAACCTCCACATGTTCTTCAGGCAAAGAAAATGGAATTTCTGGGTCTCCGACATGCGGAAAACATGAGTGTGACAGTGTATCATAGGAAGTTCGTGGAGCTGATGAGATACGCTCTGGAAGTGTTGCCGACGGGTAGGGATGAGTTCCGTCGCTTTATTGCTGGTCTTAAGGTGGAGATAAGTCTCCATTTGGGTACAGAGCACATGATACCCTATCTAAGGCGTTTGATCAGGCCCTATATGTGGAGGAGAGCGGGGCTGAGGAACGCCATCAGTTGCAAAGCATGAAGAGGCACAGGGACCAGGGCCGTGAAGGACACAGGGGCAGTGATCAGAGGGGTTAGCCCGCTGTTAGGGGTTGTCGTCATGGTGGCAGAGCTGATGTAGGCTGGGGTAGTGGCTGTGCACCGTTACCTGTTCGTTCGTCAGGTTGGCCCTGATGGATGACCTGTGCCCCGTTGCTGGACTTGTCACGAGGTGGGTCATCGTCGAGGGGAGTGCCCGCATGCAGGGCATGGTAGACCGGTTCGGGCTGATAGAGGTGGTAGATTGAATGTTTTGAACTGTGTTGACGCGACTGCCAGGATGATGTCTTGCAGGTGTGTTTTAGATTCCTTCAATTGTTTTATTTATTGTTTTGTTCTTGCCTTTGTAAACTTTGAACCCTATTCAAGTACTATCACTGTTACAAATCACTCTGCTTGAGTACTATTCGATTCGGGAGCCTCGTGTTCTTTCGTGTCTTTGCGATTTGTGCTGGAGCACGGAGTAGGACCGTTAGTGCTCTACCAGATGCCAGTTTCTCTACCTTCGGGTGATATTATTCCTAGTGATCATATATGGCGTGATGCGGTATTGAGCATCGAGGGCCGTGAATTCAGAGCAGACTTGGCGGTCTTTAGCCTGGCTAACATTTATGTGATTTTGGTCATGGATTTGCTGACCCACCATCGTGTTGTGATTGATTGTGTATTCCATGTATTTCCTTTCGAGATCCTTTTGGTAAGTATGTTTCTTACCGACGTTCTTTGATTCCACCTGCTATTAGTGTGGTTTCTGTTGCTGCGTTGTGTGACTTGATGCGCAGAGGTTATTCTCTTTCCCTGTGGAAAATGAGGTATCTTCAAGCAAAGGTTTCATCTGCCTCGGATGTTCCGGTTGTGTCTAAATTCGAGGGTATATTTCCTGACGAAATTCCTGGTCTCCCACCTGCTCAGGAGATTGATTTTACTATTGACCTGATGTTTGATGCAGCTCCTACTTCTAAAGCTCCTTCTCGTATAGCTCCTGCTGAACTGAAGGAGTTGAAAGATCAGTTGAATGAGCTTACTAGTAAGGGGTACATCCAGCCGAGTAGGTCGCCTTGGGGAGCTCCTGTATTGTTTGTTAAAAATAAAGATGGGTCCATGAGGATGTGCATCGATTACAGGGGTTGGAACCGAATCACAGTGAAGAAAAAGTATCCTTTACCTCGGATTGAGGATCTGTTTAATCAATTGAGAGGGGCCAGTGTGTTCAATAAGATTGATTTGCGATAGGGCTACCATCAGATAAGTGTGGCGGAGGCTGATAGGCCTAAGACGGCTTTCAGAACTCGCTATGGAAACTTCGAATTCACGGTCATGCCTTTTGGTTTGACTAACGCACCAGCGATCTCCATGGATCTTATGCATAAGGTATTTCGTCCCTTGCTTGATGTGTGCGTGGTTGTGTTCATAGACGATATTCTGGTTTATTCGCTGACTCGTGAGGCACACGCGGGTCACTTGAGGACAGTTTTGAACATGTTGCGAGAGCATAAGTTGTATGCTAAACTCTCTAAATGTGAATTCTAGTTGGAGAATGTGTCTTTTCTGGGTCACATTGTTTCTGGTGAGGGTTTTTCAGTTAACCATGCTAAGGTGGAAGCGGTGTTGAAATGGCAAGCCCCGAAGAATATAGGGGAGATCTGAAGTTTCTTGGGTCTTGTTGGTTACTATCGCAGATTTATTGATGGGTTTTCTTGTATTTCCAGACCTCTAACAAGATTGTTGAGGAAAGATGTCAGATTTCGGTGGGATGATGATTGTGAGCAGGCATTCAAACTTCTGAAGAAGAAAGTGACAGAAGCACCTGCTTTGGTACTACTCGTGGATGATTCAGGTGAGTATGAGGTTTAAACGGATGCATCACTTAAGGGTTTGGGTTGTGTGTTGATTCAGAATAGGAAGGTGATTGCTTATGCATCTCGACAGCTTAAGCCATATGAGCAGAACTACCCTACTCACGATTTGGAGATGGCGGCTGTAGTGCTTGCTCTCAAAATCTGGAGACACTATCTGTATGGAGCTAAGTCTAAGATTTATTCAGACCATAAGATTGTACACCTCAGACCATATGAGTGGCAGACAAAGGAGGTGGATGGAGTATTTACAAGATTATGATACTGATATTCATTACATTGAGGGGAAAGTGAATCGAGTAGCAGATGCTTTGAGCAGAAGGGAGCATCATACAGTGGCATGTTTAGGGGTGCTGCTTGAATGGTGCAGGGGACTACTCAGACTTTGAGGTTCATATAGTTTATGTTGACTCTGTTCAGCTTTAAGCATGTTAGTCAATACGTCATCTTTGATTGATGAGATATTCGTTAGTCAGCATGATAGCGGAGAGATGGCGGCGTTGAGACAGAAAATTCAAGAGGGTAAGGCTCCGGGTTTCAGAATTGATGATAAGGGAATGTTGAGACATGGCGACAGATGGTGTATTCCTGAGTATTGTGATGACCTGAAGAAGAAAGTCATGGATGATGCACACTAGTCCTTATTCTGTTCACCCAAGGGTCACAAAAATGTATAAAGACATCTGACATACTTACTGGTGGAACAACATAAAGAGGGATATAGTTGATTATGTGGCTAAATGTGCTACATGCCAGCAAGTGAAGGCTGGGCATATTAGACCGATGGGTTTACTACAGCCTCTACCAACCTCTGAATGGAAGTGGGAATCCATTTCCATGAATTTTGTGACGGGGTTGCCTCAGACTGTGAGAAAGATGGATACTATATGAGTAGTTTGGATCAATTGACTAAGAGTGCAGTGTTTATACCTATGAGATTGACATGGAGTATGAGTCACCTTACACAGGCTTATATTCAACATGAGGTCAAGAGGTTTGGGATGCCCAAGGAGATAGTGTCTGATCGGATTCCAAGGGTCTGTCTATGTTTTGGAAGGATGTTCAGGCAGCTTTTCGGACGCATATTAGCATGAGTACTGCATGGCATCCTCAGTCAGATGGTCAAACAGAGTGGGCCATCAGGACACTGGAGGATATGTTACGAGCTTGTGCACTTGATTTTCAGGGAAGTTGGGAGAATCATCTCAGTTTGGTGGAATTCAGTTACAATAACAATTATCATGTGATTATTGATATTGCTCCCTTTGAGGCATTGTATGGGAGGAAGTGCAAAAGTCCTTTATGTTGGAATGATCCTGCAGATAAGGTGAATGTGGGTCCTGAAATGATTGAGCAGACTATTAATTTAGTGAGAATCATCAGGGACCGTATGAAAGAGGCTCAGGACAGACATAAGAGCTATGCTGATTTAGCTCGTTGGGATGTAGAGTTTGAGGTTGGTGATAGGGTACTTTTGCGGGTATTGCCTATTAAATGGGTAGCTGAGCCCGAGATACATTGGACCTTATGAGATTGTCGAGAGAGTAGGGAAAGTGGCATATAGGTTGGCATTGCCAGCTGAGGTGGGTCGAGCCCATGATGCATTTCATATTTCCCAACTCAGGAAGTTTGTACCTGATCCATCTAACATTATCCAGCCTGATGAGGTTGAATTGGATGCTAGCCTTGTATGAAGAGTATCTAGTTCGAGTGATTGATGCAAAGGAAAAGGTTTTGAGGTGCAAAACCATTCCAATAGTTAAAGTGCTTTGGTCTAGGCACAGAGCTGAAGATGCTACTTGGGAAACCGAGGATCATATGAAGCTGAAGTATCCAGACATGAATTTGACTCCGTCGCTATGAGAGAACATTGTTTCCTTACTATTGATTTTTATCATGTTCTTGAATGTGCATTTGGGGGACGAAATGATCGTAAGGGGGGAGGAATGTAATGGCCTGACTTATTTAAATTGGGTTGTGTAGTTGATTTTTGGTGTTGGTTAAATTTCAGACCATTCCGGATATGGCCCAATCGAGTTAAGTGAGAGTGGGAGGGGCTATTTTTAAAATTCAACAATTAGAGTTAGTGGGGTCATTTTGCAGTTTTGGAAAATATTGGAAGAAACGGGAGAAAGACGCATGGCCGAGAGAGGAAGAAAGGGAGGGGATTTCAACCCGCTCAAATCATCGCGTTTCTTGAGTGGTTTACTAATCGGTTGTTGGTAAGTGTTTTCCCTCGTTGTCCTCTTCGCGTTGATTTTTATTTCGATTGATTTTGTGTTTATTTGGGGAGTTGATGTCAGTGTAGGCTTTGTGTTGATTTTGATCGATTGGAGGTCGGATTGAACGAATTGGAAGAGAATGATTGTTCAAGACTTTGAGGCAAGGCACTTGTGTGCTTAAATTATGTGTTTGGGGGGTATTAGGGGGGGTGTTTTCCGGCGAAACCCGCCGGAATCCCGACTGATCAGTCTAGAGTAACAGAGCGTGCGCCCATGGCGCGCTCGAAGAAATCGCGCCCCTGGCGCGCGGTCTCTGGCAGTGCAGCGATGATGTGCTGTTTCATGCGTTCTGACGTCTCATTGCTTTAATTCGTACTCCAATGTTGGTCTAGAATTCTTCTAATATTGTTTAAGGGTTATGGATTGAATAATCAACCAGTGAGAATTGTTGAATAACATGGAAGAGTTGTTGAATCATGGTATGATGGTGATTCCTTGTTTGATGAATAGTGAAGATGTGCCTTAACCTAGGGGCTATGTTTAATTATCTAATGCGTTGAGAAGCATGTGAACCTAGTGTTAGGTGCTAAACTATTTTGTATTATATTCACATATGCATGACATTGCCTTGGTATTGATGGTTATGAACCCGATGGGTTGTTATGATGATTTATTTGATCGGGTAACCTTCATTGGTGTTGTTGAGTCCCGATGAACCTACGGGGTGTATATATGTTATTCCATGTGATTTGGCTGTTATGCCTGTGATTTGGCTGCCATGCCTGTGATTTGGCTTTGATGCCTGTGATCCCTGCGAGGATGGTGTATGTTATCCTGTAATGGGTTAGAGTTGATGATATCCTCACCCGTGGGTTCATGTCGCCCGGGTTTTAGGTGTCGCTAGGCATACTCTTCTGCATTTGCATATATGATAGATAGGTGTATGTTAGGTCATGCATCACGTATATAATTTGTATGTTGTGGTTGAAGCACCGGTATGAGACGGTGTGATGTTTATTTTGCTTTACTTATTTTCTGCTCTTTTATTTATATTATTTATTTATTATCATTATTATTACTTATTATTTATCATTGTTTGTTGTTTTCCCTTACTCCCCTGCACATAGCCTTGCTCAGTACATTGTACTTACCCCCCTTTGCTTTTATCTGTTTTACAGATCCTGCTGGAGGCGCTAGAGCATGACTGGGTTGGGGTTATGAAAGATCACATAGGTAGGACTTTCCTGGTGTTATTATTTAGATGTGATCATGTAATACTCTGCTGCTACTTTATTGTTGGTACTTGGATTATTGTTAGTTGAGGCCTTTGAGCCTAGAATTTAAATTATGTCGGCCTGTGACCATATGTGATTTACTGCTTTGGGCTGGTAGCCATGTTTCAGATATTGGCTTGTCACCGACTACTGTTTACTGAGGCTTGCAGCCTGAATAATATGTTGGGATTATTATTTGGATATTATGTGAGACTTAATTTATGTTTATGTGTTATTACATGTTTAGCTTCCGCATTTAATTTTATTAATCAGATATTCATTCTGGGAATTCACTTCCCCTTGTACTAGCTGTTTTAAATTAGCTGGCCACTAGTTTAGGATAGTTAGTACGACGCTAAGCTTGCGAAAATCAAGCTTGAATTTTCGGGGCGTTACATTAATTCTTATAAAATCATCTAATTGCATAACGACTTTTAAAATATACTTCCTCTGTTTTTATTATTTGCTATTGACCGACCCAATACGTAGTCCAAAGCACATTTTAAACCATTAATAACTCAAATTCGGTATAAGTAAAAATTTTAAAAGTACGGTATTTAAAAACTACAAGACGAGATGAATTTAACAAGATTTCACTTGGCTATATTTAACTTGTATAACTGTAATAAAACTTTAAGTTAAAGTGTGTGTATGAATTGTAGCCAAAATACCTATGGATAATTATAATGAAGTAAGTACTCCCTCCGTCCCAGTTAATGTGTCATGTTTGACTTTTGACACTGTTTATTATTCAACTTTGACTCAAATTTATTGTAAATATATATTAGAAAAAAAAATAGTCGAGTTGAGTCTTGTTAGAATCGTATAATAATGTAGTTTTAGAATATATATTTTACATAATTTTTTGTTATATTTTGAGATATTAGCGATTGAAAATATACAATGGATTGTGTGCAAAAGTCAAACAAGACAAGTTAAATGGGATGGAGAGAGTATATTTTTGACTTGTAATTATTCTAATAGGATGGGCTTTACAGGGCTGAATATTTACATTCAGCCCCTTGCTGAATGTTCTGGAAATATACATGAGCGGTGCTTAGTGGGCAAAATACATAAATCAGCATTCAATGCAATCCAATTATGGATGGAATACATATAAGGAAATTAAATCACCACCCAAAATCAATTATTGCGACAATAGTGGTGAAGAGATAATATTCCATAAATCATTGTGTGATTACACTGAAGAGTGAATGCATATTATTTCTTCGTTCACACATTGTGACAATTTAAAAATATTTCTCATATAGCAAATGACTTAACAGTCACACAGTTACAAGTTTTTTATTCAATACATTTTCTTAATAAGTCTTCCACTCATTGATAGGAAGACAAATTTTCTATTGTTCTAGGAAAAATGCATAATATCGTCTGAAAATTTAGTCATGCCATTATAAGCACATAGAACAAGTACCTCTTCAAATTTCACCCAGCACATACATACTATAATTTAAGCACACTTGCATGTAAAAACCATCATCGAAAAAACGTAGAAACAACACATATAAATTTACATGGAACCGTGTCCTGCCATAAAAGGCACATAAAATAAGTACCTCTTTAAATTTCACTTAGCACATACCTACAACATTATAAACACACTTACATGTAAAAACCATCATCGAAAAAATATAAAAACAGCACATATATATATTAATATGGAACCGTGTCATGTCATAAAAAAACACATATAATAAGTACATCTTTAAATTTAACCCAGCACATACCTACAACATTTTAAGCACACTTACATGTAAAAACCATCATTGAAAAAACGTAAAACAGCATATGTATATTCATATTGAACCGTGTCATGCCATAAAAAACACATATAATAAGTACCTCTTTAAATTTAACCCAGCACATACCTATAACATTACAAGCACACTTACATTAGAAACCAAACTTAAATAAGAAAACAAATACCAAAATTTGCACATTTCTCCAACCGCGAACCCTCGGACAGCCCACAAATTATAACCGGCCATAACACATAACCACCCCTTCCCCAATTCTATATTGTGATTACAAACATGAAAGGCCACCCACAAATTACCAGGCCCAAAATTGCAACAAGAGGCAAACCGACACCAAATAACAAATAAAAAAAAATCAAAATGCATCTTTATCACAAAAGAGGAATAAAATGTGCATAGTGGAAAACGGCCCCCACAAATTGATTTGCATCCTTACAATAAAGAAACACAAAAGTATAGTGTGGAATGTTTCAAAAATCAGGGTTCATTAAATCCATAACATTGACTAGCCATATAATTACACAATTATGTTAAATATATACTAAAATAGATTAATTTATCAAAATCAACTGATCACCACACACAACTCTTTTATCCGGAATTCAGCTCATTGCTGAATCAGTACTTGAACGATCCCATTCTAATATATTAACCATTTAAAAATGAATTGAAATCATTCCATTTAGAGGTCAGGAGTTAATTGGCAACCTTCATGGCATGTTAAATTACCGCAGTGAAATTGACCGCAGACCGTTTACTTGACTGCGTGCCGAAGGAATCTACCCAATTTGCCTAGACAATAAATTAAAGGCACGAATACCAGAAAAATTACTCATTTTAAAGGAGTCAATGCTACTTATACGTTTTATCCAACATGCAATGTTCAATAAACGTCAGATTCAGAACATACCATTCAACACTTCTGGGACCCAGTAACCGATGCATCCCAACCGTGCATTTTCACAGAGTCCACAGCATCGACGGCTGTAGATCCACCAGTGATCATACTAACAAAGAGTTGACTTCATCTTTACCCTAACAAGTTACAAGAGTAAATAAATACTGCCCAACTCCCATTACCGAATTGGCTCAAATTCTTAGCAGAAATATCAAAAACCCTGATTTCAAAATGGGGGACAGTACTGCTCAATCTCCCAGTATATTCAAGTTCTTTGCTTTCTTCTTCACCATCATCTTCGTTCTCCTGAATATGATCCCAATTTCATCCTCCCAATCCTGTCCAAGTTCCTCCTGTCAATCGACTGAACCCTCAATTCAAATCCCTTTTAGTCTTGCTCCATTACAGGACCCTTCCTGTGGCTTCCCGGGATTCAACCTCTTCTGTGACGAATTTCGTCGAACACTTATCGAGCTTCCCAGCTCCGGCGTCTTCACCGTCCACGCCGTCGACTACGCGCGCCAGAACATATGGCTGAACGATCCGAAAGACTGCCTGGCGAGGCGGCTACTGGAGCTGAACCTCTCTGGGTCGCCGTTCGAAGGGGTTTTCTTCCAGGACTTCGATTTGTTCAAGTGCGCGTCAAATATGGACACGAGAGGGCTATATTTGCAGCCCATAAAGTGCCTGAGCAATGATAGTTACACGGTGTTCGCGAGTTCTCAGGGAGGAATTCCGCGTTCGGTGGAGCGGAAGTGTGCTCCGATGACGAAGGTGTCGGTGCCGGTGAGGTGGGATTCTTTCGAGGTGGTGATCAGCTCGGATCTGAGCGAGGATATACGGCTCAAATGGGAGACGCCGCGGTGCGGGTCAAGCAGCGGCAGTGAAACGGTGGTTTGGTGCAGAAATAACGCCGTTGGCCGTAGTAAGTCCGTCTTTTCCTTAATTATCTCTTCTGGTGGTTAACATATTCTGCGGTGATGGATCATCGATGTTTAATACTCTGCACTCATCCTCCCTAATTATATTATTTGAAAGCGAGCATTTCAACAATTTATTTAAACTAGTAGCCGAGTAGGAGTACTAGATTAAGGATTTCAACACTTCACAGGGCATGAACTCTTTTTTGTTGAATAGTCTAAAGAGACTAGGAAAGGGGAGACAAAAAGGAGAGATAGGGGCCGGGTGGAGAATCGAACCCCGCAACCTATTTGGTTGGGAGTCAGGACTTCAATGCCAATTAGTCTTTATCCCCATAGATATGAACTTTTTTTTTGGATGAGCCATTGAAGTCCTAGGAAAAGAGTGGTGGGAGCCCATGCTATACAATTACAAAGGGAAATAAAGAGGAGGTATAGGGGGCTGGTGGGAATCGAACCTCCAACCTTCCGTTGGAAGTCCGTTGGAAGTCAGGGGACATAACTACTTGGGCTAAGTCCTCATCCCATAGATATGAACTTTTTGAGTGAGCCTAAGTGCCTAAAGGATTTTTTATAGACTGAGTAGTATAGAGCTCTGTCAACTTAACCAGGGGTCTGTGGAATGAAGTTTTTCAATGCCCACTAGATCCTTTGGTATTAGTATTGGGTTCAATGGCCTAGGGATACCCGATATACTCAAAAACATATTTTGAGGTAAGAATAACGTGTTACCAAATATATATATATATATTTTACTTATTTATAAAATTTTAAACCTGAAATTTTATTTAAGCTTCACTAACACTCAAATTAGTTATTGTTGGTATAGAGTATAAATGAATTTTTAAAATAATTTTTTATATTCTAAATCTTTTAATTAAGATAAAGACGACCGAAAACTTAATGATGATTACTAAATATATCATTTTATTAATTAGATACACAAATGATTAAGAGATCTGCCATTCTATTTGGAACCTAGCTAGCTAGTGGCAGTGGACAAAAATTGACCGATTTTCACTGGTCTATTAGTTAAAGTTCAACCATTACTATACGTTGTAGAAAAATGGATTCTACAAAATGAAGACAATTTTAGATTATTTCTTCGCCCATGGGACCATCTATTATCACGAAATTATTCCATCTCCATTTGACTTTTTAGCCAAAAGATACAATGTTTGATGGGAGTTTTGTTTTGTTAATTTACTACTAGTCTACTCTATGTTGGGAATATAAACTCAAAGCCATAAATTATAAAGTTGAAAGTGGGAGAATTTGACGTAATAGTCAAGTCATATCCTTATTCATATTAGGTATATTTGACATTGAGAAAATATCTCATATCCCTACCTCCCTTATGTTCAATATTAGATGGAAAATATTGGATCGAAGTTAAAATTAAATACCAAAACCCTCTTATCTATTGCATTATGTTTTCATCAACAAGATATGAATAAATACCCAAATAGTCATGTAAGTTTAACTATTATTCAATTTGATACATATAGTATTTTGGACGAAATAATTTAAAAGTTTAGGGTCTAAAATTGAATATGAAATGCATTTTGGACAATTTCGGCTAAATATGAAAGTTATAGGACCATTTAAGATAATAAAATACTACATCAAATTGGTTCATCCATGGTGACAGACAAGTGTAATAAAAGCACTAGAGTCAAACTTTTCCCATTGTTCCATAATTTTTGGAGTAACTTTACCAAAGATAAAATAGTAGTTGGCCAAGTCCTCACCCTTGGCCTCCTACCCCTCCCGGACAAGTGGTAAGTCTCATGACTTCCAACCTTTAATAGGGTGTTGGATATCCTATGTTTCTTTGTAATTTATATAATACGGACTTACACCATTCATTTCTTGATATATATATAGACTGCATATAGTAGTGTATCTGGGTCACTCGCCCGAAAATCAATCGAATTTAATGACTGTGTGAATTTTTGCCGACCTACTTAATTTTTATTTATACCGTGACTTAAATTAAAATAAAATTAGTCTAATAATTTTTTTATATCTTCTGAAAAAATTGAAAGCAAGTGGATAAAATTGACGACTTCGTCTTGCAAGTTTGCGAAAGTCACATTCACTTGTCTCCATCATTTGTTGGTGAGCGATAGTGGAGTAGAACTTTTCCTCACCCTCGCATCTTAATTTGACATTATTTCACACCTGTGAGCACATTTATGCTTATCCAATTCATACCTGAACTGTTTGGTTGTAAGCATATTGCAGAATATATAACATATTATTGTTTATTTTAATATATTTGACTGCTTATAGTTGTTTGAGAAGCAACATATTGAGGAGCAAACTTTGATCAATATGCTAGATTTTGAAGCATATAGTAATTTGTTACTCCCTCCGTCCCACTCCAAGTGTCTTGTTACTGTTGGGCACGGGAATTAAGGTAGAGTTAGTTTGTGAGTATATGGTGGGTCCACATAGTTGTTGGAGGGGAAAATTATTTATATTTATAGAAAGAAGACATTTGTAATGGGACATCCAAAAATAGTAAGTAGGACATTTAGAATGGGACGGAGGGAGTATATGCTATCTACCAAATATATATCATCTGCTCGTCAAATTTACAATTATTATCTATTAACCAAATCTGCTATATACTACATGCTTAGTAAGATAAGAGTACCCTTGCAGGGATGCCAAGAGTGGCACGATACGCCATCATCGTCGGGGCTGGAGTGCCGGCCTTCCTCTGTCTCCTGGGCTTCATATGCTTCATATCCAGCCGGATGAGACGCCGCATTTGCCAGTGGAGATACGGCCACCGCCCCACCATGGAATTCTCCATGCCCGTAGCGCCACATCCGCTTGTCTCGCCCAGTCCTCCAGGACTGGATGGCCCAACCATCGAGTCTTACCCGAAAACGACTCTAGGGGAGAGCTGTAGGCTGCCTAATCCGGATGACAACATTTGCTCGATCTGCTTGTCGGAATACATGGCTAAGGACACATTGAGAAGCATACCAGAATGCCGGCATAGCTTCCACGCTGAATGCATAGACAAATGGCTCCAGCAGCACGTGTCGTGCCCCATCTGCCGGAATTCTCTCAAGCCCTCGCCCGATCATAAGCCGGGAAATTAGCGCTCCAAATGTGAATTCTGGTCCACTTTTTACACGTAATTTGGAATGATGATCAAATGGGAAGCAAGTGACACAAGATGTAAATTTGGTATCTGTGATTTTATCTCCTTCACTTGGAAAACAGAAATGATAAAAGAGGAAATCTTACTGTGTCACAATTACAAGAATTACAAAACCACAAAACCAAAATTGGTGATTGATAGAGTGGCCCATATCCATATTCATATAAATAACAAGGGAGGATCTCAATATATGTGGGATACTTAACAACCTTCATCGAGATGGTATTCATCTCGAAAATGAAAAAATGCTCAACTGAGTACTCATGACTTGGATATGAGGAATCGGTTTTGGGTTTGATCCTCATAAGCATCGTCTTTCTAACAACCACAGGTAAAACACAATACAAATTTACAATCACAATATAAGAGTTCTCGTAACTCCTCAGCCTCCCATCCACATGAACACATACTTTAAGGGGCGTACGCGTTTGGTTCGGGGATCCAAGATTCCCAGTGGCTAGGGAATGCCCACGTTTGGTTCGCCACATCTTTCATTTAAGAATCTCACATTCCCACCGAGATGGGAATGTTAAAGGTTTTGGGTAGGAATGTAATTCCGACCCAAGAGGGAGGTAATCTTAGATTACCACCTTAATTTTTTTTACTTTTCTACGAATTTGTCTTTTATACCCTTACATTTTTTACTTCTTCTATTTTATAAATTTAGATATTTTTATTTAAAAAATCATAAATATTTGAAATTTAATTTTAAAATCAATAAAAAAAATTAAATTATTTAAACATATTTTTAAATAAATATTCTCATATTTGCTTAATTTTTTTTATCTTCTTTATACAAAATAAAAATAATTTTTTTTTATCTTCTATATATAAAATAAAAATAATAAGAATTAGTTACATTAATTTACTAATGATCATACAATAAATTACATATAAAGAATTTTCTATATTTTTAAAATTAAATCGATTGAAATATTATCACTATTTTGTAGCAAAATGACATATTTATAAAATCTATTCAATTTAAGTTCAGAGACATCATTTGAGATTTACAACCATGATCTAAAATGGTCCAAGTACATTTTTTGAATAGATTAATTCATTATATTATATCCAACTTTTGAATTCATTTATGCTGAACCTCCAGTTCATCTATGGGCTCAAATATATTACACCAAATATGTAATTGCACTTGACAATATATATTTATCAAGATTAACCCCTCCAACCAAACATAACCTAAATCTTATGGAATTTCATACAAACTGATGACTGCTAAACTAGAGTAGATAATAAGATTACATGAGGATTATTATTCTCATTATATATCGTTTGTCATTATAATTAGCATTATCATAGTCATCAAATCTTCAAATTCTCCCTCTGCTGGTGATCATCATCCGACGGCTGAGCTGCAACCACAGATTCCAAACCAACCTCGGCCGTAGATGCATTCATCGCATTCAGTGCATCCTCCTTGTTCTTACCCCAAAGGAAAGCATACAATCCTCCAATCAGCATTACACCTCCCAAAACACTGCACCACACATAGCAACCATGCATATTTTTGTATTTTGTCTTTATAATAATACTTAATAATTTTTAAAAAAAGTTGAATATTGTTCATGTAAGCAGACCTTCCCCAGTGAAGAGATTCATGGAAGAAAGCAGCAGAAAAAATGGCTGTCAAGATGAGTGACAATGGGCTGAAAATTGCAGTGAAAGTAGGGCCACTTTTCCCCACAACCCAAACTTGCAACCAATTAGTCACTCCTGTCACCAGAATTCCCTGGAAAACCAAAAATGAGAGAAAAAATTGTGATTTCAGTCAAAATTCCTTGTTACAACATAGAACACCAAGAGAATAAGGTGCACAAGAATTATATTTTTATGAGTTCTTTGATATTGAAGATGAATATAAAGAATAGATAACCTGGAAATATGTAAGGATTTTTCAGGTTCAATTTTTTTTAAAAAAAAATAATAAAAGCAAAGAGACGTACACAATATATGACGGTCAAAAGATTAACGTTCCAGCCAAGCTTCCACGACGAGGCATGCCTCTCCACTGCCCCAGCATATATTGCTGATGTCACACAGCTGAACCAACATTGTAGAGTGGTCAACTGCAATGTCGCCGGATATTCCTTCAGGATTGGAGTCTAAGAATAAAAAAGAATCAAATTTATCAGCAAACTACAGCAGCAGCAGGAATCATTTAAGTGCATATTACTTTGTTTGATTAGGCTTGATATATGGATGCTTTTATCAAATCTAATTACATGTTCTCTTAGGGCCCTTAATTATGATCAAACTAAATTATGGAATAATTAACCTTATATGGATAAATTATCCAATATCAACTAATCCTATTGGATTAGAAACAACAAAAAAAGACCTGCATGATGAGCCAAACTGCCCAAACGAAATACGAAGCAAGCGTGAGAAGGGAGCCTTTGATCCACTCTTGTTTGGTGTAAGTCTTTGCATAAGCATTGGAGGAATCATTCTCAGAGCCGGTGTACAAATCAGGGCCCTTGTAGAAAGTGAAGACCATCGCCCCCGACAGGCAGAGGACTGTTCCAATGACTTTGACCAGGCCTTGTTTTTCAGTTATGGACAGGGTTTCAATCCTGTATAGTATATAATATGAGAGTTTAAATTAACAAACCCTATAATATCATCAAGCCACCATATTGTCTGATATGTATGTATGTACCTTAAGCAGAGGGCAAGGATGAAGACCATTGCAGGAATAGTGTTGTTTACCACTGTGGAGAATGTTGCTGAGACATAGTTTAAACTTGCATAGTACAGGTTCAGTGACAGAGCCATCCTGAATTTGAAAATAAGAATGCATCCATCAACTTCATTGATAGCGACAATATAACTTCTCATGCCATCAATACCTAATATTCGATGTAAAGGTTGCTTCTTTTCCTTTTTCTTTTAGGATGGTTACTCAATGAATGTAGCTAAACAGATCGTACCCACAAGACGAGACCAAGAAAATCTTGCAGAGTAAATAGAATGTTAGTCGAGGAGGCGTTTTCCTGCACCATCATAAAAAAAAAAAAAAACAAAAAAATCATTTGCTATATGTGTATGAATATGTAGTACTTTCTAAAAAATGCATATACACTTAAATGTAGCTTGACTAAATAGTGAACAATAATTGTTTCCTTGGAAACCTATGAGTGAAATAGGCAAAGGGGGCCAAGGCAACAGTGGCAACAGCCTGTCGATAGGCGACAAAGACAGAAGGCTTCGTCCCAGAAGAAATGGCGGCTTTGGAGAGGAGAAACATGGCAGTGTAAATGAACTGAGTAAACACCATTGCAATAAGGGGCATTTGGTTTTTCATCATGCCCATTGAGCACCTAATGAGCGCAGCAGAGGATCCCTTGGTATTCATCTTGTAAAACTAAAATGTTTTTTCTGTTATTCAGTTCTCCTTGAAATTCATAACAATTTATAGATGAGGGGATTGCAGGTAATGTGGCCACTAATGAGGTTCCATTACCTCATGACCACTCAAACAGGAATATATTCTCAACTGATCTACAGATAAATGAATAATGGTATTCATTCCAAACCCTAGTAATTATACGATGTGTTCAGTAACCAGTATATCCATTCAATGTGGTGCAGGAATTTAGTAAAGGCTTAAGGAACATTTCGATGTCAAAATGGCGATTTGTTTGTTTGCCGCTAAAAGTAAGAATTTGAGAACTTTGTAAAAATATCTTTTGTGTTGTACTAATAGGTATGTTCAATTCATGAATATGTTCCACATCACTAAACAATTTGTAGTTTATACCCAAGTTTTGAGTAGTCTTCTTTAATCAGTTTATCAAGCAATATACAAAGTCTGTAAATAAGTATGAATTCCCACTTTTAGAAGCGAGCACTAATTTTGATTTTCACTCCTAAACATATCATTATCATTTGCTAATTCTTGTTACCACAATTGCTAAGGGCAATAAAAATTATCTCATTGTCCTTGAGATGCATCTTCGTCTATTTATAATGGTGTCAAAGAGGCACCATCGTTCAAAAGTCTGAATCTGTCTCCCTAGTGGTTTTTGGTGATTTCAGGGGGCTATAAAATGTATGAAAATTAATGAAGAACATCTAAGAATAATTTGATCCGAATTTTTGAGTAAGATAACTTATTATGCAAGAATAAGAACACGATGCTAAGGATGTGCAGAGACAATAGTGATAACAATAGATTATAAATCTAATCGTTCTAAAAAAAAAAAAAAGGTAAGATATGTCAGAGACAAGACGCTTTTGCTAAAACGCAGTTTTGATATGTAAAGTTTTTTTTTTTACTATTGGGCCTTTCCTCTAAATGATGTTCTAGTGCTTTTGCAACCCATATAGTGTTGGGGATTTTCGCAGTATGTGAATATGAGAATCAAATAGGAAGAACTTGGATAATCAATTGGATCGTGTGAAGAACACTTTCCTAAAGTTGTATTTTGCCACTGCAAATCAACTTTGGGATAATCCAAAAGATGCACTCTAATTTCAAAAGAAATAAGAGAATTGGCTTGGAGGATTGCAGAATTATTGTGTCTGTAGTGTTTTTGTGTTTCTCGTATGTTTTCTTGTGTCCTCTATGAATTCTGCAGGAATTCATATTTGTAGATGAATAATGCAATAGATATGAAAAGATACAACCAATTATGAAAGGGTGCATTAGTTGAGATTCAAATTTGAATTTCAAGTTCAAATCTAAATTCAAATAAGATTTGATTTCAAATTTCAAATTCAATTGCTGATAGTTAATTTTATCCAGCAATACGAATTTAAATTAGTCATGACCATGACTAAATACCCCCCACATAATTGCACAAGGAAAAAGACTAAAAACAAGTTCCAGCAAACTACACTGGTCTTAGTCATGACCATGATTAAGTCTACTCTCGTTTGCTGCATTGAAAGACAAAAGAGAATGAAATTCCAGCAACCTATCTACAATTTAGTCATGGTCATGACTAACCCATAGGCTGCTTGCTGTCTTTCTTTTCCTTCAACATCTTTTCATATATCTCTCAATTCATTCCTCTTGACCTCTCGTTGGGTCATCCTTTGTCGTAGTGGCTTATGTGAGTGTGCACTCCGCACCTCCTAACCCACATTATAGCTCGACTACAACATAAGCCAAACTTTAGTAAATCCAATTACACCAAAATACATGATGACACTAAAATCATCAACAATCCTCCCCCATTTTAGTGTAATCCATGATTTCTAAATCCACACAATAAAACCAAACTCATGCATAAATGAAAATATCGTGACGATTGAATTTCCATCTTAGTACGATACACATTCCAAGCATTCGAGAATCAAGGTGTCCTTAGGATTGAACCTTTCAACTCATTTGAATATATGAAGATAACGTACACACAAGTTAATTACAACACTCTAAGCCTTCACTTGACGCTATCTACGGCCATGCGTCCCTATCCATTCATAAGCATATACAAAGCCAAGTCCAAGCTTTTTGAAGCGGCCACACTCCATGCTCATATAGGTAGCTCTTTTAACTCGTGCACCTGCATATGCACTTTTTCAAAAGAGCTATTAAGAAATAAATTTCATCCTACCTACTTGCAGGTCCGAACACATACCTTGGGATGTACTATTTATGTGTTCCAATTTCTCTGGGTAAGCTTTCCACATTGAATTCAGCTTCCAACGTTGTATTGGAAGGGAATTTGGTATCTTACCAATAGAAATTTTTAATTGGACTTCAAACCCATCCCTATGGCCGACTTGTGAACCAAGTCCCTAGCTAATCCCTTTGTCAAATGATCAGCTAGATTTCATTGAGATCTCACAAAATCAACTGAAATAATCCCATGCATGATGAGCTCACGAACCATGCTATGTCGGATTCCTAAATGCCTAGACTTCCCATTATACATTTGACTATAAGCTTTAGCCAATGTGGCTGCACTGTCACAATGTATAGCAATGGGTGGTATAGGTTTAGGCCATAATGGAATTTCATAAATTAAATTCCTTAACAATTCAGCTTCCTTGCCGGCAGAAACTAAAGCAACAAATTCAGATTCCATTGTAGAATTTGTGATGCAAGTTTGCTTTTTGGAAGCCCACGAAATGGCACCTCCCCCATGTAAGAATACCCAACCACTAGTGGAAGAATGATCTTTCATATTAGTGATCCAACTTGCATCCGAATAACCTTCTATGACCGAAGGGAATCCAATATATGTCAAACTATAATCCATAGTTTTCTTCAAGTATTTAAGCACTCGCCTTAGAGCTTGCCAATGGTGAGTACTAGGATTACTTGTAAACCTACTCAACTTGCCTATAGCAAATGCAATATCCGGCCTTGTGCTTGTCATTGCATACATCAAGCAACCTATCAACTTTGAATATTCGAGTTGAGACACAGCTTCTCCATTATTTGGCATAAGTTTCATACTCGGGTCAAATGGAGTGCTAATAGGAGAACAATCATAAAAATTGAATTTCTTGAGCACTTTCTCAATATAATGAGATTGTGTGATTGAAATTCCTTTGTTCTCTCGTTTGATTCTTATTCCAAGAATCACTTCTGCCTCCCCCATATCCTTCATAGAGAATTTAGATGACAAAAATTCTTTTGTCATATCGACTTGTCTTTGGTCTGTGCCAAAGATCAACATGTCATCGACATACAAGCAAATGATGACTCCTTTACCATTTTCATCAAATTTGCTATAAACACACTTGTCAGTTTGATTTAAACTAAATCCACTTGACAAGATAACATCATCAAACTTTTGATGCCATTGTTTTGGAGCTTGTTTCAGCCCATACAAGGATTTAATTAGTTTACATACTTTATGCTCATTTCCGGGCATAACAAATCCTTCTGGTTGCTTCATATAAACATCTTCTTCTAAATCCCCATTCAAAAATGCCGTTTTAACATCCATTTGGTGTATCACAAGATTGTGAATAGCTGCTAGAGCTATCAACAATCTAATTGTGGAGATTCGAGCAACTGGTGCATAATTATCAAAGAAGTCAATGCCTTCTTTTTGTCTAAAGCCTTGAATAACTAATCTTGCTTTAAACTTATCAATTGTTCCATCAACCTTCATCTTCCTCTTGAAGATCCATTTACAACCAAGTGGTTTGCAACACGGCGGAAGATCAGTTATGATCCAAGTGTTGTTTTGCATGATAGAATCAATTTCATCATTTATTGCTTCTTTCCAAAATGCAACATCTCTTGATTTCATTGCTTCTTCAAAGGTTCTAGGATCCTCTTCAACATCAAAGCAATAAAAGTTCTGGGAAGCAATCTCATCTCTTGATCCTTCAACTAAGTATAGTTGAAAATCGGAACCAAATGACTTTGGTTTCCTAACTCGTTTACTCCTACGAGGTTTGAAGCTCTCATTAGGAGTATCACCTAGACCAACTTCCTTTTGAACTCCAATAGAGTTAGGAATTATGCCTTTAGGTCTAAGTAGAGATGAGAATCTATTCTCATCAAAAATTGCATCTCTTGATTCCATAACTGTATGGATTGAGACATAATCATTTCGTTCTATTACATAGAAGCTATAGGCCTTGGAATGCTCTGCATATCCAATAAAAATACAATCAATGCCTTTTTCACCCAAACTCTTCCTTTTGGGGTCGGGAAGTCTAACAATAGCTCTACAACCCCAAATTCGAAGATAGTTTAAATTTGGTTTCTTTTTATACCAAAGCTCATATGGTGTTTTCTTGTTCCTTTTACTAGGAACCCTATTCAATACATAGCAAGCCGTTAGCATGGCTTCACCCCAAAAACCTTCATTCAAACCCGAATAGGACAACATGGAATTAACCATTTCTTTAAGGGTTCGATTTTTCCTTTCAGCTACACCATTTTGTTGTGGTGTATAAGGGGCTGTGGTTTCATGGATAATTCCTACGGATTGGAAGTAAATAGGATCAAAGTATTCACCTCCCCTATCCGTACGCAAGACTTTAATTGCACTATTTAGTTGCAATTCCACTTCAGTCTTGTACACTTTGAATTTATCCAAAGCCTCATCTTTTGCATGCAATAAGAAAATATAGCAAAATCTGGATGCATCATCAATAAAAGTAACCACATACTTCTTATTTCCTAAAGATGGAGATGAATGAAAATCACAAAGATCACTATGTATTAATTCTAACAAAACAGAGTTTCTAACAATGTTTTGAAAAGGTTGTCTAGTGATCTTATTTAGCATACATGTTGAACACTTGTCCATGTTAAAATCAAATGCAGGGATTAATCCTTCCTTAGACATGTCACGCATCCTTTTATAATGAACATGACCCAAACGAGCATGCCAAATAGATGAATTAATTAACTTAGAATCAATCATAAACACAGAATCAACTGTACATGGAGTTTTATTCAAATTCAACATAAACATTCCATTACAATAGTAACCAAATCCAATGAAGACCCCACACTTGGATAGTATATATCTATCCGACTCAAAGACTTGCTTATAACCACACTTATTAAGTACAGGACTTGACACTAAATTTTTACGCAATTTAGGTACATACAACACATTAAACAAGGCTAAAGATTTTCCGGAACTAAATTCCAATACTACACTTCCACGACCAAGAATTGGAGCAGATGACTCGTTGCCCATATACAATACGGATCCATCATCAATTGATTCAAAGTTTTTAAACCAACAACGATCCTTGCAAGCATGTGTAGTGGCACCCGAGTCCACCCACCAAGCAATGTTGTCATCCTGCACATAATATGCTTCAGAATTTAATGACACATAATTTTCAAACAAATTCAAATTATGAATTAAATTCTGACCTTGGTTTGGAGGTTGGTCTTTAGACCCATTTCCTAAACCAATCGTGCTTGCTCCATTATTCTTCTTCCCAACACGACAATCTCTTTTGAGATGTCCAGGTTTACCACAATTCCAACAAGCCATTTTAGGCTTTTTGTTGGATTTCTTGTTGGAGTTATTAAAGGGTCGTTTCTTTCCCTTATTTTTCTTGTCATCTTTTGTGTTTTTACCTTCCACGATCATGTTCACCGAGGATGGTCCAGCAATATCTTTTTCCTTGTTCTTGTCATTCTCCTGCATTCGGAATGATTCCTCAATGCGCAAATGACCACCAAGTTGTTCCAATGACAACTCTTCTTTGTTGTGTTTCAACATATGTTTGAAATCCTTCCAGGATGGTGGAAGTTTGTCAATGATGCTTGAAACAGCAATAGCATCATCCATCATCAAGCCGTGTTGTTTGAATTGTCCCAGGGTTCGTAGGATTTCATGGAATTGCTCCATAACCGGCCGAGAATCAACCATCTTGTAATTATTGAAATTACTAACCAAGAATTTCTTACTCGAAGCATCTTCAGTTAAATACTTCGATTCAAGAAAGTCCCATAGTTCTTTTGCTGATTCAACATTTTGATAAACATCGAAAAGTGCATCAGACATACCGTTCAAGATGTGGCCTCGACAAATATAATCATCATTCTCCCATTTGCTTTTGCGTCTAGCATTCTCCAATGTTTCATCCTCACTAGCCTCCGGGCATGGTGTGCTAAGAACGTAGACGACTTTGAGAGTTGTCAGCAAAAAATGCATCTTCTTTTGCCACCTTCGAAAATCGTTGCCTTCAAATTTGTCCAATTTCTCGAATTTTGAAGTCAGGTTCTTCATTGATTCCGCCATGATTCTCACGAAAAATTACAACTTTAGATTGTTGTGGGATTTTCGCAGTATGTGAATATGAGAATCAAATAGGAAGAACTTGGATAATCAATTGGATCGTGTGAAGAACACTTTCCTAAAGTTGTATTTTGCCACTGCAAATCAACTTTGGGATAATCCAAAAGATGCACTCTAATTTCAAAAGAAATAAGAGAATTGGCTTGGAGGATTGCAGAATTATTGTGTCTGTAGTGTTTTTGTGTTTCTCGTATGTTTTCTTGTGTCCTCTATGAATTCTGCAGGAATTCATATTTGTAGATGAATAATGCAATAGATATGAAAAGATACAACCAATTATGAAAGGGTGCATTAGTTGAGATTCAAATTTGAATTTCAAGTTCAAATCTAAATTCAAATAAGATTTGATTTCAAATTTCAAATTCAATTGCTGATAGTTAATTTTATCCAGCAATACGAATTTAAATTAGTCATGACCATGACTAAATACCCCCCACATAATTGCACAAGGAAAAAGACAAAACAAGTTCCAGCAAACTACACTGGTCTTAGTCATGACCATGATTAAGTCTACTCTCGTTTGCTGCATTGAAAGACAAAAGAGAATGAAATTCCAGCAACCTATCTACAATTTAGTCATGGTCATGACTAACCCATAGGCTGCTTGCTGTCTTTCTTTTCCTTCAACATCTTTTCATATATCTCTCAATTCATTCCTCTTGACCTCTCGTTGGGTCATCCTTTGTCGTAGTGGCTTATGTGAGTGTGCACTCCGCACCTCCTAACCCACATTATAGCTCGACTACAACATAAGCCAAACTTTAGTAAATTCAATTACACCAAAATACATGATGACACTAAAATCATCAACATATAGCAGGCGGACTTGGTTCTCAAGATTCTAGTTGCACGTTTGGTGTTTTTTTTTTTAAAAATCGTTTTTTTCCATCCTGCTCTAGGTCTCTTTTTTGCCGATGCCTCAATAAAAAAAAATAAAAAAAAACTACTCCCTCCGTCCCACTTAACTTGTCTTGTTTTATTTCTGCACACAATCCAATGCACATTTTCAATCGTTAATATCTCAAAATATGTATAACAAAAAATTATATAAAATATATATTATAAAACTACATGATTTTACGATTCTAACAAGACCCAACTCGACTATTTTTTTTTTCAAATATATACTTGCAATAACGTTGAGTCAAAGTTAAACAATAAACAGTGACAAAAAGTCAAACATGACAAGTATACTGGGACGGAGGGAGTACTTACTTACATCCTCAGCACATTATGTATCCAATTACATCAATCATCGTAATAAGTGGGGCTGGCAATTTAAACCACATACATATAGTCATTATCTTCGGGCTTCGATCAAGATTAATAACTCTTCTCTAAATGTAAATATAACATGTCTCTTCTAATAATTTCCTTTCTATTTTTGGAAATTCCAGTCACAATCTCGCTCCCTTTTCAATATGAATTAAGAAGTTTCTTATATATAAGTGATCAAATCATCATAAAATGCTTTGTCTATCATTCTCTCATTTACAGTTACTCTTCAGATCTGATGCACTTGTTCTCAATTATTTTATTCAATTTATTGCACAAGCAAATTCATCTCGTGCATCAATAAATATAATATTTCAAATCCACCTGATGAAGGGGAATAAATTGATTTGCTATGGTGCGACAAGATCAGTGATTATTGTTGCAGGAGAGAATCTCTAGATAACAGCCAGTGCTCTACTTTTTATTAGATTAAGACAAGTTCTTATATGCTTATTCTTGACCTCATATATACTAGGCAGAAATTTGGTCTGAAACCACCAATATTTCACATGAAGAAATAGGTGACAGTACCCGGTCAGGTTCTGTCCATTATCTTTTATGCCAGCCGCCAAAATTTCTTAACTTCTGTACCCGAAAAGGCATAAATACCCCTGGTTCGTAAAGTGGTTCGTGCACGAACCAGCAAATCATCACGAACCATAGTTAATCTATGTGATTAAGGAGAAAAGTTCATGTGAACTAGTTGGACAGTTGGACCGTATACGAACCAGTTGGACCGTACACGAACCGCAATTTGTGACACGCGACCAATTGGACAGGGGGTAATAGGTTCGTGGGATGATGCATGAGGGGGTTGGGGTTCGTGATGCATGAGGGGTTGGGGTTGGGGTTCGTGGGATAATAATTATAATAGTAAGAAAAGTAATTGGAAAATTATAATAACATTATTAATAAAACAAGTCATATCATGATGCATGAGGGGGTTGGGGTTCGTGTATAATACACACAATAAGTAGCCAATAATTTAGTGGACCGTGTATTATATTGTAAGGATTCGACTGTGTATTATACATAATTTATTATTATTGGTTCGTGTATAATTATACAAAATAGGGCGGTTCGTGTATGGTCCACGAGACACGAACCAGTCTCCATAATCATTCTTATTAATTAATCCATGATTCGTGATTGAATATTTGGTTCGTGCACGAACCACACTACGAACCAGGGTCTTTTTGGCCTTTTCGGGTACAAAAGTTAAGAAATTTTGGCGGCTGACAAAAAAGATAAATGTCAGCACCTGACCGGGCACTGCGTGTGCGAACCCTATTTCACATTATTCTTGTACGGTGTAAACACAAAAAAGGTCTCTTGAAAGTAATCTGTCCAAAATAAACATCATGTAAATAAAATACAGGTCTTAAAATGTTGGCAAAACTACAATTTCATCATAAGAACAAGGACAGTGTATCCTAAGAAACCATCAGTAAATAGTACACCGCTTACTAATGTACTGAAAAACTTTGACTATAAAATCTAGGGTTTTGTGTTATTCCAAGTTTTTTAAGTGCATTTCCACAGGCTTAATTTCAAATCCCTTGTTCCAAACGTAAAAGAATAAGTCCACTGTTCCTGGTTGTAATTCCACTATTTAAAAAAAAAAAAGAAACCCCTAAACTTCCAATTTCTAGTAATACCAAATCAGTCATATTATTCTCACAAAGTGGAGACAAATCAACGATCGACCAAAAGATACCGTCTGCACCAGTGAAGACGGTGGCCAATGTAATGTGAGGAATCCGACTTGCCTTTGGGGCCAGAAAGAATCATCCAAACGAAAACTGACCCTTTTTACAAGAACTTCACCATAACACATCAGTTTGACATTTACAGTAACGCTTACTTGAAGTAGGGAAAAAAAACCCAATACATCCCATAATTTTACCTTTTTTCCCAATCCATCCCAAAATTATTGCATTAACCGAACCCATCCAATAACTTTCTAAATTTTCGCCTAATCCATCCATTTGCTCCTTAATGACCGGTCTGTGCTGACGTGGCGCACAATTAAGGGATACTAACCTTATTGAGGCGGAGGTGGCAGCCAAATGGCATTTGAGACCGGCCATGTCATCAAACTGAGTAAACCACATAAATTTCTCCCCCCTCCCCCTAAATCGGTAATTGCCCTAATTCACCCAGCTTCTTCTCCCCAATATAAAGCAAGTCGGCTCCCTTTCTTCCCTCTTCATCCTTCATTTTCTCCTCTCCATGTCCAAAATTAGGGCGCAGGGCAGAACAAAGGCAAGTTCGCGGAAGCCGTGGGGTTAGAGCTGTGCAATGGACCATCGAAGGAGGATGAATACGCAAATGATGGATTTGAGGTACGGACCACCCCCTTTTTGCAATTGTCGGGTGAGACTTTTATTGAGGGTTGTATTGGACTCGGCCAAACCAAGCTGTGGGAAGCTCTACTACAGTTGTCGAATGTGCAACTTCTTCCAATGGGTATATCCGATTCCAGGTAATTGGGCGCATAATGGACTACCCATCGAACCGAACGATGGCAGCTCGAGCCGGAGTGAGTATGTTGCAGAGGGTCCACAAAATTTTGAGGAGTTCACTGAGGTCTCTTCTCCAATGACATATGGCCACCGCAATGTAGCTGCAAATCGAGATGGAGGTGAGAAAATTTTTGTTCTGTTGGTGTTGTGTGGCGTCCTACTGGTAGTGGTGGTGTGTTTGTTGCTATTCAAATGAAGGAACTTGCAGGAATGGACCTGTTTTGGGTGTACTGAGGTAGTGAGTATTTGGTGCATTATGTAGCAATGGTTTGTATTTGAAGTACTTGGAAGTGTATTAGATTAGAAGATTCCAGACTTGTAATCGGTTTATGAGTAATGGTTTTTGGATTCGGTTTATGAGTAATGGTTTTTGGATTGGAGAAGTAAAATTCTATGAATGGTGTTTCCATTTTAGTTATGGAATATGAGCAATTGATAACAAGAAATGGCTTTATGAATGGCTTTGTGGTGTGTGGTTCATTGTGTTGCTTCTTAATTGAATATAATGATATCCCTGGAAAGCTAAAGCCCATACGCACTGAATTAATGTCCCCAGTTTCATAACATTGTGGTAAGCATTAGTGAAGATGAGAGTTTATAATTATTACTTAAGTGATATTAGGTGTCCTGCAAAGCAAAATTATTAATTTAGGATCCTAATAGTTAATCTATATTTTGTTGAAAATTAAAATTGAACTCTAAAGTTCTGTTTTGAGTTGTGTTTATTATCATGTTCTTTGGTAACTTAGGTATTGTAATCTGTTACTATATGCAGAACAGAGGAAAGATTTGGAAGAGTTTTTTACTATCTGTTACTATCTGCATATCTTTCCTCTAGAATTATTCTCAACTTTCTAACCAAATGATAAATTTTTAGGGAAGTTCCAAACCGATCTGAGAAAAGCTTGGGACTTGGTAGTAGCAATACATGCATTGTTTGGAGTTGAGTAAGTTTAGGGAGAACTTGCAAATGATTTATAGATTGAGTTTAAAATTGCATCCTAAACTAAAATCTCGGATAATAAATGTAGGACTCTTTTTCAATGTTTGGAGTTGAATAAATCCTGCTCCAGCTGCATGTGAAGAAAAGAAACAGCAAAGACTAATCTATAGGGCACATTACAAAAGATTCAATAATTTATTGAATTCTTGGTGAGAAAATTCTTCGTTTGGTTTGGCACAGTAGACAACATATGGCATAACAAATTCAATACAAACCATATCACACAAAGATCAAATGGTAATATAATAACTAGTGCAATGATCTCCCATTTAATCAAAATCCAACACAATATACGAACCCACTCAGTTTCTATATGCCAATCAAAATCAGTCGCCATGGGCAGAGTTCGAAATCAGAAAAGGAACACAACATATGGCAGACAAAACATGCATTTGATAAGAAATGTATGTCACCTGTTTGAAGTTGCATACGACTACACACTTCTAATACGCTAGCTTGCATATTTGCAACAAAAACTGCCCTAAGATGCTAGCTATGGTTCCACCAAATGTCATACAAAAACATGGCATATTGTTCATCAATCAAAGCCATCACCAAAAATGGTACAAAACACGTCAACAGTTAGTTTAAATCACTATCATCCCTCATCCTTTCTTCACTCGGTCTTGAGCAGCCTTTTTGAGAAGGTTTGATACAGTCATGAACGTACGGCCATCTTTGAGAATGCTTGGAATTGGCCTATTGATCACTTGTGATTGATCTTCCACATCCACGAATGTAGCAGGGATCACCACCTGGACGGTCCGTTGGGACTGTTGTGCATTTGCTTGAGTTGTGCACTCCAACATTGCTTCTTCAGATTGTATCTCATCTACAAGCTCACCTTGCTACATCACAACAGGGCATTTCATAGTTGGTTAAAACCTTGATGTAAGAAATATACACAAAGAACTTGGAATAGCAGGTAAGTGACTAAATAACTTACACTTCCTCCTTCATTGTTCGGCAAGTTTGTGCCAGTGAACTTGCACCTCCTAATGTTGTGTCCACGCGTGCCACATTTTGAACATGTGACCGTATCTTGTTGTCTCCTCATCTTGCTGCCACAAGGGAGTATTTGTGGTCTGCCCTTTTTCCTCTTTTTTTTCTTGTTTGAATCTTCATTTTCCCCTCTTCTTCTCTCGGTCACCGGCCTCCCTTTCTTTATTGCACTTGCAGTAGGTGGTTTTATCTCAACATGGTTTGTCTTGGGCCACTCTTGAGGGCTATTAATTGGTAAAATAGGCAACTCATATGCCTTCCTGTATGAACCAACCATGTAGCAGCTGTGGATGTATTTCTCAAGATCGTACTTCATATGATTAATTGCTGCATAGGCATGTATACAAGGCAGGCCACTAAGTTGCCACTTTCTACAGCCACAAACTTTCCCATCCAAGTCTACATTGTATTGCTCAAAGTCATTTGATAATGAATTCACCTAGAATTCAAAAAGCAAGAATTCAATGTAAAACAACAAAGAGGAGTTATTAGCAAATGCACAAGAATGTCTTGCATAATGAAGTGCTGCCTATATTGCTCAAGTACACACCATTTTGGAATCAACTATATAAAACAGCAAATACACTAGAATCGACTATGTTTGAAGTGAAATTTTGTATTGGAACATACCTGGAAGTTATTAGCATTTGACTTGAGTGCCACATAATCAAGAACCTTGGCATGGTATCCATCCATGATTTCCAGAATTCTCGGGCAAAGAACATCTTTCCACCTCTTAGATTTGGCAGCCATGTCTCTATTCCTTTGGAACCTACTCATGAGATACATGTGCAAGTCTTGCAACATAGACAATATTGGCTTCTTCCTAGCCTCCAGAATATTCCCATTGAACGTCTCACATGCATTGTTGGTGAGAATGTCACACTTTAAGACAGTGCTGAAAAAGGCCCTACACCATTGAGTCGGAGGTTTGCTTCTTAACCATTCCACAGCTTTTGGATCATCCTTGTGGAGACCATCCATGACCCTCTCGAATTGATTAACTGTTGTACATTTTGCTGCTTTCCAAAAGATTTTCTTGTGTGACCATCCTTTGAAACCGGCTGACTGGAAATTGGCCATCAAATGTCTTGCACAATATCTAAGTTCTGCCCCGGGGAAAATATCTTGTTCAGCTTGGATCAAATCTGATTTCATAAAAAATAATGTAATGAAGGCAGGTGCATAATTCTTAAACAAAATTAGATGTTATGACTGAATGCATGATATGGCAGCTTGATTACCTTTTTGTTTGTCGCTCATCAAGGTAAATTTGGTTGGATCTTGGATCCTGAGATCATGCTTCAAATGTGCAAGAAACCAGGACCATGTATCTGTTGTTTCCTTCTTTACAACTGCGTATGCAATTGGCAAGTAATTGTTGTTCCCGTCCACTCCACATGCAACAAGCAAAACACCCCCGTATGCCCCCTTTAACCAACACCCATCCAAACAAATCACTGGCCTACATGCACCTATGAACCCTTCCTTCAAAGCATGAAGGCATATATAAATTCTATCGAACCTGTTAATCCCATCACTGCCATCCGCTTCAATCACAACTGTGGAACCGGGGTTGCTTCTTAAAATTTCCTCTTGAAAACTCCAAAGTAGCGTATATTGTTCTAACTCCGTCCCTTCAATCAATTGAATGGCCTTTTTTCTTGCCTTGTATGCTTGGTGTGTGGAGAATTGGACTTTCAAGTCTTTGGCAGTCTCCAATCTAGAGGCCTTCATATTCCTATTCGGGTCATTCACAAACTTCTCCTTGTACTTCTTTGCAAGCCATGTACTACTTACATTCTCCACATCATTGCTTGCCTTGCATGTGTGCTTCTTAGCTAACTCCCTGATTCTAAAACTTGATTCGTTTCCCAAAGGCAGCCCCCTTAGGATCCACTTGCAATTTTCATCAGCACATTTGGCCACAAGGCGTCTCTTGTCATTCCGAGGGAATTTGATGCTTCTCTTTTCATTTATAGCATATGATTGGATTGCCAGTTTCATCTCCTGCTTTGTGCTAAAGACCATGCCAACTTTGAACTTCGGATTGAATATATCATTGGTGTCAAACATCGGCAGTTGCTGTTTAACATACTCTTCATCCTCATCCGATCCCCTTGGACTAATAAGTTCATCACCACTTTGGATCACATCGACATCTTCATCAGACACTTCCATGGTGCTGTCATCACCACCATCAGTAGCCACCACTTTTTCTTTCCCTTTAGCATTCTGGTCAGCCCTCCTTTTGTTTGCTCTTTCAGCAAAATTCCCAGCAACATCTTCTTCATCGTATGAATCACTTTCCTCCTCCCTCATGTCATATTCGTATGGCTCGTCGGAATCACTAAACTCACTCAAATTTGCAAGTTCATCTTCACCAGAACTACCATCAGACGCCATCATCTCATCACCTTCGTTTTTATCAACAACATACATAAGCAATTCCCTGGAGTAGGCCGACAACGAATCACAAGCTTTTGCTATAGTTGTTTCATCCTTCACCAGCTTCAAATGATTCCCAACAGCCATATAAACACTGAAATCTCCCCCCGAATGTAAGCCAGCAGCAAATTTTCTAATCCCGTCAAGTGTGAGTTCTTTAACTCGCACATGGTCATACTTAAAAATGATTACCACTCCACCATCCGTCTTGTGCTCCCCGTTTACTATTTTACCTCCACTGTGAATACTCAATGTCACCCTGTCGCCTTCAGGCTCTGCACAAATGTTACATAGTCAATACATACAACATGGCACAAAAAACATGGAACATAACAGTGAATGCAATAAGTCAAAACGCATAAAATTAGTGACTTTTTAGTAACATGTGGAGTGCAAGATTCCCATGACAAAAACAAAACAACATACATTTTTTTCTTTACCATACGGAAAATATATATCCTGTTGCTATCCTAAGAAGCAGACAATCAAATGTAGCTGCTGCACTAATTCATTTCCCTAAAAGATCTGGTTTTCTAAAGGCTAATTCTGTTGCTATCCTAAGAAACAAAACACACATTCATTAATCAAACTGCTTCAGATATGCAATGCATCACATATCACATAAACTTATCCCTACTCAACTCCAAGACCATAAATTGATCAGAAATTACCTAATCTTCTGTGTAAAGTACTGACGTGGTCATAGAAACATTTTATATTTCATTCATCATTATACATGCCTTCCAAAATCATGTTCACTCAACTCATGTATTGGCCCTAGGAAGATAAAGCTACAATTGCATTTGAAGACATTATAGCAACAAAATGGAATCTTTTGTAATACCTACAAATCTGTATGTTCTTATTGATGACAAAAACGAAACAGCAAATATTTTTTTCTTTACTCCCCACTTGGTTCCATTTGTCCCCTACCCACTCGACGTAAATGTCCACAACTACCATACGGACAAAATAAATTCAGAAATGAGGGGCCACGGTTCAAAAGCAGACAACTATGGAGGGACCACCACATACTCGACATCCTATAAAATTGCCCTAAAAGCAGCGACATCTGCCGAAAGATCCAAAATCCATTGAAGGGAACTTACCGTAGTCAGGTGGCGGGTAATCGTGTTCAATTTCGGGCCTCAATCGAGCAGCCGCATTCCCCATTCCTTCTCACTCGATCTCACGATTGGAGCCCTAACAGGTATACGAAACTTACTTCACAATACCCACCAAACCATGAAATTGGCCTCTCTGAAACGAACTTGATGTCGGGGGAGTTCAGGGGTGCCAGAAACGCTGTGGTGGAAGGGAGCTAAGGGAGGCGACTTGCTTTATTTTGGGAGAAGAAGCTGGGTGAATTAGGGCACTTAGCGATTTAGGGGAAGGGAAGAAATTTATGTGGTTTACTCAGTTTGATGACATGGCCGGTCTCAAATGCCATTTGGCTGCCACCTCCGCCTCAATTAGGTTAGTATCCCTTAATTGTGCGCCACATCAGCACAGACCGGTCATTAAGGAGCAAATGGATGGATTAGGCAAAAATTAAGAAAGTTATTGGATGGGTTCGGTTAATGCAATAATTTTGGGATGAATTGGGAAAAAAAGTAAAATTATGGGATGTATTGGGTTTTTTTTCCCTTGAAGTAGTGTATACTACTACTACTACCTAGGGCCGTACGTAAAGAATGAGTAAGGCTTCATAAGGATTGCCATGAAAAACTATACATGCTCGAATTCGATCGATAAGTTCGAATCGATGATTTAAGCTGGCGAACTGGCTCGAAACTCTTTTCATTAAGGAATGAATAATAATAATAATAATAATAATAATAATAATAATAATAATAATAATAATAATAATAATAATAAGAAGAAGAAGAAGTAAAATTTCAAATCAATAAGTATTGTTCGTTTATGTTAAATTATAGTAATTTGTATTCCCAAGTTATTGACTGTGGTTGGTTGCCTAACCTTGTAGTAGTGGATTAAATAAGTGGTGCATTGAAACTATCATTATTCATTGTATAAATTAGGATGAATTCTTGAGTAATCCTAATTAAGTTTCGATGAACAAAATTTATCCACCTCCTAAATTGATCTTTTTTGCCTGGTGTCTTCGTTGTGTACTCCGTTTTTTCAAACAAATTTGGTATCAGAGCAAACATACTTCCTACACTATCATGGCAGCGTTCAGTAGCAGCAATTCCTTGTTTGCCATTTCTCCAGCCCAAGTTCCCATCTTTGACGAAGAAGACTTTGATTATTGGTGTTCACATATGGAAACCATATTTATATCTCAAGATCTTTGGGAAATTGTTGAGGAAGGCTTTGAAGAACCACAACCTGAAAACGCAGCAGAAACTGTTGAAAATCGGCATAAACATCAAATGCCGTAAAAGTAACAGGAATCGCCGAAGTCCAATAAGGAGGCTCATCTACCACGCCGAAAATTTTGAAGCCATCAAAGTAATAGTAAAGCCATCCGAGTTGAATTCTCATCTACGGCGCCGAAAGTATTGAAGCCTTCATAAGAACAGTTTAGCATATGTTCATTGTCTGTTGTATGTTTTCATTTCTATAAATAGGTATTTCGATTGTTGTAATTCTCAGAGCGAAGCAAAGCAAGAAATCTAAAGAAAGCTTTAGCTAAACAACTCTCCGCTTTTGATTATCCCTTTTAGATACAAAAGTGTAAAGTGTCTTGTGTGTGTGAGATATCAAGATCTACAAATTGGTATCAGAGCCTGAGTGATTCAAACTCAGAAGCGGAAGCCAAAGCCAATCAAAAAAAGAAAAAAGAAAAAAATTGAGTGTAAACTCACACTTTTGCTCCTGCCCACCATCTCTTCCGGCCACCACTGAGCACCACCATCCCGACCAGCAACATCCAACCGCTCAAAAGCTCCACCTACGGCGTCACCCTCCATTAATCAAGCTCCATCTTCGATCGGTCCTATCTCCGGTCCATCCAGCGCCATCTCCGGCGAAACCCGACGTCCCTTACTAGTCCCTACCAAACGCCGACCGCCGACCAATCATCCCTCCACCGAGGTCCTGTCTTGCGTCAAACTTGGCCATGAAAACTGTCGCTCACACTTCTTCTCTGTATTGTCACTTCTTTATGTGATTTAAAAAAAAACAAGGGGAAAGGTCTAGGAGACAAAAAACATTGAAGTGAGCAGGAGGGTGTTGGACAAATGATTTAGCAAGTTGGAGACTTGAATGTGAGCATTCAATTATACCAAGAAGAAAAAGGAATTGAATGCTTCTTGGCAACTAAATGCACTCGTCGGTGGAAATTCATTAAGAAAGCTAGCTGCCAGCAACCAAATTAAATTCCATTGCCACCAGGAATTTAATAGCTGACCCACATATATATATATATATATATTATATTTGAAATATATATATATATTTTAAAGCAAAAAAAAGATATATATATTATTTATCCAGGTCAAATGGCGAATATTACGGGACAAATCTCACTGCCGCAGCTTACGAAAGCAAATTACGAGAAATGGAGTATTCAAATGAAAGCCCTTCTCGGAGCTCAAGATGCATGGGACGTTGTTCAAAATGGTTTTGTAGAACAGAAAATACCGGGAACTTAACTGCAGCAGAACAAAAAGCGTTGAAAGATGCGCGATCCAAAGATAGCGGAGCCCTTTACATGTTATTCCGAGCCGTTGACGAATTAGGCTTTGAAAAATATCCGGTGCCACCACCTCAAAAGAAACGTGGGACATCCTTGAAAAATCATTCAAAGGAGCCGACAGGGTAAAGCAAGTGCGTCTCCAAACCCTTCGTGGAGAGGAGCCGACAGGGTAAAGCAAGTGCGCTATTGAAGAATCAAAAGACCTCAAAGTGCTCACCGTTGAAGAGCTCGCTGGATCTCTCGAAGGACACGAACAAAGGAAAAAGAAAAAGAAAGAGGAGTCACTCAACCAGGCACTCCAAACCAAGGCGTCAATAAAAGATGAGAAGGTTCTCTACACTCGAAACCTTCGGGGGAGAGGACATGTCCGTGGAAATCATGGACACGGTCGTGGTATCCAAGGCTACAATTATGAAGGATACCATAAGGACAAATTTCAAGGAAGTCAAGCAAACTGGCGTGAAAGAGGACGCGCTCGAGGAAGAGGCGGTCGAACAAATTATTCCCACGTCAAATGCCAAAAGTGCCACAAATATGGTCACCATGCCGAAGACTGCAACAATGAGGGTTGTTACAATTGTGGCAAGATGGGACACTTTGCAAAAGAGTGTCGGGCCAACAGACGAGTGGAAGAGAAAACCAACCTAGTCGTGGAAGACAAAACAAATGGAGGTGTTCTCATGATGGCGCACAACGATGTCAACGATGACACATCCTGGTACCTCGATTCTGGAGCAAGCAACCACATGTGCTATGATGAGCATCTATTCAAAGAAATGCAGAAAGTTGACAATGGTCATGTATCATTCGGAAATGCATCAAAAGTGCAAGTCAAAGGCCGTGGTACGATATGTTTCACACAGAATGATGGCTTGATAGGGACAATCCAAGATGTCTACTATGTCCCAGATCTCAAAAACATCTTGAGCTTGGCCAGCTCGCAGAGAAAGGTTACTCAACCTTTCTAAAAGATCAGTTACTGCATCTGAAAGACAAGCAAGGACGTCTGATAGCTCGAGTCGAAATGGAGAGAAATCAAATGTACAAGTTGAACCTGCGAAGCTTGCAAGGGAAATGCTTACAAGTCAAAGAAGTAGATAAAGCGTCGCTATGGCATCACCGCTTTGGCCACTTACATTATGATGGCCTGAAAAAGCTAGTGAAGATGAAGATGGTGAAAGGACTGCCTAGCATGGATTTTGGAGGAGAATTTTGTGAAGATTGTGTACTCGGGAAGCAAACAAGAGCCTCATTTCAAAAGAAGGCCGAATATGAAGCGAAGCATCCGCTTGAGCTGATCCACATCGATATATGTGGACCAATTACTCCCGAATCTTTCAGCGGAAGGAGATACTTCATCTCTTTCATCGATGATTTCTCCCGAAGGACGTGAGTCTATTTGCTGAAGGAAAAATCCGAGGCATTCAAGGTGTTCTAAATATTCAAGGCGAGTGTTGAAAAAGAAACTGGCAGATCCATCAAAGCAATTCGATCTGATAGAAGAGGCGAATACACCTCGACAGCCTTCCGAGAGTACTGTAAACGAGAAGGCATAAGAAGATTTCTGACAGCACCACACTCGCCCCAACAGAATGGCGTAGCTGAAAGGAAGAATCGGAATATCCTAGACATGGTTCGATCGATGTTGAAAAGCAAGAAGATGCTGAAAGAATTCTGGGCAGAAGCTGTGATGTGTGCAGTCTACATACAGAATCGGTGCCCGCACATGAAGTTGAAAAATCGAACACCACTGGAAGCATGGACTGGTAAGAAGCCTACCGTCTCTCATCTAAAGATATTCGGTAGTGTAGCCTATGCACATGTACCAGATCCGCGAAGAATGAAGCTGGAAGATAAAAGCAAAGCATATGTTTTTATCGGATATGATGGACTGACAAAAGGGTATAAGTTGTATGACCCGATAAGCAAGAAGGTGATCGTCAGTCGAGATGTGTGAGTGAATGAAGCAAGTGAATGGGACTGGAATAACTCAACAGAAGTTACCAACAAAGTTGGAGAATCGTCAGCTGTTGTTCCAACAATTATACCGACAAATCCTGAAATTGTCGAAGAAAATGAAGAAGAAGATGAGCCACGACAACCCCGAATGAGAAGTCTCCAAGATTTATACGACTCTACAGAGGTACATCTTGTATGTTTGTTGGCAGATGCTGAAAATATCAAATATGAAGATGCCGTGCTAGATGAAAAATGGAAAGCAGCCATGGATGAAGAAATTGAAGCCACAACACATGGGAGCTCACTGAATTGCCCAAAGGAAGTCAAGCCATTGGAGTGAAATGGGTCTATAAGAAAAAGATGAATGCACAAGGGGAAATTGAAAGATACAAAGCACGGCTTGTTGCAAAGGGATACAAGCAAAAGGAAGTAATCGATTATGATGAAGTCTTTGCCCCTGTCTCAAGAATGGAGACAATCCGTCTACTCATTTCTCAAGCTGCTCAGTACAAATGGCCAATATTCCAAATGGATGTCAAGACAGCATTCTTGAATGGTGTACTCGAAGAAGTCTACATTGAACAACCACCAGGTTATATGAAACTTGGAGGAGAAACAAAGGTGTTGAAATTAAAAAAGGCGCTTTACGGGCTAAAGCAAGCACCGCGAGCGTGGAATACTCGCATTGATGCATATTTCAAGGAGAATGGGTTTGAGCAATGCCCCTTGATAATGGCCAAAAATGACCATTATTTTCAATCCATTTCCGTGTCTTAAACGGGCATTTGATCGCATTCCGGTCTTACATTAAGTAAGAAAGCAGTCGAATTGGACTGATTTATGCATAATTGTAAAAATAATAAGCTGGTGTAAAAAAGACATAAATGTGTAATTTTATTACATATTTATGTTAGAAAAATCCAAAAACATGAGAAAAAGAAAAGGAAACAAAAAGATGGGAAAAAGATAGAAAAGCCCACAAAAAGAATATTTTCGGCCCATCTGGCCCAATCCAGCAGGCCCAAGAAGACCTTTGTCGCGGAAGCCCTTTGGCGCGATGCAGTGTTCCGCGACAAAGGAGGGGTTCCGCGACCAAGTAGCCCAGATGAAGAGGAGACCAGCCAAGCCAAGCCCTTTGTCGCGATGACTTTTGTCGCGATGGCATGCTCCGCGACAAAGGCATGACTCCGCGACCAAGACACCCAATTAGAGACACAAGACCCAGTCGAGAAGCCTTGCCACATGCAGTGTGTTCCGCGACCAACTTGATGCTCCGAGACAAAGCTGTGATGTGTGTGATGTCTTAAGACACAATGGGCTAGAATCAAGGCCCATGGGCTTAGGGTTACACTTCTATAAATATGAGGTGTCTCCCATGAGCTGTGAGAGAGTGGGGAAAAATTGAAATTTTGTTGAGTTCTTGAAGGCAAGGCAGTGGGTTTCTCTCTTAGGTAGTTTAGTTTAGGTTTATTTTCATGTATTATTTAATTTTTGCTCTTAGTTTAGCTTAGCTTAGTGTTCTTACTGTTCACAGTTGCCTAGATAGCCACTTTTATACCATGTTTTGGTTTCTAAACTCTTATTTTTAGGGTTTGTAATACCCAAATCATGGGTATTAACAACACCCCTCAATAATATGGGAAAACATTCATCATTTGTGTCCCTAATCATGAAATGGGTCTCACACCCCATGGATTTATGTTTTATTTTTCATTTCGGGGTCATTTGACCCCCATTTTGTTACTTTTATGGTTACTGTTAGCATTTTATGGATAATGTTGTGTATATGTGTGATCAAACCCTAGATTAGGACTCCTGCTTTATTTTAATATTCTGCCCATCCTTGTTATTTTTGTTTAAGCATGTTCTTCCTTATTTTGAATGTTTCTTGCTTATTTTTAGCTTAGAATAGCTTTTTGATCTGAAATAGGGTGAGATCACGCTGTTTGCATGCCACTGTTCATTTCTGATTTTTCTGACTTTTGTCCTGAACCACCTTGGGCGCCAACCGCCTTCTGGCGCGGAACCACGTTCCGCGACAAAATGGCTGTTCCGCGACCAAGGTGTTTCAAGACACTTGTCTCGATAATTTAAAACCCTTTGTCGCGGAATACCTTGTCGCGGAGCCACGTTCCGCGACAAAACTGTCCATGCATAGCGACAAAGGAGCCAAACTCTTGCATTTTGTCTGCATGGCTTTTTGTCGCGGAATCATCTTGTCGCGGAGCCACGTTCCGCGACAAAATCCCATTCTGAGACAGAAAAATTATGCCATGTTCCTTGATCTTTGAACACTTTGTCGCGGAACACCTTGTCGCGGAACCACGTTCCGCGACAAAATTTCCATGCATAGCGACAAAGGTTCAAATGCTTTAGGAATTTTCTGAAAACACTTTGTCGCAATGTCACTCTTGTCGCGAAACCACGTTCCGCGACAAAATCTTACATAGCGACAAAGAGGCGTTATGCTGGCAAAAATTCTAAAAACTTGTCGGGATGTCCATGTCGCGGGCCTCGGTCCGCGACAAAATTTATGATATCGCGACAAGGGTTCCTCTCTTTCTATTTAATCTCAAACAACCTTCATTCTCTTCCTATTTTATATTGCAACACTCACATCATAACCCCACGGGTTAAGATGTAACATTCTGGAATTGCAATATAGGGTGTTATGCTGCCCAAATTTTGATTCTCCATTTGCATCACTTAATTAATTGAACCCTTGAATCATTAGTGATTAAAGATTGAGATTAGCAATAATCAAACTTCAATAATCATCATGATTAAAGGACCTTTGTTCAATTGCCATTAAAACACTTCTCTATAAACAAAATCTTGATGACTTACACAGATAATCTGGACTGTAATTAATTATGGAAGGAAGGATTATTTAAGATCTCAATTGTGGGCCCAATCCACAACCTTGCATGAGAAACCAATGTCTCTCATACAAGGAATCCTCTTTTATTTCTTATTAATTCTGTCTTTGCGTGTTGTGTGTAACAATTAGTAAAAGATACATCAGATTAATGTTGGCGGGTATTCTCTCATGGATAACTAGCTCGTAATCTGAGTATTAGTTACTAAGTGTTATTTTGCATGGTCTGGATGACTGTCAGTAGAAGTCTTGGCGGTTCGCCCATTCAGGGTTATAATAGCTGCTCGGCTGACTTCCATCCAGATACAGTTTTATTTTTCTTATCTTAATCTCCAAACCCAAATTCCAATCTGTAATGGGAGTCAGTTGGCATCAGTCAATGCTAACTGACGATCATTGTGAAAGGGAAACATGTAGGTTTTTATTCGAACTCACAGACAGTGGAGGCCCAACTGGTATTGACACCACCATTATAGGGTCTAAGCTGTCTAAATTCGCTCCATCCGAGTAATTGGGAAATTGGACAGTAGATGTTTACAGTCCACCTGATTATTCTGCCATTGCTTTGGTCCCTTGACCACTTCATATCTGTGTTTCACCTTCTGTCTAGACCCGCATCTATATTTTGGGTCAATTAATTTTACACTTCCCTATATCTTTATGCATGATAATATTATATACTATTGTGGTCTGAAATTATTTTGGGATCCTTCCCTTGGACAATAGAAGTCTAGATCGTAAACAGATATTGCTTAATAAATTTCCAACAAAAATCTCTTTATAAAATCCGGATCTGAGTAAGGGATAAATTCATCAGTTATGACTAATTCATATCCTGTCAAGGGTTGTATTTTGGGAAATTAGAAGCAGATTCAGCGATTAGGTCTCTTTTAGACTGAAAGGGTCTGTGTTTTAACTGAGAGTCTAGTACCTGATAGGGAATGATTTTCAAATCCTTTATTTTCCAAAATTGCTGGTTGTTGGAAATCTAAGATTGAATATTACACCGAGATGGGGTCCACTTGGACTCAATTACAGTGTAGTAAATAATCTCAGAGGAACATCACCCAAGCCTTGGCTATTTTCTAAGATAGGGTTGAGTTTTCTTTCAACTGCCATCTTCTTCTGCCAAAGCTTATTCTTAAGTCCTGAGTGAGTGCATCCGGAACGAACTAATTCATTAGTCCGTTTCATTAGTTTGTATCTCATAATCACCCGGAAGGAAGTGAACACACAAGTGGTTCACCAAGAGCCGGGAATTCTTGATCCATACTCCTTCATACTGATGGGGAGCTGTCTTTTACTACCAGGGTCAGATTGTCAAAACTTCCGAGTGATAGGTTTTAAATGCTTTCTTTACTGCTTTCTTTTAACCGCTTTCATTAGAGGTCACTCGGTTGTATTGAGAGTTGTGTAACTGCTACTAGGATTGACAGTTAAGGGATAGTTCAGAACTTGATTAGAATCTTTGGGTGTGACAGGGGAGAATGATAGCGGTACTTGGCATTTCAATAAATGATGTGTCGGGTGTTGCTTTTCCACCACAGATGAAGTAACACACCCAGGCCAGGGCAGTTACAAATCTGTGGTATCTTAGAATTTGCGGTCTTAAGAATATGTAAACTCATATTGCAAGTACCTGTATGTTAAAGGGAAAGCATTATTGAGAGCATGAGAATCAGCTATCTGATAGAACTATCCCAAGCAAAGATATGCGTATAAAAACGGAAGTTTAATACTGCTTTATCTAAATCTTGTCCAATTTTCATTCTTTTCTTCATGTCCTTTCTGTCTACATTGTGATTCAGCTTCACGGTTGGCACAATGTACCTTTTCCCTGCTTTCATAGATAAAGTTTACTGCATTCCTAGAATAATTTTTATCCGCTTTCTAGAATAGATTTATTCGCTTTGCAGATTAATTTAACTGCTTTCATAACCTAGTTTAAATTCATGTCAGTAGATGTTAATCACTTTTCAAACCTATTGAGCAATACGAATGGAAAATCTAGTAAAACGACGTGGGCCCTGCTTCTATCGCACATCCTCCAGTGAACGATCCGGTCTTACTATAAATTACTGCAATTTTTGACACCGTGCGCTTTCGGGGGCACAGTTTCTTAAACACGAGCAATAAAAACATGACTACTTATAAATATATCCCTAAACACAACCCCGCCATCATAAATTGGTTTCATTAAATAAAACTTAAACCAGGATCACGATTCTTTGGAAAATACTCATGTAGTGGGAATCAGTCAAAAGTTTCATGGCAGGAAATCTTATGGCAAGGATTGATGAGAAGTATCATGGCATATTTGCCGGGGATCCTCAGTGTGACAGGCTGAAGGTCAACCTATCCCGGCTATGCCATGAGATTTGTCAACATTTCATGACAGAGAGGACCACAGCGCCATTTGAAACCAAAACACCACACTTGAGTAATAAAAAGACTAATAATCTTGACATATCCCTAAACCCTTTCCCGTAAATCATAACGCTTTTCTTTTAATAAGTCTAACCTGGTATATTTTATGAAAACGCTCGTGGGACGGAAATTGTCAAAAGTTTCATGGCGCCGTTGCCGGGGAGGATGCAGCGCCGTTTTATTTAGAGAATTACATTCCTCATTGCTCCTAGATTAGCTTATACATATAATTATAAATATTTACCTTCAGAACCAACTCTAACCTGGGGATTGTACAGGTACTGTCATTATTGAAGCCGTTGTTCTATGCAAAGGAGGAAGCAGACGCCAGCCGAGATCCCGTTTAATTCAGAGATAGAAAAGACAGCTCGACGTCTCAGGGCGGAGGCTAAACGAAGAAGGGAACGGGAACGACAGGCATTACTTTCGCCAAGCACCAGCAGCGATATTTCCGAAATGGCAAACCCTGACATCCCACCAATCATTCAACCCAATCCCCCACTTCACAACATTGAGGAAGACCCCGAAGATGCTGATCACGATGATTTGGATGATCCCCCTCCCCAGATCATACAAGGAGGTGGGAATCCACCAAACATGGAGCAGCAGCACTTCGAGGCACCCCCTCCCAACCCGAACCAAAACCCACCAAACAACCAAAACCAACCAAATCAGCAAAACTTCCCGAACCAACAGAATCAGCAATATCATAACCCCCATCAGAATCCCCCGAATCCGAATGATTTCAATGATCCGAGGAACTATTTCATGCCTCAGAACTTCTACCCACAGCAGTACCAAGGCGGGCCTGAGAACAATCATCAAGCAGCAGCTGCTGCTGATTACATGCAGCCGATTTTAGAGCCATATCTGAATATTCCTGGACAAGCTCCATTCTTGGCTAGGAACTTCGAATTGAAACCGGCCTTAATCAATCTAGTCCAGAGCAACCAGTTTGCCGGAGCAAGCCATGAAGACCACCATGATCACTTGCAAACCTTCATAGAATTGTGTGACACGATAAAAAATCGTGATGTACCCGCAAACACTATTCGACTAAGGCTATTTCCCTTCTCTCTGACAAGCGGAGCACGAACATGGTACAAGTCACTGCCCGTAAATCAGAAGTCTACATGGGAAGATGTGATCAGAAACTTCCTAGCAAAATACTTCCCGGAGTCCAAGGTGGATGAATGCCGCTCCAAAATTGCGGAGTTCAAAATGAAACCAGACGAGTCCTTGTATGATGCAAAGGAAAGATTCTTCAACCTACTCAGAAAGTGTCCTCAACATGGTTTCCATGACTGGGAGAGACTGAGAAAGTTCTACAGTGGTCTGACCCCAGCATGGAAATCCATGCTCGATGCTGCTGGTGGTCAACATTTGCTCTACATACCGATGGACCAAGCCTGGGCAAAGATTGAAGCCATGAGTGTAAACCGCTCTGTTCTAACTGATGATGGTAATCTCACTCCCCCTCGTAGTTTATGTGCTGTAGGTACAGTAGAGAAGTCAGACATTGAAAAACTTCAAGAGCAAGTGGCAGCGTTGTCTGTAAATCAAGGAGTTGGAAGTTCTGCGCAGGGACAGCAAACTGATGTGATCTGTGGACTATGTCAAGGTGCTCATGCAACTGACACATGCGAGCAAATCACAGCTGAGAGCTGTAACTATGCAGGAGCTTTTCCAAATAGACACCCGAATTTGTCTTACTCAAACAACAACGCCTTGAATTCACATCTTCTGAACAAGCCACAGCAACAACAGTTCAACCCTCAGCAGAATCAAGGGTTCAATCAGAACAGGGGCCAACATTTTCAGAATCCAGGTTTCCAACCTCAAATCCAGCAGAGGCCGCCTCAGAATTTCCAGAACTTTCAGCCTAATCAGAGTTTCCAACCTCAGTTTGTTCTGAACCAAGGCCAGTGGAATCAGAATCAGAATCAAAATCAGAATCAGAATCAAAAGCCTCCTTCAAGGCTTGAGAATTTTATGACTGATTTCATCACTAGTCAGAAAGAGATCAACAATCAACTGCAGGCCTCCATCAGAAATGTGGAGACCCAAGTTACACAGATGGCTAATGAGATGCAGAAAAGGGACAAAGGTACACTGCCAAGCACTGCGGAAAAGAACCCGCAATGCAAGGCAATAACCTTGAAATCTGGAAAAGTACTAGCTGGACCGAAGGGAGCAGATACTGGAGTGGAATGTGAAGAAGATGACATTGTTGACAATGTTGGTAAGGAAGCTGATAATGGGAACGAAGCTGAAAAAGAGACAGCCGAATTGCAGACTGAAGCTGCGCCTGAAACGGCTGAAACAGATAAGGGTACAGGTGAAGGTACAACTTCCTTCCCTTCACCACCAAAAATTGCTAATAACAAGTACATGCCCAGGATTCCTTATCCTGCGCGTCTTAAAAATAAAGAACATGATCTTAAATTCAAGAAATTTCTGCAACGATTAAAGTCTGTAGAGATAACCATTCCTCTCACAGAAATGATTTCCGAAATGCCCATCTATGCTAAGTTCTTGAAAGAATTGATTTCAGGAAAAAGGCAGGTTGAGCAGGAAGAGGTAATTATTCTCAATAGCACATGCAGTGCCATCGTTCAGAGGAGAATGCCTGAAAAGAAAGAGGACCCCGGATGTTGCACACTTCCAGTACAATTCGGAAAGGCCAAAGTGAGTATGGGGCTTTGTGATTTAGGATCAAGCATCAATGTGATGCCACTAGCTATGGTTGTTCGCCTTAAGCTTGGAGAAATTCAACCGGTCAAGATGAGACTGCAGCTTGCCGACAGATCGATCACTCAGCCCGTAGGAATCCTCAAGGATGTTGTGGTCAAAACCGGGCAGGTTCTTTTCCCGGTCGACTTCATCGTCCTCGACATTGAAGAGGATTCTGAAATGCCGCTTATCCTTGGACGCCCAGTTCTAGCCACTGGTGGTGCATTGATTGATGCTAAATCCGGAAAAGTCACCTTAAGGGTCGATGGCGAGGAGATCATCTTTGATATGGAGAAATTGCAGAAATTTCCGAATGACAGTTCTTGTTTTTCTTTTGAAAATGTAATAGTTAGGGAAGAGCTTGACTCTGAACTTGATTTTGAAATGATGCTGGATGAACCATCAAAGCAGGTACTGAAGCCTGCTGGCGTAGAGCACAAAGGATGCAAAGCCGTTCACTTTGCCGATCCCGAAACAGGGGATTTGGAGGAATTTGACGGCATCGAATTCCATGATGACGCCAACCAAGCGGAAGAAGAGGATCCTGTGCTGATGCAGGATCCCGAAGGTAAATCTGTTCTCCCACTACCCAATTCTCGCAAACTACTCCCTTCCGTTGAATGCCCACCAGAGCTTGAACTTAAAACATTACCCGATCATCTCAAGTACGCATTTCTCGCAGAACATAAAAAGTTACCCGTGATTGTTTCGGCTAAGCTCTCCCAAGAGCAAGAAAGTGCTCTGGTGGTCGTTCTTAAGAAACATGTACATGCAATAGGTTGGACCATTTCTGATATAAAAGGAATAAGCCCGTCTATTTGCATGCACAGGATTCTAATGGAAGAAGAGTTTAAACCCTCCCGTCAACCTCAGAGGCGATTGAACCCCCTTATGCAGGAAGTGGTAAGGAAAGAAGTTATCAAGCTCTTAGATGCTGGTATAATCTATCCTATCTCTGATAGCAAATGGGTTAGCCCAGTGCAGGTCGTACCCAAACGAGGAGGGATGTGCATAACCAAGAATGAGCAAGGAGAAGAGGTTGCAACCAGGCCAGTGACCGGATGGAGAGTTTGTATCGACTACCGGAAGCTGAACGAGGCCACACGCAAGGACCATTTTCCATTGCCATTCATTGATCAGATGCTTGAGAGGTTGGCAGGGAGAGAGTTTTATTGCTTTTTGGATGGTTATTCTGGTTATAATCAGATTGTTATTTCCAGTGAAGACCATGATAAAACCACTTTTACTTGCCCATACGGCACTTTTGCCTATCGACGGATGCCTTTTGGTTTGTGCAATGCACCTGCTACTTTTCAAAGATGCATGATGTCTATTTTCTCTGAATTTATCGAAAAATGCATTGAGGTCTTCATGGATGACTTCTCTGTATATGGAGATACATTCGAAGATTGTTTGACCAATCTTGCTAAGATTTTAAAGAGGTGTGAGGACACTAACTTGGTTTTAAATTGGGAAAAGTGCCATTTTATGGTCACTGAGGGCATAGTGTTAGGTCATCGCATTTCTCGTGCAGGCATTGAAGTTGATCCAGCCAAAGTTTCCATCATTTCCAATCTCCCTCTTCCTAACTCGATCAAATCAGTTAGGAGCTTCTTAGGGCATGCCGGTTTTTACCGGCGATTCATTAAGGATTTCTCTAAAATTGCCAAGCCGCTCACTAATCTGCTTTGTAAAGAAAATCCTTTCTTAATAAATGAAGCGTGTGTCCAAGCCTTTGACACGCTCAAGAAGATGTTGGTTTCTGCACCGATAGTGCAACCACCCGATTGGTCACTGCCTTTCGAGGTAATGTGCGATGCTAGTGGTCTCGCCGTAGGCGCAGTTCTTGGACAGCATAAGGATGGGAGACATTGCGTGATTCATTACGCAAGTCATGCCCTGAATGAAGCCCAAGTTAACTACACCACAACGGAGAAAGAGATGTATGCTGTAGTCTTCGCGTTTGACAAGTTCAGACAGTATCTGATAGGTACGAAGACCATAGTATACACCGATCATAAAGCATTGAGATATTTGTTTAGCAAACAAGATGCAAAACCTCGATTAATCAGGTGGGTACTTCTGTTGCAAGAATTCGATATCATAATAAAAGATAGGCGAGGTCGAGATAATGGTGCTGCTGACCACTTATCTCGATTAGATAATGATAAAAAGGAAAAAGCCGTTAATGAAGATTTCCCGGACGAACAGTTATTCGCATTGCATCTGCATAATCAAGCTTGTCCATGGTTTTCCGACATCGCTAACTTCTTGGCGTGCGGAATAACCCCACAGTTTTCGAACTATCATCAGAGGAATAAGTTCAAACGAGATGTATTAAGTTACTTCTGGGAAGAACCTTATCTCTTCAAACACTGCCCTGATTCAATAATCAGGCGATGTGTGACCGAGCATGAAGCCTATCAAATTGTCAGAAAATGCCATGAGTCAGAATATGGAGGTCACCATGGTCCCGCTCGAACGGCCCACAAGGTCCTCGAATGTGGATTTTATTGGCCTCACATCTATGAGGATTGCAGGACATTTGTGAAAGGCTGTGACAGATGCCAAAGATTAGGAAACATCTCCAAGAGGGATGAGATGCCTCAAAAGGGGATTCTCACACTTGAGATCTTTGATGTATGGGGCATTGACTTCATGGGACCGTTTCCACCATCTGGTGGAAACTACTATATCTTGGTAGCTGTCGATTACGTATCCAAATGGGTTGAGGCTGTCGCATTACCGACCAATGATGGTAGCCAAGTCATCAAGTTCATTAAGAACAACATTTTCAGTCGATTTGGCGTACCTAGGGTGGTGATATCTGATGGAGGAACACAATTTATTAATAAAGGTTTTGAAACTTTAATGAGTAAAAATGGAATCCTCCATAAGATAGGCAAGCCTTACCATCCTCAGACTAGTGGTCAAGTCGAAGTATCCAACCGCGAAATCAAACACATACTCGAAGCCACTGTCGGGATAACCCGTAAGGATTGGGCACGTAAGCTCAATGACGCTTTATGGGCATACCGCACAACATATAAGACTCCCATCGGGATGTCTCCATACAGACTTGTCTTCGGAAAAGCCTGTCATTTGCCTGTAGAGCTAGAGCATAAAGCTTACTGGGCCGTTAAAACGCTCAACTTCGATCCGAAAGTTGCTCAGAGCAAACGTAAGTTGGACCTCAATGAAATTGAGGAAATACGAACGCAAGCTTATGAAAGCTCTCGAATTTACAAGGAGCGGACCCAGAAGTTGCACGATCGCCGGATCAACCCTAAGTATTTTTATGTTGGTCAACATGTGTTATTGTTCAATACTAGGTTGAAGCTGTTCCCCGGAAAGCTCAAATCTAGATGGGAAGGACCACATGAAGTACTAGAGGTGTTCAAAAATGGAGCTGTCAGGATCCGAACTGACAGGGGCGATATAGTGGTGAATGGACAGCGATTGAAAGAGTACCTCGGACAGTTCGATCCGGAGAAAGAAAGCCAAGCAGTGGCAGACCCGGCTTACACTCAATAAGAAACAGCATTTTAAAAACACAAAAATTTCAGTTTATATATATATAGTATATATTTACAGTATTTATTTCACGACGAGCAAGTACCCAAAGATCAATTAAACATTTAGAGTACTAAGACTCTAAATGTGAGGATGTTGATATTTGGAGAAAATCTAATGCATTTCAATTATCTACCTTGCAGAAGTTCGGAACCACCAAAAAGAAGGAGCAGATAAGAGTAACACGGAAAACCAGGTTCTTGGTTGGATTAGTTCCATAAGTCTGAGAAAACGCTTTCGGAAATTGAAGAAATTCAATACCCGAAATAAAATTCACAAGATAAATGGAACTGACCCAACCTAATTTTATGCAAGTGGTTTGTTTAATTTTCAGCCCAGCATTTTGAATTTACTTGAATTGAATTTATTCAGCCCAAATCAAATAAAATGGACTCTGGCCCAACATCACACTTGGGCCCAGTCCAAGCAATTTGAAAATTCAAAATTCTTTGTCGCGGAAGGTCCTTTGTCGCGATATCATGCATCGCGACCAGGCCCTGTTCCGCGACAAACCCCCTTTTCTTTCTTAATCTTTCTCCGCTGGTTGTCGCGATGCACCTTGTCGCGGAACATGACTCCGCGACCAGGCCCTGCTCCGCGACACGACCTGCATTGACTGTCTCCATACTGAGCTTTGTCGCGATAGCCTTGTCGCGGAGCATGACTCCGCGCCCAACCCTCGACTCCGCGACCTCTCTGATGTCGCTATGCCTTGTCGCGGAACCTTGTTCCGCGACAAAATCTCGGATTCCGCGACAAAAGCTCAAGTATTTATACCCCCCCACCCCCCTCCAGTTTCTTCTCACTTTCATTCGTCATTTCAACTTCCTCCAACTTCTTCATCTTCTTCCCCCATCTTTTTCTCTCATCCGAACGAACACCACGTGTTCTTCGCACTCTTTCACTCCATTTTCAAGGGGAAACTATGGACCGATTTCATGGACTCCTCCCAAACCTTGGACCCGTGCCTAGACCCGAGCCAAGGAGGAGAGGGTAAACCCTGTTTTCGCCATGTTCATAGCACCCATTCGGACCTTTCATTTTGTTTTTATTTTGTTGTGTTCTTGGTGTGGTGTGGTTAGTGTGCACGTTTAACCTTAAATTTTTGAAGGTTTTTGAGTGCTCTCGGTTGAGAGCACCATTTTGAAACATTTGAAACTCCGTTTTGAAAACTGTTAATGGATAAGATTTTGAAGCTTTAAAACTGGAAAGAACAAACTGATGAACATTTGGGTATTGTTTTGAATATCTTGATGTTATTGGTTTCATTGATCTTGATGTGATGTGCACAGTGTTGAGTTGGTGTAATAAAAGAGGTAAGATCTCTTTGGGCACATTTGTTCCCATGTTAGAAATCTCATGGGAATAAATGTTTGTTTGTTTATGGAAACATAGTACAAACACCCAATGAGAAACTTCCACTTTTAATAAAAGCAACCTTTTAGAAAAAGACAAAAAGAGTTATTTTGTTTAATGTTTGACTTGAGTTTTTGTTCCCAATGGAACACTAGTGTGAGTAAGATAGCAATATTTTTGTCACCCAACTGCTATCCTTTTCAAAATCAAAAATGGGACCACTCACACCTCACTTTTATTAAATAAAATAAGTCAACCATTTTAAAAATTAAAAACAGTGTTTGCAAATTTTTGGATGCTTTAACTGTCCAAACAGTCCAAGCTATCCAGAAATAGCAGATCCGTTCCGCCCCGTCTTCATTGCACATTCCAATATTCGAGCATTCCATTTCCATCTATCCATCCCATTCCACTTCCAACAAGTATCTCGGACTTGTTTAATAAAATTGAAAACTTTTGGGCCCAATGGCCCATTAAAAAGATTTTAGGCCCAATGGCCAATTTTGTTTTATTTTGGGCTTCTTAGCCCATTTAAAACCAAATACTATTTACATGTGCTTTAAATCAAAATTCACGTCAGAAATTTAATAATCTCACATCTAGAGCAAAGCTCTAAATGTGAGGATGTTGGTTTCTGAACCTGAATAATTTCTGAAAATTATATAAAAATTGGATTCATCACTTCTTATCTTTTCAGGGGTAATCCTCCCATTCCAGCTCCTGCACTAGAAGGAACCAAGTTGCTGGACTTACCGCTCGAACTCCTTGGTGAGATTCTCTCCCGGATAGGAGAGCATGGAATCAAGGAGGTGTTCACTGCACAACGGGCATGCAAGAAGCTCAGGGATGCTGGAAACCTCACCATCGTGTACAGGCGATGCGAGGTTAACACCTCCACTGTGAAGAGATGGCAAGTAAGGATCCGTCGGCAGAAGGAGAGATTCCTGCGAATATGCACAGCGGCAGGAAATTTCAATCTCCAGATCATTCCCGCACTAATGGCATTTGCAGAAGGGAATGAGGAGCAAGCTTGCGAACTGCTGCGCCCAGGGATTGAGGACAACCACAAGGCGTCAATCTTCACCCAGGGACTGATGCTTATGAGTAAGACGGATGAAAGGCAAGTTGAACAAGGAATCAGAATGATCGAAAGGATGGTAACAGATCGGTCAATCCTTCAGTACACGTCTACCAACGTCCTCGGTTGGATGACGGATAACCCAGACACTCCGTACCTATGGGCTAATCAAGGAGACAGAATCTACTGCCCAAGGAGGCACGAGCCCATGATGATCCATAACGGCTGGTGTCTGCGGTGTGAGTTGACCAGTTACATCCACTGGGCCAGATTTCTGTTCTGAAGAAGAAGGAAGAATCCTAGTACCACTTTACCTTGCTTTATTTTATTTCTGTTTTAGTAGTAGTAATTTGCAAGGGATTCCCCTTTTTGTGTGTGCAGGTTTGTATCAACTGCACGAGAATCCCTTGCCACGGATGTATTTACCGCTTTCCCTAAATTGGAACTTAGCTTTTGAGACCACTGAACAATTCTTTATTGCTTTCCTTTTGAAAAAGATGTCTGCACAGTCCGAGATGAATAAGTGACTGTCAGACCAAAAATATGCTGTCGACACACTCCGTGTGTCAGCAGTGCTTCTTTACTGCTTTCAATTAAATAACCAGCAAAAATATGCATAAAATTGCTCTAAATTCACATGTTGAATTTAGGCTTGTGATTAAGTTTTCAAATTTTTAAATTGGGATAATATAATTGAGAGCATGCATGACATGAATTCCTAAGGTTTTGAGCTATAAAAATTTAATGATGCGATCAGCTTATTGGGTAATAAATCTGCATGTTAGAGGTTTTGATTGAATAAACTGTTAGAATTAAGCTTTGATTAAATGTGAGAATATTGTATGACATGAATCAACCCAACCTTGTGAGATTTGAGCCATGAGTCACTTTTACTCATTCATTTTCTTTGATGTGTGAATCATTTTGATTAAAGGAAACTAGAACTTGCAATTGGGACCGATTCAAGACCATGCCATATTCCCGAAATCGAGCATATGATCGAGGCACCTAGAAAACCCAATTTTTGGCCTTCTTTTGAAATCCAAACCCAAAAATATTTTCCCTTTAGGATTAACCATTCTGAGCCTTAAGCCTAATTTTTCTTTGAAACCCACTATATTATTCCTATCCCTACAAAAAGACCAAGAAAATCAAACCCAAGTGTACAAGAATGAATTCTATCAAGGCATTACAATTTTTGATCATCAATGAAAACTATTAATCGGTATTCCATGAACCGATTCAAAAAAAAAAAAAAAAAAGAGGATGAATCCCATTCAACACAAATAAATTGCAAATGACAAAGCAAATTAGGCATAGTCTAATGTCATGCAATCGAAAAGAAAATCAAAAAGAAAGAAACAATGATGATCATAAATTTTAAATAAAAATGCCAAGTCATGATAGATTAATTCTTGCCACTTCTAGCCCAATAATTCCCTTTTCCTACCTAATGTTACAACCGTATGCCCCATTACAACCCTTAAATAAGACCTCGTGATCTCGATTTGAGGAAATGAGCCGGTGGCGAGTTGGTCTGATTGCAAGCTTATGGGCTAATTTAATTAAAATCGATTTTGAGCGTTCATGATTAAACCCCAGTTGAGAGTGAGCGAATATTTCCGATTCTCTTATATGTGAGGCTTTGTCTTATTGCACATGTTCATGTCATCCTCTAATTCTCATCCTTGATCTTTGCATCTTTCAAACATGATATTCATGAAGGACTGATAATAATGTTTGATTGGTAGGCCCGATATAGTGAGCAAGTATCATTTCATTAAACACTGCAATCAAGGGAGTTTAATACTTGTAGTTTTTGATTGTCTTATCCCAATCCAAAAAGGATGTGATTTATGAAGCCACGAAAATGAATTGAATATGTAGAGCCCGTGTTCTTACGAACATTGACTCTGACTGCTCGGGGACGATCAGTATTAAATGTGAGGATGATGATAATGGCCAAAAATGACCATTATTTTCAATCCATTTCCGTGTCTTAAACGGGCATTTGATCGCATTTCGGTCTTACATTAAGTAAGAAAGCAGTCGAATTGGACTGATTTATGCATAATTGTAAAAATAATAAGCTGGTGTGAAAAAGACATAAATGTGTAATTTTATTACATATTTATGTTAGAAAAATCCAAAAACATGAGAAAAAGAAAAGGAAACAAAAAGATGGGAAAAAGATAGAAAAGCCCACAAAAAGAATATTTTCGGCCCATCTGGCCCAATCCAGCAGGCCCAGGAAGACCTTTGTCGCGGAAGCCCTTTGGCGCGATGCAGTGTTCCGCGACAAAGGAGGGGTTCCGCGACCAAGTAGCCCAGATGAAGAGGAAACCAGCCAAGCCAAGCCCTTTGTCGCGATGACCTTTGTCGCGATGGCATGCTCCGCGACAAAGGCATGACTCCGCGACCAAGACACCCAATTAGAGACACAAGACCCAGTCGAGAAGCCTTGCCACATGCAGTGTGTTCCGCGACCAACTTGATGCTCCGAGACAAAGCTGTGATGTGTGTGATGTCTTAAGACACAATGGGCTAGAATCAAGGCCCATGGGCTTAGGGTTACACTTCTATAAATATGAGGTGTCTCCCATGAGCTGTGAGAGAGTGGGGAAAAATTGAAATTTTGTTGAGTTCTTGAAGGCAAGGCAGTGGGTTTCTCTCTTAGGTAGTTTAGTTTAGGTTTATTTTCATGTATTATTTAATTTTTGCTCTTAGTTTAGCTTAGCTTAGTGTTCTTACTGTTCACAGTTGCCTAGATAGCCACTTTTATACCATGTTTTGGTTTCTAAACTCTTATTTTTAGGGTTTGTAATACCCAAATCATGGGTATTAACAACACCCCTCAATAATATGGGAAAACATTCATCATTTGTGTCCCTAATCATGAAATGGGTCTCACACCCCATGGATTTATGTTTTATTTTTCATTTCGGGGTCATTTGACCCCCATTTTGTTACTTTTATGGTTACTGTTAGCATTTTATGGATAATGTTGTGTATATGTGTGATCAAACCCTAGATTAGGACTCCTGCTTTATTTTAATATTCTGCCCATCCTTGTTATTTTTGTTTAAGCATGTTCTTCCTTATTTTGAATGTTTCTTGCTTATTTTTAGCTTAGAATAGCTTTTTGATCTGAAATAGGGTGAGATCACGCTGTTTGCATGCCACTGTTCATTTCTGCTTTTTCTGACTTTTGTCCTGAACCACCTTGGGCGCCAACCGCCTTCTGGCGCGGAACCACGTTCCGCGACAAAATGGATGTTCCGCGACCAAGGTGTTTCAAGACACTTGTCTCGATAATTTAAAACCCTTTGTCGCGGAATACCTTGTTGCGGAGCCACGTTCCGCGACAAAACTGTCCATGCATAGCGACAAAGGAGCCAAACTCTTGCATTTTGTCTGCATGGCTTTTTGTCGCGGAATCATCTTGTCGCGGAGCCACGTTCCGCGACAAAATCCCATTCTGAGACAGAAAAATTATGCCATGTTCCTTGATCTTTGAATACTTTGTCGCGGAACACCTTGTCGCGGAACCACGTTCCGCGACAAAATTTCCATGCATAGCGACAAAGGTTCAAATGCTTTAGGAATTTTCTGAAAACACTTTGTCGCGATGTCACTCTTGTCGCGGAACCACGTTCCGCGACAAAATCTTACATAGCGACAAAGAGGCGTTATGCTGCCAAAAATTCTAAAAACTTGTCGGGATGTCCATGTCGCGGGCCTCGGTCCGCGACAAAATTTATGATATCGCGACAAGGGTTCCTCTCTTTCTATTTAATCTCAAACAACCTTCATTCTCTTCCTATTTTATATTGCAACACTCACATCATAACCCCACGGGTTAAGATGTAACATTCTGGAATTGCAATATAGGGTGTTATGCTGCCCAAATTTTGATTCTCCATTTGCATCACTTAATTAATTGAACCATTGAATCATTAGTGATTAAAGATTGAGATTAGCAATAATCAAACTTCAATAATCATCATGATTAAAGGACCTTTGTTCAATTGCCATTAAAACACTTCTCTATAAACAAAATCTTGATGACTTAAACAGATAATCTGGACTGTAATTAATTATGGAAGGAAGGATTATTTAAGATCTCAATTGTGGGCCCAATCCACAACCTTGCATGAGAAACCAATGTCTCTCATACAAGGAATCCTCTTTTATTTCTTATTAATTCTGTCTTTGCGTGTTGTGTGTAACAATTAGTAAAAGATACATCAGATTAATGTTGGCGGGTATTCCCTCATGGATAACTAGCTCGTAATCTGAGTATTAGTTACTAAGTGTTATTTTGCATGGTCTGGATGACTGTCAGTAGAAGTCTTGGCGGTTCGCCCATTCAGGGTTATAATAGCTGCTCGGCTGACTTCCATCCAGATACAGTTTTATTTTTCTTATCTTAATCTCCAAACCCAAATTCCAATCTGTAATGGGAGTCAGTTGGCATCAGTCAATGCTAACTGACGATCATTGTGAAAGGGAAACATGTAGGTTTTTATTCGAACTCACAGACAGTGGAGGCCCAACTGGTATTGACACCACCATTATAGGGTCTAAGCTGTCTAAATTCGCTCCATCCGAGTAATTGGGAAATTGGACAGTAGATGTTTACAGTCCACCTGATTATTCTGCCATTGCTTTGGTCCCTTGACCACTTCATATCTGTGTTTCACCTTCTGTCTAGACCCGCATCTATATTTTGGGTCAATTAATTTTACACTTCCCTATATCTTTATGCATGATAATATTATATACTATTGTGGTCTGAAATTATTTTGGGATCCTTCCCTTGGACAATAGAAGTCTAGATCGTAAACAGATATTGCTTAATAAATTTCCAACAAAAATCTCTTTATAAAATCCGGATCTGAGTAAGGGATAAATTCATCAGTTATGACTAATTCATATCCTGTCAAGGGTTGTATTTTGGGAAATTAGAAGCAGATTCAGCGATTAGGTCTCTTTTAGACTGAAAGGGTCTGTGTTTTAACTGAGAGTCTAGTACCTGATAGGGAATGATTTTCAAATCCTTTATTTTCCAAAATTGCTGGTTGTTGGAAATCTAAGATTGAATATTACACCGAGATGGGGTCCACTTGGACTCAAATACAGTGTAGTAAATAATCTCAGAGGAACATCACCCAGGCCTTGGCTATTTTCTAAGATAGGGTTGAGTTTTCTTTCAACTGCCATCTTCTTCTGCCAAAGCTTATTCTTGAGTCCTGAGTGAGTGCATCCGGAACGAACTAATTCATTAGTCCGTTTCATTAGTTTGTATCTCATAATCACCCGGAAGGAAGTGAACACACAAGTGGTTCACCAAGAGCCGAGAATTCTTGATCCATACTCCTTCATACTGATGGGGAGCTGTCTTTTACTACCAGGGTCAGATTGTCAAAACTTCCGAGTGATAGGTTTTAAATGCTTTCTTTACTGCTTTCTTTTAACCGCTTTCATTAGAGGTCACTCGGTTGTATTGAGAGTTGTGTAACTGCTACTAGGATTGACAGTTAAGGGATAGTTCAGAACTTGATTAGAATCTTTGGGTGTGACAGGGGAGAATGATAGCGGTACTTGGCATTTCAATAAATGATGTGTCGGGTGTTGCTTTTCCACCACAGATGAAGTAACACACCCAGGCCAGGGCAGTTACAAATCTGTGGTATCTTAGAATTTGCGGTCTTAAGAATATGTAAACTCATATTGCAAGTACCTGTCTGTTAAAGGGAAAGCATTATTGAGAGCATGAGAATCAGCTATCTGATAGAACTATCCCAAGCAAAGATCTGCGTATAAAAACGGAAGTTTAATACTGCTTTATCTAAATCTTGTCCAATTTTCATTCTTTTCTTCCTGTCCTTTCTGTCTACATTGTGATTCAGCTTCACGGTTGGCACAATGTACCTTTTCCCTGCTTTCATAGATAAAGTTTACTGCATTCCTAGAATAATTTTTATCCGCTTTCTAGAATAGATTTATTCGCTTTGTAGATTAATTTAACTGCTTTCATAACCTAGTTTAAATTCATGTCAGTAGATGTTAATCACTTTTCAAACCTATTGAGCAATACGAATGGAAAATCTAGTAAAACGACGTGGGCCCTGCTTCTATCGCACATCCTCCAGTGAACGATCCGGTCTTACTATAAATTACTGCAATTTTTGACACCGTGCGCTTTCAGGGGCACAGTTTCTTAAACACGAGCAATAAAAACATGACTACTTATAAATATATCCCTAAACACAACCCCGCCATCATAAATTGGTTTCATTAAATAAAACTTAAACCAGGATCACGATTCTTTGGAAAATACTCATGTAGTGGGAATCAGTCAAAAGTTTCATGGCAGGAAATCTTATGGCAAGGATTGATGAGAAGTATCATGGCATATTTGCCGGGGATCCTCAGTGTGACAGGCTGAAGGTCAACCTATCCCGGCTATGCCATGAGATTTGTCAACATTTCATGACAGAGAGGACCACAGCGCCATTTGAAACCAAAACACCACACTTGAGTAATAAAAAGACTAATAATCTTGACATATCCCTAAACCCTTTCCCGTAAATCATAACGCTTTTCTTTTAATAAGTCTAACCTGGTATATTTTATGAAAACGCTCGTGGGACGGAAATTGTCAAAAGTTTCACCCCTACGAGCATGCTCTTTACATCAACAAAAATGGAGGTAACATTTTATTTGTTGCTCTTTATGTTGATGACCTCATTTTCATGGGTAATAGTGATGAGATGATAGAAGACTTCAAGAGAAGAATGAAACAGGAGTATGAGATGACTGACTTAGGCTTGATGAAGTTCTTCCTTGGTATAGAAGTTAGACAAACAGAAAGAGGCATCTTTGTATCACATGAGACGTATGCGAAGAAGATCTTGAAAGAATTCAAGATGGAGAAGTGCAACACCGTATCAACACCTATGGAACCTGGAGCAAAACTTTCAAAGTTCGATGAAGGAGAACAAGTTGATCCACGAAAGTATAGAAGCTTGGTTGGAAGCGTTCGCTACCTCACATGCACAAGGCCAGATATTGCACTAAGTGTTGGCGTTGTGAGCCGGTTCATGGAGAACCCAACTTACTCACACTGGAAGGCGTTAAAGAGAATCCTCAGGTACATTCAAGGAACAGCGTCACATGGATTGTTCTACTCGAGGACAGAAGATTACAAGCTGATTGGATACTCTGACAGTGATTGGTGTGGAGATATTGATGATCGAAAAAGTACTGCAGGGTACGTGTTCTTTATGGGAAGTACTGCTTTTACTTGGCTTTCAAAGAAGCAACCGATCGTGACGCTCTCAACATGTGAAGCTGAATATGTAGCAGCATCCTGGTGTGTATGTCATGCTGTATGGCTCAGAAATCTATTGAGCAAGATGGAGATGAAGCAGTCAAGCGGAACAATGATTCACATAGACAACAAATCTGCAATTGCATTGGCGAAGAATCCAGTAGATCATGAAAGGAGCAAACACATTGATTTTCGTTTCCACTTTATCCGAGATCATGTTAAAAATGCAAATGTGGAACTAATGCATGTGGCAAGCCAAGAACAAGTAGCAGATCTATTTACAAAGCCATTGCCGAAGCTACTACTGGACAAGTTCAAGAAGATGATAGGGATGATAGATGGCAGAAGCATTTGAAGTTTACGGGGGAGTTTTGTTGAAAATTGGCATAAACATCAAATGCCGTAAAAGTAACAGGAATCGCCGAAGTCCAATAAGGAGGCTCATCTACCACGCCAAAAATTTTGAAGCCATTAAAGTAATAGTAAAGTCATCCGAGTTGAATTCTCATCTACGGCGCCGAAAGTATTGAAGCCTTCATAAGAACAATTTAGCATATGTTCATTGTATGTTGTATGTTTTCATTTCTATAAATAGGTATTTCGATTGTTGTAATTCTCAGAGCGAATCTAAGCAAGAAATCTAAAGAAAGCTTTAGCTAAACAACTCTCCGCTTTTGATTATCGCTTTTAGATACAAAAGTGTAAAGTGTCTTGTGTGTGTGAGATATCAAAATCTACAGAAACAGCAGCGGAGTAGACAACACACAGAGAGAATGTTAAGAAAAATGCAATGGCATTGCGAGTCTTGCAGAAAGGACTGAGCAAATCCATTCATCCTAAAATTTTTGGCATAAAAAAGGCTAAAGAAATATGGGATACTCTCCAAAAGGAGTTTAAAGGGTTTGATAAAGTTAAGATGATCAAACTCCAATCTCTTTGGACCGAGTTTGATAGTTGCAGAATGAAGGATGGTGAAAAAATTCAAGCATTTTTCGGCAAAGTTGCTGAACTTCTCAACCAAATTCGAGCATGTGGTGATGGACTGGAAGATAGGCGATTTGTGCAGAAAATATTGAGAAGTTTACCACATAAATTTGATCATGTTGTTTCTGCCATCATGGAAGCAAAAGATGTAGCAGCATTAACTCTTCGTGAGTTAATCGGATCAGTTCAAGCACGTGAACAAATGATGGATCAACAAAGTGATCAACCTTTGGAGCAGGCCTTTCAATCTCAAATGAAAGTTTCTGAGAAAACTTTCTTCCAATCAGATCAAAGAAGATGAGATTCTTCTCAAAAGAGAGGTCGTGGTCGAGGCCTCGGACGATGAAATCATGGTCTTGGCAATCAACAGGAGAAAATTCTTGGTAACTCCGATCTTACCTGCTATGTTTGTAAGAAACCAAGGCAGGCATCAAAGAAATGCCGCTTGCGGTGTAGGAAGTGCAGAGTACCAAATCACTCTCAAAGAGATTGTTGGTATCAAAATAAAAAGGAAGGTCATGATGAGGCTAATCTGGTGAAAGAAGATGAAGGACTCCAGCTATTTTCTTGTATGGTTGCTGTCCAAGAAAGCAATGATATTTGGTTTATTGATAGTGGTTGCAGCAAACATTTGACAGGAAATAAAAATGCTTTTGTGGAGCTAGATCAAAGCTTTTCCTCACAAGTTCAAGTTGGCGATGGAAAGCTTGTTTACGTCCAGGGAAAAGGTGTGGTTACTGCGCATACAAATACAGGCCAAACTCAGTATATACGAGATGTTATCTACTCTTCGGGTATAACAAGCAATTTATTGAGTGTTGGACAGATGATAAAAAATAATCACAAGGTGATTTTTGAAAATAGTTTCTGTACAATCATGGATAGAGGCAAAAAAAAATGTCTTAATGAAGGAGGAAATGAGTTCGAATTATGTATTTCCACTAACATTAAAGACAAGGAAAGATGTGGCAATCAAAAGCCAAACTCTTGCTAATTCGAATATGTGGCATTTGAGATATGGCCATCTCAATCAACAAGACCTTCAGCTATTGAAACAAAAAGAAATGGTAATTGGATTACCACATATTGAGAAAAGTGAAAAGTTGTGTGAAGGATGCATATATGGCAAAATGCATCGCTTACCATTTCCTAAAACATCATGGAGAGCTCGACGTTCATTAGAGCTAGTACATGCGGACATATGGGGGCCAACAAGAACATCATCATTAGGTAACAAAAAATATTTTTTGTTATTTGTCGATGATTTTTCCAGGATGATGTGGATTTCCTTCCTTGAGCAAAAGTCAGAAGCTTTCACCAAATTTTTGGAGTTTAAAGCATTAGCAGAAAGGCAAAGTGGATTTCAAATCAAAACTTTGCGGACGGATCGAGGTGGAGAATTTATTTCCAAACCATTCATGTCATTTTGCAAAGAGAAAGGGATCTTCAACTTACTGTCTGTCATTCACCATAACAAAATGGAGTGGTCAAAAGAAAGAATCGGACAATAGTTGAAATGGCAAGGAGCATGCTGAAAGATAAAGGAGTTTCAAATACTTTCTAGGCAGAGGCGATAAACGTGGCAGTCTATCTCCTCAATCGATCACCTACCAAAGCGGTCTGGAATATGACTTCTTATGAAGCATGGCATGACATGAAGCCGACTGCGGATCATTTTAGAGTTTTTGGGTGTGTGGCATATGCACTCAACACTTCTCAAGGCAGGGACATGCTTGATGGAAAAGGAGAAAAGTTTATCTTCATTGGCTACAGTGACACTTCAAAAGGGTATAGTTTATTTAATCCAATCTAAAATAAATTTCTTTTGTCTCGCAATGTTGTATTTGATGAAATGGCAGCCTGGAATTGGGAAGAACAAAGTCAGAGGCATGAATCATATTTGCTAGAAAATCCTATGGAAATTGGTACTTGTGACAACCATCAAATGGAGGGAAGTGTTCACCCAGCAAATTCTGGAAACATTCCAGATAGTCCAGCAAGTAGTGTTGCAACAAATTCTAGAATTAATTCCTCAATGCTAGATTCTGATGAATGGAGAAAAGCAATGAATAAGGAAGTTGCTAGCATAGAGAAGAATCAGACATCAGAACTTGGTGACTTGCCTCCTGGAAGAGATGTTGTTGGCTTGAAACGGGTGTTCAAAATGAAGTTCAATGAAGATGGGAGCATTAATAAACGCAAAGCTCGTTTAGTAGCAAAAGGATATTCCCAGCAACCTGGAGTTGATTTTACAGAGACATTTTGCACCTGTAGCTCGTATAGAAACAATACGAGTTGTCTTTGCATTAACGGCCCAATTCGAGTTGCAAGTCTTCCAGGTTGATGTTAAATCTGCATTCTTAAATGTTGAATAATTACACGAAGAGGTCTTTGTAGAACAACCTCAAGGCTATGAGAAGAAAGGCAAGGAAGGAAAGGTCTATAAGTTGCGAAAAGCTTTATACGGCTTGAAACAGGAACCTCGTGAGTGGAATCTCAAGATTGATTCATACATCAAACAAAATGGCTTTGTTCAAAGTCCAAGTGAGCCATTACTCTATGTTAAGACAGATCCAAATGGCCATTTTTTTGGTTCTTTGTTAATATGTGGATGATCTAATCTATGCAAGAACAAATGAGAAAATGCTGGATGATTTCAATATGGCGATGGTGCAAAAATTTTAAATGACAGACGGCATGATGAAGTATTTTTTGGGAATTCAAGTCAAACAATCCAAAGGTGAATCTTTATTTCACAAGAGAAATATGTTACAGATCTTCTCAAAAAGTTTCAAATGCTAGAATGTAAGTCGATGCCCACACCAATGGCATTAAATGAGTAGTTGCAGCAGAATGATGACTTTGAAAAATTGAGCCAAAGGAATTTCGACGTTTGGTGGGTTCACTTATTTATGTTGCTGACACACGACCTGATATTGCACATGCCGTGAGCTATATTTCCAGGTTCATGACTAAACCAAGCAAGAATCATTTTAAGGCAGCAAAGAGAGTTGTACGCTATTTGAAAGGGACTTTAGCTGTTGGTATTCGATATACAAAGGAGGATGATAATCAGCTTGTTGGTTTCACCGATAGCGATTGCGCAGACTCAATCGATCATCGAAAGAGCACATCTGGACATGTTTTTTCCTTTGGCAGAAAAGTGATTTCTTGGAGTTCAAAGAAACAAGATACTGTTGCATTGTCGTCCACTGAAGCCGAGTATATAGCCGCATCAAGTGCAGCTCGTGAAGTAGCTTGGTTACGAAGAGTTCTTGATGATTTGAAGCTGAAGCAAAAGAATGCTACTGTCATATATTGCGATAGTCTGTCGGCAATTGTAATGACTAAAAATCCAATATTCCATTCAAAGTCCAAAGGACTTTGCATTGAAGCATCATTACATACGAGATCTTGTTAATGAGAAAGAAATTTGCTTGGAGCTCATTAGCACCTTGGAGCAGCCAACAGATATTTTGACCACGACAACCAAGTGAAGAAAAATTGAGGAAGTTCAAGATTTAATTGAGAATTACAAATTAAGGGGGGTTGTTAAATTATATTTTGTATTCCCAAGTTATTGACTGTGCTTGGTGGCCTAACCTCGTATTAGGTGAATTAAATAAGTGCATTGAAACTATCATTATTCATTGTATAAATTAGGATGAAGTCTTGAGTAATCCTAATCAAGTTTCAATAAATAAATTTATCCTCCTCCTAAATTGATCTTTTTGCCTGCTATCTTTCATTGTGTACTCCATTTTTTCTAACAATTTACATGGAATTAAAACCAAAACACATGCTATATGCTACTGTATTTTGGCCAAAAAAATTCGAGTTTTTTTTTTTTGGCCTTAATTAATGTAATTCTATTAAAAGTAAAAATTATATGTTGCCAATCCAATTCCTGTTGCTGATCTGGCAGGGTTTGTTTCCCCGATCTTAGTATTTATTTCTTTTTTTTTTCCTTTGCTTTTCCTCTCCCCATCCCCTATTGCTGTGGCTTTTTCTTAGTTTTTTTCCTCTTAGACGACGTTTTCACGTCAACATTTATTAAAAAAATAAAAATTATATATATGAAGATAAGATATAAATTTGGCTTTGATTTCTTTCTCAGTTTGGTTTATTTGAATTCCTAATATTGCTGAATTTTCTTGGGATTTCTAGATTTATTTTTTGAGAAATATGAGAATCTCAAATATGATCTGTAAAATAATAGAAGAATATAGTTTTCAAATAACAGAAGAAAAGGTATATCAAATGAGTCTCGTCTTTTTCACCCAAAAAAATCAGTCTCGTTTTCTTTTTGGAAAAAAAACGAGAGTTAGCGATCGAATTCGTGATCAAAGATTATTTGTTACCAATGTTTTAGATACTAAACGCACAATTTTTCTAGTAGTGATGACATCTGCTGCTGTCAGAGTATATTTATTTTATTGAGTTTCTAACGTATGTTGATTATGATTATGGATGAAAACGGTACGGATAAGGTTGGATAGTATCGGATACGAAAATTATTTATATATTTATCTCGAATTACAATCTAATACGGATATGCTGGATATGGATACAGATATTCGAATATTTTTGAGATAGGAATACAGGTCAAATACAGGATGGATACGAATTATCAATAATTATAAAAATTTATCAAATTTTGATTTTTTCTGGGTGAACAAAATTTGATTTTTTTTTAAAAAAATTATCCAATAATATTTATTAATAAATAATAATATATTAATATATTCAGATATCCGGATTTAAAATCTGGATAATATCTTATAATTATTCCTCCAGATCTAGATATGGTCGCATATTTTCGGATAAGAATACGGATGCGGATATTAAAATACGACATTAGATCAGTCGGTTATTTGACGTGTAACACCCCCATTTTCGATATAGGGTTACTCTAGATATTGCCCGCTCCATAGTAAATGCTGACCCCACAAACCAACATGAGCTCTTTTCATTGCGCTTTGGCCTCACTCATGGAGACCCTGAGAGACTTCCCAGAAGGTCACTTATTCTAAAATTACTTCAAAACAAGCACGCTTAACTTTAGAGTTCTAATAGGTTGGTTACCAAGAAAGAGATGTATCTTTTTTTTTATGAGTAGCTTCTTTTACTCCATTTAAATCATTCTCATGAATATTACATTATTGTAATGAAACTTTTGAAAAATTTCACTAACACGAGTATGATTTTATAAAATATATCTGGATTGAATTTATTGAATGAAAAGAGTTATGATTCATGGGAAGAGGTTTAAGGATATATTTCACTTTTTATTACTCATGTGGGAAACTTTGATTTCAAACGGCATTGTGGACCTCCCCGTCATGAAACTTTTGACAAATTTCGTGGTGCAACCAGGATAGACAGTTCAGTCTTGACCTTCAGTCTGTCACACTGAAGGTCCCCGGTATCTGCGCCATGATACTTTTCATAATTTTATGTCATGAGATTCCCTGCCATGAAACTTTCAACACATTTCCCATTATATGAGTATTTTCTGAAAAACAATAATCCCGGTTTTCAATTTTATTTAGTGAAACCAATTTATGAAGGTGGAGTTGGGATTAGGGATATATTTATAGGTTGTCACGTTTTTATTACTCGTGTTAAGAAACTGTGCCCCGAAAGCGCACGGAGTCAAAAATTGCAGTAATTTATAGTAAGTCCGGATCGTTCACTGGAGGATGTGCGATGGAAGCAGGGCCCACGTTATTTACTAAGTTTTTCCACTCGGTTACTCAATTCAAGTATGTGTTTTGACTATCAACTACTTGACAGAATTTAAACTAAATTATGAAAGCAATAAAATTAAGCAGATAAAATTATTCTAGAAAGCGAATTAAATTTAATCTAAGGATGCAAGAAAATTATTCTAAGAAAGCGATTAAGATTATTCTAAGAAAGCATATTCAAAATGAGACAGAAGGGACAGAAAGAAAATAATAAAGATTGAACAAGATTCAGATGAAATACAATTAAACTTCCATTTTAATACGCAGATCTTTGTTTGGGATAATCCGTTCAGTTAGCTAATTCTCATGCTCTCTATACCATGTTCCCTTTAACAGACAGGTACTTACAGTAAGAGTTTACATGCTCTTAAGAAAATAAATTCTAAGATACCACAGACGCACAACTACCCTTGCAATGCATTGCTAAGGTATATTAATTATCTGTGGTGGACAAGCAACACCTGACAAATCATTAGTTGAAGTGTCAAGTACTCCCATCATTCCCCCATGTCACACCCAAAGATTCTAATTAAGCCCTGAACTATCCCTTAACTCTCAGTCCTAGTAGCAGTTACACAACTCTCAATACAACCGAGTGACCTCTAAAGAAAGCAGTTAAAAATAAAGCGGTAAAGAAAGCATTTAAAATCCTATCACTCGGAGGTTTTTGAAAGTCTGACCCTGGTAGTAAAAGAAAGCCCCCCAGTCAGAATGACCGAATGTGGATCAAGAATTCCCTATTCTTGGTGAACCGCTCGCAGTGCTCACTTCCCGTCGGGTGGTTATGAGATACAAACTAATGAAATAAACTATTAAATTGGTTTATTCCGGATGCACTCACTCAGGACTCACAAATAGGCTTTGGCAGAAGAGGATAGCAGCTGAAAGAATACTCAACCCTATCTCAGAAAATAACCAAGGCCCATATGTTGTTCCTCTAGCATTATTCATCACACCTTATCTGAGTCCAAGTGGTCTCTGATTCAGTGCCATGTTTAATACAAGATTTCCAACACACAACAATTTGGAAAATAATAAATCTTTGAAAATCATTCCCTAAACAGGTACTAGACTCTCAATTAAAACACAAATCCTTTCAGTCTAGATGAGACCTAATCGCTGACTCTGCTTCTAATTTCCCAAAATCAACCCCCAGTCGGATATGAATTAGTCATAACTGTGGAATTTATCCCTTACTCAGATCCGGATTTTATAAATGAATTTTTGTTGGAAATTTATTATGAGACATCTGATTAAAATCTAGACTTCTATGTCCAAGGGAAGGATCCCAAAATAATTTAACCACAATATCTACATAATAATATCATGCATAAATTTAAAAAGAAGTGTAAAATCAAATAACCCAAAATATAAGGTGGGTTTAGACAGAAGTTGAGACACAGAGATGAAATAGCCGGAGATGAGAAGAATTTATTTTGGCTAAAAAGATGGCAAAACAATTGGGTGAACTGCAAACATCTATTGTCCAATTTCCCTCTCATTTTGATGGAATGATTTTTAGACAGAAAGGAATTCCAAATGACGGTGACCACTGTCATTCAGCTCCCTTTTGTCTGTGAATGGAAGAAAAACCCACATATTTTCTTGCTGTAATAATTCTCAAATAATGTTGGTCGACATCATTTAATAATACTACAACTTGAATTCAGGTTTGAAATTAAGATAAAGAAAAGAAAGCTGTATCCGGATAGGAGTCAGCTGAGCAGCTATTATAATCCCGGATGGACGAACCGCCAAGGCTTCCACCGACCACTATCCGGACCATGCAAAATAACATCTAGTAATTAATATACAGACCACGAGCTAGTTTATCCGTGTGGGAATACCTGCCAACATTAGTCTGTTATATCTCTTACTAGTTGTTTCACACAACACAGATAAGACAAAATAGAATAAAAGAAAATATTTTTTGGGTCATCTTGTATGAGAGACATTGGTTTCTCATACAAGGGTATGGAATTAAATCCACAATTGCTCTTTATGTCTAAATAATCACTCATTCTATAATTAATTAATTACAGTCCGGATTATATACTTAGATCATTAGAGTTTAATTTTTGTATAAGAATCTTTTAATGGAAAATTGAACAAAGTTCTTTATGTTAAATCAATCATGGGTTGAGATCATTGGATTTCAACCTCAAAATATTAACATAAAGGTTCAATTATTTAATGATGAAAAGGTGGAGAATAAAAATATGGCAAAAAGGTGCCAAGCCTGTCGCGGGACAGAGTTTGTGTCGCGGACCGTGGGTCCGCGACAGGGGAATCTCGACAGGGAGGTGGGAAGTAGAAGAAATAGTATACTTGAAAATTAGGGTTTTCCTGTCGCTAGATGTAATTCCTGTCGCGAGGCATGGCCTAGCGACTGGAGTCTAGCGCCAGGAGGTTTAGAAGTTAAAATATAAAGCCAGTCGCTAACCATAAAGTGTGGCGCGAAACGTGGTTCCGCGACAGAGGGGTTAGTGACTGGGATTTTTAGAAATTAACCAAGGCATAATTTCCCATTCATGAAGTTGAAATTGTGTCCTGAACCATGGGTTCAAGACAGGATTTTCATGACTGAAGCACTTGGAAAAGAAATTACTAAAGTTTTGATCCCAGTCGCTAGACTGAAAGTGTGTCGAGAACCCATGGTTCTCGACAGGATTGCCTATCGATCAGATTTTAAGGAGAGAGACAGTGATCCTTTATCACTCTTGTCGTTAGACTGCCTTCCTGTCGCTAGACGTGGTCTCGCGACAGGAAGAGGTTAGCGACAGGAATGCGGTTCAGGACACAAGTCAGAAAAGAGAACAGTAGCATGCATAGTATGTGACCTCACCCTATTTCAGATCAAAAAGTGTTTCTACCCCAGAAATAACCAAACAGAAGTTGAAATGATAAGAACATGCTTGAACATAAATAAACTAAGCTGGAACAATATTTAAAATAAAGCAACATCCTAATTTAGGGTTTGATCACATACGACATGCACCAATACTCAAAAATAAGAACATATTTCCTACTACAAGGTGGTGAGGGTTAAAATAACCCACAGGAGAAGGAAAACAGTAAATCCATGGGTTAATAGCACCCATTTCATGTTTTCGGGACTCATTTTCAGGTTAACTTCTCATTTATTGGCAGGTTTGTGAATACCCATCATTTTGATATTACAAAACCCTAAAAACAAAGTTTCAGTAACTGAAAACAAGGTAGAAGATGGCTACCTAAACCTGATGAAATAAGAAACAACATTAAAACAAACTAGCCTAAGCTGAGCTAGTGCATAAATTAAATAATACAAAAAAAAATTAAAGCTAAGCTAATACTAACCTAAAAGCTAAGACTACCTACAAACTGAACTCCACACTTGTCTTCAAGAATGTATTTTCTCTCTCTGTCTATCTCCCTGGGCACATAGGGATTACCACACATTTATAGACGTGAAACCCTAGGCCCATGGGCCTAGATCTGAGGCCCGTGTCGCAAGTCGTCACACACATCTCAGCCATGTCGCGGATCACGCGTTGTGGCGCGAACTGAGGCATTATGCTGCAAAGCTTCATGACTGGGTCTTGGTCCTCAACTCTGTGTCGCTAGCCATACTCCTGTCGCGGGACCATGGATCGCGCCACGGGGCTAGCGACAGGGGTCTGGGGACAGTCTCCTCTTCACTGCGATGCTGGTGGCGCGGGACTCCTACTGTGTCGCTAGACCATGGTTCGCGCCACGGGGCTAGGGACAGGATGTTCCAGGACTGGCTTCCTTGCATTTCATCATTGTGGCGCTAGCCTGTCCCCTGTCGCGGGACCATGCTTAGCGCCAGGATGCCAGTCTCGCGACTAGTTCGCCTTATTGGGCCTGATGGCCCGGAACGTGTATTTTTGTGGGTTTTTCTCTCTTTTCCCATCTTTTTGTATTTTGTGGGCTTGTTTTGTTCTTTTGCCCATCTTTTTCATTCCTTTTTCTTTTCTTTTCTTTTTCTCATGTTTTTGGATTTTTCTAACATAAATGTGTGATAAATTACTCATTTATGCATTTTTCATACCAGCTCAATATTTTTACAATTATGCATAAATCAGTCCAATTCATCTGCTTTCTTATTTAATATAAGACCGGAATGCGATCAAATGCCCGTTTCAGACACGGAAATGGATTGAAAATAATGGTCATTTCTGGCCATTATCAACATCCTCACATTTAATGCTGATCGTCCCCGAGCAGTCAGAGTCAATGTTCCTAAGAACACGGACTCTACATATTCAATTCATTTTCGTGGCTTCATGAATCACCTTCTTTTTAGATTGGGATAAGACAATAAAAAACTACAAGTATTAAATTCCCTTGATTGCAGTGTTTAATGAAATGATACTTGCTCACTACATCGGGCTTACAAATCAAACATTATTATCAATCCTTCATGAACATCATGTTTGAAAGATTCAAAGATTAAAAATGAGAATTAAAGGATGACATGAGCATGTTTCATGAAACAGGGCCTCACATATTAAGAGAATCGGAAAGTTCACTCACTCTCAATGGAGTTTAATCAGTGAACACTCATAATCAATTTTAATTAAATTATCCCATAAGCTTGCAATTAGACCAACTCGCCACCGGCTCATTTCCTCAAATCGAGATCATGAGGTCTTATTTAAGGGTTGTAATGGGGCATACGGTTGTAGCATTTGGCAGGAAAGGGAAATTATTGGGCTAAGAAGTGGCAAGAATTAATACTATCATAACTTGGCATTTTTATTTAAAATTTATGATCATCGATATTTCTTCTTTCTTTTGCTTTTCTTATTGCATGACATTAGACTAAGTCTAATTTGCTTTGTCATTTGCAATTCATTCTCTTCTCTTTTTTTTGTTTTTTTTTTGTTTTTTGTTTTTTGTTTTTTTTTTTGAATCGGCTTATAGCATTACCGATTAATACATTTTTTGATGATCACAAATCTAATGCCTTGATAAAATTTATTCTTGCACACTTGGGTTTGATATATTGGTCTTTTTGTAAGGATAGGAATAATTATAGAGGGCTTCAAAGAAAAATTTGGCTTAAGGCTCAAATTGGTTAATCCTAAGGGGAAAATATTTTTGGGTTTGGATTTCAAAAGAAGGCCAAAATTTGGGTTTTCTAGGTGCCTCGATCATGTGCTCAATTTTTGGAATATGGCATGGTCTTGAATCAGTCCCAATCGCAAGTTCTAGTTTCCTTTAATCAAAATGATTCACACATCAAAGAAAATAAATGAGTAAAAGTGACTTATGGCTCAAATCTCACAAGGTTGGATTGATTCATGTCATACAATATTTTCAAGTTTAATCAAAGCTTAATCCCAACACTTTATTCAATCAAAATTTCTAACATGCAGATTTATTACCAAATAAGCTGATCGCATCATTGAATTTTTATAGCTCAAAACCTTAGGAATTCATATCATGCATGTTTTCAATTATATTATCCCAATTTAAAAGTTTGAATATTTAATCACAAGCCTACATTCAACCTGTGAATTTAGAGCGGGTTTATGCATATTTTTGCTGGTTATTAGTTTAAAGCAGTAAAAGAGGCACTGCTGACATACGGAGCCTGTCAACAGCATAATTTTGGCCTGACAGTCACTTATTCATCTTGGACTGCGCAGACATCTTTTCAGAAATATTCGAACCAATAAAAATAAAGATTGTTGTTGGGGCTGCAAAGTCCCAAATTGAAAACAGTAATTGAATCAACTACAAGAGATTTCATCTGCAATCAAATTGAACTTGCACGAGTGAATTGAAATTCTCTTATATGATATTTACAATTAAGCTTGCAATGATCAGATTGAGACGCACTCATTCAGTCGGACCCTAGGGTTGATTGGAAGGACCAGCATCGTCTTTCGGTGGAGCTGGTGGCTGCGGGAGTTGTTTAACAAGTGCAGACAGCACGTACTCCATCATCTTCTGTTGCCTCTCTTCACTTTCCAGTCTTTCTTTATGCATGCGCTCTTCTCAGTCCACTAGCAGCTTTCTGAACTCATCATCCCGCCTCCTCTGCTCGGCTCTCTCTTCAGCTCTTTCCTTTCTTTCATCCTCCTTTCCCATAATCATTGTGTCTGCCAGCGTCCTTATGCTCTCTGTGACTGTCTTGCTCATGAGTTCCACCACAAGGGAGTCAGCCGGATACTGTGAGACATTTTGACTTGCAGGTGGGACTTGGACTGGGTGAGGTGGAGGTTGAGCTGGGGGTGGATGTGGAATTTCTGTATGCTCCTGCTGTTGCTCTCCTTGTACGGCGTTTGAAGGTCCCGCATCAGTACGGGCTTTCTTTGTTCCCTTCTTGGCCTTAGATGGCCTGATTCTCTTGCTTGTGGAAGGTGCTTGACCACCGGATATGAACGAAGATTGGGCTTCAGAGTCGCCAGGCAGCTGAGGCAATGAGTATGTGATTCTTTCACTCAGAGGGAGTCTTGGCACACTGATAGGAGGGTTCACCTTCACTAGCTCATCGGTTGCAAACGCACTTAAATCGACGCCCTGGTTTATGCAGATTCTTCGGATTAAATTTGGATAGCACAAGACTTGCTTGTCCTCTATCCGGGTCGTCAGAACTTCAAAGACATGCCTTCCTACGTTTAACTTCACTCCATGCCACAACTTCGCGAGTCCTATAAGAACGCTTCCAGATGTTGTGTGTGGGTGTGAGTTGGGCCGGATTTTCGACATATAGAACTCATAGGTTGGCATGAAGTGTAGTTTCAACCAGTTTGTATCGAAAGTATGGTCCGAAGCGGGTACCCTCGTCATGTTGTTTGCTATAGCTGCATACAATGCAACCTTCTTGGCCTTCCCTCTCTTCATCAGAATTTCTCCTTCGGGGAATTCGTCTCGGATATCCGGGGTCTCGAAGAATGCATTCAACCATTCGGGTGAGATGTTGATAACATGACCCCGGATCCAGGTCCTTCTGTGATTTGCTTCAATGTTGCAGAAGAATTCGCGCGTTAGCTCGACAAATCCATCCTCCTCATGGTGCGACATGAAGTTCCCCCATTCTTGGTTTCTGTAGAATGTTTCAACTGTGGGGTGGAGCAAGACCTCTGGGCTGAATCCCTTATCTGGTACAATCGTCTTTAATAGTTTTGCGTATCGTTCAGCCCCTTCCATGCGCCCATTGAATTTAACCTCCAAGTCTGCATTGTTCAGTTTCTTCTTTTCATATTGCTTTGTCACTCCCATCCGGTGCCTTATAGTGTGCTCAGACCAAAACTCAATTGGTCTAACAGAACCAATTGACTCCAAGTCTTCACTCGTGTGCCAATCTGTTGACCCACTCGGGTTTCCTTGGGCAGGTTCATTTCTGGATCCTGCCTCATGCTCCCCATGAATTTGCTCTCCTCTTTCCTCAGTTGCTTCGTTTTTAAATTCCTCCTCAACCTCTTCCTCTTCCCTTAAAACGTTTTCAGCTGTAGCTTCTGCCACAATATTCCGGACATTCTTCTTGAGTGCAGAGGCCATAGGGTGTTCACTTGGTTGCTCTTCCAGAGTTTTGGCCACTGCTGCTGGGTCAATGGACTCATGCGAGCCTTGTCTGTTCAGCTTGATGTGACGGGCTCTCTGCTCCTGCCTGCTGAGCTATTTTCTCTGCTATCCTTCTTCTTTGTTCTGCCTTTTCAGCCAGGTATTCCAGGTAGAGAGGATCGTCCTTCTTGAGTCCAAAGAATGTTCTGAAACTTTCAATTCTTTCTTCAGGAGTCAAGTGTGCCAAGGGATGAGGATCGTCCCTAGCAGATGGCCTAACTTTGGGCATCTTGTCTAACACTAGCAGCTCATCATCGTCGATGTCTCTAATTTTCTTTGGTTCGGTAGATTTCTCTTTCTATTGTTCAGCCCTTTGCTTCTTCATCTCTTCACCTTTTTCTATTTTTACTTGGATAATTTTCTCCCGAGTCTGCTCTTCAGTCTCAGCCCCTTTCTTGGCTTCGAGCTCAACCTCAAGCTTCCGCGCAGCTGCTGAATGTTTTTCATCATCTGTTTTTCCTCTTCAGCTTTCTTTTCCTTTTCAGTTCTTTCTTGCTCCTCTACTTTGTCCACTCCCGAACCTCCTGTTTCGTTTCCTTGTCCGCCCAGACCGGCCAATGCATTTTCTTCTTCTTGCAATTTTCTAGCCAGGGCAGCATCTTGAGCAATCAGTTCCTTCTGTTTAGGAGGTGGTGGTGGCATCTTTTCTTTCCCTCTTTCTTTTGGGTCTGTAGGTGCTGCTGGCTTTTTGGCAGTTGGCTCAGGCTCTTGGATTTTGATTTTCAGCTCGGGAGCCTTTGTTGTCTTTTCTTTCTCAGCCAATTTGATTAGCCGTCGTCTGGACTGTACAGGTTGTTCAGGTTCTGCTGCAGGTATTGGCATTTCAGATTGAGTCGGCTGTATTGGAGTCCGAACTGTTTCTTGCTGCACTACAGGCTCGGGGTTAGCAGTTCTCTGAGCTTCAGCCTGCTCCCTTGGTGGCAAGGCAGATGCTTGCACTGCTGGTTGGGTAGGCTGCGGGTTGGCGTCAGGAGGAGGTGTCGAGATGTAGGCATTGATGAAAGCGTCTGGGTCCTCTTCGGCATCTCTTTCAGTGCCTGGCTTAGCATCATAACCCATCAGCTTTTCAGCGTATTTCAAATAGTCCTCCACGAAGCTCCGTTGAGTGATATGTTCCAGCTGTACTTCCCAATCATCCTTGATCCTTTTGCAGAACTTGCTGCGGACATTGTGGTTGTAATGCAAAATTTTCTTCTTCTTTTCTGACTTCTCGTTACAGTATCGAAGTCCCTCTTTGTCCATTTCCATGATCAGCTCCAGGTAAGCCTCCCGATACTTGTCTATCATAGCCCCTACTAGGTCTTTTCGCATCCCTTCAAGATAAGTCATGTCCTGTGCCTGGTTGTAGTTGAGGTAGGTCCCTGCCTCAGCTTTAGACATTAGATTGAACTGTCTGTCCCCCTTCTTTATAGGCTTCCAGCTACCCTTGTGTATATCCACCAGCAGCTGTTCTCTCAGTATAGCAATGTGGCGAGGAAGCTCATCCTCCTTAGCTGTTTTAAATTGCCCATATTTTCGGTGCGTGAAGACAGACTCAAATACCTCTTCAGCAGGTAGCTCCACCCCCGGATCCAGAAAAGACTTAGTGATGCTCGGATTTCCCTTTCCCCATGAAAAAGTCAGGTCTTCCCATTCTTGACGTGCATCCTTTATCATCTTTCTCATGGTTTCCAGCAATGAAGTGTTGCGGCCTTGCTCAAACTTTTCAGCACTCTTAAGGTGTTTGTACAGATTCAAACTCAATTCTCTATGCCTGAGGCGAGCTTGATCTGTGATCCATCTTTGTTCCACTGGTCCCCTTCTTTCAAAAAGATATGGGTTCCACTTGAATGGGAATGCCTCGTGCATCATGATGTTTCCGCTCTTGAGGATTCTGCTGAGATCAATCTGCTTGTCTGCAAATGCCATTCTGACTTGGGGATCTATGATTTGAACTGGGATGATGATGTCGAAGTCAACTAGATGTGGCTCTTTTGTCCCTTTTTCCACATGCCTGTTCCAAATTGCTCTATGTTCTCCGAACCTTAGCTGGATGCGTTCGTGATGGACTGCTGGAGTTGTGAGTGCGTCCTGTGGGGCATGGTCCATTGAAACTTTTGACAAATTTCATTAACACGAGTATTTTTCAATAAAAATATATCAGGTTAGGATTTACTAAATGAAAAGATTTATGATTCGTGGGAAAGGGGTTAGGGATATATCAAGATTGTTACTCTTTATTACTCATGTGAGGGGCTTTAATTTCAAATGGCAATGTGGTCCTCTCTGCCATGAAACTTCTGACAAATCTCATAATACAACCGGGATAAATTGACCTTCAGCCTGTCACACTGAGGGTCCCTGGCATATGTGCCATGATACTTCTCATGATTTCATGTCATGAGATTCCCTGCCATGAAACTTTCGGCAGATTCCCACTACATGAGTATTTTCTGAAAAATCACATTTTTATTTACTCGTGTTAAGAAACTGTGCCCCCGAAAGCGCACGGAGTCAAAAATTGCAGTAATTTATAGTAAGTACCGGATCGTTCACTGGAGGATGTGCGATGGAAGCAGGGCCCACGCCGTTTACTAAGATTTTCCACTCGGTTACTCGATTCGAGTTTGAGAAATGACTAACAACTACTTGACATAATTTAAACTAAGCTATGAAAGCAATCAAATAAAGCAGATAAAATTATTCTAGAAAGCGAATTAAATTTAATCTAAGAAAGCAATAAAATTACTCTAAGAAAGCGGTTAAAGTTATCTAAGAAAGCAGATTTAAAATAAGACAGAAGGGACAGGAAGAAAATAATAAAAATTGGACAAAACTCAGATGAAACACAATTAAACTTCCATTTTTGTTACACAGATCTTAGCTTGGGATAACTCATCAGTTAGCTAACTCTCATGCTCTCTATACCATGTTCCCTTTAACAGACAGGTACTTACAGCAAGAGTTTACATGCTCTTAAGAAAATAAATTCTAAGATACCACAGATGCATAACTACCCTTGCAATGGTATGTTATTTATCTGTGGTGGATAAGCAACACCTGACAAATCATTAGTTGAAGTGTCAAGTACCGCTATCATTCCCCCATGTCACACCCAAAGATTCTAATCAAGCCCTGAACTATCCCTTAACTCTCAGTCCTAGTAGCAGTTACACAACTCTCAATACAACCGAGTGACCTCTAACGAAAGCATTTAAAAGAAAGCGATAAAAGAGAGCGGTAAAGAAAGCATTTAAAATCCTATCACTCGGAGGTTTTAAAAGTCTGACCCTGGTAGTAAAAGAAAGCCCCCAGTCAGGATGACCGGGTGTGGATCAAGAATTCCCTGTTCTCGGTGAACCCTTGCAGTGTTCACTTCCCGTCGGGTGGTTATGAGATACAAACTAATGAAACGAACTAATAAATTAGTTCGTTCCGGATGCACTCACTCAGGACTCAAAAGTAGGCTTTGGCAGAAGAAGATAGCAGTTGAAAGAATACTCAACCCTACCTTAGAAATTAACCAAGGCCCGAATGTTGTTCCTCTAGTATTATCTGTCACACCTTATCGGAATCCAAGTGGAATCTGACCCAGTGCAATGTTTAATACAAGATTTCCAACAAACAACAATTTTGGAAAATAATAAATCTGAAAATCATTCCCTATCAGGTACTAGACTCTCAATTAAAACACAGATCCTTTCAGTCTAGGTGAGACCTAATCGCTGACTCTGCTTCTAATTTCCCAAAATCAACCCCCAGTCGGATATGAATTAGTCATAACTGTTGAATTTATCCCTTACTCAGATCCGGATTTTGTAAAGGAATTTTTGTTGGAAATTTATTATGAAACATCTGATTTAAAATCAAGACTCCTGTGTCCAAGGGAAGGATCCCAAAATAATATTGACCACAATATCTACATAATAATATCATGCATAAATTTATAGAGAAGTGTAAAATGAAATAACCCAAAATATAAGGTGGGTTTAGACAGAAGTTGATACACAGAGATGAAATAGCCGGAGATGAGAAGAATTTATTGTGGCTAAAAAGGTGGCAAAATAATTAGGGTTAATTGGATTGCAGTTATCTGTGGTCCAATTCCCTAATCATTAAGGTGAGATGATTTTCAGACAGAAAGGAATTCCAAGTGACGGTGACCGCCGTCATTCAGCTCCCTTTTATCTGTGAATGGAAGAAAAACCCACATATTTTCTTGTTGTAATAATTCTCAAATAATGTTGGTCGACATCATTTAATAATACTACAACTTGAATTCAGGTTTTGAAATTAAGATAAAGAAAATAAAACTGTATCCGGATAGGAATCAGCTGAGCAGCTATTGTAATCCCGGATGGATGAACCGCCAAGGCTTCCACCGGCCACTATCCAGACCATGCAAAATAACAATCTAATATTTAATATACAGACCACGAGCTAGTTATCCGTGTGGGAATACCCGCCAACATTAATCTGATATATTCCTTATTAGCTGTTTCACACATTACGGGAAAAGACAAAATAAATAAAAGAAAAATATTTTTGGGTCATCTTGCATGAGAGACATTGGTTTCTCATGCAAGGATATGGAAATGATTCCATATTCACTCTTCATGTCTAAATAATCACTCATTCCATAATTAATTAATTAATTACAGTCCGGATTATATACTTAGATCATTAGAGTTTAATTTTTAATAGAAAAGTCTTTTAATGGGAAATTGAACAAAGTTCTTTATATCAAATTAATCATGGGTTGAGATCATTGGATTTCAACCTCAAAATATTAATATAAAGGTTCAATTACTTGATGGAGTGAGATGGAGAATAAAAATTTGGCAAAAAGTGCCACTTTGTCGCGGAATAGAGTTTGTGTCGCGGAGCATGGTTCCGCGACAAGGGTTTCGCGACAAAGGGGTGGGAAATAAGAGAAGTGGGATTTTGAAGATTAGGGTTTGTTTTGTCGCTAAGCAAAAATTTTGTCGCGGAACATGGTTCCGCGACAAAGAGGCATAGCGACAAAGAGGGTTGAAAATTGGTAAGGACATAATTCCTGGTCGCGGAACAAGGATTTTGTCGCGGTACGTGGTTCCGCGACAAAGGTTCCGCGCCAGAGTCCTCCCAGAATAAAATTACAAGTATTTGGGTCCTTGGTCGCTAATCAAGGATTTTGTCGCGGAACGTGGTTCCGCGACAAGGGTTGCATCGCGACCAAGGGGTTTCAAAATTAATGGCAAGGCATAATTTTCTGTCTCGGAATAAGATTTTGTCGCGGAACGTGGTTCCGCGACAAGGGTGCTCCGCGACAAAAGCCATGCAGACAAAATGCAAGAATTTGGTCCTTTGTCGCTAAACATGGGTTTTGTCGCGGAACGTGGTTCCGCGACAAGATTGTATGGCGACAAAGGGTTTTAAAATATTTTATAAAAATTTTGGCAGCATAACGCCTAATATTGCATTGCGGGGGAGTGCGTTGTGATCCGTGGGATCACAACGGGAAATTACGTTGCAACCCGTGGGGTTACAACGTGATGCAATGCAATATGGGTGATGCAACACAAAATAAATGCATAAATAAATAAAATTAAAAAAATCTATCTAAAACATAAAAATAAATTGGTCAAGTGACCCAAAATGCAACAACACAGTAAATAGCCCAAGAAATAAACACATGACATATTTTTGGGAATCATTTTCTCAATATTACCAAAAACCAAAAATGGGTTAAACACACCCATTGATTAAGTGTTTTCAACCCAAAATACAAAATATAAAACTGGAAAATAAAATGAACACTAGCTACACTTATTTATTACAAAGCATAAATTAAAACTAGGCTAAAATCTACATCTACATGGCATGAAAATAAATTAAACTACATCTACCTACACTAATTTTGGAGAGCACAGTGGTGCCTCCAAAACAGTAAACTAAACTAAAGTGTAGCTAGGTTACTGTTCAAGGGGGTGGGAGGATATATTTATAGAGGTGGAAAATTAGCCCTAGGCCCATTAGGCCCATCGTGTCGCTAAACAATTATGCTTTGTCGCGGAATAAATTCTGCTTCAAGACACACTTTTCAGCTCCAGGATGGCGCCCAGGAGGGGCCGGGACTTGAGGTCCAGGAGGAAAAGACAAAACTCCTTGTGCCTGCGGGAGCTGAGATCCTGGGAGCTTCCAACCATTTCCACATGTGAGAAATTTGAATAAATGAGGTCACGTGAGGAGCCTCTTTAATTCTGTCTCTGGTCGCGGAATAGCTGCTTCAATTTTCTCTCACTGGCGTGGTCGCGATGCACTTTGTCGCGGAATAGCTGCTTCAATTTTCTCTCACTGGCGTGGTCGCGATGCACTTTGTCGCGGAACCATGTTCCGCGACAAACTTTTGTGGCTTGATTTTCCTCTCACAGTCTCGGAATAATTCTTGGGCGCGGAGCATTTTTCTGGGCGCGGAGCACTTGGGCGCGATGTGTTACTCCGCGACAAAGGTTTTAACTTTTGCTTTCTCTCCCCTCTTTCACGTGCATCTCTCTCTTTCTCATTTATTTTCTTTCTTCTCTTTCCTCCCACCATTTTCGTCTCTCTTCTTCTTCCCCTTCTCTAATCTTCATTTCTGTTTTCTTCGTCCTCCATTCTCGGTTCCAGTTTCTTTCTTTTCTTTTTCTTTGTTCTTTCTTCGTTCTTCCTTCTCTCTTCTTCGTCTCTCTTCCGGTTTTCTTGCTTCCTCGATTTTTCTGAAAATTTGGAATGGTGAAGGAGGTTGAGACGGAAGTGGATGAGAGCCGGAGGAGTTATCGGAGTTGGAAGGGATTGATGACGACGGAGGATGAGGGGTGGTGAATGGCGGCGGTTTGGTTTTGATTTAATTTTGGGGATTGAGAGATGGATTGGTGGTGGTGGATGGCCGGAGCGGCTGGCGGTGGTTGCGGGAGACGACGCGGCGGTGAGAGGGCCGGCGGTTGAGGGTGGAGATAGGGCGGCAGTGGTGGAGGATTGAGGGGATGAACGGCGGTGGAAGCTGAGGGAAGGGATGAAAATGGTGGTAGTGTGGCTGATCGGAAATGGGGGTGTTGGCCGCCGGCCGGCGGTGGCGGCGCCGGCGGCGGGGTTTGCAGGGTGTAGGGTTAGGTTTAGGTTTAGGGTTATTGGGTTTATTGGGCTTGAAGTGTTGATTGGGCTTGGAGTGGTGTTATTGGGCCAAGAGTGTATTGGGCTAATGGGGTTAATGATGTTGGGCTTGGAGAATGGATTGGACTCAAATAATTGGACCAACTTGACTTAAACACCTGTAATTAATTTAAACACAAGTGATTAGTGACCATTTAGTGCTAATTATAGCAGAAAATCAGCAATAAAAATAAATAAACATAAAAATTAAAAATATATACATCAAAATATAAAATAATATAAATATAATATTTATTCCACTTGATTATTTGGTTTGTGTTCCATTTAATAGACCCGTGTTCTACCAAATAGACAACAACGAACCAAAATTAATCAAGTGTATGATTTTTAACATTTTATCATGTTTTTGGATTTTTTAATACAAATTTGATAAAAATAACAATATTTTTGTGTTTTTCAATACCAGCTTATTATTTATACAAACTTGCATATATCTGTCAAATTCAACTGCTTTCTTATTGAAATAAGACCGGAATGCGATCAAATGTCCGTATTAGACACGGAAATAGATTGAAAATAATGGTCAATTTTGGCCATTATCAACATCCTCACATTTAATACTGATCGTCCCCGAGCAGTCAGAGTCAATGTTCCTAAGAACACGGACTCTACATATTCAATCTATTTTCGTGGCTTCAAAAATTTCATTCTTTTTAGATTGGGATAAGACAATCAAAAACTACAAGTATTAAATTCCCTTGATTGCAGTGTTTAATAAAATGATACTTGCTCACTATATCGGGCCTACAAATCAGTCATTATTGATAATTCTTCATGAATATCATGTTTAGAAAAATTCATTGATTTAATTATAGAATTAAAGTATGACATGAATATAATTAAAAGCGGAGCCTCACGTATAGTAGAAACGGAAATTTCACTCACTCTCAAAAAAGGGTTTTATCAATGAGCACTCATAATCAAATTTAATTAAATTATCCCATATGCTTGCAATTGGACCAACTCGCCACCGGCTCATTTCTTTAAATCGAGATCATGAGGTCTTATTTAAGGGTTATAATGGGGCATACGGTTGTAACATTAGGTATGGAAGGGAAATTATTGGGCTAAGAAGTGGCAAGAATTAATATTATCATAACATGGCATATTTTTATTTAAAATTTATGATCATCAATTTATTTCTCCTTTTCTTTCTTTTGTTTTTCTCTTTTCATATTGCATGACATTAGACTAAGTCTAATTTGCTTTGTCATTTGCAATTTCTTGATGTTGAAAAGAGTTCAACATTTTTTTTTTTGTGTTGAATGGAACTCAACAATTTTCTTCTTCTTCTTTTTCTTTTTTTTTTTTTTTTTTTTTTTTTTTTTTTTTTTTTGATCGGATTCTTGAATACCGATTGAAATTTTGTTGATGATCAAAAATTGTAATGCCTTGATAAAATTCATTCTTGCACACTTGGGTTTGAATTTTTTGGTCTTTTTAGAAGGCTAGGAATAATATAGAGGGCTTCAAAGAAAAATTAGGCTTAAAGGCTCAAAGTGGTTAATCCTAAAGGGAAAATGTTTTTGGGTTTGGATTTCAAAAGAAGGCCAAAATTTTGGTTTTCTAGGTGCCTCGATCATATGCTCGATTTTTGGAATATGGCATGGTCTTGAATCGGTCCCAATCGCAAGTTCTAGTTTCCTTTAATTAAAATGATTTTCACACATCAAAGAAAAGAATGAGTAAAAATGACTCATGGCTCAAATCTCACATGGAATGGTTCATTCATGTCATACAATATTCTTAAATATAATCTTTGAAAAATTCTTACACTCTATTCAATTTAATTCTCAACATGAGGACTTATTACCCAACAAGATGATTATATCATTAAATTTTTATAGCTCAAAACCTCGAAAATCCATATCATGCATGTCTTCAATTATATTATCCCAATTTAAAAGTTTGAAAATTTAATCATAAACCAAAATCAAATATGTGAATTCTTAGACAGGGTTATGCATGCTTTATGCTGGGTTTAAATATAAAATAATAAAAATAAGCAAAAAGAAAAATAACACACTTTTTTTTTTTTTTTTTTAGTGAAGAATCAACATCCTCACATTTTGAGCCTTGCTCGAAATGTGAGTAAATCAATTCCTACTTAAACAATTAATCAAAATCAAAATAAAATAAAAGAGGAGGGAGGGAGGGAGAAAATATTAACATAAAAGATAGAAAAATAATTCCGATAGCCTTTTTCGTCAAATCAATTAAATGTTCGATGGTTTTGGCTATGTGTGATCGTTTGGTTCGTCGAACAAGGCGATTGTTCGATGCCCAATACTTAAGAAAAATTCTGATTTTCATCAAAATTGTTCAATCACATTTTTGAATTTTTAAAATTTAATCTACCATATTCACTTGCATAAATTAGGTTGGATTAATTCTGTTCTTATAAATGTTATTCCGGATTTTAAATTGCTTTAAATTCCAGGAATACTTTCAACTAATCACAGAATCAATCCAACCGGGAACCTGTTTTGGAGCTTTAATTTTCTTTTGGTGATTCCACAAATTCCTGCAGAGCAAACACAGAAGAAGTTATCGGATTTTCTCAAAAATATCAACATCCTCACATTTAGAGTCTTAGTACTCTAAATGTGATTCAATTGACTAACACCCAAATTATTTAATAATATGCACAAGAGATATAAATACATATAAATATATATATATGTATATATATGATTTTGACTTGCAGAAATTTAGGTTGGATTAATTCCGTCCTTGCGAAAATTATTCCGGATTTTAAATTTCTTTGAATTCCGGATATAATCTTCGGTCAATTACAGAACTAATCCAACCGGGAACCTGTTTAGATGCTCAGTCGGGACAGGGGCGACGGAAAGTGAGATGATGGCCGTGGCTTGTCCGATGGTGGTGAGCACTTGGTAGTCCGAAGATCTGCTGCTCCATTTGTTGTTTCACCAGTGATGAGGGTTTCCTCAGCGCAGTGGTGGTGTTGAGGTGGATGAGCGATGGAACAGCGGTTGAGCTTCGTGGTCCGGATGTGGTGGAGATGACAAACACGTGAGTCTCACGTGTTGTGCAATTTACAATTGCCAATTAGTGTAGCTCCACTGCTACACTTCTCCATTTTTCTTTGATTTTTCGTTTAATTAACCTCGATTTTACAATTGGAGAGGTGTAAAATTAAACGAAAGATCAAAGTAGTGTAGCCCCAATGCTACACTTCCACATTTAACTCCTTACACCATTTTTGCGGCTCCATGATTCCTGCAAGCAACAATACCCAATTGGTTAGGTTTTCCCCTCAAATCAACATCCTCACATTTAGAGTCTTAGTACTCTAAATGTTTAATTGATTTGAGGGTACTTCTCTGTTCTGAAACATATACACAAAACTAACACTAAACTAACTATGAGTAATCAGGAGTGTAATTCTCTTAATAAACGACGCTGCATCCTCCCCGGCAACGGCGCCATGAAACTTTTGACAAATTTCATTAACACGAGTATTTTTCAATAAAAATATATCAGGTTAGGATTTACTAAATGAAAAGATTTATGATTCGTGGGAAAGGGGTTAGGGATATATCAAGATTGTTACTCTTTATTACTCATGTGAGGGGCTTTAATTTCAAATGGCAATGTGGTCCTCTCTGCCATGAAACTTCTGACAAATCTCATAATACAACCGGGATAAATTGACCTTCAGCCTGTCACACTGAGGGTCCCTGGCATATGTGCCATGATACTTCTCATGATTTCATGTCATGAGATTCCCTGCCATGAAACTTTCGGCAGATTCCCACTACATGAGTATTTTCTGAAAAATCACATTTTTATTTACTCGTGTTAAGAAACTGTGCCCCCGAAAGCGCACGGAGTCAAAAATTGCAGTAATTTATAGTAAGTACCGGATCGTTCACTGGAGGATGTGCGATGGAAGCAGGGCCCACGCCGTTTACTAAGATTTTCCACTCGGTTACTCGATTCGAGTTTGAGAAATGACTAACAACTACTTGACATAATTTAAACTAAGCTATGAAAGCAATCAAATAAAGCAGATAAAATTATTCTAGAAAGCGAATTAAATTTAATCTAAGAAAGCAATAAAATTACTCTAAGAAAGCGGTTAAAGTTATCTAAGAAAGCAGATTTAAAATAAGACAGAAGGGACAGGAAGAAAATAATAAAAATTGGACAAAACTCAGATGAAACACAATTAAACTTCCATTTTTGTTACACAGATCTTAGCTTGGGATAACTCATCAGTTAGCTAACTCTCATGCTCTCTATACCATGTTCCCTTTAACAGACAGGTACTTACAGCAAGAGTTTACATGCTCTTAAGAAAATAAATTCTAAGATACCACAGATGCATAACTACCCTTGCAATGGTATGTTATTTATCTGTGGTGGATAAGCAACACCTGACAAATCATTAGTTGAAGTGTCAAGTACCGCTATCATTCCCCCATGTCACACCCAAAGATTCTAATCAAGCCCTGAACTATCCCTTAACTCTCAGTCCTAGTAGCAGTTACACAACTCTCAATACAACCGAGTGACCTCTAACGAAAGCATTTAAAAGAAAGCGATAAAAGAGAGCGGTAAAGAAAGCATTTAAAATCCTATCACTCGGAGGTTTTAAAAGTCTGACCCTGGTAGTAAAAGAAAGCCCCCAGTCAGGATGACCGGGTGTGGATCAAGAATTCCCTATTCTCGGTGAACCCTTGCAGTGTTCACTTCCCGTCGGGTGGTTATGAGATACAAACTAATGAAACGAACTAATAAATTAGTTCGTTCCGGATGCACTCACTCAGGACTCAAAAGTAGGCTTTGGCAGAAGAAGATAGCAGTTGAAAGAATACTCAACCCTACCTTAGAAATTAACCAAGGCCCGAATGTTGTTCCTCTAGTATTATCTGTCACACCTTATCGGAATCCAAGTGGAATCTGACCCAGTGCAATGTTTAATACAAGATTTCCAACAAACAACAATTTTGGAAAATAATAAATCTGAAAATCATTCCCTATCAGGTACTAGACTCTCAATTAAAACACAGATCCTTTCAGTCTAGGTGAGACCTAATCGCTGACTCTGCTTCTAATTTCCCAAAATCAACCCCCAGTCGGATATGAATTAGTCATAACTGTTGAATTTATCCCTTACTCAGATCCGGATTTTGTAAAGGAATTTTTGTTGGAAATTTATTATGAAACATCTGATTTAAAATCAAGACTCCTGTGTCCAAGGGAAGGATCCCAAAATAATATTGACCACAATATCTACATAATAATATCATGCATAAATTTATAGAGAAGTGTAAAATGAAATAACCCAAAATATAAGGTGGGTTTAGACAGAAGTTGATACACAGAGATGAAATAGCCGAGATGAGAAGAATTTATTGTGGCTAAAAAGGTGGCAAAATAATTAGGGTTAATTGGATTGCAGTTATCTGTGGTCCAATTCCCTAATCATTAAGGTGAGATGATTTTCAGACAGAAAGGAATTCCAAGTGACGGTGACCGCCGTCATTCAGCTCCCTTTTATCTGTGAATGGAAGAAAAACCCACATATTTTCTTGTTGTAATAATTCTCAAATAATGTTGGTCGACATCATTTAATAATACTACAACTTGAATTCAGGTTTTGAAATTAAGATAAAGAAAATAAAACTGTATCCGGATAGGAATCAGCTGAGCAGCTATTGTAATCCCGGATGGATGAACCGCCAAGGCTTCCACCGGCCACTATCCAGACCATGCAAAATAACAATCTAATATTTAATATACAGACCACGAGCTAGTTATCCGTGTGGGAATACCCGCCAACATTAATCTGATATATTCCTTATTAGCTGTTTCACACATTACGGGAAAAGACAAAATAAATAAAAGAAAAATATTTTTGGGTCATCTTGCATGAGAGACATTGGTTTCTCATGCAAGGATATGGAAATGATTCCATATTCACTCTTCATGTCTAAATAATCACTCATTCCATAATTAATTAATTAATTACAGTCCGGATTATATACTTAGATCATTAGAGTTTAATTTTTAATAGAAAAGTCTTTTAATGGGAAATTGAACAAAGTTCTTTATATCAAATTAATCATGGGTTGAGATCATTGGATTTCAACCTCAAAATATTAATATAAAGGTTCAATTACTTGATGGAGTGAGATGGAGAATAAAAATTTGGCAAAAAGTGCCACTTTGTCGCGGAATAGAGTTTGTGTCGCGGAGCATGGTTCCGCGACAAGGGTTTCGCGACAAAGGGGTGGGAAATAAGAGAAGTGGGATTTTGAAGATTAGGGTTTGTTTTGTCGCTAAGCAAAAATTTTGTCGCGGAACATGGTTCCGCGACAAAGAGGCATAGCGACAAAGAGGGTTGAAAATTGGTAAGGACATAATTCCTGGTCGCGGAACAAGGATTTTGTCGCGGTACGTGGTTCCGCGACAAAGGTTCCGCGCCAGAGTCCTCCCAGAATAAAATTACAAGTATTTGGGTCCTTGGTCGCTAATCAAGGATTTTGTCGCGGAACGTGGTTCCGCGACAAGGGTTGCATCGCGACCAAGGGGTTTCAAAATTAATGGCAAGGCATAATTTTCTGTCTCGGAATAAGATTTTGTCGCGGAACGTGGTTCCGCGACAAGGGTGCTCCGCGACAAAAGCCATGCAGACAAAATGCAAGAATTTGGTCCTTTGTCGCTAAACATGGGTTTTGTCGCGGAACGTGGTTCCGCGACAAGATTGTATGGCGACAAAGGGTTTTAAAATATTTTATAAAAATTTTGGCAGCATAACGCCTAATATTGCATTGCGGGGGAGTGCGTTGTGATCCGTGGGATCACAACGGGAAATTACGTTGCAACCCGTGGGGTTACAACGTGATGCAATGCAATATGGGTGATGCAACACAAAATAAATGCATAAATAAATAAAATTAAAAAAATCTATCTAAAACATAAAAATAAATTGGTCAAGTGACCCAAAATGCAACAACACAGTAAATAGCCCAAGAAATAAACACATGACATATTTTTGGGAATCATTTTCTCAATATTACCAAAAACCAAAAATGGGTTAAACACACCCATTGATTAAGTGTTTTCAACCCAAAATACAAAATATAAAACTGGAAAATAAAATGAACACTAGCTACACTTATTTATTACAAAGCATAAATTAAAACTAGGCTAAAATCTACATCTACATGGCATGAAAATAAATTAAACTACATCTACCTACACTAATTTTGGAGAGCACAGTGGTGCCTCCAAAACAGTAAACTAAACTAAAGTGTAGCTAGGTTACTGTTCAAGGGGGTGGGAGGATATATTTATAGAGGTGGAAAATTAGCCCTAGGCCCATTAGGCCCATCGTGTCGCTAAACAATTATGCTTTGTCGCGGAATAAATTCTGCTTCAAGACACACTTTTCAGCTCCAGGATGGCGCCCAGGAGGGGCCGGGACTTGAGGTCCAGGAGGAAAAGACAAAACTCCTTGTGCCTGCGGGAGCTGAGATCCTGGGAGCTTCCAACCATTTCCACATGTGAGAAATTTGAATAAATGAGGTCACGTGAGGAGCCTCTTTAATTCTGTCTCTGGTCGCGGAATAGCTGCTTCAATTTTCTCTCACTGGCGTGGTCGCGATGCACTTTGTCGCGGAATAGCTGCTTCAATTTTCTCTCACTGGCGTGGTCGCGATGCACTTTGTCGCGGAACCATGTTCCGCGACAAACTTTTGTGGCTTGATTTTCCTCTCACAGTCTCGGAATAATTCTTGGGCGCGGAGCATTTTTCTGGGCGCGGAGCACTTGGGCGCGATGTGTTACTCCGCGACAAAGGTTTTAACTTTTGCTTTCTCTCCCCTCTTTCACGTGCATCTCTCTCTTTCTCATTTATTTTCTTTCTTCTCTTTCCTCCCACCATTTTCGTCTCTCTTCTTCTTCCCCTTCTCTAATCTTCATTTCTGTTTTCTTCGTCCTCCATTCTCGGTTCCAGTTTCTTTCTTTTCTTTTTCTTTGTTCTTTCTTCGTTCTTCCTTCTCTCTTCTTCGTCTCTCTTCCGGTTTTCTTGCTTCCTCGATTTTTCTGAAAATTTGGAATGGTGAAGGAGGTTGAGACGGAAGTGGATGAGAGCCGGAGGAGTTATCGGAGTTGGAAGGGATTGATGACGACGGAGGATGAGGGGTGGTGAATGGCGGCGGTTTGGTTTTGATTTAATTTTGGGGATTGAGAGATGGATTGGTGGTGGTGGATGGCCGGAGCGGCTGGCGGTGGTTGCGGGAGACGACGCGGCGGTGAGAGGGCCGGCGGTTGAGGGTGGAGATAGGGCGGCAGTGGTGGAGGATTGAGGGGATGAACGGCGGTGGAAGCTGAGGGAAGGGATGAAAATGGTGGTAGTGTGGCTGATCGGAAATGGGGGTGTTGGCCGCCGGCCGGCGGTGGCGGCGCCGGCGGCGGGGTTTGCAGGGTGTAGGGTTAGGTTTAGGTTTAGGGTTATTGGGTTTATTGGGCTTGAAGTGTTGATTGGGCTTGGAGTGGTGTTATTGGGCCAAGAGTGTATTGGGCTAATGGGGTTAATGATGTTGGGCTTGGAGAATGGATTGGACTCAAATAATTGGACCAACTTGACTTAAACACCTGTAATTAATTTAAACACAAGTGATTAGTGACCATTTAGTGCTAATTATAGCAGAAAATCAGCAATAAAAATAAATAAACATAAAAATTAAAAATATATACATCAAAATATAAAATAATATAAATATAATATTTATTCCACTTGATTATTTGGTTTGTGTTCCATTTAATAGACCCGTGTTCTACCAAATAGACAACAACGAACCAAAATTAATCAAGTGTATGATTTTTAACATTTTATCATGTTTTTGGATTTTTTAATACAAATTTGATAAAAATAACAATATTTTTGTGTTTTTCAATACCAGCTTATTATTTATACAAACTTGCATATATCTGTCAAATTCAACTGCTTTCTTATTGAAATAAGACCGGAATGCGATCAAATGTCCGTATTAGACACGGAAATAGATTGAAAATAATGGTCAATTTTGGCCATTATCATCCATCATCATCCCCCAAAATTTCTTAAGGAAGTGGTAATAGTCTCTTTCTATGGAGGCTGCTACAATGGTTCTCTCCTCCGGAGGTATGTTCACGTCCCACCCTGGTGCAAGCTCAAGTTTATCCTCTGTGGTATGATCGAGCGGCACTTCGTATTCTGAAACAATGGCCGCTCTCATGCTCTTAATCTCAGTCCGGTCAGCTGATGCTTGAATAGTTGCATCTCTATATGTGCAGTCAGGCAATCCGATGCCCGACTTTACCACTAATTCATTCCTGAGACGGATAGAAAAGATTAGGAGTATTCAAGTTTTTATAGTTTTCAAGAATTTGTTCAAGTTGAAAGTCAACATCCTCACATTTTGAGCTTTGCTCGAAATGTGATTCAATTGTTTTAACTTGAATTTTATTCCAAAGCATACATAATGTTATTTATAGCTGCAATATTAAAATTGAGGTCGTTGGACCTAAAGATGTTTTTGGATTTGGACTCTTGAGTCCAAAAAGAGAAGATAAGATGGGCCATTGGACCAAAAAAAAATCTCTTAATGGGCCATTGGGCCCAAAAAGTTTGTTTTTCTAATTTAAACAAGCTCGAGGCACTTGTTGAAAAATGGAATGAGATGATAATGACGGGATGATTGCTCGAATTTGGAATGTGCAGTGGAGACGTGGCGTAACGGAATTGCTAATTCCGGATAGCTTGGACTGTCTTTGGACAGCGAAACACTCACACAAAATTTGGTAAACACTATTTTTAATTTCCAAGGTTGACTTGTTTTCATTAAATAAAAGTAGGGTGTGTGTGGCCCCATTTTTGGATTTTGAAAGGGGATAGCAGTTTATGTGACAAAAATACTGCTACTTTAACTCACACTATTAGTTCCATTGGGAACAAAAACACAAAGTCAATTTTTATTCCACCAACATATTTTGTCTTTTGTGAAAAAGTGTTTTCAGGAAAAGGGGATTGGTGTACAGAGACTGCCACAAACATGCCAACACTCACATTTTTGCAGATTTCAGCCCACATACATACAGAGTACTCATAATAGACAAACCAGCATTAGATGGCTGCATTGGCATGCAAGAAAAACAACACCCAGTACACTACCAACACAGGATCAGGCTTTCTCTAAAACAAGAACACAGGATTAACCACATTAACATGCTCCAGATTTGCAAAATGACCAGCAGTATCAAGATATTCAAGGGCACCCAGATATTCACTAGTTCAATCATGTTGCAATTTTCACATTATCAAGGGAGCTATTCAAATTCAGATGCAGCAGGGAACAAGCAACATTATCTAAGTACCCTAAGAATCAACAATGGTGAAGAACAATACCACTGCCGCACCCTAAGCAACTGCCTAAGTTCATAATCGAAAACCCACCTAAAACCGAATACTCCCTAGCCACCAACAGAACTTCCCCCTTTCTCCCAATCATTCTCGGCCAACATCCAAATTAAAACCTCCCCCAAATAAACACTGTCCGTTTGAAACGAACACTTCCTCATCCCCAACAATAGTAAAAACACACACCCATCATCATCTTTCAAACTCTTCTCTCCATCATGCTTAAACCAACACCCAAATTCACAAAGCCAAAAGAAATTTCAGCATACCCATGGCAAGAATAACTCAAAGTCGACATCAAACAGCGAAAATAGGCTATACTGACACTTAACATCAAGCTATTGAAACAAAATAAGATAATATCGCGAAACATGGGCTGCGGTATAACGTGAGAATGGTGAATGGAGGCCTTACCAGGGCTCGGGCTTCTTCGGAGAAGATGATGACGAAGCCATTGTGATTTTTTCGCGAGAAATGGATGGAGTTTCGCCTGAGATGATGATCGGAGAGTGCGAGGAACACGTGGTGTTCGTCGGGAATGAGGGGTTTTCGAATGTGCAAGAGGATTGAAAAACTGGCTAAGTGTTGGAGAAGTGAGGAAGAAGACGAAGAGAGGGAGTTAAATAAACTGATGGGCCTGGTCGCGGAACCCTAGCCCATGTCGCGGAACCGGGTTCCACGACAGGGGTCTAGCGCCATTAGAGGGGGCGCTAAGCTGGGAGCCAGTCGCGAGGCACGGCCTAGCGACTGAGGCGTTACTCGACAGGATTAAAAGAAGGGAAGTGGGGCCAAGTGAAAGCGTGTCGCGGAACTGCCCCCCTGGCGCTAGACGTGGTCTCGCGACACTGGGTTGTTCCGCGACAGGATCTGGTAATGAGGGTATGGAGACCCTGTCGCTAGGCTGAGCCTGTGTCGCGGGACACGGGTCCGCGACAGGGGTTGAGTTTAGCGACAGGAGTCCCAGGCTGAGTCTGAAAGGTTCGTGTTGCTATCCTCCTGGCGCGGGACTGGGTTCCGCGACAGGGGAAAGGTTTCGCGACACAGATTTTGAATTTTCAAATTTTCAACAGACTGGGCCCGAGTGTGATGTTGGGCCTGAGTCCATTTTATTTGCTTTGGACCTGAACGACTCCAGTCCAAATAAATTCAAAATATAGGGCTGGAATTTTAAAATAATCTACTTGCATAAAATTAAGTCGGATCAGTTCCATTTATCCGTTGAACTTATTCCGAATTTTAAATTGCTTTAAATTCCGAGAATATTTTCTTAGATTCGTGGAATTAATCCAACCAAGAACCTGGTTTTCCATGCTATCTTTCTACTCCTTCTTTTTTGGCGGTTCCAAATTTCCTGCAAGACAGATAAATACCCAATTGGTCAGGTTTTCTCCTCAAATCAACATCCTCACATTTAGAGTCGTAGTACTCTAAATGTTTAATTGATTTGAGGGTACTTCTCCGTTCTGAAACAAATAGTAAGCTACACTAACTAGCTATGAGTAATCAGGAGTGTAATTCTCTTAATAAACGACGCTGCATCCTCCCCGGCAACGGCGCCATGAAACTTTTGACAAATTTCACTAACACGAGTATGATTTTATAAAATATATCTGGATTGAATTTATTGAATGAAAAGAGTTATGATTCATGGGAAGAGGTTTAAGGATATATTTCACTTTTTATTACTCATGTGGGAAACTTTGATTTCAAACGGCATTGTGGACCTCCCCGTCATGAAACTTTTGACAAATTTTGTGGTGCAACCATGATAGACAGTTCAGTCTTGACCTTCAGTCTGTCACACTGAAGGTCCCCGGTATCTGCGCCATGATACTTTTCAAAATTTCATGTCATGAGATTCCCTGCCATGAAAATTTCAACACATTTCCCATTATATGAGTATTTTCTGAAAAACAATAATCCCGGTTTTCAATTTTATTTAGTGAAACCAATTTATGAAGGCGGAGTTGGGATTAGGGATATATTTATAGGTTTTCACGTTTTTATTACTCGTGCTCGTGTTAAGAAACTGTGCCCCCGAAAGCGCACGGAGTCAAAAATTGCAGTAATTTATAGTAAGTCCGGATCGTTCACTGGAGGATGTGCGATGGAAGCAGGGCCCACGTCATTTACTAAGTTTTTCCACTCGGTTACTCAATTCAAGTATGTGTTTTGACTATCAACTACTTGACAGAATTTAAACTAAATTATGAAAGCAATAAAATTAAGCAGATAAAATTATTCTAGAAAGCGAATTAAATTTAATCTAAGGAAGCAAGAAAATTATTCTAAGAAAGCGATTAAGATTATTCTAAGAAAGCATATTCAAAATGAGACAGAAGGGACAGAAGAAAATAATAAAGATTGGACAAGATTCAGATGAAACACAATTAAACTTCCATTTTAATACACAGATCTTTGTTTGGGATAATCCGTTCAGTTAGCTAATTCTCATGTTCTCTATACCATGTTCCCTTTAACAGACAGGTACTTACAGTAAGAGTTTACATGCTCATAAGAAAATAAATTCTAAGATACCACAGACGCACAACTACCCTTGCAATGCATTGCTAAGGTATATTAATTATCTGTGGTGGACAAGCAACACCTGACAAATCATTAGTTGAAGTGTCAAGTACTCCCATCATTCCCCCATGTCACACCCAAAGATTCTAATTAAGCCCTGAACTATCCCTTAACTCTCAGTCCTAGTTGTAACACCCCAGATTTGATAACCCAGGCCGGGATGTCACCGCCGCATTTCCCTAGCAAGACACGGCTTCCCGAGCTCGCTAAGGAAATGCAAGGCTTGTGGGTATGAAAAAGGATTTAAAACATTTCAAAATTTAGTCCGGAAATTTATAATACTTAGTACGATAGTAGAAATTATCATGCGCGGAAAATAAATAAAGTAAGTGCAGCGGAAAGTAAAATCACGGCCAACATGGCCAAATCCTCGGGTTTAACAGACCCGGTAAAAACAGTACGATGCAGAAATTTAAATTGTCCGTTATGATTTCCCCCAAGTGCATATGCAATGCGTCACTCGACATACTCTGTAAAAAAAAGGAAAATGACAACGGTTGTCAGTATAAAAATATACTGAGTAAGTTAATCCCTAACTAACAAATAAAAGGGGTTACAAGTGTTTAAACTAAAGATTTCGCTTACCGTACGAGAATTAAAAATACATAATTTATAGCATCGGAAAAACATGATTAAAGGGCTTAATTTTAAAAGCGTAACTTAAAGCATAATTTAAGGTGCATAAACTTTAAATACATAATTAAAGACATGATAAATACGATTTAAGCATAATGAAACACTCACACAAGTCTTTTACTTTTCATCCCGTAGACTAAGAAGAGGACACCATACCGGGAGATCACTAACGAGGCAATCTCAACATAGGACCACTAACGAGGCAGTCCAAACAATGGGAGACCACTAACGAGGCAGTCTCAAAGATAGTAGGACCACTAACGAAGCGATCCAAAAAGATAGTAGGACCACTAACGAGGCGATCCACAAATACAGCGCGCGAGATCACTAACGAGGCAATCTCAGATAGTAAGGAGACCACTAACGAGGCAGTCTCAAAGATAATGATAGTATGAAGATCGGCTCAGCCTAGTGAACGGGATTTTTCGAAAGTTCGTATTTCAAAGTTATCAAATGATCGATATCGCGTTTTCATAGTTCGAGTTTTCTCAAGTTCGAAAAATCCTATTCGAGGCAGTTTACGCCTTTCTTAATTAAAAATTCGTCTTTGCACCAAAAATTCTGAATTTTTTACAGTAGATCGAAAACACACACACGAACAACTTTCATGTTTTAAGTTTTTGGAAATAAGGTTCCGAAGTGAGTCGAAATTTGAATTTATTGCAAGGAATAATTTCTGTCTTAAAAACTGTTTTCGTCACAGGTTCGTGCAACGCCGATTAAAAATTCATTTCAAAACCAATCAATGTGAAATTTTTACAGTAACTACACAACACATTAAGGAACAACTTTCATGTTTTAAGAATTTGGAAATAATGAATTCTTGGTACTCAAAAATCGAGTGCAACTCACTGCATACTCATGGCCCTTAAAACAATTTCAAAACAGTTTTAAAAACTCGGCCGTTTGACATATCAAATGAAAACCAAAATCCGTGAACTTTTATATGCATAATCTAGACACAATTATCCACAACTTTTGTTTAGGAATGCAAAGTTAAATCATTCGAAAAATGGGTGAAAAACATGCATCAAGTTGAATGAAGGAATCTGTCACAGATTTAAAACGTTCGGTTCGATACAGAAAGTTCACGGCGGAATTTGGGATAGCAAAACTTAATGTCAACGGCTGAAATTTGGACACAAGATAGATAAAGGTGTTAGGAACAACTTTTATGTTGAAAAGTTTTCGGTTTGAAATCCCGAAGGTCGAGTTTTTGGCAAGTCTTTAAAATTGGACGAAAATAGGGTTTTTCAAAACCGATTTTTGTTACAAGCCTATATCTCGAGATTTAAACAACAAAAAACCACGAAAATTTGTGAGTAAGGTTTTAACTTACTCAAAATGATGATAGGGTCGCTGGATTGGGTTTCCGGACGTCCTAGGGTCACGACGAACGGCCAACTTCTCCGATCGCTTTTTGTTCGTTTTCCGACGTGAAATCGTAGTAAGGAAATAGTGTTAGAATTCGAGTTTCGGAGACTCATGGACGGATGGAATGCTATATTAAGACTTACCAAGGTTCTATGAAGCCGTGGCTCAGTCCCGTTTACCTCGTCGTCGCCGGAATGTTCGCCGGAAAGCTTCGTCGGGAGAGTTTGGCTTGGAGAGGGAGTTTGTGAGTATGGTGGGGATGGGTTTCTGTGGGATTAGGGCTTTTGAGGCTCCCCAGCCGCCCTTAAGCATTCCTTATGGCTGGAATTTGGTTTCCCTCGAAGGGAATTGTAATTTAGGCAAGAAAATCACCCCCGAATGGAAAGATTACACCTTCAGCCCCTCTGGCGCGGAGGTGGCGCGCACCCACCCCTATGGCCGCGCGGAGCACGCGTGCCAGGCCTGGCGTCGCGACGCCTTTGGCCGCGCGGTGGCCGAGCGGCGGCGCGCGGACATCGCGGGCCGGTCGGACAGGCCGGTTCGGCGGTCCGCGTGTTCCGTCGGGTCTTCCCTCGCTTCCCCTATCGGTTTTCTACGTGTTAGCTCGATTCCCTGGGTCGTCTTCGTTTCGGAATCTTCTCCTTAATCTGGTTACGAGTCCGGCTTATCGCTCGCAACATTTCCGTGTCCTACTTAGCCTAGTCTAAATTGGTTCCAACACCTCCTATCGTCCTTGTGATCTAATTCGTGATGTATTTTGTGATTTATTTCGTGACTGAACTTAGAAATTAGTTCTAAGCTGCCTACGTACCCTGTGAAGGGATCAAGTCATGACGTAGTTCAAAACAATTTGAATTTGTTTTTCCTCGGGTGTTACATCCTCCCCCCCTTGAGAATACAGTTATGTCCCCATAACTGTGGTCGGGTCATCTTGGAAGAGGGTAGGGTAACGTTGCCTCATGTCGGCTTCCAATTCCCAGGTCGCCGTCTCCGTCTCGTGGTTGGACCACAGGACCTTGACCATCTTTACAGTTTTATTCCTTGTCACCCTTTCCTTGTAGTCAAGTATTTGCACCGGGGTTTCTTCATAGGTCAAGTCATCATCCAATTCGATTACGTCCGGTTGGAGTACATGCGACGTGTCGGCACATACTTCTTTAGTTGGGGGTCGTGGAACACGTTATGGTTACAAGCAAACTGTGGTGGGGACGTTAGTTAACACACTGTTCTCTATTCCCTAGGTATTTACGTCCCGGGGGCTTCCTGTAGTCCCGCGAAAGGAGGGCGTGAGGCAATTCCGCTGTCCTTGCCCGGAATAATGCCAGGTGACGCTCCATGTCGTCGTATTTCTCCGTCAATGTATGCCCGGGTTCAGTGAGGAGCGTATAGCAAAAGAGATTGAGCAGAACAGGAAAGATAAAACTACATCCGGGTCCCGCGCGGTGGCCGCGCGGTGGCGCGCGGAGAGCGCGCGGCTCCCTCTGTTCGAGAAAATAGGGCTCGCGCTCCGCGCGAGCCACTCCCCCCATTTTCCATTCGAGAACACACCCCCAATTCTCTCTAAATCCGGCGAGTCACCTTCCTGTTTGCTTGATTTCGACTTCAATTTCACCCATCTAGGTACGATTCTACTAAACCCACTTACTAATTTCAACTTTTATGTTTTGAATGACTTGATTTGCGTAGAGATTTAGGAAATTAGGGTTCGGGTACAAAAATTGGGGGTTTATGACCTTTAGGCTTGATTTTTGCAAATTGGCAAGTGTATGTGGCAATTATCGTTACTCTTGTTGCCTTACCTATGTTTATGTTATAATGTGTTTATGTTTTTGGCAAATTCTTGTTGAATTCGAATCCTTAGATAGGCTATGATGTTTGGGTGTTATTGGGGTATGGTTATTGGTTCGTTCCCCTGTTGTTTGGTGCGGTAGGACGCGCTGTGTTGTCATTAGAATGATTGTTTCATTCGCTGGGCAATTTCCGTGTGTTGTTAGTAACTTAGGTTTTGGTTTATTGCGCACATAACGTGTTCGACGAAATGCCACAAAGGGTTTAGGCACTAGTTTGAGAATATCCTTTGTCTAGATTACCTCCTGGTTGGTCCTAGTAAACGGTAGGATTTGTTGTTCTTACGGTACATTCGCGTTAGAAGCGTATATTGATGCCCTTTACGTGTTTCCGCTTGACTTTTGTGTGGGACTTAGTCTTATAATTGGTATTTGGTAACTTGCAGGATGATGCTCTTTTTGTGGGTCGTTTTGGCGTCTCTCATGTGTCCTCCGAGGACTAGGAGACGAGTTGCTGATGAGGCTGGCCCCAGTCATGCCGCTCCGGCGATGCCGGATTTCGACGAGAGCGAGTCAGAGGAGGACGAGGAGCAGCGGGGCCCGCGTCTCAGGGGTCTTCCGGACGAGGTGCGTCCTCACCGGCACGACAGGTTCCGGTTTAGGACGAAGGCTGCCCAGGACTTTTATTTCGACGAGCTTCGTCGAAACAGGGCTTACGTCCCTGAGAGAGGCATATATCCTCTTCATATGGGCGATGACAGGGTCAGTGCGGTCTTGGAGTATTTGCAGTGGACTGGTCTGGCACGTCACCCCGAGGGCGTCGCCTCCGGTTATTTGGCTATGGAGGTTATTGCCAACATTGGCGGTCTTGGGGAGGGTGACGATCTATCCCGGGTATGGTTCCGTGGTCGCTATCTCGACTTCAGTGCTCGGGCGATCAATGTCTCTTTTGGCTTGCCCGACGATGGCGTGTTCCGGCCCCAGCCTGAGGGACGTGTTCTTGCTCCTGCGTGGAACACCTTATGCACCATAGTGCCTCCTCAGTTCGAGCACAGTCATGAGCTTCGTTTGACGTCGATGGACTCCCCTTGGCGAGAGCTTGCTCAGCTGTGGTTCGGGCGTGTCCGGCCGATGTCCCGGAGCCACATTGTCCTGGATCACGTCTACGAGACCATTTGCTTCATCGCGCGAGACGGTAGGGTGAATGTAGGGGCTTGCATCGAGGACAACTTGCGGGGTATGCGAAGAGGACGAGGGAGTAGGGTGATTACCCATGTTCACCTTATCTGTGGGTTGTGCGCGGCGCAGGGGATCCGCACTTCACCGGAGACAGACCCGTACGACCTAGCACCGGGCCGCTGCTACCGTATCCCGACTTATGCTGAGCGGCGTAGCGCCTTACGTCGTGGGGCTCCCCGTGTTGTACTTCGCCCGCAGCCTGATGACGGCGGCCTGATCCTTGTTGTACAACCGGAGCAGCCACCCCCTCCTCCAGTAGTTCCACCTCCTGCTGGGGCACCTCCTGTCGTGGCACCTCAGGGGCAGGAGATGATTCAGATGCTGTAGATGATGCAGGAGATGCGGGTCAGTATGGACGCCGGGTTTGCAGCTGGGCAGGCTCGTTATGACGCCCTCGACGCTAGGTTGGACGTCTATCAGACCCGTATGGACTCGTTTGCTACGAGGCAGGCTCAGCAGCAGGCCACCATGTCCGACATGTACGCCTATGTGCAGCAGATGGACGACTACATGCGCCAACAGTTCCCGTCTCCCGATCAGTGATGTCTCCTTTTGGTTTCGTGTCTTCGTTTAGGTTTTGCGTTTAGACGTACTTTGTTTAGGTTCCTCCTTATGAGGACGTTGCTGTTGCCTGGTGTTTGTGATTTATATTTTCGTTATGTTATTGCTTAGTTAGGTGTTTGACATGTGTTGGTTGTTTGCTGCTGTTTCAGAACCATGGTTTAATTGTTCTGTCCATTTTATGGATTGAGATGTTCTGGATTTACTATTACCTTCCTATCGTGTCTGCATGTGTGTGGATTGCCCAACAATACCTACGCCGTTGCTTGACTAAATCGCTTGGTTAAATTAGCGTGATAAGATACACGGGATTAGAGTTTATATGTAGAGTGTATATAGTTGCTCTTAAGGGGAAAATTTCTATTGAATGAAGATTAGTCCTTTAATAGGTATCAATTCATCAAGGTTTTCTCGTAAAGGTTGTTGGAATTTATTTATTTATTCTTATATGTACCTATTTACGTATATGTATATATATTTTATTACTATTAGTATTTTATTATTATTATTATTATTATTATTATTTTTTTTTTTTTTTAATCTGCTCGGTTTTTTTTTTTTGTTCAGGGTTGTAGGTTCCCCTCTTTGATTATGGTAGTTAAAGAACTAAATAAAATGCATGGAATAGATCTAAATAGGCTTGTATTTTTATTACTCAAGAATTAAATTTGGTTTACAAGCATTCGAAATAGAAATAGCAATGGTGCATCAGTATGGATCCCTAAATCTAGGGTGACTAGGCAGGTATATCCTCGATGGGATCGTCCTCGTCGCTGGATATGTCAATGGGAATGGGTGTCCCCACCGGGCTCGGGCTCGGAGGGAAGATGTCAGCCTCTAGGCCCAGCAGCTCAGCTGCTAAGTGTCCTATTTGCATCATCAGTTCGTTATCCTTGTTTTGGAGTGCAACCACTAGTGTTTGGAGTTCGGCGACTTGGGCCTTGAGTTGGGTTATTTCATGATGGTCAGCTTCCCTAAGATTTCTCAGATAGTCCACGTTACTCTCTAGATGCCCCACTCGAGCTTTGAAGTGATTGACATGCTGTTGGGACTCGAGATATGCGTTGGTCAGTTTCATCATCAGGTTGGTCATGTTCGCATTCGGTTCAGCCATCTAATGTCAACAAGGGGGGTTAGAGTTAGACATTTTTCAGGCAAGGTTAAGATATGCACAAATTTAAATCTATATGCAACATGCAAGTGCAAGTCCCTTCCCCATAAAAAAAAATTTAGTTTAAAATAAATTGCTAAAGGTTGGGCCTCTATAGTGGGCCAAAATTTAATATTTCTTTGGCTAAGATTTTGGGCTATGTAAAAAGGGATTATAGACTTTTGGGCTAAAAATAATACTAGTAGTTAAAATAAATAGTTTTAAAAGAAATCGCACTTGGGTTTAAAAATAATAGTTTAAAATAATAGTAGTAGCTTTAAAAATTTTCCGGGCTCTGATACCAACTTGTAACACCCCGGATTTGATAACCCAGGCCGGGATGTCACCGCCGCATTTCCCTAGCAAGACACGGCTTCCCGAGCTCGCTAAGGAAATGCAAGGCTTGTGGGTATGAAAAAGGATTTAAAACATTTCAAAATTTAGTCCGGAAATTTATAATACTTAGTACGATAGTAGAAATTATCATGCGCGGAAAATAAATAACGTAAGTCAGCGGAAAGTAAAATCACGGCCAACATGGCCAAATCCTCGGGTTTAACAGACCCGGTAAAAACAGTACGATGCAGAAATTTAAAATGTCCGTTATGATTTCCCCCAAGTGCATATGCAATGCGTCACTCGACATACTCTGTAAAAAAAAGGAAAATGACAACGGTTGTCAGTATAAAAATATACTGAGTAAGTTAATCCCTAACTAACAAATAAAAGGGGTTACAAGTGTTTAAACTAAAGATTTCGCTTACCGTACGAGAATTAAAAATACATAATTTATTAGCAGCGGAAAAACATGATTAAAGGGCTTAATTTTAAAAGCGTAACTTAAAGCATAATTTAAGGTGCATAAACTTTAAATACATAATTAAAGACATGATAAATACGATTTAAGCATAATGAAACACTCACACAAGTCTTTTACTTTTCATCCCGTAGACTAAGAAGAGGACACCATACCGGGAGATCACTAACGAGGCAATCTCAACATAGGACCACTAACGAGGCAGTCCAAACAATGGGAGACCACTAACGAGGCAGTCTCAAAGATAGTAGGACCACTAACGAGGCGATCCAAAAAGATAGTAGGACCACTAACGAGGCGATCCACAAATACAGCGCGCGAGATCACTAACGAGGCAATCTCAGATAGTAAGGAGACCACTAACGAGGCAGTCTCAAAGATAATGATAGTATGAAGATCGGCTCAGCCTAGTGAACGGGATTTTTCAAAAGTTCGTATTTCAAAGTTATCAAATGATCGATATCGCGTTTTCATAGTTCGAGTTTTCTCAAGTTCGAAAAATCCTATTCGAGGCAGTTTACGCCTTTCTTAATTAAAAATTCGTCTTTACACCAAAAATTCTGAAATTTTTACAGTAGATCAAAAACACACACACAAACAACTTTCATGTTTTAAGTTTTTGGAAATAAGGTTCCGAAGTGAGTCGAAATTTGAATTCATTGCAAGGAATAATTTCTGTCTTAAAAACTGTTTTCGTCACAGGTTCGTGCAACGCCGATTAAAAATTCATTTCAAAACCAATCGATGTGAAATTTTTACAGTAACTACACAACACATTAAGGAACAACTTTCATGTTTTAAGAATTTGGAAATAATGAATTCTTGGTACTCAAAAATCGAGTGCAACTCACTGCATACTCATGGCCCTTAAAACGATTTCAAAATAGTTTTAAAAACTCGGCCGTTTGACATATCAAATGAAAACCAAAATCCGTGAAATTTTATATGCATAATCTAGACACAATTATCCACAACTTTTGTTTAGGAATGCAAAGTTAAATCATTCGAAAAATGGGTGAAAAACATGCATCAAGTTGAATGAAGGAATCTGTCACAGATTTAAAACGCTCGGTTCGATACAGAAAGTTCACGGCGGAATTTGGGATAGCAAAACTTAATGTCAACGTCTGAAATTTGGACACAAGATAGATAAAGGTGTTAGGAACAACTTTTATGTTGAAAAGTTTTCGGTTTGAATTCCCGAAGGTCGAGTTTTTGGCGAGTCTTTAAAATTGGACGAAAATAGGGTTTTTGAAAACCGATTTTTGTTACAAGCCTATATCTCGAGATTTAAACAACAAACAACCACGAAAATTTGTGAGTAAGGTTTTAACTTACTCAGAATGATGATAGGGTCGCTGGATTGGGTTTCCGGACGTCCTAGGGTCACGACGAATGGCCAACTTCTCCGATCGCTTTTTGTTCGTTTTCCGACGTGAAATCGTAGTAAGGAAATAGTGTTAGAATTCGAGTTTCGGAGAGTCATGGACGGATGGAACGCTATATTAAGACTTACCAAGGTTCTATGAAGCCGTGGCTCAGTCCCGTTCACCCCGTCGTCGCCGGAATGTTCGTCGGAAAGCTTCGTCGGGAGAGTTTGGCTTGGAGAGGGAGTTTGTGAGTATGGTGGGGATGGGTTTCTGTGGGATTAGGGCTTTTGAGGCTCCCCAGCCGCCCTTAAGCCTTCCTTAAGGTTGGAATTTGGTTTCCCTCGAAGGGAATTGTAATTTAGGCAAGAAAATCACCCCCGAATGGAAAGATTACACCTTCAGCCCCTCTGGCGCGGAGGTGGCGCGCACCCACCCCTATGGCCGCGCAGAGCACGCGTGCCAGGCCTGGCGTCGCGACGCCTTTGGCCGCGCAGTGGCCGCGCGGCGGCGCGCGGACAGCGCGGGCCGGCCGGACCGGCCGGTTCGGCGGTCCGCGTGTTCCGTCGGGTCTTCCCTCGCTTCCCCTATCGGTTTTCTACGTGTTAGCTCGATTCCCTGGATCGTCTTAGTTTCGGAATCTTCTCCTTAATCTGGTTACGAGTCCGGCTTATCGCTCGCAACATTTCCGTGTCCTACTTAGCCTAGTCTAAATTGGTTCCAACACCTCCTATCGTCCTTGTGATCTAATTCGTGATGTATTTTGTGATTTATTTCGTGACTGAACTTAGAAATTAGTTCTAAGCTGCCTACGTACCCTGTGAAGGGATCAAGTCATGACGTAGTTCAAAACAATTTGAATTTGTTTTTCCTCGGGTGTTACAACCGAGTGACCTCTAAAGAAAGCTGTTAAATATAAAGCGGTAAAGAAAGCATTTAAAATCCTATCACTCGGAGGTTTTTGAAAGTCTGACCCTGGTAGAAAAGAAAGCCCCCCAGTCAGAATGACCGAATGTGGATCAAGAATTCCCTATTCTCGGTGAACCGCTCGCAGTGTTCACTTCCCGTCGGGTGGTTATGAGATACAAACTAATGAAATAAACTATTAAATTAGTTTATTCCGGATGCACTCACTCAGGACTCAAAAATAGGCTTTGGCAGAAGAGGATAGCAGCTGAAAGAATACTCAACCCTATCTCAGAAAATAACCAAGGCCCATATGTTATTCCTCTAGCATTATTCATCACACCTTATCTGAGTCCAAGTGGTCTCTGATTCAGTGCCATGTTTAATACAAGATTTCCAACACACAACAATTTGGAAAATAATAAATCTTTGAAAATCATTCCCTAAACAGGTACTAGACTCTCAATTAAAATACAAATCCTTTCAGTCTAGATGAGACCTAATCGCTGACTCTGCTTCTAATTTCCCAAAATCAACCCCCAGTCGGATATGAATTAGTCATAACTGTGGAATTTATCCCTTACTCAGATCCGGATTTTATAAATGAATTTTTGTTGGAAATTTATTATGAGACATCTGATTAAAATCTAGACTTCTATGTCCAAGGGAAGGATCCCAAAATAATTTGACCACAATATCTACATAATAATATCATGCATAAATTTATAAAGAAGTGTAAAAACAAATAACCCAAAATATAAGGTGGGTTTAGACAGAAGTTGAGACACAGAGATGAAATAGCCGGAGATGAGAAGAATTTATTTTGGCTAAAAATATGGCAAAACGATTGGGTGAACTGCAAACATCTGTTGTCCAATTTCCCTCTCATTTGGATGGAATGATTTTTAGACAGAAAGGAATTCCAAATGACGGTGACCACCGTCATTCAGCTCCCTTTTGTCTGTGAATGGAAGAAAAACCCACATATTTTCTTGCTGTAATAATTCTCAAATAATGTTGGTCGACATCATTTAATAATACTACAACTTGAATTCAAGTTTGAAATTAAGATAAAGAAAAGAAAGTTGTATCCGGATAGGAGTCAGCTGAGCAGCTATTATAATCCCGGATGGACGAACCGCCAAGGCTTCCACCGACCACTATCCGGACCATGCAAAATAACATCTAGTAATTAATATACAGACCACGAGCTAGTTTATCCGTGTGGGAATACCCGTCAACATTAGTCTGTTATATCTCTTACTAGATGTTTCACACAACACGGAAAAGACAAAATAGAATAAAAGAAAATATTTTTGAGTCATCTTGTATGAGAGACATTGGTTTCTCATGCAAGGGTATGGAATTAAATCCACAATTGCTCTTTATGTCTAAATAATCACTCATTCCATAATTAATTAATTACAGTCCGGATTATATACTTAGATCATTAAAGTTTAATTTTTGTATAAGAATCTTTTAATGGAAAATTGAACAAAGTTCTTTATGTCAAATCAATCATGGGTTTAGATCATTGGATTTCAACCTCAAAATATTAACATAAAGGTTCAATTATTTAATGATGAAAAGGTGGAGAATAAAAATATGGCAAAAAGGTGCCAAGCCTGTGGCGGGACAGAGTTTGTGTCGCGGACCCACAGGGGAATCTCGACAGGGAGGTGGGAAGTAGAAGAAATAGTATACTTGAAAATTAGGGTTTTCCTGTCGCTAGATGTAATTCTTGTCGCGAGGCATGGCCTAGCGACTGGAGTCTAGCGCTAGGAGGTTTAGAAGTTAAAATATAAAGCCAGTCGCTAACCATAAAGTGTGGCGCTAAACGTGGTTCCGCGACAGAGGGGTTAGTGACTGGGATTTTTAGAAATTAACCAATGCATAATTTCCCAGTAATGAAGTTGAAATTGTGTCCTGAAACCATGGGTTCAAGACAGGATTTTCATGACTGAAGCACTTGGAAAAGAAATTACTAAAGTTTTGATCCCAGTCGCTAGACTGAAAGTGTGTCGAGAACCATGGGTTCTCGACAGGATTGCCTATAGATCAGATTTTAAGGAGAGAGATAGTGATCCTTTATCTCTCTTGTCGTTAGACTGCCTTCCTGTCGCTAGACGTGGTCTCGCGACAGGAAGAGGTTAGCGACAGGAATGCGGTTCAGGACACAAGTCAGAAAAGAGAACAGTAGCATGCATAGTACGTGACCTCACCCTATTTCAGATCAAAAAGTGTTTCTACCCCAGAAATAACCAAACAGAAGTTGAAATGATAAGAACATGCTTGAACATAAATAAACTAAGCTGGAACAATATTTAAAATAAAGCAACATCCTAATTTAGGGTTTGATCACATACGACATGCACCAATACTAAAAAATAAGAACATATTTCCTACTACAAGGTGGTGAGGGTTAAAATAACCCACAGGAGAAGGAAAACAGTAAATCCATGGGTTAATAGCACCCATTTCATGTTTGCGGGACTCATTTTCAGGTTAACTTCCCATTTATTGGCAGGTTTGTGAATACCCATCATTTTGGATATTACAAAACCCTAAAAACAAAGTTTCAGTAACTGAAAACAAGGTAGAAGATGGCTACCTAAACCTGATGAAATAAGAAACAACATTAAAACAAACTAGCCTAAGCTGAGCTAGTGCATAAATTAAATAATACAAAAAAAATTAAAGCTCAGCTAATACTAACCTAAAAGCTAAGACTACCTACAAACTGAACTCCACACTTGTCTTCAAGAATGTATTTTCTCTCTCTGTCTATCTCCCTGGGCACATAGGGATTACCACACATTTATAGAGGTGAAACCCTAGGCCCATGGGCCTAGATCTGAGGCCCGTGTCGCAAGTCGTCACACACATCTCAGCCATGTCGCGGATCACGCGTTGTGGCGCGAACTGAGGCCTTATGCTGCAAAGCTTCACGACTGGGTCTTGGTCCTCAACTCTGTGTCGCTAGCCATACTCCTGTCGCGGGACCATGGATCGCGCCACGGGGCTAGCGACAGGGGTCTGGGGACAGTCTCCTCGGACCAGGAGGTGGCAGAGGATCAGATGATCGAAGGGGAATGCCGGATTTCCCTGAGATAAGAAAGGCGAAAATAAAAGCTGTGGATATGAGGAACAAGTACATACAATAATAAAACAAAGGGAAAGGGGAGAAGACCTGAGAAAGCCTTCAAAGAAGAAGGAACGTCAGCAGATGGAGAAGCCTCAATCTCCGAAGGGTCCAGAGGAAATATATCCGGTGAAGGAACAATGCAAGCAGTGCGCTTGGCACCAAGACTCTCGATAATCGAATCAAGATGAGCGACTAAGGACTGAGTATCGGCCCATTTCTCTTGGAAAACACCGAGAATGTGATCATTAAAACAGGATCTCATGGCAAAGTAAGAAGCATTCCGACGAGAATCTAGAAGTTTGGCCTTGGGAGTTTTGGCCGATTGACGAAGGGACTTTATCAATCGCTATAAGTCGGCCGATTCCTGCTTCGTTTCGTCCAAAGCTGACTCCAGTTCTTGTTCTTTCCAGTGTATCCTGGCTATTTCTAAACGAGTCAAGGAGAGCTCCTCTGCATACTTAAGTTCACGAGAATTCACTTCAGAAAGAGTACCCATCCGAGCCCGATATTCAGCCCCGTAATTATCGAATTCAATTTGAGAAGCAGCTATAGCCTCCCGTTCGGCTGAAAGTTGATTCTGCATTACTAAGTGTGCTCTGAGTTCTTGGTCCAGGGAAAGGACAAGCTTAGTAATCATTTGGAGGGTAGCATCCAAGTTCAGAGAGACCATCTCCTCATGAAAATACTGATCAAGATGAGACAGAAGGAGGAGGATTAGTTTCGGGTGAACAAACTCCACATCAGACTGCCTAGCTATCATATTACATAATTTGCCTAGACAATCCCCCAGGTAGGCCGAAGGGTCTGACGGAGGTGAAGATGAGGGAACAGGAGAAAAGAAATCATCCAGTACTTGCCGATCAAGAATGGAGATGAAGGAATCTGAACGGCAGAAACATCGTTAGAGGTATCAATCATACGACCAGAAGTAGGACCAAGAGGCTCCAAGGCAGCAAAAGACGAAGATCAGCGGGATCCTTAACCACTTGTTGAGGTTCGGCTGAAGAATGATCAGCAGAAGCAGCCGAACTAGGATCATTTGTCTTCTGGGGCTCAACATTAAAAGAACTAGCAGCTACAGTCGGAGCAGGGGAATGGTGGACGTTTGATGAGCAGTAGAAACCTGACGAAAGGAAGAAGGAATGATGATTTACTAAAAAGAGAAATATAAAAGGAAAGTTCAACTCACTATGTTACGAGTAGCTGGAATTCTGCCAAGAGTTGAGCGAGAAGATCGTCTCCGAGTCTTGGTAGAGGGAAGAGAACCTTTGAAAGGGGCCGAAGGAGGAATGAGTCTCTTGCGGCCAGGGTCGGAAGATACAAGATGAGATGTACCTGCATTCGAACAGTTACAATCAGGTAAATAACAGAAGAATACACAATGAAGAAGAGGTATATCCAAGAAGTGACGTACCCAGATGTGAAGGAGATGGCACACTGAGATCCCGCCGAGAAGAGGAGTCCGACGAAGATAAAGGATAAGAAGGAAAAGGCAAGATGTGGGAGAAACTCCCCCCGACGTAAGAGTGGGTTAAGGTCGGCGCCGAAGAAAGTACGAGCAACACCGTCCCACCAAAGCTGAAAACGAGATGTGGAAAGCCCAGCACGAACATGAAATTTCGGCACGTCAAAATGTATTAGACGCCGATGCAAGATGACACATTGTCTTCGGCTGGAAGAAGGGGTAAGCCGCTTATCAACGCGATACGCATCCACTAAATCCTGGCCGAAACCAAGTTGACGGCTGACCAAGTGGGGTTATAAATCTCAAAAGGGATTGCAGCATTGGGAAGAGCCGTGGAACCGTTAAAGATAGGACGAGGATGGATGCATCGGTTCTAAAGCTGAGCAGAAGCACGAGGAAGAGGGGTTCCAAAAGGAGCGGTTGCAATGTCTTTGACCCAGGCAAATTCGGCCTTCCGGTAATAGTAGTGAGAGAAGGTCTAATCAGCAGTTCGACCTAGAAAATAACTGATCCAGTGAGGAATCGACATAGCAGGAAGGGGTATCCTCAGAAGAGTAGGGCTAACAAAATGATCTGGACGAATATCATAAGGAGGGAAGCCCGAGACATCCCGAAAATGCCAAACCAACCATAAATGAAGGAACCACAGAGGACCGCGAGCTTTGTCAGGAAAACCATTCTCCCAATCTGAAACATAGGCCGATATACCTGCATACAAGTGGGCAAGGAAAAAATCGTCCAGCGGCAGAGCAGTCTGATTGAGGATTTCGAAGGCCAGATAGGTTTCAAGAAGAACTCCCTTAGAGGGAGTGCACTAGAAGAACCGTGTTAAAAAATACGTCATAAAAGCGAGTGGTTCATGAATATGAGCGTCAGATGAGGAAAGATCACTCTGATGGGTAACAATCCAATTACGAAAAGTGTTGTTAGAAGGAAAACCGGTGGTCTTTTCTCTCGGCTGAGACTTAGATGCAACACCAAGGTTGTCCCCACGAACAGAAAGATTCAAAAGGAGTTTAACATCTTGAATGATGGGGGTCATTATACCCCAAGGGAAACAGAAACAATTTACAATAGGGATGGGTCATTATACCCCAAGGGAAACAAAAACAGTTTAACTTGGGATTTTTCCAGTTGGAAATTCACCTAAGTAAGGAGGGTATCTGTTATGGCCACCAAGAGAGTGGGCCGGAAGAGAGAGATTGGGCCAGATAATTAGGCCGGGAAAAGCCCAACAGTAGGTGGATGGGTCAGAAGAGGGAAAAGTACGCAGAAGTATAAAAAGCCAAAACTTCAGGGCCGACACATTCGGCCAAGAAGTAGCTGAAAAGGGAAATACAAAATCGGCTTATGAGATCAGCCGGGGAGCGGTTATCAAGCAGCTCCGGCTATAAATAGGGGATGCCATGCTCAAAGTTAAGAGAGACCAATCCACCCCAAAATTCCTTTATGTAATTTAATTCTTTGTATCTTTTACTGCTTTCTTTAAAGCTTTCATTTACCAGCTTTCCTAGATTTTAGCCTAGTTATTAGCAGTTACATTTCCAAGTCCGCCGTTGTTTCTCAACAACTGGTAGTTTGGTACTCTTTTTTGGTTAATCAGTCGTTGTTTCTTAACAACTTGTAGATTTTCCTTTGTATTCGACTTTGTCATTGCGATTATAGTGAAATTCGGTCGAGTTTGGGCGCATTCTCATAATTTCGGACCGTTAATCGGTTTGATCCTTTTCCGATAGCCTCCTTTGAGGAGAAAAAGGTCCTTGGCTCAATCAAAGCCAAACAACGCCATACAAATTACAAAGAAAAATGGGGAAGGATAGGGGCAGAGTGGGGAATTGAACCCCCAACCTATAGATTGAGAGTCAGGGGACTTACTTTTAGGATAAGGCCCCATCCCTGAGTATTTAAAATTAAAATAATAGAGATTATTAAATACTCTGAAAATATCCAAATGCAATTAATTTGAGTGGTATGGGGCTCATACAACTTAAGCAAAGATCTTGGTTGAGCCTTTGTGTATGCAGAATTATGCTTTGAGGGAGACAACCCTTCAATGCCCATTAGGTCCTCGACTGATTAGTTTTAGGTCCAATATGATACACTATACCCATATATATATATATACTAGGACTCGTCGGCAGCGCGCACGACGTTGCGCGCATTCGATGAGGAAAAAATATTATAGAAAACTATAATAAGACACTGGAAATTGAGTTGAAAGCAAAATTAAGATAAATTCAATTTTCTTCCTTTTTAAGTGTAGTTGGATTTATTTGAAGATGAAATGCCTAAACAAAAGCCAAACCAAATCAACAGCAAAACGAGAACACCAAAAATCCAAAACCAACCATATACTCGACATATCTTCTTCTCTGCTCCACCTCTCTTGAATAACTCTGGAAAATCAAAATAGAACAAAAAACTTTGTGATGAATGTATAAATATAGACCTCCTTGAACAGCCAAATCCATTTCAGTCAAAGGTAATGAATGAATAATTTTAAGATACATCATACAATATATACATATGTGTTGAAACAAAAACTACATTATCAAAGTAGTGAACCTTATATAGTTTGCAAATTGCATTCACTTCATAAAGAAAGTTATAGCCAATAAACAAAAAATAGAGAGAGTGAAAGTTCTTATAATATAGTGAATTATAGATCAAAGAACGAATAAGAATGCATCAAGTTAATAATAATGTACCTTATCGGCAGAGCTAGTAACCACTAACTCACCATCAGAATCGAGTAGACACTACTTGACCTGGAATATAATCATCTCATGAGGAATTATGAAATGACATGGACAGAATAGCAAAACATCTTAGCTAACCTTCTTTGAATGGCACTGAGAGTAGAGACTACTTGACCTGAAGGTATATTGAAAACTACAGAATTTGCATCAGCTCAACTGGTGGCAATGATGTCCTAAAAGATACACCAACAAAACAGAAATTGATAAGTGATACTACAGAACCATATTCAATTAACCTATACGAAAAATAACCAGACACAAGCCCCAACTCCAATTAAAATATAAAAGTACAAAATTGAGCACTTATTCTCAAGAAACCAAAGATTTCCCACTTTGAAGTTTGAATTGTTCAATTATCAATGCAGGCACACTAAGAGTTGTTTGGGAGGTACGATCATAGTTCAAATCCCCAAAAAAAGGAATATGTTGCAGAAATAAATCAAAGGAGGAGTATACGAAGGAGATAAAAGAAAGATCCCTTGATACTTGGAGAACAGGATATCCATGGCCAATATTCCAGGTTTGTTCGTGCGGTGAAAAGGATTCAGTGTGGATTGAGTATACCTCTCAACAACATCAACTGGAGCCAAAGTTGCCGGTATCTAATATGACGAAAACACACATTAAATTAGGCAGGAATTGTATAAGTAAAAAGAGTACATAGAAACATCTATTTTTTACCAAGAGAGACGCGAAAGACCATGACTCATGGCTTTACCTGCTGCTTTTTCCTTTGCTGTGAGAGGGCAGTATTACACTCTATAAGTTCAGAAATAATATTACTCAAAATTCCTGTACAGATTGTTTTCCCACTCGGATCAATTTCATCATCTTCAGAAGCTGCACACAAAGAAAAATGGATTGACATTCAAAGCATAACCTAATAGTCAACACCAGATTAAAAGAAGCCATTGCATACCTCTTTTCCCATTGCTTAATATAGTTGCAGTAACCGCATTTGACATGGGGATCTGTCCTTTGGCCTGAGCCGACAAAGCTCTTGCCTCATCCCTTTCTTTTTTCAACCCTGCAATAACATGGCAAGCAGCATCATGCTGCAAGGAATAACAGTGAAGTTGGAAAAAAATAATAGCTTGTCAAACAATATATTATAACATTTCGAAGGAATTTGTCTCGTAACTACCTGATATAGGGCATGACTCAGCTCCTGCCTCGCATTATGTAGTTATTGTTCTAATGCAAAATTGGATAGCATCAAACCATCGCATTCTAGTTCGGATAAACAAAAAAGGTTACATATAAAAATGAATTAATAAATAGTTTCGAATTTTAATTGTATGCCAATGTAATTTTCTTGGAAGATTCAAGCGGAAAAGGAATATAATGGAATACAAAAGGATGAAGAAAAAAAGGATGAAATTCAAAAGCCCAAATCATGAATCAAGAGATGAAATAAATCTAGCACACAATATCAAAGCAGCAAAACTTCAATGCTGGCATCACCTAATTAGAATGAATATCCGATAGTGTGTCACTAACAGTTGCTTCAAAATTACCATCTGCCAATTGCTTCAAAATTATCAATAGAAGAAACAAATCCGGCACACACTTTTAAACAAGCACACACAAGCAAATTGGATGCTTGAATCACTAAATACATATTGAGGACAGGGAGTTAAACAAATTTCATCCTCCAAACGGTCCCAAGATATAACAAAAAAAGTTCAATGACCAATAAAAACAAATATTGGGATGCGCAAAAATTATTGATTGTCCAGTAGTTAAAATTAGTGGTATTCAGTGACCTTCCTTCTAGGATAGAAAGTTGGAAAAGAAATAAACAAACTTCTAAGTATTCTAATTGCGCATCATAAGAACAATAACAACAGGATTTCAATATAACACTACTAAAGATGGTAAGTATAAGAAATCTATACAATTTGAAACATCCCCAACATGCCAGGAATACTTGCAGCCTGGACTGGTTGATGCTTCACAATCTGCATAAGAGATCAAGTTTAAAATTACTTTAGTCAATGACCAAAAGTGGATCCGTAGTTGTTTAAATGTGAGCATTTCCAATACCTTTCCAATCATCACTGGGATAATATCATCCAGTGTCAGGGGTTCTCCTGGACATTCTCCATATTCCTGGTCATACAGAAGAGGAAAACAAACAAACTTTCACCATAAGAGGGTATCACTAATACAAACAACAAAACACTCACTGATATGTGAAGCTCAATTGAACGCTTCTCGAACAGTAGGCCGGAATTCTTGGACACTACGGGATCCTCCAGCAATTCTTGATCAATGTTTGTTCTAACTTTACTTTTTTTAAGCTTGAAGTTGCTACGATCAGCGTTTCACCAACGATGTCGGCACTTGTTCGTCATAGGTACAACGAAATTACACCAAACAATCACTCAATTTGAACCGCAATTCCAAAAAACCCTAACCCTAAAATTTAACCTGAAACCCTTTATAGAACCCTAAATCACCAAATCGAACAAATTTACTCTAACAGAAAACAAATCAAACAGAACTCGCGTCCAACAAATAATTAACGCAGGGAAAGCACAGAGTGCGCTTCTGGAAAAGAAACAATCATCACCTTAATCGGCTCCTGCGGAGACAACGAATAGGAGGGGGCTTCGGGAGGAGACGAAGGGCTGCGGAAGCAGGGAAGGTGCACTGACAGAGCGACACACTGAGCACACCGGATATGGAGACAGCGACTGGAAGGTGATTGGAGAACGAAGGGGAAACGGAACGACAGAAACTATGGCGGCGACGATGATCTTCAGCCCTAAACAATAAACCCCAGGGCACCGACAGAGCCGAAGGGAAGACGAGGCCCGGCAATGCGAGGAACAAGGAGAGGGAAAGAGGAAGACGAAGTGAATCCCACGGGAGCAAAACAACGAGGGCAAGGGACGAGGAGAAAGAGATGATGAAGGGAAGAAAACGACAAAATCTACTGTTACAGAAGGGAAAGACGATTCCAGAAGGAAGGAAGAGGAAGAAAGAGACGAAGGAATGGAATAAACAACCGAAGGGTAGAAGGGTAGAAGAGGAATTACACAATGAATATTACTGTTCATTCTTAGTTAGACATTTATATATATAAGATATATATAAATGTGGGCATCTACAATAAAAGAGAAATATCTCGCGAAAACATAACTCATCATAATTAGGGGTGAAAATGTCACAGTCACATCCACTTGTAGATATTGTCCGCTTTGGGCTAACCCCCTCACAACTTTTAAATGCCTTTACAAGAGAGTGGTATCCACACCTTTATAAAGCATGTTTCGTTCTCATCTTCAACCGATGTAAGATGTTATAATCCACCCCCAAGGGCCCAGCGTCCATGCTGGCACGTCGACCTGGGTACTAGCTCTAATACTATTTTGTTACGTCTCAGTCATACTTACTTGTAGATATTATCCGCTTCGGGCCAACCCCTCTCACGAGTTTAAAACACGTCTACAAGGGAGAGGTGTCCACCCTCTTATAAAGCATGTTTCGTTCTCTTCTCCAACCGATGTGGGATGTTACATGATAATGACCAGAAATGACCATTATTTTCAATCCATTTCCGTGTCTGAAACGGGCATTTGATCGCATTCCGGTCTTATACTAAATAAGAAAGCAGATGAATTGGACTGATTTATGCATAATTGTAAAAATATTGAGCTGGTATGAAAAATGCATAAATGAGTAATTTTATCACACATTTATGTTAGAAAAATCCAAAAACATGAGAAAAAGAAAAGAAAAGAAAAAGGAATGAAAAAGATGGGCAAAAGAACAAAACAAGCCCACAAAATACAAAAAGATGGGAAAAGAGAGAAAAACCCACAAAAACACACGTTCCGGGCCATCAGGCCCAATAAGGCGAACCAGTCGCGAGACTGGCATCCTGGCGCTAAGCATGGTCCCGCGACAGGGGACAGGCTAGCGCCACAATGATGAAATGCAAGGAAGCCAGTCCTGGAACATCCTGTCGCTAGCCCCGTGGCGCGAACCATGGTCTAGCGACACAGGAGGAGTCCCGCGCCACCAGCATCGCTGATGCCGGCCTGGCAACTGATCCTCCTTCGTCTAACCGTGCGCCCCAACCTCCTTCTTCTGCTGTGGATCCGAATCCGACCATGGATCCTTCGCCCTCTACTGATCCTCAGATTGGTGCTTTGCAAGGCCCGGACGAGGATGCGCAGTTTGATGACAGCGAAGATCACTAGCCGACTCTCTCCCCTTTTCATTTGTTTTTATACAAGATGTTAGTTTGTAAACATTGATATTGACTAGTCCTTCTGGGTATGAATTTATTAATCCTTTTTTGGCTGCTTGTGCTAGCTTTGGTCGGCCAGTTTTTAAACCTATGTCGGCTGATATATGTACCTTTTGATTCGTATATTTTTATTCTGGCATGAGATATGTATCTTACCAGAAATCCCGCAATTTTTGGTCTTCTTTATGGCTATTTTCTTAATGGTAGCAGCTTTATCGGGACTCAGCTGTAACGTCCTCCAATAAATAGCTTTTAATATTGACAGTTTCTTTTGCCGAGTATTTATCTTCCTCCTATAAATACCCGACCTCTTTGGTTCTTTCTTTCATCACTTCTTCTTTTCCTCTTAATCCATACCAATATGTATTTCCCTTTTCTTTCAATCAATCCTTTATCTTCAGTGCTCCCATGGTGTTTCATTGATACCTTTGTGCAAGGATTTCCAGACATGGTACGAAAATCCCCTGCCCATGCGGCGCGAGTTCAGCTAATATCCTTGTCACTATACTCGTATGGAAGAGGATCTTTGAGTGTTTTTCCAAATGAAGGTCTCGACGGTTATGCGAACATAGCTCTTTTCTACTTTGCGATTGCATATCCTGTCGGACTTCGTCTAATGGGGAACCCACTTCTCTTAGTGGTTCCTCCATTTTTTCTTTCTTCCACCACCTTGGCTTATTTGCCTTAGTTGTACCCCTCCTCATCTTAACTGAGATCTTGGGGAGGCTGTACCTGAGTTTGAATTCTACCTCTGGGACGTTGTACCATTCGTTCTAGCATTCCCAGAGACTGAGGCTCGGTGGTTGGGTCAATCGGCGCTACTATCTTGGTGTAAGCGGTCTCGCTACCGCTTTTGGTTCCGCCGATGTGCCTTGGCGGCTTTATACAAGGCTGGGTTGTTTAACACAATCATGCAGTTCCTATTCTTAGGACCTTTCTCTTGTATATGCCTGCCTAGATTAGAAAGTTTCCCGTGTATATTGTATTTTCGGACTATCGATGCCCTTTTCGGCCGAAGTAGCTCCTCTTTGTAATGTTCGTCCATGGAATAAAATATTTATTTTTCTGGCTTAATCCCAAACTGAAGCATAATATTTCTTCATATATCTTACTGGACTTGTCATTTGCTCGCCATTTTCGTCCACCAATATGTATGCTCCATTTGGCAATTTCATCTGAACAATAAATGGCCCCTCCCAATTAGGGCTCCACTTTCCTAAACGGCCATCCTTTTGTTTGGGTGGCCATATAACTTTCCATATTAAATCACCAACCTCAAATTGCTTAACACGGATTCTTTTATTGTACCAATCGGCCACAACATCTTTATTCATCTGTAAATTCTCGAATGCTTGCAACCGATCGGGATTAACATCTAATAACTCATTCTTCATTAACTGATCGTACTGTTCGGCCGATATCAAGCCCGCTTGGCTCGTCCTCAAGGTCGGGACTGTTATTTCTGCTGGGAGAACTGCACCCATCCCGTACGTCAGCCGAAATGGTGTAAATCCAGTGGCTGAAGTCTTAGCATTCTAATAGGCCCATAATGCCTCGGACAACTTTTCATGCCACTTCCTTGGTTGATCCTCGATCATCTTTTTTATAATCCCTATTAACTGCTTATTCGTGGCCTCTGCTTGCCCATTTCCATGTGGATAATATGGTGACGAATGTACGATCTTTATTCTGTATTCATCTACAAAGGCCTTAATCTTTTCTCCCACAAACACTGTTCCTCTATCTGTTAGAATCGTCTGTGGAATTCCAAACCTGTAAATCAGTTGTTTCTTAATGAATTCAATAACCTCTTCTTGGGAGATGATGACGTATGATTTTGCTTCGGCCCACTTCGTGAAATAGTTTGTGGCCACCAGAACATACTCATGTCTTTTTAAAGAAGAGGGATGAATTTTTCCAATAATATCCATAGTCCATCCTCGAAATGGCCATGGCTTAATCATAATATGCAATTCTTCGACCGGTAACTTCTGGATCGGCTCATGCTTTTGACATTCACGACATCCCTTTGCGTATCTTTCACAATCCATTCCCATATTCGGCCAATAGTATCCTAGCCGAATGATACTCCACTTCATTGATTTTCCCGCACGACGTGTGCCGCAGATTCCTTCGTGAACTTCTCCCATTACTCTTTTAGCATCCTCTTCTCCTACACATTGGAGTAATATCCCATCAATGGCTCGTTTAAAGAGTAATCCTCCTATTATTATATAATCCATTGCATTCCGCTTTTCGGCTAGGTTGGGCTTCGGCTGGGTCTTCTAAAATTCGCACTATCTCTTTAATCCATTCGGCCTTTCGGCCAAAAATATGTCCATGTTACCTGCTTTCAGCATCAGCCGATATCTTGCTGCATACTGAGCTAACTCATTAGCCAATTCATTCTCTTTCCTTGGAACATACTCAATGTATACTTCATCAAATTGTTCTAATAAAACAATTGCCTCTTTGTATAGTCTGATTAGCTGTGAACTCTTAACAGAAAAATCCTCAAGCAATTGTTGAATAACCACTTGAGAGTCTCCCTTGATCATTATAGCTTTGACTCCTTTGTCTATCAACTGTCGTAATCCCGAGATTAGTGCCTTATACTCTGCCTGGTTATTAGTATAGGACTTAGGCAATCGCACATAGTATTTGTATACCCTGCCCTCCGGTGTATGTAGTGTGAACCCTACTCCAACCCCTGAAGCAGCTTTGGAACCATCGAACATCATCGTCCACGGATGCAGGTATACTATCCCCATTTCTTCCATTACTTTCGGCCGAAATTGTTCTTCAATATTGTGGGATACTGAAGACATTGGATGGTCGGCCAGAAAATCGGCTACGATTTGTCCTTTCATAGCCTTTAGTAGTTGGTATTTCAAATCGTACGCATTTAACTTCATGGCCCACTTAGCCATTCTTCGGCTGCTGATTGGATCATTCATCATCATTTTGACTATGTCAACCGAAGCCAGTACTATTACCTGCCTTAGCTGAATATAATATTCCAGCTTTTGGCATGCATGATAAAGACTTAAACACAATTTGTGAATGGCAAGTACCTAAGTTCTGCATCTTTAAGGATTCTGCTCAGGTAGTAAATCGCCTGATCTCTTCCTTCCACATCTTCTTGAGCCAATAATGCTCTTATAGACTCTTCGGCCGCGGCTATATATAGCTTCAATGGTTGGCCGAGGATAGGAGGGACCAACACCGGTGGGTTGATTAGAGCCTGTTTCAATTGTTCAAAGGCTCTTTGTTGGTCAGCTCCCCATTTGAATTCCTCCTCTTTCTTTAATCTCAGCAGATCGGTTAGTGGTTTTCCCTTCCCAGCAGCATTTGCCAAGAATCTTCTCAGAAAACCGATCTATCCTAAAACTCTCTGCAAATTCTTCCTATCATGAGGAGGTCTTACTTCCTGGATAGCCTTGGTTTTGTTTGCATCAACTTCTATGCCTTTGTTATGTACCAAGAATCCTAGGAAATTCCCTGCTTGCACTCCAAAAGCACACTTGGCTGGATTCATCTTAACTCCATGTAGCCTCATCCTTGCAAATACTCTCATCAGATTGGCCAAATGGCTTTCCATGTCTTTGGATCGGACCATGACATCATCAATGTAGACTTCTGTACAGTCTCCTATTAAGGCATGAAAAACATAGTTCATGGCCCTTTGATATGTGGCTCCTACATTCTTCAAGCCGAATGGCATTACTACCCATTCGTATATCCCAATAACTCCCGGGCATGTGAATGCAGTCTTATGTACATCTTCTTCGGCCATAAAGATTTGATTATACCCATAATATCCATCCATAAAAGATAACATTCCTTGTTTCGCGGCCGAATCAATTAACAGATCAACAATAGGCATCATATATTTATCTTTGGGAGTGGCTATATTGAGATTTCTGAAATCAATACAAACTCTCCATTTCCCATTCTTCTTTATTACAGGTACAATATTTGACAACCACTTTACATATTTAGTTGGCCTTGGCCGTTAACAATTTTTCCATTTCTTCCTTTATTTTCATAACTATTTTGGGTGCTGCCCTCCTGGCCGGCTGTTTATGCGGCCTAAATCCTTCCTTGATCGGTAGCCTGTGCTCCACAATTGATCTTTCCAATCCGGACATTTCTATATAATCCCATGCAAAACAATCTTTAACTCAATTAGAACTTCTCTGAATCGGCTGGTTATGTGTTGATCTAGATTTGCACTGACTGGAATCTCTCTTGGATGTTTGTCTGTGCCAACATTGACCATCTTCAGAGGATCTTGCGCTTTGAAATCTGGTGTCCGCTTCGGGATAGCGTCCATGAGTTCGCTCCATCTCACCTTCTCATTTGTAGATTCGAGTTCGGCCGATTCGAACTCGATTGTCTTCTTGATTTTTTCGTCCATTATTTACTTTCTTTTATGTCTGGTCGTAAGTCGGCCTGGTATCTGACTTCAAATCCCAAGTCCGTCCAGTCACATTTAACCACCTCTGGGTATCGATCCCCTACCACCACGAGAAACGGTTGTATGGACTCCTCGTATAGAACTGCATTGATTCGCCCAGCTGAACTGACTGGAAATGGAGGTTGATCGCCATCTACTTCCTCAACTGTGCCATCATTCTTCCAGAATCATATCTTCTGAGTTCTGATGAAGGGTTGATGGCAAACACCTAGCTGTATGGATCCAGCATCGGCCTAATAAGGCCGCATGTGGAACCTTAGCATCCACCACAAAAAACATAGTCGGAATTGAGATTGTTCCGACTGTAACATCTACTAGATACATCATTCGGCCGCAGTTTGTGCTCCCACAAAGCTCAATACCTTCATTCTGGTGGGTAACAAGTCTTCCCTTGTCCGGCCGATCTTAGTCAGCGTGGATAATGGCATGATGTTGATGGTTGCTCCACCATCAACAAACATTCTCTTCAATGGCCTTCCGTTCACCCAGCCTTTGACATATAAAGGCCTCACATGCTGAGACATATTTGCAGTTGGAGGTAAGATCGTGCTTGGCTGAGCCTCTGGGACAAAGGCCTTATATCCTTCTTCGAAGATCTTCTCTCCTTCGGCCTTTGGCCGAAGTGCTTCCAACTTGGCGAAACAAAAGTCCACTATGGGCTCTTCTTCGCCAAAAGATTCACATTCCTTTTGACAGAATACCACAACTGGTTCAGTATCGGACCAATATTATTCATTGATTGCTGTGGTTGCGCCTACCATATTTGCGCTAGACCCAAAGTCGAACTTGAATTGTCCGATTGAAAAGGTCTCATTGTTTGGGACAATGGACGTCTTTGGTTACCAATCCCTGGTTCGTACTGGTCTAGGCTTCCATTCTTCTATCGGCTTTGCACGATCATTATCAGCCTCGAGCTCCTTTTCTTTCGGCCGAAATTCAGTTTTATTCTTCAGCCGATCTTGATCGCCCTTCGGCTCATAGTTTCTCTCTCTTCTACTTTCGGCTGTCTTCAACCGAGCCGAAAACACCTTATTCAGAATCCTTCCCTCGGACGAAGGACAATCGTCCGGGAAGTCTTCTTCCATATGCATCATTTTGTACTCTTCCTCATATGTCATGGCTGCTTTCAACTGCTGCATTCTTCGTTTGAAGGTACGATATGATCCCTTCCCCTTTGGGACACTTTCGTCTTTTGTCCTCACAGCTGATGTTCCAAATCGGCCATGGCCGAAATGTCTCTGATTTGGGGAATTTTGGATCCACTGGCCCACCTGAGTATTGGCCGGTGGTCTTCTAAATTTCTTCATCTTCGGGGATACAGCCTCTTCAGGGACCGTAATCTGTATTACAGTCTTTCCATTCCTTTTATCGGCAGTTAACTTCATCTCTGAGTCCCAACAATTGGTGATTATCTTCAAAGTTGGCTTTCCCCTTTCCTCCTTGGATTCTGAATTCTCTGGTCCTTCCGATCGCTTGATCCATTCTTTGACTTCATAATCTCCCAATCGGTCAAAGACATCTGAGACCTTCGGTTTTCCCTTTTGTGAAGAACCTAATCGTCTCCAAACTCCTGCCATTTTCTGAACAGATGGCTGAACTCCCAGCCGATCGTGCACAGAGCTTTAGCTAGACGATGGTTGGTTCCCTAGACGATCATAAACAGACTTGTTTTGATCGGGGTGCACCACCACCACGTTAGCAACAGGAAATGGATTTTTATCTATTGCCATTAATCTGTCTGGGAATTTCAGTTTCCCATCATCAACATGCTTCTGAATCATCTTTCTAAAATGTCCACAGACTGCTGTTGAATGATTCGCCGATCCGTGAAATCTGCACCACACAACCTCCATTTTTTCTTTAGTCGGCTGTGGATGATTCCCTTTGAACTCAAACAATCCATTCTTCCGGCAATAGTCGAAAATATCATCCATCTGAGAAAGATCAAAAGAATAAAATCGCTGAGATTCGTCTCTAACTTCTCCCTCCTTTTCCTTGCCTCTCACTGGCCGAAGAGCTGGACAAGTATTGGGCTTTTTTATTACCAACCCAGCTCTTGCAACTTCGGCTAAGGCAGGGACATCGTCCATGTTGAACTCTTCTCCAACTTCACACCTGCCCAGTGACTCTGCAAATGATGCAGCCGACTGGATAGGCTGTGATCTTCCGCTTTGGCTTCGGCTTGACTTAAAAGCCGCTTGTTCCGCCAGATAAGCCTCCATCCTTATAGCTTCGGCGTCAATTCGACCACAGTCCTTGGTCTTGTAACCATCTGTAATACACGAGAATTTTCCAACATAAAATAAAAACAATAAATAAATAAATACAGCAAATAAATAGACAAAGGTAAGTAAATGAGAAATGAAAATTAACTTAAAAAGGAAGTAAAGGAATTTAATAAAATAAAAGGAATTAAATAAAGATAAATAAATTGTTACACGTGTACCCGACACCAATGGACTCAAAAACTCGAGTCCAAACATAAATTTAGATCCGAGGGAAATGAAAATACGGAATAGGAACCCGAAGATGGCCCGAAAATCGGCATCCGGGAGCATAGAGGGATAGAAGTCCGAAAGAGAGGAAGAAAGGCACGACGGATCGCACGACCCGCCCGGACCGAAGTCCAGGCGTGGGCCGCGCGGTGAAAGGCCAAATGGCGCGCCACGAGCGCGCCACACGACAGATTCGCCGGTTGCGAGATTCACTCGCCCGAATCCGGATTTTCCAACTTCGGTTGAACACCTTTCGGCTCAAGACTCACCAAGGCCGACTTGAACGTCCCTAGGTCGTGTCGACCTATAAATAACCCCTCTTGACAGCCCCAAACACTTTTCAAACATCCATACTGTAATACCCCAGATTTTTATCAACGTCCAAAGGAATAAAATTTATTCCGATCAATGTCGAAATATCTCCGAGAAGAAGAAAATAATTTATCACAATAAATTATTGCTCGGAAATGAAACGCCGATAGATTCAAAATTCAAAATGGAATAAAAGAGGGAAAGGAAGCCCGAAGACATTTCATGAATTGAGTCAAAATAATTGGAATTAAATTCAAGAAGGAAATTAATTTTAATTCCAAGAACCCGTAAAGTCGGAAGAAATTTAATTACACAAGTTATTGCGCGGGAGGCAAAAGACGACGAATTGGAAGCCGACGAACCCGAGACCAACGGACTTAAGATTTCAAACATGAAATTCATTTGAGTCGAGATAAATTTAAGATAAGAATTTATGATCCGAGAATGACCCGAAAAATCGAGCCCGAAAACGTAGGAGGACAGAAGTCCGAAAGAGAGGAGAAAAGGCCCGACGGGATCGCACGGCCCAGTCCGGACGCACGGCCCAGACCAGGCCGCGCGCCCTCCGGGCGGTTTTTGGCTAAAAACCGCGCCAACCCCGCGCCACCAAGACAGCAGCTGCCATTCGCGCGATTTCGGGGATTTCTTGCCATATTTCGACCCCCCGACTTTGGAAACCCAATCCCAGTCGGGGGAAAGGCCTATAGGACGATCATTGATAGAATTCCACTCCATTCTCAGCCTCTCAAACTTATCCATCATCCAAAACTCTCCCAAAAACCGAAAACACAAGTTCTTCACCTACCGACGACTTTCCGATCACTTTCCGGCGACGGGAATCGACGTAGGAGGCATGGAGAACAACATCCTTAGTATTCCAGAGTATGGTAAGTCATCCATAGGTTTTTGTTTAAGTTTTCGATACCCGAAAATCCGATCTAACCCTAGACTTTTGCTTTCGGATTCGATTCGTGGACGTTGGAAGAGGAAATCGACTTGAGGAGATTCGTTCGTGACATTCCGTGGATTGCGGACGACCCCGTGACCTCCTAGACATCATCCCCGCTGTAAGTTAATACTTACTTGGTTTTGGGTGACTTAAAATACAACCAAACATATGGATTTAATAACTCTAAAATCTGTCAACAAGAAAAACCCTCGGCGCAACAATTTTGTGCGAATTTTTCGAACCCTTAAAACTGCTCAAACGAAAAAACATAAAACATGAAAAACGTTCCTAAGACATAGATCTAGTTTGTGTAAAATTTTCATAATTTTTCATTGTGTTTTGATATCCAAAAATGGCCGAGAACCAACCTGCCTTGAGATTCGAACTTGAAACTGTGATAGATTTAAAATCGGACCAAAACCCCTATTTCGAGAGTTCAAACCGAAAAACTCAAAACTAGACTTTTAATCTTAACACATTATTCTAGGCTGTGTGAAAATTTCAGACATTTTCGTCAATGTTTGCTATTTTAAATCGCATCGAACATAAACTATTTTAACAAAACATTTTTGAAATCTGCCTGTGAATATGTCCGAGTTTGATGGGCATGTTTCTATACTTTCTAGTCCGATCTGATCTTTGCAATTTAAATAAAAGTCGTAGATAATCATGTCTAGTATGTGCATATAAAATTTCAGAATTTTTGGAGTCCATTTGATATGTTAAAATGTCAAATTTTTGAACTGTGCCAAACCTGAATCCGGACAGAACACTGCTTGCGAAACAAACTTGATTTTAGACATGTTTCCTCAACTTATTTCGAAAAAGTTAAAACACGGAAGTTGTTCACTGTGAAAATTTCAGATTTTTCGGACTTGAAATGAAATTTTAAATTAAAAAGGCGTAAACTGTGACGCCAAACGACTTTTAAATCGAGAGATTTTGAAATTTCGAAACAAACGGCCGAAGGCTTGGAATACGATACATCTATGCTTTTGAAAAATCCCGTTATACTAAATCGAAATGTTATTGAGATACTTTGGTAGAGGGCAAGTGCCCTGCAGGGTGCCCCTCTACCTTCTTGGCGTGCCTATAATGGACGTTAGATACTTGCATAAAAAACTTGTGAAATTTTGCAAAACTTGTCCTTACCTTGCGGGTTCGATTCCCCAAGGCGTATGTTTTCCTGCGGGTTCGTTTCCCCAGGATGTGTGTTGATTCCTTTGGGTTCAATTCCCTAGGATGTATTTGAGTTCTTGCGGGTTCGATTCCCCAAGGGCGATTGTATGTTTTCCTGCAGGTTCCATTCCCCAGGATGTGTGTTGATTCCTATGGGTTCAATTCCCTAGGATGTATTTGAGTTCTTGCGGGTTCGATTCCCCGAGGGCGATTGTATGTTTTCCTGCGGGTTCGATTCCCCAGGATGTGTGTTGATTCCTATGGGTTCAATTCCCTAGGATGTACTTGAGTTCTTGCGGGTTCGTTTCCCCAAGGGCGATCGTTTGTTTTCCTGCGGGTTCGATTCCCCAGGACGTGTGTTAATTCCTACGGGTTCAATTCCCTAGGAAGCGTTTAAATTCTTGCGGGTTTGTTTCCCCAAGATCAAATCATATAAAATCATATTGAACAAAAGTGAAAGAATGAAAATCCTGAAATACCTAATCGTGAAGTAACGGAAAAATTTTAAGACGTGAATGTTTTCCTTATTTAAGTTATTCCTTTAAATTATTTCTTGCAATTATTTTACCATGTAATTTGAATTATGATCACGTGAAATCCTTGGGTTAAATTACGCCATTTATTTATTAGAGGATGATTAACTCAATTTGTGAATTACCTACAAGCATGTTTTTATTAAATTTAAATAAAGGCTTTGAAACCCCTTGATCATATTAGGTGTTAACTTACTCAGCACGTTTTTGCTGACCAAACCACATTTTCCCTTTTTCTTTCAGAGTATGAGGATTATGCATCATCATATGCATACATGGGAACATTCGGGAAAAACTCTGTTTTTAAATTCCTACATTTAATTACAACTTGCATGAACGGGCCTGTTTAACCCGTGTTTTGGCCATGTCGGCCCTATACTTAAGTTCCGCTGCATTATTCATATGTAAATATTACTTTCCGCTGCAACTTTGATATTATGATTTTTAAATCATATTGTAATGGGCTGTTTGAATATTTTAAATTCTGAAAAACCATAGCCTTGCATCTCTTTAGCAAGCTCGGAGAAACCGTGTCTTGCTAGGGAGGTGTGGCGGTGATATCCCGGCCTGGGTTATCAAATCCGGGGTGTTACAAAGTGGTATCAGAGCCCGGACTATTTTTAAAACTAGTATTATTATTTTTAAACTATTACGAGTATTATTTTAAACTAGTATTCTATTAAAAAATCCATTATTATTTTAAAACTAACATTTTTGAGCCCAAAATTTTTTTTTTCTAAGCCCAAACCTTTTGAGCCCAAAATTTATTTTTCCTAGCCCAAATCTTTAGTCGAATATTTAATTACTATGTTGGCCCAATTATTTTGGCCCAATAACCTTGTTTTTACTTAAAGCCCAAATAATTTATTTCTTTCGGCCCAATATAGTGGCCCAAACCTTTTATCCTTATTCTTTTATAATCTATCCATGGAATAAATTTATTTTTAAAACCCATGGATAAATAAATGCATGCGTAAATTAAAATTTTATTGGGGGAATTTCATATGCATATGCATGCATAAATATTTGTACTAACCTCTTATGTGAATCGTATGTGATACCTAAACTTCTCACTCTAGTGTTCGACTTGACCTTGAGTCTTGACTTAGAAGCGCTAACTTGAGACTAAACTTTGCCTTAGTCCTAGATCTTGATCACTTAGAAACTCATCTTCGCGCGCTTAATAACAGAAGATGGCACCTAAAAGAAAACTGAGGAAGGTAAGTCCAAACGACACTGACACTGACCTCCCAAACGCACCTAACAACAATGAGGTTCCTCCGAACGTAGGAGATCGAGCGCCTTCTATACCCAACAACATGGAAGAACGTCTAATGACTATGGAGGAGGTCCTTGTGGCATTAGGAAATGTTGAGGTGCATAGAGCACAAGCAGCAGTACCCCCACCAGTAGCCCAAGTCAACTACTTGGCATTGGTAAACCCCTACAACCCACCACACTATGATGGGCAAGAGGATCCCGCCAAACTAGAGGGGTGGATCCGTACCTTTGATAAACTTTTGGATGCTATCAAATGCCCTGACGAGGAGAAGATATACGTGGCGACCTACTACTTAGGAGGTGAAGCCGATGAGTGGTGGCAAAACCTTCAAGCGAATTCAGAGGAAGACAAAGAAGCCTACACCTGGGAAGAACTTAAGGAGGCTTTAAGGGAAAGATGCTACCCACTGAGCACCAAGAATGCAAAATACGAGGAGTTCATCAACCTCAGACAAGGTGCGCAAACAGTACAAGAGTACTACACCAAATTCAAGGAATTGGTGCGTTTTGCTACGAGGATAGTACCAACCGAATCTGACAAGGCTCAGAAATTCGAGATGGGTCTGAACCTTAGTATCCGGGAGATACTTGCAGTAGTACAATTCACAAACCTGCAGACGGTTTATGATCGAGTTGTAGCAATTGATCGAGTCCAACAACTGAAGCGCAAAGGAAATGGGGAGTCGAGCAAGGGCTCGCAAGAATTTGAGAAAAAGAATCGAAACAATAGCAATGGCAATTTTAGGAGGAATAATGGTCAAGCTGGGTTCAATGAGCCAAAGGAGAAAAAGAATAAAGGTTTCAATAATGGGAGAAACGGCATACGTCGTGCAGTCATACCACGTTGCCCGCAGTGCCACCAAGCCCATTTGGTGCGCGAATGCCCAAGGCGCGGGACTTGTTATAGATGTGGTGGGGAAGACCACATGATTAGAGAGTGCAATGTTCGTGAGGAGAGGATTGAGAAAAGGCTAGATTTGGTAAACCCTCAATCAGAAGAGTCGTAGGACGATTGAACGACATCGATCAAGCGGACTTGCCAGCTCAGTGAGAAATGATTGTATACAACGTTACCCAACCCTGAGTCAAACCGATCCAACAACAGTTATGGGGACATAATTGTAACCTTAAGGGGAGGAGGATGTAACGACCCGAATATTCTAATCCGAATATTTTGTATTTCAAATAAACAAATCCAAATTGTTTTGAACTACGTCATGGCTTGATCCCTTCACAGGGTACGTAGGCAACTCGGAGATTTCAATTCTGGGTTCAGTCAAACAATAATCAAACAACAAACAATCAACAATCGAACAATAATTCAATAACACAATATCGCAAAATAATAAAATAAACAAAAGGACCCTAACTCTTAGCGCGAGAAAAGCCGAAACACAACTTCGAGGACGAAGTTGATTCTTAAGGGGGGTAGACTGTAATACCCCAGATTTTTATCAACGTCCAAAGGAATAAAATTTATTCCGATCAATGTCGAAATATCTCCGAGAAGAAGAAAATAATTTATCACAATAAATTATTGCTCGGAAATGAAACGCCGATAGATTCAAAATTCAAAATGGAATAAAAGAGGGAAAGGAAGCCCGAAGACATTCCATGAATTGAGTCAAAATAATTGGAATTAAATTCAAGAAGGAAATTAATTTTAATTCCAAGAACCCGTAAAGTCGGAAGAAATTTAATTACACAAGTTATTGCGCGGGAGGCAAAAGACGACGAATTGGAAGCCGACGAACCCGAGACCAACGGACTTAAGATTTCAAACATGAAATTCATTTGAGTCGAGATAAATTTAAGATAAGAATTTATGATCCGAGAATGACCCGAAAAATCGAGCCCGAAAGCGTAGGAGGACAGAAGTCCGAAAGAGAGGAGAAAAGGCCCGACGGAATCGCACGGCCCAGTCCGGACGCACGGCCCAGACCAGGCCGCGCGCCCTCCGGGCGGTTTTTGGCTAAAAACCGCGCCAACCCCGCGCCACCAAGACAGCAGCTGCCATTCGCGCGATTTCGGGGATTTCTTGCCATATTTCGACCCCCCCGACTTTGGAAACCCAATCCCAGTCGGGGGAAAGGCCTATAGGACGATCATTGATAGAATTCCACTCCATTCTCAGCCTCTCAAACATATCCATCATCCAAAACTCTCCCAAAAACCGAAAACACAAGTTCTTCACCTACCGACGACTTTCCGATCACTTTCCGGCGACGGGAATCGACGTAGGAGGCGTGGAGAACAACATCCTTAGTATTCCAGAGTGTGGTAAGTCGTCCATAGGTTTTTGTTTAAGTTTTCGATGCCTGAAAATCCGATCTAACCCTAGACTTTTGCTTTCGGATTCGATTCGTGGACGTTGGAAGAGGAAATCGACTTGAGGAGATTCGTTCGTGACATTCTGTGGATTGCGGACGACCCCGTGACCTCCTAGACATCATCCCCACTGTAAGTTAATACTTACTTGGTTTTGGGTGACTTAAAATGCAACCAAACATATGGATTTAATAAATCTAAAATCTGTCAACAAGAAAAACCCTCGGCGCAACAATTTTGTGCGAATTTTTCAAACCCTTAAAACTGCTCAAACGGAAAAACTTAAAACATGAAAAACGTTTCTAAGACATAGGTCTAGTTTGTGTAAAATTTTCATAATTTTTCATTGTGTTTTGATATCCAAAAATGGCCGAGAACCAACCTGCCTTGAGATTCGAACTTGAAACTGTGATAGATTTGAAATTGGACCAAAACCCCTATTTCGAGAGTTCAAACCGAAAAACTCAAAACTAGACTTTTAATCTTAACACATTATTCTAGGTTGTGTGAAAATTTCAGACATTTTTGTCGATGTTTGCTATTTCAAATCACATCGAACATAAACTGTTTTAACAAAACGTTTTCGAAATCTGCCTGTGAATATGTCCGAGTTTGATGGGCATGTTTCTATACTTTCTAGTCCGATTTGATATTTGCAATCTAAATAAAAGTCGTAGATAATCATGTCTAGTATGTGCATATAAAATTTTAGAATTTTTGGAGTCCATTTGATATGTTAAAATGTCGAATCTTTGAACTGTGCCAAACCTGAATCCGGACAGAACACTGCTTGTGAAACAAACTTGATTTTAGACATGTTTCCTCAACTTATTTCCGGAAAGTTAAAACACGGAAGTTGTTCGTTAGGGTGTTTTTGATAAACTGTGAAAATTTCAGATTTTTCGGACTTGAAATGAATTTTTAAATTAAAAAGGCGTAAACTGTGACGCCAAACGACTTTTAAATCGAGAGATTTTGAAATTTCGAAACAAACGGCCGAAGGCTTGGAATACGATACATCTATACTTTTGAAAAATCCCATTATACTAAATCGAAATGTTATTGAGATACTTTGGTAGAGGGCGAGTGCCCTGCAGGGTGCCCCTCTACCTTCTTGGCGTGCCTATAATGGACGTTAGATACTTGCATAAAAAACTTGTGAAATTTTGCAAAACTTGTCCTTACCTTGCGGGTTCGATTCCCCAAGGCATATGTTTTCCTGCGGGTTCGTTTCCCCAGGATGTGTGTTGATTCCTATGGGTTCAATTCCCTAGGATGTATTTGAGTTCTTGCGGGTTCGATTCCCCAAGGGCGATTGTATGTTTTCCTGCGGGTTCGATTCCCCAGGATGTGTGTTGATTCCTATGGGTTCAATTCCCTAGGATGTATTTGAGTTCTTGCGGGTTCGATTCCCCGAGGGCGATTGTATGTTTTCCTGCGGGTTCGATTCCACAGGATGTGTGTTGATTCCTATGGGTTCAATTCCCTAGGATGTACTTGAGTTCTTGCGGGTTCGTTTCCCCAAGGGCGATCGTTTGTTTTCCTGCGGGTTCGATTCCCCAGGACGTGTGTTAATTCCTACGGGTTCAATTCCCTAGGAAGCGTTTAAATTCTTGCGGGTTTGTTTCCCCAAGATCAAATCATATAAAATCATATTGAACAAAAGTGAAAGAATAAAAATCCTGAAATACCTAATCGTGAAGTAACGGAAAAATTTTAAGACGTGAATGTTTTCCTTATTTAAGTTATTCCTTTAAATTATGTCTTGCAATTATTTTACCATGTAATTTGAATTATGATCACGTGAAATCCTTGGGTTAAATTACACCATTTATTTATTAGAGGATGATTAACTCAATTTGTGAATTACCTACAAGCATGTTTTTATTAAATTTAAATAAAGGCTTTGAAACCCCTTGATCATATTAGGTGTTAACTTACTCAGCACGTTTTTACTGACCAAACCACATTTTCCCTTTTTCTTTCAGAGTATGAGGATTATGCATCATCATATGCATACATGGGAACATTCGGGAAAAACTCTGTTTTTAAATTCCTACATTTAATTACAACTTGCATGAACGGGCCTGTTTAACCCGTGTTTTGGCCATGTCGGCCCTATACTTAAGTTTGCTGCATTATACATATGTAAATATTACTTTCCGCTGCAACTTTGATATTATGATTTTTAAATTATATTGTAATGGGCTGTTTGAATATTTTAAATTCTGAAAAACCATAGCCTTGCATCTCTTTAGCAAGCTCAGAGAAACCGTGTCTTGCTAGGGAGGTGTGGCGGTGACATTCCGGCCTGGGTTATCAAATCCGGGGTGTTACACATACTCTCTATACGTTCAAAAACCCTAATCCCGGAGTCGTCGGAGGCACGAAACCAAGGCGAGGACTACTTGGGACTGTTTTGGACGAAAATTGGGAGATCTCTAACGTCGTGGTAAGTTCTGATCCGTTCGTCTCTTTAGAATCTTAATTCGAAAACGAATCCTAACTTAATCTCTTTCCTTTCTACACCCCGAATCGGATCTAGAACGAAGAACCCGACGAACGGAGAAGATAAACGGTGGACTGGAAGCCACGCCTTCGAAATCGACATTCCCGGATGACTGGAAATCTGTAAGTTGACACTTACATGGTTTTGGGAGGAATTAAAACACTTAAATCTAAAAGCTTAATCAAGAATTTCGAAAATCTGTCAACATGGGATTTTTACCCGCGCAGCGACTTTGTACGATTTTTCCGAGCCCTTAAAATACTTCAAACGAGAAAACTTAAAACACGGAAAATGTTTCTAAGGCTTAGAGCTATCTCCTGTAAAATTTTCAGAATTTTTCGTGAAGATTTGGTATATGAAATCAACCCGGAACCGAACTGCTTAAATTTGAATCTTGAATTTCTTGACGGAACTTAGATCTGAACTTGATGACGTTTTTGACTAGGGTTCTAGGCCGATTTAGATCTTTAGCCGAACATGAACGTTGTAGACAAATGTCTTAAGAAGGTCTCTGTAAAATGTCGTTAAGTTTGGAGTTGATTTGCTATGGTAAATCTTGAAAATCTTGAACTGCTGCACATGGGATTCAGACAGATTAATGTTACTAGGAAAATTGTTGTTTTTGACCTATTTTGGTATCTCGGATTGGAAAAGTTAAAACACGAAAGTTGTTCATCTCGGTGTTTCCGAGTCAGTGGTAAATGTTCAGAATTTTTGGACTTAAATCGGATTTTAAATTAATTTTAGAGTAAACAGCGGTTTACCGGAGTCAAATCTTGGAATCTTGCTGAAACGATCGAATTAGCCTTTAGGGTTGAAACGAGTCGAAATCTCTTCTTAAATAAATTAAGTGAGAAATCAGAATTTTTGAAATAAATCCCCTTACAAACTTGATAAATTAAAATTAGGGGTGAGTGCTCTGCAGGGTGCCCCTAACTGCTTCACTTCGTGCCTTTATGGATGATGGTGACCCCGCGCGAAAATTGAGATATGATACTGCCAAAACGACATGAGATATATGGCCTACACTCTCGAGAATGTCCACATGGATTTCCCGAGGACCCGGAGTGGTACTGGGTATGGCAGATACGGCTGGGCCGCGGGTTTCCGGCTAAACTTGTCGAGATCGCGATGCAATCGTGAAATATTTGAAACTACTAAATCGGGGATGTAATGTGGAATTTAAATTAAATTAAATTATTTATCGTTGTCCAATTTAATTATTTAAATTCTTTATTTAAATTGGTTATGGTCTTTATTTTAAATGATGTGAAATGTATTGTTAAATAGGGCCATGAATTAAATTACGCAATTGAATGATTAGTTAAATTAAACTGAGTTGCTTATGATATATTATTATCATGTTTTTATTTAAATATTAAATTAATGGCTTTTAAGCCCTACGATCATGCATGTGTTAACTTACTCAGCAAGTTGTGCTGACTAAACCGTTTATTTTTCCTTTTTCTTACAGAGTATGTGGAATGAACATGAGCACGTTCATGCATGGGGGAAATATATTTTGCGAAACTTTATTTTTAAATTCTTGCATTAGACTATAGAATAAACGGGTCTGTTTAACCCGTGTTTTGATCATGTCGGTCTTATTTACATTTCCGCTGCAATATTATACTTAAATATTATTTCCGCTACATTATGAGATTATTATTTTCGAGTTTATATTACATGGGCTGTTTGCAAATGTTTTAAATATTTTAAATACTGAAATACCTAGCCTTGCATCTCTTTAGTAAGCCGGAGAAACCGAGTCTTACTAGGGAGGTGTGGCGGTGACATCCCGACCTGGGTGACCAAAAACCGGAGTGTTACAAGTTGGTATCAAAGCCCGGATATTTTTAAATTATTATTTTTAAACCATTATTATTTCTAAACTAGTATTTTTAAATTATTATTATTTTTATATTACTAGATTATTATTTTAAAACCATTAGTAATTATATTACTAATATAGATGCTCCAAAATTATTTTTAGCCAAATTATAATTATTTTGACCCAATATAGAGGTCCAAGGATTTTAAATATTATTTTAAATTTTTAAGCATTAATTCCATGGAAATGAATTTTTATTTTAAACCCATGGGAAAAAATATATATATAGTGCATGAATTATTTTTGGGGGGAAATCATCATTTGCATTTGCATATTGCATCTCCTTTATTTAAGGAACTTAGAATCTTGGCGGATTTTAACCTGGAATCTTGGTGAAGTTTAACCTAGAATCTTGGCGAATATTAACCTAGATCTTTTGCGTGCGCTAGATGGCTAGTCAAGATATCATGAACTTGATGATCAAAATGATGAACGCTCACTTTGACTCCCAACAAACCATAGAACAAATGAAACATCGTATGGCTCAATTGGAGGCAAATCTGCACCACATGGGCAACTTGAGAGAGGCGGATCACCACCGCATAAACCAACTCGAACGCCAAGTCTAAACCCTCACTACGCAAAACCTAATACTAAAGGAACACATCGATGCTCATGGACAAGACTTGAACACCATCTTTGACAATCTACTACCGCCAAGTTCGGAGGAGGAAGACCCAGAGGAGGATTCCGCTACCCCACCGGAGGACGTCTTGAGACGCTAGGGACTCTATTTATAGTAGATACTATTTTGCTAGGAAAATATTTCTACTTGTGTATACCTTCTCGCTTGTACTAAAAATTTCTTTTAAGGAAATAAAATGCCCGATTTATTTATAATAAATCAAAAAAAATCTGGACAGACCTGTCCGAACCAAAAAAAAAAATTCGAAATAAAATAAAACCCAGAAGCGTACGACGCTTCTTAGTTCGATCGAGCACCACGTGCGAAATTACAAACACATACACATTTATAAAAATTGTTTAAACTATATGTTAATTTCACAAGTCCTAATCCACCCTATTTGTAACAGAATGGCACCCAGAGGAAGAGGAAGAACTCAACCCGCTCACCAAAATACTACTGAAACACCTCCAAATGTCACGGAACCGGCTCAACCTGTAGAGGAACAACCCCAAGGTGCGCAGGACGCCCCCGCACCGAACAACGTGGGCGATCATCTTCGGACGATAGAAGAGGTTTTGATTGCGCCAAGAAATGCGCAAGTCAATCAAGGGCAGGCTGCGGCGGTACCACCACCTCAGGCTCGCCCTAACTACTTGGCAATGGTGAATCCTTACCAGCCGCCCCACTACGCTGGTGAGGAGGATCCAGCTAAACTGGAGGAGTGGATCCGAACCTTCGACAAGCTGCTGGGAGCAGTCAAATGTCCGGAAGGGGAGAGAGTGCACGTCGCTTCGTACTACTTGGGAGGCGAAGCGGACGACTGGTGGCAGGCGACACAAGCCAAACTGATGGAGGACGACGAGCCCTATTCATGGGCGGAAATGATGGAACTGCTCAGGGATCGATTCTATCCCTTGAGTACTAAATCAGCAATGTATGAGGAATTCCTGTCGCTGAAGCAAGGAGGCCATACTGTGCAGGAGTACTACACTCGTTTCAAGGAGCTAGTAAGGTTCGCACCAAGGCTAGTACCCACGGATGCGGAGAAAGCACAAAAGTTCGAGATGGGGCTGAACCTGTCTGTTCGCGAGGTGATCGTGGGGGTACACTACCCCGACCTGCAAGCTGTGTATGACCGCGCTGTGGCGGTAGCGCGAGTGCAACAACTGAAGAGAAGGGTGAGTGGGGAGTCCAGCAGGGGACCCCAAGACAAGAGGAACCGGGACACAAGGAGTGAGAACAACACGGGCAGAAATGAGCGACGAGGAGAGCCGAATAGGCCACAGCAAACCAACAATGGAAGGAGGTTTAACCAAAAAGAACCGGTACCACCCTGCCTAAGATGTGGACGACCCCATCTGGCAAGGGGATGCCCTCAACAGGGCGCCTGCTTCCGATGTGGTCGAATGGGTCACATTCGTCGGGATTGCCGGACGAGGATCGAGAATATAACAAGGAGGGAAGATTTGGTCATGGGGTCGGAACAGCCTCGGAACCAAAACGGGTGGAACGGAAATAACCAGGGGTATAGACCCCCTCAGAACCAATTTAGGCCGCCGAATTAGAACCAGAACCAATGACCTCCGCCACCGCAGAATCAAAACCAACAGCAAAATCAGCAGCCGAATGCGAATCAGCAGGGCAACCAAGGACGCCCTATGGGGAGGCTTAACGTGGTTAACCAAGCAGACGTGCCTGCACAAGGAGAAGTGAAGACAGGTACATTTCATGTTTTGAATACACCCTTAGAGTTCTATTTGATTCTGGAGCTAGTTGCTCAATCATAGCATCAAGAATAGTGCCTGAGTTAGATCTACCTAAGTGCGAGAGAATTAGCTTAGGAATTCAATTGCCTTCTGGAGAAGTAGTATCTTGCTCCAAACGATATAACGGAATTCCTATAGTAATAAAGAACGTAGAATTCTTCGCGAACTTAGTAGAATTTAACTTAGGAGACTTTGACATCATACTGGGGATGGATTGGTTATCCCAGTATAAGGCGGTGATCGAATGTCAAAAGCAAAAGATCACCTTGTCAAAAAGTAGGGGAAAGAGAGTTATCTTTAACTCTCAGCCCCCTAAGAAGAGTAACAAAATCGTTAGTGCACTCAAACTAAGTAACTTGATGCGTAAGGGGTATGAGCTATATGCGTGCTACGTGCACAACCTTGAGGCGGAAGAGAACAAGGTTGACAGCATACCAGTGGTAAGAGAATACCCGGATGTGTTACCTGAAGACATCCCGGGAATGCCACCTGAGAGAGATCTTGAGTTCACTATAGATCTCATCCCGGGCACAGAGCCTGTCTCAAAAGCTCCGTACCGGATGGCACCATTGGAAATGAAGGAGTTAAAAGGACCAACTCGAGGAGCTGTTAGGAAAAGGGTACATAAGGCCGAGTACTTCCCCCTGGGGAGCACCGGTTTTATTTGTTAAGAAGAAAGACGGAGGATTACGTCTTTGCATAGATTATCGAGGATTGAACCAAGTGACTATCAAGAATAAATACCCTTTGCCGAGAATTGAGGATCTATTTGATCAACTGAACGGAGCTTCAGTATTCTCGAAGATCGACTTACGATCTGGGTATCACCAGTTAAGAATCACCGAGAAAGACATTCCAAAGATGGCGTTTCGAACTCGATATGGCCACTACGATTTCACAGTGTTATCCTTTGGATTAACAAATGCTCCAGCAATGTTCATGAACCTCATGAACAATGTATTTCGAGAGCTGTTAGATCAGTGTGTAGTGGTGTTCATTGATGACATCCTGATCTACTCGAAAAGCGAGGAAGAGCACGCCCAGTACTTGCACCAAGTGTTAGAGACCTTGCGAAAAAATCAGCTATACGGCAAATTGTCCAAATGCGATTTTTGGTTGAAGGAAGTAGCATTTCTAGGACATATAGTAACCGCTGATGGAGTTTCAGTGGATCCGAAAAACGTTTCTGCCGTAACTGAATGGGCAACTCCAAAGAGCCAAACTGAGATAAGGAGTTTCCTTGGACTAGCCGTGTACTATAGACGGTTCGTGAAGGATTTTTCGAAAATCGCACGACATTTGACCCAGCTACTGAAGAAGGGAGTAAAATACGTATGGACAGAGGCTTATGAGACAGCGTTTCAAGAGCTGAAGAAACGACTCACAACCACACCCGTATTGACACTACCATCAGAGAATGGTGACTTCGAAGTTTACAGCGATGCTTCGAAGGAAGGTTTAGGTTGTGTCATGATGCAAGACTCGAGAGTCGTAGCGTATGCATCACGCCAGCTAAAACCTCACGAGGAGAATTATCCGACACACGACCTGGAGTTGGCAGCGGTCGTTTCGCTCTAAAGATATGGAGACATTATCTTTATGGGCGGAAGTGTCGAATGTTCACCGACCACAAGAGCTTGAAGTATATATTCACTCAGAAGGAGTTGAATTTGAGACAGCGAAGGTGGTTGGAACTTATTAAGGACTACGATTTGGAGATATCCTACCACGAAAGGAGGGCAAATGTGGTAGCCGATGCCCTAAGCCGGAAAACCCAACACGTGACAAACTCGTTGGTAATTCCGCCGGCATTGTACATGGATTTAGCAAGATTGGATGTGGAACTTGTGCATCCTGGCACAGTGAGTGGAGTGATCAACACAATGATCGTAGAAACTCCAATTATGGACGAGATTAGGCTCGCCCAACCGGGCGACGCGAAATTGGAAAAGATAAAGGGGTATATTGCCGAGGGAAAGGCAATAGGATTTGCTATCCACGAGGATGGAAGCCTTCGCTTCAAAGGGAGATGGTGTGTGCCCCATAAATGTGCCGAGTTGAAGCAAAGGTTGATGGAGGAAGGCACAACACGCCATATTCAGTGCATCCCGGAGGTGACAAGCTTTACAAAGATCTAAAGAAGATCTATTGGTGGCCGGGAATGAAGAAGGAAGTGGCAGACTTCGTGGCAAAATGTCTCACCTACCAAAAGGTTAAGGCAGTGCGACATAAACCCTTAGGGTTGATGCAACCACTAGAGATTCCAAGTTGGAAGTGGGACAGCATCTCAATGGATTTTGTCTCGGGATTACCGCGATCACCTAAAGGCATGAATAAAATTTGGGTGATTGTGGATAGGCTAACAAAGACAGCCATATTTATCCCGATGAAGGACACGTGGACTATAGACCAATTGGCCCGAGCCTATGTTGATAATGTGGTACGACAACATGGAGTACCACATGACATCATTTCCGACAGAGAGAGTAGATTTGTCTCTCACTTTTGGACGGAATTACAAAAAGCTCTCGGTACTCAAATCAAAATGAGCACCGCATTCCACCCGATGACGGATGGTCAAACCGAGAGAACAATCCAAACACTAGAAGACATGCTGAGAGCATGCGTGTTGGAATTTAAGGGAAATTGGAAATCCCATTTACCCTTAATCGAATTTTCTTATAATAATAGCTACCATGCTAGCATTGGCATGGCACCATTCGAGGCGTTGTATGGACGAAGGTGCCGAAGCCCGTTGAGCTGGGAAGAAAACGATAAGTCGGTGGTAGTAGGGCCACAACTTATCGAAGACATGGCTCGACAAATCAAGGTGATTCAAGGAAAAATGAGAGCCGCTCAAGACCGTTAGAAGAGTTACGCTGACGTGAGACGACGAGACCTAGAATTTCAAGTGGGAGATAGGGTCATGCTAAAGATATCACCCATGAAGGGGGTGATGCGCTTTGGCAAACGAGGAAAGTTGAGTCCTCGATACATAGGACCTTACGAAATTCTAGAACGAGTCGAAAATTTGGCCTACCGACTGGCTTTACCGCCACAACTAGATCGAGTTCATAATGTCTTCCATGTCTCACAACTAAAGAACTATGTGCCAGACCCGACACATGTACTTCAACCAGAAGTAATCGAACTCGGTGAGGATCTGACTTATGAAGAAGTCCCGGTGCGAATTCTAGACGTTAAGGAGCGAGTAACGAGGAACAAAACCGTCAAAATGATCAAGGTTCTTTGGTCAAACCACGAAAGTGAGACGACAACTTGGGAGGTAGAATCCGACATGAGAGAACGCTATCCGACACTGTTCCAAACCGACACCGACACAGTTATGGGGACATAACTGCAATTTTAAGGGGGAGAGTATGTAATACGTGGTGTGATATCCGTATTTTATCGTGTATTTTTCGTGCATTTTTGTAAACAAGCAAACAAATTCAAATTGTTTTGAACTACGTTATGGCTTGATCCCTTCACAGGGTACGTAGGCAGCTTAGAAGTTTTAATTCTAAGTTCAGTCACAAAATAATAAAACCACCAAAAAAGACCTTAGCACGGGAGAAGCCGAAACACAACTTCGAGGACGAAGTTGATTCTTAAGAAGGGTAGACTGTAATACCCGAGAATTTTCCAACATAAAATAAAAACAATAAATAAATAAATACAGCAAATAAATAAACAAAGGTAAGTAAATGAGAAATGAAAATTAACTTAAAAAGGAAATAAAGGAATTTAATAAAATAAAAGGAATTAAATAAAGATAAATAAATTGTTACACGTGTACCCGACACCAATGGACTCGAAAACTCGAGTCCAAACATAAATTTAGATCCGAGGAAAATGACGATACGGAATAGGAACCCGATGATGGCCCGGAAATCGGAATCCGGGAGCATAGAGGGATAGAAGTCCGAAAGAGAGGAAGAAAGGCACGACGGATCGCACGACCCGCCCGGACCGAAGTCCAGGCGTGGGCCGCGCGGTGGCCGCGCGGTGAAAGGCCAAATGGTGCGCCATGACCGCGCCACACGACAGATTCGCCGTTTGCGAGATTCATTCGCCCGAATCCGGATTTTCCGACTTCGGTTGAACACGTTTCGGCTCAAGACTCACCAAGGCCGACCTTGGACGTCCTTAGGTCGTGTCTACCTATAAATAACCCCTCTTGACAGCCCCGAACACTTTTCAAAACATCCATACTCTCTATACGTTCGAAAACCCTAATCCCGGAGTCGTCGGAGGCACGAAACCAAGGCGAGGACTGCTTGGGACTATTTTTGACGAAAATTGGGAGATCTCTAACGTCGTGGAAAGTTCAGATCCGTTCGTTTCTTTAGAATCTTGATTCGAAAACGAATCCTAACTTAATCTCTTTTCTTTCTACACCCCGAATCGGATCTAGAACGAAGAACCCGACGAACGGAGAAGATAAACGGTGGACTGGAAGCCACGCCTCCGAAATCGACGTTCCCGGATGACTGGAAATCTGTAAGTTGACACTTACATGATTTTGGGAGTAATTAAAACACTTAAACCTAAAAGCTTAATCAAGAATTTCGAAAATCTGTCAACGTGGGATTTTTACCGGCGCAGCGACTTTGTACGATTTTTTCGAACCCTTAAAATTCTTCAAACGAGAAAACTTAAAACACGAAAAACGTTCCTAAGGCTTAAATCTATTTCCTGTAAAATTTTCAGAATTTTTCGTGATGATTTGGTATATGAAATCAACCCGGAACCGAACTGCTTAAATTTGAATCTTGAATTTCTTGACAGAACTTAGGTCTGAACTTGATGACGTTTTTGACTAGGGTTCTAAGCCGATTTAGATCTTTAGCCGAACATAAAAGTTGTAGAAAAATGTCTTAATAAGGTCTCTGTAAAATTTCGTTAAGTTTGGAGTTGATTTGCTATGGTAGATCTTGAAAATCTTGAACTGCTGCACATGGAATTCGGACAGATTAATGTTACTAGGAAAATTGATGTTTTTGACTTGTTTCGGTATCTCGGATTGAAAACGCTAAAACACGAAAGTTGTTCATCTCGGTGTTTCCAAGTCAGTAGTAAATTTTCAGAATTTTTGGACTTAAATATGATTTTAAATTAATTTTAGAGTAAACAGCGTTTACCGGAGTCAAATCTTGGAATCTTGTTGAAACGATGGAATTAGCCTTTAGGGTTGAAACGAGTCGAAATCTCTTATTAAATAAATTAAGTGAAATCAGAATTTTTGAAATAAATCCCCTTAAAAACTTGATAAATTAAAATTAGGGGTGAGTGCTCTGCAGGGTGCCCCCTAACTGCTTCACTTCGTGCCTTTATGGACGATGGTGACCCCGCCCGAAAATTGAGATATGATACTGCCAAAACGGCATGAGATATATGGCCTACACTCTCGAGAATGTCCACATGGATTTCCCGAGGCTCCGGAGTGGTACTGGGTATGGCAGATACAGCTGCGGCCGCTGGTTTCCGGCTAAACTTGTCGAGATCGCGATGCAATTGTGAAATATTTGAAACTACTAAATCGGGGATGTAATGGGGAATTTAAATTAAATTAAATTATTTATCGTTGTCCAATTTAATTATTTAAATGCTTTATTTAAATTGGTTATGGTCTTTATTTTAAATGATGTGAAATGTATTGTTAAATAGGGCCATGAATTAAATTACGCAATTGAATGATTAGTTTAATTAAACTGAGTTGCTTATGATATACTCCCTCCGTCCCATTTAACTTGTCCTGTTTCACTTTTGCACACAATCCAATGCACTTTTTCAACTGTTAATATCTCAAAACATGTTCAATGAAAAATTATGCAAAATATATATTATAAAACTACATGATCATACGATTCTAACAAGACCCAACTTGACTATTTTTCTCAAAATATATATTTGAAATAAAGTCGAGTCAAAGCTGAACAATGAACAGTGTAAAAAAGTCAAACAGGACAAGTGTGGTGGGACGGAGGGAGTATTATTGTAATGTTTTTATGTAAATATTAAATTAATGGCTTTTAAACCCTATGATCATGCATGTGTTAACTTACTCAGCAAGTTGTGCTGACCAAACCGTTTATTTTTCCTTTTCCTTACAGAGTATGTGGAATGAACATGAGCACGTTCATGCATGGGGGAAATATATTTTGCGAAACTTTATTTTTAAATTCTTGCATTAGACTATAGAATAAACAGGCCTGTTTAACCCGTGTTTTGACCATGTCGGTCTTATTTACATTTCCGCTGCAATATTATACTTAAATATTATTTCCGCTACATTATGAGATTATTAATTTCGAGTTTATATTACATGGGCTGTTTGCAAATGTTTTAAATATTTTAAATACTGAAATACCTAGCCTTGCATCTCTTTAGTAAGCTGGAGAAACCGTGTCTTACTATGGAGGTGTGGCGGTGACATCCCGACCTCGGTGACCAAAAATCGGGGTGTTACACCATCAATATATCTTTGATGGAAAACTTTAGATTCTGCTTCAGGATCTGAATATATTCATGCTCTGGCAGCATCGTCTTCATTTGAGCCTTGATGGCGTAAAATCTCTCTAAGAACTCATTAACCGTTTCTCCTGCCTTCTGCTTGGTAGAGGTCAGATCTACCACTGACACCTCAGGACTAGTGTTGTAGAATCGGTCATGGAATAACCGTTCAATTTCAGTCCATGTGTTAACCGATCCTGGAGGCAAATTGATATACCATTCGAACGCTGGACCAGTAAGCGACAAACTGAACAGAATCAACTTGTGAAAGTCGTTCTACGCTATCCTGGTGCACTGTGTCGTGAATCGGCCGATATGCTCTATAGTCGACCGGCCAACTTCTCCTGAAAACGTGTTGAAATCAGGAACCTTTACTCCTCTAGGCAATGGATATTGCTCTTCTATCTTGTCAGGATAAGGTTTCCTGTACATCGGCCGATTTTCCTGGCCGATGAGGTTCTCGAATTGTGTACGAATAATTTCAGCTATGGGTTCTCTATCAACCAGCTGTGGTTGATTCTGCTGCTGCGGTGGATATTGTTGTTGTACCACTGGAGCAGGCGGTTGCACTACTGGCTGAGGCGGTTGATATTGTTGCTGCTCGTACCTTTGTTGTGGTGGGACGAAAGGCCGTGGCCCCTGCCCTCCTAGCGGCCGATAGGCCTGCTGTTGGTATTTATGAGGATTTTGCACCACAAGCGGTGGATTTTGCGCCGCCTGTGCATTCTGTGCTCCAACGGGATACATATTCCTTGCTAATTCGGCTCTAAACATCGCTAGCATTGCCGCCAGTATATTTCCTTCTATCTGCCGAATTGAATTTGTAACCGTCGCTTCCACCATGAACTGGTCGTGATCGCGAAACCGCTGGGTTAGATCATCATGCGGAAACTCCTGAGTGTTGAAATTTGATGGTCCTTGGGAATCCTGGAGGGAATTCGCCCGGTTCTCCTGTGCGCTCTTCCTGAATCGGTGGCAAATCAGTCCTTCCCGCCGTATTGACTGCTAGAGTTGCATGTGGATCAACTGCCATTGTGAATAACTGTCCCACTGGGCGTGCCACTGTTTGGCTTCAGTTGAGCCAAAGACCTTTTCCTCATAAAGGGAAGCTATCGGAAAAGGATCAAACCGATTAAGGGTCCGAAGTTATGAGAATGCGCCCAAACTCGACTAAATTTCACTATAATCGCAATGGCAAAGTCGAATACAAAAGGAATCTACCAGTTGTTAAGAAACAATGGCTGATTAACCAAAAAAGGTACCAAACTTCCAGTTGTTGAGAAACAACGACGGACTTGGAAATGTAACTGCTAATAACTAGGCTAAAATCTAGGAAAGCTGGTATATGAAAGTTGTAAAAAAAGCAGTAAAAGATACAAAGAATTAAATTACAAAAAGGAATTTTGGGGTGGTTTGGTCTCTCATGACTTTGAGCATGGCATCCCCTATTTATAGCCGTAGCTGCTTGATAACCGCTCCGCAGCTGATCTCATAAGCCGATTTTGTATTTCCCTTTTCGGCTACTTCTTGGCCGAATGTGTTGGCCCTGAAGTTTTGGCTTTTTGTACTTCTGCGTACTTTTCCCTCTTCTGACCCATCCATCTACTGTTGGGCTTTTCCCGGCCCAATTATCTGGCCCAATCTCTCTCTTCCGGCCCACTCTCTTGGTGGCCACAACAGGCATGGGCTCCCGCCACTCTTTCCTAACATGTATAAGCCGTTCAGCAAAAAATATATATATATATTCCCACCTTTTGTTATTGTAAAGATAAATCTGAGTATTCGGAAATTGGAATACGAGAAACTAGAAATTTTGGAATATTTTTTTTTTCTAAATATTTTGAGATTGTAAAGATAACCTGAGTATTTTGAAATTGGAATACGAGAAACTAGAAATTAAAGAGAACACTTATTATTCAAAAAAATTGTGTGAAAATATATTAAGGGAATGTTCTGCAAATAGCTTTTGGAAGCTTTTCGGAGCTTTAGATTTTATATCAAAACAATAGTTCCATTCTTTACACTAGTTTTTAAAGGCTTTAGTTGTGAATTGCAGCTCCGAAAAGCTCTACAATCAGAAGCTACACTGAGTAACTTTTGGGAGCTTTCGAAAACTACTTCCTAATTTAATTAATTTTTCTCTTTAAATTACAAGTTATGACAGTTACAACTACTTCCACCGAACACTTATGTAAAAATTGATAGCTACAACTCCTTACAACAGCATTCATAGCTACAGCCTGTAGCTAGATCATATATAAAACTGGTAGCTGCGCTCCAACTTGCAGGTGTAGCTCTAAGTGCACAACATGTCATTGATTGACTGAAAACATGTCGTCATTGATCGACTGAGAGTCTGCTGGTTGGGTTTCGGCCAAAGATGGCCAAATTAAAGGGTTGATGGTCGACTCTGAGTGACACCGTATGTCTCCCGTATTCTACACATTTGTGCGATATGTCAACCTAGCTTTCCTAGTACTCCCTTCGTTTTTATTTAACTTCTCCACTTCTTCACTGCACGCAATCCAATACACATTTGAATTATTAATAATTCAAATTATATACAAGTAAAAATTGTAAAAAATTGATATTATAAAACTACGCGATTAGATGAATCCAACAATATCTCAATTGACTTTGTTTTTGACGTTTGATAATGGGCTACTATTCACACACAGACTTTCATTTAAAGTTTTATGATAGTTATACAAGTTGAAATATAGTCAAGTGTGATCTTGTTAGATTAATCTCGTCGTGTAGTTTTTAAATATCAAACTTTTAGAATTTTTACTTGTACCAAACTTGAATTATTAATGGTTTAAAATATACATTGAACTGCGTGAAATGTGGGTCCATAAAAACATTCGAGAGTGGAGGAAGTATCTTATATAACTATGCTAAAAAGTTGAATCAAAGTTACTTAATGAATAGTACCAACTATTCAAAGGGTAAGGATATAAAAAACGGGAGAAATTAGGGTGCGACTAAGGGATAAGACATGATGTACGCGGCATTCCCCAACCGTTGATTAATTTTTTAAATCAACGGTTGAGATGAAATGGAAGGGTAAAAAAGTAATTATGCCATATTACTCCAAAATGTATTTTAATACATTTCAGCGACAAGGTATGTACTTTTCAGCGATTTGTTGATTAATATATTGTTTTCAGCGACATGCATATTGTTTTCAGCGCGCCTTCCGTGTATTTTCAGTGACGGAGTATAGTATATTTCAGCGACGCACTATAGTATATTTCAGCGACAAGCTATAATATTTTTCAGCGACTTGATATTGTGCATTTCAGCGACTTTGTAAAAGCTGAAACCCTAATTCTTTGGTTTAATATATTTCAGCGACGAGCTAAGTCTATTTCAGCGACGAGCTGTGTATATTTTAGCGACAAGCTGTGTGCATTTCAGCGACATACATAGTGTTCTTAAGCGATGATCTTATGTGTATTTTTCAGCGACTTGACATTTAAAAATTTTTTGGATAATTTTACCCTTTTATATTTTGGACCGTTAGATCTTAAACGAATGGTTGTGATTGGCGCCTTCATGTGTTGCGGGTTTTGGTGATTGCACCGTAAACAATCCCATAAAAAAACAGAGGGAGAATATATTTTTAGTTATTACTATTCCTATTTCTAACTTAACTTCCATCAATATTTGTGACATTAATAACAATCTCTTTCCTACCAATGACCGAGTGAGACATAGAGAGTATATTTATTTATTTTTAAACTGTCTTGATGAATTCTTGATATTTCCTAATGATGTGAGATCGACAATGTTTATTTGGTTTTCATTTCCCTATGTACATATATATATATGTGTGTGAGAATTTGGTACTTTTCACACATGCACTTTTCAACTTAAAGTTTTATCATAGTTATACAAATTAAAACATAGCCAAGTGAGATCTTATTAGATTCGTCTTGTCGAGTAATTTTTAAATATTAAACTTTTAGAATTTTTACTTGTACGGAACTTGAGTTATTAAGGGTTTAAAATGTGCATTGGACTACGTACACTGTAGGTCCGTTGCAATTTTCAGAAAACAGTCCGAGTATATATTTAATTGTTCTCTCCTGGCCACCCTTCGGTATTTCAATGTTCTTGGAACATATAGTAATGAAACTATCAACTTTGGAAAATTGGTATGAGAAGAAATACAATCTGTAAAAGACAAATAAAGAAGCTGTGTTTAATATATTTAAGGTCAAAAGTTGCACTTTTTTGTTTGAAAGTAGTATTTACTTTGCCGACCGAGAATATATTGACATTTTGAAGATTTATGATCATGCTATTGTATTGCTGGAGGAATAGGTTTTCCAGATTGCGGATTATATAATTAATTAATTAATTAATTAATCTGATGAACAAAAAATAGGTGATTTAGTTTTTTTTTTTTAGGTGAATATCAGGGTATATCCGGGCCACATTGGACCCAAGACTAATCCCTCGAGGATCTGCAAAGGCAATTAAGGCGCCTCTCCCAAAACAGTTTTTTGCATACACAAGGCTCGAACCCCGAGACCTTGCTTAAGCGACTAGAGCCCCTCATCCACTTAAGCCAACTGCTGTTGGTATAGGTGATTTAGTTTTGAATGTACTTTACTGCTACATACTACTTTGGTCTCGTTATATTATTGATGTTTGGTAATGTGCTACTATTCATACAAAGATTTTCATATAATGTTTTATCATAGTTATACACGTTAAAATATAGCCATGTGAGATCTTGTTAATTCGTCTCGTCGTGTAGCTTTTAAATATCGAATTTTTAGAATTTTTATTTATATTCAACTTCTGTTATTAATGATTTAAAATATGAATTAAACTGCATGAAAAATGAAAGTGTAAAAAAATATAACGAGACGGAGTAAATATGTAGCTTTATATTGTTTTGATTCCTTCCTATCATTTTGGGCACAAATTATACTATTTGTTTATCACTTTTAAAAATCTCACTTTATTCCTACATCAGTCACTCGTGAGTTTCTCATATGAATATTTTATCTTTGCTTTTAATAAAAAATATTGTCGATATGTTTGAATAGTATGTCTTTGATAAAAAAAACGGATTTATTTAGGTTTGTTTGACGCTAGGAGTATTATTCGAGGTATGGTGGTTGCAATTAAAGTATTATAATCATTAAAATAACTGTTGTAGTTAGTATATGTTTGAATAAATGGTCTTTTATTTCACCAAAAAAAAATGGTCTTTTATAGATACTCCGATGATGGCGCAGTGTATTGGGCATATTAACGGGTTGGGGATGAGCGAATGTACTTATGTTTACTTAAATGGTCTTTTCATATGTGGTTAATTAATGTGTTATGTTGATACGTATATGATCATTTCACTACTTTAAATTGTGGATATATTTAGAAAGGCCTGTGAGCCTTAGTTAGTCAGAGACTTTTATATGTTGTGGTTTAAAATATGATATATGATAATTATGAGATTGGTAGCTGAGCCGTATGCCGGATATGTTGTTTAATTTGTTGTGTTTTTACTATAATTGTAGTGTTGTGGGATTTTCTGATTCTATATGTACCCGGCTTCGTGTTACAGACCCTAAGTTGACTGGCCAACAGCTTAGGTGATGTAGCACAGTAGTGGCGTCACGAAAATTTTTTGGTTTAAAATTTTCGGAGCGTTACAGAGTGGTATCAGAGCGGGTCTGCTCTAGTATGTGTAAAAATTTTGAAAATGGCAGGTGGTGAGATGTGCGGGGGTTGTATATAGTCTAGAGTTGCATTGTTATATGTTGGAGTATTTATTATATTGCACAAGTTCTTATTAGTAACTGCGCCCTTGCGGGTTCGAGATATAGTTTGAAAGATAACTATGGCGGGCCACAAAGATATCCTAGGAGATCTATGTTTTCTTTCAAATGACAAGTTGTTTAGGGGTTGCCAAACGTTGATGATTGCTGATTAAAAGTGTATTATTATTGGTTATGCAGATAACGTGTCATGTCAGGACAATATATGAGGCATACGTGGTAGAAACTGTAGGCACGACTTGGCGGGAAATATCTCAAGAAAGAGCATGAGTAACGAACGATGAGGCAACGATCACCAACGACTCCTATTGTGTGGCCATGGTCAACGGTAGCAGATAGCAATCCGTCGTCATCAGGAGAATAATGTCAGCGAATCAGGACATCAGTGAGCTTACTACAGAAGACTCACCCTATTGCAATGATTAACGAACTCTAGACGGGCAAAAACTCCGGGACATCAAATTGAGACCCTTGCAATGATACATCAAGGCGTGGATACAACTAATTACGAGAGAAGTGAAACCCGTGTTGGTACAGATATGTCAGATGGCAATGTTTCCACCACAATTCTTTCATTCATTTATCCTGATTAGAAGGAAATAACGCCTTTCTTTTAATCTTCTTAAATCTTTCGAATGTTCCCTTGTTAACATTCTTACACCAGTCTCTTTCTTCGAGTTTAATCCCCTTGGTTTGATATGCACACTGTAAGCTTCTTTCAGAACCATGACGATTGATATTCACTTTATACACTATAACGTTCCTTGTTTTTCTAATTTATACTCGCCGCCATAACCAGTTATCCTTGTAGCTGCAGATGGTGTTCCTTAATTGAATTTTAATCATTTGTCTTTCGTCAACTTATTCCAACTAGTTTTGTTGTAGAAAATACTTTACTTTGTCATCATTGTTTTCCAATACGACTACTTTGTTTTAGAAGTTCATCGAGATATTCTTTACCTGCCCTCTCTACCAATGATTCTGGTCTTCTGCCAATACAGTTCTGTCATATTCAATCGAGGCTCGTATTAACTGTACGGACTTATGGGATCTGAGTTGTTATGTTCCTTTACTTAATTATCCGTACTCATTCTATTATAGAATGATGAGTATATATTAAACTTGATAAATATAAGAGTGAATAGGGTTTCTTTGAAACCTACTAATTATCACTGTTTATTTTCAAGTGAAATGCTTGAAATCAATCAACTGTGCTCTTATGCATGTTGGTAACCTACCTGTGATATTATTCATCATTCCATCATTGTCGGCGGAATGATCTTTCTAAGCATTCTGCTATAAAGCAAGATGTTCTATTTATCTACCTTCCCAATGTTCCAATGGCAATAATTCTGGATGGTTTAGCACTCTTTTCCTCATTAGCATTCGAGAATTTGTTCTCGATGCAATTATGGATTTCCCATATATTAGGGGAAATTAACCTTAACTTATATCATGAGGTAGGAACTGTTGTTTTCTTTTACAGATTGTGATTAGTTCTAATAAAACCAAGAATATCAGTGGAACGAATTGGATAACATCATACATTGTGTAAGTACCCTCAGAAATTTGAAGAAAAAAAATCCGTAATGTTACCGAGTGAGGAGCAGAAAAATTGACGATAAATAATCAGAACCGGATTCAGACACAGTACGTTCCAATGTAATTTTGAAGACTGGATATCCATCTTAACAGTCACGAGCAACAGATATTACACCTCAATATGGGATGGAATCTAGGTACATTATCGAACCAACGGGCGGAAGTCATATACTAATATGATACTCGAAGTGATGTGGACTAAAGTTTGCATTGGTAGACAGAAAACCTGGGGAAATTCATTAAGTTCCAGTGTTTCCACGGAGAACTACGAGATTGAGAGAACATTTATGCGGCATGATGTATTGGAACTGGGAAATTGAGATCAACAATATGATCTAATGTTGGAAAGTATTGTGTAACATATAAGAAGGCTTAAGGGAAGACATTAAATGAAATTGAGACTCATGAACTACAAATGGAGAGCAACCTTACTGAAGGACTATTTACTGATAAGATATGTTAAACAAAGCTTAAGACATAGAAAGAAAGGGAAAAGGTTGAGACAATATATCGATGACGGATGAGAAGTGATGAATCTCTATGATTTGCAAGGTCAAATTCCGTGCAAGTAAGATCATCGCCCATAATTGTCGTGATTCTCTTATAGTCACTGTCAACGTAGGAAGAGCATCTTGATGTCATTCGAAAATCAATAGGGGAGTAAGCGTGGAGCATTACGGAAAAAAAAAAGGGGATGATCCTTAGAAAATAGTAAAGTTAAGTGCATAACTCATCAAGCAGACAACCGGAATTGACAAAATTCATTGGAGACATGAGGAAATGAAATCGGCCACCATTGGTATGATCTTCTTACCCTCACCAGCAACACACGAGAAAGATGTTGACGTCGTGCCAAAATCAACAAGAACATAAGTGTAGAATCATGAAGGGAAAGAGTAACTTATCAGGATAAGTACGATTGAATCCCTAGCACGTTAAGTGAAAGCGGGAGTTGGTGAAATTTCTCAGAGGCAGGTTGAAATAAACTTCAGACATGTAAAAGGTTATTCTGACATGAAGAATTAAGGTTTGGAACGGGGGTAAGGAATTGGGTGTGCAAGCTAAACTTCAATTTATAAGTCCGGTTGGGAAGTTAAGAAAATCTATAATTGGGTCTATCCATTCAAAAGGATGTTGTAGGCATGGATTCATACGACATGTTCCACATAATTTAGAGCAAGTATAGTGCGTCCGAACGAGGCAACACCGCTTAACGCATAGAGATGAATGTGCCAAGAGTCGCATTTAAAGAGAGTGTGCGACAACAACGGACGATGGTGACCTCCTTAGTTCATATCTTGTGTCATTCGAGAATGATCCTAAAGGGAGGGAATGTAACATTCCGTCTAATTAATTTATAAATTAATTTAATTAATTAAAATCAAGTTGCCTAATTCTACGTTATTGATGAATTAGGATAAATAATTGTCATCAAGAGGCCCAATACAAGAGCAATTGCAATGAAGACTTGGGCCAACATTATCTAGTAATTGTAGTAGTGTACATAGAGCTCAATAATATGGACCAAGCCCAACGGGACGAACCGAGCCCGGTCCACTAAACCAACCTGGCCCAGCAGCCCTTATAACTCCATGAGTCATTGCACAAAGTCTTCATTCTCCTCCACTTACTTCCTCTCACTACCGCCCCTCTCTCGGAGCTTGGAGAAAGAAATAGTATCACTTGAAGAATGGCAAAGTCTTGGAGTCGCTCTTCAATTGTGGTAAGCTAATTAAAATCTTAGCTTTACTAAAGATTGAGCTCAAGGATTATAAATCTTAAAGGGTTGAATATGGGTTGTTTGTTCTTGATAGGAATGTGAAATTGAGACTTGAACTGGAATTTTAAGAGAATGATCTTCGCTGCCTGTATAAGGTAAGAGTTAATTTTGCAAGATAGAAAACAAGGATGCACAAGTAGTGATGATTTTGGGTTCATTTTTATAGCTTTGGAGGAATTGAGCTTGGAGACTTGAAGAGGATGGAAATTGGGAGCCTGGCACACTAAAATAAAGCAAGGGAATTGTATAATATGTATATATATATGTGCATGTGGTTGTCGGATTTTGGCCAAAAAGGGCCAAAAACCGACGTAACGACCGGACACGAACAGCAGCATGTTCTGCGGTCTCTGTTTGTTCTGTTCGATCTGTTATTTCTTCTCATTTTGCTTATGAGAATTGATTAATAATGGTTACTAGTGTTTTTTAGCATGGGTGTTATGTCTTCGGGGAAATCTATTATGTTTATATATTTATCTAATTGATCTCAAATTTCTAAAGAAGAATTGTATTTACATTGAGTTAATTGAAGTGATGAAGTTGTGTGTATGGAGGGAAGGTGTATGTATTGAGTTAATGAAGTTGTGTGTATTGAGGTGATGAAGTTGAGTATATTGAGGTGATGAAGGTGTGTGTATTGAGGTGATGAAGTTGAGTGTATTGAGGTGATGAAGTTGTGTGTATTGAGGTAATGAAGCTATGTGTATTGAAGGGCTGAAATTGTTTGTTGTGGACTTGATAATTAAATCCGTATTCTTAGCTTATGTTATGGAGTTTTAAAAAGCTCTCCAATTGGTTAGTATGATTATTTGGTACTTGGAAACCATGTTTTAGGCCGTATGTGAGGAGTGGCCCCCTCGTGTTAAACGTATGTTTTGGCATATTAATTATATTGATGTGTGCTGTTATAATGGATTCATTATTTTTGTTGCCATTGATCGTCGTTATGTGTGAGGTGTGGCGTACCGCGGTTATATGTGTGTTGTGCGAGTTGCATGTTTTGACAATTGGGCGTGTACCCTGTGCCTAATCCGCTAGACGCCGCTCTGGTCAGTGTAGAGTATCCGGCTCCATCACCTTTATTGTGTAGGCTGTTCGTCCGCAGCGCGGACGACGTTGACGGGCAGTTTATTGTGTATGAGAGTGTGTGGTGACCTTTCGCCAATAATGATTGTCGACCATGGTTATTAGGAAATGCGTTAGACATGTTTATATGTTGCATTTAGGATAGATAGACACGTAGGTCATATCATTCATCTCATCATATCATAACATGTTTGTGATTTCAGTGGTTGAAGCACCGGTATGAGACGTGTGATGTTTGCATATTTTTACCTTTATTTATGTTACTTTAATATTGTTACATTGCTTTAGTTGATGTTTTCTCATCTCTCATTATTTTTTCCCTTGCTCAGTACCCGTACTGACTCCCTTTTGTTTCTTTTATAGATACTCCGATGATGGCACAGTGCATTGGGCATATTAACGGGTTGGGGATGAGCGGATGTACTTGTGTTTACTTAAATGGTCTTTTCATATGTGGTTAATTAATGTGTTATGTTGATACGTATATGATCATTTCACTACTTTAAATTGGGGATGAGCGGATGTAATTGTGTCATAGTTAGTCTTTTATCTGTTACGGTTTAAAATATGATATATGATAATTATGAGATTCGTAGCAGAGCCGTATGCCTGATATGTTGTTTAATTTGTTGTGATTTTACTATAATCGTAGTGTGGTGGGATTTTCTGAATCTACAGGTACTCGGCTTCGTATTACAGACCCTAAGTTGACGGGCCAACAGCTTAGGTGATGTAGCACGGCAGTGGCGTCACGAAAATTTTTGGTTTAAAATTTTTGGGGCGTTACATGTTGATGCATGGAAAACTTGGTAAAAATAACTAATAAATAATGGGGCATCAGTGTAGCATCATTACATGGGAACTTTTCTATATGAGATCTTAAAATAACTTCTTAAGTGTGCTTTGATTTCTATGCTTCCTGGTGATGTGTATATTTATTTTAATAAAAAGTGGGACACTAAATTTGCAGGGGAATTTGGCAATCCATTGTTACATTTGATTGATACTTGAATCTTTGTATTGACTGAAAAAAATTACAAAATTATTTTATCACTTCATTACTTTGTAATGATCTATGCACATTTTTATAGGTTCATATTTTCAGGAAGGTTTTGATGCCACAAGATAGTTAGATATGAACCCGATTCGTCTATGTTCTAAATTTAGGGATTACATGACAGACAATCCAGGTTCAATTACTTTGAATTCATGTTTTTTATTGTTTCATAAATTCATGTTTAATATGTAAATAACACAATTCCTACATGTCAATTGGCCTCACTTCATTTTTTTTTTTCTTCTTATCTCTTCTTTTGACCTTTCAAGTTTTAATATAAGTCCATATGAGACAGCCTAGTTTTTCATTTTAATTAAGCAAGAGAGAATTACAACCGCATTTATGACTCAACCATCATTAATATACTTGCATTGTTACATGCAGACTTGAGCGAAGTTATTTTCATAGAATGACAATAGTTCAATTTAAAAACAAGCAGCCTAAGGGTTTTTGATCATACTAGGGACTTCATATTATACATTAGGGAGGGCTGAGCAAATGCCTCCACAACAAGCAGCAGTACGCTTAAATATTTTCAATCTTAATAAAAGATAGAATGCCTCCACAACAAGCAGTAGCATGCCTAAGGGTTTTCAATCATAATAAAAGATAGAATGATATCTTTTTTGAACATTCTCACCGCACAATATATCATACACTTATTCTTATATATTTCAACAATCTGAACTGCAATTTCAATGTAATTTCGCTGCATCTTTGCTTTGAGATATTAAAGAGGTCGCTCAGAGCTCTATAGTTGTTTCATTCATATTTTTGTTTTAACCATGAGAAAATGAAATTAACAGGAATACTATTTTTAACTTCAAACGGACAGGCTTTCATCATTTGATAAGCAATGATTATTGATTGCCCTATGTCACTTTTTATTTTGGAGTTAGGCTGAATTGTAATGAATGTCTAATAATATTTCGGTATTTAAATAGAGCTCTCATCCATACATGTTTATTTGGATCCCATCCTTCTCATTTTTTATATGTTGCTTGAACCTGTAGAATTACATCCACCAGTGTTCCTCTGCCCTTATCTTATATAAATTGCATTTTTTTTTCTTTTTTTTTTCTTTTTTTTTACAGATCTAAGAAATAAGTTAAGATGTTTGAACTCTGGTATGCTATTAACGGGGGTACCTTAACACTTTTAACTATAACAATGCCACAAAATTCTTGATTTTGTTTACCTAAAAACTAAAAAGTTAGGAATAAACCGCCCATGCGCAGCGGGAAAAAAAAAAATCCTAGTTCCAAATAAATTTCAACAATAAATATATTAATATTGAATTTCTTTTTGTTCACTTCTCTATCAAGTTGAATAGAAATTTAGAATGGATTAATGACCAATAGAGTTGGACGCCAAGGTACAACGAACTATTTTCCTTGATGAATTCGGGAATAAGGATGGGATAATATAACCGATATTTTCGATGAAAAATGAATCGATGATAAAGTGGATTGTTGCTCATTACATGTGTCATTTAGATACTCCCTCCGTTCCTTTTTAATAATCTCTTTAGATATTAAAAAAATATTACACAATAGTAATCATTTTTATGTTTTTTTGGATATTTAAATTATATTTTTCGTATATTGCCCTCTTCGTAAACTTTTGTTTCTCGACATTTATTATGAAAGAGTTTAGTTGAAGGGTAAAAATGAAAATTTATGAATTAATTAATGCAAATCTTAGTTATTGAAATTGAACTGAAAAATAAACTATTTAAGAAAAAATGAAGTATGAGATAAGTGTTGAAATGTCTTACTCTAAAATAGTGAATGTCGTAATTATTGCCACTATTACATCTACCAATATTAATGTGAAGAAGAATGGTAGTTGACAACTCGGCATAACTTATGCTCTATATATTATTAGCTTTTGTTGTAAATGAAAAAATATACTCCAATTCTCTTCACTCTCCGATTCTCTTCACTCTCTCTGTCTATTTCCAATTCTTTGCAGCATACACTACATCACCAGTATTAATACATCTCTCACTGCTTACTCTATAAATAATTATACCTATATTCTATACTATATAATATACAAGCGAATAGCCCATATATTAACTATTTAACACGTTATTAGCTCCCGGGTTACCGAATTTTAGGTATAATTTCTTATTCAAAAATTTTCAATAAGATTATGGCTAACATTACGAAGCAAGAATTTGCTCCTTTAACCGTTGAAGGAAGTAATTATATGTTCTCGGTCTGAAATGTTAACATGTATCTTGCTTCAATGGGTCTGGAAGATACTATTCCTGAAGGAAAAAATCTCAGCCATCAGAACCAGGCAAAAGCCATGATTTTCTTGTGCCATCATATCGAAGAGGCACTGAAAATGGAGTATGTGACTATGGAATCCCCACTGACGTTGTGGGAAAAGCTGAAGAAAGATATGATAATCTTAAAAGATGGTGCTTCCAAAAGCTCGTAGTGACTGGTAAAACCTGAGGCTTCAGGACTTCAAAACAGTCCGGGAATACAATTCCGTTGTGTTGAAAATTACGACCCAATTGCAATTATGTGGGCAAAATATATCTGAAGAAGAAATGCTTGAAAAAACGTACTCTAGGTTTCATGCTAAAGACACACTATTGAGTGAGCAATACCGTCAAAAAGGTTTTCAAAGATATTATGATCTTATCACCTGCTTATTATTGACTGAATAAAACAGCGAATTGTTGTTGAGAAATCATAAATCTAGGCCCGCATGTGCAAAACTGTTCCCCAAAGTGAACGCGGCTCAATCAGCAAAATATGTGCGTGATCATGAGCATTTTAAAAATCAAAATGATGATCGTGGCCTAAATCGGTATCACAATCGAGCCAGAGGTGAATCATCTCGTCAAAATAATTATCGAAATAAGCCCCGATTTGAGCAATATTGCTGATATGACAACAGAAGGCCTTAAAACCACAACAAAGAAATCATGCAAGAAAACACTGATACATTGATGAAATCTGCGATCGCTGTGGAATTAAAAGCCATCCGGCTCAGACATGCACACAACTAAACACTTAGCTGAACTGTATCAGGCCTCGAAACGAAAAGAAAGATAAGTTGTTGAAGCACACCATAATGCCCACGATGATACATATGATGATATATTAAATGATGATATCACGCACCTTGACGCAGATGACTTTGTTGAGCCAGATACTGTTGATAAATAATATATTATATAGCTATATATATTTTGTACTTATTTTTTACTATAATTCCTGTTTAATATAAATAATGATGTCTTATACTTCCCTTTTATTATCCATGTAAAATATAAATATGTTTTTGCACTAATAATATTTATATTTCTGACGTTTATTACCTTCTTATATTCTTGTAAAGAAATGGATGCTGAAACTTTAAAACTCAGAGATGACATCTGCCTCATTGACAGTGCAACAACGCATAGCATTCTGAAAAGCAAAAGCTATTTCTCCAATTTTAAATTGAAAAAGATCGCAGTGAAAATAATAAGCGATAATGAAAAATGCATTGAACGCTCCGATAAAGCAGTTATATTTCTCCCTGAAGGGGCAAAAATTGCGATTGAAAACGCCTTGTTCTCATGCAAAGCTTGAAGAAATTTACTAATCTTCAATGATATTCGAAAAAATGGATATCACAATGAGACTTCAAAAGAGACAGATCACGAGTATCTTTTGATAACTCGAATTGACAATGGCAAAAAGCTTGTGAATGAAAAAATGTCATGTTACTCATCTGGCTTATATTATATCCCTTCGTCCCATTTATCCCGTCCCAAAACTTTTGAGAACGGTATTTTATGTGAAAATAGTTAGTATGTAATGAAGGGGTAGATTAGTGTTTAAAGTAATGGTAAATTAGGAATTTATGTGTTAGTAATGAATTTGCATTTTTAATTAATTTATGTGTGATGTGATGGTTGTGTGTTGAATTTATTAATATTAGTGAATTGGAAATGTTAACATATTTTTTTTTATTAATGTGAAGTGATGAGTGTATGTTTGGTAATTAAGTATTGAATTATTTCCTAAAAAGAAAATGTGACATTTGTGTTGGGACGTAGCAAAAAGGAAAGCGAGACAGAATTAATGGAAAAGAGGGAGTACAAAAATATGTGCCGCAGAAATACATAACCTAGTAAGCTTGAAAGCTACTAGTGAATTTATTACCTGGCACGATAGACTTGGGCATCCTGGCAGTGTAATGCTGAAGCAAATTATTGAAAATTCGAATGGTCATACATTGAAAAGGCAAATGGTATTGAACCCAAATGAATTCAATTGTGCTACTTGTTCACAAGAAAAATTGATAACCTGACCATCTCCAGTGAAAGTGGGAATTGAATCCCATACATTCCTAGAAAGAATTTAAGGCGATATTTGTGGACCTATTGATCCACCGTGTGGACCTTTAAAGTACTTTATGGTACTAATTGATGCGTCATCACACTGGTCACACGTTTGTTTATTATTAACTCGCAATTTAGCCTTCGCAAGATTACTTGCAAAAATTATAAAATTGCGAGCACAGTTTTCAGATCATCCGATAAAGAAAATATGCCTTGATAATGTTGGAGAATATACATCACATGCATTCAATGATTTTTGCATGTCGATTGAAATTACAGTTGAGCATTCTGTGCCTCATGTGCACACGCAAAATGGTCTCGCAGAATCATTTATTAAACGATTACAATTAATTGCAAGACCCTTGTCAATGAAATCAAAACTCCATGTTTCTGCTTGGGGGCATGCCATATTGCATGCGGCAGCACTTATGAAAATAACGCCGACAAACTATCATAGCTATTCCCCTATACAAATTGTGTTTAGGAAGGAGCCCAATATATCCCACATGCGAATTTTTGGGTGTGCGGTTTATGTACCAATTGCGCCACCACAACGCACAAAAATGGGGCCTCAAAGAAGGTTAGGCATATATGTCGAGTATGAATCACCCTCGATTATTATTATCTTGAGCAAAAAACGGGCGATTTATTTACTGCAAGATTTGCAGACCGTCATTTTGATGAAACTCAATTCCCAACAATAGGGGGAGGAAAAGATCAACTGAAAAATGAAATATCTTGGCAAAGTCCATTTGATTTCCTCGATCCTCGTACAAGGCTATGCGAACTTGAAGTTCAAAGAATTGTGCATTTGCAGGGAATTGAAAATCAATTACCCGATACTTTTAATGATGTTGTTAAAGTCACAAAATCATACAATATATTGCAGCAGCAAATGCACCAGCTAATATAAATATCCCAGAAGGAAAAATTTCGAGTGCAAATGAGCCTACTGCACGCATGAAGCGTGGTAGGCATTTGGGTTCCAATGATAAAAATCCACAAAAGAGGAAAATTATCCATATGGGTGATAAATCAATCACCGATGATACTCCCGAATGAGAAATTGATTCATTTTCACCCAGATGAAAATGAAGTTATTGAAACTTCTTTCAATTATATAAATACTGGGAAATGTCGGAACCGAAAAGAAACAAACGTTGATAATGCTTTTGCATACAACATTGCACTCGATGTAATGGAAAATAATGAGGTTCCTGAACCAAGAGCGGTTGAAGAATGTCGAAAAGAAATGCCAAAATGGAAAGATGTGATTCAGTCTGAACTAGATTCACTGAATAAACAAAAAGTGTTCGCTATATTTTACAAACACCGAAAAATGTGAAGCCTGTTGACTATAGTTGGGTGTTTGTGAGAAAAAAAAATGAAACAATGAAATTGCCAAATACAAGGCAAGGCTTGTAGCCCAAGGTTTTTCCCAACGATCGGGAATAGATTTTTAGGAAACATATTCTCCAGTTATGGATGGAATAACATTCAGGTATCTCATGAGCCTAGCAGTATGAGAAAATCTTGAAATGAGACTCATGGATGTTGTTACTGCATATTTATATGGCTCATTGGAGAATGATATTTATATGAAAATACCTGAAGGGTTTAAGTTACCTGAGTCTTGCAACTCAAAACCAAGAGAAACGTATTCCATCAAATTGCAAAAATCCTTATATGGGCTAGAGCAATCTGGTCGAATATGGTATAACCGCCTCACTGAAAGTTTGATAAAGGAAGGTTATACAAATGACCTATATGCCCTTGTGTTTTTATAAAGAAAAATGGGTCAGAATTTGTGATCGTCGCAGTCGATGTTGACGATTTAAATTTGATTAGAACTCCTGAAGAGTTGAAAAAGGCAGTTGAATATCAGAAAAAGGAATTTGAAATCAAGAATTTCGGAAAAATGAAATTTTACCTCGCCTTGGCATATTTGTTCATCAATCAGCTTAAACCTAAAATGTATTATAGCAATTTCGAATGGATTATGCTCATCCACTAAGTAATCCAATGGTCGTTCGGGCACTCGATCCTGCAAATGATCCATTTATGCCAAAGGAAGATAATGAAGAGCAACTTGGCCCAGAAATGTCGTATTTATGTGCAATTGGCGCGTTAATGTATCTTGCAAATAACACACGACCTGCTATTGCGTTTGCAGTCAATTTACTTGCAAGATTTAGTTCTTGCCCTACTCAACGACATTGGAAAGGCATAAAGCACATATTTCGCTATCTCCAGGGATCCATTAATCTTGGGATATTTTACCCAAAATATTTTCGACATGAGTTAATCGGCTATGCCGATAGAGGTTATTTTTCAGACCCACACAAAGCCAAATCTCAGACAGGCTATGGCTTTACTTGTGGCGAAACTGCCATCTCTTGGAGGTCAATGAAGTAAACGTTAACAGCAAATTCATCCAATCATGCCGAAATATTAGCCATCCATGAGGCAAGTCGAGAATGTGTTCAGTTGAGGTCAATGACTCAACATATATTGAAGAGTTGTGGTTTAATCGTTGAACCACAAATGCCCCCAACATTTTTATTTGAAGATAATTTGGCTTGTATAGCCCAGTTGAAAGGGGTTATATCAAAGAAGATAGAACGAAACATATTGCACCAAAATTCTTCTACACTCATGATCTTCAAAAAAATGGTGAAATTGATATGCAACAAATTCGATCAGAAAATAATTTAGCAGATATATTTATCAAGGCATTGCCGACTGCAACATTTGAGAAATTCGTGAAGAAAATTGGAATGCGGCGGCTTCGAGATTTAAAATGATGTCCAAATCAGGGGGAGCACCGGATACAAGAATAATGTACTCTTTTTCCTTCAGTAGGATTTTTTTCCACTGGGTTTTTCCTAATAAGGTTTTAACGAGGCATATTCTTTGTATTGAAGACATTAAAGGGGGAGTGTTGAAATGACTTATTCTGAAATAGTGAATGTCTTAATTATTGCCACTATTACATCTGTCAATATTAATGTGAAGAAGAATGGTAGTTGGCAACTCGGCATACCTTCTGCTCTATATATATAGCTTTTGTTGTAAATGAAAAAATATACTCCAATTCTCTTCACTCTCCGATTCTCTTCATTCTCTCTGTCTATGTCCAATTCTTTGTAGCATACACTACATCACCATTATTAATATATCTCTCACTGCTTACTCTATAAATAATTATATTTATACCTATATTCTCTAGTCTATACTCTATGGTCCCGTTTGGTTGCCATATACTATATGGTCCCGTTTGGTTGCCAGCGGATTCTACAGCATATGGCTAATTAGCAGGTTTGACCCACCAATGTGTTATTTTTCTGTGTTTGGCAAGCAGTAGATTAGAAGAGCATAATGAGCTCCATCTGCTTCTTTCTGAAGCAGATTAACAAGCATATTGGACAATCACTAAAATACATTCCTATATGCTAATCTACCAAACACCTCCAATAAAAATCTGCTATTACTGTCTGCTAGTCAAAACTACTCTTCATATCTGCTACTCAAATCAGCTGGTCACATCTGCTATCTGCTATTTTCAATCTGATGTCTCCCAAACACACCCTATATATAATATACAAGCTAATAACCCATATATTTAACTATTTAACAATATTTATGCGTAGAGCTTTAGAATTAGTATATTTAAAAAAAAAAAATTGATCGTAAATATATATGTGTGTATGAGTCTTATTTAATAAAGTGGATTGACAAACCGATAGATCACTCATTTATTCTGCAATTTTGATTAGGAAAGTCTAGGTCGTTAGAATCCAAACCTAGTATATTGGGGCTAAGTTAAATTCTTTACCTAGGTTTTATCAAGAGATACTGGGTTGGTGGTTGTTATTATTATTATTATTATTATTATTATTATTATTGAATTATCAGGAACAAGAGAAAACGAGTAAAAAAATTAGAATGTTTGCTTCTCAATATCCTTCAAGAATCACAATTTATATATACAAGATTTTCTCCAGTTCTCCGTGCATGGGCTCTGGTGTTAATTTTTTTAATACAAACTAATATTAATTCAATTAATTTACTTAGTAGATGATATTATATTTAAGTATATTTATGAAAAAAATATAAACTATAATTTCTATTATTTTTGATAAAATGACAGAAGAAACAAAATTTTAAATTTTTTTATAATACATACCAAAGCATAAATTCAATTTTTTATGCAAAGAAAATATCAGTAAAAAAATTAATTCATTAAGATTACCATCCCTCCTAATTATAAATATTATATATAAAATTAAAATGATTAACTTACTTGGTAACTTTGTAACTTACTCTATATTATAAATATTATATGTATAATATATGATATATGATATGATATAAATATTAATAATATAATATATATGTAGATTAGTGACTAAAAATATACTTCCTCGATTTTTATATATTGCTATGAACCCACCCAGCGCGCAGTCCAATGCATATTTCATTAATAATTCAAATTCGATACAAATAAAATTCTAAAAATTCAATATTATATTAAAAAACTACATGGCGAGATGAATCCTACAAGATCTCACTTGATTATATTTTAACTTGTATAATTATGATAAAACTTTAAGTTAAAGCGTGAGGGTGAATAGTAACAAATACCTCAATGGAGCAAATAAACAAAAACGAAGGAAGTATAAAAGATAATTTTATGTACATAAAATAGTATATTGAAATTTCTTACTATGGAGTACTCATATTTTTTTCTATATTATGTAGTTTTTCAAATTTATTTTTTCTATAAAATGTTAAATTTTAGTATTCCTAAATATTTTTAGTAAACACAGTATATGATTTTTCTTTGATATGTATCTTTATGATAGATATGCATATCTTTGAGATAAAATTATTGTTTGAACCCATAATAGATAATTCTTATATAGATTAATTATAAAGAGATTATTTATAACTTAAAAGGTTAATATAGGCAACATAATAAAAATATGGTTGCAGGATTTAGGTGGAGATCAATAGTTTACAATCCTACGGTCATTGGATTTTACCATGAAGTGATTTTACCTTCTAGGCCTTTGATATGCATCTTTATGATAGATTAGATGTTTTCACCCGCTACGCACGGGCGTTAAACTAATATGTCGATATAAAATGAGAATATAGTTTTTTGGATTACATGATATTCAAAGTCTTTTGCTTAAATAGTGGTTGAAATGCATACAACAAAAATTTAAAAGGAAAATAAAGGAGAGAGTAAGATGAATTAATGAAATTCAAACCCGCAACTAGCTGAACATAGTATAAAATAAATTATTTTTATTGTTAGAAAACTAAATATATATAGTTTACTTTCATATCTAAAATGTTGAGAGGCAGTGGAACATAAATACTTTTTAACTATTCAAAATTAGAAAAAAATTATACTTTTGTATTATTAAGGTTCTAAAAAATATTAATTTTATGAAGATTTTTTCAAAATTTTATTATTTTAATTGATAGCTTTATTTTCTAAATATAGATATTGATAATGTGGAAGATGATTTGAAATTACTCAGTGATTACTCAGCGCCTACGTGTGAACTATATGTTGATCTAAAAATGAGCGTATAATGACTCATTTTTATTTTTTTTGAGAAGAAGCATATTATTGCCGCCGAAAGCAAAGCCACCTCGGCCAAAAAAGAGTACAGCCCGCTGGGCATCACATCGAAAAAGAAACGATAGTGACCAACAAAAGAAACAAATAAGCATCCACCGGTGGGATGTAATTAAACAGGATAAGACCAACTAAAGCCACACCAACAAAGAAAAACAAGAAGCAAGAACAGTACAATGTAAATCAGACATCACAGAAGAGGGAGCATAGTGGCCCTCGGTGCAGCCATGGATTACCCTCCATCAATACCACTCTTCAACCTTGCCTTCTCCCTTTGCTCCCATCCTAGCCCAAAAGTCAGCCAAAGAATTCCTCTCCCTAAAAATTTGTTGAATCCTGACCTGCCCCGCGAATTTGAGAACAATAGCGATTGGTCCGACAAGTCCATGGAAACGCCATGGAACCTTGCCCGGATTGTCCAACCATTTAACCACGTTGTGCGAATCACACTCAAAAACAATCTTTGGTAAAGGAAAACCTTGATCACGAATAATTGCCCGACATACCAGGCTAATGGCTGAAATTTCTGCTTCCGACAAATCTGCATGGCCAATGGAATCTGATAAGACGAAAATCACTTTCCCCTCATCATCTCGAATGACGCCTCCAATTCCTGCCGGCCCCGGGTTACCGAGTGACGAGCCATCCGAATTTATCTTCCACCAACCCTTTTCCGATCTAATCCAAGTCAGCCCTCTCCGCACTTCCTTGGCCTTCGAACAGCCTGATCGAGCCACTCCAGCAAGCAAGGCATCGTCTGAAGCAATCAGATTAGTGCACACATTCAACCCTGCTGCTTTCCACCAAGAAGTTATTCTCCATTTCAACTCCTCGGCTGCTGCTTCTTTCATGACAGGAAGCCCTTTGAAAATTACCTCATTTCGTTGTTTCCATATTAACCAAATAATAGCCAAACATGTAATACCCCATCTCTCCCATCTGTCTCTGTGTATGTTACTCCACAACCACCAAGAGGCAAGGCTAAAAATATTGTCCGGTATTGCCCACTGAACCCCTAACCATGCAACTCCTTACCAAAGGATCTTAGCAAACTCGCATTGACAAAAAAGGTGGTCCAATGATTCCTCCGTTTCTGAACAAAGACAGCATGAGGCATCCAAAATCTGGTTCATCCCTCTTCTAATGAACTCAACTTTAACAGGGAGTGCATGGTGGATGGCCTTCCAAGCTAACAATTTAGCTTTCATATGTGCCTTGATCTTCCAGAACCTCGTCCACAGACCTTGATACTCGCTCCCAGCATTCCCTGCCCCAGCACACTAATAGGATCGAGTAGTGAACCTTCCGTTCCCCTCCCACAACCAATCCACACGATCCACCAAGAACATGTTCGGTTGGGTTTGGTCAAGCACAAACAGAAATTCATTCCACACCTCGTTCTCCCAATCGAATAACGGTCTCCTAAGTTGTATGCTCCATACCCAATTAAAGCCAGACCAAGCACCATACTCCTTAATCATCCCTCCCTTCTTAGTAGCCAAAGAGAACAATCTCGGGAAAATTACCTTCAACGGTCTCCCTAACACCACCCAAACATCTTGCCAAAAATGTACCTTGCTACCGTCCCCCACATGTATTTTGAAGCCACCCCCACCCATGTGAACGCTGCTGCACGCCCAAGACTTTGTGATGTTGCCCCAGACGGATGCACAACCACTAACTTCAGGGATCAAAGGTGAGAGGCCCCCATAGTACTTTTCATCAACCACCTTCTTCCAAAGAGATTTTTCCGAACCAAATCGCCAGCGCCACTTTAACAGTAATGCCTGGTTGAACTTTCGTGAATCCATAATATTCAGGCCCCCCATATACTTGTGCTGGCAGATTTTATCCCATGAGATGGTGTGTAATTTCCTACCTCCATCCAAATCGTTCAAAAAAAAAAGCCTCTCTTTGATCTCTTCAACTTTTCCGCAACTTCCCTGGGGATCTTAAAAAGGGACATAAAATAGACAGGTAACGAGTTAAGAACGGATTTGATAAGACAAAGCCTCCCGGCTTGGGACAACAGTCGTCCTTTCCACCCCGACAACCTTTTTTCCACTTTCTCCACCACCAGCCTCCAAATTTCAATACCATTTAGTCTACCCCCGATCGGGATGTCCAAGTATTTAAATGGCCAATGCCCCACCTCACACCCAAGAATGACATCAGCTTCACTCAAAATTTCTTCATTGACATTAATACCGAACACATGGCTTTTGTTAAAGTTAACTCTCAAGCCCGTTGTCATGGTCAGGCACCAAAGAATCCTTTTAACAAACATCACCTGGTTCAGGTCTCCCTCACAAAAAATTATAGTGTCGTCGGCATATTGTAGGTGTGAGATCACCATGCCATTTCTCCCCGAATCCAGGCCCCTCAGACAGCCCATCTCAATAGCGTTAACCATTAATCTGTTCAAAATTTCAGTGATCAAGGCAAAAAGATACGGAGAGATCGGGTCACCTTGCCTTTGACCTTTTTGCAACTTGAAGAACTTCGTGGGAGAGCCGTTAACAAGAACAGCCGCCGAGGCCAAGGGGACTATTTCTTTTATCCAGCAGGTCCACTTTGGTCCGAAACCCAGTACTTCCAATAAGTTGAACAAAGCTTCCCAAGACACATTATCGTACGCCTTTGCGAAGTCTATCTTCACCACAAAACCCCTACGCCCGGCTGAACGCGTAGCCTGAATTACCTCGGATGCAATAAGAACGCCATCCAAGATCTGCCTCCCTCGAACGAAGGCCATTTGAGAAGGCCCCACTAAATCGTCCATCACTGTCTGTAGTTTTCTAGCCAACACCTTCGTGACAATTTTATGTAGGCTCCCAATAAGCGAGATGGGTCTGTAATTGCTGAACTCCAAAGGATTTTCTACCTTTGGGATTGAGGTGATAAAGGATCCTCCAGCCTCTCTAGGCAACTTAGCTTCTTGATCAAATCTGTCGAAAACCTCCAGGACATCATTCTTGAGCATTCCCCAATATTTTTTGAAGAAATTGATGTTGAAACCATCAGGACCCGGAGCTCTATCTCCGTCGCAACTCCAAATAGCCGACCTAACCTCCTTTTCTGTGAAGCTCCTTTCCAACCAATCCCGATCTTCAACCCCTAACTGCTTGTAATACCCGAGAATTTTACAACATAAATAAATATAATAAATACAATAAATAAATAAATGAATATAATAAATAAATAAATAAGCAAATAAATCAGCAAATACATTAAATAAATAAATATAGAGGAAATAAGAAATGAAATTAAAAGAGATTTAATTAAACAAAAGAAATTAAAATTAAATAAAGTTTAATAAGTCGTTACACGGGTATCCGATATAAATGAACTCGAGAATTCGAAACCAAAACGTAACATTTGATCCGAAAGAAATAACGACACGAAATAGGAACCCGAAGAGAGTCCGGAAATTGGAATCCGTGAGCATAGAGGGATAGAAACCCGAAAGAGAGGCGGAAAAGCACGACGGATCGCACGACCCGCCCGGACCGAAGTCCAGGCGTTCGTTGCGCGCTGGCCGCGCGCTAATGGGGCAAAAGGCGCGCCAACCCCGCGCCAAGAGACAGATTCGCCCGTTGCGCGAATCTCTCGCCCGAACGCGGATTTTTCAACTTTCGGTTGAACGTCTCTCGACTCAAGACCCTTAGGGTCAGATTTTGGACGCCCTAGGACTTAGCTATCTATAAATAAACCCCCTCGGAGACCCTAAACCCTTTTCGAAACCCTATGACACTCTCTAAACACAAACGTAGTAATCCCGGAGTCAACGGAGGCACCAAGAGACCAAGGCAGCAGCTTTTGGACGAGAATCAAAGGATCTCCGACGTGTGGTAAGTTCTAGTCCATCAGATTCTTCTTAGTTTCAATCCGAAAACGGATTCTAACCCCGTCTCTTTCCTTTCTACACCTCGAATTGGATCTAGAACGTAGAACCCGACGAACGGAGAGGAGAAACGGTGAGCTGGAAGCCACGCCTTCGAAATAGACATCCCGGACGTTCACAAATCAGTAAGTTAACTCTTACATGGTTTTGGGAGGAATTAAAACGTTCGAAACTAAAAGATTTAACAAGAAATCGTAAATCTGCCAACCTATGTTTTCTACCGACGCAACAGTTTTGACGAATTTTTCCGAACCTTAAAACGACTTCAAACGGAAAAACTTAAAACAAAAAAAATGTTCCTAAGGCTAATATCTATCTACTATAAAATGTTCAGAATTTTTAGAGACGATTTGATTTGCAAAAACCAACCGAAACCGAACTGCTTGAATCTAGATCTTGAAATTCTTGACAGAACATAGGTCTGATCTTGATCACGTTTTTGACATAGGTTTCAGACCGATTTAGATCTTTGGCCGAACATCAAAGTTGTAGATAAATGTCTTAAGATGGTCTCTGTAAAATTTCATCAAATTTGGAGTTGAATTGCTATGGTAGAATTCGAAATCTTTAAACTGTGACATATGAAATTCGGACAGATTTGCGGTTCTGTGAAAATTGGTGTTTTTGACCTATTTCGGTGCCTTGGATTGAAAAAGTTAAAACACGAAAGTTGTAGATCTCGAAGTTTCTAAGTCAGTCGTGAAATTTCGGAATTTTTGGAATTAAATCGGATTTTAGACGAAATTTAGAGTAAACTGTGGGTTACCGGAAATCAAATCTTGAAATCTTGTTGAAACATGGAATTAACCTTTAGGGTTGAAATAAATTGAAATATTATTTTTAAATAAATGAAATTGAAATCAGATTTTTGGAATTAAATCCCCTTACAAACTTGATAAATTAAAATTAGGGGTGAGTGCTCTGCAGGGTGCCCCCTAAAGATTCACTTCGTGCCTTAATGGACGATGGTGACCCCGCGCGCTAAACTTGAGATATGATATTGCCAAAACGGCGAGATATAGAGCCTATACTCTCGAGAATATCCACATGGGTTTCCCGAGGCTCCGGAGTGGTACTGGGTATGGCTGATACGGTTGCGGCCGCCGGGCTACCGGCTAAACTTGTTGACATCGCGATGCTATCGTGAAACTTTGAAATACCGAATCTGGGATGTAATGGGGATATTAAATTAAATTAAATTAGATTAAATTATGCTTGTTGTCCAATTAAATTACTTAAATGCTTTATTTAAATTATGGCTTTTATTTTAATTCATGCGAGATGTGTTGTTAAATAAAGCTCTGAAATGAATTATGCTATTGGATAGTTGATTAGGTTAAATTGAATATTATGCTATTATCATGCTTTTATTTAATTATTAAAATTAATGGCTTTTAAACCCTACGATCATGCATGTGTTAACTTACTCAGCAAGTTGTGCTGACCAAACCATTTTTATTCTCTTTTCTTACAGAATATGTAGAGTGAACATGAGCACTTCATACATGGGAACTTATCTTTTGGGGAAAAACATTATTTTGTTTTTAAATTCGTACTTTAGACTATATTATGAACGGGCCTGTTTAACCCGTATTTTGGCCATGTCGCCCCCATTTACATTTTCCGCTGCAATACTATACTTAAATATTATTTCCGATGCGCTATGATATTATTATTTTCGAACTATATTGTATGGGCTGTTTGAATGCTTTAAATGTTTTAAATACTGCAATACCTAGCCTTGCATCTCTTTAGTAAGCCGGAGAAACCGTGTCTTACTAGGGAGGTGTGGCGGTGACACCCCGACCTGGGTTATCAAAAACCGGGGTGTTACAAGTTGGTATCAGAGCCCGGCTATTTTTAAACTATTATTTTTAAACCCTTATTATTTTTAAAGTACTATTAATATTTTGAATATTATTTTAAATTTTAAAGTATTATTTCCATGGAGAAAAATCTTATTTTTTTTAAACCCATGGGAAACAAAAATATATATATATGGTGCATTAAATTATTTTTGGGGGGATCATCATTTGCATTTGCATATTGCATCTCTTCTATGAACTTAGGATCTTGGCGAATTTGAACTTAGAATCTTGGCGAATTTGAACCTAGAATCTTGGCAAATTTGAACTTAGAATCTGGACGAAATTGAACTTAGAATCTTGGCGAATATTAACTTAGATCTCTTGCTTGCGCTAGATGGCTAGTCAAGACATGATGCAGTTGATGATCAGGATGATGAGCGTTCATCTTGATTCCCACCAAACCCTAGAGCAAATGAAGTACCGTATGGCTCAATTGGAGGCCAATTTGCACCACCTGAGCAACCTGAGAGAGGCGGATCACCACCGCATAAACCAACTCGAACGCCAAGTCCAAACCCTCACTACACAAAACCTAATACTAAAAGAACACATCGATGCCCACAGGCAGGACTTGAACACTATCTTTGACGATCTGCTGCCGCCAAGTTCGGAGGAGGAAGATCCGGAGGAGGATCCTACCACTGTGCCGGAGGACGCTTAGAGACGATAGGAATTTCTATTTGTAGTAGTTACTATTTTTGCTAAGGAAACATTACTATTTTTGGTATATCCTATTACTTGTACTAAAAATTTCTTTTAAGGAAATAAAATACAAGATTTATCTATTTAGATAAATTTAAATTCGAAAAAAAAAAATCTGGACAGACTGTCCGAATATAAGAAAAAAAAACTTAATTTCTACATTTTAAATTAGCTCAATCGAGCATTATGTGAAGAAGATAGGAATAAATTTGAGATCTTCCTGTTTAACCAAACACTACTATGTCCTAATCTATACCATTTGTAACAGAATGGCACCCAGAGGAAGACCGAGAGCCCAACCTGTTCCCCAAACTCCTACTGAGACACTACCAAACGTCACGGAACCAATTCAACCTGAGGTGGAACAACCCCAAGGTGCGCAGGACGCCCCCGCACCGAACAATGTGGGCGATCGTCTTAGGACAATAGAGGAGGTGTTGATTGCGCTCGGAAACGCGCAAGTCAACCAGGACCAAGCTGCGGCGGTACCTCCGCCCCAAGCTCGCCCTAACTACCTGGCGATGGTGAATCCTTACCAGCCGCCCCACTATGCTGGTGAGGAGGATCCAGCTAAACTGGAGGAGTGGATCCGAACCTTCGACAAGCTGCTGGGAGCAGTTAAATGTCCGGAGGGAGAAAGAGTGCATGTCGCCTCATACTACTTGGGAGGCGAAGCTGACGACTGGTGGCAGGCGACGCAAGCCAAACTGACGGAGGATGACGAGCCCTTCTCATGGGTGGAAATGATGGAGATGCTCAGGGATCGATTCTATCCCCTGAGTACCAAATCAGCGATGTACGAAGAGTTCATGTCGCTGAAGCAAGGAGGCCAAACTGTGCAGGAATACTACACACGTTTCAAGGAGCTGGTGAGGTTCGCACCAAGGCTAGTGCCTACTGATGCGGAAAAGGCACAGAAGTTCGAGATGGGATTGAACCTGTCGGTTTGCGAGGTGATCGCGGGGGTACACTACCCCCATTTGCAAGCTGTGTACGACCGCGCTGTGGGGGTAGCACGTGTGCAGCAACTGAAGAGAAGGGTGAGTAGGGAATCCAGCAGGAGTCCCCAGGACAAGAGAATCCGGGACTCGAGAAGTGAGAACAACACTGGAAGGAACGAACAGCGCAGAGGGTCGAATAGGCCCCAACAAAACAACACTGGGAGGAGGTTCAACCAAGAAGATCCGGTACCACCTTGCCCGAGATGTGGACGACCCTATCTGGCAAGGGGATGCCCGCAACAGGGCGCCTGTTTCCGATGTGGTCGAATGGGTCACGTTCGACGGGATTTCCGAACCAGGATCGAGAACATAACAAAAAGGGACGATTTGGTCACGGGGCAAGAACAGCCTCAAAATCAGAACGGACGAAATGGGAATAACCAGGGATACAGACCCCCTCAAAATAGGCCGCAGAATCAAAACCAACAACAAAATCAGCAGCCGAATGCGAATCAGCAGGGCAATCAGGGACGCCCTATGGGGAGGCTTAACGTGGTGAATCAAGCGGACATGCCTGCGCAAGGAGAAGTCATGGCAGGTACATTTTATGTTTTGAATACACCCCTTAGAGTTCTGTTTGATTCTGGAGCTAGTTGCTCGATTATAGCATCAAGGATAGTGCCTGAGTTAGATCTACCTAAGTGCGAAAGAATTAGCTTAGGAATTCAATTGCCTTCTGGAGAAGTAGTATCTTGCTCTAAACGATATAACGGAATTCCTATAGTGATAAAGAACGTAGAATTCTTCGCGAACTTAGTAGAATTTAACTTAAGAGACTTTGACATCATACTGGGGATGGATTGGTTATCCCAGTATAAGGCGGTGATCGAATGCCAAAAGCAAAAGATCACCTTGTCAAAAAGTAGGGGAAAGAGAGTTATCTTTTACTCTCAGCCCCCTAAGAAGAGTAACAAAATCGTTAGTGCACTTAAACTAAGTAACTTGATGCATAAGGGGTAGGAACTATATGCGTGCTATGTGCAAAACCTTGAGGCGGAAGGAAACAAGGTTGATAGCATACCAGTGGTAAGAGAATACCCGGACGTGTTCCCTGAGGACGTTCCGGGCATGTCACCTGAGAGAGATCTTGAATTCACTATAGATCTCATTCCGGGGACAGAGCCTGTCTCAAAAGCTCCGTACCGGATGGCACCACTGGAAATGAAGGAGTTAAATGAACAACTCGAGGAACTGTTAGGAAAAGGTTACATAAGACCGAGTACGTCCCCTTGGGGAGCACCGGTTCTATTTGTCAAGAAGAAAGACGGAGGACTACGTCTTTGCATAGATTACCGAGGATTAAACCAAGTGACCATCAAGAATAAATACCCCCTATCGAGAATAGAGGATCTGTTTGATCAACTGAAGGGAGCTTCAGTATTCTCGAAGATCGATTTGCGATCTGGGTATCATCAATTGAGGATCGCCGAGAAGGACATTCCGAAGACGGTGTTTCGAACGCGATATGGCCATTACGAGTTCACAGTGTTATCCTTTGGGTTAACAAATGCTCCGGCCATGTTCATGAATCTCATGAACAACGTGTTCCGAGAATTGTTAGATCAGTGCGTCGTAGTGTTCATCGACGACATCCTGATCTACTCAAAGAGCGAGGAAGAGCATGCCCAACACTTATATCAAGTGTTAGAAATCTTGCGAAGAAATCAGCTATACGGCAAGCTGTCGAAATGCAACTTCTGGTTGAAAGAAGTGGCATTTCTCGGACACATAGTATCCGCTGATGGAGTATCAGTGGATCCGGCAAAGGTCTTGGCCGTAACTGAGTGGGCAACTCCCAAGAGCCAAACTGAGATAAGGAGTTTCCTTGGATTAGCTGGGTATTATAGACGATTTGTGAAGGACTTTTCAAGGATTGCGCGTCCTTTGACCCAGCTACTGAAGAAAGGAGCAAAATACGAGTGGACCGAAGCGTGTGAGACTGCGTTTCAAGAATTGAAGAAACGACTCACAACCACACCCGTATTAACACTACCATCAGAGGATGGTGACTTCGAAGTTTAGAGCGATGCTTCGAAGGAAGGTTTAGGTTGTGTCTTGATGCAAGACTCGAGAGTCGTAGCGTATGCATCACGCCAATTAAAACCTCACGAGGAAAACTATCCAACACATGACTTGGAGTTGGCAGCGGTCGTATTCGCTCTAAAGATATGGAGACATTATCTTTATGGGCGGAAGTGTCGAATGTTCACCGACCACAAGAGCTTGAAATATATATTCACTCAGAAGGAGTTGAATTTGAGACAGCGAAGGTGGTTGGAACTTATTAAAGACTACGATTTAGAGATAGCATACCACGAGGGGAAGGCGAATGTGGTAGCCGATGCCCTAAGTCGGAAAACCCAACACGTGACAAACTCGTTGGTAATTCCGCCGGCATTGTACATGGAGTTAGCAAGATTGGAGTTAGAACTTGTGCATCCTGGCACAGTGAGTGAAACGATCAATGCTATGGTCGTGGAGACTCCAATATTGGACGAGATTAAGCTCGCCCAACCGGGCGATGCGAAACTCGAGAAGATAAGGGGGTATATTGCCGAAGGAAAGGCAATAGGATTCGCTATCCACAAGGATGGAAGCATCCGTTTTAAAGGGAGATGGTGTGTGCCTCAGAAGTGTGCCGAGTTGAAGCAAAGGTTGATGGAGGAAGGGCACAACACGCCATATTCCGTACATCCCGGAGGTGACAAGCTATACAATGATTTGAAGAAGATCTATTGGTGGCCGGGAATGAAGAAGGAAGTGGCAGATTTCGTGGCGAAATGTCTCACCTGCCAAAAGGTCAAGGCAGTGCGACATAAACCCTTAGGATTGATGCAACCACTAGAGATTCCAAGTTGGAAGTGGGATAGCATCTCGATGGACTTTGTCTCGGGATTACCCCAATCACCTAAAGGTATGAACAAAATTTGGGTGATTGTGGATAGGCTAACGAAGACAGCCATATTTATCCCGATGAAGGACACGTGGACTATGGACCAATTGGCCCGAGCCTACATCGATAATGTGGTACGACGACATGGAGTACCACATGATATCATTTCCGATAGAGACAGTAGATTTGTCTCTCATTTCTGGACGGAGTTACAAAAAGCTCTCGGTACTCAAATCAAAATGAGCACCGCATTCCACCCGATGACGGATGGACAAACCGAGAGGACAATTCAAACACTAGAAGACATGCTGAGGGCATGCGTGTTGGAATTCAAAGGGAATTGGGAATCTCATTTACCCTTAATTGAGTTATCCTATAATAATAGCTACCATGCTAGCATCGGCATGGCACCTTTCGAGGCTTTGTATGGACGAAAGTGCCGAAGCCCGTTGAACTGGGAAGAAAACGATAAGTCCGTGGTGGTGGGACCACAACTTATCGAAGACATGGCTCAACAAATCAAAGTGATTCAAGGGAAAATGAAAGCCGCTCAAGACCGTCAAAAGAGTTACGCCGACGTGAGACGACGAGACCTAGAATTTCAAGTGGGAGATAGGGTCATGCTAAAGATATCACCCATGAAGGGGGTGATGCGCTTTGGCAAACGAGGAAAGTTAAGTCCTCGATACATAGGACCTTACGAAATTCTAGAACGAGTCGGAACTCTAGCTTACCGATTGGCTTTACCGCCACAATTAGATCGAGTTCATAATGTCTTCCATGTCTCACAACTAAAGAAGTATGTGCCGGACCCGACACATGTACTTCAACCGGAGATAATTGAGCTCGATGAAGATTTGACTTATGAAGAAGTCCCAGTGCGTATTCTCGACACTAAGGAACGAGTAACGAGGAGCAAAACCGTCAAAATGATCAAGGTCCTTTGGTCGAACCACGAAAGTGAGACGGCAACTTGGGAAGTAGAATCCGACATGAGAGAACGCTACCCGACATTGTTCCAAACCGATACCGACACAGTTATGGGGACATAACTGCAATCTTAAGGGGGAGAGGATGTCATACCCCACCTATTTTTCGTGCATCTTTGTAAACTTTTGAACTACGTTATGGCTTGATCCCTTCACCGGGTACGTAGGCAGCTTAGAAGTCTTAATTCTAAGTTCAGTCACAAAATAATAAAATAAACAAAAGACCTTAGCACGAGAAAAGCCGAAACACAACTTCGAGGACGAAGTTGATTCTTAAGGAGGGTAGACTGTAATACCCGAGAATTTTACAACATAAATAAATATAATAAATACAATAAATAAATAAATGAATATAATAAATAAATAAATAAGCAAATAAATCAGCAAATACATTAAATAAATAAATATAGAGGAAATAAGAAATGAAATTAAAAGAGATTTAATTAAACAAAAGAAATTAAAATTAAATAAAGTTAAATAAGTCGTTACACGGGTATCCGATATAAATGAACTCGAGAATTCGAAACCAAAACGTAACATTTGATCCGAAAGAAATAACGACACGAAATAGGAAGCCGAAGAGAGTCCGGAAATTGGAATCCGTGAGCATAGAGGGATAAAAACCCGAAAGAGAGGCGGAAAAGTACGACGGATCGCACGACCCGCCCGGACCGAAGGCCAGGCGTTCGTCGCGCGCTGGCCGCACGCTAATGGGGCAAAAGGCGCGCCAACCCCGCGCCAAGAGACAGATTCGCCCGTTGCGCGAATCTCTCGCCCGAACGCGAATTTTTCGACTTTCGGTTGAACGTCTCTCGACTCAAGACCCTTAGGGTCATATTTTGGACGCCCTAGGACTTAGCTATCTATAAATAAACCCCCTCGGAGACCCTAAACCCTTTTCGAAACCCTACGACACTCTCTAAACACAAACGTAGTAATCCCGGAGTCAATGGAGGCACCAAGAGACCAAGGCAGCAGCTTTTGGACGAGAATCAAAGGATCTCCGACGTGTGGTAAGTTCTAGTCTATCAGATTCTTTTTAGTTTCAATCCGAAAACGGATTCTAACCCCGTCTCTTTCCTTTCTACACCTCGAATTGGATCTAGAACGTAGAACCCGACGAACGGAGAGGAGAAACGGTGAGCTGGAAGCCACGCCTTCGAAATAGACATCCCGGACGTTCACAAATCAGTAAGTTAACTCTTACATGGTTTTGGGAGGAATTAAAACGTTCGAAACTAAAAGATTTAACAAGAAATCGTAAATCTGCCAACCTATGTTTTCTACCGACGCAATAGTATTGACGAATTTTTCCGAACCTTAAAACACTTCAAACGGAAAAACTTAAAACACAAAAAACGTACGTTCCTAAGGCTTAGATCTATCTACTGTAAAATTTTCAGAATTTTTAGAGACGAATTGTTATGCGAAAACAAACCGAAACCGAACTGTTTGAATCTAGATCTTGAAATTCTTGACAGAACTTAGGTCTGATCTTGATCACGTTTTTGACATAGGTTTCAGACCGATTTAGATCTTTGGCCGAACATGAAAGTTGTAGATAAATGTCTTAATATGGTCTCTGTAAAATTTTATCAAATTTGGAGTTGAATTTCTATGGTAGAATTCGAAATCTTTAAACTGTGACATATGAAATTCGGACAGATTTGCGGTTCTGTGAAAATTGGTGTTTTTGACCTATTTCGGTGCCTTGGATTGAAAAATTTAAAACACGAAAGTTGTAGATCTCGAAGTTTCTAAGTCAGTCGTGAAATTTCGGAAATTTTGGAATTAAATCTGATTTTAGACGAAATTTAGAGTAAACTGTGGGTTACCGGAAATTAAATCTTGAAATCTTGTTGAAACATGGAATTAACCTTTAGGATTGAAATAAATTGAAATATTATTTTTAAATAAATGAAATTGAAATCAGATTTTTGGAATTAAATCCCCTTACAAACTTGATAAATTAAAATTAGGGGTGAGTGCTCTGTAGGGTGCCCCCTAACGATTCACTTCGTGCCTTAATGGACGATGGTGACCCCGCGCGCTAAACTTGAAATATGATATTGCCAAAACGGCGAGATATAGAGCCTACACTCTCGAGAATATCCACATGGGTTTCCCGAGGCTCCGGAGTAGTACTGGGTATGGCTGATACGGTTGCGGCCGCCGGGCTACCGGCTAAACTTGTTGACATCGCGATGCTATCGTGAAACTTTGAAATACCGAATCTGGGATGTAATGGGGATATTAAATTAAATTAAATTAGATTAAATTATGCTTGTTGTCCAATTAAATTACTTAAATGCTTTATTTAAATTATGGCTTTTATTTTAATTCATGCGAGATGTGTTGTTAAATAAAGCTCTGAAATGAATTATGCTATTGGATAGTTGATTAGATTAAATTGAATATTATGCTATTATCATGCTTTTATTTAATTATTAAAATTAATGGCTTTAAACCCTACGATCATGCATGTGTTAACTTACTCAGCAAGTTGTGCTGACCAAACCATTTTTATTCTCTTTTCTTACAGAATATGTAGAGTGAACATGAGCACTTCATACATGGGAACTTATCTTTTGGGGAAAAACATTATTTTGTTTTTAAATTCGTACTTTAGACTATATTATGAACGGGCCTGTTTAACCCGTGTTTTGGCCATGTCGGCCCTATTTACATTTTCCGCTGCAATACTATACTTAAATATTATTTCCGCTGCGCTATGATATTATTTTTTTCGAACTATATTGTATGGGCTGTTTGAATGCTTTAAATGTTTTAAATACTGCAATACCTAGCCTTGCATCTCTTTAGTAAGCCGGAGAAACCGTGTCTTACTAGGGAGGTGTGGCGGTGACACCCCGACCTGGGTTATCAAAAACCGGGGTGTTACACTGCTGCAGCCCCAGACCACCAACCAGGAAAAGATCCTCTGATTTTTTAACAAACATGTCCCCGAAATACGAATGTGCCGCTTCTTTAACTTCTCTAGGATCGTCTACAATAATGTTACCCCATTTAATCACTCCAATGAAACTCTTCCGACGAAGCAGCGCATTCACAGCATGGAAGAAGCGAGTGTTTTGATCCCCCTCTTTAAGTCGCCTCAACCGTGATTTCTGAAACCAGTGTCTCTCTTCAGCCAAGAATAATTGTTTCAATTCCCCTTTCTTTTCCCGCCAAGTATTCCTCAGCACACCCTGAACATCCTGACTTAGGAAATTATCTTCCAAATCCTTAATATCTGCCAACAATCTTTTGATCCGGTCTTCCAAATTGGAAGCGCCATATCCATCCCACTGACATATCCTTTTCTTCACAGCTCTAAGTTTATCAAATAGCTTCTTGCCCCGAGAGGACTCTCCTCCACCACCCTCTAGTTCCCACGCCTCCCTCACAATCTCTGCGAAACCACGCTCATCCATCCAATAATAATAGAATCGAAAGGGTTTAGGGCCCCAAGATTTATCCCCAGATTCTAAAATTACTGGATAATGATCCGACAAAACCGAGTCTCCTCTACGTTGCACAAGACCACCCCCCCCCCCCCCCCGCTAAGCCAACCCGTAGACACTAGAAATCTATCAAGCCTGCTACAAGCATTCCCCCCCCTCCCTATCCAAGTAAACAACCCGGCTTCCAAAGGGAGATCAACCAGGCCTAACTGATTAATAAAGTTCCGGAACTCCCTCATCGATCCAACATCCTCACAAGCTCCAACCCTTTCTACTTCCGACATTACTGCATTAAAATCCCCATTAAAACACCACAGCTCCCCGTTGTCCGTGTTGCACCTATGCACCATGAACTCCCAAAATTCGGCTCTCTCCCTCCTGTTGTTGGGCGCGTGAACAGAGACTATGTTTACCACTCCATTCAGGCCTCTCATACTACCCCTCAACCAAATAAAATTGTGCCCTTTATCCACTACATTGAGGCTACAATAGTCATCATCCCAAACCACAAGAAGTCCACCTGCGTTTCCCACCGATGGCTGGAAGATAAATCTAAACCCTTTCGACCCCCAAATTCTACAGACCAACCTACCCTGAATGACACTCATTTTCGTTTATTGAGTGCAAAGTAGTGTCGGCCTCATCTTTTTGCACAATCTCATAAGAGCCCTTCTTCTCACCCCATCACTCGAACCCCGCAGGTTACATGTAATCAAACGCATAATGATCTTAAAATCAATCAAATAACAGCCCCCCGGGACGCCTACACCCTCTCTATCTCCTTCCTAATCCTCTTCAATGCCTCCATCCGATTCATTTGACATTCCAAACCCATTGCCTCAGCAAGTTCGAAAATGGCATATGCTTCTGTCCAATCCACTAATTTGACCTCTTCTCCCTTCTGGATTGTAACAAATTGCAACTCGGCAAAATTGTCCTCCATCTGGCCACCCTTGACAGCCCCTTTAACTTTAATTGCTCCCCCCTTAACAACCGACTTCTTCTTCCTAGGGCGAGCCCTCCTCCTCATCTGATACCTCCCCTCCAATACTGAAACTTTTGACAATTTTCCACTATATGAGTATTTTCTGAAAAATAATAATCCCGGTTTAATTTTATTTAATGAAACCAATTATGAAGATGGAGTTGGGATTAGGGATATGTTTATAGGTTGTCACGTTTTTATATACTCATGTAGGAAACTGTGGCCCGAAAGCGCACGGTGTCAAAAATTGCAGTAATTTATAGTAAGACCGGATCGTTCACTGGAGGATGTGCGATAGAAGCGGGGCCCACGTCGTTTACTAAGATTTTCCACTCGGTTACTCGTTTCAGGTTTTGCATTGGTTTTTAAAACTACTTGACATAATTTAACTAGATTATGAAAGCAGTAAAATTATTCTACAAAGCATGGTAAAATTATTCTAAAAAGCAAATAAATCTATTGTAAGAAAGCAGCAGAAGTTATGCTAAGAAAGCGGATAGAATTATTCTACGAAAGCATGAAAAATTATGCTACACTATCTATAAAGCAGATTTAAAGATGTGACAGAAGGGACATGAATGAAATAATAAAGATTGGACAAGATTTCAGATGAGACACAAGTAAACTTCCATTTTTGTTACACAGATCTTTGGTTGGGATAATTCATCAGTTAGCTAACTCTCATGCTTTCTAGACTATGTTCCCTTTAACAGACAGGTACTTACAGTTAGAATTTACATGCTCTTAAGAACTCAACCTCTAAGATACCACAGATTAATAACTGCCCCTGCCGAGGTATGTTATTCCTCCATGGTGGATAAGCAACACCTAACACATCATTAGTTGACATTCCAAGTACTCCTATCATCTCCCTTGTCACACCCAAAGTCCAAATTAAATCCCGAACTAATCCACAACTCTTAAACCTTATAACCGGCGGCCAACCTCTAATTCTTCTGAGTGACCTCTATAAAAGCATTTAAAAGAAAGCAGTAAAGAAAGCATTTAAAAATCTATCACTCGGAAGTCTCAAAAGCTATCTCATTCCGTTAGTATAAAAGAGCCCCTGGTCCTGGTGACCAGATGCAGATTTAGAACTTCCCAGATATCAGTAAGCCACAGGGCTTATAACATCCGGTTAGTTATGAGATACAAACTGAGTAGAACAGACCCGTGAAGATCTATTCCGAATATACTCATTCAAGACTCAATTTTAGGCTTTGGCTAGAAAATATAGTAGTTGAAAGAATACTCAACCCTACCTTAGAAATTAACCAAGGCCTATATGTTGTTCCTTTAGTATTATTTATCACATCTTATCTAAATCCAAGTGGACAATGATTCAATGCAATACCTAATATAAGATTTCCAACACACAGTAATTTTGAGAAAACAATTGATATTTGAAAATCATTCCCTACACAGGTACTAGATTAAAATACAGATCCTTTCAGTCTAGATGAGACCTAATCGCTGACTCTGCTTCTAAGTTCTCAAAATCAACCCCCAGTAGAAAATGAATTAGTCATAACTGTGAATTTATCCCTTACTCAGATCCGGATTTTATAAAGTAATTTTTGTGGAAATTTATTATGCAACATCCAATTTAGATCAAGACTTCTATGTCCAAGGAGAAGGATCTCCAAAATAATAATACCCCAATAGCTACATAATAATAGCATGCATACATGTATATGAGAAGTAAAATAAAATACCCCAAAATATATGGTGGGATTAGACAGAATTTGGTACACAAATGTGAATTAGCCATGAGATAAGAAAAATTAGGCTAAAAAGAATGCCAGAAATAACTGGGGCAATCTGGATTGCAAACATCTGCTATCCAGTTCCCAATTATTCCAGATGGAATGATTTTTAGACAGTGAGGAACCTTCAAAGACAGTGATCGCTATCATCAAGAGTCCTACTATCCATGAGTGAGGAAAAACCCACATGTTCTCTTACTACAGTACTACTATAACAGTGTTGATCGACACTGTCTAATATTACCATAGTTCGAGATTCAGGTTAGAAATTAAGATAAGAAAAGAAAACTGTATCTAATTAGGAATTGGCTGAGTGACTAATCGTTATCCCCGTAAAGGGACCTTTTTGCCGAAGTTTCCACCAATCACTAATCAGACCATGCAAAATAACGAGTAATAATTAATACACAGAAGACGAGCTAATCATTATCCCGGTGAAGGGACCTTTTTGCCAACATTGATATGTGATATTCCTTATTACTCATTCATACACACAATTAAAGAGTAAAGATGAAATTAAAAGAATATGTTTGGTATTGTGTGAGTGTTAATCACACAATAATATAGACACTAATGGGTTGAGATGTGTAATGGATAAAATTAGGTGTGATGGGCCTAAGCCCAATACACCCATGCAACTTACACAACTCAAGAAAATAAAATATTTTAGGAGTTTTAAAAATAGAGAGAAGAGGTCAATTCGGTTTATTGGATTGGATGCAATGTAAACCGAATTGAAAATGCATGAGAAATGAAGCATTGCCTTATTCAATTAATCATTGCAAGGATGCGAAATAACATCAACTAATTCGGTTTGTCAAAAAAATTCGGTCTAAACCGAAGTGGACAAACCGAATTGATGAGGTTCTTCCCTTACTCAAATTTGGCTAAGGCATTTACTTCAAAAAAGAAGGGGTTAATTCGATTTGCCAGGGTAATTCGGTATAGACCGAATTGACAAACCGAATTGGTTTGACACGAAAAATAAACTAAGGCATGAAGGGATGATATGCATACAATGTGGTTTCCAAAGTCAATTCGGTCTATATGGGCAATTCGGTATAAACCGAATTGCATAGACCGAATTGCATGGAAACCACATGAAGGAAATAAATAAACATTTTTTGTCATACACTTCAGTCTTCATAGGCAATTCGGGCCTATTCGGTGTAGACCGAATTGCCTTAGACCGAATTGCATGCCATTTTCACATAAGTGTATTTTTTATTCACAAGTATCAATGCGGTTTCTAAGCTGATGCGGTTTATGATAGATGGGATTGACCCCATCACTCATTTCACATCAGTGTCATCTCGCAGCCATACTTGTAAATATTTTGTGGTTATCCATAATTATACAATGCACAGTGGGTAATAGCATGAATTAAACCATAAAACTACAAACATGAAATTCAAAGATTAATCTACCAAAATAATAATACAAAATCTAAGAACTACTTGCATAAACTAAGAACACCTACATAATCTAAGGAAGCATAAATATAAGATCTACAATGACAAAGATGCAAATAAAGCATTTAAAACCTATTTCTAATCAAGCCCTAAATTATCTAAAACCTAAGAACACTCATTTGAAGCTCTATAGCATAAAAGAAACTATAAACCCACTAGCATGCATTTATTGAAGATGTAAGCCAACTAGGAATACTTTAAATGCAACCTAGTTGAAACAAACAAACATTCTAACAAATTTATTGCTAAGGAAAGCATTTAAGGAGTGTCAAACACATGAGACAAATCCATTTCTGAAAATTTTCTTTGCATTAAACACTTGAAGCATAATAAATAACCCAAAACCATCATTAGATCGAAGGTTGGGTTCATTCTAACTAAAAAGCATGTAAGGAATATGGAAATGGCTACACTAAATGGTAGAAACAACTTGTTTACAACTAATCTATGGTAAAAACAACTAAAACTAAGCTAAAATACATGAAAAAAAACTAACTACCTACCTACCTAATCCTTAAGGGGTGAAGAACCTGGTTGATTATTCTTCTTGTCCTCTGTTCAGTGTTCCAGTGTGTAAGTATCAGGATCCTTCAAGTGTTGGTGAGAGTCAGCTTTTATACACCTTTCTCTAAACCCCAGGCCCATCAGGGCCCATTAGCAATGGCATGTATTTTCCACGTGTTCCACAGCTTCGTCTGGATGCATTTTGAATTCAATTCGGTCTCCTCAGGCAATTCGGTATAAACCGAATTGGTGGATGTCGAATTGCATGAGGTCTCTCTTTATTGGTTTTTGGCTGGGATGTGGTCTTCAATATCAATGCGGTTTAAATGTAAACCGAATTGGCTATTTCGAATTGCTCATGGCCTCCTGCTTGGCTTCCTTGTTTTGAAACAATTCGATTTACATAGTCAATTCGGTATAAACCGAATTGAGCTATACCGAATTGTATCATCTCTTTTTGCTCTGGGCTTTCTTTCCTTCATTGATGCAATTCGGTTTAGGAGGCAATTCGGTATATACCGAATTGCACAAACCGAATTGGACATTCTGCATCTCTTCTCAACACTTGTCTATTTTTCTTCTCTTCTTCAATAATTCGGTCTACATGGTCAATTCGGTATAAACCGAATTGATCTTCGACACTTTGCCAAAAATTCAATTTGTGGGTTTTTCATTATTTTTCCCATCTTTTTTATTTTTGTGGGTTATTTTATTCTTTTGCCTATCTTTTCATTCCTTTTTCTTTTCTTTTTCTTTTTTTCATGTTTTTGGATTTTTCTAACACAAATGCAATTAAAATTGCATATTTTTGTGTTTTTCAACCAGCTTATTATTTATACAAACTTGCATAATCTGTTAAATTCAACTGCTTTCTTATTTAAATAAGACCGGAATGCGATCAAATACCCATGTTTAGACACGGAAATAGATTGAAAATAATGGTCAATTATGACCATTATCAAATACCTTGGCCAACGCCTCTTCTATCAATTGATACTTAGGAAAATCCCCAATTGAGGTGCCGCATGAACCCCTACAGATATCACCCCCCTCGGAAGCCAAATTAACATGGCTACTCACCTGATTAACGGGGCTCACCTGATTAACACCAAGATCTCTTAAGTTATCTTCGGCCGACACCACCTCCATTCTCTTGCCATCTGAGTCCCTCTCCCTAATCCGAGTGGAATGTAGATTTGGCTCCACTCCTACCACCTGCTCGCCCAATCCCTCGACCAAATTCTTTAACTCCCCAGATCCTTGAAGAGACTCAGAAACCCCACCCATACAACCCACAGACCCAACTGAACGACTTGGGTCTATAGTCCGGTCCACTTCACTAGGCTCATTTCCAGAGACAAAATGAGGCCCAGTATCCCGCGGCCTATCCCCCGAAACCACCAATTCCTTGAGCCCATAACTGCCCGGCCCAATAGGACCCAGCCCATCTACCAACTCCTTAGGTCCATCACAAGCAGGCCTTAAAACAGTACCCCCTCCACTCTCAGTCAGGTCTCTGACAAACCCTCCCCGGGCACAACTCCCATTTTCTTGGGGGCTGCTATCTCGCGCCCCAATAATGTTATCATTAGGCGCCGCCTGCAGATTAATGATGTTCTCTCTCCCATGAGCTGCCACCGGAGATCTATCCGCTTCCCAATAGGTCGAGGTCCAGGACCGTCCCCCTGCTCCCAACTCCGGCGACCTACCAGACTCTCCGGCAGAAGGCTGCATCGACATCGGATCAGACCCCTTATCCTCCCACTCCCCATCATCCAACACCACCACTTCATTGAAACAAGCGGTTAATCTAACCTTAGATATGCAGTCACCAACCTGAATCCTAAGCAGCTCCGGGATAGTGGCATCAACATAGAGTTCAACTAACATCTTAGCTCGATCAAGACTTTTTTTCTCTTTCGTTCCTTTATCAACGTTAATAACCTTACCCCATCCAGAGACTAGTCTGTAAAAATTATCCTCACACCATGCATTGAAAGGTAGACCTGAGACATATACCCATACCCGATGCTTATGGACAGCACTCCCCGCAACCCACTCTCTCTTCCATTGAATGAACTGATGATCGCTTCGATCCGATAAGAATTTGTCCCTCCAATCAGAGCTACTAAACTCTACCACCATAATGAAGCCACCACCATAGAGCATTTCCTAACAGTCGGGATATGCCCGATACAACCATTCCTGAAAATCAGTCAATATTTCCAGATTTCTTAAGGCCACCACGGCTGATCGACGGAGCCGTCCAGTATCCTCATGCACCTCTTCTAGTTTAATCACGGCCTCTCTCCCGACCCTACCCCCAGGATCGATACGCTCTCCACCCCCTGCAGTCACTTCGGCATACGTACGGTCATCCCTCCATGCAACAGGTCTATTTGAAAATCGGCCCTCAGTCCGACCCTCAGTCCATCCCCTCCTCTCAGAAACCCTAGCAATGTTTTTTAACACCATGTTGCGATTTACTCCTTGAGCATCCCTACCCATTTTACTCCTTGGCGCCGCCCAATTAACCTTAAGTTTTCTATTCATCCATGTTCGACCAGTCATCCGGATAATCACCTTCTCCGCTTCATATCTCCAAAGAAATCTGAAGAAGCCAAATTTAAATCCCTTTTCTGGCCATTTCCGGGCAGGGAAATACCAGTCTTGAATCTTGGCAATCTTTTTCATTTCTGAGAAGATATCCCAATACTCAGCTACCACCGGGATATTACCAACAAACACTCCAAACAAGCCTCTGCGAGCACCAGCTCCTCCTCTAACCCCAGCGCCACGGCCACCGATAGTCCCACCGGAGGACTTGCTACCCTCAGCCCCGACATCCGACTTGCTACTCCCAAACCACCCCCCCCCCCCCCCACCACCAACTGCTTGCAAACTCCCAATCAACTTACCATCACCAACCACACCTCCACCTCTACCAGCCCCGCCTCCTTCTCCGGGATATAATGAGTCATTAACCCCTTAAAATTAAAAATGATGAATTAAAATAATAAGGACAATATAGTATGCCCATGTCAAAAAGTATTCAGGATTTATTATATAGATATGCATTTCTTTGAGATTAAATTACTATTTGTACCCATAATATATAACTTTTACAAAGAGATTAATTATAACTTAAAATGACAATATAGTCAGCACAATAAAATATGGTTGTAGGATTTATTATAGTATAGATAGATAGATAGATAGATAGATATAGATTACGGTTTCAAGTTTTAACAACTGACCATTTCCTAATGTTACTCTTGGCCCCATTACTTAACAACATTATATCACAATTCATTAATTCAACAATTATCAAACCTAATTTGAAAATTGAAATACCTGGTAACAAAGATAATTTCAGACAATCCCATACATGATACATATGACACTGCTATGCCTCTTTTGTTTCAAAACTTCATGAATACAATTTCGTTAACCATGTCCTTATATATTTCCATCAAATTCAAGTGACAATTTTTATTATTCGTTTTGTTTTAGAAATTAAAGAGACAACCTTTCATAACGACCATAAATATTCTTGCAAGTAATGCGTGACATGGATTTTAATGGCATGCTATCACCCGTCTCATTCAATTATCCTCAATCCACTCATTGTACTCTATGTAATCCGATTCTTCACGGTCCAAATTGACTTCTCATCAATTTCAGAATAATTTAGTTTATATAAATATTTTTTTAAAAAAAGTGTACAAAAGAATTATCTAAAATACTTTTCACATATTATCTTTAAAGAAAAATATATATACATTAGAAACAAAGGGAAGCGAAATATATAAAAGTAAAAGAACCTTTAATTGTATTTTTAGGGGATAGAAGTTACAACTTACAACCCCCATCGCATATCAGTGGTAATGACATTCCATCACTAGTGGAAAAAAGTAAAAATAAAATAGCTATCGAATTCGATCGCTAAGCTCTCAGTATTTAACGAGTTTCGATTGCAAATTCGATCACTAATCTTGTTAGTAACCGAATTTTGTGGTTTAGATGCCATTTTTTTCCTTTTTTTTTTCTTTCGTTAAAACAGAGAATTATTGTATGTGTTAGTTATAAAACATGTTGGGTTGGGGAAGTTGGTTTTATATGGGTGTGTATTTATATGGTTTATAGATAGCTGACAAAAATAGTCTTGACAACTTAATGGAATAATGTCTTTAACATTTAAAATACATAACGGGTCTGTATTTTTTTCCAAGCCTGAGTAGTTTAGATGTATTTATATAGTTGAAGATTAATTTTAAAATTTGCTATAAAAAGATGGAAGAAACGAGATGAACTCAAATATATGTGAGAAAATAACGAAGTAATATATATATAAAAAAAAATGGAAATCAATAATTACGGCGCACTCTTAGCTTCCATCTTTAGCCAATGTTTTCACGTGACCATTTTTCTAAAAAAAAAATTTAAAATAACTCTGGCGCACATATATACATATACATTCATACCTTATATACTAATATTAACCTCTAACTCGATCAGTTTAGAGTATTTTTGTGAAAAGAAATGCACATGCGAGCACATGTTGAACATTTCCTAGTAAAAATATTCTATCGAGCATATGAATATATGATGTCCGAATCATTTTGTATTGTGGTGATGGCTAATTTATGTACATACCCTAACTACCACCGGATGTATATATTGTGGTGATAGCTAGGGATCATTTTGTGATGTGTTTCAGTCCAATTCATATTTTGTAAGAGGTAATAAGTAAAACAGGTCATCAGAAGGAGCTAAATTCGTTTTTAGGCCATGATATATTCATTTATGATTTTTGGCCACCTAAAGGTATTCGGGCTAAATAATAGGCCAAATGGACCCATATAAGAATTGGGCGGGCTGTGTGGATGTCACGCAAATGAGAGAGCCACGCGCCTGGTATAAGCAACCCATTTAACCTATTTGACGTATGTTTACAACGTGAGTTGCAGAGAGACACTGAAGCCATGGTTTGAAGAGGTCGATCGAAAGCCAAAATCTTCCCAAAATTGAGTCTTCACCGTCGCGCGGGTGTGGGGAGGGAGTGGAATGGTGGCATCGAATTCGAACGACAGCAGCATAGGTGATCTGTTTGAGCCTCCAGCGTCGAATTCGGACTACCTTCTAAACATTATTGCCTCCTCCTACCTCGATCTACAATCCCGCGGAGTTTGCCGCCCCCGTCGATCGGAGGTTCCAACCAGCGCAGAATCTAGAATCCGAGGATCACTTGGTTCTCGTTCTTTGTCCTCTTCTTCCTCAATAGGGAAAAATAGCGACGATGAGTCTAGAGGCGGCAGAGGCGGGGACGAGGAGGAGGTGCAGAGCGAGTATAAAACGGTGCCTTTGGACAGTTTAGATTTCTGGAGGAGGTTTTACCAGTAAAGTATGGTTACTCGTGCCGATTCGCTTTTAACATTGGAGCTCTATTGAGGTTTTAGACTCTTGAACTCTCATAAATTTCTATATATTAATTGTGTTTCGTGTGATTTTGGGATTTGGATTATTGAGCTTAAATTTGTATGTGGGTGTAATTTTTGGGGTTGGTTTTGTTTGGCGGTCAAGTGTGTCGAAAATAAGGATGAGATTGAGATTATATGGTGGTGGAAGCAGCTGAATGAAACTCGAATGAGTTGGATCACATTGTGAAATACTAGCTTGCTTTGTACATGAGTTCTTGTTCCTGATTAAATTTGCTATTTTCTGGTGTTTTGATTTGGATGATGTTTAAGGTTTGCATTATAGTGAGAATTAAAATTATGACTGTGGTTGTTGAAAACAAATGTTAGTATCTTGTTGGTGAGCGCGTGACATCCATACAGCCCGGATAAGGATTATTTTGGGTCCACTTGGCCTATTATTTGGCTCGAATACCTTCAGGTGGCCCAAATTCATAAATGAATATTGTTGGGTCCCTTTTTCTTGTCGAGATGTGTAACTTATTAAATCTGTTTGTTCAACAACACACGCTTCGAATACTATTAGTAGGTTAGTACTAAATCAAGCACAGCGGAATAAAAATACGTGTAAGTAAAAAGAACAAACAGAGAGTTGTTGACCCAGTTCGGCCCAAGGCCTACGTCTGGGGGATACCAATCTAGGAGAGTTCCACTAGATGTTCAAACACCGGGTTCCGACCCGAACATTAGCGAACGTGAAATCTTCTACTCCAACATCCAAGCAGATAGTCGATGGTACCAGAAAACCCCTTTCTGGTGAGAATGCTCCCGATTCTTCTTCGACTCCTTGAAGAACCCCTCTTCAAGTTTCCCTTGAATGAGCCTGTAAAAGATCCTCCTCTTGATTCGTCAATATGATGCAAGTACCACTTGTTGACACAAGAACTTGAGTGATACCCTTGATTGAAAGTGTCGGATTCAATCAAGGATCTTGAGATGCACGGGCTCCGTTTGATTCACTCAAGAAACAATAGTGTAGAACTATTGCAAGTCGATCTTCTTCACAGCAAATATGATTCACAAGTTCAGAGGTGAAGATGATCGAATGGATTCTCACTTTTTTCACCAGCCAAGAATTTCGAATATCTCAAGAATGAATGAATGATCTACGTATTCAATTCCTTGTAGACAGTAAAAGTGAGGGGATTTTCCATTATGGAAGGCAAATCCTGGTTTCCTTCAATACAGGCCTTTCATAGTTGCAGATCCTGTTTCCTTGTCCAAAATCCTTCCATATGCAGGTTTCCCAGAATAGAAAAATATCCTTTCCATAATGCTGCAACACAATCCCACGAAACTTGCAAGAATCCGTTGGGGGATCTTACCAATCGCGTCAATGATCCTTTCCAAATATAACACGGGCGACTCAAGAGGGTTGGGGAACCTATCTATAGTTCATGCATCGGTTTGTACGCATTCAATCAAAACCTAGTTCTAACAATCTCCCCCTTTTTGGCAGAATGTTAACCAGTTACAAAGAGATCAAACCGATGCTTGAACACATAACACAAAACACAACAACTGCCTATCTAATGCTCCGTACAATAATAGTCTATCAAACTAGGAGCATGTACAATAAAGTTGCACGGTCAAAAAATATTAAGCATAATGCATTATCTTTTTATTACAGACCAGTGCAAACATTCAGCAGTTCAAAAACAATAACACAAAATAAAAGCTAAAAAAACTTACCAACCAATAGGATCAAGCTTCTCCAACTTAATGTAGTAATCCAGAGGAACCGTACACGGTTTGATCATCTTCCTCCCCCTCTGGGTCACATTATGCCCAAAAGGGCCTGCTTCAAAACACCATCTCTGACTTGATCTTTCGGTGTTTCAACATTGTGTCCAAATACAGTTTGGAACTCTCATTATAAAACTTCGAACTGCAGACCAGATTGGTATCTAAGACCTCTGGGGTCTTTTTCTCATCATAGATGACCCTCAAATTTTGATCATCCAATTCAACTTCATTTTCCTTGGTAATAGCACCATCAATATTCTCAGAAGTCATATGATCCCCCTCAATCTCAGTATCATCTTCCTCATTAACACATTGGTTGTAATGCCATCATCATCATCTCCTCTAATATCATTAGAGACCACTCCTTCATATATCAAGAACTCCTTTGGTGGTCACAATCTTCCATAAAAAATAACTTCTTTGTTATGAAGATGGCCACATCAACCGGTCACCTTAGTAACTTCTCTGCAAAAGAAAATCAATAAGTGCAGTCAAGAGTATCAAGTATTAATAATTACCAAAGGCCAATAACAAAATTAAAGACACTTAGCAGATTTAGTTTTGTGGCTCCTCATAGGCTGGCACGTGGACTTAGACTATTTGCGTAGTCCAAGCTCTTTCTTTAGATTCTCAAATCTGGAAGTAAAACAGTGTAAGCATGCAAGCTCTGTGAAATCTATCTTCTTTTTCTCGCCAGTTCGTCAGTCCCCATTGAGATCACCAATGATGTCTTCTGGGTCATGATGCCTGTGAACTCTGACTTCTGGTGCGTCTGCCTTTAAGGTCGGTGTTCCAATAGGTGTTTGTACACTTTGTTGGAACGAGTTGTTTTCCCTTACAACTTTCTTAACCTGTTCACCTAAGGTATCTTGCAGTTGATCATTAGCTTTCTGTCCTCTCTTGCTGGCAGATACAAGAGCAACATAGCATTTCACTGGGGTTTCACACTTGGCAACCCAAGCACGTCTTATGGCAATTCTTTTCTTGAGCTCTTCATTCGGCCACACAACAAGTCTCCCTTCTAGTAGATCCTTGATAATCTTTCGACAATGATCAGTCTTGTGTCCATAAAACTTGCAATAGTCACATGTGAGTGGTGCTCTTGCCATCTTCATTCCTTTGATAGATTCTTTAGCAGCTTTCATAGTGGCTTTGATATAGCGTCCGTCTGGTTGATCATTGAGTAAACCTCCTGCTACGAACTGAGTCTTCCCTTTTGAAGAGGAAGCTAAACTAGTGTTTTGATAGCCAAGTCCATGTCGGTTACCATGAGACTTTCCAGCGGAGATTGCATCATTTAGTTTTAGCCTTTCCTTTGTTCATACCATCAAGAATCTGTTCAGACTTAGCCAGCTTCTCCTTAAGTTCAGTGACTTCAACCACTAACTGATCATGCTTGGCTAAGATCTGCTCTTTTTCTGTCTTCAGAACCTGTGTTCCAACCTCGAGTTCGGACACCTTCTTGGATACAGTTTCAGCTTCAGTACTCAGGTTTTCCTTTTCCTTCATAAGATCATTGATCTGCTCCCTGAGATTCTGGATCACAATGTTTTGCTCCTCGCACTCAGTCATGGAAGTCTCAAGTTTCTCAAAAACTTCCTTATAGAGCTCGGTGAGTTTCTCAATGCTTTTAGTCTGATCCTTGTTTACAGAAGAACAGCCATGATCAATGAAACCAGTATTGACAGAGCCAGTGATATTACCGTGATTGGACTCAGTGTCAGGACATGAGTTAGAATCCCAAGTTCTTTGTACAGTTAAGGCATTTCCATATTCAGATTCTCCATCACTGGCTTCTCCTTCATTCTCAGATTCGCTGAAGGTGGTCTTCTTCCCGCTTTTCCTCTTTAAGTTACCACAATCGGCTTTAATGTGTCCAAAGCCTCCACATTCATGGCACTCGGGACCTTTAGGTTTATCATCTTCGTGATAATCATATTTGCCTTTGTCAATGGATTTTGATTTTCTCCTGAAACCATTTCTTTTGTACGATCCTTCTCTCTTCTTGATTGAGTTTCCTTGCTTGTTTCTTTTGTCTTTCGAAAGTCTAGCCAATTTCTTGGTAAGCACATAAATCTCATCATCATCGCTATCTTCATTGTCAATCTCATCATGCTTCTCAACCGTATCTTTACGTTCGGATTTGAAAGAAATGCTTTTGATAACAACGTCCTTGCAATGATCCATCTCCCAAGATTGCAATATGCCCATCAATTCATCGACTTGAATTGTAGAGTAATCCCTGTAAAGTTCAAGTGCTGCAATTTTGGGATTGAACCTATCTGGAATAGAACCAACAATCTTGCGAACGATCTCCTGTTGAGTGTAAATTTTACCAAGCTGATGTGCCTGGTTTGTTAGATCCCGAATTCTACCAAAATATGTAACAATCGTTTCGTTCTCATCCATAGTAAGTTTATGAAATTGAAATTCAATGGAAATAAGCTTTGAAGATCTAACAGAGGCCATACCTTCATGGGAGTTTACCAGTACTACCCATGCATCATAAGCCGTGTCACATGCAGATATGAGTTTGTATTGCTCTTGTGTGACACCATTGAAGATGGCGTTCAAGGCTTTCGAATTCATGCTGGATAGAGTTCTTTCCACAGTCTTCCATTTTGACTTAGGTTTGGGAATGCGTGTTCCATCATCCAGTTCTAACATTGGTGGTTCGTACTTTGTTTCAACAGCATCCCAGACTCCTTCATCAATGGCCATAAGAAATGCTCGCATCCTGGTTTTCAGTAGGAAAAATTCGTCCCATCAAGTAGAGGTGGCCTGGAAATATTTCCTCCTTCGTGACTCATCTCGATAACTGGATCTCACCCGAAGGTGTGTGCGCTCTGATACCACTTGTTGGGTCCCTTTTTCTTGTCGAGATGTGTAACTTATTAAATCTGTTTGTTCAACAACACACGCTTCGAATACTATTAGTAGGTTAGTACTAAATCAAGCACAGCGGAATAAAAATACGTGTAAGTAAAAAGAACAAACAGAGAGTTGTTGACCCAGTTCGGCCCAAGGCCTACGTCTGGGGGATACCAATCCAGGAGAGTTCCACTAGATGTTCAAACACCGGGTTCCGACCCGAACATTAGCGAACGTGAAATCATCTACTCCAACATCCAAGCAGATAGTCGATGGTACCAGAAAACCCCTTTCTGGTGAGAATGCTCCCGATTCTTCTTCGACTCCTTGAAGAACCCCTCTCCAAGTTTCCCTTGAATGAGCCTGTAAAAGATCCTCCTCTTGATTCGTCAATATGATGCAAGTACCACTTGTTGACACAAGAACTTGAGTGATACCCTTGATTGAAAGTGTCGGATTCAATCAAGGATCTTGAGATGCACGGGCTCCGTTTGATTCACTCAAGAAACAATAGTGTAGAACTATTGCAAGTCGATCTTCTTCACAGCAAATATGATTCACAAGTTCAGAGGTGAAGATGATCGAATGGATTCTCACTTTTTTCACCAGCCAATAATTTCGAATATCTCAAGAATGAATGAATGATCTACGTATTCAATTCCTTGTAGACAGTAACTAATAAAGTGAGGGGATCTTCCACTATGGAAGGCAAATCCTGGTTTCCTTCAATACAGGCCTTCCATAGTTGCAGATCCTGTTTCCTTGTCCAAAATCCTTCCATATGCAAGTTTCCCAGGATAGAAAAATATCCTTTCCATAATGTTGCAACACAATCCCACGAAACTTGCAAGAATCCGTTGGGGGATCTTACCAATCGCGTCAATGATCCTTTCCAAATATAACACGGGCGACTCAAGAGGGTTGGGGAACATATCTATAGTTCATGCATCGGTTTGTACACATTCAATCAAAACCTGGTTCTAAAATATATCATGGCCTAAAAACAGATCAACCTCCTTCTAGTGGTCTGTTTTATTTATTACCTCTTTGTAATACAAACCCCTACCAACAACTATAACTACAGGACATCACAAGAAAGTTTTTCCTCACACAGCTGTAGGTGCATAAACGTGAACAGCAATCAAGCCCAATCTAAAATTCTAAATATGCTACAGATGTCGACATCAATCATACCATGCAAGGGAATTTTCCATTTAAGAAATATCAGAATAATTCTATATATACCCCTGCACTGCGTGTAGACTTTTAGTTTTTTTTTAAAAAAAAAAAACACCGGACATTGAATCAAATCAAATCAAAATTTAAAATTTAGTTTGATTTTTTCATTTTTTTCGTTTTGGTTTCATTAATGGTTTTGAAAAATTTTGGGATATTTTTTTGGGTTTAGTTGAGTTTTATACTACACATTTGAAAACAAAATCCAACCAAAAACCGAATCAATTATTAGTATAATGCTAATATAATAAATATTGTGGGCATGGTCACTTATGTATATCGATGTGGACATATCCTATTTATGAACTTTTATATTGAAACTTTTGTGAAACATTAATATTTGGTTGAAAATATTTTTATATATGGGTTTGAATAGCGGACTGAATAAGTTATGAAGTATTTAAGATGTGTTGGCATGCTGACCAGATCATGAATATGTGCTGGGTGTTAATAAAATATATGATAGGTATTTAATGGTGTGTGGGCTATATAAAAACATTCGGCACAAACAAATCATTCCTTCAGCACAACAACATACAAAGCACTCCTTAAACACTTCAGCCGGAACTGATTCAGTTCCCAAACAAAATCCATTTTTATGAGTGGAGTTAGTTTTTTTTTTTTTTTTTTGAGAGGAAAGGATTTTATTCCATGACCAATTGTACCCAATACAACCCTGCCCACAGTCACATCGTTCCCTTCATTCTCTGATACATACCGAGCTGCTAAGATCAACAGACCCGAATTTCCCCAGCTGATGACAAACATCCTTCTAAACAAAACTCATCATCCACCGCCGAGCATAAGACACAGACAGACACATCAGACACAAACGTTAGACACAGACAAAACATAAACGTAAGACACAGACATAACATACACAAACTAATTCAATCTCATCGACATCCAAACATATCTCATCACCCACAGCCAAACATAAGACACAGGCAATCACAACGTCCGCAGCTATAACCACATCTCAACCTTTTCTACCTGTGTTGCACCTGCTCTTGCCCAGTGATCAGCAATGTCATACCACCTATTTTTCGTGCATTTTTGTAAACTTTTGAACTACGTTATGGCTTGATCCCTTTACCGGGTACGTAGGCAGCTTAGAAGTCTTAATTCTAAGTTCAGTCACGAAATAATAAAATAAACAAAAGACCTTAGCACGAGAAAAGCCGAAACACAACTTCGAGGACGAAGTTGATTCTTAAGGAGTGTAGACTGTAATACCCGAGAATTTTCCAACATAAATAAATAAATAAGTACAATAAATAAATAAACAAATATAATAAATAAATAAATAAACAAATAAATCAGTAAATACATTAAATAAATAAATATAGAAGAAATGAGAAATGAAATTAATTAAAAGAGATTTAGTTAAACAAAAGAAATTAAATAAAGTTAAATAAGTCGTTACACGTGTACCCGATATAAAGGAACTCGAGAATTCGAGCCAAAAACGTAACATTTGATCCGAAAGGAATAACAACACGAAATAGAAACCCGAAGAGAGTCCGGAAATTGGAATCCGGGAGCATAGAGGGATAGAAACCCGAAAGAGAGGCGGAAAAGCACAACGGATCGCACGACCCGCCCGGACCGGAGTCCAAGCGCTAGCCGCGCGCTGACCGCGCGCTAATCATGGGAAACGCGTGCCAACCCCGCGCCACTTGACAAATTCGCCCGTTGCGCGAATCTCTCGCCGGAACGCGGATTTTTCGACTTTCGGTTGAACGTCTCTCGACCCAAGACCCTTGGGGTCAAATTTTGGACGCCCTAGGACCTAGACATCTATAAATAAACCCCCTCGGAAGCCTAAACTCTTTTACAAAACCCTACGATACTCTCTATACACACAAATCGAAATCCCGGAGTCAACGGAGGCACCAAACGGAGGCAGCAGCTTTGGACGAAAATCCAAGGATCTCCAACGTTGTGGTAAGCTCTAGTCCGATGAATCCTTTCACGTTTCAATCCGAAAACGGATTCTAACCTCGTTTCTTTTCTCTTTACACCCCGAATCGAATATAGAACGAGGAACCCGACGAACGGAGAGGAGGAACGGTGAACTGGAAGCCACGCCTCCGAAATAGACATCCCGGACGCCGATCAATCAGTAAGTTAACTCTTACATGGTTTTGGGAGATTTTAAAACATTCGAAACTAAAAGATTTAACAAGAAACTGTAAATCTGTCAACTTTTGTTTTCTACCGGCGCAACAGATTTGATGAATTTTTCCGAACCTTAAAACGACTTCAAACGGAAAAACGTAAAACATGAAAAACGTCCCTAAGGCGTAGATCTATCTACTGTAAATTTTTGAGAATTTTTAGAGACGATTTGATATGCGAAAACCCACCGAAACCGAACTGCTTGAATCTAGATCTTGAAATTCTTGACAGAACTTAGGTTTGATCTTGATCACGCTTTTGACATAGGATCCAGACCGATTTAGATCTTTGGCCGAACATGAAAGTCATAGATAATTGTCATAAGATGATCTCTGTAAAATTTCATTAAATTTGGAATTGAATTGCTATGGTAGAATTCGAAATCTTTAAACTGTGATACATTAAACTCGGACAGAATTGTTCTTCTGCGAAAATTGGTGATTTTGACCTGTTTAGGTATCTCGGATTAAACAAGTTAAAACACGAAAGTTGTAGATCTCGACGTTTCTGAGTCAGTCGCGAAATTTTGGAATTTTTGGAATTAAATCTGATTTTAGACGATATTTAGAGTAAACTGTGGTTTACCGGAAACCAAATCTTGAAATCTTGTTGAAACATGGATTTAACCTTTAGGGTTGAAATGAGATGAAATATGATTTTTGAAAAGAACAAATTGAAATCAGATTTTAAAATTTAAATCCCCTTACAAACTTGATAAATTAAAATTAGGGGTGAGTGCTCTGCAGGGTGCCCCCTAACTGCTTCACTTCGTGCCGTTATGGACGATGGTGACCCCGCGCGCTAAACTTGAAGTATGATATTGCCAAAACGGCGAAATATAGAGCCTACACTCTCGAGAATATCCACATGGGTTTCCCGAGGCTCCGGAGTGGTACTGGGTATGGCTGATACGGTTGCGGCCGCAGGGCTACCGGCTAAACTTGTTGACATCGCGATGCTATCGTGAAACTTTGAAATACCGAATCGGGGATGTAATGGGGATATTAAATTAAATTAAATTAGATTAAATTATGTTGTTGTCCAATTAAATTATTTAAATGCTTTATTTAAATTATGGCTATTATTCTAAACCATGCGATATGTGTTATTAAATAGAGCCCTGAAATAAATTATGCTATTGGATAGTTGATTAGATTAAATTGAATATTATGTTAATATCATGCTTTTAGTTAATTATTAAATTAATGGCTTTTAAACCCTATGATCATGCATGTGTTAGCTTACTCAGCAAGTTTGTTGACCAAAACCGTTTTTATTCCTTTTCTTACAGAATATGTGGAATGAGCATGTGTGAGCACGATTCATGCATGGGATTTTGGGAAACATTATTTTGCTTTTAAATTCGCACTTTAGACTATATTATGAACGGGCCTGTTTAACCCGTGTTTTGGCCATGTCGGCCCTATTTATATTTTCCGCTGCGATACTATACTAAAACAATTATTTCCGCTGCGCTATGTTAATATTATTTTCGAATTATATTGTATGGGCTATTTTGAATGATTTAAATGTTTTAAATACTGCAACACCTAGCCTTGCATCTCTTTAGTAAGCTCGGAGAAACCGTGTCTTACTAGGGGGATGTGGCGGTGACATCCCGACCTGGGTGACCAAAAACCGGGGTGTTACAAGCAATGTCATTGCGCTCCCGTAGAATGTGTTGCACTCTCACCTCTCCCGCACATCTCAAAACCACCAAGATCGGACTCAATAAGTGATTAAAACGCCATGGAAAGGTTTCTGGACTAGAAATCCATCGCACCACATTGGAAGAATCACTTTCAAAAATAATTCTTTGAAGTGGAAATCCTTGGTCCCTCATCAAAGCCACACAGATCCTGGAAATCGCTGTTATTTCGGCTTCCGTTGAATCCGTAATTCCGATATAATCAGACAGAATAAATATCACCTCACCCTCGTCATTCCGAATAACACCCCCAATCCCATCCGGCCCGGGATTCCCCAAGGATGAGCCATCCGAGTTAATCTTCAACCATCCTTTCAAAGGACGCTCCCAAACCAATCCACGCCGAGGAGCCTGTGACCGGCTGCGCCAATGAAGCACCATGCTGTCCGGAAAACTCACCTCCACATTCCCCGTGATGCTTTGTGACCTGTTATAACCCACTCCCCACCACAACCTCACTTTCCACTTCAGTTCCTCCACAATTTCCTTCATCTCAAAATTTTGTTCTCTAAATATGTGACCGTTTCTATGTTTCCAAATCAACCACACAATACCCATCCCCATCACCTGCCAAATTTCCTTGTGATCCCTCTTAATTTAGTAACAGAACCAATTGTCGAACAAATTACTAACCTTTCTCGGAATCGCCCAAGATACCCCAAACCAATCAGCACCATAATACCACAACCTATTAGTCACCTCGCACATACAAAAAAGATGATCTGCTTTTTCAACAGCTCTTTCACACAACGGACATATCGCACAGGATGCATCCTCTTCTCAACAATATCTCCCTTGTTGGAAGTGCATTATTCATTAGTTTCCACACCAGTAGCCTAACCTTCATTGGGACCTTGATCTTCCAGACAGTCTTCCAAAACCTGCTTTGATCACTCCGATTCTCCCATTCATCACCCTTCCAGAATGACTTTGTTGAAAACACTCCATTACTTTCTTTCAACCAAACCACTGTATCCGGAATATATAGGCACAGTTTACTACCTCCCAACACAGCCATCATCTCATCCCAAACTTGTTGCTCCCACTGAAACAACGACCGCCTGAGTTCTATTTTCCACTCCCATTCTGCACCTATCCACTTCACAAACTCAGTCACTTTACCACTTTTATTCCTAGCTAGCACAAACATTCTAGGAAAACTATCTTTGAGTGGTCTACCAATCACAGTCCATACATCCTCCCAAAACCGCGTCCCCTCTCCATTCCCAACTAAAATTTTGAAATTCCCCTGCGCCCCCCACAGCAGCCGCTTCCCAAGAACTACAAATATTGCCCCAAATCGATCTACCAACCCTAGGCTCCGGTACTAGGCTCACTTCACCCCCGTAGTATTTGGCCACTATCACATCTTTCCATAGAGCATTTTCATTCGCAAACCTCCATCTCCATTTGTTCAATAATGCTACATTGAATTTTAAAGTATCCCAAATTTGAAGCCCCCCAATTCCTTATGCTGGCATACTTTCTCCCATCCTATTGTGTGCATTCTCCTTATACCATCCCACTCGTTCCAAAACAAACACCGTTTGAATTTCTCCAACCTTTCCGCCACCGCCTTTGGCACTTTAAATAATGAAAGGAAGTACACCTGAAGGCTTCCAAGAACCGATTTGATAAGGCATAACCGGCCCGCTTGAGATAATAACCTTCCCTGCCACCCCCATTAGTTTCTTCTCCACCTTCTCCAAACACGGCTTCCACACCTCAACCCCATTGATACGACCCCCTACGGGCATGCCTAAATACTTCATCGGCCAACTCCCTACTCCACAACCTAGTACCTCAGCCGCTTCCTTCACGAATTCAGGAGGGCAGGTTATCCCCAACACACAGCTCTTACCAAAGTTTATCTTCAACCCTGTTGACAATGACAGACACCTCAACACCCTTTTAATTAAAATCACCTGTTCAAGTGAGCCTTCGCAAAATAAGACCGTATCGTCCGCGTACTGTAAGTGAGTGATAACCGGACCCCTTTCTCCTGTTGGTAATCCAGCATACATATTCAATTCCACAGCTCTCATTATTAATCTACTCAATACCTCGGCCACCATCACAAATAAATACGGTGAGAGCGGGTCTCCCTGGCGCAATCCCTTGTGCATCTTAAAGAAGTTTGTTGGCGATCCATTGACCAAAACTGCCGCGGAAGCCGACCTTATACAGTCCTCTATCCATTTTATCCACACATCCCCGAATCCCATCGCAGCCATCACGTTAGATAACATTTCCCACGACATGTTACCGTAAGCCTTTGCAAGATCTAGTTTTACAACAAAACCTTTGCATCCGGATACTCTTGTCGATTGTATCACTTCAGCGGCGATCAATACTCCATCAAGAATTTGTCTCCCACTTAAAAATGCCATTTGCGTGGCACCTACCAAACCACCTAAAACCCCTTGTAGCCTTCTCGCCAAGACTTTAGCCATAATCTTGTAGATGCTCCCCACTAATGAAATGGGTCTATAGTCCCCAAATTCCACAGGCGATTCAACCTTTAGGAAAATATTTTGTTTTATTTATGTTTTTTGTTTAGTTATATTTAGGAATTTTTATTTATTTATTTTGTAATTTTATATATTTTATTTGGTCCAGTTCCGTTTTTAGTTCTGTTTTTGGTTTTCAATGTAATTTTTATTTTTTTTGTTTGGTTCGGTTTTTGGATTTACTTTATGAAATTTTGGTTTTTGATTATTCAATTATTGACTTGATTCAATTAACCTAAGTGGTCAAACTCCCTGACTCTCAACCTTCCATTTAAAGTTCGAATTCCACCTCGCCCCTATCCCTTCCCTATTTCCCTTTGTAATTGTGTGGCATGAACCCCCACTACTACTTTCCTAGCCTGTATAGACTGTTAAGCAAAAAAGAATTAAAATAGCTTTCAGTAAAATTTAGGTTATTCTATTTGATTTTTTTTATAACATATCATTTATTTCCAAGGAAGATGTTCCTTAAATTACATGTACTGACCAATGGCAGAAACCAACGTGCCTACAAACTAGCTAACACACAGCGTTTCAAATTCATCCACTGAATCAGAGTATCGAAAACAGCCAATAACTACCTTAGAACCATTCTTCAACTTTCCCCCCTCCGTTTAGCTCCAAGCCTCGCACAATGATCCGCCACGTCGTTCCGCTTCCTCAAAATATGCAAGAACCTTACCTCACCTCCACATTTCAGTAATGCCACAATAGGGCCAATTAACTTGTAAAACCTCTAGGGTATATTGCCGTGAACCTGTAGCCAACTTACAACCGTTGAAGAATCGCATTCGAATATGAGTTTTGGTAGTGGAAAGCCTTGGTCCCGGATTATTTCCGAGCACACTCTACTCACAGCTGTGATTTTAGCTTCAATAGAATCAGTGATTCCGATATGATCAGACAAAACAAATATCACCTTGCCAGCCTCCCCTCTAATTACTCCGCCCACTCCCGTGTACGGATTACCAAAGGAGGAGCCGTCCGTGTTAATTTTCCACTAACCCGCTTTAGGCCTCTCCCAAACCAGCCCCCTACGAGTATTATTTGAGGCTCTACTTCCATGTTGCTCGCGCTGAACCAGGGACCATGGGAATGTAACGCCCCGAAAATTCAAACTTGATTTTTCACAAGCATTACCGCCGTACTAACTATCCAAAACTAGTGGCCAGCTAACTTAGAACAGCTATTACAAGGCTGAGTACAAACCTATAGTAATTATCTTATTAACCAATTATAAGCGAAAGCTAAAACAATTAAAACACATTGCCATAACATAAGTCAAAACATAAATCTTAATTAACAATCCTACATGACCTCCAGGCTACAAGCCTCGTGAATCAACAATAGGCAACAAGCCAATATCTCAAATAAGGGCTACAGCCCAAAGCCGTAAATCACATAGGGCCACAGGCCGACAGAATGTAAATCGTAGGCTCACAGGCCCCAACTAACAGATAATTCAAGTTCCAACAAATCATAATAAAAGAGTATTTTATAAACATAATAAGAATGCATTAAAACATCATATCTATGTGATCTCTCAATACCCAAACCCAAATCATGCTCCAGCGCCTCCAAGAAGATCTATAAAACAGACAAAACAAAGGAATCAGTACAACGTACTGAGCAAGGATATGCGTGCAGGGGAAAGAAAGGGGTAAACATAATATAATAATAAGCAGAATATAACTAAAATAGAATGTAAATAAAACAGATAAAACATCACATCGTTCCATACCGGTGCTTCAACCACAACTTACAAACATAGATAAATAAAGCATATAAATAAATCATCACACCGTCCCATACTAGTGCTTCAACCACAACATACAAGAAACGGAAAGTAAAGTGATGCATATGTTGCATGGCCTAACATACATCTATCTACCCTATATGCAATGCAGATGAACATGCCTAGCCGGCAACCTAAGAACCCGGGCGGTATGAACCCACGGGTGAGGATATCATTAACTCCAACCTGTTACAGGGTAACATACACCATCCCCGCAGGGATCCGCAATCGCGCCAGCCATAATTGAATATCATATCTCGCCCCATCGGGCCAACATGCATAACAACCAATAATCAACCCCGCAGGGCCAACAGGCATAACAGCCAATAATCCACCCCGCAGGGCCATTGGGACTCAACAATATCAATAATAATCATCATATCACCCATTGGGTTGCATAACCGTCAATTCCAATGTAATAACATACACATGACAATAATATAATAATCACGCACCCAGACACTAGGTTCGCATGCTCGTCCAAACCGTATAAACATATTGCATAGCTTTCTACGCTAAGGTATCACCACTACACAACATAATGAGTGACGTTTCATCACATAAATATGAACCTCATGTTCCAACAAGTCATAACGCTATATCAACAATCTCTATAAGTAATATAAACATTCTAAAATTTAAAGATCGCAAGGGAATCATAATTCAACAATTAGGGTGAGGAGTTCGACAAAAACTCACGAATAGACATTCATCACCATCTAAGTGATATAGTACTATGAGAAGCATCTCATCATCTAAATTATCATACGTTAAGCTTAAACCAACATAATCATACATATAATTAATAGTAACCCGCAAGTCAACCGGTAGAGAAAACGAGCAACATTTATAATATAATCCTAAATCACCCAACACACATAAAAATGCAAGCATAACCCCTTGCCTTATTTAATCAATCGTTAACGTTTCCTTCTTGTTAAGTCTTCAATCCCAATGGCTCCATTACCAACTCACAGTTGCTCCCTATAAAAGAATATCATCATTAGAATTAAAATAATTCTATAGTAAAAATACCACTACCTCAACCTTTCTCCAACACCAACATCCACCTTCAATCCCTTTCCACAATCCAACAAATCAACAACAATTCATCAAGGCAACCAATCCATTATGAATCTATTTCACAACAATTCCATAAATCAAGACTTATCCAAATTCTCTAATTTAATCAATTGAACCAAACATTCCAAGGATATTAGTTAATTAAATTAACTAGCACCAATGGTTTCATATTTAACAACATAATATTAGACAACACTAAAATAACCAACAAAATCCACAATGAACTCATAGCTCCTCATTCCAAGTTCTTTAAAACAAGATAGTAAAAGTTGATTCCATCACCAAAAATATTCTAGGTTTAAAATAGTTTTTTTACATAAATCCCCACCATGACTTCCTACTAAATCTTTCAACAACTTCATTCAAAACCCAAACATTCCCAAATTAACAATTTAACTCTAATATCAACATAAACTACTTTAAATCCCCAATTCATCATTCTAGTTAAATCAACTAATCACCCAAATATTCCAACTCCAATATTTAGGATTCAAGAACCAATTTATGCAACAATTCGATTATAATCTTAATACAACCATATATTCCAATTCGAAGCCTTCAACATAATACTCATATTCCTCAATTTATCTTCATAACTTCACATATAAATATATATCCACAATTTGATATCAAAACTTCAATTAAAACATTAAACTAACATTCGAATATCCAAAAACTCCATTTTATGACAAACACCCAATTATTCAATTCTACTCCATATCTAATATTTAATCAAGTATAATTCCAATAATATCTATCTAAAATACTATCAACCTTTTTCCAAACAACAATAATCCATGGAAGATCCAACCAATCAACTCTTAAAACACAAGCAAATCACATTTAACAATTCAAGAATCAGTTATATTATTCACCTCAATACCTCAATTTAATCGACACCCAACAATTCTTATCACCCTTCAAATTAACACATCAAGAGTGCATATAAATTCAACCCAACAATATAGTGGAAATCCCCAAATCAAAAACTCACTATCAACAAAATAACATAGAATCAAACAAAGGGGCCAACACCTATCACCACCACTGCCTGGCAGTCACCACCACCGGACCACCACACCAGTCCAACCACCACGGTCGACGACATCACCACTGCCACTTACCGCCGCCGGCAACAGCGACGGTAGCTATCACCACCGCGACGCACGGTTGTGCGCCGCACATCCCTGCCACAACGCACCACCGCGTTGTGGCATCGCCACTACCGGAGGTGCTGCCTCCGGCTCCTCTTTCTTCTACCGTCGCCGCCATGATGGCGGCCCAACTCCTCTGGCAGCTTCGAAGTCGGGTAGAGAAATGAAGAAAAATAAATAGAAAAGGGAAAATATGGAAGAAGGTGAAGAAGAGAGGAAGGAGTACTGATATCATACCTTAATTAAGGCTTAGATTCACCACCATAGCTTGATTGAGACTCATCTTCCCTCTCCATTGTGGAATTGAATCGTATCTGCCTCTTCCCACTCCCAATCGTGATTTCTCCATTTTGAGCCCTAGCTTTCCTTTGTTGTGTAAGTGACGAGATACTGGGGAAAAAGACTCCCAATTCTGTTCAAGACTTCTTTTAATGAGTTGAGCTCCAATTATAAACCTTGGGCTACCAACATAATTATCATCCCACTAGTTTACTTCCATGTGTCTCAATTTATTCCATCAATCATAATTACTGCTTTCCGGATGGTTGCTCTTGTATGTGTTGGGCGTGCCAATTTGCCGACAGTAAAAATTTTGGGGAACCGAATCTCTCTTTTATTGAAGAACTTGGAGGAAAGATTACAGGAAAAGTAGAAAACAAACTACAGGAATTAAATGAAAACTGTAAAGGAATTGGAAGAAACAACGGAAAGCAGTAAAACACAGGAAAACTGTAAAGAAAAGTAAAGTAAATAAAAATGGCTCTCTGAAGAGTATTGGAGATATCCCTTGCATGTGGTGTCACCTTGCACTTATATAGTTATGGTGAGTCCTCAAATCAAGCCATGAACGCTCCACCGTCCTGATTTGTTTCCTTAGGTGACGCCTCATTCTGATTTGTTTCCGTGGTTAGTGATTTGTCTCCTTAGTTAAGGCTTCATTGCTCGATCTCTTCTTGATTTTGTATGAGACTCCTCATCTTGAAAGTTTCCTCACAGAATGGGCTTTGGAGATGTGTCCTCTCTTCCGGATATATTTTCACCAACTGGGCTTAGAAGATGTGTCCTCTATTCCAGATATATCTTCACAGACTGGGCCTGACACTTTAGACAAGTGGTTCCATTGGGCCTTAATATATTTTTTGCTGAGTTAACAGATGTCGCCCTCGCGCATTTTGTCTGATTAGCATTTTAAGACAAATTTGCGCGCTTTAGTTTTAGGGTCTAGAATTTTTGGCCCATTAAGGCCCAATTAAGGGTATTCAAAACCCTAGGCCTATAAAAGCCTCTTCTTCAATTTTTTTGGAAAGTTTCCAAAAACTTTGCCCAACTCCCCAACTTTCTTCTCCTCATCACCTCTTCTTGTTCGGCCGCCGCCGCCGGGAGTTTGCCGCCGTCGGGATCACCATCGGGCGCTGCTATCCTCGTGCTCGCCGAAGCAGCTCTGATCTCTTAGTGGTGTCGTCGTGTCAGCCGCTTCTGAGGCCGCCGTTCCCACTTCGGAGGTCGCTACCGCCTGTGTTCCGGAGGCCGCCATCCCACCCCTGCTGAGGCCGCCGCTACCTCGAGGAGCCGCCACCAGCATCGCGCTTCACGAAGGTTGCTTGAGGGCCGCCATCCACCCGAGAGACCGCCACCTTCGCCCGGAGGCCGCCACCTTCTTGGTCGCCACCTGGGGCCGCCATTCACCAAGAGGCCGCCTTCACCGCCAGCCTTGGCCGCCACCACCGAAGGCCGCCACTGTCCCGAGGCCGCCATCCCTGGAGAAGCCGCCACCCCGAGACCGCCACCCTGCACAAGGACCATCGCTTTGGCCGCCATCCTTCGCCCGGAGGCCGCCACCACCAAGGCCGCCACTGTCCCGAGGCCGCCATCCTCGGAGAGGCCGCCAACCAGGAGACCGCCACCCTTGCTCGAGGCCGTCATCGCCTTCTCCACGGGCTGCCATCTTGTTCTGCTTGGGGCGCCACTTGCTTCATGGATCAGGTCAGTGAGCTATCCTCTATCCTTGTTTTGTTATGCATAATTTGGTGGAGGCCTATCACATGTGTTGAGAGAGGATCATGGACAGATGACTTAGGGTTTTGGCATTTCTAGATAATAGGATGGATGTTGGACTGAAGTTTGTGCCTGACTAGCTTCTCTTGATTTTGCTAAATTATGCCTATATAGTAATTTCGTGCTTCCTATGTATGTTTGATGACATAGAATCTAGCAAGATCACTCATCTTCACTTTGCTTGTCATTGCCTATCATATCCTCTGACATAGGACTTAGAGAACATAGAAAATCATGCTTAGGTGTTAGGTTGACCTAGAGTTGCTTCTTTGGTCATCCCACACTTTACTCATGACATAGGATCTAGTAGACGACACCACACCGGCCGCCACTCATTTGGCTGGGGCCGCTACTGATAGTCACCCCGACACGTCATCGGCCGCCACCCAGGGGTCACCAGCCATTATCAGCCATTATCAGGCCGCCACCTTATCTTCGGTTGTCACCCCATTGCTGGCCGCCAATTAGAGCCATCAGTCGCCATCCTCTTCGGGACATTCCGCCATTCACTCAGCTCGGGTTGTCACCCCCTTGACAGGGTTAGCTGCCTCGTTGTCCCTCGGCATGGCTTTTCAGGTTTGAACGTTTCCTTAGGCTCACCATGTTTACTTCACCCAACATCAGTGGCTCATCCTTGTACCTTCGCGATACAGGACGTTGCCAGATCTGTTCCTCCCTCAGTCAGTCAGGCCGCCACTGCTAGCGTCTGGAACACCTCTCAGGCCGCCACTCTAGCATCTCCCATGATTCAGGTTTGTCTTGCTTCATATTCTTACTTAGTGTGGCCTTCGTTTGTGTCCCTTAACCCTGTGTTGCTTGCTTCGTGCAGCGTCCGCTTATTCCGGACTCTGATGATGAGACTATCAATTTCGACCGCCGGGAGTCGGAGCCTTTTCTACGGCCGTTTCATCGTACGCATGCGCACGCCAACGAGGCGAAAGGGTTTTTATCTTGCCGGTGCCCACTTACTAAGGCTGCATTCACGAGTGCCTTTGTATCCCAGACTAAGGCTATTCGATCTCACCTGTGCGGCATTTCTGCTTCCAAGTCAAAGGCCAAAGTCCCTAGGACTGAGATTGGTGATGATAGCAGTTTAGGTAAGTATATTTCATGGGTGCATCGGATGAGTGGGCGCGCCTCCGAGTGGGAGCAGTGGGGGATTGATGAGGCTATCACCCTATCCACCAGGCCGGTGGTGTTAGATCATTGCTTGATCTACTATCTTTTAGGGTTTTGGAACTCCACAGTCAATGCTTTTCAGCTCCCTTGTGGCTTCATTGGCCCTACTCTCCTTGACATCGTGATGATCACAGGACTTCACGTGGACGGAGCTGAGCTGACACAGTCGGGCGTTGAGGACTCTGTACTTGGTGCGGCCATTTGTCCTCCGGGCAAATTGGCCAGACGATATGCGGCCTATATTGAGCATAACATGACGACTGGGACTTCTCCATCCACGCGGGATGAGCATGTGGCAGTTCTTTTACTGTGGTTCAGTCGATTCATCGTTTGTTCTGGTGCTCGCATTGTTTTACGCACTGCCCTGCCCTTTGTCCTAGCTATCATGAGTCCTTCTTCCCGGGCTACAACTTCATATTTCCTTGGTACCCTATTCAGTGGTATGGCCAAGGTTTCTGACATGTTGGCTGATGGACGAGATCCCACTACTACGGCCTCCGGACTGTTCTGGTTTTTACAGCTATGGATTCAGTTGTATTTTCCTCATCTGTTTTCTGGTGTCTTTCGCCCCGGCCCAAGAGATGTTTCGGAGGGTTTTCCGCTAGGCAGGTGATTGGCCGCTCAGTCGGTAAGGATTAGGCGGAACGGCCTTTCGAGACGGGACAGCCTAGAGATTATCCACTGGTTCTATCATCATCGGCCGACTTATCACGGCTTGTATGTGTATGCACCCATTGGATGGTTGCTCTCTAATCTTGTATGCAAGCCCGACGATCCATGCCGCATCCATGGGGAGGCTACTTAGAACATTAGCATGAAGCCCCACATGCTTTTGAGTGGGGTGCGAAGGAATGATCTTTCTAATCGATTCACAGCTGAGCCATATTGTCCCGAATTGCTTGCTCGTCAGTTCGGCTGCCATCTTGGACTTCCTCGCAGAGTGAGGTGGCCGGTTCATCTCACTCGACGTGAGAGCCTAACAGAGGCGGGTATTAGGGCTGTGGTGGCTTTTTCATCCCGTTTGACGTATTGCAGCTACTTGCCTTTTACTCCGACGGGGTCACTTGCTGCCGGTTTTATGGCGTGGTGGACGCCATATATCACCTCCGTTTTGCCGTCACATGATGTGATTACATCTCGTTTCGGAGGTCCGCAACGTGGTTCGGCCTCTTCGCAGCGTTCCCGTACTCGTGGTGCTATCGTGTCGGCTCGCACTTCCACATCTCGCGGCGTTACCCGAAAGGCTAAGTCTGTTGCCACTTCTTCGTCTCGTAAGCGCCGAAGAGGTGTGTCAAATCCTACCATGTCAATATGATTCTTTATACATTGCCACGGTCTTTTAATGTTGTTTCCTTGTCTACAGTTGTCGATGAATCAAATGATGAGGATGCTCCAGTTGACGATGAGCAGTCCAGCTCTAACGAGGAAGGGTCGGGCTCCGGTGATGACGAGTCTTGCCCTGATGAGGATGAGGAGCAGGGCTTCGCGGGTGATGCTGGCACCAGTGATGATGATGATTACCAAGTAGAGGATGAGCCTATAGTTTCCTATCATGATGATGGCTGTGCGGAGACTGTGGATGATGAGGACAGCGCTGATCATGGTCAGGCAGATGATCCTATCGCTGATGTTCTTGTGGCCGTCGACTCTCGATATTCATCCTCTTTTGTAGACCTTCTGATGATCCTTCCGAGTCTATGGACGTGTTGTTAGCTCGTGCTAACTATATCATCCTCCATGGTGATGATCCCAAGTATCAGACGGACATCATGGTGACCGGCGTTGATGATCCCTCGACTACTGCCGCCGACCCGGTATGCTTTTCCACTTTAGGTCTTTTATTCTTATTATTTCTAGTATCGTAATAACCTTCCTCTTGATTGTTCAGGTGGATCCACATTCCTCTAGGATTGACGACGCAGTTGGCTCAGCTGACCACGAGTTGGTCTCTCAGGTACTTTTTGGTTATGTTCCCTCTCCTTTTATGCTATTTTTTTAAGTGAAGTGTTCTAAGGGTAACTGTCTTCTAGGTCCCTGCAGTTACTACTCAGGCTGCAGATCACGTTTCCATGACTAGTCAGGCTGGCCCTTCAGTGATCTCTCAGGTATTCCTTATCGGCACCCTTACTTTCTTTTTTCCTTCTTAAGGATATGTTCTAAGGGCTCCCCTCTCTAGGTTCCCATGGATCAGGCAGATCATTCTACTACCGCTGCTCATGCTACTTTAGCTGATTCGGTCGCGCTGCCTCCTCAGGTATGATTCGTTTTATCTTTTGTGGTCGTAAGATTTCCTTGGCATATACTCATGTAAAGTTGTCCTCAGGTGCCCATGGCTCCTCTCTCAGTTCCAGCGACCTCTTTATCAGGCCTTCGGGCATCTGCCCCCATTGATAGAGTTGTCATTTCATCATGTGAGGCGTTTGACCGCCTTTTGTCTACCCAGACCGATCTACTCTCTACCGAGGTGGTTTCTAGTCTTGATCGCCTGCTGGACGATGTTAGCGCAGTTCCCGCATTCACCGAGGATGTTGATTTCTTTGGCTTTTCAGAGCTCATCTCTGACTTATCTATCTCCTATCCCGCTTTTAGTAGCTCTGCAGACCAGTCTGCCCATGATCTGATGCTGCTTGATGATCTCGAGGCGCGATACTGTGATGTTTGTTCTCAGATAGAGGCCATCCACCTCCAGCGCGAGCAGTTGCCTGCTGACCGCGAAGTTAGAGAGAGTCACAGGTCCCATCTTGAGGATGTTATTACGCGAGCGGAGCATGATATTGAGGAGGCAGAGCGTCTCATTTTGGAGAGGAGGCGCACCATTCCGGGGGCCAAGGATGAGCTCGCTACATTGGAGCCTGCCTTAGCTGACATTTCCTCCCGAGCTGCTATGTTGGAGACTACTTATGGCCGTTTAGCCGCTGATGAGCGTGACTTATCGGTTGAGTTGTCGGGCGTCCGGACTCGTCGGCTTCAATTATCCGTTCGTGCTCGTGCTTCAGCGGCTGCACTTCACCGTCTGACGGATATGTTCGGGCGTACTCGCGATTGGTGGGCCTTTATGCGTCGGCGCATATTGGGTGATGGTATGCAGCCTCCTCCTCAGTTTTTAGCACCGCTTTACTTTCAATACATTTTTGGGTCAGCCCATCAGCCTTGTGGTGGGTAACTCTTGTTTTTAGGATACTATTGCTACTTTTTGGTCGAGCTTGTGATTGGCCACTTTTGATGCACTTATGTTATTTACTCAGATTCCCAGACTGATGGATAGAACATTTTGAGATATTTTGCATTTATACTCTGCTTGTGTTCTTGGCCATCGATGTCCATCAGCTTGTATGCACCATTAAGTAGTCTCTTTGTGATAATGAATGGTCCTTCCCAATTTGGAGACCATTTGCCTGTTTCATTATCGCGCACCCCCGAGGGTAGTATCACCTTCCATACTAGGCCCCCTCGCTAAAGGTTTTGCCTCAAACCCTCTTGTCATAATGTCTTGCCATCCTCATCTTTTGGCGACGGATATTTTCCAGAGCCGTAAGCTTGTCGCCATCTGCTGTTTCTGACTCTTGCAACATGGCCTCATCATACTTAGTTAAATCTAAGTGATGCTGCTGGGCCACTCTTAGAGAAGGGACTGTGATCTCTAAAGGTAGAACGGCGTCATGACCATATATCAGGTAGTATGGTGTGAAGCCAGTGGCTGCAGATTTAGAGTTTCTGTAACCCCATAGGATTTCTGACAAAGCCTCATGCCATTTCCTTGGTTTCTCACCTACTGCCTTCTAGATCATACATATCAAGATCTTATTGGTGGCCTCAGCTTGACCGTTTGCTTGGGGGTAGTATGGAATGGAATGATATATGCGAATTCCGAATTGTTTAGCAAAAGCTAAAAACTTCTCACAAGTGAACACAGTGCCTTGATCAGCGGTGACTGTTTGGGGGATTCCAAATCGATGTATGAGCTCAGTCACGAACTTAATTACATCGTTTTGGTCAATGTTCCTCATTGGCCATGCTTCTACCCATTTGGTGAAGTAATCAGTGGCCACTAGTATGAATGCGTGATTCTTAGATGATGGTGGATGAATTTTCCCAATGATGTCCATCCCCCAGCAACGGAATGGCCAAGGCTTGATGACTATGTGTAACTCCTCCGCCGTTACTCTTTGAATTGGCCCATGCTTCTGACAAGCCTCGCAACCTCGAGCATAGAGGATGCAATCTTCCATGATGGTTGGCCAGAAGTACCCATGGCGATGAATACTCCATCTCATGCCAGGCCCTGCCCGATGGGAGCCGCATATCCCCTCGTGGACTTCTCCCATTACCAGCTTAGCTTCTTCGGGGCCTACACACTTAAGCAGCAATCCATCGACCGCCCTTCGGAATAATTCTCCATTTATCAATGTGTATTGCAAAGCTTTGATTTTTAGCGAGCTGTCATCTCCAGATGATGGGTTCTTGAGGTATCGTGTGATTCCAGTCCTCCAATCATCATTTGAATGTTGGGGTTGGACTCCTTGTTGGTCTTCAGATTTATTTGTGATGGCGGCTATGCATGGTGCCCCCCTAGGGCGACCAACCTGTCAGCCTGAAGCAAGTTGAGCAGCTTCGTTAGTCTCTTGATTTTGACTTCTAGGTACGTGAGTGATGGTAGCGTCCGAAAATTTGCCCAATAGTTCTAATGTTGTCTCATAGTATTTAATTAGCCTTGGACTCTTGCATTCATATTCTCCTGTTAGTTGCTTCAGGATGACTTCAGAATCTCCAAAAATTGTAATGGATTTCGCACCCTTGAGCAGCGCTGTCTCTAGGCCAAATATTAAAGCCTCATACTCCGCTTGATTGTTGGTGGTGCCCGGTTCTAGTTCTCGAGCCAGCTTCAAATGATGTCCAAAAGGGCTAGTGATCGTAATACCGGCTCCCGAGCCGCTGCTTGCACGCGATCCATCAAAGGTCAATTCCCAGGGTTCGAATCCTATAAAGGATGCCTCTTTAGGATCCTCCGGTATTGTTAATGAGGGATGTTGAGCTAGGAAATCAGCTAAAGCCTGTCCCTTGAAGCTTTCTGAGGGACGTGCACAAGATTAAAGGGACTGATCTTCATAGCCCATTTAGCTTGGCGACCCTTCAATGCCGGCTTATGCAGAAGTGTCCTCACCAAGTCGAAGGGAGCTACCACTTGGACCGTCCTAGGCAGCATGTAATGTTCTAATTTACTGCAGGAGTATACTAGAGCGTAACATAATTTCTCTAGTGCAGTGTACCTCACCTCCGGCCCTTGTAGAGTCTTGCTAAGGTAGTAAATGGCCCTTTCTCTGTCGCTCTCATCATCTTGTGCAAGTAAGCACCCGATGGATTCTTCGGAGGCTGACAAATAGAGCTTCAGAGGCACTCCTGCCTTGGTGGCACTAGCACTGGAGGGTTGCCCAACGCCCTTTTTATTTCTTCAAAGGCCGCTTGATGTTCAGCTGTCCATAGAAACGTTTCGTTCTTCCTTCCTTTAAGTAAGGTAGTGAACGCTTTCATCTTCCCTGCAGAATTAGCAATAAATCTCCTTAAGAGGTTAATTTTGCCGATCAGTGACTGTAACTCCTTGAGATTGGATGGTGCGCGGGCTTCCAAGATGGCCTTGGCCTTGTTGTGATCTACCTCAATGCCTCTCTCATGCACCAAGAAACCTAAGAGGTTCCCTGCTGCCACTCCGAAGGCACACTTAGCTGGATTGATTTTCAATCCATGTTGCCTCATTCGGATGAAGGCATCCTCCAGATGGGCCAAGTGCTGGCCAAATTCACACGATTTGACTACGATGTCATCAATGTAAACTTCAACTGTGTGGCCAATTAAATCATGAAAAATCATGTTCATGGCCCTTTGGTATGCTGCACTGGCATTCTTCAAGCCAAAAGGCATGACCACCCATTCGAAGATGCCGACAGGCCCCGGGCAACGAAAAGCAGTTTTGTGCACATCAGTTTCAGAAATAAAGATTTGGTTGTATCCAGAATAACCATCCATTAATGATAAAAATTTGTAGCCGGCGGCCGCATCAACAAGCATATCGGCCATGGGCATTACATATTCATCATTGGGTGTCGCCAAGTTTAAATTTCTAAAATCTATACAGACTCTTAATTGACCGTTTTTCTTCACAACAGGTACAATATTTGCAAGCCACTCTACATAGCGACACGTTCTAATGTAACCTGCTCTAAGAAGCTTCTCAATCTTGGCCTTTATCTTTGGGATGGTGTCTGGATCAAAACGTCTAGGCGGCTGCTTGTGAGGCCTGAACTCGGGATGAGTTGGCAGCTTGTGCTCCACAAGCTCTCTTGAGAGTCCTGGCATGTCTGTGTATTGCCACACAAATCAGTCTTTGTATTTCTGAATCAGCTCCACTAGTTGGTGTCGCTCCTCCTCGGGCAGTGAAGCGCTTATCTTGGTGAGCTTCGGTTCTGTATCCGTTCCCAGGTTGATGTCCACCAGTGGTTCATTGGCTTCCGGACTAGGCAGTGTCCGCTTCACAGGAGATGGCCACTCAGATGGCCTTCCGTCAGTCAAATTTTTGGACTTGTCTTCGGCACCCATCATCATCTCAGTGGTGGCGAGCCGCTGCAGCAAGTCCTTATATATGTCTTGGCTACTCATCATGTGGAGCCTGAGGATTCATATCGGCTGTCTACCAGATGTAGTTTGAAGCCGCTGGAAGTAAAGTCAATGGATTCGAGGTCCAAGTCCACACCAATCAAGGCCGACGCAGGCTGGATATCTTCCAAGTAAAAGACTGCCTCATCGTTGTTGCGGTCATGTCCTATGAAAGGTTGGGGATCTGCTTCCACCAGCTCCACTTGATCGTCATTCCAGATGAGCAACTGTTGGTGTAAGGTGGATGGCACACATTGTGCCATGTGAATCCAATCGCGTCCCAGTAATGCCGAGTAGCAAGTTCTCGACTTTACCACAAAGAACGCTACTTTGATCGTTTTAGATCCCACAATGACATTCGTCGTTATGAATCCTGCGGGTTGAGTGGCCTCTCCCACGAAGCTGCACATCCTGACCCTAGTGGGGATGAGATCCTTCTCACTCTTACCGATCTTCTTCAAAGTTGACATCGACATTACATTTGCCGCTGCCCCATTGTCAACGAATACCCTATTCACGGGATGCTCGTCGATATGGGCTTTGATATACAAAGGTTTCAATTGCCATGTTTGGGACGCTTCTGGTCTGGCGAACTGTGGAAAGATAACTGGCCCTTGAGCGGACTGGCCACCTAACTCCTCGAGGAGGCTTCTGGTCGGGTGGGAGAGTTCTGCTATCATTTCATCCATCTCCTCAATGAGTCTAGCAAATGATGGTTCCTCTTTATCCCACACTTCGGATTCCACATCGCTGCCTTCCTCATCTGCAGCCAGCCCCACCACTTGCATAGGTACGGTAGGATCAGGATCTGGTATCTCCTCTTCTTGCCCATACTCATAGCCTGCTTCCATCAGTTCACATTCTAAGTCTACCCAGAAAGCATCATCCAAGTTAGTGTCTTCTCCCTCCAAGTTGATCTCCGCATCGAGCTCCATGCCATCTAATATATCAAGATCTTCGATCGTGATGCCTACAGCATTTATGCCGACTTTAGGCTTCTCTTGGTTAGCCTCCATGGCAGCTTCCACATCTTTTGAAGTGACCGCCCCAAAGTGTACCTGCGCAACCTCATTCACTGGTTGGATTTCAGATTCTGCAATAATTCATGAACCCCTCGTAGCTGTCTGGTTCACTTCCCAATTCGCCGGCCTGATGGGCCGCTATGTAGGCAAAGAACCTGGTAAGAACCTTCATCATAGCCATTTCCCTGGCTGTCCCTGGATCACCGATGCGATTGAACCTTTCCATGAATTTATCCGCCCAGGATTCACTTGTTCCTTTACCTGATTCGGCCACGGCAACCGCTTTGACTTTGTCTCTGGAGGTCGAAGGCTGATTCCTTATCCGACCAAGCCTAGGCTCCGCGGCCTTAGGTTGAGGAGCTGGATGGCGTCGCTCTGCCCATTGCAGTCTTTCATGAACTGGCCTCCTGGTGGGAGGTGATGATGGATGCGTCCTTTGGGAAGGAGGTGATGGAGGATGTGGCCTTCTGGAGGGAGGTGATGGTGGATGTGGCCTCCTCAAGGCCTCACTTGACTTTCCCCTATAATCTCTTAGTCGCTCATGCACCGGCTTTCGAGGTGGTATGGGGGAATTATGCTTCCTGTACAAAGGTCTCCCATCCGGATGCTGCAGTCTTTCATGGATAGGCCTCCGCTGCTCGGAGGTTTCCCCTTGAGGTCTGAAGTAAGTTGGTTGTACTGGTTTCTGAGGCTTAGAAGATTCCAACTTATGAATCTGGGCTTCCCATTGCCGCATCTCCTCGGCATATCTTCTTTGAGCCCGTCTGTACTGACTCCTGGTCATAGGCGGCGGCTCCTTCTGAGTAACCTTGTTTCCTGCTCGGTTTCTCATCCATCTATCAGCCTCAGCAGGATGTTCTGGACGTCTCATTAAGGTTGGCACCACCTCCACTCCTTGCCTGTAATCCCGAGTAGCAGGTTGGTGCTTTCCATTGTCACGGATCTCCATAGCAGGTTTTGGGATTTCAATCCTCAACGGAGGATTCTTCCTTCTCTGGTGTTCCTTTTCTTCAGCTCTTAGGACTATCTCAAAGTCCTCTCTAGACATGTTTTTGAACCTGGTTTGTTTGCTATGTAGCTCCTTTTCTCTATTCTCTGTCTCAGTGTCAGATTCATCCAATAACAAGTCATCATCCTGTTCATCGATTTCAAGACGTTCCCCTTCTTGATCCACCCAGCTACTGGAGCCGCCATCATCTGGGTTTGGAACGAACCCAGAAGCACCAACGTGAAGTTGTGGGAACGGATCTATATCCACTTTCATACCTGCAATTTTTAAGCGTCCTTCTTTAATTTTATTCTGTATGGCAATTCTAAAGCTCTGGCATTTAGTAATGCTATAAGTGCATGAGTTATGCCACTTACAAATGATCGGCCCCGAATATCTTCGGCCGCTGGTAACTTCTGCCCTTCCGGCAGCTTAATCACGCCATCTTTGAGTAAGGCATCGAACACTTGGTCTGCCTTGCTCATATCAAAGAGGTCCTCCTCAGGTTTATATTTGGCCTCCTTTTGTTTTGGCGGTTTGAGGGCCGCACAGGTATGTGGCTTGGCCGTCTGGACTAGTTCCGCAACAGCCACTTCCACTGGTTCGTCCTCTTCGTCGCTGAATCTCACCTCCTCGAAGTGGACTCGACGTGTAGGACGCCTCCCATCTTGTTCCTCCTGGAACTTCTCCAAGCGGGCCGCTCTCTCGGCCAGCTGGGCAAGATCAGTCGCGTCCTGCACAATTAAATGCTCTTTTAGTATTGGCAACATATTAGCCACTGCAATGTTGGCTATTTCCCTTTCCGGGATTGCTATGGAACATCGGCCTTTCAGCCGTTGTAATCTACTAATAAAAGCACTTTCCGCTTCATTGGCATACTGCTTAGCATTAGTAAGGTCTGCAAGGCATACCTGAGATAGTGGAGTGTAGAACCTATCATGGAATGCACGCTCGAGGTCAGCCCAATTCTGAATCGAGTTAGGCTGCAAGGAGGCAAACCATGCGAAAGCAGGTCCGGTGAGGGATGAGCTGAATAGTCCTAGTTTCAGCCAATCATTGGTCGCTGCTTCCCGCACTGAGCAGTGAACCTTCCGACATGCTCCACTGTAGACTTACCATCATCTCCTGAAAAATAGGTGAACTCTGACATTTTAAAACCCCTTGGGTAGGGCTGCATGGTGTCTACCCAGTCACGATATGGTTTCCGGTACGTGGGCCGCTCCATCGGCTTAAGCTGTATCCCAAAGTGCTGCTGCATCATATCTGCGAGCAACTCCGGTGAGATTACTGGTGCCTGCGTAGGAGGCATGGCGGTATGAGGAGGAACGGCGGCCTGAGAAGTAGGTGCCGCGGGCATCCCACATGGTGGTGGTGCCTGTCCTCCGGCTATAGCAGGAATGGCGGCTGGGGCCACAGGTGTAGCTGCCACTCCGCAAGGTTGTGGCGGCTGCCCCCTAGAGTGGGTGGCATCCTCCAAGGGTTCAGCAACGTTGCTACATAAGGTGTGGTTTGGATGATCGGCACATGAGGTGCCGCCTGCCGTGGCGCCATGCTAGGTCCAGCCGCCATGCAGCCTGGTGCAGCGCTGGTTGCCATCAAAGTGCTTGACGGAGCATAAACCGGCACAGGAGGTGCCGCGTAACCCAAATTCGGCATGCTGGGTGCCGCAGGAGCAAAGGCATAAGCAGTCTGGTATGAGTCTGGGAACACACTGACCCCGCTTCCAGACTCCTGAAGTGACGGCTGGCCAGGTGTGTTTCCCCAAATTCGTTGTTGTCCGCCTGACGGTCCCGGGTATGGAGTGCTTGGCAGCACGGTAGTACTGTTTGTAGGGCCGCCTCCATCACGCAAGGAACCGCATATTCGGTCAGCTTGGTCGGCCATAGCAGGCCGCAGAATATCCATTAAGTGCCTTGTGAGTAAAGGCATGAATTCGGCCATCGACTCGGTCATCGATAGCCGCATTTGTTCAGAGAGAGTAGGGATCTGCATTATCCCTTGTTGCGGTTGAGGGGTGTTCGCCGTTTCACCGGCGTCCTCATCCGATGTTCGCTTGATCGTCTGGTCTTGTAGGGACATGCTTTCAAACTCTTGTGTCACATCAACAATGACTCTTCTGGATCTAAAACGCATGCACTACTGAAGCAGATATGGTCTCAAATCGATTCCCACTGGGCGTGTCAATTTGTTAACAGTAAAAATCTTAGGGAACCGAATCTCTCTTTTATTGAAGAACTTGGGGGAAAGATTACAGGAAAATTAGAAAACAAACTACAGGAATTAAATGAAAACTGTAAAGGAATTGGAAGAAACAACGGAAAGCTGTAAAACGCATGAAAACTGTAAAGAAAAGTAAAGTAAATAAAAATGGCTCTCTGAGGAGTATTGGAGGTATCCCTTGCATGTGGTGTCACCTTGCACTTATATAGTGATGATGAGTCCTCAAATCAAGCCATGAACGATCCACCGTCCTGATTTGTTTCCGTAGGTGATGCCTCATTCTAATTTGTTTCCGTGGTTAGTGATTCGTCTCCTTAGTTAAGGCTTTATTGCTCGATCTCTTCTTGATTTTGTATGAGACTCCTCATCTTGAAAGTATCGTCACAGAATGGGCTTTGGAGATGTGTCCTCTCTTCCGGATATATTTTCATCAACTGGGCTTAGAAGATGTGTCCTCTCTTCCAGATATATCTTCACAGACTGGGCCGGACACTTTAGACAAGTGGTTCCATTGGGCCTTAATATATTTTTTGCTGGGTTAACAATAATTATGAAATTATCATCCGGAATGTTACAGGGAAACTCGCATCCAAACCAGCCATGTCAACACCAGACCCTCTTGGTTCACATATCCACCATATATTGGTTCTCCATCTTATTTTTTCTATTACTCCATTAAGATCAAATTGCTTACCTTTGAAGATTATCTCATTTCTTTGTTTCCAAATTTTCAATATTGTTGCCAATCCAAATAACATCCATGCCAATCGACTGCTTGGTTTAGGGGAGTTTCCAAACCACCACCCTATTAAGGACACAACATCTCCAGGGATAGTCCACTATAGCCCGAACCATGCTATCCCTTTATACCAACTTGACCCCACCGCAGCGCATTGGCAAAATAAATGATTGGCCAACTCGGTTACCATTCCACAACATGGGCACTTCGCCTCCTCAATCCGAATAATTCCACACCTGACTAGAGTCTCTCGAACTGGCAATGCCCCTTGAGCAAGTCTCCATGCTAACAACTTCGCTTTCATAGGGCATTTTATCTTCCATATCACTCGCCAAAACCACCGTTTTCACTACATCCCACGGTTGAACCTTGTTACCTGCACGATGCAGTTGTGAAGCGTCTATTCCCTTCTTTCATCCACCTTATCCGATAATTCATAAACATGTTCATTTTGTGTGTGCTAATTACTTGCATAAAATTGTTCCACACCTCTAACTCCCAATCGAATAAGTTCCGCCTGAAATCAATATGCCACTCCCACTCTAATGCATTCCACCTCCCACATTCATTGATCATACCTGACTTATTGACAGCTAGTGCGAATAGTCTAGGAAATGACTCTTTCAATGTAAATCCCCCCTCTAGCCATTTATCAAGCCAAAACCTAGTCTTATTCCCTTTACCAACTTGAATAATGAAACCTCCATCAGCAGCCTGTGATTGACTAATTTCCAAGCACGATAGATTTGCCCCCAAATAGATCTCCCTACCTTCAGTCCAGGAATCAATGGAGAGTACCCATCATAATATTTTGAATTGATAACCTCTTTTCACAACCCTGTTTCAGCCCCAAACCACCATCTCCATTTCAATATAAGCGCGTTATTAAACTGTTGAATATCCCATACGATCAATCCTCTATCATCCTTGTCTGAACAAATATTTCCCCATTGAATAGCATGAAACTTCTTAGCCCCATCCCACTCATTCCAAAAGAAACTCCGTTTGATCTTTTCTACTCTATCAGCCACCACCCTAGGCTCTTTAAATATTGAAAGAAATTAATAGGCAAACAACTTAGCACCGACCTGAGCAGACAGAGTCTCCCAACTTGTGAGAGGATTCTACCCTTCCACCCCTCCATTCGTTTCTTCACCTTGTCAAGTACAGGCTTCCACAATGTTATCCCATTGATCCTCCCCCAACAGGTATCCCCAAATATTTCATCGGCCAATCTCCCACCCCACACCCTAACACCGTTGCAGCCTCCGCAACTACTTCTTCCAAGCAATTGATCCCGTATATGCTACTTTTTCTATAATTTATCTGCAGCCCCGTTGATAAAGATAAACACATCAATATCCTTTTGATAATCACAGCTTGGTGGATCTCACCTTCACAGAATAATACCGTATCATCGGCGCATTGCAAGTGGGAAATCATGAGCCCAGATCCTCCTACCGATAGCCCCTTATATAAGCCTGCTTCCCTCGCCTTAGTCATCAATTTATTAAAAATTTTCGCAACCAACACAAAAATATAAGGTGATAAAGGATTGTGTTATTCCCTTTTGTAACTTGAAAAAATCCGTTGGAGACCCGTTGATGAGCACAACCGCCGTGGCCGAAGACAGACATTCTAACATCCACTCGATCCACTGATTTTCAAATTTCATCGCCTTTAGAACTCACCTGACCGCCCCCATGATACGTTGTCATATGCCTTTGCAAAATCAGTTTCACCACAAATCCTTTGCATCCGGTCACCTTAGTAGATTGGATTATTTGAGCTGCAAACAAAACTCCATCAAGAATCCATCTCCCTTTAACAGAAGCCATTTGGGTATCCCCAACCAAGCCATTTAACACTTCCTTCAATCGCCTAGCCAATAGTTTGGCCACTAGTTTATACACGCTCCCCACTAGAGAGATAGGTCTAAAATCATCTAATGGGTTATCCACCTTAGGTATTAGCCTAATGAACGAGCTCCCAGCCCCTTCCGGTAGGTCGGAAAGAGGTCGGGAGTAGGGTGGGTCGGAAAGAGGTCTGACTGGAGTGTTTGTAGGGAATATTCCCGTGGAGGCCTCGTATTTTGGATATCATGAAGGAAGCTGACAAGGTGGCCAAGGTTTGTGATTGGTTTTTCCCAAAAAGGAGTTGGCCGGCTAAGGGGTACAAGTTCGGGTTCTTGAGATTTCAGACTAAGGCGACGACCGAGCTGGTGATCAAGAGGCTAAACGGTAGGGCCTGCATGGGGAGGCACATAAGGGCGAGTTGGGCAATACCTAGTTAGAGAGACGCGGGGAGGGAGGGGATGCACGCCGGAAGTACATAGAATAGACCCCATATCAGTGATAATGGTAGAGGTCGGGGTTATGAGAGGAGACAGTTTGTGAGGCAGGGTGCTTGGCGGGATGAGAGATCTCATGTAGAGGTGTCCAAAGGAGAGGAGGGTAGGAGGATGGATGGGAATAAAGGGAGAAGAGGTGGTGTGGTGAGGCTACAAAATGTTCAAAATGATCTGGAGAAGATGCTACGATCTGCAGTAGTGGATATAGGCGGACTTGAGGTGATCGGGGAGTTTCAAGAGTGGCTATATTCTGCTTTCCCATAGTGTGAGGATATCATGTATGGAGGGGGTCACATGGTGGTGGTGATGTTTAAAGATCAGGCGAGTAGAGAGGTTTTTTTTAACAGAAAGGTGAGACCATCATCTCATCAAGTGGAAGAGAATGTGGGAAGAGGGAGAGAACTAAGAAATATATTGTTTGGATATACTTATTTGGACTGCCATTTACAGTTTGGGATGAAGAAAACTTTCAAAAATTAGTATCCGGATAGGGTACAGTCACATTTATCAATTGCGAAACTAAGGAAAGAAAATGATTGGATAGAGCGCATTTATTGGTGGAGAGGGATGTAGGAACTGTGCCATCGAGGATCAAGATTTTGGCAGGAAGGCACATAGCATGGGTGAAAGTGGTGGAAAACTATTGTGAAAATGTGGTTGAGATAGACGACAGGAGGGAGGAGAGGTGGCCGGAGACTGGATCCAAAAAAACAAGTCCGGGCAGAGGAATAATGTTTACCGGAGAAGGTGATGGGCAGGGGGTCCAGTTTTCGGGGCCTGGGGAAGTGGAAAGGATCTCTCAGGTCACACATAGAGGAGAGGAAATAATTATTATGGTTGCGGCTGTTAATGATGAGGTGGGAGACGCATGCAGAAGCTGTTCCCAAGATGATCATAGAAAGGCGAGAGACTTTTGGGCATGCCAAGACGGGGAGGAAGGACAAATTGGTGAAATTGGCAAAGATGTTGAGGTAGGTATTGGGCCGTTTGATGGGCCAGGGACACAAAAAGAAGTGGGCCTGGAGGAAATGAGATGGGAACTGGGCCGATGGAGGTTATGGATATGGCAAATAAAAGATGAGAGGAGACAGGGGAGTAGTTTATCCATTGGGCCATGAAGGGATTATTACATCGAACATAATCCTTATTTCACAAAGGAGTGCAGGGTTAGAAGACGGTGACGGTGATACTGGGGAAGGGAAAAGGGACGGTACGATGATGGAGAGTCTTGAGTGCGAAATGGTGGGTACACTGGGGATCGAGAGGGCGAGAGATGGTGTTGCAGGGGGTGAGGGGGTAGCGGGAGTGGAGCTTTCTAAGGGAGGGGATCCGGAGGGGAATAGGATCGAGGCTACTATGGAGGAATACATGGGCGTCCCCGGGGATTCCATACCGGAGATTGGCGTGGAGGAGGAGGATGCTTTCCGGATGGCAGAGAAGGCTTTGGCAGAGGTTGTGGGATGGGGAAGGAGTGCGAAGGGGAGAGATCGCAAAAAGAGTAGGAGGGTGGGAGCTAAGTCTAGAGGTCGACGGGTGATGGGTCAGATTAAGAGAGGGGTGGTGTCTGAGAATTTTGCGAGGCTACAATTCACAACAGTTAGGTCAGGGGAAGGGGTTAAGCTGGTTGAGGGCTCGAAGGTGGAAGAGATTTTAATGCTAGCAAATAAATTGGGCTTAAGGTGTTTGGTTGGGAAGGGAGTGGCTGCGGATAGGATCAGGGGAGAGCTATCGGGGGCAGTGAGGGAGAGGAGTTTATTGAGGCTTATATTTCAATATGCGGATGATCACTTGCAATCTAAGAGGGTTGAATGGGGGATTTAGGAGGAGGGCGATTATGCGGTTATGGAAGAGATTGAAACCAACTGTGGCAGGGTTCCAAGAGACTAAGATGGGGGAAATTAAGGATAGGCTTGTACACAGGATTTGGGGTTCTAGAGGATGTGGTTTTTGTTTTCAAGTCGCAAACGAAAATACAGGGGGGATTCTAATTATTTGGGATGAGAATGTTAGTTCTTTCCAGGTGGTAGCGTTGGAACATCACTTTATTTGGATGAAAGGGTAGGTCAGTGGATTAAGTGACTTGGTGAATATCATATGTGTTCATGCGCCAAATGACCAATGGGAAAGGGCTGCCTTCTGGGAAGTTTTGAGACAGAAAAGTAGCATCTTTAATGGTGAGATGTGGTGTGTGATGAGTGAATGCAGTATTGAGTGAAGGGGAGAGGGTGGGCTCAAGCGACGATTCAGGCTCGATGAGAGATTTCATGGAGTTCGTGCGATCAGTGAATTTGATTGATCTGCCTATGGGGAACAGCCAATTCACTTGGTTCGGGCGAGGGGGGAGAGCATGAAGTAGATTGGATAGGTTTTTATTTTCACTGGGGTGGATGGGTCTTTCAGGGGTAGTTATTCAAACGAGATGTAAGACCATCTTATCGGATCATTATCCGGTTAGGTTGGAGGTTGACGAGCAGTCTTGGGAGCCGAAACCTTTTCGATTCTATAATTACTGGATGGATGATAAGGAGTTTATTTCGATAGTTCGGGAAGAATGGAGTGTGGCAGGGGCTGACAGGGGGTGTGGTTTGATGCACAAACTGAAAGCTTTGAAGAAAAAAATAAGGAGTTGGGAAGGGTATGGAGTAGCAGACTTAGATAAAAAGCTTGACACTCTGCAAGCTAAAATTAATACTTTGGAGGAGGGATTGCAGGGAGGCGATGGAGAGGAGGATATAAGGGAAGCTTGGGGGAAAAAGAAAGTTGAATTAAATAAGGCTTTGCTGGCAGAGGAACGGCAATGGTGTCAAAAGTCACGAGTGAGGTGGATTAAGGAAGGGGATCAAAACACTTGGTTTTTTCATATGGTGACCGCGATCAAAAGAAGGAGAGGTCATATAGGGACTATAACCATTGAGGGAGCTGTTGCCGATGATCCTAGGGAGATTAAAGAGGCGGCTTTCAGATATTACCAGAAAATGTTTGTCAAACAGGATGAAGACATCTTCGATATTGAAGGCATTGAGATGCCTTCAATCGGGGAGACAGATAGGGTGTCGTTGGTTAGAAATTTCTCGTAGGAGGAGGTTCGTGAGGGAGTTTGGAGTTGTGATGGTAATAAGGCACTGGGCCCCAGATGGATTTAATGTAGCGTTCTGTTAAAATGACGTTATGGACGTTTTCAGAAAGTTCGAACATGGAGGTTATTCTATTTGATTCATCATTTCTTTTCACCGTGTCTTGTCTGTTTATTAATTCTAAATAATACGGACGGGTCGTCATTGGGGAATCCCACGCCGGCAAGGATTGGGAGGACTATACGAAATGACGAAGGAGAAACTATCTTCATTCTTTCTGATTCTATTAGCAGGTCAGACTCGACCGAAGCCGACCTTAAAGCTGTAAACCGTGTATCTGTGGCCCTCATTAGAGATCAATGCTTTCCACTTCCAAAATTGGTGTTCGAATGTGACTCAAGCAACGTCGTGAAATGGCTGCACAGTCCGAGGTTGATTTCCTGGCATTTTCAGGAACACATCGGTCCTATCCTGGTTGTGTGGAATTTCGCAGGAGCTGTGAAGATTAACCATATCTTGAGGGAACGAAATTCCCTAGCTGACCAATGGGCACGGAAAGGAGCTGCAGGGGAGGGGAAGCTAGAAATCTCGTAATAGGATGGGGAAAGCTAAATAACTGGTTTTTGTGATCAGATTGATTAGTGCTTGGTGCTGTTGTGTTTTATTCATTAGGTTGGTACTGTAGCTTTGTTGGGTTTAGTGCTTGGTGTTGTTGTGTTTCATTCATTAGGATTGGTGATGTACCTTCGTTGGATGGATAGTATGTGATCCAACCCAGACTTTGTATCATGATATGTTCGGAAATAAAAACAAACTTTGCCTCAAAAGAAAATAAACCTAAACTATTTGAAAATGGCCACATTAGTACCATATACTGTATTTTTTTTGTTTTTTTGCGAAAATAGATCACAATTTTGTAAATCCTAGAGAAAGTACACTTCTATTAAATATATTTGTCAGTATCTCTTTGAAATATGTGTGGCTTGGATTCGGAAAAAATGCCAAAATGGTGCCGTAACTTTGTCAATTTTCCAATTTGGTGCCATAAGTTTGAAGTTTTCTAATTTGGTGCCGTAACTTTGCTAATGTTCTCCAAAATGGTCCCATCAGGCCTTAATAACTCATATTTGCTGACGTGGCACGTGATTAGTGCAAATAATTAATTTAAGTGTACCATGTAGGTATCACGTAGGTATAGATTGATTTTGACCTACACATTTGGACACTTTCTAACCCTATTTCTAATTTAATGGTCTCCTTCCAACTCTGCAAGTACGCATAAAATGTGTTTGAAAGTATCCATATGTGTGGGTTAAACTCAGTCAATGCCTAAGTGACACCTACATGATATAATTAAATAATTATTTACACTAATCTCATGACACATAAGCAAATGTGGGTGATTAAGGCCTGATGGGACCATTTTGGAGAACATTAGCAAAGTTACGGCACCAAATTAGAAAACTTCAAACTTATGGCACCAAATTGGAAAATTGGCAAAGTTACGGCACTATTTTGGCATTTTTTCCCTTGGATTCTATACACTTTTGCCGAGTGTCAATGTTACCAAAATATATATATATATGTAATACCCGGGATTTTTATCGGCGTCCAAAGGAATAAAATTTATTTCTTAATCCAATCAAGGTCGAAATATCTCCGAGAAGAAGAAAATAATTTATCACAATAAATTATTGCTTGGAAATGAAACGCCGATAAATTCAAAAATTCAAAATGGAATAAAAGAGGGAAAGGAAGCCCGAAGACATTCCATGAATCGAGTCAAAAGAATTGGAACTAAATTCAAGAAAGAAAAGAATTTTAATTCCAGGAACCCGTGAAGTCGGAAATAATTTAATAAGATAAATTGTTGCACGTGAGTCAAAAGACGATGAAATTAGAAGCCGACAAATCCGAAACCGACGGACTTAAGATTTCAAACACGAAATCAATTTCAAGTCGAAATAGATTAATATAGGAATCATAATTCGAGAATGACCCGAAAATCGAACCCGAAAACGTAGGAGGACAGAAGTCCGAAAGAGAGGAGAAAAAGACCCGATGGATCGCATGACCCGGCCCAGACCGCAGCCCAGGCCGGAGCCGCACGGTCGCCGCGCAGAGAATGGCCATGGACCGTGCCACCACCGCGCCAGAGCAGCAGCAGCTGCCAACTTGCGCGATTTCGGCGATTTGTTGACAAAATTACGACCTTAATTTTTGGAAATCCGATTCCCTTCGGTGGAAAGACAATAAGGTCGAGATTGACAGATCTTCAACCCCATTATCAACCTTTCAACACTCTTCCTCCATCCAAAATCTCCCAAAAACCGAAAACACAAGTTCTTCACTTTCCGACGACTTTTCGATCACTTTTCGGCGACGAAAATCGACGAAGAAGGCATGGAGAGCAACATCTCTAGTGTTCCAGATTGTGGTAAGTCATCCATAGGCTTTCGTTTAAGGTTACGAGTTCAAAAATCCGATCTAACCCTAGATTTTTACTTTCGATTTCGTTTCGGGGCCAACGGAAAGGAGACGGAGTAATTGGGACGTGTTCGTAGCAAGCGTGGGCGCCGCGATCGATCCGGAGACATCCTAGACATCCCCCACTGTAAGTTAATGCTTACTTGGTTTTGGGTGACTTAAAATTCAATCCAAACATAGGGATTTAATAACTCAAAAATCTGTCAACAAGAAAAACCCACGGCGCAGCGATTTGGTGCGAATTTTTCGAACCCTTAAAACTGCTCAAACGGAAAAACTCAAAACATAAAAAACATTCCTAAGACATAGATCTAGTTTGTGTAAAATTTTCATAATTTTTCATTGTGTTTTGGTATCTGAAAACGGCCAAGAACCAACCTGCCTTGAGAGTTGATCTTGAAACGGTGACAGATTTGAAATCGGACCAAAACCCCTATTTCAAGAGTTCAAACCGCAAAACTCATAAGTAGACTTTTGATTCTAACACATTAAACTATGTTGTGTAAAAATTTCATCGATTTTCATCAACGTTTGCTACTCCAAATCGATCCTAACATAAACTGTGATTTAAAACCTTTTTGGAAATCTGACAGTGTAGATGCCCGAACTTGATGAGCATGTTTCTATATTTTCTAGTCCGAATTGATCTTTGCAATCTAAATGAAAGTTGTAGATAATCCTATCTAGTATGTGCATAAAAATTTCAGAATTTTTGGAGTCCATTTGGTATGTCAAAATGTCGATTTTCCAAACAGTGGTCAACCTGAAACCTGACAGTGTATATGTTGTGCAATAAACTCGATCTTTGACATGTTTCCTCAAATTATTTTGAAATTGTTAAAACACAAAAGTTGTTCGTTAGGGTGTTTTTGGTACACTGTACAAATTTCAGATTTTTCGGACTTGAAATAAATTTTTAAACTAAAAAGGCATAAACTGTGGCGCCAAACGACTTTTAAATCGTAAGATTTTGAAATTTTGAAACAAACGATCGAAACCTTGAAATACGATAAAGATATACCTTTGAAATTCCCGTTACACTAAATTAAAAATGATATCAGTTACATATGTAGGGGGTGAGTGCTCAATAGAGTGTCCCTCTAGCTTTTCGCTTCGTTCCTAGACGGACGAGGGTGACCTATGTAGGGGGTGAGTGCTCGATGGAGTGCCCCTCTAGCTTTTCGCTTCGTGCCTTGACGGATGAGGGTGACCTACGTAGGGGGAAAATGCTCAATAGAACGCCCCCTAGCTTTTCGCTTCGTGCCAAAACGGCCGAGGGTGAATGTTATGAGAAACTGCGCCAAAACGGCCAATGAAAACTAGCCTACACTCTCGTGTGTACCCGTATGGGTTACACGAGGCTCCGGAGTGTTACTGGGTATGGCAGATACGGCTGCGGCCGCCGGATGACCGGCTAAACTTGACGAGATTGTGATGCAATCGTGAAATACTTGAAATACTTGAAATACGAAACGGCTGCGGCCGCCGGATGACCGGCTACACTAAATATTGAGAAATAGTGACGTATCGGGAAAAATTAAAAGACTTAATACTTTTTACACATTTATTTATTTATTCTGGTCTTTAAATTTTGCATTTAAATTTATGTCTTAAGTTTTATAACATGTTAGATTATTATTATGAATTTAATGCATGTTCAAGTATACAATTAAATTATTTACTTTTAAATTGGTAAATGGAATATTTTTGTATGCATGCCTAGGAGTAAAATTTAATTATTTAATTAAACCCCTTTTACATGTGTGTTAAATTATGATCTTGTGGAAATCCTTGTCTTTTAAATTATGTAATTAAATTATTATTAGATGAATAAAATTTAAATCATGTCTTGTATGCACATGTTTTCCTTAAAATTTAATTAAAGGTTTTGAAACCCCTTGATCATAATAGGTGTTAACTTACTCAGCAAGTTGTGCTGACCCAAAACCATTTCTTTCTTTTTCCTACAGAGCATGTGGATTATACTTGAGCACGTACATGCATGGGAATTTCTGGGAACACTTTATTTTAAATTTGCATTAGACTATAGTATGAACGGGCCTGTTTAACCCGTGTTTTGGCCGTGTTGGCCCAATTTAAATTCCGCTGCATTACTTATATTTTCCGCTGCAACTGTAATGATACTATTTTCAAGTTATATTTCAATGGGCTATTTGAATGTTTTAAATTCTGAAAAACCATAGCCTTGCATCTCTTTAGTAAGCTCGGAGAAACCGTGTCTTGCTAGGGAGGTGTGGCGGTGACATCCCGGCCTGGGTTATCAAATCCGGGGTGTCACAATATATATATGGAAAAAAGGTTTAAATGCCCATTTTCTTTTCAAAAATCCGAATCCATCCGTTTTTAATTTTATTAATATTAGTCCATTTTCTTTTATCTTTTGCCAATTCCGTCCCGAACTTTTATTTTGTTCCATTTAGTCCTCTACCAAATCTTATTTGAAAGGTTGGAGTCCAATTAATATAAAAATAACTAATTTGGTAGAGGACTAAATGGAACAAAATAAAAGTTCAGGACGGAATTGGTAAAAGATAAAAGAAAAAGGACTAATGTTATGTCCACGTATCTGATTAAAATTTAAACCCTTGTCACATCAATAATTATGGCATAATTAATGAACAATGGACTGATCCGGACATAATTAGCATTTGCAGCATACAAATTCTATAATAAAATTAAAAAAGGTTGGATTCGGATTTTTTTAAAAGAAAATAGGCATTTTAAACCTTTTTCCCATATATATAGGGTCCATTCTGCACGTCGAGCTACAACTGTGGGGAGCTGTAGCTATCAGTTTTTACATAAGTGTTCGATACAAGTAGCTGTAGCTGTCAAAAGTTAAAGTTTAAAGATAAAAATTTATTAAATTTGGAAAGTAGCTTTTGAAAGCTCCCAAAAACTACCTCTTGTAGCTTCTAAAAAAAACTTTCAAAAGGTCCCAAAAGCTAGTGTACAGAACGGGCTTTTATTTTGAAAATAAAAGTTAAACCTACCAAAAGCTCCCAAAGGCTCACAAAAGCTGCGTGCAGAACCCGAACAGAACCTTTCCCATCTTACAATCTTACCCCATCTTCTCCTATCCCACTTTTGCCCAACTAGGGATGAAAACAGTATCTACGAAGAATGGCATGGATCGGTAGGAAATACCATTCCGGCACAATATGAGGCGGGGTGGACATCGGATTAGGTTAGGAAGCAGCTCCTTATAAATAACCAAAGCAGGTCCCTTAGTCTACCCGAAGGCCGACGGTCATTGGTCATTATGGATATAGTGGCATGGTGAGTGAAAGCTTCAACAATTAAGAAATCTTTGCCATAACAAGTTGGACAGAGAGAACAAGCAGGAACGCGAGTATTGGTGGATTGTATCAAAAACGAACATGTCCGTCTAATTATTTTTTATGGTATGTTCTAATAAAATATATATATATATATATATATATATATTTTGCTAAATAGCCGAATCAAACCCCAACCTTCAATTTGGAAGTTTAGGGACTTACCAAATCAGGCAAGCCCACATTTCTTTTAATAAAAATTTTAGACCCCTTTATCTAATCAATCAATTACACAAAATTATCTGTAAAAGTTAACACTAATAAAAAATTAAAACATAAAAATTTTAATCCGAAAAATTGTCTATCAAGGGCGTAGATGTGAAGAGCAATCCTATATTTGAAAATTTCGCCGACCACTTTTGACCTAGGAGGATCTTTCAATTGCCGTGTAGCCAATCATATACCAAATTCAGTCATGTGTGGACAGTGGATTACTGCAAGAGTGCAAGTATAACAAATTACATGGATTTAAGAAAAAAAAAATCGGAACGAATATAATTCAAATATTTGAATGGATAAAATGATCAAATAATTTTATAATTTTTTTTCTCACATTTAAAAATGCATTGAAATAATACAGAAGAGTTTTTTCCGATAGGGACTTTCTCTCCAGATGTATCTCGAGGCGCTCTAATTGCTGATAGGATGTGCACTTGGTTTCCGCAATTTTGATTTTATTTTGTTTCCTTCTCCCACATTCTGTAGTTTTTTCTTAGTTTTTGTTTTACCTCATTTGCCGATGCATTGGTGTCATTCAAAAAAAAAATGCATTGAAATTAATCTTTTTATCACGTTTCAAATTAACTAGCAATCTTATTGTAGGAGGGGCTAGTATAGCACTATTTTTAAAAAAGTATGAATTTGAAGTGGTGCAGTTTATATTTGTATATTTACTATAAAAAATTATCGCTATAGGATCACCCGTAGAGTTTATTAGAATATCACCTTGAAATGTCACATCTGATTGTACATCTACAAAATCAATATCGGCTTTATCATCGTCTACATCAAGTATTCATTTTGCAAATTTTCTGTCATACATAAATTTTATTGTAAACATTTCTTATGATATCTTGAGTCAATCATTCTTAATTCCATATTAATATTTTGAGCTACATCTTGCTACTGACACAAAATATTGCAACATAACTGTTTATGGCTAAAAATTGTTTTTGGAAGATAAATTTCAGCATTGTTTAAAGATTGATATTGATTTTTGTTTATAATTATAGCAAAACAAAATGCGAGTGAGAATTTTCTCATTTGAAATCAAATTAGGAATTTGGTTAAATCAGGTAGACTCATAATCATTCTACCAATCAAGAATTTTCTATTTTCATGTGTTTCATGAAAATTAGTTTAATCTCAATTATTTGATGGATCTATATTCCTAAGAAGTATGACTATGCAACCCCCATTCAACTATATTTCATTATTCGATAATCCAGAACAATTGATCGTGTTTAGATATTCCAGTGAAAATAATTCATTGGCATTATTTATACTTTCATCCTCTTGACAAATATTGTTAGAACTAATATATACATTTTATTTGCGGACATACGTTCCATGATGTAATGATTGATCGTATCAACAATCTCATTGGTAGGAGTTAGTATAACATTATCTTTAAAAATATATGAATTTGAAGTGGTGCAGTTTATATTTGTATAAGTACTCTCAATGATTTCCGCCATAGGATCTCCCGTAGAGCTTATAAAATTATCATCTGGAAATGTCACATCTAATTGTATATCTCCAAAATCAATACCAGTTTTACCAATTACCATCACGTACATGAAGTATTCATTGTGCAAATTTCTGTCATATATAATTTTCATTGGAAATAATATTTCTTGTAGTATCCTGAGTTAATCCATTTTAATACATACTAATACTTCGAGTCCCCTATTTGAAGCAAGCAATTCCGGGCCACGCGCCTTTTATTAGAAAAGTGGAGCATATAAAAGTTGAAGATATCCATACTATTGGTACTCTTACTAAAGAAATGAATATCTTCTTTCACTCCCTTAGGGCATAGGAAGAATGAGCTATCTTAGGATTTCGATCTGTCTTGGGAAGGTTTCTCTGTCTGCTGAGCCACATAAAAAGAACATAGAAGACCTGGGAAAAGCAACCAATTCGACCTTTGCCCTATAAACTAAGTCCTATGAAGTACAAGATATTGCAACATATCACTGACATGGGTAAAAACTGGTTTTTGAAGATAGAGTCCAACCTTCTTTAAAGACTGACATTGACTTTCTTTTTTTTATAGTCATAGTAAAATAAATTGCGAGTGAAAATTTTTTCATCTGAAATCGAATGGGGAATTTGGTTAATTCATATGGGTTCATAATCATTCTACCAATCAAGAATTTTTATCCCAAATAATGAGCTTCGTTTTAATGAGAAAAGAGATTAAATAATTTTCTTGGATATTTTTTTTTCACGTATAATTCTCGTCACAATCTAGTGGAATATCAAATCTAGAATGTACAGTTCTACCTCTTGGAAGAAGTGGGGTGCTATTCCACTGGATGCTACAGGCAGCACATTATCACATCTCCCACGGAGGGCTAAACATAATATTTTCTAGATAGAGTGTCGATAAATGTCTTGTCAGTTCCACCAAGTAAAGAAAAAAGAATAAGTTCTGCCTCACTATCAACTACAGACATTATTTTATTATAAACATTCTTCTGATCATCAATCAACAAAGGTAATAACTTCATATGATCCGCCTTCATTTCTTTCTTATCATAATATGTCTCTTCTAGTATCAATATATTATTTATTTAAGACGCTAAAACTCCATTGAGTAATGGCATTTGAGAGAAAATTTTCACACTTATAGAATTTGCAACAGTTAGTTTTTCAATTTCTAACAAAGCTAGATTTATATTTATTTTTTCGTCAATTGCAAATCTGTTAAAATATAGATTAATGAATAACTTTTTTCCGGTTTTTTTTTAAAGTGTTACACTTTTTTTTTGAGTATTTGGAAATAAGTGTTACGTTACCATATTTGGAATGTTTTGAAGATTAATAATTTTCTACTAATTATACTTAAATTATTAATTTTTAGGTATTCATTAAAATAAAACTCAAAAGGAATAAAGTCAAATGTGACCCATCTTATATTTATTTATTTTGGCGTCACTTGGTATTAAAAAAAATTAATTTTATTAACTTACCTTAAATCCCGTGCTATTTCCTAGTGTTACACTTATTATAAAACGGAGAGAATATTTCTTAAAAATAGAAATAGAAAAATTAAAATTTTCTTCTTTATTTACTGATGGATCTATTCGAATTCCTAGTAACTTTTTATATACCCGACTCTTTTATTTGTAATATGCTTTAGAAAATAATTAACTTACTCTAAATCAATTATCCATAGAATATTAATATTCACAATTCATCTATAATTATAATTGTTTTATACTTCATTATTTTTAATATAATAAAACATATATAAGACTTATATTATTTTGTATATATTTATATACAATTAGAATGATATAATTATAAAACATATTTTTTAACTATTAGAAACTATAGAATTGTATATTAATTTTAGTCAATATATAATTGTATATTACTTTTAGAAGAAATGATATATTTTGTGAAAATATGGCCTATATATACACATTAATTAATATATACAAATATTTCTCATATATTCATTAATGTATCTTTTAATAAATATAAATTACATATGTACACTGCGAATTTTATATAGATTTAAAATTTCAAATCTTTTAAAAACTAAAAATTGTGTGAACTCCATATAGATTGGAAATTAAATATCTTTTAAAAAATAAAAATTGAGATTTTCATATACACACTAATATATCTTTAACATTAATAAATAAATATAATGTGCAATATATTTTTTTGATTACATCATTTACCACACCAAAAAAAATATAACAAAAATTGAGATCAAACCTATACAAAATTACCGGGGATTACAATATGATCACCATATTGAAACATAAATGCAATATAATTAACCTCGTCATTATAATCATATGGTGCAAAAACTGAAAATGTCTATTCATGTCATAATAATCCTATGATGTAAAAATTGAAAATTTATAAATAATAATAAATGCAGCAATAAAATCTAAATTAAATAAAATAAAAAATGCAAAATAATAAAATCTAAAATAGATAAAATAAAAATGTAAAATAATAAAATCCAAAATAAAGAAAATAAAAAAATACAAAATTTCAAATTTTATCTTTCAAATCTTTTTAAAAGTGAATATATATTGATGAAATTTCAAATTTTAAATCTTTCAAATGTATTTAAAAGTGAACATTGTGGAATTCCATATAAATTGAAAATTCCATATATCTTTCAAAAATTAAAAATCTATAATGAATAAATAAATAGATAAATGCAAAAATCTAAAATTAATAAATAAAAAAAATGCAAAAATCTATAAAAATTAGAAATTAGAAATGGAGACACCACATTAAATTTAGGATGGGTTGTTCACTAATGCTTTAATATATATATATATACTAGTTAAATACCTGTGCGATGCACAGCGTAAAAGGGATGTACAACTGCCTATGGAGAAAGAAAAAATAATTATAGGTAAGTGTATGTGAGTTCCTATCTACAACAATTTATTTCCTAATTTGGTTGCCAGAGTAAGATCGTGGTGTGAGGAGAGTATGAAGATGAAAATTATTGTATAAAACCTCCTAAGATTTTGATAAAATTTCACATTTTGGAATTTTTCCTCTATTTCTTGAAAAATAGGAAGGTTATATTGATTATGCACCAATATTTAAACTTATGGACATTGTGGCATTGCCTATAGGAACTTAAAAAATATTGGACTCACCAATGAGGCTAACTATAACTGGCACCTGTTATGAGTTCCAACCATCGCACAGAAGTTGTTTCCCTGAAGATCCGAAGGGAGTGGTGGATCCTGTTAAGATCAAAATTAATAAAGTAAGTGGAATTTGCTTCATCCAAATAAGCAGTACACAAGATCAAAATCAATCACAGAAGAAACCTCTGGTTCACGGAAAAAAATGATGGGAAGATGATCACCATTAACATTTCCTGATAATCATACACTGTCAAAAACTCCCCTGTCAACTACATATTTTTCATATAGAAAGTAGTGTCCTGTCCAGTGGGAAAAAACAATGAATAATAGGAACTAAACCTATTCCCTGGTTGCATACGGAAATAGGGACAAACTGAAATGCGCATAAGTAAATCGTTAGCAAATCATCAGCAAACAAAAAAATGAAAGCCTAAGTAATCACGTCCAGTGTATACATAATGGTCAATGCCAAGATTTTTAGCAGGACCAGTAAGTATTCGAGCTAATTGTTTCAGCCTCTCCCATGATAGGTATCTGAGTTCAGCTACAATTGAAGCTTCAACAGAAACTGGGGAATTTACAGTTGAACCATTCTTGTTTGTTACCTTTATGTGCCAACACAGGTCCAGATAAAATTTTAAGATGGAATAAGATCCCACAAAACATACCATCCAGAAACAACTGCCAACATGTGATCTGACTAACAATTTCATGATGGATGGGCGCTCATTGCCCAAACTTGATAGAAATTCCTGAGGTCAAATCACGGTGGGAGACTTCAAGAGTTCAGGAGTGTTTGACCCACCAAAACTGGCATCACCTTTACTGCTTGAGATAAAAAGATCATTATCATAACAATGAAACTAAGTGCTTTCCAAAAATGAGTAACTATTTCATGTTTAACCAACCTTGTGCACACCCTTCCACCATCGGGTGTCCCCTGTGCAAGAAATTTGGACATACAGTTATTAATATACAATTAATAAATAGATACAGAAATCACATGAGTAATCGCATCCAAACAACAAAAGAGGATGTCATACTAAAAGCAAGCAATTCATGACTTAAGTTGATAGATATGTAAATTCGTGTTTTGTGTGCATTTTCATGACGTAACAAAGAGTATATTGAGAAGACAGGAAGGAAACTTCTACTGGGTATCTCAATACAACTACAAACATGCAAATTTGTGTGCATTTTCATGCAAAATTAGAGCAAATATAGATTATTTGGAATAAAAACGAGATCATAACAAAACTTAGAAATAAAAGTCTCCATTCCACATACTCAAAGTCTCAAATACAGACAGATTAAATTCAGTACTGGTAAATATTCATAAAACTAAACATGGATTATATATGCCAAAGATGAGTAAAGGAGCTACAATAGGCACTGCTGATAATTGAATTTGAAAACCAATAGTTTGCAGCAACAATATATGTGTTCTCCGATTCATAATAGTATGACAACTTGGAATCAGGAATGCAGAAACTTCTAGCTGCTGAAGTTGAAGTAGCAAAAGAAAGAAAAACTAACTATAGTAGGAATTGCAGCAGTCGAGTGTTAAAGATATGATTCTACTTTCAAACAAATTAAATAACATGGACAAGACTTTCATCCCACACAGCTCCTTAAAACAAAGAAAGAATATAGCATCAGTTGAGCTTGGAAATATGATTCTACTTTCAAACAAATTAAACGAAAGAAATCATCTCCAAGCGATGAATTCACAGATGGCCATAAAAATAAGAACACCCAACGCTCAAAGGAACATGATTTGTTAAGTTTCCAATATTGATTTATATATGAATTTTCTACTACTGGAGAGACTTCCAAAGTATTCTTTGACGAGGATGCAATTCTGATATTCTTTGAAAAATCAATGGTAACCTCAAACTCACACCAGCTCACTTGTTCAAAATGCTAAAATATAAGATACAACAGGAGCATTGCCAATCTACATTGCACATGAACTGCAAGAGCCTCACCCGTTGCGAAGCTGAGTAGGTGGATTGATAGCCAAGATCCTTTAATTTTCCTTTTAATCAGGAAAAGCTCCAAGGCACTGCAATCAACATTAATCATTAGATTTCCTGCTTTAGTTCAAATGGTATGCATTGGTTGCTTGGATTTGACTGGGAGCACTATATAAATAATAGAGCAACACTGGTGATTTTTATGTGATGTTTCATGCATAAAATTCGATCAATTGAGCAGAGCTAAACAGTGGTACTCCAAGGCACAAAATATTGCAAAAGCTAAATTGAAAAGACATGCAAGCAGATTTGATCCCACAGATTAATAAAAAGCATATAAAGAAAGGTAAAATGGTATTGCAGCAAGTACTCATACAAACCTCAGAAGAAGCCATGAATAAAATTTGAATAGAACGCAACTCCACCAAACACAGGAACTTGACAAGTTGTATACCGGGCGGAATGGAAATTAAATTATAATTTAATGATGTTGCTAGACAGCTTAACTAATATGCGTTGTCTACATGGACAAAAGGATTACAATCAAAACAAAAATAATGTTCACAAGTTTGAATTAATTTAAGAGTTCTGCAAGCTGTTGAATGTGCTAAGAAAAATTATTGGCAGTCTTTAAGACATGACTCTTAAACCAAATGGTGAAAAATCTTACATTCATAAACTGATCAATCCTACAAATTGTGCAGCATCATCTCCATGATTATGATGAGAAGCTACAATCCAATGGATTGATAAAACAAACATCTGTTGGGTCCTCTTTTCCTTTTCCAGGGATAGCAAATACCTGGAAATTAAAAATGAGAATCAACAAATAATAAATGGCCATACTCCACAATCTTTAAGAGTTAAATAGGAACAATTAGATTTAGTAGAACATCACAACCCGTACTGTCTTCTTAATACCTTTGTTTCGCAAAAAAAATAAAATAAAAAAATATCGCAATATAAAATCCAAACACAAAGGCTATAATGCTAATTTAAACAATTTAATTAATAAAGCGGAGGATAGACACAAGGAACAAGAAGCCATTTTCAAACACCCATAAGACAATCGTAATAAAGAGTAAAAAGAACAGACCTAATTTTCAAAGAATCCTGTTGTTGTTCTTTGAACAAGTCCTGAAGAACAAGAGTAGATTAGTTAATGCAACAATTTTATCAATTAAAAATTGATAAAGACCTCAACTGGTCGGGGTAGAGACATATGTTGAATACTATCCAATTGAGGAACAAAGTGATAACATGGATATTAAATCATTGAGTAACAGGGATATTAAAATCAAAGGTTGGTCTTGTGGAACATGAATAACAGGGATATTAAATAATGTTTCCAATAATTAAATCTAAATAAAAGGTTCTAGGAACTATTTAAACAGTTAGAGAAGTAACAAAACAAAAGTTCTATATATTTTTTTTTAAAAAAATACAGAAAGTGCCAATTTCTGTCTGTTTCAACCCCCACAGCATTCTGTCATCTTTCAGGAGGCACAACCAGAGAAGACATAATTAGTTTTTTCAATTTGGATCTCCAGCTGGTACCTTATAGACAAAAAGCCAATTCTTGTCGGTTTCAGTCAATCAAGTCCAAAGTACATTCATAACCATCTGGCATGCCGTGCTGCAAAAGATCTCAGCATATCGGATACCATTTTTCCAAAACTCACATAATAAAACAAAATAAACCCATAGGTAGTACAATCACAGCCAGTACTGTGCCATGAATAAAGAACAATCACAAAGTAGGAGTTCGTTTAATAAAGAACAACACAGTCATCACCGCCATTAGGCAGCGGCACAATGACCTTGGCACAACTAATCGCCACCGTGGCAGCTGGCCATTTTTTTGAGGTGGCCATTTTCGAGATCCAACAGAAAAGGGGATCTGAAGAGATTGGTGGGTAAAGAAGAACAAATGAAAGAAACATTTGAAGAAATGGAAATGAAACTCAAATCATAAAACCCTAGACTTACGCCCGGTAGAACTGCAGGCGACGACGAGTTTCCAAGGGAGTTGATTGATAAATATACTTGCAAAAGTATGTCCGTGTTACAGAACACCATCACTTTGTTTCCTTTTGCTAAACTTGGCTCAAGAACCTGCAAATTGCGAAAGCATATCAAATTGAATAAAAAGAAATACGTTAAGCTTTCCAATGAGACCAGATACATCTGCATGCCATATATTGAATTGATTAAACCTTGAAAGAGGATGTCAGACCTGGAACAAGGCTTCCAGCTTATTTTCTGAACCTGAAAGCTTGATAAAATCATGACGAGCAGTAGCGATCTTTTTATGGAGGAAAGAAGTGCACAAATGACTAATTCCTTGAAACTCCTGATCAACCAGCTTTTGCACTCCCAGTAAAGAATGTAATAATGTATCATCATTTAGTTATCAGACTGTGACAATGTATGTGATAGAGTACAAGAATATCTGATCCTTTAAAAGACCTGACAAGAAGCATCACTAAGTTGTTGTGTAAGTAAAGTAGTAAACTAATTTATTTGTTCTGAAAAACAAAGGGAAAAAATTCTTAATTCTTGGCGACAACCAATCAATTAATTTTCTTAATTCTTAATTCTTAATTATAAACATGGGTGCAACCACTGTCCAGGCCAAGAGGGACGGGCAGCAATAAATGAAACGAAGTTCAAACAGACCTTAAACCAAAGCCAAAAAATTAATAATCTGATGACCAGGACATACAAAGATGCATGAGGCCAATTCCATTTCCACCATCTAAAATCAGCCAAGACAAAAATGCTATGGTAAACAAGGTGCCACTTTATCATCCGACAAATATATCATTTTGAAAAAGAAAGAACAGTGTATAAAATTCATAAACATTAGACATAATTGTTGAAGAAATGAGCGGCATAATTGTTGAAGAAATGAGCAGGCGGGCAAGCACAATGAACTTCCAAATGATTACCAAGGGCAGATCAGCCTATATGTAATATAAGCAACTGAAAAGGATATGAATATGAACAAGCTAAATTTCTCGAAGAAAGCATAAATCATAACTCAAGGCATAGGAAATACTTACACAGGAAAACTTCTTCACATCCTTTCCGGACACAATTCCTTCAGAACTGAAATTCCTTGATAACCTTAACCGTCATGGCAGATGCAGATTGCATAACACACTTTTATGGAACGCTTCGGAAGGAGCATCCGAAAATAACTGGATATCTTCCAAGAAACAGTAAACCATAACAGGGTTTCATAGTAGAAACTCCAAGACAACACCGAATGGCCATTATTCATAAAAATATGTTAAGAATGAAACAAACTACAAGGCCCGAGGGCTAATTTAGGCTCCTCCTCTGGGGATTTGAGCGAAAGGGTAAAGAAAGGGGCCAGCGTTGGCGATTGCAGGCCACCAAATTATCTGAGCCGAAAAAATTAATTATATGAAGTATAAAGAAGTAAAGAACATGTCTGAACTAACAGGATTGAAGGAGATTATTTACAATGCATGAGTGAAGGAGGTGATACCAGTAATGAAGTCCAAAGTCAGGTGCCGAGCCCAATGATTATTCAATTGAAAAGAGCTTGATGAGGAAAATAACAGGTTATGTGCTTCATTGAGATCCCAGATCTACCGAGATGACTCTTTCTTCCTACAGAAGTATCTATAATTGCCCTGGATCATGAACTTAGATTCGAGTTGCAAAAAGAGAAAACCAAAAAATGCAAGAAAATGTAAATGAAGATACCTTCGAAGCTATGAAAAATGGGGCTGAACTGAAAATTGACCCAACCCGTTTTGACATCCCTGTCAATAATACAGTATAAAAAGTGTGCATTCAGATATCTTTCTAATCTCAGCAATATCAACTTCAGAAATGGAATAGGTTAAAAAGTAAAAACAAATAAAATAAAATATACCATTTATTTTTAGCATGCATAGAAAACCTCGAAAACTCAGTGGGTCACCTACTGGGGTAGTATAAGAGCATCAGAGACGAAACCATGCTACCAGATTATATAAATAAATCCAAATAGCACCCATCAACAGCAAAAAGTCACCATAATTGTAGAATAAAATGGTATCCACGCACATGAATTTAATACCTATGGTACTGATCAATACTCCTGTTTCATTAATACAAAGCCTGTGGGGTATTTCTTCACTGACAACCCCATATATGAATTTGCAACGACCAATATCACATTGGATTTGGGGTAAAAAAAAAGAAACAAGGGGGAAACCAAAATTTCGTAAGGCCTCGCCTAAAGCTATAATATTCATTAGACTCACTCCAGCAAAATATAAATCTATAATATTCATTGGACTCACTCCAGCAAAATAACCGAATTCTGACCCAAACATATCATTACTTAGATTTCCCCTTCTTCGATGAGCCTTTCTTTGAAGTCTTCTTAAACGATGTCTTCTTTGCCTTCAGCTTTCCTGAGCTTGAATTCGGGAACTTGTTTCTTTGCCTCTTCTCATTCTTGATATTGTACATGTTCACAGCCTACCATTCAAAACAAATTAGACAGCGAACAAAGATCGAATATTGAAGTGCGAAAAGGTATCAATCACCAACTCAAAAGGCCTCACCTTTTCAACATTTAGTATTTCATGAGAGCTTTTGCTAATTAGCTTGTTCAAGACTTTCTCAGTTGCTGTTTCTCCAAACTGCCCATTCCAGATCCCTCCACAGCCGGTAGGAACTGTGTGCGGATGATTCGATAGTCAATTTAACTATAAAAAAATACTGAATGAGTATTAAGAACTTGGAAGGGGGAGAGAGCACATACCTTGCCATACTTCTTTTCATGCTTTGGGGGCTTCTCCCCCGGTAGTTTTTTGTCAAATTTTCCACCGCTTGCAGTTGCAGTTGCTGCGAGTCCTGCAACATTTTGCAACTCATCCTTGCTAACCTTTTTAGGCTTTGCCTGAGTTCCGGTAATAGGCAATGCAGTTGCAGCAAATTGAACATGACTGCAAAGGATAAGCAAACCAAGTTACCTTAAGGCTTAAAGCTCATAATTTCATAAACAAACAAATAATGACAACAAAATTAAAACCAGAGCTTATGGTATGCAACTATGCATGGGAAATAGTTTCATTGGCTTTTAGTGAGCATAAGAAAGTAGCATCTGCAAGAAAGTATAAGGACTATTCTGCTATTTGAAAGGAATAACATCTTGCATACTTTTTTTAGAGGGCAGGAATAAAGAACAAAACCTTGGCAAAGCACCAACTTTAGCTGCTTGTTTCAGATTATGCAACCGATTTTTCTCCTGTTTCTCAACCCTGCCTTTCTTTTCTTTATGCCTTTCAGCAAAAGGATCTGTTCCAGGTTCTGGAGAAGTACAAGCAACAGTTATTACAGAATAAATGATAGAAACCATGGTTAAAACTAAACAATGTGGTGTCTCCACCAGCTGGAGGCCGCGCCTTAAGCTCCCCCAGCGATGGCCACAGCCCAACCACCATCCTCACCTCCAGGCCACCTCCTTCGTAGCGGTGGCACCACACCCGCAAGCCCAAAACGAAACCCCAACAGAGAAAGGAGGAACAAAAGTACTGATTGGCAAGAAGCATGTGTGTTCAAATATGCAGGCAGCTTTATGACCATAATTAGGCATGAGAAAAGGAAATGAAATTAGGCTTGTACCTTTTCCCTATGCATAGTTTTAAGTCTGGCAGCCTCTTCATCCATGGGCTGATCAAGCCTCTTCTCGAAGACCCACATACTTCCCTTAGTTTCGCTACCGCCCTCATCGAATTCGCCTTCAGATGCCATAGATATATATATATATATATATATATATATATATATATATATATATAAAATTCAATCTACGATTCAGAAGCGCTCATATGTTCAACCGATTAAATCCACAAAAAATAACAAGAACCAAATCTGAAAATATCAGGAGTCTGAAGAAAGTAAGCCTCTAAATACGCAAGAGGTGATGATTTTTTATGTTTTCCTCTGACAACCCAGAAACCGAAACCGAATCTGCGAGCAAGCGAAAAGAAGAGAATCGCGAAAAAATGAAGTATGGACTAAAAAGGAAGGGAACAAGAACAGTTACCTAGTCCCACTCGTCAGATTTCTTCTCCTACTCAACATCGCGATTTCAACTTCTCCAAGAATCCCTAAATTGCTCCCTCTCTCTCTTCTCAATGACGGGAAGAATTAGGGACAAGAATTAGGGCTACGCAGGTAAAAATCAACAAGGCAAGTAAAAAGTACACGCACCGTTTAATGCAAGAGGCGGCCGTAGACTTCATCGGAGCCTCGTTCCGACGGGGATACCGCGACGGGCAGCAGCATGGAAAGCATCCCCACCCCAAACCTAACGCAGAAGCAGGCGGGCGCAGTCACGGAAAAGCAGAGGAATTGAAGGCCGAAATTTACCAGCACGACACGGAAACGTACAGGGAAGCGGCGGGCGGCGGCCGCAGGCGGCGAAATCAAAAGAAACCCGGAACCCACCAGAATGCGCGGGGAGAGGGAGAGAAAAAGGAGCAAGACGAAGAGAGCAAAATGGAAAAAAAAAAAGGGGTAAGTCGGGGGCAAAACCAAACCCGTGTAAAAAGAACTTAATCTAACGGCCATGATCTCAATTGGAAACTTGATCCAACGGCTCAGAATCAAATGGGAGATTAGAGCTCTCCCATTTATATAGTATTAATAGATTAATAGATATTAGATTTTTTCGCCGGTTTCGCACGGATGTTGAACTAATATAACGATATAAAATGAGAATATAGTATTTTTGAATTACCTGAGATTCAAAGTCTTTTGTTAAAATAGTTGTCATAATGCATGCAACAAAAATCTAAAAGTAAAATAAAAGAGAGAATAAGATAAAGGAAGGAAATTCAAACCCACAACCAGGTAAACATAATATAAAATAAATTTCTGGTTCTGAAACGGGAAGGATGGTAAAGCTGTTTGCAAGCAGTCTGACGGCGTCCAAGTGCTGCTAAATTTCTGATGCTTACTAATGTACATCTGATGAAGATTGATATGTCAAATGAGAGCAGATCTTGGCACTAATCAAGAGTGATATTCTCTCATAATATCTTTTGATTCCTCATTTATTTTGTAATCCCTTGATTAGTTATATTTACCTCATATAATCCTTGTAATTAGTATTCTTCCCATATATAGTTGATTCCGTTGTTGTATATAATAGGGGGTGTATTTGCTATGTAACATTATTCAATATATAATTTGATTTTCCCATTGCCTATTTTCTCATGGTATCAGAGCCTTGAGACGACCATTTTTTCTTCTTCTTGCTAAATTCTTTAGAGAATTTTCTTTTCGTTCCATTATCCTTTCGAGGATTTGTTCCTGTTGATTGTTATGGATATGAATAATTTCGAAACTATGTCTGTCAAATTCAATGGCAGAAATTTTGCACTTTGGGAGTTCCACATTCGAATCTTTGTTGATGGAAAAGGGTTGTCCGGCATCCTTGATGGATCTGACAATGGAGTAGGTGATGCCACAACCAAGAGTAAATGGAAGACAAAGAATGCGCAGGTTATCAGTTGGATTCTTAACTCTGTTGAACCTGACATTGCCTTAAGTCTCCGCTCTTTCGACACAGCCGCTGCTATCTGGGAACATCTTAATGGGGTATATTCTCAGGTAAATCAATCGAGACAATTTGAACTTGAATATGAAATTGCCCATATCAGTCAAGAGGATAGAGATATTCGTAGCTTTTATGTTGCGATGCTAAAACTATGGACAGAACAAGATATGATATCCTCTTCAACGATCTCACCTACCGCATATGTTGAAGTCAAGAAGGAACGAGATTGTGGAAGAGTGATGCAATTCCTTATGAAGCTTCGACCTGAATTTGAGACAGCAAGGGGAACATTGATCAATCGTGGTGATTTGATTATGGAGTCTGTTCTGGGAGAACTTATTCGTGAAGAAACACGCCTGAAAACACAAGCTCAACTGGACACAAAGAATAATGTTGTTGATTCAATATTTCTTGCTTCTCGTGGTCGATTTATGTCGAAACCGAAGACTGGAAACAAAGGAGATATGCAGTGTAACTATTGCAAAGAATATGGTCATGTGCAATCTCATTGTCGTAAGCGGAATATATGCAATTACTGTAAGAAGCCCGGACATATTATTTTAGATTGTCGAACTTTGAAGAACAAGCAAAGTCAACCTGCCTTTGTTACTACGCATTGCGATCCGCAAATGGTGAAATCAACCACAGAAGGTACTGATGCAATTCCCCTTACGCCATAGGCCGTTCAACAGATGATTCAAGACTCCTTGCAAGCAACCCTTCCAGGTGTTATTTCTTCTGTCTTTTCTGTTGCTGGGTTATCAGGTATTCCAAAGAAATCTACTCCCTAGTTTCTTGATTCGGCTGCCTTCAATCATATGACCAATCAAAAACATGTATTTACTACTTTAAAATCTTGTCCCTTCAATCAATCTGTAACTACCGCAAATGGTGGAAAATTACCGGTTGAAGGGATTGGAACAGCTTGCTTGTCCGGTTCTTCCAAATCCATTTGCCTCCCCAACACCTTTTATGTTCCTAAATTGGTTGCTAATTTGATTTCTGTTGGTCAATTGACTGATCAAAATTGTTTGGTTAACTTTTCTCCTCTTGGTTGTCGTGTGCATGACCTTCAAACGAAACAAGTGATCATGAAAGGGCATAAACATGGCCGTTTATTTCATCTTGATCTTGATCCTAAACTTAGTTCTCCTGTTTGTCTAACTGTTCCCACCTCTACTTCTCATCCACAACATACTTGGGATCTCTGGCACCGTCGTTTAGGTCATCCTCATTCAAGTCGGTTAGAATTTATGTTCACATCTCACCTTCTTCCGGACCGATTGAAGGATAAAAATAATGTTTCCTCAAATTGTCAGACTTGCGTTAGCAGCAAATTTGCTAAATTACCTTTTGTTTCTAGTATGACTCAAGTTGATGCTCCTTTTGATCTTATTCATTGTGATTTATGGGGACCATCACCTATTTTATCAAGACTTGGTTATCGATACTTTGCTTTATTTATTGATCATTTCACACGTTTTACTTGGGTGTATTTTTTGCGTGCTAAATTTGAATTAGCCACTGTCGCAAAAACATTTGTCACTATGATTGAAACACAATTTGGGAAGACTATTAAAATCTTTCGGTCTGATCCTGGTGGGGAGTTTTGTGCTTTACCACTTGTCAATTTTTTGCTGAAAAAGGTATCTTAGCACAACAATCTTGTCCGGGAACTCCTGAACAAAATGGGGTGGTGGAATGCAAAAATCGTCATGTGGTGGAAATAGCCAGAGCTCTCCTCCTTGAGTCTCGCGTCCCATCTCAATTTTGGGTGGAGGCTGTCCATACCTCAGTTCATTTAATCAATCGCCAGCCTTCTCATCTCCTTGGTAATCAATCTCCATTTTTTTTACTATTCCGTAAAACCCCAAATTATATGCATCTTCGTGTTTTTGGGTGTGTTTGCTTTGTTTTACTTCCCCCACATGAACGCCATAAATTGTCTGCTAAGGCGTCTAAATGTGTTCTTCTTGGGTATAGTGATAAACAAAAAGGGTACGTTTGTTATGATCCTACATCTTGTCGTATAAGAGTTTCTCGTAATGTCATTTTTTTTGAACACTTATATTTTTATGTTCCACCTTCGACGATCTCTGCTCCTACCTCTTCCATTTCTATGTTATACAATTTCTTAGATCCTTCTAATTTTAATTCCTCTAGTGATATCTCTACTTTATCCCTTTCTGGTCACGAGCTTGAAGGTCCTCCACCTGTTGTCCCAAGTGTTGGATCAACACACCTCCCAAGTACTTTAAAACGATCCACAAGGATTAATTTTGGTAAACCACCTGATCGCTTAACCTTTTTTACTGACATTAATTCTATTCAGATTCCTTCTACATATAAACAGGCTGTGGCCCATGACTGTTGGAAAAAGGCTATGGCAGAGGAACTTGAGGCCTTGACAGATAATCTCACTTGGGAATTAGTTCCCCGGCCAGCTCATTCTTCGGTCATAGGGAGCAAATGGGTTTATACTGTTAAGGTGAAGCCCGATGGTACTATCGACCGTTACAAAGCTCGTCTAGTTGCTCAAGGATTCAAGCAAGAATATGGGATTGATTATGAAGAAACATTTGCTCCCGTGGCTAAAATGACCACAGTTCGTACCCTTCTTGCTATTGCTTCATGTCAACACTGGCCATTGTATCAATTAGATGTTAAAAATGCTTTTCTTCATGGCCATTTGAAGGAAACTATCTACATGGAATGCCCACTGGATATTCCTTTGGCGATACTAATTTGGTTTGCAAACTTAACAGATCTCTTTATGGCCTTAAACAAGCACCACGCGCTTGGTTCGAAAAATTTCACACTACTATTTGTTCTGTTGGTTTTCAGCAAAGTTCTAATGATCCATCTTTATTCACTCGTCAATCTCCTCATGGCATTGTTGTTTTGCTTCTTTATGTGGACGATATGGTTGTCACTGGCAATGATCAACAAGGCATTGCTGACTTTAAAAAGTTTCTTCATGATTCCTTTCATATGAAGGATCTTGGTTCTCTCACATATTTTTTGGGATTAGAAGTAACATACTCTTCTCGTGGTCTATATCTTACGCAGAAAAAATATATTGCAGATCTTATCAAGCTCGCCAACTTGACTGATAAGAAAGTTTGTTCCACTCCGATGGAGCAGAATCTTAAATTGAAGCGTGATGATGGTCCACTAATTTCTAATCCTACCTTGTACAGACGTTTGGTAGGTAGCATGATTTATCTTACCATCACACGTCCTGATATTTCCTTTGCTGTTCAAGTTGTCAGTCAATTTGTTTCCCAGCCTCGAAGACCCCATCTTTCCGCGCTTCATCGCATTATTCGCTATTTAAAGGGCACATGTGACAGTGGACTCTTTTTTGCATCCAACACACATCTTACTCTAAATGCCTTCGCGGATGCTGACTATGCAGGATGTCTTGACACTCGCAGATCTACAACAGGCTGGTGTGTGTTCCTTGGTGCCTCTCCTATATCTTGGAAATGTAAAAAGCAAGAACGTGTATCAAAGTCTTTCACCGAAGCTGAGTACCGATCGATGTCTTCTGTTAGCTCTGAAATTGTTTGGCTTCGGCGACTTCTCACTAATTTTGGTGTCAAATGTGATCAACCATCTGTCCCTTTATTTGGTGATAATACTAGTGCCCTTAGCATTGCCACCAATCCTGTCCTTCACGAGCGCACCAAACACATCGAAGTCGACTGTCATTACATTCGTGAATCGGTTCAGGATAAAGTCTTATCTCTTGTCCATGTTTCATCCCATGATCAGATTGCAGACTTGCTTACTAAACCTATGTCCTTCACTCGCCATAAGTATCTTGTGAGCAAATTAATGATTGTTCCGACCAATCATCAATTTGAGGGGGGATGTCAAATGAGAGCAGATCTTGGCACTAATCAAGAGTGATATTCTCTCATAATATCTTTTGATTCCTCATTTATTTTGTAATCCCTTGATTAGTTATATTTACCTCATATAATCCTTGTAATTAGTATTCTTCCCATATATAGTTGATTCCGTTGTTGTATATAATAGGGGGTGTATTTGCTATGTAACATTATTCAATATATAATTTGATTTTCCCATTGCCTATTTTCTCATGATAAATTATGTTAGTAAATTGAATCTTGGTGAGGTCCAGTAGAATGTCATTGATCGAGTGAAGTTTTATTGAGGTTTGTTCATGTACCACAGGCCTACATTGGGGCTCATCTCGATAATAAAGAAAACTTTTCCCTCAAAGAAAAAAATAATATAAAATAAATTATTTTTACTGTTAGAAACTAAATATATATAGTTTGATTTCTGTATAAAATGATTGCAACAAGTGGAAAATAAATACCCTTTAACTATTCAAAATTAGAAAAATTATATTTTTGCATTATTAAGGTTATAAAAAATATTATTTTACTCCTAATAGTATGTTGTACAATTTTACTATTATCCCTAAAAATTTTAAAGAATATTATTTATAATTTTTTGTTATCATTTCATCATTTAAAATATATATTTTGTTAAGTAATGTATTTTGAATTTTTGTTGTGATTAGTTTTTATGAACTAATATTTAATTTTATAAAATAAATTTTTAATTATAATTACGTTTTGATTATCTGTTAATTTTTAAAATATTATTTTAGTCCATAAAATTTTGTCCACTTTTTTCTTTTCCATATTGATTATGAAAAAAATTTCTTAGTTAATATTTTTCATTCAGTTTAAATAATTTTTTATTATTTTTAATTCATTATTGTTATAAGCCCTAATATCAAATTTATAATCTGATACCAAGTTTATTAGGGTATGCTTTTTGAGCATATTTTTTATAATTATAAACTATTTTTTCTATCTGGATAACTATATTTAATGTTTGAGAAATTTTAATGTAATAAAAATTTTCAAATAAAATAAAATATTTAATAATGAAATTACTTTTTAAAATCAAAGATATTAAAATAAATATAATTTGATTTATCATTCATTTTATGTTATTTTATTTTATTAACAGTATAATCTAATTTTATTAATTATATATTTTTATTTAAGTTAAAAGGAAAAATTAATTACTAAATACATTGTTTTCTAATTTTTGCGCTAATGCAAAACTTTTCAAAAGTGAATGGGTGGAATGAGATATTTTTCAAATTCATAAAACCAAAGTGAGATTTTTTAGAATTGATGAGGTATAATTTTATATTTTAAAAGGTAGAAGGGTAGAATCTTTAAACTAAATAAAGTTTAGGTGTATTTTTTGTAAAAAAAAAAATTAAGTGTATAAATGGCCAAACTTGATAAGTTTAGAGTTATATTTTGGGAATAGTTCAAATAATAATTATTTAGTACTCCCTCCGTTTTTTAAAAATAGCTCCGTTAATTGGACATTATTCACACAAACACTTTAATTTGAAGTTTTATCATAGTTATACAAGTTAAAATATAGTCATGTGAGATCTCGTTAGATTCGTCTCGTCGTGTAGTTTTTAGATATCAAAGTTTTAAAATTTTTGCTTGTACCAAATTTGAGTTATTAGTGATTTAAAATATGCATTGGAGTGCGTGCTGGGTGGGTCTGTAGCAAACAAAAAAACAGAGGAAGTACTATATATTTATGTTTAACTGTTTACCTTCGGCTATTATTTGTGAACCTAGTAGGGGTGGATCGGTACGGCATACCGAAACTTCTCGCTCATACCATTACTGTACCGTAAATATGGGTATATGAATAATAAATATCATTATCATACCATAAATTCGGTATACCAATATTCGGTATACCGAAACATTCGGCATAAAAGTTCGGTATGATCGATATGCCAATATAAAATTTTTTATGAAAATGAAATAAAATTTTCATATAATAGTTTTAACTTAAGTGCAATAAAAATAATTTCCAAAATAATGTAATTCATATAAAAAAAACATCAATAGGGTTCTAAATGAAATTTAGAGGTCATTCATAATTTCTTCTAACATAAATAAAATCAAACCACGCACAATGACCGTGAGGATTGAATATCAGAGTAGAAAGAAGAATAGAATTGAAATTTTGAATTAGGGTTTGCTAACAAATAGAAATTTAATTTTAGGTTTATTGAAATTGGGATTGAGCCTTAACTATAATTTTTTTGGGGTTTAGTAATAAATAATATGTAATGTAATATATTTTTATTTAAAAATATATAATTATATATTTTAATATATAAGTGTATATCGGTTTTTTCAGTATACCGAATATCTTATATTTTGATACCGATACCATACCAAAAAAATTCAACAAGGCACTTGTAACACCCCGGTTTTTGATAAACCAGGTCGGGATGTCACCGCCACACCTCCCTAGCAAGACACGGTTTCTCCGAGCTTGCTAAAGAGATGCAAGGCTATGGTTTTTCAGGATTTAAAACATTCAAACAGCTCATTGTAATATAATTTAAAATGATAATAAGTAAGTTGCAGCGGAAAATATTATTTAAATATATGTAATGCAGCGGAAATTAAATATTGGGCCAACATGGCCAAAATACGGGTTAAACAGGCCCGTTCATGCAGTCATAACTAAATGCAAGAATTAAAAATAGTATTTTTCCCCCCAAATGTTTCCATGTATGCATATGATCATGCATAGTCCTCATACTCTGAAAGAAAAAGGGAAAAATGGTTTGGGTCAACAAAGCGTGCTGAGTAAGTTAACACCTAGCATGATTAAGGGGTTTCAAAGCCATTAATTAAATTTAAGTAAAAGCATGCTACTAGATAATATAAATTTTAATTCAATTAACCACTAATAATTAAATGGCATAATTATAAACAAGGATTTCCACATGATCATAAATGTAACCACATGGTAAAATAATTGCAAGTCATAATCTAAAGGCATAATTTAAAGGTATAATCTAGATAAGGAAAATATTCAAGTCTTTTAATTTCCCCATACTTCAAGATTAGGTATCTTGGTATTTCTCGATTGCAGCGCAATCTCTACAGGTATTTCTCGATTGCAGCGCAATCTCTACAGTTTTTTCTCGATTGCATTGCAATCTCTACAGTTTTTCAAGTAGCCTTGGCCTAAGCCAAATCCGCCGTACCCAGTAACACTCCGGAGCCTCGGGAAACCCATACGGATACTCCCGAGAGTGTAGGCCCAAAATATGTCGCCGTTTTGGCATAGTTTTTCATATTTAACACCATCGTCCATTCAGGCACGATGCACTTAGGAGGGCACCCTGCAGAGCACTCACCCCCTAATATATTTTTAATCAAATCGCAAGGGGATTTTCGAAAAAGTTTGTTTATTTATTTCTAAAAGAAATAATATGTTTGTATAATAAAGCCAATTTCACAAATTTAGCAAGTTTCTCAAAATATACTATTTCAGGACGTTGATCGCTCCAATATCATTTAAAAATCCATACTACGACCAAAAATTCTAAAATTTGAGTGGTAGCTCGCCAACACACTAACAAACAAGTGTTGTGTTTTAACTTTTTCAATCCGTATTAAGGAAATAAGCCAAAAATAAGATTTTGTACAAAAATAGTGTTCTGCCCGGATTCAGACGCAGCAGTTTTCAGAGATCTAATTTTTAACATATCAAATGCATACCAAACTTAACGAAAATTCACAGGCATACTCCTAACACATTTATCTACAACTTTCATTTAAAACTCGAGACCTAATTCCAACCGGATCAATTAAGAAAAATCGGATTACGTTCAGAAACCCATTCTGTCAATTTTTAGAAGTTCGAAGGAAACGCAGATTGGTTCGGTTCGAATTCGGAGGTCCAAATCTTGATGAAAAATTCTCAAATTTTACAGTGTTATTCTAGACTTATAGATCTACAATTTTTATGTTTAAAATCAAACCTAATTCGGCGTAAATCCAATGTCAAAATAATTAATAAATTCAAATTATGTTTCTGTCTCTATTCCAAAATCTGAATTCAAGGCAGGTCTGTTCGGTTCAACTTTCTGGCATCAAATCTCCACCAAAAATTATGAAATTTTTACATGAAGTAGATCAAGGTCTTAGGAACATATTTCATGTTTTAAGTTTTCTCATTTGAACACTTAAGTGGTCCGAATAAATTCAATAAAAACGTTGCGCCGGTGTAGACAGATTTTAGTTAGTGTTTTCGTTAGATCTATGTATTCGATTGTTTTAACAACCTAAAACCACAGTAAGCGTTAACTTAATTGAGATTGGATCAACCGGCTCGTCAATTCGTAGGCATGGCTTCCGCGTTCTTCGTTCTCCCTCCGAGATCCTTCGTTCTCCCTCTTCTCGTCCGGATCGGGGTTTAGAATAAAAAAACATGTGTAATTAGTTTCATATTCGAATTCGAATGAGAGAGAATGGACGAAAACCTTAACACACCGTCTACCTATGCCCGGAACTCTTGAACTTGCCTGGAACAGTCCTCCGTCTCAGAAATCTTGCCTCCGATATCTTGGAATTAGGGTTTTTCGGGTATGTTTGATTCGAAGATATTCCAAAGGGATGTACGGGCTGTCAAGGAGCCTTTTATAGATTCCCAAGGGCTTGAGGACGTCTATGAGCAGATTGGAGTGTCTTGGGCCGAAAGGTAATCAACCGACATCGAAAAATCCGGAGTCGGACGAGAAAATCGCGCAACTCCGCGACTGCCTGGTCTGGCAAGGCCTTGGCGCGGTCTTCACTCCGGAACGCGCGGCGACCGCGCCGGCTTGGTCCAGGCTGCGGCCTGGGCCGGGTCGTGCGATCCGTCGGGTCTTTTCTCATCTCTTTCGGACTTCTATCCTTCTATGTTCTTGGGCTTCGATTTTCGGGCTATTCCTGGGCTCCAAATTCCTATCTTAATTTTATTCGGATCTCAATTTAATTTCGGGTTTGAATTATTGAGTCCATTCGTATCGGGCTCGAATTATTTAATTACGTTGTCTTTAACTTCACGGGCTCTTGGGACTTTAATTTCTTCTTGAATTAAATTCCATTTCTCATGTCATCTTTTAATTATCTATTAATTCATGTATTTATTTATTTATGTAATGGTTTTATTTATTTATGTGACAAAATTCTCGGGTATTACAGTCTACCCTCCTTAGGAATCAACTTCGTCCTCGAAGTTGCCCTACTGATTGCACGGGTATTACAGTCTACCCTCCTTAAGAATCAACTTCGCCTTCGAAGTTGCGTTTTAGCTTCTCTCGAGCTAAGAACTAGGGTCATTTAGTTTATTTTGGTTTTTCTTTATTTTTATTTTGTGACTGACCTCAGAATTAAAATTTCCGAGCTGCCTACGTACCCTGTGAAGGGATCATGCCATTACGTAGTTCAAAACAATTTGAATTTGTTTCTTTATTTATTTGGGATACATATTGTCGAGTCGAGCTCCAAAAATAAATGTCTCTACATTATTGGGGGGATTACATCCTCTCCCCCTTAGGCCTTCAGTTATGTCCCCATAACTGCTTATACATTATTCTTGAGAAGGTTTGGGTATCGTTACATTCGACCTCCTTCTCATTGAGCTGGCAAGTTGGCTTGATCGTCGTCATTCAATTGTCCTACAGTCCTTCTCTAATTTCCTTGCTGTGGATATACCAAGTCTAGCCTCTTCTCAATCTCCTCCTCTGGCATTCGACATTTCCCAGCCCTGTGACCAAACTTGTCGCAATGATAGCAGGCTCCAGGCTTCGGGCACTGGCGCACCAGATGTGCATGGTTGCACCGTGGGCAGCGTGGTATGAATGCTTCACGGTTGTCAGTTCTCCCATTATTCTGCTGGTCCTGATTCTCGTTTTGGTTCGGGTTTTGTTGAGGATGTTGATTGTGGTGTTGACGCCCTTGGTTGTTGCCACTTTGGTCGTCTGGGTTCCGTGGTTGGTCAGGTTCGGCGATCAAGTCCTCTCTTTTGGTGATATTCCAAATCTGGGTTCGACACTCTTTCAACCGATGTCCACGGCGACCACATCGGAAGCATGTGTTGGGTTGAGGCCATCCCCTTGCCAGATGAGGTTGGTTACACCTTGGGCACCGAGGTACGTAATTACTAAGTTTGAAGATTATCCCGTTGCTTCTCCCTTTGCTGCCTCGAGGCGGTTTATTCGGGCCTCTACAAAGATGGTTTCCTCCCGACTTATTAACATCTCTGTGGTTGCTATTACTTGTGTCTTGCCCATGGTTGACTAGCGCGTTCCCTAAGACGACCAGAGCTTTTCCAATCGTGCGGAGATGGCCGCCCACATTGTTCGGCGCGGGGGCGTTTTGCGCAACTTGGGTCTGAGCTCCCACGGTTTGTGCTGTCTCCGTGGGGTTCTGTGGTACCTCGTTAGTGGTCTGTGGGGCAGGTTGGTGTCTCAGTTGTCTCCTTGGTGCCATTCTGTTACAACGTATATAAATTAGAGTCCAAGAATTTTACTAGATCGTTTAGACAGAGAATCGTGAAATCATATAAGTGGTTGAGCGTTAGATGTATTTCCGGATGTAGCGTTCGGCCAGGGTTTACATGGCCGCGAGCGTTAGACAGAGAATTTTTTTTTTTCAGGGTTCAGGGTTTAGGTTTTGGGTTTCAGGGTTTAGTGTTCGATTTTTTTTTGGTAAGGGAATAACTAGATAAAAACAGATAACACGTATAATCTTCAATTCCCCTCAGCCTCGTTCATCGGGTCTTTCTCCGTTGGGCTTGGGACTGGACTCGACTCATCCTGCTGATTAACCATGCGAGACCAGGGTCCAAGGGTTCCATAGGGTCCATGGATTAATGGGCCTGATGGACCATTGGATGCAGTAATTTGGGCTCGGTGGTCCATTGGGCTCGGCCCAATTCTCAGCTACGGGACTGGGAGCTTATCAGACATCGGTGTGGTGGATCAGGTCCATCCCTTGGGCCTCGATCCTTTCGTTCATGTCGTGATTTCATTGGGTAACTGTTTGGACTGTTTGTTCCAGTTGTGTTATGAGGTGATGGTCAGCTTCTCTTAAATTCTAGAACTGATGTAGGTCAGCTTTAAGTCGAGCTACATGGTATTTGAAGTGTTGTATATTCTGTTTAGAGTCAATATACGCATTCATTGTTTTCATCATTAGGTTCGTCATGGCTTAGTTAGCCATCTAGTGTAGAAAGAAACCTAAGTTAGGACACATCAAGCTTCTAAGTTATCTAAGTGTAGAGGATGCAATATGCAAATGCAAATGATGATCTCCAAAAATAATTTAATGCACTATATTTATTCTTTTCCATGGGCTTTTAAAAATAAAGTTTTGGCCCATGGGTAGCTAATAATAGTAAAAGGAATTCGGCCTCTATATTGGGCCAAGAATAAATAATATTTGCGCTCTTACTAAAAGTATAAGTATTTGGCCAAAAAAATTTTGGACCCTAATTTAAAAATGAGGATTGGGCTTTAAAAATAATGATTTGGACTTCAAAAATTTGGGTTCAAAAATATTTGGGCTAAAAACAATTTGGGCTAGGGAATACAATAATTTGGGCTAGAAAATAATAATTTGGGCTGTTTATAAAAGAATACCTTTAAAAATAATAGTGTATACTTAAAAATAATAATATTGATAATAATAATAATAATAATAGTTTAAAAATAATAATAATAGGTTTAAAAATAATAGTTTAAATCCGGGCTCTGATACCAACTTGTAACACCCCAGTTTTTGATAACCCAGGTCGGGATGTCACCGCCACACCTCCCTAGCAAGACGCTGTTTCTCCGAGCTTGCTAAAGAGATGCAAGGCTATGGTTTTTCAGGATTTAAAACATTGAAACAGCCCATTGTAATATAATTTAAAATAATAGTAAGTAAGTTGCAGCGGAAAATATTATTTAAATATATGTAATGCAGCGGAAATTAAATATTGGGCCAACATGGACAAAACACGGGTTAAACAGACCCGTTCATGCAGTCATAAATAAATGCAAGAATTAAAAATAGTGTCCCCCCCCCCCCCAAATGTCTCCATGTATGCATATGATCATGGATAGTCCTCATACTCTGAAAGAAAAAGGGAAAACTGGTTTGGGTCAGCAAAACGTGCTGAGTAAGTTAACACCTAGCATGATTAAGGGGTTTCAAAGCCATTAATTAAATTTAAGTAAAAGCATGCTACTAGATAATATAAATTTTAATTCAATTAACCACTAATAATTAAATGGCATAATTATAAACAAGGATTTCCACATGATCATAAATGTAACCACATGGTAAAATAAGTGCAAGGCATAATCTAAAGGCATAAGTTAAAGGTATAATCTAGATAAGGAAAATATTCAAGTCTTTTAACTTCCCCATACTTCAAGATTAGGTATCTTGGTATTTCTCGATTGCAGCGCAATCTCTACAGTTTTTCTCGATTGCATTGCAATCTCTACAGTTTTTCAAGTAGCCTTGGCCTAAGCCAAATCCGCCGTACCCAGTAACACTCCGGAGCCTCGGGAAACCCATACGGATACTCCCGAGAGTGTAGGCCCAAAATATCTCGCCGTTTTGGCATAGTTTTTCATATTTAACACCATCGTCCATTCAGGCACGATGCAGTTAGGAGGGCACCCTGCAGAGCACTCACCCCCTAATATATTTTTAATCAAGTCGCAAGGGGATTTTAAACAATGTTTGTTTATTTATTTCTAAAAGAAATAATATGTTTGTATAATAAAGCCAATTTCACAAATTTAGCAAGTTTCTCAAAATATACTATTTCAGGACGCTGTTCGCTCCAATATCATTTAAAAATCCATATTACAACCAAAAATTCTAAAATTTGAGCAGTAGCTCGCCAACACACTAACGAACAAGTTTCATGTTTTAACTTTTTCAATCCGGATTAAGGAAACAAGTCAAAAATGAGATTTTGTACAAAAATAGTGTTCTGCCCGGATTCAGACGTAGCAGTTTACATAGATATAATTTTTAACATATCAAATGCACACCAAACTTAACAAAACTTTACAGACATACTAACACATTTATCTACAACTTTCGTTTAGAACTCGAGACCTAATTCCAACCGGATCAATTAAGAAAAATCGGATTAATTTCAGAAACCCATTCTGTCAATTTTCAGAAGTTCGAAGGAAATGCAGATTGGTTCGGTTCGAATTCGGAGATCCAAATCTTGACGAAACATTCTCAAATTTTATAGTGATATTTTAGACTTATAGATCTACAATTTTTATATTTAACACCAAACCTAATTCGGCCTAAATCCAATGTCAAAATAATCAATAAGTTCGAATTATGTTCCTGTCTCTATTCCAAAATCTGAATTCAAGGTAGGTCTGTTCGGTTCGACTTTCTGGCATCAAATCTCCACCAAAAATTATTAAATTTTTACAAGTAGATCAAGGTCTTAGGAACATATTTCATGGTTTAAGTTTTCTCATTTGAACACTTTAAGTGGTCCGAATAAATTCAATAAAAACGCTGCGCCGGTGTAGACAGATTTTAGTTAGGGTTTTCGTTAGATCTATGTATTCGATTGTTTTAACAACCCAAAACCACAGTAAGTGTTAACTTACTTGAGTTTGGATCAACCGGCTCATCAATTCGTAGGCGTGGCTTCCGCGTTCTTCGTTCTCCCTCCGAGATCCTTCGTTCTCCCTCTTCTCGTCCGGATCGGGGTTTAGAATAGAAAAACATGTGTATTTCATATTCGAATTCGAATGAGAGGGAATGGACGAAAACCTTACCACACCATCTACCTATGCCCGGGAACTCTTGAACTCGCCTGGAACAGTCCTCCTTCTCAGAGATCTTGCCTCCGATGTCTTGGGATTAGGGTTTTTCGGGTATGTTTGATTCGAAGATATTCCAAAGGGATTTACGGGCTGTCAAGGAGCCTTTCCATAGACTCCCAAGGGCTTGAGGACGTCCATGAGAATATTGGAGTGTCTTGGGCCGAAAGGTAAGCAATCGACGTCGAAAAATCCGGAGTTAGGCGAGAAAACCGCGCAATGCCGCGACTGCCTGGTCTGGCGCGCCCTTGGCGCGGTCTTCACTTCGGAACGCGCGGCGACCGCGCCGGCTTGGTCCAGGCTGCGGCCTGGGCTGGGTCGTGCGATCCGTCGGGCCTTTTCTCCTCTTTTTCGGACTTCTATCCTTCTATGTTCTTGGGCTTCGATTTTCGGGCTATTCCTGGGCTCCAAATTCCTATCTTAATTTTATTCGAAGCTCAATTTAGAATTAATGAGTCCATTCGTATCGGGCTCGAATTATTTAATTACGTTGTCTTTAACTTCACGGGCTCTTGGGACTTTAATTTCTTCTTGAATTAAATTCCATTTCTCATGTCATCTTTTAATTATCTATTAATTCATGTATTTATTTATTTGTGTATTGGTTTTATTTATTTATGTGACAAAATTCTCGGGTATTACAGCCGTACCAAAAATTTCGGCATACAATAAATTTCGGTATTTTCGGTATTTTTCGATATGATACGATCGGTATACCGAGTTTTAGGGAAAATTGTCCAGCCCTAGAACCTAGTCTGCCTAAGTGTTTTAGTAAGAGCCGTTGATCTAAAAATGAGCGTACAATGATTGATTAACCCCTTAAAATTAAGAATGATGCATTAAAACTAATAAGGGCAATAGAGTGAACATGCCAAAAATTATTCAAGATTTATTATATAGATGACATTCATATCTATTTTTAGCTTGAATCCGAAACACAATTACGGCTCGCTGACAAGCATATAATTTCTAAAAAAAATATATCAAATTCATGAAGTCGATAAACAACACATCATAAGTCGGGTTTACACTATCTGTTGTTGTCTAACATACTCTCTGTGCAGATGTTGTAGTTTTGGAAGTGTTGAAACTACGCAATAACTACAAGAACAATTTACTGACAGTTTTGTGTAACAGTTACCTGTTGACTCTGTGACTATTTACCCGACTCCATTGAATCTATTTTTGCATTCTAAGTCTGTATATTATATATAGGTCCTCTGTAATTAGGTTTTGTGATTATTGAGTAGTATTTTCATATTGAGAGTTTATAGGCCGGTTATTCTCTAGATTTTCATTGATAGAATTCCTGAGAGAGTTTTAGAAATTCCTTGATGATCATTCTGCAACATTTTGGAAGATCACATATCTGTCATCAAGGTTCGAGTTGCATTGCTTCAATGAGATCGTCTTATTGAAGAAAATCGTTTTCTTGTTTCATGCGAATTGGAAGTCGACTTTGAGAAGAGACTATGTAGAATCTGAAGGAGATAATTCAGGCCATCTGCTACACCTGAATTCCAAGACTTGAAGATCGGAACAATCGAAGTTTCCTGTTCGGGATGACTGTTTGAGGGTCGGAGTTGTGGGGGAGTCCAGACGACGATTGATCTGCAAGCCGTGAGGCTTGTGAGATAGAGTCAGTTCTTTGATTGTTTGTTTGTTTTCAGGTCTAGGATTTTCTTGAGTGTTAGTATTAGACCCTGGATTGGAATCCCTTAGACGTAGGCCAAAGGCCGAACTGGGTTACCAAATCATGTGTCTTTACTTTCCGCTGCATTACACTGATTTGCACACACTTTCGATCACACGTAGTTTAAACCACCATTCAACGACTTAGTTAATTCAAGATTCACAATAATATTTGGAACCGACACTATCTCCAATAGTCAACACTATGTTCAAACTCATTTTACAATAAATGTCACATTAAACAATAATTCATCTCCAACCATTTACACTAAACTCAAACTCATAAGAATATTATCTATATATTCTTTCTCATACAAATTTATTTATCTTGGTATCATACCCATCATTTCTTATAAATTATACATTAACTCACATAGATTCAATACTCATTAATTATGCCAATGTAATTTTCTTTTAATGATTTGCTAAAATTCAAAACTTTAAAAATTATATTTAAACTTCATTTGATAAAATAAAATTCTTAAAATAATAATAAATTGGAAAAAAACTGAAAATTAATCTTTAATCTAATTAGATCTAAAGTAAATTTAATAAAAATTTATATAAATTATTAAGTTATTAACCATAATACAAAATTAGAAAAAAAAATATCATCTATTTCTAAATTAACATGTTATTCAATTTGCAACAATTGGAGGGATGGGATTACAGTTAATTTAATTATAAAAAATGATATAGGTTTTTGAAAAGAGTATTTACTATTCATAAAAGTAATACTCCAGATTAAACAATAATAATAAAAGACTAATTTCCTATGTTCCAACGTAGTTCGGGTTTTGCGTATATAAAAAAGTAATGGCATGTGTGTTTTATTACAAATCAGCTCATATTAGGAAATGTTAATCCAGCTAGTATTTTACCAGACAAATGTTCATGCAAGCCAACTACCAAATTCCGTAAACTGGGCAAAAATTATTGAACGCAATTAAAGAAAATATTACAACATATATCAATATCTCTCAGAATATTTTCTGGTAAACATAAATCTGTTCTTGATTGGTACATGAGATCGAAACCATTCAAAGATGGAAACTGTATAACTTCCAAGCTACAGAAATGCAATGTCACTTAAACAACCTGTCATTCCCTTATGAGTTGCCTCTCACAAGAAAGTAAAGATGAATGCAAAGGAATAGCAACAAACTATTGATTCAAGGAGAAGTATAGTGGCGTCCTTCATTGCCCATGCAGATCCTCGAGTGATCAATCTTAGCTCCGATATGACCTGGGATACCCGGTTATTCACCAAAAAAGGAAAAGGAAGTATTACTTATACCAATCGGAATTATATTAACTCTTTCCTCAGTTGCCATCATCAATGCTTGTTTTACCACTTCTACTTAAGCTTCCCATTGGATCCGCAAACGCGTCTACGTCGTTCCCATCCGTTGCAGCAAAGGGATTTGGCGGCATGATGGGCATATTTTCGCCTTCCAGCATTTGTATCACCATTTTCATCGAAGGCCTGTCGATGGGATACCACTGAATGCACCAAAGCCCCACAGTGATCATCCTCTTCAGCAGACTAATATCGCTCTTACTCTCCACTTGGAACTCGATATCCTCCTCTTTTTCCAGCTGCTCATACATCCATTCCGGGAAATACACTTGGCTTTCGTCGTGCACATTTCTTGTAGAATAATTCTTCCTCCCTCCAACAAGGTTCAACACCACCATTCCAAAGCTGTATATATCTGATTTATACGACACCCTACCAAAGTTTCGCGAGAACACCTCGGGCGCAATGTACCCTATTGTTCCGCGTGCAGCAGTCATTGTGATCACACTTTTCTCCTTCGAACACAGCTTTGCCAACCCAAAATCAGCAACCTTTGGGTGGAGATTTTCGTCGAGGAGTATGTTGTGAGGCTTAATGTCGAAATGAAGAATCCTCTGATTGCAGCCCTGGTGCAGATACTCGATTCCTTTGGCAATGCCTAGTACAATCTCGAAAAGCTTCTCCCATCCTAGTTTGCTCCTCTGGTTTCCCCACGTGATGTACTTCTCCAACGAATCATTCTCCAAATACTCATAAACCAAAGCACGCCTATAGCCATCCGCGCAATATCCAACCAAACGAACAACATTCACGTGATGGATATTCCCAATTGTTCCGACTTCGTTGATGAACTCGTTGCCAGTGCCTTTGACGCAATTAAGGATTTTAACGGCCACGGGGATCTCATTCAAGAGCATCCCTTTGAAGACTGTTCCATAGCCTCCCCTGCCTAGCTTGTGCTTAAACCCTTCGGTCATCTTCTTGATGTCTGAATAAGAGTATCTTGTGGGTCGGAGAGCTTTGTAATCCTCTAAAAATTGGACAATCTTTCTCTCATCGTCGCGCTTTTTCTTCTTGGTGCGATACACAGCGAACAACACTCCCAGAACTATTGTCGTCAGGAGAACACCAACAACTACAGATGGTATTATTACTTCCTTCATCATCTTATCTGTCAATGGAAGAGAAGGTCAAACACAATTCAATTCAATGATAACATTTTAAAAAAATCAAGAAGTTCTAAAAATTTGGTACGTATAAAAATTCTAAATTTAAAAATTACGAGACAGAAACAATCTAACAAAATTACACTTGACTATATTTTAACTAAGACTATTACAAAACTTTTTTAAAGTTAATGTGTGTAAACAGTAGCAAATACTCCATGGAGCAATAATAAAAAAATTTAAAAATTTTTTTAAAAAAAAAACGGATGGAGTATTATTCAATTTCAATTTTTATTTTTATCATACTGAAGAATTACTACATAGTGTTCACTTTTGGACATATCCCAAGTGAACATAGGGCTTCGGTTTGGCCCCTACCCATATATGTTTCCGCCCTACTACGCAAACGTTGACCCATCGCATAATTACATCTAAATCATTATTAAAGTTTGCCACAAGTAAGATTAACCATTATTCTTACAAATTGATGAAAATACTAAAAGTGCAATTATTACAATTAAAAACTTTAAGTCGACTAACATTCAAATTGAGGATGCAATGAAATGAAGGGTGGGGCGATATACCTTTCTTATGCCGAATCCAGTAATTCGGATCTGGAGGTTTGTCATAACATTCAGTGTCGTTATTATTTTTCCTGGTGTTCCTCCTGCAGTACTTCCCTTTTGATTCACATCTTCTGCAATCTGGGTCGGACCAACCGAACCCGTACCCGCTGTACTCGAAACCGTAGCGGAAAGAAGTGATGACACCGGTTGGATCGAGAAAAAAGAGGGGTGAAATATCGGAAACATCGTACATCTTGGCACAGCTGGACAAGGAAGACACGTCGGAAAGCGAGGAATACGAGGACATCGCATAAACATGGAAGGCGCCGCGTTCCAGACAAGCGATCGAATTCTGCCCGGCCCCATAGGAATTGTCGAACACGCCGGAGCAATTGAAAAGAGTGTATCCATCAGAGCGATACGATTGGAATTGAAAAGGGGATGCAGACGAGTTGGATTCGGGGACCCGGTGAGGGAGGCACGATGATGACGACCCGTTGCTGATAACAACGCCGTATATAGTTTGATACCTGTAGTCGATTCCGGTAACGTTGGCAGTCGCCGGCAGTGGGATTATAATGTTTTGGGCGGAGGCCGAGGCGGAGGCGGAGACGGAGAGGGGGAACTGGAATTGGAATACGGTGTCGTTCCGGGCATTGCAGGAAAGAGTAAAGCCAGGGAGAGGGGAGCCGCAGTCCTGGGGCTGCCGACCTTCCAACCGGAAAGGGAACCGGACTTCGGGGCCTGATTCTTTGCACCGCCGGGGAGCGCAGGGATCCGATTCCAATTTATGAGCCTTGGCAGAGGCAAAATTGGGGGGTTGGACAAGGACAAGGATGCAGGAAATCAAGAAAACCCAAAACACAGACATGATGATGATGGTACTAGTATGTTATTGATTCAAGAGAAGCGAAGTGCACAAGGAGACTGAAGAATATGGGGAACAGAATGGAGGTATGATCATAAAAGGCAAAAACGAAGGAAAAGTCTAGGATAGGCAGCAATGAGTACTCATTGTCATGACTCAAGTGGTAATTGTGGAATACTGAGCGAGTAGAAAGGGCCACTGAGGATAGACAATTGGTTGACTTGACTTGTAGCATTATTGTATGAGTAATTTTTGGGTAGAGTTAATAGTTAATTTAGGCCATAACAAGTAGTCATTTTTATTTTTGAGCCATAACAAGTTTGAGTTATGATTTTAGGCCATAACAAACCACTTTTGTTCAATTTTGGGCCATTTAGACTTTTTAAAATAATAATTGAGCCCAACTACTCTCCTTTATTATATTTTGACCCCATCAGTTGACTTATCAACTTTTGCCCTTTTACACTTTGACCCCAAACTTTAGATTTTTCATTAAATTTAATCCAATAACCGCCCATCATGCTTCCGATAATTAAATTAAGCACTAAACTTCATACCTTGGCTTTGACCGCCTTGCTGCCGGGTTTCCTAAGCTCCGGGATTTTACGGACTTCCTCCAACCACGCAGCCGCGACCGATGGTTCACCGATTCTTGGCTCCTTCAGCAACAAACAGCACAGTCCTATTTCGTTTCCTACCTTAGGACGTATCAAGATATGAATAAAGAGTTTTAATTATATTATCGGGATATTTGGGATATTTGGAAGCCTGGATTTTACTGAAGAAATATTAAAAATATTATTTAAACATAATTTCCCCTAACGGAGAAGACAGACACTTAGTTCCTCATGGAGGATACAAGACTCTTGGGGGAATACCCCATACTTTTACAGACTTGAAAGGAAATATGCAGAAAGAAATATTACAAATACTTTGAAGAGTTGGGAGGAATTTTCGATGCCTTCCATCTGCTTCAAACTCCTTTATTTATAGGCGCCCGCGGACTTCAGCCCCGGATTTCAATCTTCCTCTAAATCCTTGTGACGTCACTGCGTTCGTCACTTGGCCTTAATTTCCACCGGCTACATTATTGTCCTTTTTTGAATTATTGCGTTAGGTGGCTTTTGTCAACTTTCCACCTTCTCTTGTCGGCCACTTTCTGCCATCTACTCTGCCCTTCTTTGTCGGCTTTTAATGATGAGTGTTGCCGACACCTCTCTTTCTTTTACATCCAGCTAATCTTACTTTGGCTTGTGAAAGTTTTTTGGACGTTTCTTCCCTTTGTCCTGTTCGGGTCCGGATTTTTTCTGGGTTACCCGGATCTTTGTACCGAATAGGGGTTTCTCCTGTTCTGCACAATATGGGCATATGTGGTTATCCCATTGGCCAACATGCATCATGTTACATGCCTTTTTTCTGGTAGACTCGGTTGCTGGCAACTTGTTTTCCCAGATGAGTAACCTCTTCTTTTCGAATGAGGTTTCCGCAAACTCTGTGCTTTTCCCTGTTAAAGAATTAACCAGGAACGATCAATTTAAATTGTTTGAGAATATTTTAAACGGATATTTAACCTTTTCCATCTCGGTGAGACAGACCCAGAATCCCCATGCTCGTCGGGTGGAGATTTCATCTTCGCTGATTGAAGATACCAATGGTGCCTTCTCATCCATAGACTTAACTCTGTTGAAGGCAATCATATAAGGTCTCTGTAATTTAATAAATTGAAAGACCGGATAAGAACCTTTTCCAACTATTTCTGGTGCCGCTGAAATGAACTTAAGCTCCAGAATATCTCCTCTTTGCAGGTGCGGGTTGTTCTGCCATGATTCGTGCACCGCACTACTTATCCATCCCGGAAGTTTTTCGATTTCCGGAAACCCTGGTGATGTAGTATGAACAGATGCTAATGCTCCAAAGTCATACCACTTTCGAACCTCTTCTGGTTTCAATCCTTCGAGCATCCATACCCTGTTGTATCTCCCGGATGTCTCGATTACTGTTTTGCTAGGGTTAATTCCCTTTTTGGAAACCAGTTGTTCCCATTTTCCTTGGTAGTCCAGCCAGGCAGTAGATAGGACCTTCTCGTCTGAATTAACCTTAGAGGTGCCTGTCATTGGCCTAAGGTTAATTTCTTCCTCTTTTACCCCAGAGGCAGTGGGTTGACTTGAGCTTTCGGAAATGTGACTTTCCTCTTGCTCAACATTTTTGTCGGTATCCGACAATGGTTCCTTTGAAGCAGTGCTTGAATCTGCTTCTTCATATGTGACCACTTTAGCTTTTTGGGCACATTTCTCTTTGTTTACCAGGGAAGCTGATGCTTTCCTGATTGGCTCTAATACTGTTTCCCATAGTGCTGTCATTGCTATATGGGAGGTTCGTATATTGTTGCGGACCATGTCCACATCGCTCTGTTGTATTTGGCCAGCTGCTCGTGCATTGATCTCGAGCTGTCCAAAATGCTTCGATAGCTCCTCTAAGTTTTCTCTGAGGTGCCTGAATCTCGTAATGATGGAATCAGCTTCAAATGCTTCCATCTCTCGTTAGGAAATTTGCAAGAACATTTTCATGAGATTTTATAACATCAATATCATAAGTATAATATTGACATTCAGCTTGCCATCTGATAATACGAGCTTTTTCAATTTTTGATTCAAGTTTATTTTTTAAAAAGCCCTAACATTAGTATTATCAACTTTTAATACAAATTTCTTTGCAAGTAAGAATAAAGGCCATTTTTTAAATGTTTTCCATACTGCAAAGAATTCCTTCTCGTTAATATGCCAAAGTTTGGCTTGTTGTTCAGTGAACAACCCTCCTGTGTATCTACAAGGTTCTTGACCCGTAGTTGTTTTTCTCATGAGCACTCCTGCCCATCGAAAATCATTGGCGTCTGTGTAGACTACCAGCTCATCCTCATCCTGAGGTATCGCGAGTTTTGGCAAGCTATTGCAGACTTGCTTTAGTTCACGAATTCTCTTGGTATGGATTTCTTCCCATTTCCATCTAGAGCTTTCAGTCTCTTTCAGGAGTGGTCTAAAATCCTTTCTATATTTTGCAAGGTCTTTAATAAACATACCCGCAAAATTTACAACTCCTAAGAAACTCTGAAGTTGTTTCTTGTCTTTCAATGTATCAGGAAAATTGCGGATTTTCTCCACAATATGTTCCTGTAACTCTATTCCTGCTTCATCAATTTGAACTCCTAAGAATTCAATTTTGTTAGCAGCGATAGTGGCCTTTTTCTCAGAGAGAACTAGACCTTCCCTGTGACATGCATCAGAAAATATTTCAAGATGTTTAATATGCTCTTTAATATTTCGAGATGCAATCAGAATGTCATCTATGTAGACGAACATAAACTCTAGATAATCCTTAAATAGATTATCCATCTTTCTTTGGAATATCTGAGGGGCATTAGAAAGCCCCATTGGCATAACATTCCAAATATATTGCCCTTGTGGGGTGGAGAATGCTGTGAATTTCTTCGACTCATTCTCCATCTTAATCTGATAGAAACCAGATTTGCAATCAAATTTAGAAAACACTTTAGCACCTTTGATGCAATCAATTAAGTGTTCTCTACTCGGAATGTAATAACCATCAAACTGTATTATTTTGTTAATACCTTGATAGTTTATTACCAACCTGGGTTTACCTCTCTTTATTTCACCGTGGTTTCTTACCAAGAATCCAGGGCTACTATAAGCTGAGACTCCAGGCTCGATGAGTTTAAGATCAATATGCTCCTTGATAATTTGCTGCATATCTTTCTTATCCTGCATATTCATTAAGATGGGTTTGTATCGAACATACTCGTATTTATATTGTTCTTTTACCTGTAGAGTAGCTTCGATCTTGTTTTTATCCCACCATGCCAGAGGATCCTCGTTAAAGTTTCTCTGGATAAGTCTTTTGACATTTTCGAGGGACAATTTAGTTTCCCCATCAATGTCTAGTGAAGTTATATTTAATGACTTCATTTCCTGCATTGCTTCTTTGAGGTTTATAATTTCCTCAATAGAAGCTTCATCAAATCCTTGCTGTCTAAAAGACAACAAAGCCTTACCAAACTTTCTTTTATCCTGCATTTTTGGATGGGTTAGTTTGGCATCATTATCACCACGTTTGCTGCGAAATAATATAGGCATTAACCTGTTGAATGCCTTTTCCCTGCGCAACACCTGTATCTCATTTCCACAACTTGTGGTAAATATTAACAAATTTCTTTTGTTATCTTGAACATATTTTGTAAAGGATTGTATAAAATTGTTCCCTAACAAAATATCTGCTAATGTGTCATGAAAGTAAATAGGAGGCGTTTTTACCTTATACCAAGGTGTACCAAATGCTCCTCCAATCATGATATTGGCTTGTCGAATACCCTTATTTAGTACTAAGATTTTTTGGGAAAAATCTCTTCCTGCAATAATGGGTAATGATTCCATAGCTTCGCTAGGGAAAACTCCTGGTTTTGCCGTGCAAATACCTGATCCTGAATCAATATAAGCTGCGAAATATTCTGACTTATATTCTTCATATATTATCCCTACTGAGATATAAATGGAGAATGGACTTGTCATTTAATTCTGATGGTGTGACCCTTCAGATTAAATTCTATACCATTATCCTTTCTTACCCATGGTTTATGATTTTCGAGAAAACTTAATCCCAAAATCATAACCCCATTGTCTTTTCCGGCGGTGCCTAAGACTCTGATCTCGTGTCCTGCAATTTCAATTGTTCCTTCATAGGTTCTAATTGATGGCTGCTGCAAGTAGTATAAGTCATCACATGGAAAACGGTTAATCTTTTCAGTGATGTCGAATATTACTCGTATTTCTTTCCATCCTTCAGGGCATTTTATCTTTATATTATCTACCCCAATGGATTGAGGAGTTAGATCTTTGATGAACTCCTTCCCTTTATATGCCATAATTCTGTCTTCCGAAAAAGACATACGGCTTGCGTACTCAATTCTAGCACTCGTTGATCTGTCTAGAATTGGATGATCTCTTATTTGTATGTCTACTCCTCCTAACCTTGGAATCTGGATAGGATTTGGAGTCATGACTTTAGCAAATTCCTTGAAAATTCTAGGAATTTCTATATATTCTTTCCTGAGAAATAAGTCAGAATGATGACTATTGGAAAGTGCATAAGAGATTCTATAAGTTATAGAATATGGCCTGTTCCCTTCTTTCATCAGATCTTTTCTTTTAAAATCCTGATGAAGGGTTAGAACTCTACTAAAATCTTGGTCAGCTAAGTTATAGGAAATTCTGGGATGTATGTCAAACATTAACTTCCCAGCATATAAATTTTCTACCATAGTTCCAAGAAGACCGTCTCTAAGGTTATTGATTCTTCTATTAGTGACTGATAGATGCAATTCAGAATCAATGCCTTCTTTGAAGGTTGCCTTAATTACTACTTCAATGGCTCCTATGTGGATCCATTTCATAGTAATGGCGATTTCCTCCTTCATTCTGCTTAATTCCTCAAGAATTTCTTCTTTAGGAATTAATTGCATATCCATAACATTACAAGTAAGTTCCATAGGAATTGCAAACTCACCTGCACTTACCTTGTAGATGATGTTATGTCTTCTTTGGTTGAGTCCCATCTGGTTAAGAACTCGTCCAATCCCGCCAATTCTGAATCCGTCATATGGGCTGAGGTTGGAATCTTGTCGCATTATTCTTTCCATGGTTCGATTCGAGATTGTCATCCTTGAAAAGAATCCAGACAGGTTTTCAGTGGTCTGAATCCTGTCTTCTTCAGTCAGACTCGGTTGAAGATCCATCTGAATATGAGTCCGAGTCACTTCTTAATTCTTCCTCGTAGATGCTTTCATCCGAGGGGATGTCCTCAAACTGATAGACTGGTACCAGCTTTCCATGGTAGACTGCTTCCACGATATCCTCCGTGGCTTCGTACATTCGTACTTCACGATTCTGAGGGCAATCGGGTGAGATATGACCTCTGGCTCCACACTTCCAACAGTTGCAGTCCTTGAAACTTTCGTTGGCTCAGGTATGGGCTCGTCTGAATGTTCTCTTGGACGTCGTTCTCCCCGTGCTCCTTGCTGCTGAGCTAGTTGAACCTTGGGATGAACTCTTCGTCGTTCCCGTTCTTTGTCCAGTTTTGTATGATCTGGCCTTGCTCTTGGACCACCATGCTCTTCTTCTTCGGAATGGAGGTCTTCTGAAACTCCTACTGTATGAGCCCCGACTCTTCTTCTTTTTCCTCTTTTCTCCTGATTCTCCTATAATTGTTAGAAAATCGTTATTTTCACAGCAAAGATGAGTTCTTTTTATTTTACCTCTTAGTCTCTTGATGTTCTTTTGGGCTGCTGCCTGTTGACACCATTCTCTGAGCTTATCCTTTAAGAAGGACATTCTTCGAGCTATTGAGTCCACTGTACCAGGGGGTACTGTGTACGATTGGATCAACATTTCTCTCCATGGGCTGCAGATCTTTGCAAAGAACATGGGGCATGCTACTTCGGCTGTCATTTCACTCCGAAAATAGTATTTACGAAACCAGTAGATATATTCGTCTACTGCGCAAATACTTCTTAACTCCATACCCAACAGTGCTTGGGTATAGACTTTGATTTTTTCTGTTCTCTGTTCTTCAAAATAACCATCTCCTACAAAATGGGTTTTGAATAAGAGGCCAAACCTTTCGCAGATTGTGCTTTTGGATTCTCCTTCGAGTATTTGCTCCTTTAAAGCAGCCGTGGAGTTTTTCCAACCCAGCTTTGCCGATCCTTCGAGACTCAGCTCTATTAATCTGACAAAGTTTTCTTTATCGAGTTCCAGGGTGGTTGCTGCAATCTTCATTGAAGCTACCCATTCATCGATCAGGTCTTCGATGTTTCGGAAGTCGATAACGTCGAGGTTTAGTGTTATGCCATATGGATTTAATGGTTGTAACATCGTCTTGGCCCACGGTGTGGATTCTGGTGCTCTACTTGGGTTCCGTCCTGGGTTTCGTCTTGCATTGAGATGCACCTCAGGATACCTGTTCATGTAGAAGTCTGTACTTTCTCTCATTGGAACATCAGGCGGTCCATCGTGGCTCACGTTGGATCCTGATCCTTCCGTATAACCCAATTGAAGGACTTCATTGGGTTTTACATTAACCAGATCCATAATCCCAAGTTGGGAAAATGATTCTGCTAATTCTTGTAGATCTGATAGATCTGCCCTGGAAACACTCATTCGACTGTTTTCAGGAGATCGATCATAAGCTCTTCTTGTGATTTCTGTTTTGGAACCATAGTTGCTTTACCCTTTTGATGTAAAGCTTGTACTGGTCCGAATGCATCTCTAATATTGGCTTGGTTATTCTTGGAAGATCCAGGAATATCCTTCTGCCTTTTCTTGATATCCGAAATGTCAAATTTCAGATTCAAAATTTCTTTCTTTAGATCTTGAAATACTTTCTAGATCTCATCTGTTGTCTGATTCAAGTTATCTATTTTCCCAGGTATAACTAATACCCGGTTACCAAAATCTTGAATCGTCTTTTGGATTTCTCTTAAGTCTTTTGATAACTTAGAGCTATCCGGATCAATTTCTTTCCAGTCCGTTCCTCTCATTTTTAGGAAAGAAACTGATTTTGATAATATCTTGTCCATGGGACAAGTTCAAGAAATTCCTTTGGAATTTTCTATTTTTTATTTCCAAAATTTGGAAATAACTTGTGGGTTTCAAATTAATTGAATCCATTAAATAATTAAATCTTCTCCATTAAGAAATAAAATATTATAAATAATATAATTAATATGTTCTTCAATAAAACCTAGGCTCTGATACCAATTTTCAAGCGCATTGGGTGTCATTTATATAATGAAAAATTAAGTATATTGAGAAATGACTAAAGTAAATAAAGTCAAACTTCCTTGGGGTATGAATGAAATAAAGAAAAAGTTGTTGGATTCCTTTATTAATTTCAAATTGGTCCTATGGCCTAAATTTTACAAAACTGTGTTTGTTATGGCCTGTTTTCATAATTGTAACTTGTTATGGCCTAAAAGCGGAATAGCCTCCTTGTTATGGCCCTTTTTAACATTTAACCATTTTGGGTAATTTACAACATTTTTGACCCATTATATATTGGACTCGAAACTTGGGGTCTGTCTGTTTTTGTTACTTGGTTGTGTTCTTCCTGTTTCTTTTAGAAACATAGTAATAGAAATCAGTGGTACGTAGTACATTGAGAGGGGAGCGATGGCAGAATAACCTAAATAATGCGATGGGGAAAATTCCAGCTCAATGAGAAAACACTCTGAACCCCACAGATACAAATAGAAATTACTCTCCACACTCACTACTCTGAACACACAGGAAATTTTAGAAATTTTCATTTGCTAAATGGATTGGGGACAGTATTGTTATTTTGTGGAATGAATATAAAGTACTATACCTGGTACCACCTCCGTTCCTTTTTATATGACACGTTTTGACTTTTATCACTGTTCATCAAGTAGTTTTGACTCGATTTTTTAATACAATTATATAAAATAAAATATAGTCAAGCGAGATCTTGTTGGATTTGTCTAATCGCATAGATTTAGAATATCAAATTTTCATAATTTTTACTTATATGGAATTTGAGTTATTACGGATTAAAAACATGTATTGGATTGTGTGAAATGTGGGTCCGTAGCACTTCTTTAGGAATGGATGAAGTATTAATTTAGTAGACTAGTAGTACTCCCTCCGTCCCGCGAAGTTTGACACATTTCTTTTGAGCACGATAATTTAGGTAGTGGAGTTTAATAGTTAAAGTGGTGTGAGTGTTTGTATTTGAGATTTTAATAAATTTTTATAATGTTTATTATTTAACTTTGAATTAATGTTATCGTAATGATGTAATTAGAGAAAAATAATCAATTATGGCCTTGTTAGAATCGTCTAATCATGTAGTTTTAGAATATATATTTTATATAATTTTTATCTGTACCAATTTTGAAATATTAAGAATTAAAGAAATACAAGGGACTTTGTGTAGAAAAGTAAAATTGTATTGGAATTTGTGCAGAATAGCAAAAGTGATTACTTTTAATGGAATTTGACAATAATTAAAATTCTAATCAAACTTATATTAATTTAATTTATTTAAAAATGGAAAGGTGTCAAACTTCGTGGGACACCCAAAAAAGGAATAGGTGTCAAACTTCGTGGGACGGATGGAGTATTATATTTTCACTGACTGACGTTTTATACTTTCTCAATTTGTATGTATGATAGGGATCAGTTTGATTTTTGCATGCTTGATTGTTCAGATATCTATATATATATATATATATATATATATATATAAAAGTAATATAGTCTAATTTTCCCCCACTTTCCCACCCCCTTTTTTCAACAACCTGTAACATCCCGATTTAATTAACGTATAATTAATTTAATTAATTATGGTTGATTGAGTAAGATAATTTGGTATGGATTATTTTTGTAAGTATGATTTTGAATGAAGTGGAAGAATAAGTGGGTTCAAACCCACAAGTTAATAAGAGCTCAAGTGTTCAAGTGAGTGCATTATAGTGTATATGGCTCAAGACTAGTGGACCACCCATTTCCGGACCCGACCCGAACATTATGACCCGACCCGGGTCCAGTTGAGTGCTACATATCAGATTTTGGACTTGGGGAAATTCATTTCCACCCTTCACACCCCCAAATCCCGTCACCCTCTCTAGGTGGAACTAGGGTTCTTCAAATTGGAGCAGAAATTGTGCTTTCTTGCTCAAATCAAGTGGGTAACCTATCATACAACTTAAGGTAAGCTTGTTTCTTGATTAATTGCACATTTCCATGGTTTTTGAAGTAAGTTTTGGGGGTTGTTTTAAGGGTGACGAAATTGGTGCTTTTGGGTTGGATTTTGGTAGTTGTGGGTTGATTGGTGGCTTGAATCTTCACCATGGGATCTTAGAAACGTTTTGGGAAGTTGAGGTAAGGGATTGTTGCTGTGGTGATTAAATATTTTTGGAAAATTCAAGTCTAATCTCTTGCATGTCATGTTTTGAGCTTTAGTTGGGATTGTTGATGGATTTGGGGTTGATTCTTGTAATGCAGCTCATTCTTGGTGTTTGGAAGCTTGGGGAGCTGTTAATTGAAGTATTGGGACACCAAAAATCCAAGGCAAGAGTAGGATTTAGCTCAAAGTGGGGGGAAAATGGGAGAAAAATCGAAGGGGGACGCAGAATAGCGTTTGCTGTTCTGTTTGCGCCCAGACGGGGCGCCACCAAGCCTTGGCGGCGCCCAAAAAGGGTCTGGGGCGCCAATTCGGCGCCCCTGTTCACTGGGATTCAGACCCCGGCGGCCACCATGCCTGGGTGGCGCCTAAATGTGGTCTGAGGCGCCACCCTGGCGCCTCCTGTGCACCCCAAAAACCCACAAACTTGAATCGGCTCTAACTTACTCGTTTCTAATCCGATTTTTGCAAACCATATATGAATCTGACCCTACTCGGAACAAGGATTTCAAATATGCAATTGGAATTAAGAGATAATGACTCCTTCAAAAATTTAATAATAGGAGTTTATAACCTCGGGGTGTCCCTTGCGTGCCGATTCGTTGTTTCTTCCATTTTTCATTCCCTTTCGTATTTTATCATTTCACACTCGTTTCTAGGCTGCAAAAACTGTTCTAAATGGTCTAAGACTTGTTGGTATTAGAGTTATGATAATTGGTATTGGCTTTGAGAATCTACCATACCGTAGAAACTAGGGAGACGTGAATGAGCTAGAACTTAACTCTTGTAACAGAGTTGCGAGCCAATATGTGGGGTTGGCTAACCCGGATTCTAAATCTTAGTCATGGGACTTGGAAATTATCTTATTATGCTTCCGAATCTTGAGATTGGACATGTGAATTATGGTTGTGGGAATTGTTTGACTTATGCTTTCGAGGATACAAATATCATGTATATGCTTTCGAGTGTTAACTGGGCAAGCTTGATTATTTGATTATCTTGGGCATATTATTATGATGATTATGTGTTTATGCTTTCGAGAACTTAGTTCTGGGCATGTAAGCTTTCGAGAGCGAGATGCTCTGGGCTCTATCCGCTGTCTGTGGTTCGATCCTTGGGGATGCCACTCCGTAAGTCCACTTACCCCTTTATGCATGTAGTGTCCGCGGCGGGGGCACTGTAGGCATCTCTTTCGACCATTAAGGAGAGCTGGATCCTTAATGGGAAAGAATGCCGGCCATGGTATTAGGATGCGCGCTAGACATCTTTTGTGCTACATTTAGGGTAGATAGGCACTTAGGTCATTGCATTTCATTCATCATTCATATTATTATCTGTTTTGCAGTGTATGATGTGGTTGAAGCACCGGTATGGGACGGTGTGATGTTTTATTTATGTATTCAATTATACAATTATATAAACTGTTATTTAACTGTACTAATCTCGTTCCCCGTTTGCCAGCTGTTCCTACTCTTGCTCAGTACTTATGTACTGACACCTTGCGTTTTGTTTTTCTTATAGATACTCCCGGGAGGACGCAGAGCCTGAGCATGATATCGGGTTTGGGGATGAGTGATCTACCTAGAGATGCATCATTCATGTTATAGACTTATATGCTTGTCTGGAATCTATGCTCTCTGTAGCATGAACTATCTGTTTTCTTATTTCTGTTATTGGCATTGGTCTGTGAACCATGTCCTGTATTACTGTTATGTACTTGGTATCATTGACAGGTTGTGGTAAGACTTTGATGTCGTACTGTTGTGGCTTGTAAGTCGGATATCTGTTATGATGTGGGATTTCCTCTTGTTGGACTTACTCTGATGTTATGATTTATTAGTGTATCTGTTTACCGTGTTATTAATCTTAAATTGATTGGCCAACAGTTTAAGAGAGGTAACACGGCAGTAATGTCGCAAAAATTTGGCTTAAAATTTTTGGGGCGTTACATGTTGGTATCAGAGCCATGTATGCTCTTATGTGCTTAGAATTTTGACACAAGCATGTGGTGAGGTGTGTGGGGGGAATGCATATAGTGTAGGATCTGCATTGATTATGCTTATATACCTGTTGTTTCGCTTTATGTTTTTGGGATGACTGCGTACCTTATGAGCTTGAGTTGTGATTTGTATCAAACCACGATCAACTCATAGGGATATCCTGGGAGATCTATACTTGCTCATTATTATTCGATATTACTTTATTCTTGGTTACCGAATATTAATGTATATTGTTGTGTGTTTTGAGTACAGGATGCCGCCGCGCAGAGATGGAGAACCCCAACGGAGGGGACGACCTCGCAGAAATCTGGGGCCTGTTATTGGAGGCCGGGGACATGACAATGATGAGGAGGAGTATGTTCCCTTCGAGGAGCCCATGGATGTGGAGGAGGGCTATGAGGAAGAACCAGTGCCACCACCTCCACCAGGGCCTATGCCATTTGATCAGAATCAATTCATGCAGTTCATGCAGACCATGCAAGGGATGTACCAGGGACTAGGAAACCAGTATGCTAACCCACCGCACCGATCAGTGGACTATGTTCATTTGGCACGACATCATCAACCTCCAGTCTTCAGTGGAGGATCAGACCCAGTGACTCTAGATGACTGGATCTTTCAGATGGACATCATATTCGAGAACATTGATTGCCCCGAGGACCGGAAGGTGAGAGTGGGGAGTCAATACCTAAGGGGGCCAGCGTTGCATTGGTGGAGAGCTCGCAGAAATGAGCTCATGGCGAGGACTGATTTCACCTGGGGAGTTTTCTGCAGTGCCCTTCGAGCTCATTTCTATACCCCACAGATGTTGAATGCTAAAAAGAGAGAGTTCCTCACTTCGGAACAGGTGGGGAACATGACAGTTTCAGAGTACTATCAGAGGTTCGTGGAGTTGATGGGTTATGTGTCGGGATTGGTCCCAGATGAGGAAGACAGGGTGTCCAGATTTGTGGATGGCCTGAAGGCAGAGATACGGACCGGATTCAGTGCTCAGCATGCATCCTTATCCACCGCTTATGATCAGGCACTATTTATTGAACGGGCAAGGGCAGATGCTCAGCGCAATTGGGCTGGCAGGCGCAGAGATGCGGCGAGGACGGGTGGACCTCAGCGAAGGCAGTCAAGGGGAGGCGGTGAGACCTCCAGAGCACAGACTCATGTCAGCCTCATACCAGGCCGGGTCTTTACTGTTGGCATTGCCAGCAGGAGGGACATTTGAGATATCAATGCCCTCAGCTGACGGGGCAGGCCAGTGGTTATTCTTCTGCAGCTCGCGGAGCAGGGGCAGCGCGTGGGCGAGGTACAGACAGGGGACGTGGACCACAGAGGGGCCGAGGAGGCCACCTCAATGTTATGGAACGGGCTGAGCTTGACGGGCGAGATGACGTCATGACTGGTAAGTTAAGCTGTTAAATTTCAATTATGACTGATCTAACCATCTGTAACATATTGCTAGGGTAGTGCCTTATATTGTTGAATGTGTAGGTACTATACTAGTTGACAATGTTCCCGCTTATGTTTTGTTTGACTCCGGTGCATCATGCTCATTCATATCTTCGGAGCTTGTGTCCAAGCATGCCATGGGACCGTTGGAGGCCTATCACCTTCACGTGTCGCTACCATCCGGAGATTTTATGCGGAGCCATTGGATTAGGTCCGGTGCACAAATAGTCATTAAGGATCGGGAGTTCAGCGCAGATCTCGTGGTACTAGACTTGGCCGATTTCGACGTGATTTTGGGTATGGACTGGCTGTCAAAGTATCGAGCAAGATTGGACTGCGGAGTACCGAGGATTTCTTTCACCGATGAAGAGGGTGAGCAAGTGACTTATTATCCTCCTAACATCCGAGTAGTACCTCCTCTGTCTTTTTCTGCTTTAATTAGAAAGGGGTATACCGTGTATCTTTTTTTCGTGCATGAGATTACACCACCTGCCCTGAGTTCGACGTTAGCACAGATTCCTAGTCTCTGAATTTCCCGATGTATTTCCTGACGAGATACCCGGCTTTCCGCCTGCCCGGGAGATAGACTTTGCCATTGATTTGGTGCCAGGGGCAGCACCAATTGCCAAGGCCCCTTACCGGATGGCTCCTGCAGAATTGAGAGAGTTGAAAGAACAACTCAAGGATCTACTTGATAAGGGATATATTCAGCCTAGCAGCTCGCCTTGGGGTGCGCCGGTAATATTTGTCAAAAAGAAGGACGGGAGTTTACGGATGTGTATTGATTATCGGGGGCTTAATCAGGTCACAGTCAAGAACCGTTACCCGTTACCTAGGATCGATGACCTATTCGATCAGCTGAAGGGTGCTTCTACATTCTCTAAGATTGACTTGAGGTCGGGGTATCATCAGATTAGAGTGGCGGAAAGAGATCATGAGAAGACTGCCTTCCGGACACGATATGGCCACTTTGAGTTCACGGTGATGTCGTTTGGGCTGAGTAACGCGCCAGCAGTCTTCATGGATTTAATGCATCGCATTTTCCGGCCTTGGTTAGATGTCTGTGTGGTCATTTTCATTGACGGCATCTTGGTTTACTCCCCTGATCTAAAGACACATAAAGAGCATCTCAGGACAGTTTTGCAGGTGCTCAGAGAGCATAAGTTGTACGCCAAACTTTCGAAATGTGAATTCTGGCTTGATCGGGTGGCTTTTCTGGGACATATTATATCGGGAGAAGGAATTGCTGTGGACCCCGCGAAGGTGGAAGCTGTTTTGGAGTGGAATCCACCTAGTAATGTCAGTGAGGTGCGTAGTTTCCTTGGATTAGTGGGATACTACCGGAGATTCATTGAGGGGTTTGCAAGCGTTGCTCGACCCCTAACTCAGTTTTTAAGGAAGGATGTGCCTTTTCAGTGGAGTGAGGATTGCCAGGGGGCGTTTGAATTGTTGAAAGAGAAGGTGACGGAAGCCCCAGTTCTGGTGTTGCCAGATGAATCGGGTGAGTATGAGGTGTACACTGATGCATCTCACCGCGGGCTTGGATGTGTACTTATGCAGAACGGCAGGGTGATCGCATATGCATCTAGGCAATTGAAGCCTCATGAGCTAAATTACCCGACTCACGACTTGGAGATGGCAGCGGTCGTGCATGCATTGAAGATTTGGAGACATTATCTCTATGGTGCTAAGTGTCAAATCTATTCGGACCACAAGAATCTTAAGTGTCTCTACACTACAGATAAGATGAGTGGGAGGCAGCGAAGGTGGTTGGAGTTCTTGCAAGACTATGACACTAGCATTCAGTACATTGAAGGAAGGGCGAATCGAGTGGCTGATGCACTTAGCAGGAAGGGACATACGCTGAACACTATTACCCTCCCATGGCAATTGAGGCAAGAATTGGAAAAGGAGGAAATTGTGGCAATCCCTTATGGTATGAAGGCGAGATTAAATGCTATGACAGCGATGCCTTCACTACTCGAGGAGCTCAGATTGAGCCAAGTTGTGAGTAAAGAGATGATGCACTTGAGAGCTAGGATTTGACAAGGCAAGGCAGACGGATTCACGATTGATAGCAGAGGTGTTATCCAACTTGGGAACCGTTTGTGTGTACCTTCAGAAGATCAAGTATTGAAGAAAAAGATCTTGGGGGAAGCACATTGCACGCCTTACTCTGTACATCCTGGAGCAGTGAAGATGTATAAGGACTTGAGACAGGCTTACTGGTGGAAGGGCATGAAGAAAGAGGTGGCCGAGTTTGTGTCTAAGTGCCCTACTTGTCAGAAAGTTAAGGCAGAGCAGATGAGACCTTCAGGGTTATTGCAACCTTTGGAGGTTCCCATGTGGAAGTGGGAGTCTATTGCTATGGACTTTGTCACTGGATTTCCTAAAACAAGAAACAGGTTGGATACCATTTGGGTAGTTGTGGACCGATTAACCAAGAGTGTTGTGTTCATACCGATGAGATTGAACTGGAGTATGCAACAACTGACTGGTGCTTACATTCAGCACGTGGTTAGACGGTTTGGAGTGCCGAAGGAGATCATTTCAGACAGGGATTCGAGGTTCTTGTCGAGGTTCTGGAGAGAATTACACGCAGCTTTTGGTACCCAGATCAGCATGAGCACGACATGGCACCCTCAGACCGATGGGCAGACCGAAAGAACCATCCGAACTTTGAAAGACATGTTGAGGGCTTGTGTGATGGATTTCCAGGGAACGTGGGAGGAACACCTACCTTTGGTGGAGTTCTCCTACAACAATAGTTATCACGCAAGCATTCGAATGGCTCCATTTGAAGCCTTGTATGGAAGGAGGTGTAGGACACCTTTGTGTTGGAATGATCCATGAGAACGAGCAATTATGGGCCCCGATATCATTGAGCAAACCACTGAAATTGTGCGAGTGATCAGAGACAGAATGAAGGAAGCTCAGGATCGCCAGAAGAGCTATGCAGACTTATCGAGGAGGGATATTGAGTTTACCGTGGGCGATTGGGTACTTCTGAGAGTCTCCCCGATGAGAGGTGTGAGGCGATTCGGGAAGAAGGGAAAGTTGAGTCCCCGGTTTATAGGTCCCTACGAGATTATCAAAAAGATTGGGAAGGTGGCTTATCGGTTGGATTTACCAGCTGAGGTGGGGAACATACACAACGTCTTTCATGTGTCACAATTAAGGAAGTACGTTTCCGATCTCGATAAAATTATCCAACCGGATGAAGTGGAGTTGGATGAGAGCTTGGAATATAAGGAGTATCCCGTGGCGATTCTGGATACTAAAGATAAAGTACTTCGCAGCAAGGTGATCAAGATGGTGAAAGTACTTTGGTCTAGACACGGAGTTGAAGATGCCACTTGGGAAACCGAAGATAGCATGATGGAGCGTTATCCAGAATTGGACCTAGCTCCAATTCAATGAGGTAACTTGCTTAAATCCATACTCTTTCATTCGAGGACGAATGATCCTAAGGGGGAGGGATTGTAGCATCCCGATTTAATTAACGTATAATTAATTTAATTAATTATGGTTGATTGAGTAAGATAATTTGGTATGGATTATTTTTGTAGGTATATTTTGAACGAAGTGGAAGAATAAGAGGGTTCAAACCCATAAGTTAATAAGAGCTCAAGTGTTCAAGTGAGTGCATTATAGTGTATATGGCTCAAGACTAGTGGACCAACCCATTTCCGGACCCGACCCGAACATTATGACCCGACCCGGGTCCACTTGAGTGGTACATATCAGATTTTGGACTTGGGAAAATTCATTTCCACCCTTCACACCCCCAAATCCCGTCACCCTCTCTAGGAGGAACTAGGGTTCTTCAAATTGGAGGAGAAATTGTGCTTTCTTGCACAAATCAAGTGGGTAACCTATCATACAACTTAAGGTAAGCTTGTTTCTTGATTAATTGCACATTTCCATGGTTTTTGAAGTAAGTTTTGGGGGCTGTTTTAAGGGTGACGAAATTGGTGCTTTTGGGTTGGATTTTTGTAGTTGTGGGTTGATTGGTGGCTTGAATCTTCACCATGGGAGCTTAGAAACGTTTTGGGAAGTTGAGGTAAGGGATTGTTGCTGTGGTGATTAAATATTTTTGGGAAATTCAAGTCTAATCTCTTGCATGTCATGTTTTGAGCTTTAGTTGGGATTGTTGATGGATTTGGGGTTGATTCTTGTAATGCAGCTCATTCTTGGTGTTAGGAATCTTGAAGAGCTGTTAATTGAAGTATTGGGACACCAAAAATCCAAGGCAAGAGTAGGATTTAGCTCAAAGTGGGAGAAAAATGGGAGAAAAATCGAAGGGGAACGCAGAACAGCGTTGCTGTTCTGTTTGCGCCCAGACGGGGCGCCACCAAGCCTTGGCGGAGCCTAAAAAGGGTCCGGGGCGCCGAATATCGGCGCCCCTGTTCACTGGGATTCAGACCCCGGCGCCACCATGCCTGGGTGGCACCTAAATGTGGTCTGAGGCGCCACCCTGGCGCCTCCTGTGCACCCCAAAAACCCACAAACTTGAATCGGCTCTAACTTACTCGTTTCTAATCCGATTTTCGCAAACCATATATGAATCTGACCCTAATCGGAACAAGGATTTCAAATATGCAATTGGAATTAAGAGATAATGACTCCTTCAAAAATTTAATTATAGGAGTTTATAACCTCGGGGTGTCCCTTGCGTGCCGATTCGTTGTTTCTTCCATTTTTCGTTCCCTTTCGTATTTTATCATTTCACACTCGTTTCTAGGCTACGAAAACTGTTCTAAATGGTCTAAGCCTTGTTGGTATTAGAGTTATGATAATTGGTATTGGCTTTGAGAATCTACCATACCGTAGAAACTAGGGATACGTGAATGAGCTAGAACTTAACTCTTGTAACAGAGTTGCGAGCCGATATGTGGGGTTGGCTAACCCAGAATCTAAATCTTAGTCATGGGACTTGGAAATTATCTTATTATGCTTCCGAATCTTGAGATTGGGCATGTGAATTATGGTTGTGCGAATTGTTTGACTTATGCTGTAATGATCCGATTTAATTAAATTGGACTGTTTAAATAATTTGGTATTTGGATATTTTGCAATTCAGTCCGGATGGGGTTCCTTTTGTGTAAATTGAGAGTGATGGGGCCTTTTTGTAATTATTTAACTATTGTAGAGTTAAATGGGGTTATTTTATAATTTGGAAAGAAAAAAAAAAGAAAGAAGAAATGGGAGAGAGGCAGGGAACGGCCGAGAGAGGAGAGGGTTTTGGAGTGATCTTCGGCTTGTTCAAACTATCGCGTTTCTTGGCCGATTGATTAATCGGTTGTTGGTAAGTGCTTCTCTTCGTCGTCTTCTTTGCTATGATTTTTATTTCGATCGTTTTGGTGGTGAATTGGGGATGTTTCGAAATGCTAGGTTTGTGAGTTGTTTGGCCGATTGGATTCGAAATTGGGCATCCCGGAGGTGTTATTGATCTCTCCTAACATTAAGGCAAGGGATTTATATGCTTAAATTACGTGTTTGGGGATATTAGGGGTGATTTCCGGCAAAGGTTAATTGTGTATACTGTTGATTAACGAATTATTGAACACTGTTAATTCACCCGATTTGCCATTCTGTTGATGTTCTCTGTTGTCTGTTTCTACTCGTGGGTGTGGGGAATGGAAATTGTTAACTTTCGTTGGCTTGACCAATTAATTACGTTGAATTTGTGTCCAGGGAGCCCTATCCACGTCACTAGTCAAGAAATGGGGGCGTAGTGTCATTGTTTTGATTCAGGAAGGGTTTTGTATGTATTTGTTGATTTCTGTAATCACTTGAAATTGGAATAGGTTTAGTTGATTTAGTATTAAATAGGGAGCAGCAAGCTTTTAAATTGTTTTCTTCTACAGTGGATCCCGTGGACTAGGATTAGAGTGAGTATATATATATATATATACTGTAAGTACTTGGTTAAATGAGATGTGTGGGGCACCGATAGGAAATTGAATTAATTATGTCATGTAAGCTCTGTTCAAGATTAATTTGAGATGAAAGATTATGAATACTACACTGTGAATTTTTAAATATACTTGCACCCGTAAACATTCAGGATTACTGTCTATCTTTGATTGTTATGGGGTTAGTGAAATTGGTTCAGTTGAGATCATGACTACTATAACACGGGCAGCCTTCATGGGTGTTGTTGAGTCCCGTTGGCCCCTTCGGGGTGGATTATTGGCTGTGATGCCTGTTGGCCCTTCGGGGTGGATGATTTTGGGCTGTGATGCCTGTGGTCCCTGCGGGGATGGTGTATGTTACCCTGTAACGGGTTGGAGTTGATGATATCCTCACCCGTGGGTTCATACCGCCCGGGTTTTTAGGTGCCGGCTAGGCATATTCATTGCATTTGCATATAGGTTAGATAGGTGTATGTTAGGCCATGCATCACGTGCATAAATTGTATGATTGTGGTTGAAGCACCGGTATGGGACGGTGTGATGTTTAGTTGCTTTTACTTTTATTCTGCTCTGTTATTCATGCTTTTATTATTATGATTATTATTATTATTATTATTATTATTATTATTATTATTATTATTATTATTATTATTATTATTATTATTATTATTATTATTATTATTATTTACTCTTGTTGCTTTGTTATCCCTTACTCCCCAACACGTAGCCTTGCTCAGTACGTTGTACTGACTCCCTTTGCTTTTGTTTGTTTTATAGATCCTGCTGGTGGCGCTGGAGCATGATTGGGTTTGGGGTTGAGAGATCACATAGATAGGACCTGCCTATTCATTTTATCTTATGTATTTATGTGATACTCTATTGTTTTGATATTATGATTTGTCATTGGAATATTGACTAGTTGAGGCCTGTGAGCCTAGGATTTTTATTCAGCCGGCCGGTGGCCTTATGTGATTTATTGCTTTGGGCTGGTAGCCCTGTTGAGATTGACACGCTGTCTATGCTGTTGTGAGAGGCTTGTAGCCTGATACTCTGACAGGGGTTGCTTTATTCAGTTATTATGTAGGGATTATATTCGTGCCTATGTGTTTTATTTTATTTTAGATTCCGCATGAAATTGGATTAACAAGATATTCACTTTAGATTTTCTCCGCCTTGTACTAGCTGTTTTAAATTAGCTGGCCACTAGTTTAGGATAGTTAGTACAGCGGTAACGCTTGCGAAAATCAGGTTTGAATTTTCGGGGCGTTACAGAGTGGTATCAGAGCCTGTGTGCTCTTTATTATATTAAAATTGGTGTAGACATAGGTGGTGAGATGTGTGTGGGATACATATAGTGTAGAATTGCATTCTTCTTATTTATTTTTGTTGAGTTTTGCGCATACCAGGTTGAGCCACAGTTAGGGAACTGTGGAAGAACAATGGTACTCCAGTCAGGATCCTTGAGACTTCACAGTCATTGAGGACTGCGAATTCATTGTTATTTATTTATTTTAATTGTTTTATTCTTTATTATGTCATCAGATATTTGGGATATATGGTATGTGGGTGATTTCTGCTGACATGTTTGTTCATGTTGTGTCTGTTTTGCATATCAGAATGGTTCCTTATCGCGCTAGAGGTGCTGGTCGACGAGGAAGGCCCCGCAGGACCCAGGGTCCACCCGTTGGGGGTAGGGTAGGGGACTTTGCACCAGAGGAGATGAGAAATATGGATCCACCTGATGGAGTTGAACAAGGGAACGACGAACTACCTCCTCCTCCTCCACCCGCACCAGAGGTACCACCTGTTGCTCAGGTGCCTCTCGGGAATCCACCAGTAGGTGGTGCAGCTGCCTTCAATCCAATTGAGTTCGCCCGACAGCTGGCACAGTTCTTTCAGTTGTTATCACAGCCTGTCGTGCAGCCTACCCCTGCACCTGTTCCAGTCCATGTGGACTATGTGGATCTGTCCACAAAGCACCGTCCACCAAAGTTTGCAGGGGGTGTCAGTCCTTCTGATTTGGAGAACTGGAAGTATCAGTTGGGTCGGGTTCTTATTAGTATCAACTGTCCTGAGGACCAGAAGGTCTATGTAGCTTCCCACTACCTGGAAGGGGAAGCACTGCATTGGTGGAGGACTCGCGAGCACGACCTACTCGCTCGACCCGGGTTCAACTGGGAACAGTTTACAGAGGCTCTTAGTTCCCATTTCTATCCACCACATGTCTTAGAGGCGAAGAAAATGGAATTTCTAGGTTTGAGACAGACAGAAAGTATGAGTGTGACCGCTTATCACAGGAAGTTTGTGGAGCTTATGAGGTATGCTCCGGAAGTTATGCCCACTGGTAGGGACGAGGTTCGTCGTTTCATTTCGGGTCTCCGGGCAGGGATTAAGTCCTCTTTTGGCTATCGAGGTTATGATACATTGTCTGAGGCGTTCGATCAGGCCCTATACGTGGAGGAGAGTCGGGCTGAGGAACGCCAGCAGTGGCAGAGTAGAAAGAGGCAAAGGGACCGGGGCCGTGAGGGGGCAGAGAGGCGGCGATCAGAGGGGCCAGCCTGCTGTTAGGGGTCGTCGTGATGGTGGTCGTGCTGATTTGGGCAGGGGTGGTGGTCGTGCACCGCTACCTGTTCGTGAGGTTGGACCCGATGGGCGTCCTGTATACTGTTGTTGGACCTGCCACTTGGTGGGTCATCGCCGAGCGGATTGCCCGCATGCTGGCAGGGGTAGACCGGTTCGGGCTGACAGGGGTGGCAGACTGAACGTCTTGGATCGTGCGGAGGCAGATCGTCGGGATGATGTTCTTGCAGGTGTGTTTTAAATTCCTGAAGTTTTCTATTTTCTTTTCATTGTGCTCTGTTTTTGTAAACCTTGTACCCCGTTTAGGTACTATCACTGTTGCGAATCATTCTGCCTTTGTATTGTTTGATTCGGGAGCCTCGTGTTCGTTCGTGGCTTTGCGATTTGTGCGGGAGCACGGAGTAGGACCGTTGGTGCCCTACCAGATGCTTGTTTCCTTGCCTTCGGGCGATATCATCCGTAGTGATCACATATGGCGAGATGCGGTATTGAGCATCGAGGGCCGTGAGTTCAGAGCCGACTTGGTTGTATTTAGCCTGGCTGACTTTGATGTAATTTTGGGCATGGATTGGCTGACTCGCCATCGTGCTGTTATCGATTGTGGTATTCCACGCATTTCCTTCCGAGATCCTCTCGGTAAGTATGTCTCTTATCGACCTTCTTTGATTCCACCTGCTATTAGTGTGGTTTCGGTTGTTGCATTGTGTGATTTGATGCGCAGGGGTTGTTCTCTTTCCCTGTGGCAAATGAGGGATCTTCGAGCAGAGGTTCCTGCTGCTTCGAGTGTCCCTGTTGTCTCTGAGTTCGGGGATGTGTTTCCCGATGAAATTCCTGGTCTCCCACCTGCTCGGGAGATTGATTTTACTATCGAGCTGATGCCTGATGCAGCTCCTATTTCTAAGGCTCCTTACCGAATGGCTCCTGCTGAATTAAAGGAGTTGAAGGATCAGTTGAATGAGCTTACTAGTAAGGGTTATATCCAGCCGAGTAGCTCGCCTTGGGGAGCTCCTGTACTGTTTGTTAAGAAGAAGGATGGGTCGATGAGGATGTGCATCGACTACAGGGGTTTGAACCGAATCACGGTGAAGAACAAGTATCCTCTACCTCGGATTGAGGATCTGTTTGATCAGTTGAGAGGGGCCAGTATATTCAGTAAGATTGATTTGAGATCGGGCTACCATCAGATAAGAGTGGCAGAGGCTGATAGGCCTAAGACAGCATTCAGAACTCGTTATGGACACTTTGAATTCACGGTTATGCCTTTTGGTTTGACTAATGCACCAGCGATCTTCATGGATCTTATGCATAGGGTATTCCATCCCCTGCTGGATGTGTGTGTGGTTGTGTTCATAGACGATATTCTGGTCTACTCGCCGACTCGTGAGGCACATGCTGGCCACTTGAGGACAGTGTTGAACACATTGCGAGAGCATAAGCTATATGCTAAACTCTCCAAGTGTGAGTTCTGGTTGGAGAAGGTTTCGTTTCTGGGACACATTGTTTCGGGTGAGGGCATTGCAGTTGATCCTGCTAAGGTGGAAGCGGTACTAAAGTGGCAGGCCCCGAAGAATGTGGGAGAGATCCGGAGTTTCTTAGGTCTTGTTGGCTACTACCGCAGATTCATTGAGGGGTTCTCGAGCATTGCTAGACCTCTGACTAGACTATTGAGAAAAGATGTCAGATTCAGATGGGATGATGCTTGTGAGCAAGCATTCGAATTGTTGAAGAAGAAAGTGACAGAAGCACCTGTTTTGGTACTACCTGATGATTCAGGCGAGTATGAAGTTTACACGGATGCGTCACTTAAGGGTTTAGGTTGTGTGTTGATGCAAAAGGGCAAAGTGATTGCTTATGCATCTCGACAGCTTAAGCCACATGAGCAGAATTACCCGACTCACGATTTGGAAATGGCAGCGGTAGTGCATGCTCTGAAAATCTGGAGACACTATCTGTATGGAGCGAAGTGTAGAATTTATTCAGATCATAAGAATCTGAAGTGTCTGTACACCTCAGACCACATGAGTGGCAGACAGAGGAGATGGATGGAGTTATTGCAGGACTATGACACGGATATTCAGTATATTGAGGGAAAGGCGAACCGGGTGGCGGATGCTTTGAGCAGGAAGGAGCATCATTCAGTGGCATGCTTGGGTGTGATGCCTGAGTGGCGCAGGGAGCTACTCAGACTTGAGGTTCAGGTAGTTCCTATTGGCTCTGTTCAGCACACCTTAAACATGCTAGTTACTGCATCTTCTTTGATTGATGAGATATTTGCTAGTCAGCATGATAACGGGGAGATGGCAGTACTGAGACAGAAGATTCAGGGTGGTAAGGCTCCGGATTTCAGAATCGATGATAGGGGCATGGTGAGATATGGTGATAGATGGTGCATTCCGGAGTGTTGTGTTGACCTGAAGAAGAAGGTCATGGATGAGGCTCACACGACTTCTTATTCTGTTCATCCGGGGGTCACAAAGGTGTATAAAGACATACGACAGACTTATTGGTGGAATAACATGAAGAGGGAGATAGTTGAATATGTGGCTAGGTGTGCCACATGTCAGCGAGTGAAGATTGAGCACATGAGACCAATGGGTTTGCTACAGCCCCTAGCAGTGCCCGAATGGAAGTGGGAATCCATCTCCATGGATTTTGTGACAGGGTTGCCTCCGACTGTGAGGAAGATGGACACTATCTGGGTGGTGGTGGATCGATTGACTAAGAGTGCAGTGTTCATACCTATGAGACTGACATGGAGTATGAGCCAGCTTACCCAGGCCTATATTCAGCATGTTGTTAAGAGATTTGGGATTCCCAAGGAGATCGTGTCTGATCGGGATTCCAGATTCCTGTCCAAGTTTTGGAAGGATGTGCAGGCAGCGTTTGGCACGCAGATTAGCATGAGTACTGCATGGCATCCTCAGTCAGATGGTCAGACAGAGAGGACCATTAGGACTTTAGAGGATATGTTGCGAGCTTGTGCACTGGACTTTCAGGGTAGTTGGGAGAGTCACCTCAGTTTGGTGGAGTTCAGTTACAACAACAGTTATCATGCGAGTATTGGTATGGCTCCCTTTGAGGCACTGTATGGGAGGAAGTGCAGGAGTCCTTTATATTGGAATGATCCAATAGATAAGGTAAATGTGGGTCCTGAAATGATTGAGCAGACTGTTGCGTTGGTGAGGGTCATTAGGGACCGTATGAAAGAAGCTCAAGACAGACAGAAGAGCTATGCTGATCTAGCTCGTCGTGATGTGGAGTTTGAGGTTGGTGATAGGGTATTACTGCGGGTATCGCCTATGAAAGGGGTACGCCGGTTCGGTAAGAAGGGCAAGCTGAGCCCGAGATACATTGGACCCTATGAGATAGTGGAGAGAGTTGGTAAAGTGGCTTATAGGTTGGCTTTGCCAGCCGAGGTGGGTCGAGGTCATGATGTTTTTCATGTTTCTCAGCTCCGGAAGTTCGTATCTGACCCATCTAAAATTATCCAGCCTGATGAGATTGAGTTGGATGCGAGTCTTGAGTATGAGGAGTATCCAGTTCGGGTGATTGATGCAAAGGAAAGGGTTCTGAGGCACAAAACCATCCCGATGGTTAAGGTGTTGTGGTCTAGGCATGGAGCTGAGGATGCTACTTGGGAAACCGAGGAGCATATGAAGCTGAAGTACCTAGAATTGGACTTAACTCCGTTGCCTTGAGGTAACATTTTTCCCCTTGTTTTGATTTTTGATCATGTTCTTGAATGTGCATTTCGGGGACGAAATGATCGTAAGGGGGGAGGAATGTAATGATCCGATTTAATTAAATTGGACTGTTTAAATAATTTGGTATTTGGATATTTTGCAATTCAGTCCGGATGGGGTCTTTTGTGTAAATTGAGAGTGATGGGGCCTTTTTGTAATTATTTAACTATTGTAGAGTTAAATGGGGTTATTTTATAATTTGGAAAGAAAAAAAAAGAAAGAAGAAACCGGAGAGAGGCAGGGAACGGCCGAGAGAGGAGAGGGTTTTGGAGTGATCTTCGGCTTGTTCAAACTATCGCGTTTCTTGGCCGATTGATTAATCGGTTGTTGGTAAGTGCTTCTCTTCGTCGTCTTCTTTGCTATGATTTTTATTTCGATCGTTTTGGTGGTGAATTGGGGATGTTTCGAAATGCTAGGTTTGTGAGTTGTTTGGCCGATTGGATTCGAAATTGGGCATCCCGGAGGTGTTATTGATCTCTCCTAACATTAAGGCAAGGGATTTATATGCTTAAATTACGTGTTTGGGGATATTAGGGGTGATTTCCGGCAAAGGTTAATTGTGTATACTGTTGATTAACGAATTATTGAACACTGTTAATTCACCCGATTTGCCATTCTGTTGATGTTCTCTGTTGTCTGTTTCTACTCGTGGGTGTGGGGAATGGAAATTGTTAACTTTCGTTGGCTTGACCAATTAATTACGTTGAATTTGTGTCCAGGGAGCCCTATCCACGTCACTAGTCAAGAAATGGGGGCGTAGTGTCATTGTTTTGATTCAGGAAGGGTTTTGTATGTATTTGTTGATTTCTGTAATCACTTGAAATTGGAATAGGTTTAGTTGATTTAGTATTAAATAGGGAGCAGCAAGCTTTTAAATTGTTTTCTTCTACAGTGGATCCCGTGGACTAGGATTAGAGTGAGTATATATATATATATATACTGTAAGTACTTGGTTAAATGAGATGTGTGGGGCACCGATAGGAAATTGAATTAATTATGTCATGTAAGCTCTGTTCAAGATTAATTTGAGATGAAAGATTATGAATACTACACTGTGAATTTTTAAATATACTTGCACCCGTAAACATTCAGGATTACTGTCTATCTTTGATTGTTATGGGGTTAGTGAAATTGGTTCAGTTGAGATCATGACTACTATAACACGGGCAGCCTTCATGGGTGTTGTTGAGTCCCGTTGGCCCCTTCGGGGTGGATTATTGGCTGTGATGCCTGTTGGCCCTTCGGGGTGGATGATTTTGGGCTGTGATGCCTGTGGTCCCTGCGGGGATGGTGTATGTTACCCTGTAACGGGTTGGAGTTGATGATATCCTCACCCGTGGGTTCATACCGCCCGGGTTTTTAGGTGCCGGCTAGGCATATTCATTGCATTTGCATATAGGTTAGATAGGTGTATGTTAGGCCATGCATCACGTGCATAAATTGTATGATTGTGGTTGAAGCACCGGTATGGGACGGTGTGATGTTTAGTTGCTTTTACTTTTATTCTGCTCTGTTATTCATGCTTTTATTATTATGATTATTATTATTATTATTATTATTATTATTATTATTATTATTATTATTATTATTATTTACTCTTGTTGCTTTGTTATCCTTACTCCCCAACACGTAGCCTTGCTCAGTACGTTGTACTGACTCCCTTTGCTTTTGTTTGTTTTATAGATCCTGCTGGAGGCGCTGGAGCATGATTGGGTTTGGGGTTGAGAGATCACATAGATAGGACCTGCCTATTCATTTTATCTTATGTATTTATGTGATACTCTATTGTTTTGATATTATGATTTGTCATTGGAATATTGACTAGTTGAGGCCTGTGAGCCTAGGATTTTTATTCAGCCGGCCGGTGGCCTTATGTGATTTATTGCTTTGGGCTGGTAGCCCTGTTGAGATTGACACGCTGTCTATGCTGTTGTGAGAGGCTTGTAGCCTGATACTCTGACAGGGGTTGCTTTATTCAGTTATTATGTAGGGATTATATTCGTGCCTATGTGTTTTATTTTATTTTAGATTCCGCATGAAATTGGATTAACAAGATATTCACTTTAGATTTTCTCCGCCTTGTACTAGCTGTTTTAAATTAGCTGGCCACTAGTTTAGGATAGTTAGTACAGCGGTAACGCTTGCGAAAATCAGGTTTGAATTTTCGGGGCGTTACATATGCTTTCGAGGATACAAATATCATGTATATGCTTTCGAGTGTTAACTGGGCAAGCTTGATTATTTGATTATCTTGGGCATATTATTATGATGATTATGTGTTTATGCTTTCGAGAACTTAGTTCTGGGCATGTAAGCTTTCGAGAGCGAGATGCTCTGGGCTCTACCCGTTGTCTGTGGTTCGATCCTTGGGGATGCCACTCCGTAAGTCCACTTACCCCTTTATGCATGTAGTGTCCGCGGCGGGGGCACTGTAGGCATCTCTTTCGACCATTAAGGGGTGGTGGATCCTTAATGGGAAAGAATGTCGGCCATGGTATTAGGATGCGCGCTAGACATCTTTTTGTTGCATTTAGGGTAGATAGGTACTTAGGTCATTGCATTTCATTCATCATTCATATTATTATCTGTTTTGCAGTGTATGATGTGGTTGAAGCACCGGTATGGGACGGTGTGATGTTTTATTTATGTATTCAATTATACAATTATATAAACTGTTATTTAACTATACTAATCTCGTTCCCCGTTTGCCAGCTGTTCATACTCTTGCTCAGTACTTATGTACTGACACCTTGCGTTTTGTTTTTCTTATAGATACTCCCGGGGAGGACGCAGAGCCTGAGCATGATATCTGGTTTGGGGATGAGTGATCTACCTAGAGATGCATCATTCATGTTATAGACTTATATGCTTGTCTGGAATCTATGTTTTTTGTAGCATGAACTATCTGTTTTCTTATTTCTGTTATTGGCATTGGTCTGTTAACCATGTTCTGTATTACTATTATGTACTTGGTATCGTTGACAGGTTGTGGTAAGACTTTGATGTCGTACTGTTGTGGCTTGTAAGTCGGATATCTGTTATGATGTGGGATTTCCTCTTGTTGGACTTACTCTGATGTTATGATTTATTAGTGTATCTGTTTACCAGGCTTTGTGTTATTAATCTTAAATTGATTGGCCAACAGTTTAAGAGAGGTAACACGGCAGTAATGTCGCAAAAATTTGGTTTAAAATTTTTGGGGCGTTACACAACTCATCCAAGTATTCTCCCTCTATTTCAACAACCTCAATCACATATGAAAATAATTAAAATAAAAATTATAAATCTAAAATTTATTAGTCTAAACATAAGAAAAAATATATTATCTTGATATATATTTTGGTATTTGGATTTAAATTCAATATTCAATTTTTTAGTCTAAAAGGAAAAATCTAATATTTACTTTCTTATATATTTTATATCTATATTAACCTAATAAAATCTTAATATAATAAGATAATATATTTAACCATAATATTACATATTTTTAGAAGATCGCTTCCATTCTTCTAAGATTTGAAACCATAAAATTCATTCTCATTGAGATCAAATAAATATATATGTCCTTCAATGGGTCCTCAAAAATATATATATATATATATAATATTTATATCTCTAATATCGTAATAAAATCTTAACAAAATATTATAATATATTTAATTTATATTATTATATATTTTACATGATCACATCAAATCCAATTCCACCTCTCCTATTGCTCTATAAATACTCCATTCATTTATGTAATATCATGGTGGTGTTGAAGTTCTCACCCTCTCATATTTTATTTATTTATTCTTATTCTCCAGTATTTTCTTATGTCTTCTTAACTTTGATTTTATATTTAAACAATTTTTTTTGTTTCTCACATCAATGTTTTCCTAATATTTATTTTGTTCCATGTTAATTTTTCTTTCTTTTGTTGCAAAATATTCTTCATCTTTATATTCATGTAAGAATCTTTTTTTTTCTTTCTTTTACTCTGCGTGTGAATAAAATTAATAGTCTTTTTAAATGTAATGTTAAAAATATATTTCTAATGCTTTTCCATTGCCTTTTGCAAGATTACATATTGTTGTAATGCAGGGTTGCAAAGAAGTCATATTCTACAAATTGTTTTTGTCATTCTAATTTGGATACTACTCAAAATTATTTGTATAGCATAAAGTCTGTTTTATGTTGATTTTGTTATTGTTTGTTGTCTTTATTCGTGATTTGAAAATAGTGAAAAAAAATTCAAGAGTGTAAATTTGGAGATGTTCCCCTTTATTTCATTATTGATGCATTTTTTTTTCCTTTTGTTAATAGATTATTCACATTTTGATATTTTATCTTTTGGATGCAATTTTTATATGAGGTAATAAGTAAAATAGGCCACCAGAAGGAGTCATTTCTACTTTTAGGCCACGATATTTTGATTTAGGAAAATAGGCCATTAGAAGGATTTCGGGCCTGAATTTAGGCCATTGGACTGGAATTCGGGCTGCGATGGCCTAAAAATGGAAATGACTCCTTCTGGTGGCCTATTTTAGTTTTTTTCAATTATTTTTTTATTTTATGTAATTATAATAAATAGTATTTATTTTGTGTCATTATTTATGCCTACTTTTTTCTGGTAGTAGTATTTATTTTGTGTCATTATTTATGCCCTACTTTTTTCTTTCTTGTTCCAATATTTTTATTTCATTTTCATTTTAAAAATAATTAAATATTAATCATCAAACCTACCTATCACCTTACATTAATAAATAAATATATTAAACTTTCAAATTACACTCTACCATTAATAATTCCAGTCCACCCTACAACCACATATCAGTAAATCACACATAAATGAATAAATTAAAATTGTAAATTCATTACAATTATATTATATAAATTTTTAAGTTACTTTTTTTAACAATAACAATGTGACGAATGGAGTAATATAAGAAATAAAATAAATATATTATAAAATAAGTAAAACAAACACATATTCAAATAAATTATAAATTAAAAAATAAATATGTTTTATTATAAGTATCCCAAAATTTTTGGACATGGTACTTTATGCAGGGATAATTAGTATTAAATACAAGGATATATTAGGGTTAAAAAATATAGCTTAAGAATTTATATAATGCGGTTGTAATGAATTTACAATAATTTATTTATTTATGTGTGATATACTGATATATGCATGGTTGTAGGTTGGATGAGAATTATTAATGGTAATGGGTTTGAAAGTTTAATATATTTATTCATTAATGCGATATGATGGGTATATTTGGCAATCAATATTTAATTATTTTTAAAATGGAAATAAAAAATGTTGGAACAAGAATAAAAGAAAGTAGGATATAAATAACGTCACAAAATAAGTACTACCTCCGTTCCTTTTTAATTGCCACGGACCCACATTTCACGCAATCCAATACATATTTTTAATCGTTAATAACTCAAATTGCATGCAAGTAAAAATTATAAAAATTTGATATTCTAAATCTATACGATTAGACGAATCCAACAAGATCCCACTTGACTAATTTTATCTTACATAATTGTATTAAAAAGTCGAATCAAAGTTACTCAATGAACAGTATCAAAACACCATTTGTGGCAATAAATAAGGAACGGAGGAAGTATTATTTATTTTAATTAAATAAAATAAAAAATAATTAAAAAAACTAAAACAGGCCATCAGAATGAGTCATTTCCACTTTTAGGCCATCACAGCCCGAATTCCAGTCCAATGGCCTAAATTCAGGCCCGGAATCCTTCTAATGGCTATTTTCCCTAAATCAAAATATCGCGGCCAAAAAGTGAAAATGACTCCTTCTGGTGGCTTATTTTAATTATTACCTCTTTTTATATATTTATTTGTATGGATTTAAGTTCACTATAAAATATAAAAACAACAATAATTTAATTGAATTGGAAAAATTGGGAATATAATCCACTAAATTAAATATTTATCATGCATCAATTTAAATTAGATAATAATATAATTATAATATTTTAAAAAAAATTGGTAAATTGATATCTGCTTTAATTAAAATTTAAATTCACTCCATAGAATTTAAAAGGAAGTTTATGTGGAATTCATTATTAAGATTTGCATGTAGAACATAATTTATTCTACTCAACTAATTAAAATTGAAAATATTAATAAATACCTTATTAGCCATTAGAACTTAAATGTTCGGCTAAAGTTGAAATCTTAATTTGGAGTGATTAACTTTCTTTTCACTTTTAATTAGTGATGTAATATAATTTTATGTTTATATTTGATTTTATGAATATATATATGGTATTTATATATTATTCATATCATATATTGAGTATTTTTTAAGTTAATAATATATAACTTCTACCATTATCATTTAAACCTGCATCATTACAACTGAATTTTGAAATCCGCAATAAATAAGTTTAAAATTAAGGAATAATTTATTCATAAAACTTTTTATTAGTTTAAACAATGGAATTATATAATAGTAGTAGTTGGGGAATAGAGAATGATTTAAATTAGTTATTTTTTTCCAATTATTTATTTGGTATAGTGATTTGTGATTATTCTAAAATATTTTAATTTGTTATTATTCTAAAATATTTTAATCCAATTTTCAAATAGTTGGGGGTTTAGGCGGTTGGCCCATGGCGGGGCGGGCCCTCGGCCATGGCCAACCCATAGGCGGATTGCGGGTCAGGTGGTCTTTTTAATTAATTCAAAAAATAAACTTTTTATTATATAATATTTATATTTATTTAAATTTAATATATTATCTAATTTAAAATTAAAAATATTCTTGAAAAAATTAAAATGTTTTTTTTATATTTTTTTTAAAAAAATATATCTTCAAATTAATATATAAAGTAATATTTTTTTTTTTTTGCGGAACTATAGAAAGTAATACTAAATAACTCAATAGATATGTAATGACCAAAAAATTTTTTTAGGTTAATTTAGTTAGCATCAAGTCAATTTTATAATTCTTTAGCAGTATTTTACAAAAATAATGTATAAAATAAATTATCTATTATCAAATTAATGTTATATGATTTAAAATAACATCTAACCAACAAACATTAATACAATCATTATGTTATTTAACTTTCATAGCAAACTTAAAAAATAAAAATAAAAAATAGCTTGGCCCGCAAGCTGACCCGCACCCGCCATGTGGTTGCCCAAGCGATGACGGGTTTAGACCGGCTTCCAAACAAACATCTATTTGTTCAACTTAACACAGCATTTAAGGAAGGTGGGGCAGGCTGACCCAACGGGCCGAGCCAATTTTGACACCTCTATGTAAAGTAGGTATCCTATATTTATATGTAAGTTATTACTTAATACTAAAGGTATAATAACACTCCAAAAATACGAGGAAAAACTAATTTGATATTCAACTATTTTTAACTTCGTTTAATTGAATAAATATAACTTAATATGAAAGTTATAAATTAATTATTAAATTTATATTAGTCAATGCATGTTTATGTTCACAATGTTATAAGATTATATTTTCTTGTTTTTTTTATTTTCTTTTTTTCCATCTCTATCACCATTATTTATGATTATAATTTTGCTATGATTCTTTCATTACTTTCAGTTCACATAAAGTCGAAGAAAACATTGATTTGGAAAAATTGGGAAGATAAATCTAATAAACCGAAAGACGAATTTACTACAGAATGTCATTTATAAATTAAGTAATGATTACAAATATATCTAGCAAAATGATATATTAAAAAATACAAAATCAAATATATTACAAAAAAAAAGTTATTGTAAATTTATAAATTAAGTATAAAATTCAGTAAAAATTGTGTATATATATATATATATATACTAGAAATCGTATGGTGGCGCGCGCCACGCAGCGCGCACACGGTGAGGAAAAAACATTATGAAAAGCTGTAATAAGACATTTAAATAACAATGCAGTAATTCAAGAAACAATATTAATAACAGTAGCTACCATGGATAATAAGCTAACATCCTTAATGAGAATCCCGGGAAAGGCAACAAGAACAGGATCAAATTTTATCCCTGTAGAAGCATTTTCGATTGCAAGGACCAAGCCAACTGCACCATGTGCTGCAAATTCAGGCACTAAGTTATGAGCTTTAGGAATTTTGTGCAAGATCCTCATGCACAATCCTATTTGAAGGCAAGGTGTAGTAGTGAACTCTGGTTTCGAGTGCCACCTGTTACAAAGAGGCAACAGCCCATCTACATCCTTCAAAAGAGGTATCCCTGTTAAAACAAGCAACGTAATAAGATGCATTCAACAGCGATAATTGACTAAAAGTCTCGTGCAAAAAAAAAAAAAAACAAAAAATAAAAAAAAAACTAAAGAATATTACCTTCATCCTGTTTATTATCTATCACTTTCTCCAGTAATGCATTTCTAGTACATTCAGCTGCCAGCCAGGCCACCGGGCCCCAAACTTGGCCCTTGAATTTGGCAAAATCTATTTCAAACATCTCAATGTCTTTCAATAATTTTTTTTTTTAATAAAAAATGGCGATTGCACTCAAATGAAATACAAGTTCTTTACAAAGTGAAAACCACACATACTGAAGAGTAAACAAGAGACACAAATAGCAAAAAACTACTTGAATTGTAAGGTGCTTCCAAGAACATTGTGTTCAGAAGTTATACTAATCAAAATGCATGTAATTAAGAATCCCTATAGAAAGTATTCCCTCCCAAAACGGCTCAGTCTTAAAAGTAAGACACTGCTTAAGGAATATGACCAAACAATAGTTTCTTTCAAACAATAGAGCTGTCTCCAAAATGTGAAAATTCCGTATGTATGCAGTATATATACTATATTCTATTTACTCTAAAAAGAGAGAAAGAGGAAAAACCCCAACAAATTAGAAAATTCCTGGTGATTTTGCAAAGGCCAGAATCAGGGACTTCAGGCTTCGGACTACATGATGTAATCAATTAAACACCAACTCAACCACCATCATTAACATTACCAAAATAGCTAATATAACAACAAAAGCATGAAAAATTAACATAAAATCATTCGATCGGGCCTGTCCCGGATCAACAAGTAAAAACAAATCAAATAAAAGACAAAGGTATTTCAAATTAATAAAAGCACCTTGTTTGTGGCCACAAGCCTGTCCCTTCTACGGTAAATCATAAAGATGAACGTAAACACAAGAGATAGTCGAGTGACGAATGGAGAGGGAAAATGCTGCGAAGATGGTGCATCAAGCAAGAAGTGTTTCATGTACATTTAAATTTGAAGGTAAATATAGAAAGACTGTTGGATCAAAGTACAAAAATACAAGTAGTATTTTGAGATAAATTCCACAAATATAGAATTGCAGACAAACAATTTGTATGCAATATGGGACAAAAGGGAGGGAAAACACATTCAGACTTCTATTCTCAAAAGGGGGAAAAAATCATGTTATCTCTGAAACAGAATATTTAGAATAGCAATTCAAGAAATTTTCTGATTATTTTATTTCTTCACAGATCAAATTCTGATCATGGATCATTATAGGCATTTTACCTCAGAAGTACAGTTGTAATCTGAAGTGCACGGCTCCTTTCTTCCTTGAGAATATCTGGGCATATGCTCCCAAGCTGCAATAAAATTACATCAGTAAACAAGCAAAGATAAAACATCCAAACATTGGAAGTACAAAAAACAACAGATAGAATCAATGTTGGGATGAAAATTTTTAGTCAGGAAGCACACCTGTGCGCAATGTTAGGAAAATAGTGTGACATGTATATTCAGATCCAAATTTAACAAAATATTGTGGATGGCAAGGGCTTATGCATAATGTCTTCACCACATAACATACGATTCTGAAAAAAAAAAAATTGGTTCCGTGAGTGCTTCAAGACTTGAAGCTGTGGTTGAATGAAAAATGCTGAGTCACAAGATGACTAAATGAACATTGTGTAGCTTCAAAGTTCAAACTATGATTAAACAAAGTCATCAAAATCTTTAACCAATTCTCCACCATCCTCATCTTCATTTCTAAAAATCCCTTCCTTTTCATCATTTTTCTATGTTGAAAAGAAGACAAGGACTAAATGTCTGGACAATCTAAGAATATTATTGCATTTCCACGAAACTTTCAACTGTCACTCAGTTATATCTCAGAAGAATCCTAGAACAGTGGGTTACCTAGATGTGGGATTGGTATCACATGGCTGGTAATTTCTTTTAATATGATATAATTCCCTTTCGTTAGGATACTTAGAAAAAAGAATAGAATAAAAACTTATTTCCTAAACAGGCATGGTCGATTAAATTTAAAAGACAATGATATAATTATGCAAGTAAGATTGCACTCCGAACAAGAAGTGAAAACTGCTGACCAAAAATAAGGAATAAACAAACAAAATATCATGAGTAGGACAAGATATGAGTAGGCACATAAGAAAGGAGATTAAGGAGAGCAAGAGCAGCCCCAAGGAATTGTGTAGACTTGAGAGCTTAGCTTCTGCACAAGCAACAATGGTGTATCATTCTGTTTTGTACTATCCATGATATCACACCTTTCAATTCTTTGGTATGACAAGAGGCTCAACTATATGCCAATGCAACACGTGCTGACATCTCACGAATTAAGTCATAACCTTAATAATTAGAGATACTTTGCAATGAGAGTTCTGACAGATTTTTACCAGCATATCTTCCCAAAAACCGTCCTGAGTATGGAAATGTTGGTTGGTGAACAACGGTGAATGAAATATAATGGACCAGAAGTCCATTCAATGGAACGTTAAAATGACAAGCTTGGCTGAATGTGTCTTACAAACATAAGTAATAAAGAGCATTTGAATCATAATATGTTCAGTTATAAAAAAAAAACATGCCATGTATGATGTCTGAGCTATCAGAAAAGAAAAAGAATATACATGCAACTGATGCAAAGCTCCATACAGCATTTCTGCGTATACACCTGAAGGATCTCACTGGTGCAGCGGCCTTGGATGAAATATCCTCAGTGGATTCAGGTGAGGCTCTTATCGTTGTTCCTACCAGCAGACACCATTTCCTCTGACCTAATCTGAGCTCCGTCATCGACATTTAGATTGGTTTCAAACTTTACGGGCAAAAGAAATAAATGTTTGGAAACGAAATAGATATGAAACTTCATTTCACTAAATCGCATTCTAGCAAAATTACCAACTATGCATACTAATGATGCTGACATGAGCACATTTCCAATCCCGGGCAGTATGAAAGAGAGAAGATAACAGTAATTCGATCGAGAGCCTTAATTCCAATTAAAGCCTAGTCGCTACGTAATGCATATAAAAAAATCCCAAGAAAAGTATTAGGGTTCAAGTTATTACCGTACTCGACACCGTTCTTCAAGATTTGAATCCAAGGGGATGATGGCCTGTGACAGCTGCTATGCGCGAAGAAGGGTGTGCGGTAGCGGATGGTGGCGGCGAGGCAAAGAGAAGGGCGGCAAGGCGAGAGCAGCGGGGCCGACGCAGGGCCTAAGAGAACGCAGCGGCGGCGGAGCATAACACCTAGGGCGGGTGGGCGACGGATTTACGCGCAGACAGTGGCACGAGGTGAGGGTGCCGGTAGAGCTTCGCACGTTTAGGGGGAAAAAACTAACAAAAATAAAAAACCGCCAACCGCCAAAATTTCCTTCCAATCCGGAACCAGCACTCGTTGCCGATCAAAGGCTACCAGTGGCATTTCTTACCACCTGCGAGAGGGAAAAAGAGAAGGGAGTTGGAGGGTTTGGGCAGTGGTGCCTACCGAAGGGGAAGCAGATGAAGGTGAAAGCCGACAGAGATTGGGAGCGGCGACGCTGGGTAAGGCGAGAGAAGGGGAGGGCGGCGTCAGAAGAGGGGCAACGAGTGGTGTGCGCGATCTGGATCGGCGGTGACGCCAGCGAGTTGGCGGCAAACGGGGGCGGTGGAACGAAGGCCAGGCAGAAAAATCTTCCGGGCGGCAGATTTTAGGGATTTTTAGGAAGAGAACGATGGAAATGGAAGGAGTGGAGTATCGACAAAAATCAAAACAGAAGGAAATTGAGAAAGCATAAAACGACAAAATGCACTGTTCATTGAACAGTAATCCAGTAAGGTATTTATATATATTAGATATATATATTTTATGGAAAAAATGATTATTTAGTCCTTTTTCTTTCTAAAATATCCAAATCGGTCCGTTAGTAATTTTTAGCCCCATATAGTCCCTTATATTTGCTAATTTTTTCCAATTTGGTCCTAATTACGTAATAAGCCTAAGATCGCTGACATGACCGAAGTAAATCACATTTTACATCCACGGTGGCCAATCTGGAGTCTCCACACATAACACACCAAATTAATAAATGTTTGAAATAAATATTTGAAGACAGTCATAACATATCACTACTCTAATAAATACCTCTAGGCTCTAGTGGGTCAATTGAACCATTCTTTATTGGGATGATGGACATAGTTTCTATATGATTCGCATTGAGCCCTCATTGGGGTTACCCAACTATAAAGAAACAACAACCATTCACAACAATAACATAGGAGTTTTGGTCAACAGCTACCGCAGTGCATTTTCTTTTCGGTCTCGGTGGTTTTTTGTGTTTCTCAAGAAAATGACGACCAATTGTGATATATAATGCGTGCAAATGAATTATTGGTATTTTTTTATGGGTTGGGTAACCTCAATAAGGAATGGCTCAATGCGAACCAAGTAGAAACTACGTCCATCATCCCAGTGAAAAATAGTTCAATTGACCCGCTATAGTCATTTTTTAAATTAGGATATGTTATGACAGCCTTCAAACATTTATTAAAATAGTGTGTTATGTGTGGGGACTTCAAATTTGCCACGGTGTATGTAAAATGTGATATACTTCGGCCATATCAGCAACCTCATGCTAATTACTTAATTAGGACCGAAAAATTAGCAAACATAGAGGACTATATGGGGCAAAAAATTAATAACGGACTGATTTGGATATTTTGAAAAGAAAAAAGACTAAAAAATCATTTTTTCCTATATTTTATTTCAAAGCTATGTAACTCAATGAATATTCAGGAGCTCGTGTCTAAGGATGCGAATGGTGTTTTGTTTGCTCGATTAGCTTGATTGTTTCTTTTCCTTCTCTTTTCTTTTTTCCTTTGTTTGCTCGCCTTCTTAGGCTGTTTCACAAAAAAAAAGCTATGTAACTCAATGAATTCAATAATATTTCATTAACCTTTTTTTTTTTTTTATACAACTGCCAATAAAAAAAGAGTAATTATATAAAAACAAAATATTGATCAACTATCTGGGATTGTCCAATTATAACAAACATAGTGAAGATTTAAATTAGGTGGAATTCAGTGTGAGCATGGTGAAGATTAAAGGTACAATCCTAGTTCTCAACCATCAGTACAATTTTTGGTATATTATACAGAAGGCTATTGTTATTTTAAATACAAGATACAAGATGAGCATGGCAGAAAATGTGGTCTTATAATAAACAGCGTTAAGAAAAAGCCACGCTCCAGCCACAAAAGCAGGTCATACATATCGAACTAACGATTCAAACCCTATACATACTTATATATATACTGTAACAAACATACAATACAAAGCGCCTGTCTACTGATCGACCAACTCATTCCTCATTTGCCACCCATGCTTTCTTTCGAGCTGCTCCTGAGTATGTAATCAAATGAATCATCATTTGCGTCTGTGCCATCAGTGGCGGCGAAAGGATTCGGCGGCATGATCGGCATGTCTTCGCCTTCCAACATCTGTATCGCCAATTTCATCGAAGGCCTGTCGATGGGGTACCATTGGATGCACCAAAGCGCCACAATGATCATCCTCTTCACCAGGTTTATATCGGTCTCAAAGTCGATTTGGAAGTCGATGTTCTCCCCCTTTTCGAGCTGATCGTACATCCATTCCGGGAAGTACACTTGGCTGTCGTCCTGTTCGTTTGATAGAAAGTTCTTCCTCCCTCCAACGAGGTCCAGCAGCACCATCCCGAAGCTGTATATATCTGATTTATACGAAACCCTGCCAAAGTTTCGCGAGAATACCTCAGGGGCAATGTACCCTATTGTCCCGCGTGCAGCAGTCATCGTGATCACACTTTTCTCTTTGGAACACAGCTTGGCCAACCCAAAATCAGCGACCTTTGGGTGGAGATTTTGGTCGAGGAGGATGTTCTGAGGCTTGATGTCGAAATGAAGGATCTGTTGGTTGCAGCCCTGGTGCAGATACTCGATTCCTTTGGCAATACCTAGTGCAATCTCGAAAAGCTTCTCCCATCCGAGTTTGCTCCTCCGGTTTCCAGAAGTGATGTACTTCTCCAAAGAATCGTTCTCCAAATACTCATAAACCAAAGCGCGTCTATAACCATCCGCGCAGTACCCAACCAGACGAACAACATTTACGTGGTGAATATTGCCTATTGTCCCAACTTCATTGATGAATTCTTCGCCATTGCCTTTGATGTTATTCAGGATTTTAATTGCCACGGGAATCTCGTTCGAGAGCATCCCCTTGAACACCGTCCCATAACCTCCCCGGCCTAGCTTGTGCTTAAATCCATCCGTCATCCTCTTGATGTCCGAATAAGAGTATCTTGTCGGCCTAAGGGCTCTGTAATCATCCAAAAACTGTACAAGCTTTCGCTCATTGTCGCGCTTTCTCTTCTTCTTGCGGTAGACAGTGCATAACGCCCCAAGAACCAAAGTCATCAGAAAAACACCAACCACTACTCCGGAAATCACTAGTTTCTTCACCCGATCTGTTAGGTGAAAAAAGTGAAACATTATTATTCAGCATCCGTTCTGATCATCAAACTTTAATTTGCAGAATTTAATTGAATGATTACAAGAACTTAAGAATAAATTTCAATGACCTGTTAGCCGTTAGGGGAAAAAGATAAACATCATCATCAGTCAGTATTCACCATTCTTTCTGATCATCAAACATAGCAGAATTTAATCCAATTCAACATGCTTTTTCTTCCATGGTTTGAATGATTAAAAGAATTTAAGAACAGATTTCAAATCCATTCCATTGATTTCCTAGTTAATTTTATGGTGAATTCCAAATTACAATCACATCCATTAATGGCCTAATTGAAATTCTCCAGCTAATCATAAAGGAATGGAACTGTGGAGGGATACCTTTGTGTTCCTGCTGCGGATCTTTAGGTTTGTCAAAGCACTCAGTTTCATTACTGGTGGTGTTCGTCTTCAATCTGCAATACCTCCCTTTTGATTCGCATCTACTGCAATCTGGTACGGACCACCGCAAGATGTTGTTGTCGTTGGAAGGATACAAAACGATGCCGCCGAGAATCACGGGCGGAACGTAGGAGATATTGTACATCTTGACGCAGCTGGACAGCGAAGAAACATCCGAAAGCGAGTAATATGATCCAATTGCATAAACCTGGAACCCCGCATGACTTAGACAGGGAACCGGGCCATTAGAACTGGTTCCACTGTCGGGCTGGCTTGAGCAATTGAAGAGCGTGAATCCAGAATCACCATAAAGAAATTGAAAAGGCGAAGCGGAAGAGTTGACTAGGGGAACCCGGTTCGGGAGGCAAGAGCCATTAGTGACACTCAACTCAATCACCCGATCTCTGTAGTGAATTGCAGTAACGCTGGCCGTAGCGGACAGTGGGATTATCATTTTTTGGGTGGAGGCCGAAAGGGGGAACTGGAATTGGAGTATGGTTTCGTTTCGGGAGTCGCAGGAGAGAACGAAGGCGGGATTAGGGTAGCCGCAGTTTGGGGGATGGCGGCCATTGAGCCGGAAAGGGAAGCGGACTTCGGGGCCTGAGGAGCGGCAACTTTCGGGTTGGCAATCAGCCTGGGCGAAGGCGAAATCAGGGGATTGGAGAAGAAGGGAAATCAAGAAAGGGAAAAGAAGAAACATGGCAGCATGGCTACTGGTGAGCCATGGAAGCAAGTAAAGCTGCTTCATTGCGTTTTTGTGACTGGTGAATAGGCAGGCAAAAGGGTTCGTAAAGATTGGATCTTTGTGAGCTTCTTCTGTGTGTGTTTTCAAAGCGAAAAAGAAGATATGAATGGCAGAAACGTGTAACAGGAGGAAGTATTTAATTGAGGTAGGTCATTGATCTTGACTTTGTCTCAAGGAAAGACTTTTCGAAACTTGAGAGTTTTATTTTAGTTTTTTTTCTTATATTGTTGTGCTATTATTTGTATGGTGGAATTTGGATGATCGAATTCACAACTCTCACACCTGACAGTGACCTCAGGTTTCCTAGGAACATCTTATTACAATTTACAGCCGAGTGAGTGAGAAAGATCAAACACAGCCCTTGTAATGGTAGTTGATTGCTGTCTGGTCATTACCATTCACCACCATACATTCTCTGTAATTGGGACGTAATTTTATTGATTAGGATTTAGGATCAAGGATGTTCCTTCATGAATCATGTACTAGTAGTATGTTCCATCTTCTTACAAATAAATAAGGAAGCAAATCACTAACACAACAACATATTATTGAATGTAGCTCAGCCTCAGCCTCCATGCAAGCCAAGAAGAAGAAGGAAGTTGAAGCTGAAATCGGCTAAGTCTAATTGGGCCAGAATTTTTGTTTGTTTTATGTCTAATGGGCCTTTTGTATATCTTGTTCCTTTTGGCCCATTTTCTCTGATCCGTTTTAGTCCATCAGTATTTATATCTTTCATTTGTATTTGTTAAAATGTAATAGTTTCAACCTTGCAATACAGAACAGTTTTCTTCTCAATTGCTTGATTTTCTCTCAAACTCCACATGGTATCAGAGCTCTTCCGCTCCTGAATCGATCGCTTCCGCCAATTTTTTTACCTCAATTTTGAGCTAATCTTCCTGATTCAGCTCGTTTACCTCTAATCTCAACCTCAATTTTGCTTCAAACGTGATTGGATGGCTCCAACTGTCGATGAGGATACTACTGCTACTCCTCCCATCGTTTCTTCTCTACCTCCGGAGCTGGTGCTAGCAGCTTCCGATCAACCTCATTTCAAACTTGCTCCAGTCCTGTTCGATGGTTCGAACTGGAACTCATGGAGAATTGCCGTGCGGAACACTCTCCGCATTAAAACCAAACTCAAATTCATTGAAGGTACCTATACTTGTCCTGCCAGTGATGATAGTTTATATGATGAATGGAATCGAGTAGATTGTATGATACTCTCCTGGTTGCAAAACTCTCTTGTTCCTGAGATTGCTAGTCAGTACCTGCACTTTGAAACTTCTTATAGCTTGTGGAAAGAGTTGGAGGACTGCTATGGACAAACTAGTGGTCCAAAGGTCATTATGCTTAAGAAATTGATAGCTAATCTTACTCAGTGAAATAGATCGGTTATTTGTTACTATAGTGAATTGAAGTCTCATTGGTTCAACCTGAAGGCTTTGAAACCTTTTCCTAAGAATTGCAGTTCTGAAATCCTGAAGGCTCTTAATGATGTTGATGAATATGAGTTGTTAACTCAGTTTTTGATGGGATTGAATGATGAATTTACTCACGTCAGTAACCAAATTCTTTTAATGGATCCTCTGCCTCCTCTTAGCAAAGTTTATGGAATGGTATGCAATATTGAGTCCAAAGGAGGAGGAAGTACTCTTAGTGGTAATGATTCATCGAGTTTTGCCTTGGCTGCTGTTGACAAAGGGACTGGAGATAGATCAGCTGGTCGTTCATCTAATGTTACTTGCACCTACTGTAAGAAAACAGGTCATACAAGAGAGAAGTGTTATCAATTGGCCAACAAGAACTCCTACTGTGATCACTGCAAGAAAAACGGTCACAGTAGAGCAAATTGCTTCATGGTTTCAGGTGTCATACCTGAATGGTACAAAGCTCTTGGTGAGAAAAGGAAAACTAAAATGGTTGCTGGTACAGTGATTACTGGTAATGGATCAGGTTCTAGCAGCACAGACTCCAGTATTGAAGGAAGGGTTCTCTCTAAGATTGAGGCTAAGCTGGAGGAAATTGCTAAGGCACACAGCGGATCCAACCTTCCTACTCCAATGGACTTTGTTGGAGGAGTATTTGAAATGGCAGGTAGTCTCTCTGGCTCTGAACATCTCAATGGTTCTTGGTTGTTAGATTCGGGTGCTAGTTGCCACCTTTGTGCTGACCTAAAATCCTTGCTTGACCCTCAGCCTTTCTCTTCCAATCATTCCATCTATCTGCCAGATGGCACCATTAAACATCCTACACACATTGGATCAGTCAAGGTCTCCAATGACCTTATTATTCCAAATGTGTTGTTTGTCCCAGGATTGATACTCAATCTTCTTTCCATCAGTCAACTGACCAAAGATCTTAAATGCTTGGCTATTTTTGATCCATTTTCATGTTGGTTGCAGGAACCGAGATCTAAGAGGATACTTCTTCAGGGTACTTTGCTAAATAAACTCTACACTTTTAATTGTTCTAAATTCAATTCCCTTAATTGCTCTTCTGCTCTTGTTGTTGCAAATAAGTCTGGTAACTATGATTTGTGGCATATTATACTTGGTCATCCATCTCCTGTAGTGATGTCCAAATTAGGATTTACACCAGACAAAGATAATAATGTTCCATGTGATATTTGTTCCATTTCTAAAATACACAGGCTTCCCTTTGCTTCTAGTGACTCTCATGCTTCATCCTGCTTTGATCTAATTCATTGTGATCTCTGGGGTCCCTTTACTATCTCTGATAGATCCAATTACAGATATATATTAACCATTGTTGATGATTGCTCTAGAGCTACATGGCTATACTTACTACAAAACAAATCTGCTACTTCTACCATACTCACTCAATTTCTTGCTTATGTGAAAACTCAGTTTAATGGAGTTGTTAAAATCATTAGAACTGACAATGGGAGTGAGTTTTGCAATCTGACCTGTAGAAATCTATTCACTTCCTTGGGTATCATTCATCAAACTTCATGTATTGACACTCCACAACAAAATGGGAGGGTAGAAAGAAAACATAGGCACCTTATACAAGTAGCCAGAAATCTCTTGCTTACCTCATCTGTTCCAAAGGTTTATTGGGGGGATGCAATGCTCTTTGTTGCTCATCTAATCAATAGACTCCCTACCTCAGTCCTTAAATGACAATCTCCTTGTGAAATTCTTCATGGCCAAAAACCAGACCTGTCTCCCCTTCATTGCTTTGGTTGTCTCTGTTATGTCAAAACCCCAGTCTCTCTTGGAAAATTGGATGCCCGAGGTATGAAAGGGGTGTTTCTTGGTGTAGCCACTGATAAGAAGGGTTATAAAGTCTTGATTATTGATAGCAAAAAGGTTGTCATCTCAAGAGATGTTATTTTCTATGACAATGTATTTCCCTTCTCCAATTCATCCTTTCCTCCTCCATCTCCCAGTGAACCTATCACCTCCACACCACCTGAACTCCCTTATTACTCCAGTGTGTTGCCCACTGCAACTCACCAAAGTGTTATCTCTCCTGTTGAGCCTACTGCTCCACAGGCTATACAGCACTCATCTCTGATCTCTCACAGATCAGTGAGACACACTCCCATCACTATCTCTCCTGTTCCTCCCACTGAGGGAAGGTACATCAAACTCCATTGAGTTGTCTCTGAACAACTCAACCTCAGATTCTCCATCTCCTATGGAAAATCAGCCTTCAACTGCTTCTCTTTCCAGTACAAGAGTGGCTCCTATACCTGAAGCTCCAACCAGACCAAAGAGAACTATAAGGAGACCAGAGAGATACAAGGACTTTGTATGTTCTTCTGTTGATGATTCTACAGATGTCCCTCATACATTTGAGCAAGCAAATGGTATTCCACAATGGGACAAGGCTATTGCTGATGAGCTTGATGCACTTGAGAAAAATGGCACCTGGGATATAGTTTCTCTACCTCCTGGCAAGAAACCTATAGGGTGCAAGTGGGTCTTTAGGATTAAATACAATCCTGATGGGACAGTGAATAAACACAAAGCTCGATTAGTGGCCAAAGGTTTCCATCAGAAGTATGGCAAAGATTTTTTTGAAATCTTTGCACCTGTGGCAAAAACCATCAGTGTGAGAACTGTTATTGCTCTTGCTGCCTCTAATCACTGGAATTTATCTCAAATGGATATAAACAATGCCTTTCTTCATGGCCATCTTGATGAAGAAATCTACATGATTTGTCCTGAGGGATTGGCTTCTTCTTCAGGACAAGTATGTAAGTTGAAGAGATCCTTGTATGGTCTAAAGCAGGCCCCAAGACAATGGTATGTTGCTCTGAAGACTTTTCTCTTATCTACTGATTTCAAGTGCACCTATTTTGATCCTTGTGTCTTTTACAAATTCACCAACATTGGAATCATCATTTTAGTGGTATATGTTGATGACATACTCATTACTGGAGATGATGTTGATGAAATTTCTGTCATCAAGAAACAACTTCATCAGCAGTTTACCATTAAAGACCTTGGTGATGCATCATACTTTCTTGGTCTAGAGATTACTCGATCTGCCACAGGCTATCATGTTAGTCAACACAAGTATGCTATGGATATTATTTCAGAGGTGGAATTGCCTTCTACTTCCAGAGTTCATGTTCCTTGCATCCCTCATCATCAGTTTGACACCTCAGGTCCTTTGTTTGACAAGCCACAGCTCTTCAGAAGATTGGTTGGTAAATTGCTATACCTGGGATTTTCAAGGCCTGATATCTGCTTTAGTGTTCAGCAACTAAGCCAGCATATCCATGATCCAACAATCACTCACTGGAATGGAGTTCTTCAGGTTCTTCAATACATTAAGAATACACTCAACATTGGTTTGCACTATCCATTTGGGCTTTCCCTTGACTTGAAAGGATATTGTGACTCGGATTGGGGCAACTGTCCTACTTCAAGAAGATCTCTCACAGGTTTTTGTGTCTTCCTTGGTGACTCTCTCATCTCCTGGAAGACCAAGAAGCAAGAGGTGGTGTCAAGAAGCACCACAGAGGCCGAATACAGAAGTCTTGGAGCAGCACCAGCTAAACTCATGTGGCTTGGTTCTTTGTTTAAAGAGCTGCAGATTCCTTTATCAACACCCTATCCGGTGTACTGTGATAATATGTCTGCTATTCAACTCGTCAAGAATGCCATTCATCATGAGCGTACTAAGCATTTGGACGTTGGATGTCACTATGTTCGAGACTACTAGCAACAAGCTCACATTGATCCTATCTTTGTTCCCACCACTCAGCAGCTAGCAGATGTCTTCACCAAAGGGCTGACTCCGAAGCATTTTCAATCGTTTTGTTCCAAGCTGAAGCTTTGGAATGCTCCAGCTTGCGGGGGGATATTGAATGTAGCTCAGCCTCAGCCTCCATGCAAGCCAAGAAGAAGAATGAAGCTGAAGCTGAAATCGGCTAAGTCTAATTGGGCCAGAATTTTTGTTTGTTTTATGTCTAATGGGCCTTTTGTATATCTTGTTCCTTTTGGCCCATTTTCTCTGATCCGTTTTAGTCCATCAGTGTTTATATCTTTCATTTGTATTTGTTAAAATGTAACAGTTTCAACCTTGCAATACAGAACAGTTTTCTTCTCAATTGCTTGATTTTCTCTCAAACTCCACACATATGACATTAACATCCTATGCACTTGACCTAATTTTCACATTAAGAAGAAACAAAAGGATTTGGGGGAACAACAGGCAAGCCCTCTCCTTGAAGCATTTGAACCACTGCTTCCATGGATGGCCGATCACATGGAAACCACTCAATACACTGTAATCCCACGCCACCTACTTTCTTCAACACCCTATTTTCTTCTTCTTCATTCCTCACTTCATTATATATCCATTCCGGATAGTACACTTCCCCCCTTTCCTTCTCTCCATTATCGATCTTTCTCATCCTCCCCAGAATGTCCAGCATTAACATTCCGAATCCGTAAACATCTGCTTCCCGCTGCACAATGCCAGCACTAGTCCATAGTAGCTCTGGTGCCGTGTAGCCTGTAGCTTCCTGATCTGCAGCCTGCAGGGGACATACCAAGACTTTTGGATTCAAGTCATGATCGAGAAATATTGATTCAGGGCTAATGTTCAAGCCACGGGTTTCTTGATCGTGCTCTTTGTGTACATACAGAATCCCTTTGGCCACACCTGTAGCAATTCGCTGCAGCGTCTCCCAATCAAGTTTACCTATATCAGAAGATAAGACCTTGTCGAGCGTGCCACATGGTAGTGCTTCATAGACAAGAGCTTTCTTTGATCCGTGCACACAGTATCCGATCAGTTGGAGAATGTTGTTGTGATGCATTTGGGCTATTCTGTCTACTTCATTGATTAAATCATTGATGCTTGAACCATCAATAGCCTTAACAGCTATGGGCGTTTTGTCATCGAGAATCCCTTTGTATAGTGATCCTGATTTGTCTAGTTTCTGTTTGAAGTTACCAGTGATGGTCTTTATGTCTGCATAAGAATATCTCATCAAAGCACTCATATATTTGTGGTTCTTCAATGCCTTTTCGATCCTCTCCTCGTTTTCTTTGTTTCGTTTCAACGACCTAAGTAGGAAAAACAGAACAACCGAAAGGGATACTAGGAATACAGTTCCTACAGTTGCACCTGTAATAATCCAAACACTATTGTCAAATATTGTATTGATTGTATTCAAAGAATTATCAAGATGGAGTTCAGATCTTATTACCTAGAGCAAGTGGATGATTCTTTCTTGATGCACCTGTAAATCCCAATTGTCTGTTAAATTACATAGTCCTGGATCCTGAATTTCTTGATTTGTTCAAAAACGATAACAACAAAATCTAACGTAGATTGAGAGTCAGGAATACCATGTTCAAAGCATTTTGTTTCCTCCCCTGAAGTGCTGCTGTTCTTTCCACAGTGCTTTCCTTTTCCTTCACAGGGTCGACAATCCGGTTTTCCCCAATGAAGATGAAACCGCGTGCTGCCATAATCGTCTTCTTCCCGAGCAAACACGTTATCTGGTAAGAATGAAACGTTGTACATCTTGAAGCAAGACGAGTGCGGAGGCAACGATGTGATGTCATAAAAGGAGCCAAAAGGGATGACTTGATAGCCCTGGCTACTAAGGCAGCCAATGGGGTTTCCATAACTCTGACCAATTGTATCCGTACAGTTGAACAAAGTGAACCCCTCGTTATAATATCCTATTGCCTCCACCTCGAAGGGAAAGGCTGCTGAAGATTTGGTTAATGCTGGGAGACTTTCTGGAAGGCAGGCTTGTGCCATAGCATTGCTGACCAACATCTTCTGTGCCTTGTAGTCGATAGACCAGATCAAGACGGTTATCTTCAATGGAACAGCAACATTATTCATTGAAATTTTCACCGGAAACTGGAATCCGAGCTGTGTCCTGCCCCTTTGAGTGCAGGATAGTTCGAACCCAGGGTATCCGCAGTGCTCGGACTGTTTATCCTTCAGCCAGAAAGGGAACCGGGCGAAGGGCTCGTTGCGCCCGCAGGTTGCAGGCTTGCACTCATCTAGCCCATTGGAAAGACAAACTACAAAGATCAAAGTGAAAAGAAGGAAAATCCTCATGCCTTGAAAAAAAAAAACAAAAAAAAACAAAGAATGTATGTTTCTTGTGAAGTCTATGTTATTACATTCTAATAAACCTTTGTTAGTTTGCCTTGTTGTTCTTATTGAGTATTGACGTTCTTCACTCTCAAGCTCCCTTGTCTTGTACTTCCCACTGTCTTTTTTTTTTTTTTTTTTTTTAAATTTGGATTCCTTTTCCAGCAAAAAACGCGTAAAATGGATCAGATCAAATGACTTTGACTTTGAACAGATCACAGAAATGGATTTTATTGGATTATATCAGTGAAACTTCTTCTGCACATTCAAGAAAATGCATTTTCAGTGGTAAGAAAGTAGCAATCATTGATCCATAAAGTCAAGAACACTCATTTCCATGATCACTACATCCCAACTCGCTTTCTAACATAATTTTATACCATAGCATAGGAAACCAACCAGAAGTAGTTATGCAAGATTCAAATTTTCCCATCATTTGAAACAAAAATGTTGAGAGGAAAGCATATTCTTCTAGCCTGCTCAGCAGTTTTGATTCTGCTTCTGTGTTCTGCAGCAAGAATCAAAGCTAAAAACACCTCCAGCTGTGTATCCTCTTCTTGTGGGGATATCAGCATTAGCTACCCCTTTAGATTGAGAGGGGATCCTCCGAACTGTGGAGTTCCGGACCCCATTTTCTTGCTCGAATGCCACCAAAATCGCACGGTGGTCAGGAGTGAATCGAGAAGATATCACGTGGAAGCAATCAATTACAGCGGCTTCTCAGCACGGATATCTGATCCCGGTCTGGACAGCCACAATTACTCGTCCTGTCCGGTTTACTACTCCTCGGATAGTAGTTTCTGGTCGAGTTACATTTCTGTTGATTACAGTAATCATGTGGACATAGCATTTCTCAACTGTTTGAAACCTGTTGATAATCCATTGTACGTTGAGAGCCCTTTCTGTGGCAACACAAGTGCTCTTTCCAATGCTTCTGGAGTTTATAGGTATGCTACAGCTGGAAGAATATTGGTATCTGATTTGGAGGAGTCTTGCACCTACGATGCCATGACCGAGGCCTCATTTCCATCGCCTTTGAAGGGTATTGTCAACTACACGTATGCGCAGCTACATGACCTTATGTCCTATGGAATCGAGCTCTCTTGGCAACGCGTCTTGTGTAGGGAATGTGAAGAAAGCAGGAGAACCTGCATCCTTGAGAAGAACAACCAAATTCGCTGTCACCGTTATTGCTACGAAGACACCCCTCTTTCAGAGCTTAACTTCAAATGTAAGATAACTGTTTTCTTACTCCCATTGTTTTGTTACACTCAACCTTTTTTTGTAGCAGAAAGACTGAAATAAACTCATCTGTGTACTTAACATGCAGGCAAAATCGAATACTATGCCGGTATGTCTTCTCTTGTACTTTCTTACAGTATGTATATGTGTGTGTGTGTGTGTGTGTGTGTGTGTGTGTGTGTATGTGTTTATATCTCCACTCTCAGACAATCTAAAATGTTTCTTGGACAGTTTTCATATATCTCGGCGTCCTGTCAATTGGTAAGTTCCATTAATGCATCTGAAGTTAGAACAAAACACAGAATTTAGTGTAAAAAATGTTTGATAGGGGTTTGTTCTATTTCATTTCTAATCTGGCAGGAAGCTTCTTTGGACTAAGGTTTTTACTTGGACTACTATTTCTGATTGGATTGGTGATACATAAATATAGAAAGGAGAAATCATCAGCAGACAATGGTGAAAGCATTGAAGAACTTTTGAGACAGCAGACACATCTCATGCCAATAATAAATTACAGTTACAGAGAGATCAAAAGGATGACAGGCAAGTTCAAGGTTAAATTAGGTGAAGGAACTCATGGGACTGTTTACAAAGGCAAGTTGAGGAGCGGACCACCTGTGGCGGTAAAAATGTTGACGAATCATTCGGTTAGTGACAGAGATTTCATCAACCACATATTAACATTGGGAAAGACCAACCATCCAAATGTAGTGAAACTAATTGGCTTCTGCATTGAAGGCAAGAAACGTGCTCTGGTGCACGAGTTTGTGCAGTGTAGGTCTATGGAAAGTATGGCTTCTTCATTAACCTGTGAACAGATGTTTCGGGTTTGCCTTGGAATTGCGCATGGAATTCAGTGTTTGGACAGTATCCAAACCTGCCATCTTGGTATCAAGCCCTGTAACATTCTCCTTGACCAGGACTTCAATCCCAAGATATCAGATTCCGGGCTCTACTCGTTGCACGAACTTAGAGTCAAAGGTACGGGAGGAAAGGAATTCATCGCCCCAGAAATGTTCTACAAAAACATTAGAGAAGTATCCATCAAAGCTGATGTATACAGTTTTGGAATGCTGGTGCTGGAAATGGCAGCAAAACTCCAGTTTCTGATATCAGATAATAAAGCATTCACATACTTCCCACAGTGGATATACAAGCAATTGAGTGAAGGGAAAGAAATGGGCACCAGAGATGGTGACAGTGAAGAGAAGATGATGATGATGATGAAAAAGATGGTCCTCACAGGACTGTGCTGTATTCAGATTAGGCCTGAGGATAGGCCTTTGATGAATGAAGTTGTGGGAATGCTTGAAGGAGATATTGAAACACTGCATATTCCTCCAAACCCCTTCAGGACTGCAATCGACAATGAGATGTGAATTGAAGTGATGTTGTAAACTTCCTTGTTGATTAACTTTGATGAATATAAGTTATTTGCTCCAAATTTATTCATAAGTGAATGTGACATGATATGCATATTGCAGTATACTTTCTTATATTACAGTGTTCACATACAGAAAGCTCTCAAGAAATATAAGCTATAAATACTTTACAAAATTGGCACACACACACAAGAAAACCAAAAACCAAACATTTTTATACACGATCCTATGACACAATGTACTAACCATTCAAAGTAAGGTTAATTCGTCATTTGTCTTCAGCTGTGAAATCAGGCTCAGCAGGTTTCTGAAGCAGAATGGGGGATAATCTCTCTATCCTGCCTTTTCTAGCGCCACCTCGCCTCAGAGCACGTAGTGCATTAGCTGCGAATCTTGAGGCGTAAATTGTGGCACCCAGACTGGGGGAACTGCCACCACCTTTGGTCAGTGCATCTTGCAGCCGGTTTTCTTCTTTGCGCAGAGATTCTTCCAGCTTCTTCCTGCAAAAACGGCGCCATGCTGCTTGTATAAAGCAAGCTGCCCACGTCCTCCACTGCTGTGAGTAGAACCTAAATGTATGGCGGAGTTGTTTACTGTGGAGTTTCCGGAACTGTGAGGCAACAAACTTCAAATCATCAGCCTTTAAAGCAAATGCCTCGACTTCTGAGAGAGCTTGGACTGTTCGGGTGGAGGTAGGCAGGTTAGACAATGTGTGAGGATCGAGGGCCCAAGTGAGGAGCTCTTCACCACAGAAGTCCCCCGCTTTTAGAAAATCCGAGTTGAAGAAACCGGTCCTTCCTCCATTGGTGGTCACGGTTAACAATTTGCCACGCATGATTAGTAGCATTTCATCTACAGGATCACCCTCGCGCACTATGTAGCTATCCTCAGTGTACAGCATTGGTTTGAGACAGGCGCACAGTGCATCCAGGAGTTGATCATCCATTTTTTCAAACAGTGGAACCTAAATGTCAGCTAACGAAATCATTTACTAGAAATGCAATAATGCAAACCCGTCTGATGCATCAAAGGAGAAAAACTTACTCTTTTCAGTAAAGCTAAACAGAGGTGTCGCTTTATATCTCTCCTTAGGTCCTTGGGAAGATTATTGACAAGGTTATCTTCATCAACTCCTCTAGTCTCCTGCCATTTGTATTGTTCATACCTCCTGATCCTCCCCTTCAAACTCTCAGGGAGTAGACGATGTGACATCCATTGCTCTGCATCACGCCTTTTCACCCTCATCTCTTCCAATCTCCTTGTTGTAGACTGCAAATAAGTCTGTTGCACCAACATTCACAGTTAATTACAAAACACCATAAACAAAAACTGCATTGACAAACATTTCGTTGTCAAACATCCTGAAAGGATTACAAAATTGTGTATTCTAAACCTTTCCTGGAGGAAGAATTGACTCACCTGCATATTACCAATAAGAAGTGAAAATAACACCAAGCCAGATATAGATATGAAAACAGCAAAACAGATTTCCCAAACAGAGGTGCTTGTGTTGAGGTTTTGCCCGAGAGAACTGCAATATTAGATTAGGCTTAGAGCAAACACTATGGAATAGATTAGTAACTACACAAAAAACATACAGAATCATAACTGGTAAATCTATTCTCCATAAATATATCCTGCATTGCATATTTTGAAAAAAAGATAATGTATATCCACACTTGTTGAGGCTAAATTTATTTTTAACTGAAAAATGGTATTGTGGCACCACCTAATTAGATCGGGGAAGCAATTACCTTAAATTTTGTAGTCCCCACCAGAAACAAAAGAAGAACTTCTGTGGAAAATTATTAGATTCTACAACACCGGATTTAAGTGCTTTGAGGAATATCCCAAAATCAAAATTATCAGTATTAGGGGTTTGTATCGGACATCCCTGGTTCAGATATCGCTTGATATATTCACGATCACCGTGTTCTGGATGAAACAAAGTGGTCGAACAGTTGTTTTGCTTACAAGTTCTTATCCAGCAACTGGTTACGCGTTCTATTGAGAGCAAATACCATGAGGCTCCAATCACCTATAACGCCAGAAACCAGTAATCAACATAAAGTAGCTGATAAAAAAGAAAGAGGATGCATGTCTAGTTTAAGACTCCCGGACATATGGAATGAAGAAATTTAGTTACAACAGGTCTTATAACATATTCAAGTGAGGATGAGCCTTATAAGAAGAAATGACAATAACCCTCTAAAAACAAAGAAAGACGAGTCTTACATGACTAGCAAGCATGTAGAGCAAAAGATTGAAGGCAGCTCCAGCCCATGCTGTTTCAGTAAGTATGCCAGAAGTTCTTGTGACCTCTTTGTACAAAGGAGGGACTCGGAGAACCCTTGGTATGTACTGAAGGAGCACCACAAATTTTAACGTATCCTTTGTATTCAAAGATGAAACTCCTTTCAAGTGGGGTATGACAAACAATATCACAATCTGTGAAGGTTAAAGGATGATCAGCTCCTTTGTTAGATTATAAGATATTTTTACCACCAATTTATAACCACTAGATTGATACATATTTTAACATGTCAGCAAGTTTGCATAAACAGTGTGTTCCTTAATTACAAGGGTCAATACCATACCGAAGAACTCGTATGAAAAGCTTGTATAGTTTATTGGTTTCCTGTCAAGACATCAAGCTTTGTAGGCAGCATAGCATGCATTATCACAAATTCACCGTTGTATTGAACATATATCTTCAATTTGCTACATACGGAGAAATCTCTCTTACCTGTGGAATGGGAAGCACGGCGAGAATGTCAACAATGAAGTAGGAGGAAAGATATCTCTTTGCAATTTTCCAAGAATCTTCAACTAGAACACCTCTTCCAAAAACACGTGAAGATGGAGGAATGTAACCAGTATGAAATTGGAAAATGATATGTATGAAGTAAAACAAATCTGTTAAGGATCGAAGAAAAATGGCTGTAACTTCCAAGTTCTTGTCCGAAACAAGCCACTTTATATCATCCTGAATGATGGGTATGTAGAAAAACAAGGGATCCACGGAGACAGCAATTACGCATGATAGTACAAAAATCTTGTTCCATTTCTGAAGAAATGATCCTTGAGGATCAAGAATTTTCTTCTTGGATTTCTCATTGTTGGTATGCTTCCCCAAAGAGAAGGATCTTAGTGATCTTGTTAACTGTCTGACATTTTCTGAGCCAGATTCTAACCCTCTCCGAAATTTCTCTGTAACTGAGTATACTGCTGACCTAAGACTGCCTGGTCGAACTGCACCACTAGAGAAGGGCTGTTCAATGAAGTTTCTCTCCGAAGCCAAATCTTCAAATCTGAGATGTAAAATATATGATTGGAGATAAAGATTCTACCTACAGTTAGCCCAAATTAAATTAAAATTGCATCCAGAATTAGTCATATTGTTTCCAATTGTCATGGAACATCAAAGCTTGTTAAACATGTTGGCTTTTATTAGTGTGCTCTCTATAAGTACATAAATAAAATGCTATGCAAAACCTTCAAATCATCCTACAGAAAAGGAGCCAAACAAAAATCTCAATTAACTAACCTGACCAACTTCTCTTGGCCGTGCTTCATAACTCCAGAAAACATGGAAAATGGAACAAATAGATTATATATACTCTGACCAGTAAGGTATGCTCCTTCAATCTTCTACATCAAATGTTCACTGCATTACAAAACCTGGAATATAATTGAAACCTCTTCATCAGATGATCAGCGATCACCAGGCAAGTTTCGAGTTCAGATCAACTACAACTAAAGCAAGTAATAAAATGTAATTTTATTCACTAATTCACTTGACTAACAGCATAAGCAAGCATAGAGCTATAACCTATAAGTCTATAACATCTTCACCCAAATGAACGAATCCCTAAAAAGTAAAAACCAAACCTTGATCAGTAACGATAAAAATTACTCGCAGACCTGAAAAATCATACACTCCTAGCGTTGCCTACACGTACTAGCATCTCCTATCAAACTCAAAGACTTGTTAAATTCAACGGAGGAAATTGCCATTCAACTTCCCAAATAAGACAATACAGCAGGTTACTATCAAGCCTCAACCAGGTCCTACAAAATACAAAGAGTTTCATCAACCATGAAACAGGCAAATGTAACCCTGTTTTCGAAATTTGAATCAAAACAAACCGAAGAAATCATAATCGGTACATACAATTACAAAGACAAGAATCAGAAGCAGCAATGAATGGTGAGGGTCCAGTGCAGAAGCTCGGAGGGAGGCCTTCGCGGAAGGACCTGATAAAGTGTATGTAGTGTAATTCCGGACTGCAGTTTGCTGCAGTTTTTTTTTTTTGGCTTTTATGGGAAGCAGTTAATTTTTGTTCTTCCATAGTTTCATTCCAGTTGGAAATTAAAGTTATTAAAAATGTCTTTTAAGGAAAAAGATAAAGGAAGTGGTGGTTGACGTGGTACGGACCCATGACCCGCTTCCATAAATGCCACTTTTGTCCGGGTGGGGAGAAATTTAAAATATACTACCGCTGAAGCAATTCCGGTACAGTACAATCTCTATAAAAAAATATTACAAAAAGCATATTTCACATTAGAGCTCTTACCTCCATCATCCTACAAAATATATCTTCCATAACACAAAATGTACTATTTCATTCATCACATAATAAAACATTAGAACTCTTACCACACATAAGCATGTGTAGATACCTACACATAATCTCCTCCATGTAGTATACATATTTTTTAAAAAATATTAATAATAAAAGAATTTAATCGTTAAAAAATATAAATTCCGATTTAAAAAGTTTTAATAAAGCTAATACCCCAAAAGGATCCGACCAACTTAGTCTATATTTGGGAAATAAATTAAAGTTTGGAGTTTAAAATTAATAGTATAAAAGTTCACCAAAAAAAATTAATAGTATAAAATAGTTTTAAATTGAGATAGATTTTTTTTCGGTAAACGGTGACACACATGTGTCGGCAAAGGTGTGTGGGAGCTCAAACCACACAAACTATAAATGGGGATAAAGGTGAGGGATAGCGGACCGGGTGGGGATCGAACCCCAACCTATAGTTTTAAATTGAGATAGCTTTGAATTGTGGTGTTTTGTATTAGAATTTAAAAATTATAGTTTAGATGTTAGAGTTTGAAAAATTAAATATTGTAATTGAGTGTTTATAGTTTAGATTTTGGAGGCCAAAAATTTGAGTAATTGCTAAACTAAATATTTATATTTCATAGGTTAATTTTTGTAAATATTCTAAGATATAAATGCTACTTGAGCGTTTCTTCCGAACGAGTCTTAACCATTTAGACTAATATTTTTTTTTTATTGGTAACCCTTTTTCATTTTCTAGATTAGATTATCGTAACATCGGCCTCAACCTCAAAGACCTGCGTAAAATGAGGTCCACTTTATATTATTATTATTATTATTATTATTATTATTATTATTATTATTATTATTATTATTATTATTATTAAGACTTGGTAAGAGCTGGGGCGTGAATAATTGCAACTTGTGGCTTGACAATTGACTTAATTGACTTGCTATTTTTCTCGTTTTTAGATGGCTATAACTCAAAATGGGTTGGCATCTTCTCTCCAACAATATCCTAAAACCAAACCTATTTTAAGTTTTTTGAGTTTTATGAATAGTAAATACTCAAATTTTAATTTTTACTATTCACAAACCTATCTCACTTTTTGCAATTAAATTAATTGCAATCTCATCCATCCAATTATTGCAAATTGAATATTGATCTAATTTTGTTTATGGTTAATAATTTTATACTTCATATATTTTTTTATTAAATTTATTTTATATTTAATTAGATTAAAAACTTTAAGGTTTCTTTATAAAATAAATTTTAAACATAAAATAACTAAATTTTTAAAGTTTTGATACAATCTTAGCAATCATTACCGATAACATGATAGTTGAGGATGAACTTGATCTCAGTGCTCCCATTCAAGATGCAAGAGAAGCACCACAACCCAGATGTTAAGTTAGTAACCGGTGAAAATGCTCGGTTTCAAGAATTTATATCTCGTTATAGATCGATAAGAAGTACAGATGCACATTTTGAACTTCGTAATGCATTAGTTGAACATTTGTGGGGAAAAATACACAAATTCCAATTCTTGATATTGGATAAAAAAATCATTTGCTTTTAATTTAATATGTATGTCCCGTCATTTAGTGTAATTCATATTCTAATTATGTAATTGTTTCTTAATTAATGAGTATTGACTTTATGTAGGGTTAATTTATAATTTATAGGAAATGATATGTATGATTGAAAAGATAAATAAGTTTGTATCGGAAAGAATATATAAAGAATATTCTTTTGAATTTGAGTTTAGTGTAAATGATTGGAGATTTTTTTTTTTTTTTGAGAGTAAAGGAAGAATTTTATTCCAACCAGGAGCAATCATCACCGTACAAGTAAATCTCCCGACTCAAAATCAACATCAGCCATACTGATTTCAAGCCATACAGCCCTATCGAGATAAATGCAAGCATCTGCTGCTGTCCTATACACTCAATGATCTAGGGTAATACCACCATCTTCAAGATAAATACCATAGGCCAAAAATGGCATGTCTGATGCCAAAATACCACCCTCCGCATCACTTTGACAGATTATCGAGCATCACTGGGATAGAGACAAAGTCGAGGAAGTATGTTGAGCATGAAAGCGACGGCGGCGGGTGCATTCAAGCACTCTTGCAAATACCATTTCCATGTACCCTAAACCCATAAGATAATAAAATCGTTTGATGTGACATTTACTGTAAATGATTGGAGATAAATTACTGTTTGATGTGACATTTACTGTAAAATGGGTTTGAATTTGGTGTTGGCTATTGGCGTGAACAAACTAATTCCCCTATAATCATTTACCATGTTAGCACCTAGCAAAAAATAATCGTGGCTATTTTTTATTTATTTATTTATTTATTAAAATTTCTACAAACTCTAATTTCATTCCGCTATAGGGGATTGAGGTTGAAGAAATAGCAGGTTAGTCCTTTTTTACAGTATTTTAGAATTTGAAGTTTGAATTTTTCCTAATTTATATGATTCTAATATATAATTGTTGATTGGGGATGATGACTTAGCTTAAGTGGTTAATCCCTTGACTTTTAACGGAGTATTGGAGGTTCGATCCCCCCGGCCCTATATCCCTCCCTTTTATTTCATTTGTAATTTGTGTGGCATGAGCTCCCACCACCCATTTCCAAGCCTTTAATTGCTCCTTAAAAATGAATATATGTCTCTAATATATAAAGCCTATTGATCTTATGAATAGTGTCACCTTCCATTTATAAATACTATTAGACCTTAATAGTAATAAATAACTTTAAAAGAGGTTATTAAAAAATATGCAATCTTCATAATTAAAAATTTTCTTTTATAAATACTCTTTTTTTTGTCACATTTATAAATAAATACTCTTTGATCTCATTGTTTATTTTATTTTATTCGAAATATTGATTTCTTTTAATAAGTTTTATATGGTTGTAATGAATTTCAAATTTGAGGTATATTTAATTTCGATTTTTTGTATATATATTTCTTTGCATTGTTGATTGTTTTGTGTAAGAGTGACATTGCTTATTGCATTTACTTTAATTTTTGGGTTTAATATTCTATCTAGAATTTGTATACATTGGTTGGTAGATCAATTAGTTATATTCAAACAAATTCTCTTCATATCTATTAACAAATATATTATCAATTTAATTTTCAGTCTAATTTGTACAATGTTGAGCATAATGCAGTATTGGATCCGTCTAATTAGTTTGAATTATTTTCCTTCAAATTCTATATTAAGAGCAATTATGTAGAATGGTTATTTCTTTAAAAAATTAGTTTTTTTTTGTGAACAATGCCTCACACGGCTGCTAAAAGAAAAGAAAAACAAAACAAAACAAGAAAATAAAGCAAAGAACAAAAAGAACCATCTATCTCGTCTTCACAGGACGCAGGACGCCATTCCCATAGCAATCATCATGGAGAGCTTGGAGAACCGGATCCGGGGGGGACGCCCACGTAGTATAGAACTCTTCTACTTGGCATGCTAATTTAGCCAGTCCATCTGCCACTCTGTTCCCCTCTCTGAATATATGGCGAAACGCACAAACCTCGAACGAGTAACTAGCCTCCCTCACAGCTTTCACCAACGGCCACACCCTATGATAATGCGACCGAAGCGAAACCACCATCTTGTGTGCCTCCAAGGAATCAGTGAAAATAGTCACTTTTCTTTCCCCCAAACCTGCTGCCATCCGAAGACCTTGAAGCATGGCGAAAAGCTCCACCTCCAGGATGCTCTTAGCCCCAAGCTGTCCTCCCACCGCCGCACGCCATTCCCCCTCCTTCGACCGAACAACGGCGGCGTAGCCACTTCGCCCGTTCCCTGCCGCCACACTACCATCGGCATGGATCACACTGCCCTCCTCAACACCTTCATTCCACCTAACTGTGATCCCCGCAGCCACCCCAGAGCTGCTGCCCAGCTGAATGCGCTGCATGGCCATCTCCAGCGAACCAATACGCCTAATCAAGGACCTGACCGACGTCTCCACCCCTTGGAAAACCCGCTTGTTACGCTCCAACCAAACACTCCACATGCCCGCTAAAAAACGATGCCCCCTCACCTTAACCATATATTCCAACCAATGTCGCACCTCAGAAGTACCAATCACCGGTATCTGAACCACCTCCAACACGCCCAGCAACTCCCACAAGTGCTTAGCCCAACAACACTTAAAAAACAAATGCACCCAATCTTCCTCTTCCTTGCCACAAATGGAGCATAGTGGCGAGGTAGCCACCCGTCTATGGAAACGAACCGCATTGTAGCCAACGACCCATGCGCAAGAAGCCATAGAACATGCCATATTTTTTCTAGAATACCCTTACTCCATATCCAGTCCCAGCCATTGCCGTCCCCCCTATCCTCTCTCAAATATTCGTAGCCGGACTTGACACTGTAAAGACCCGAAGGCTCCAAACGCCATGCAAGGATGTCAGCTGCTCCCTCCACCAATAACGGGCAATTAGACCCTCCAATCTCCGCTTTAATGTCCTCAGGAACCCACGTATACAATTTCCCCAGCACCCACTTCCCATCCTCGATAACATCTTTTATGGACAGCCCCACATCATTGTAGCGCACGAATGGCATAAGTGGCCCTAGGCACTTCCCCTTCCACCAAGGCGAGTACCATAAGGAACTATGCCCACTGCCCAGGCGAACCCCGAATCCGTCCCTGAAGACTTCCACCAATTTCACTAACGTCCGCCAAATCTTCGTAGCCTTTGCATGTGGCCTCGGGAACTCCTTCCCCCCACGCCCATATTTATCCTTCAACCACCTAACCCACAACTTATCTCTATCCAACATGAAGTCTCCTAATTGTTTCCCCAATAATGCCAAGTTCATGGTCCGTGCCGATCGGAACCCCAACCCACCCTCCTTCTTAGGCCGAGTTAACTTATTCCAAGCCACGAGATGCAAACCCTTCCCCGTCGCACCCTTCCAAATCCATCTGCGAACCCTTTGATCAATCTTGTCACAGACAGTGACCGGCACTTGGTGCACTTGCATGGCATAGGTAGGCAAGGCCGCAAGTACCGATCGTGCCAACGTGACCCCACCCGCCCGATTTAATAAGGAAGTCGCCCACCCGGCCAACTTCGCATCCAACCGATGCAACAGGTCATCGAAGTGAGCTATTTTCATCCTCCAATGCACCATCGGAAAGCCCAAATATTTACCCATCGAGTCAGCCACCTTAATCCCCAAGTGCCGCTCGATCCAACCTCGTTCCATGTCCGTCGCGCTGGTCGTCACCACGGCCAAGGACTTAGTTGGATTCATGAGCAGGCCGGATGTCTCCCCAAACCGCCGCAAAACCTCCCCCATGCACAGCACGCTCTCTTCCGTCAACTCGGGACAAAGGATGAGATCGTCAGCAAACATAACATGAGACACGGCAACGCCATCCTGTCTACTCCGAGCTGGTTTCCACCTCCCATTCGACACTTCCTCCAATATACATCTCGAAAGCTTCTCCATTACGATAACAAATAAGTATGGGGACAGGGGATCACCCTGCCGTAATCCCCTCCTTGACTGAATCTTATCCAACGGCGAGCCATTCCAAAGAATAGAGAACGAGGAAGTTCGCACACACACCATGATAAGCTCCGTCAGCTCGATAGGCAGGTCCATCTCGCGTAGGCAGTCTTCAAGAAAACCCCAATGCACGGAATCATAGGCTTTGGCCAAATCAATCTTCAATAAAACTCTCTTATTATTGGTGCATCTTCTAGATAGTTCGTATACCAACTCTTGGACCAAAATCCCATTATCCCTCGTCCCCCGGCCCGGAAGGAAAGCAGACTGAAAAGGACCAATATACTCACAAAGAAGCGGCCTCAACCTATTTGTGATCACCTTGGTAATGAACTTGAATACGACGTTACACAATGTGAGTGGCCTAAATTGGGAAATCGTCTGGGGTACCTCCACCTTCGGTAACAGCACCAAATATGCATGTGCAATACCTGTTGGTAAGGTCCTAGTCCGAAACGCCTCCTCCACCAGTTTGTACACTTGACCCCCAAGAACCTCCCAATACAGACGAAAGAATTCTACTGGAACGAGCCGCAAACGGACGCATCTGCCGCTTCACAATGTCAACCTCTTCTTTCCAGACCTGTTGCTCTAACGCCCCTTTCCAATGATCCGGCACAGCCACCAGAGCAGGTAGTCGGACGCCCTGATTAACCGGCCTCTCACGAAACATGTTGGAGAAATAATTATGTGCATGCTCCTGTAGACGGCCTTGATTCGTTTGCCACGCCCCATCATCACCCTGCAAACCATAAATTCTATTCCTTTTCCGATGCACCTTCGTCCGAGCATGGAAATATGCTGTGTTACGGTCGCCTAACGTAATCCACTTATCACGGGCTTTCTGAAACCATAATCGTTCTTCTTGCAACAGGACCACTTCTAATTCCGCCTTTAATTCTTTTTCCAACCTCACCAACCAAGCCGAGTCCCACACCTCCAGTCTCCTCTCCACACCCTGAATACGCCGTTCCAAAGCTTTCTTACGATCCAAAATATGTCCGAAAGTCTCCACATTAAATCGCATGGATTCGCGGCTGACCTCCTCCAATGTGGATAGAATCGGACTACCATGTTGGCTCCCACAGCATTTGCGCACAAGCTCGGCGTACTCGCCATGGCTCGCCCAAGCAGCCTCCCACCTAAACGGCCTCGGCCTTCGAACATCCAACGGGTTGCTGAAGATTAACATGATCGGGCAATGGTCCGATCCCAGTCTCGGTAAATGCTGAATACGAGCTTCCCCAAATAATTCTTGCCAGGCAAGATTCGCGACTCCCCTATCCAGCCGCTTCTGGATGCGGCTGTCCTCCCCAACTCGACGAGCCCACGTGAACCTAGTGCCCATCGTCGGAATAGCCAGAAGCTGGAAATCATTCAAGAGCTCGCGGAACTCCGCAGCTCGATCTGCAAGAAACACACCCCCACTAACCTCTTCCTCAACAATAATCTCGTTCCAATCACCCATGATCATCCAAGCGCCCCTGATGACACCCGCAAGCTGCCTGACATTCGTCCAGTCCATTCGCCGCCTATAGTAATTAGGGTTACCATAGATGAAGGTTACAGTCCATGCAATCGTCCGATCTTTCAGCTCCAAGCTCACCATACGAGACCGAACGTTGATAATGGTATATGTACAGTTGCATCGACGAGCCTTGAACACCCATACACCGCCCGCTCTGCCAACTATTTCTTGAATATGAATGGCCTCATAGCCTAATCTCCAGAACATCATCCTCACTCTATCAAACTTCCCATGAGACTCTAGTATGCACAAGATGTCCGGGTTGTTCGCTCGTAAACAATTCGACAGCCAGCACTGTGACTCCCTCCCCATCAAACCCTGAACGTTCCACGACATGATCTTCAAATTACTAAACTCCATGAGGCACTGCATGATGAAAAGGCGGGACATACCCATCACTGCACCTCATCCAGGGCATCGACCCAACTCTCCGCTCGAGAATCCGTATCGCTCTTATAATCCAAAGGTCCAGACGTATCCCTCCAACCTATAGCCAAGGCCTGTCCACCCCCACCTTCTTCCCTATACCCTTTCCCCGAGCCGTCCGCGTCAACCCGAGTCCGCTTGGTGCCTTTAGCAGGAGGCAGAATGCTAAGATAACCCGGCCCCTTAGGCTCGCCCTTTCCCGAGTTTATAGTAACCTGAGTCGTCCCATCTTTATCGACGTCCTGTGGCTTCCTTCCATGATCCTCACCCCTACTCTTCAGCTGATCCGAGTTAGCAATCGTCTCATTCTTATTCTCCGCCCTTCCCTTATTCTTATCCTGCCATGCATCCGCCTCATTCGAACCGGTTCTCACCGGCCTAGCCTTCATCTCATTCTCCCTGTCCATTCTAGTCTGTGGCGGCTCCTCCCGTCGTTCTCTGGCGTTGACGGGAGGGCGGCGTCGACGACGCTCAACCGTAATCCAATCCCCGTACACCTCGCCCACCTCAGGGTCCACTTTCGCCTTGTCACCAGCATTCACCTCCTCTTCCACCAACTTGCTACCCTCAGGCAGCACCTCGCTCACCTCCCCCACCTTGGCCTTACCCTTCCTTGCCCTTTCCCGCACCTCCCGCGCCTTCGGCGTCTCCTCAGCCTGCGACTCACTCCCCTTAGTCCATGTGCATGCCCTAGCAAAGTGGCCGTATCTCCCGCACCCTTTGCAAATAAGATGCAAGCCCTCATATGCCACATGTATCCAACGTCCATTCACCAAGAGTTTCCCTATCACGGGTTCGTTCAAGTCCAGTTCTATGCAGACCCTTGCAAACCGCCCACGCTCATGTTCCATCGTGCATGTAATACCCCGAAAAAAATGGCTTAAATGGAGTGAAATAAGCTACTCATATCAACAAGGTACCTTTCTTTCTTGGTAACCATCCTATAAGAACTCCAAAGTTAAGCGTGCTTGGCCTGGGGTAATTCTAGGATGGGTGACCTCCTGGGAAGTCTCCCAGGGTGTGCGTGAGTGAGGCCAAAGCGCACTGGAAAGAGCTCATGTTGGTTTGTGGGGACAGCCTTCACTCTGGAGCCGGCAACATCTAGAGTAGCACCCTGTCTTTCCGCTGCGCCGAAGATGGGGGTGTTACAGATGGTATCAGAGCCAGACCGCGACCGCGTGCTGTGGTATTCAGGCGCCTAGCGGGGTGAAAGATCCACGGGATGTGGATGGTTGTGGCGTCCATGAGATGTGGATGGCCGAGTGCAACGAGGACGTTGCGATCTTAAGGGGGGAGGAATGTAATACCCCGAAAAAAATGGCTTAAATGGAGTGAAATAAGCTACTCATATCAACAAGGTACCTTTCTTTCTTGGTAACCATCCTATAAGAACTCCAAAGTTAAGCGTGCTTGGCCTGGGGTAATTCTAGGATGGGTGACCTCCTGGGAAGTCTCCCAGGGTGTGCGTGAGTGAGGCCAAAGCGCACTGGAAAGAGCTCATGTTGGTTTGTGGGGACAGCCTTCACTCTGGAGCCGGCAACATCTAGAGTAGCACCCTGTCTTTCCGCTGCGCCGAAGATGGGGGTGTTACAGTGCACTTATCAAATTTGATAACCTCGCCTAAGTCCGACGCAAAGGCATGCAAAAAATCTTCCTTGAAGTGTTGCACCGAAAGCCCTAACAGCCGAGCCCACACCATCGTCTTTTGCACAACGTCCGTTGCCGGATCAAAGTCCCTACGCCACTTCATGATCGGGAGGTAGTGATCGAACAACATCCATGGCCCCCCATTGATGACACGCTCCCTGGCTTCCAAAGAATTGAACTTTACGACATAATAACTATATCCGACGTCAATCAACTCGAAGGCCCCGACGCACTTCCATAACCGTCCCAACCTATCCTTAAGAACCTGATAGTTCACCCGTAGACCCATGGTCTTAACCACAAGCGCCTCCGTCCACTCCCTACAAACTTCCTCCTCAAGTTCCTCCGCCACCACGAAACTAGGAATTCGCTTGTCGCCCCCTACGTACGTCTTTTGGATCAGATTTTCCGCGAGAAGGTCCCGCTTCATCCGCACGTCATCCGTCTCACGCTTGTTGCTATTCAAAGCTGCCTTGAACGATGGAAAATTTGATCTTGCCTGACTATCCGCCGCGTCCGCCGTCGAGGGTTTGTCTCTCTCGGGAGAAACCCTAGCCATCTCTCCAGGGAAAATAATTCAAAAAAAAAAAAAAAAATAGTTTTCTTAGTCATTCGATCATAAATAAAAAATATCCTATATATATTATCTACTAATTTTTCAAATATCTTTATTTAATAAATAATCTATATTAATCAATCTATATAAACTACTATATTATCTATTCTATGGTATTAAATTATCTGTATTTTTTTTGGTGAACAAAATTATCTGTATTTAAACAATACATTGATGTTTATATTTTTTTTTGGACGAGCCATTGAAAGCCTGGGAAAGGGGTGGTAGGAGCCCATGCCACACAATTACAAAGGGGAATAAAGGGGAGGGATAGGGGGCCGGTGGGAATCGAACCTCCAACCTTTCGTTGGAAGCCAAGGGACTTAACCACGTGGGCTAAGTCCTCATCCCATGTTTATATATTTTTGACATAAATATTGAAAAAAATGAAATAAATTTCCACCATGTTATGTTATTTTGTAATTGTTGTGGGAATAACGATATAATTTATTAGTTTACCTACAGTTATTACATCTCTGCCCACACGGGCGGGGAAAATACTAGTATATCTATATAATAAATCCTGAATACTTTTTGACATGTGCAGACTATATTACCCTTATTGTATCTTATTTTTTTAACTTCATTCTTATTAAAAAATATTAAATCAAGGTTATATCTGTAAATTATTGTAAAACATGATCAAACATATCAACGACTCTCATCAAGACACATTATAAACGCCACGTCATCCTCTCAGAAATACCAGATGCTGACATGTGGCATCTATAAAATAATCTTGACTTAATTTAATCTATTTTAAATATTCTTCGAAAATATCTTTCTAAGATTTCATCTATATTTATAAAATAAATCTATATATTAATATAAAAGATCTTGAGAAAATCTTTCTATGTATTTTAAAAAGATATATAAATTGAAAACAAATTAAATTATATAATTATATTTTATATTTTGATATAATAAATCCTGAATACTTTTTGACATGTGCAGACTACATTACCCTTATTGTATCTTATTTTTTTAACTTCATTCTTATTAAAAAAATATTAAATCAAGGTTATATCGGTAAATTATTGTAAAACATGATCAAACATATCAACGACTCTCATCAAGACACATCATAAACGCCACGTCATCCTCTCAAAAATACCAAATGCTGACATGTGGCATCTATAAAATAATCTTGACTTAATTTAATCTATTTTAAATATTCTTCAAAAATATCTTTCTAAGATTTCATCTATATTTATAAAATAAATCTATATATTAATATAAAAGATCTTGAGAAAATCTTTTTATGTATTTTAAAAAGATATATAAATTGAAAACAAATTAAATTATAAAATTATATTTTACATTTTGTAAGTATATGATTAAAATTATATATCATAAATTCTTTAGCTTTATAAAATATTATTAAATGAATTTTTTATTATAATTATATTAAAATTTGAACATAAAATATTAACAAAAATCAATAAACTAAAAATTTTTTAATTAGTAATAAACAATATATATATTTCATATTAAATATAAATTTACGGGTGTTACACAATATAATATAATGCAGAATAAAACATGTTTTTTTCTAAAAAAAAAACAGGGTCAAAATAAAAACTTTGAAAAGTTGATGAATGTTAAAATGATATTTCCAAGGAAATGTGGAAATCGATTGTTTTTTCTAATATTATAAAGTTGGGGTCTGTTTTTTGCCCAAAAATTCGTTTAAGTACTAATTTTAGAATTTTTTTAATTGGGGTATAGCTTTTGGAAATTGCTTTTCTCCCCTTAAAAAAATAAAAAGATAACAAAAAAAAAGTATATATATAGATAGTATTCTTTAAAAGTTTTAGGGATAATAGTCAAAATGGACAACATATTAGGGAGTAAAATGAAATTTTTATAATCTTAATCATGCAAACATATAATTTATTCGAATTTTTTTGGTGAGTAACCGGGTATCTCTATTCCACATTGGACCTAAGACTAATCCCTCGAGAATCTCCATGGGCAATTAACAATACCTCTCTCAAAGCAATTTTTTTGCATACACACGGCTCGAACATGATTCCTTGCTTAAGCGACTAGAACCCCAATCAACTCAAGTCAACTGATGTTTATGAATTTTGAATAGTTTAATGCTATTTTTTTTGCAATTGCTCTTATTGTGTTAGATATAAAAGCCAAACTATATTTATTTAGTTTTTCAATGGTAAAAGCAATCTATTTTATATTTTGTCCACCTAATTGGGGATTTGAATTTTATTCTATCATCTTATTCTTTCCTTTTTCTTTTTGTGGGAAATCGTATTATTCCAAATAAGCACAAATACAATGGTGAACTATTTAGCAGCATCCATAAAGTCTCATATCAGCTACCCAACACCAAAACTATAAACAAAAACGAAATATACAACTAATGCCTCGCAACGCTTACAATAGTGGCCTCCATATCTTATTCTTTCCTTTATTTCTCTTTTAAATTTTTGTTGCATGCATTTCTTATAACCATTTAAACAAAAGACTTTAAACCTCATGTATGGGTGTAAATAGGCTATAGGCCATGCTAGGGTTAGGTTTGAACGGCCTAGGCCTATGTCGATTTATTAAGGCCCGAAGGCCTATCTTATAAGCCTAACCATGACCTATTAAAATTAAATAGGCCAGGTTGTAAGCATTTTAAAGTCTGATTAAGCCTATTTTAAAATTAAGTTTAAATTATTTTATATATGTCCACATGCAATCATAAGGTTGGAAGTTATAAATTTGTGCACTTGGGCAAGTCTTCATCCATGACTATTATATACGGGGAAAAGACTTATAAATATTTTAAAAACCTATATAAAATCAAATTAATAATTATTTTCACATAAAATAACAACAATGATACCACATATTTATATGCAATAAACATAAACATACTAATAATAATGATAACTATGTCCATCCGATTTTTGAGGGATTAGTCTTGGGTATAATAACGCTTGGGATACCTTAGTATTCACCTTAAAAAATAATGATAACTATGCCGATCTGGTAGGCAGGTTTTTTTTTTTTATAAAATTTGGTCCGGACTTATTTAGCTAAATAAGCTTTCAAAAAAACCTAAGCTTAGACTAAATTTGGTCTGACATGGTCATAGAATAAGTCATAGACTCATGTCGGGTAGTCTGACCTATTCCCATCCCTAATCTCATGTAATCCAAAAAAATTATATTCTCATTTTACAAACTCATATAAGTTCAACACCACTGCGCATATAAGTTTAACACCTGTGCGTAGTGGCAGACGCAGAGTGTCTGAGGCAGGGGGCGAGGATGCGACTAAATAACTTTGCTTTATTTCATCTTTAATTTCCATAGATAACTGTCAATTGATTTCCGTTTATTTTGGATTGTTAATGATGTCACTCTCTTCGTCTAACTCTACCTGAGCCTATATCTTTAAAGAATATATAACCCTATGTTAAAAAAATCTCACTAACAAAGAATTATGTTGTATTCTTTTCCTCTTCTTCCCCGTAAAATATTAATACCAAGGTTTGAGTTTGAGGGGGCGGAATTATATAAAAAGAATTTCTGATATAGCTAAAATAACATAACTATATACTAAAACTTAATAGGCAAAGTTCGAACTCAGGGGAGCGGCCCCCCAAGCCCCCATGTAGTTCCGCCACTGCCCATGCGCAGCGGGCGAAAAAATCTAGTATATATAATTGCTGGTTGGTTTAATAGTAATTGAGGCTGCTGACTTTAAAAAATAGACTACGGTCTACGGTTATATACCTCGTTTAGTTTTCCGGAATTGGAGGGTTTTGGAAGATTTGTATTTTCAAATCCTTATTTTATTTTTATTTTTTTAGAAGCCATTAAAGGTCTGGAAAAGGGATGGTGTGAGTCCATGTCACAAATTACAAAGGGAACAAATGAGAGGGATAGGGGGCCGGTGGGGATTCGAACCCCCAACCTATATGTTGGGAGTCGGGGACTTGACTACTAGGGTAAGTCCCCAACCCCAAATTCTTATTAATAAATCCTATTTGCCAAAAATTAGACAACTGATTTAAAAATTTATTGGAATTTTAAAATCTTGCAAATATAGAATTTCAAAATTATTACCCTCCCTAGTATTTCAAAATTCGAACTTTTTGGTGAATGACCAGGTATCCCCATGCCACATTGGAATTAAGACTAATCCCTCGAGAATCTGTATGGGCAATGAAGGACGTATCTCTCAAAACAGTTTTTTGCATACACAATGCTCGAACCCGGGACCTTACTTAAGCAACTAGATGTTAAATTATTTGTTATGACCCACATTATTTAAATAAAATCTAATCGGAAGTAAATCTAATTTGATGGTAATTTGAATTAAAGGATTAGATTTTATTGGGATTATTTATTGTCAAGCAAAAAAAAAAAGAAATAATTAATCCTTCAGCCCTCCTCTCCGGTCGGTTAATTGTTTTCAGATTTGATTGCAAATCTGTGCGGTTTCCTTGGAAAAGTTGTGTCTCTTCACAATAGACACGCAAAAAGCTATAAATGAAGTACGAAATTCTTTATCAAAGTATTAGAAAAAGGAAACCAGAAAAATATCTCTAACCATCGGAGTTTGTACGGAGAAGGCAGGGAAGAGAAAAATAAATTGCTTTGCATAATAAGAGAAAGAAAGAAGCTACGCCATGGAACCAGGTATGTAGCTTTACAACAAACTAAAGGTTATATATAAAGCATGAAACTAGGTTGAATGGTACGGATTGATGATCTTGTGACAATTAAGTTATAGTAGATCGATTATTATTATTATTATTATTATTATTATTATTATTATTATTATTATTATTACAATTAGTATCAGAGTTAGGTTACAAATCTGACTGTTCACCTAGATTTATATTGTCGTAAAAGTGTCTTGTGCGTGATTTATGATAAGCTGTAGATAATAAATCTGAAACATCGGGTAAAATAGTTTCCCGATAATTTTAATTTATTCTTTACACATTGCAAATTAAGTTATGCAATCATGTTTTCCGCATCATGTTTTCTGCTTTTATTATTAATCTAGAACATGTATTTTCATTACTGCTATGAATGTTTATCTCATTACAAATAAAAGTTTCAGAATTAGTCGTTTATTATGTGGTTTCTTAAATGTAACAAAATGGTCTAAAATTATGTGTTTGGTAGAAGGATTTGCTAGTCACCAAAGTGGCTTAGTTTAATATATTCAAACATTTAATTTTACATTGCAATGGTTCATATTTCATTGCTAACGTGATTACAGTATGAACAAACAATTGAATATGTTTATATATATCGGGAGGTCACCCAAAGGTGGACCATTGATTATAATTAGTGACATTAAAGGGATTAATCTATTTAACTTAAGTAAAATTGTTGTCCAAAGATAGCATGCTTACTAATTAAGTATGATTCGATAATCCATTACAGTATACTTATTGTAGCCTCTTTGATTAATTATATGTGTTTAAGTTTTGCCCAAAGGTGAACTAATATACATAATTTCAGTTTATTATTTGTTTTAAAGCATTAAATGATTGAATTATTTGATGTTTCCAGTGTCTAACAGCTTGTTTGGTTTGGGAAATGGACTGGTTAAGTTTAATGGGCTGAACTATGAGGATTGGTCCGAGCAAATCTATTTTCAATTAGGTGCCATGGATTTGGATCTCGCACTGATGACAGATGAAAAGCCTGCGACCATCACTGAGGACAGCACTGATGAAGAAAAGTCTCTCTATGAGGCTTGGGAACGGTCTAACCGGCTAAGTTTAAACTTAATGAAGATGACTTTGGCTGAAAATATTAATCCTGTGATACCCAAAACAAATGATGCAAAGGAATTTATGAATAAAATTAAAGAATGCTCTCAGTCGGACATAATAGACAAGTCTATTGTGGGAACCTTAATGAGCGAGCTTATAACAAAAAGGTTTAATTGGTCTCAACCCATACATGACCATGTTACCAGTATGGCTAATCTAGCAGCAAAGTTAAAGTCGATGGGAATGGATGTGAGTGATTCTTTTTTTGTTCAATTCATCATTAACTCACTTCCAAGGAGTTTGGCCAGTTCCAGGTAAATTACAGTACTTTAAAGGAAAAATGGAACTTACAAGAAATCAAAGTCATGCTCATTCAAGAGGAAGTGAGATTAAAGAAACTTAAGGATCACTCTGTCCACCTCACTATTCATGATGAACCTGCCACCAGCAATAAAACTAAAATGAAGGAAAAGAAAGGAAAAGGGAAACTCAAACTAAAGAGCGCAAGATCCACAAGGAGCGTAAGTGTTATTTCAACAACAAAACGGGTCATTTTAAGAAAGACTGTCCGAAAAGAAAGCTTTGGTTTGAGAAAAAAGGTACACATTTTGTTTCAGTATGTTTTGAATCAAATCTAATTGAAGTACCTAACAATACTTGGTGGTTAGATTCCGGTGCTACTGCTCATGTAGCACATATTTTACAGGGATTTCATACGATCCAAACCATAAAAGGAATTGACCAGTTCTTGTATATGGGAAACCGAATGAAGGCACGGATAGAAGGAATTGTAATGTACAGATTGATCTTGAATACTGGTTATGTTCTAGATCTTGAAAATTGTTTATATGTTCCCGAGTGTGCTAGAAATTTAGTTTCTGTTGGAAGGTTGGATCATGTAGGATATAATTTTAGTATTGGAAATAATGTATTTTCATTGTACAAAAATATGTACTGTTATGGTTCTGGTACTTTAATAGATGGATTATATCGTTTCAATCTCAATTCTATCTTCAATGAATTCCTATTTAATATCGAGCATAGTATTGGAAATAAACGCAGTGCACAAAATGAGCAATCTGCTTTTTTATGGCATCAGTAGGATCCAAACAAGTTGGATGTAAATGGGTGTTTAAAACCAAACGAGACCCAAAAGGCAACGTCGAAAAATATAAAGCTAGACTAATCGCTAAAGGCTACACTCAAAAGGATGGCATTGATTATAAAGAAACCTTCTCTCCCGTTTCAAAAAAGGACTCGTTGAGGATAATAATGGCTTTAGTGGCTCATTATGACTTAGAGCTTCATCAAATGGATGTTAAGACCGCCTTTCTCAATGGTGACTTAGAGGAGGAAATTTATATGAACCAACCGGAAGGTTTTTCAATTACTGGGAAAGAAAATTTAGTGTGTAAATTAAAGAAATCAATATATGGACTAAAACAAGCCTCCCGACAATGGTACATTAAGTTCAATAGTATCATTACATCTTATGGTCTTATAGAAAATACTGTAGACCAGTGTATCTATATGAAGGTAATTGGGAGAAAGTTTATTATATTAGTTCTATATGTTGACGACATCTTGCTTGCTGCTAATAATATTGCCATGTTGCATGATGTAAAGAAATTCCTTTCTAAAAATTTTGAAATGAAATATATGGGTGAAGCCTCTTATGTGATTGGAATAGAAATCCTTCGTGATAGATCAAAAGGATTGCTGGGACTATCTAAAAATACCTATATAAATAAAATCTTGGAAAGATTTAGAATGGATAAATGCTCGCCAGGAATTGTACCAATTTAGAAAGGGGACAAGTTCAAGAAAATGCAATGTCCGAAGAATGATTGGGAAAGAAAAGCAATGGAATGTATTCCCTATGCATCTGTAGTTGGGAGCCTGATGTATGCACAAACGTGCACCAGACCGGATATTAGTTTCGTTGTTGGAATGCTAGGTCGATATCAAGATAATCCTGGAATGGTGCATTAGAAAGCTGCGAAGAAAGTTCTTAGGTACCTTCAAGGCACCAAGGACTACATTCTCACCTACAGAAGATCAAGCAATCTTGAAATCTTGGGATACTCAGAGTCTGACTATGCTGGCTGTGTAGACATTAGAAAATCAACATTGGGTTATATTCTCCTACTTGCTGGGGGAGCAATTTCATGGAAAAGTGGAAAACAATCTGTGATCGCTACCTCTATAGTGGCGGCTGAATTTGTGGCATGCTTTGAAGCAACTATTCAGGCATTATGGTTGCGGAATTTTTGTACAAGGACTTGGTATTGTTGACAATGTAGATCGACCTCTAAAGATCTATCGTGATAATTCCGCCGCTGTTTTCTTTTCCAAGAACGACAAGTACTCCAGAGGTGCAAAGCATATGGATTTAAAGTACTTAGTTGTTAAAGAAGTGAAAAGGCAAAGGATATCAATTGAGCATATTAGTACAAATTTGATGATAGCGGATCCGTTAACTAAGGGGTTGTCGCCCAAGACATTTATGGGCCATATGGAGCGAATGGGCATTGAAGCAAGTCCTTATTTTCATCTTGAGTTGTATGTATATATATATATACTAGCAATTTGCAGCTGTGCGATGCACAGCGTGCTCTGGATGGACAACTGCCCATGGGGAAAAGAAATAATTGAAGGTAAAGCTTTGTAACAGTTGAATCTACCAGCAGATTTGGATTATTTTTATCTACAAATAATATCAATTATGTAAAAGATATATTGACCTTTAAATGCAAAAATTCTTAAATTTGGCTTCATAAATGTGGGATATGTGCAATGATGGCCGGCTCACTGGGTTGATTGGGAGGTTAATATGGATGATGACAACACCACTTTGATGTACAGCTTTACAAATGAATATGTATTTTTCAGATTCCATGGTGAAGTTCGTAAATTAAAGTTAAAAATTGTCTGGCCTGCAGCACCTGAAGCAAAACAATGTAAGGAATAGAGAACTAAGCAATTTTCTTGTAAATGGACATCCACGACATCGACATTGATTAGCTACAGTTTTTGAAATATTTGTTGTATTAAATCTGTGGTGTCTGGTTTATCTCAGGGACAATCTATGCTGAGTATGTTGTCTGGAATATATTATTGAAACTTGTGGAGAAACATACGGCTAAATGTTAGGGTGTGACATAATAAGTATATGGAGGGAGTTAAATTGATTTCTATGAAGTTACTTATCTTATGTTGGTACTGAATAACTCAATAATTGACAGCGCTTATAATGAATATAAATAAATAAGCAGGGACAGAAAAGATAACTATGGAAGGAAGTGATCAAAATGTAATTTTGCATAAACAATAATAGGCTGTCATTGTACAGCAGGGATGCAAAGTGTAATATATCAGGGGCGAACAATATTTTTAGGAAAAATGCAGGATGACAATTGGCAACAACATTTATTTGTTCAGCAGTTGTGCCCAAAAACATTAAAGAACACCCGTTTGAGACGCCTTGTGCCAAAACGATTCAGGTTAGTTGAGTAGACGGAGCAGCAATTCCTTGGCAGGCAGATGCACGACAACAACTTTGACAGAAATTTGTTCATATCCTTTTTTCTGTGCTTTAGTCGTTAGCACAGTTCTTCTTTGTGTTATACTTTAGTCTCAGGCATAGTTCTCCTAGATCCATATCCCAACCTACAATAAAAGCATTTCATGGTCTGGTTGTCCACTTTTCACTTGCTCTCCTTCACTCTGATGTTAGGAAAAATCGCTAATAGCCAAATTCAATATCTACCTTTTCAAGATCAAGTTTCTTAGGCTAAAAAATATATAAGTAAACGCAGCACTGGCATTGCCGCATGACTGTTGTGGCCTGCTGCCTTCACCCGTGTATGCGAGGCAAAGGCCTGGTGAAGGAGGTGATTACAGATAGGGTTACAACTCCTCCAAGCAAAACATGGTTGACACATTTGAAAGGTAAACGCTGGGAGATTTACCTCTTAACCCACTCGAAAGTACCAACAGATACTCTTTTATCATCAACAGCTGACACAATCCACAGGCCCAAGTTTGTCGACAAATGTTCCAGCAACTACTCAAATCAGACTGTTGGTTCTGAAGAGAAAATGTGATTAAGAGAATATCATATAAGTTTTGTTCACGAAATCATATCACAGTGGGCCTTCATTGTCATGGGGAAGAAGCTGGCATCAGTATTAACACTAAGGAAACGATGGCTTTAATGCCTCGACTATTACAATCAATGAACATTGGCTGTCTGACCCAGAACAAATGTACCTTAAAATGTCAGCAGTTCAAAGCCCTCGCAGCGTACACAACTGCTTTTCCAATAGGATGAATTGTGTTCAATTTAACTCCAGCAACTAATGTAAGAATGTCACTTTCTGCCAATTTATGAGGCGAAGCCGTAGTTGGTCTGCATGGGCATGGGCTAATTATCAGGGTGAGGGGAAACAAAGATTAACTCAACTAAATGATAAAACAGACAGGTACATAAAGATAAGCATAGTAAGCACACGACAGGAAAAAATGCACGATGATATTTGACATCAACCAGTAGGCCTATGCCAACCAGCAAACATTAAAAGAGTCGGATAAATTTTTTTACAATAAGGATTAACTGATGGAATAACTGATGCTCTGTGATGCAGAAACTTCTGCTAAAAAAAGCTAAAGAGCAAATTAACTGCTAGGCCCCAAAGGAAAATAGATAAACTAAATAGTAAGAATGGAAAAATTTCAACTCAACTATTCTGTATTTACCGCAGGGCCTTGTGTTACAGTGTAACCACTTTACTCACAGAAGCCCTTCTAAGAATTAAAGTTCCAGTTTTGCCACACACTACAGCATTTACTGTTGAAGAGTTTTCCAGGCTACTTCCACCACGCAACAAAATGCCTCTGGTTGCACCCAGGCAAGCCCCTACCTTAATTTGTTACCAACAGAAACAACAGCAACAACGTCAAGATATCAGCCGGAATTATTAAAATACCAGCACACAGATGGGAGTTGCAAACCACAGGACAAATAGACATGCAACAACATGTAGTTGATGAATAAACACGATAGAGAGTTTAGCAGCAGATGAGACCAAGACATCATGAAAGTATAGTTGGTATAGGGAATCAATTTGTCCTTTTTGTGTGGGTGTGTCCCGAGGGAACTGGATTTGGAAACATAAGTAAATGGTCATACCTTTGTGTGGGTGCAGTGACATTGGACTTCCATGCTAAAAACCAACAGGAAGGATTCGTAAATGAAAGAGACTCTACAACGCACAGGTAGCACGAGGAATCACCATCACAGCAGATGCGAAATGGTCAGCGACCTAGTAAAAAGGAAAAGAAACCCAGTAGGTATAATGGAAAGTTTCGTGGAATGTAAAACCAAACAGTTCACTTTCACAAGCAAAATCTGATGTGCTGAAAGGAAAAGAAACCCAGCAACAATAATGGAAATCTAGGTAGAATGTTTACCAAATATCATACTTCACAGGAAAGCCTAAGATGATGACCATGCCAGGGAGGGCAACGGAGCAAATGAACTTTAAAGTAAATGACCAAATATTGTATTTTGTGGTTATCACTCTGACCAATGAAACAAAATGATTTTAGAATAGAGAAGCATAAAACTAACGACAAAACAACATAAAGGAACAATTACATACCGAGGTTTGGATCCATTAGAAGCTGCTCCTTTTTCCAGACTTGTTTAGGAACATACAGAAACAGGGCAAAAATGAAACAAAACAATTATTATGGGTGGTTATCGGTGGGAAATTCAGGGGAAAAATTCACAGCAAACTCACATACAAACTATACATTTAAAACAACGCGTACTTACTGCAACTTCATTGGTAGGAAGCTGTTCTCTAGCACTGTTTATTGCAAAGACTCAATTAAGAGCTGAACTTCCATCACAGCAAACAACAACGAATTTTGCTTTCCTCTGTGGAATAGACCTACAGATGCAAAGATTAAGACCTTACAAGTCTGTGGGCATACATTCCCTAATATCCACAGGAATTAGAAATAATGATTCTAAAGAAATCGAAAAATCGATATCAGTAATTAATATTAGTAGGTATTTTCTGAATTAAAATGAGACACTCTAAAACCCTGCAAACACCCCAGATTAACAAGTGAAAGGATAACAAACAAACAAAAATGATTACTGTTAGCACGGTGTACGAAAACAAAAGTAAATCCCAACAAGTATGGAACGCAACAACAGGAAGCAACAACACCTACAAACAAAGAGAGAAATACCTTTCAAGGAAAACTGATGCATGAAGAGAACGGATGAATTGCGCACAGACTCTTCTAACATGCATTAGTAAAAATGTAAATGTCTCTTCATGGGCAACAACTGAACATAAAAGAACACATATGAAATGAATAATGAAAAAGGAAGCAGATGGACAGAATACTGAGTAAACGAATGTAGTCACAAAAGGAATGACCTGGGGGTGGGTAGAGGAGCTGAAGAGTGGAGAATTTGTTTGTATACTATGTTCTTTGTCCTAAATGGACCAATGTTTTCTGTTGGGGAGGGACAAGGAAAAATTTTTAAGTGGGAAGCTGACCTAACCCGGGACAAAGCAACATATAATTGCCCATGGGAAAACACAGGTTCTTTCAAGTAAATCCCAACACGATCCAGGGTCTGACCTTGGGATTTGTTAATTGTCATTGCAAAACACAAACGGATAGGGAACTGGACACGCTTGAAAGGCACTGGAAATTGCAAGTCCGAGGGTGCCTTTAAAGGTATTCTGTGTAAGAAGACATCCTTGCCACTGTATTCTCCAAAACAAATAGTTGCATGGACAATATTAGAACAGAGATTTTTGACCACCAATCGTGTCCCATTACAGAGCCCTTCAGTTGAATCTAAATTCCTCAACAGGATGATCGGGGCACCCACTTTCAAAACTAATCGATGCGGGGGAAGACTCCCAGGAGACAATGAATTTAACATATCCTCATAGATAGATTGATCAGCAGGATTAATTGTTTCGTCCCGGCTATAATATTCAGTGAACTCCCCGGGGAAACGATCAATGAGCATAGTATTCAACTCATCAACGTAACAATTCTTCGTACTCAAAAGCATTCGATTTTGAGGCATGCAGGCCGTGCTAACCAGACTCTCAAAGTTTGGATAAACAAAATCAGTCAATTGCTCGACAGAAACTCGATCATTCTCATACGCAATACAAAGCTCGGGTGGAATTGAAATAGTACAATGCGCATCGGTTGGTTCAATTCCATTGCCAATGCGTAATAAATACGATGTAAAATCAGGATCAAACCGAGCACGCATGTTCTCTGTTAACTGAATGATTTGGAATGAAGGCCAAAGAATCGAATGAACTATACAGGACGAAATAATTTCAGCTTCGCTACCATTCTTAACAATAGGCAAGGTTTGCCTAAAGTCACCTCCCAGCACAACAACTTTACCTCCAAACAAAGCATCTGTACTCATCAAATCCTGAAGAAGCTCATTCAATGCCTCAATCGCAGATTTCTTTGACATTGTAACTTCATCCCATAAAATGAGCTTGCTCTCCTGGATGAGGCTTGCCAACGAACTTTGTTTACTGATTCGGCAATGAGTTCCAGCAGAAGTGTCGACAGGAATCTTGAACCGAGAATGAGCGGTTCGGCCACCAGGGAGCAATGAAGCTGCTATCCCAGAGCTTGCATTAGCAAGCGCAACAAAACCCTTTGAACGAACATCTGCAAGCAAAGCTCTATAAAGGAATGATTTCCCTGTTCCACCTGGACCATCAACAAAAAAAGCACTGTTTTGGGCACCGTAAACAGCAGATGTGATTTTTTCAAAAGCAGCCCGTTGTCCTTCATTCAGTAGATGAATAGCTTCTAGATCATCTGGATGCACAATTATATTCTTCTCAGCAGCAACTTCTTTTGTGTAGTCCACGGAAAGAATGTTCGGCATTTGGTTGTCAATTAAATTATAAGATTCTATCCTTTTGCCCATTGAAATTAGGAACGAACTAATTTGGCCAAGGACTTGCAGTCGGCAAATATATGGTGGGACATGTGCACGGGCAAAGTCCTCAGACAACGAATCCTCAAACATCTCCCACAAGGCCCGAGGGTTCTGAGGCTCGCAATATACAAGCAAAGTGGCAAACAGGCGGCGAAGTTCATAAGGCATACTGAATGCAGCAGCCTCATAAAGGCACAATTCGTGACTATTATCATTTTGGAACAAACCTCGGAGACAGCAAGCGGCTCTGAATGTTTCAGCTGTTTGCCCTTGGAATCTTAGTAAGTCCTGGTAAGAAGTAGGACAGCGTACCTTCATCAAGAGTAGCCGCAGATAATAGCGTTCTCCTTCAGTGGGATGAGCAAGGTTAATACGGCCAATTGAACCATTGGGATTTTTCCTCCGCTGCCAGTATTTTTTTGTCCCATACCAGACAAAATGAGTAGGGAAATCAGCATATGTCAGGTTCAACCGTTGAGCTTCACTATTTGTCCTGTTCATGAAAAAGAATTCAGTCAGCATTGTTTTCCGATTGAATGGATTACGGAGCACATTAGCCAATTTCTCGCGTGCATTGAAGTGAACGCACTGGAAATTTTCTAAATGCAACTGTAAATGAATAACCGCAGGTTTCATTTCAGTCAAAGTGAATCTAAAAATTCTCCAGGCTGCTTCCTGTGGCGACACCCATCGAGCACATTGGTACTGTTTAATCTCATCAATAAACTCCCCGTGCTTACCAGGGCCAACATGGAAATTTATTTTATCGTGGCCTTTACAAACATATTTGTAGATGTACTTAATTGACTGTACAGTTGCGCAAATTTCAACATTAATGTGACAGTCATATTTAGCAACCAAAAAAGGGTTATACGGGACAACCCATCTGTTATCTAATTCTTGCCCTCTAACACGAACTGTAACCCCAGTATCCCGGCGTCTGTAAACAGGGTAAGCATCATCACCCCTCGTCGTGGCCCTGCAAAATTTTTTTGGAAAATTGTAAGAACAAGTATGCCCATCCTGCATGCAAACATTCAATGGATTCAAATCTCCACAGGGTCCATGCATCATATGAGTTTTAACCAAAGCATGCAAATATGGGTACTCATTTTTGTCAGGAATCTCAGCAGAGACAATGGCATCATATTCATCAGTAGTTAAAAACTTGGAAGTTGGACTCAGTATCAACAAAATATGAGCATGGGGCAGGCCTCTTTTTTGAAACTCAATGACATATGTATATGCAATGACCTCACCAAAAAGCTGGCCTTGGATTAAATCATGTTTAAACTCAAGAAACTTTGAATGAAAAACACGGGCAGTTAAGTCAGGGCGGTTCTGGACAAGCTCATTAGGGACCAACAGTTCTGTTATTTCCGGCCAGTTTGGATTGCATGTCATTGTCAGGAAAAGATCAGGCTTACCAAAGTGTTGCACGAGAGCCATTGCATCAACATATCGGCGGCGCATATCACGAGGCCCACCAATGAAGGAAGGAGGCAGGTACGTCCTCTGCCCACAATTTGCACCATCCTTTTCACCGCTAGCATAGCAATCCTGGATTCCCTGCAAAAACTCATTACGAATATCCGCCTGTTTTGTTCTATGGAAATCAAGCCGTTGGGATTCTATTTTAATGTATTGATCAACAAAGCATTGTTGGGTAAGACGACCAAAATGTAGGACAAATGGGGAATCACCACGTCTAATTTGGAACATATAAGCATAATACTCTCTCATTGAAACAAAACTACAATCTGTTGAAGTCGATGCAGCAACTGCAAAACAGAGTACAAGTATCAGAAAGGGGGAAGAATAAATAAATGCATACACAACAAATTAATATAAGAGACAAAACTCACACTCTGTCTCACGGGCCAAAAGATCCTCCGCACACGAGGCACGCTGAGGATGCGCAAAATTACGCACATTCTTCTTTATTCCCTGGTGCCAGCCACTTTCACCCGAGGGAAACAACAACGGGTATTGTAAAGGATCATAACACCCGTAATAGTAAGACACAGGATGACCCTGGCCACTATGGCTGTGGACTTTTATATGACGCTGCGAAGTGACCTGATCACCCTCGTCTTCAAGCCACAGCGCAGCAACCTGGGAAACTGATGGCTTATTCAAAGTCTTCTGGTCAACTGTCGGATTACTATGGAGAATAATATTATATTCAGGCAAATGAGAAATGGCATTCAAAGAACGGAAGAACTTTGAGTATGGATTATCTGAAAGGAGGGCAACGATTTTTTTTATCACACTTAGATGAAGCTGCGGGAAAGATTTGGCCCGTTCAACAATTTGGTGTTCAGTATCATAAAAATATACTTGCAAATTCGTGGACTTGGCAACAGGGTCAATGAAGTGGAAAAGTTGGCCCTGCACCTTGAAAATATAAATACCTTTATTATTCTTTGCCAAATCTTTATCATATTGAACACCAAGAGAAGTGAATGCAAATTCATTATTAATGGCACGGATGTATTTCCTAAAAATAAGAGCATCTGGTAAAGGTGAAAGCAATAATTCCTTGAGCGGGGCAGGAACCGGGTTAAAAGAAATCGAAATATCACCATCCATGCAACAGAAATGCTTTGATTCCCGTGGGAATTTGTATGCACCACAGTGCACACAATGAGAAACTTTTTGCAAGACAAATGGTTCCGAGGGCACGTGCCAAACCAGAGTCGAGGGTACACCTACATGACAGGGAGCCAGAGAAAAAGAATGAATACAATGTAATACTGAGTGGATAAAATTGCCCATGGAGGAAAATCTATATTTTGACCACGCCCTACACATGGATAAAAAAACCTCAAAACTGAGTACAATTAGCACAACAAAATAGGAAAGGCTTACCCACTTTATTGTGTTAGAAACGGTAATAACAGAAAGTAAATAAGCATGGTTCAAATGGCACCCAAGAACTGCTGCAACACGATAGCAAGACCGGCATATAGCCTTACCGTAGGGATGGATGCGCGGGCGCTGTGCTGGCCGGGCAGGGAACGGCACACCAGCTGCAATAAGTAAGAATGCACCCACAGAATAAATATGCCAGAAGGTAATTAACAAAAGCTGAGTGACAGAAGGTAATTAACAAAAGCAGAACTATCCACTAATAAATAACCAACCATTTCTTTTCCGTGTTCCCACATTCCCTGGGCAAAGCTGAGTGACAGGGATAGGGACAACCGTTGATGGGTCAATGCCTGAAACAACAGTGGATTTAAAAAAAATAAACGGAACCAATTAAAGGCAAAAAAAAGTTCAAAGAAATACTTTGATCTGGCAAATCCCGAGCAGATGCACATTCAGGAGGCCGGCCGGGGCGTACACCCGACATTGAATGGCAAGGGTGAACGAAGCAATCGACCAAGCCATCTTCAAAATCAACTGCTGAAGACTCATCCATTTCAAACAAGACGTGGCCCAGTAAAAAGGAACCTGCACACAACCCAACAGCCACTTGTGGCCAACAAAACAACTTCCATAATTCAAACCAACAGCATGGAAAGAAACAAAGAACCACGGCATTCCTAAGGAAAATCATATGTGAGAGCACACGACACAAGAAAAACTATCATAATTTAAAACGAATAAAAGAGAAATACCTTTCAAGCACCCAAATGGAATAGCCAAGCTAATATAAAACACTGCAACAACACAGAAGAAATCCCAGGGTCAAACACAAGCAGTTACCCGGCAAAACCTGCCACAGGACCAACGACGGACAGCTACCCGGCAGAGTACTGAAACAGTCCACGCCAATACACTGAAACCAAACAAGTGAATTCATAGCATATTACTAATACGATTGATTACAATGAACCAGGGAAAATCTCCCCCAATACATGGGAATTCACAAGAGCAAACAGAAAACATATAATATCTTTCCTAAGTACCAATTAGTGTCACGAACCTTGCAGAGGCTGCAACAGGAAACAAAGGAAATCGATGAAGGCGAACAAAGAAAGCTGGTCAGCTCCAACAACAGAACCTAAAAAAAATACCACCAACATAAGAAAACAAGTGAATTGTTAATGAACAAACAAAATTGATACATAACAAATAGTAGCGAAAATACTTTCAAACAATTGGGCTTTTCTTCAAAACAATCATTATCCTTTGAAGTAAAGGGGTACTCCATTTAATTAGAACATTGAGACAATAGTGTGAGGACAGAATGAACAGACGAAGAAATTTAGCATCAGCTAATTGAAGCATACGTCTCTTGACTCTTCCTTGTTGTAATAATCACTATGATTACCCTGCCGCCCTATAGTTCCAAGAGGTCCCAGAAGACTGGAAACCTGTGAAAAACACAGACATTAGGATCACATTTTCCTTCTTTCATTAGCATGTATAAACACATAAGATTAATGTAATGATTTCTAATCTAGGCCAATATGAGTTTGATGCAAACTAAAACGTTTCGATATGTGAAATATACGAACTTTGTAGCATAGATTGACAAAGAGTTTCATACACGCTTGTGTTGGTGTGGGTGTGTCAATGAAGGCTATAAGCATTAATCTACTGAAACATCCAAAAATAACCAAATCATCCTGTCAAGAAAATGACCATCTAAAGTTCAAATAATTATTATTCATAATGCAACAAATACAAAACTGAATCATACATATACATGTATGACGAATAGAGAGCTCGTTGCTATATAATATATAGATGATAAGACAATATTATATAAAACATGTGTTGCGTACACATATATTCACAGATTTTATTATGTAATTTAAAAACTGATGAGAAAAGATTTAACCAATTTTGGGAAGCACAAACAAAAATGGGTTAGGCTGAAAACGTACCAACAAACACCTAATTATTAGCAAGGAAATTCAAGAAGAAACAAGTATAGAATTTACGTAGTCATCGAGTAGAGTGCAGAGTTACTATCTAACTGTAAAGGGATTAAATCCATCATCCCCAGATTTCAGTAGTTTGTTAAATCCTACTCATTTGGATTTCCATCTCCTATGGGTAAGGCACTGACCAATACACAAATGTAAAAGTTTCACTTTCTTGGGTGAAGTGCAGGAGAGTTTTTGCAGATCAATACAGTTAGTGATAATTCACCAAATCCATCTAAGTAGATCAAAATATAAAATCCAAGATAAAGTTAGATTGAAGAAACCCATTTGTGATACAAAAATTAACCTCTATCAACAATCTAAAATCGAACTAAGCCAAACCTACCTCAAACCTAAATCACTCAGGTAATATTACTCATCTTAATGGAAATCAATAACCACATATACAAACTAAATCTAAACCGAATTTCCAACGAAGGGCCTCATTTCTAGCAGTGAAATCACCAAACAAAACACAAAAACGCATCCGGATTAGCAAAAATGAGGCCAAAAACTCAAATTCATACTGAACAAAAATGCTCGACTCCCAAGTTAACAAACCAAGATCCCAGATATTTCCCAAAACCAAAATCATTCCAAAATTTATCCCAAACACAGACATTAACGATAACAAAAACATTCCAAACAACAATAAATTGTGAGGCGCGCGAGGGCTCAAAATTTATCACGAAGACCTACGAGAACCCTAAATTACTGAACGGGAGAGGGAAACATACACAAGCAAGAGCGGAGGGGGGCAGACGGCCAGCGGGGCCTACCGCCGAGCACGGCGGGCGCCTGCGCGATGACGTTAGGGTTGGCGGGATGCGCGAGTATTACGCATCGAGGGAGTGGCATTCGAGAACCCTAAAGCACTGAACGGGAGAGGGAAACGTACCCAAACAAGAGCCGAAAGGGGCCGGCGGACACCGGCGTCGGACCGGCGCAGTCAGGCGAGTATTACTCCGACGGAGGACGAGTCGCGTGGGGGCGTCGGGTTGCGGAGCATCGGAAACGAAACGGGAATGAATGAAACAAATGCGCGTAGCATTTTCAGCCGATCACAATATTGATCCGATGGTCACGAATCGAGATTCCATGTGCACTGTCCAATCCGACGTCAAATAATGAATTAAGCAGCGAACGGTTGAGATTCAAATTTAATCTGGATCAACGGCTCAGAATTGAATAGAAGTTTGGAGGCTTCTCTTATAAGATATATATATAAGAGATATATTACAATCCTGCTCGTTATTAAACTAAGATTCTTAATTGAAAGTTCTATTTTTATTATCACATTATGATGTATACTGGTAAAGCTTTTGTGATAAAATGAAAAATCATAGCACCTCAATTCATAGTTCATTTAAGTTGGGTCCTTTGTAACACATAGAAGGAACCATGTTACAAGAAGACAATACATGTGACCGCTATGATTCAATTGACTTGACTTAAATTAAGAGTTACTTGATTGATTATATGGTATGCGCATTTACAGATTTATCATTTGATCATCAAGGCATAACATGGGTCAAGTGGGAGAATGTTAAATTATTTGGTATGACCCACATTATTTAAATAAAATCTAATCGGAAGTAAATCTAATTTGATGGTAATTTTTTTGTAAACAGTGACACTCATGTGTCGGCAAAGGTGTATGGGAGCCCAAACCACACAAATTACAAAGGCGGATAAAGGGGAGGAATAGGGGCCGGGTGGGGATCGAACCCCAACCTATGGTTGGGAGAAGGGGAACTTGACCGCTATGGTAAATCCCCAACCCCTATTTGATGGTAATTTGAATTAAAGGATTAGATTTTATTGGGATTATTTATTGTCAAGCAAGTAATAAAAGAAATAATTAATCCTTCAGCCCTCCTCTCCAGTCGGTTAATTGTTTTCAGATTTGATTTTCAAATCTGTGCGGTTTCCTTGGAAAAGTTGCGTCTCTTCATAATAGACACGCAAAAAGCTATAAATGAAGTACAAAATTCTTTATCAAAGTATTAGAAAAAGGAAACCAGAAAAATATCTCTAACCATCGGAGTTTGTACGGAGAAGGTAGGGAAGAGAAAAACAAATTGTTTTGCATAATAAGAGAAAGAAAGAAGCTACGCCATGGAACCAGGTATGTAGCTTTACAACAAACTAAAGGTTATATATAAAGCATGAAACTAGGTTGAATGGTACGGATTGATGATCTTGTGACAATTAAGTTATAGTAGATCGATTATTATTATTTTTTTTTTCTTACACTAGAGTCCCAATTCACTCAAGCCAGCTGCTGTTGAGCAAAATTCGAAATTTTAAAGTCCAATAAATGAAACATAAAAATAAAATAATCATATACGTATAAAAGCAAAAATATTTGATGGTGTAATAAATAAATGGGGGTAAATAAATTATAACAAAATATAATAAATAATATAAGTAAAAGTTAAACGTAAAAATAATATATAATTAATAAATTTTAATTTCGTACTGAATTTGAAATCTTACAAATAAAAAAGATGAGAGATATTAATTTGGTATTATTTGAATGGATGGGTTTGGATTTGGAAGGGGATTTAAAATAATTTGAAATCGCTCGTTCCATGATAATTTTTTAATCCTCCCAAGTTTAGTAGAAAATTAAGTATATATATTTAAATTCCATTCTTAGATCATTTCCTTAGTCCAAATAAATAAAAAGACACATTATTATGGATTTAAGATCCACCTTCAAATTCCTCCATCCAAACATAACCTAAGAGAATTTGTGTCGGGGATCCGATTAGATTCAATATTAAACAAGAAGGAAAAACAAAGCAAGAACAGTGGATGGAAGGAGACAATTTAGTTACGGTACAACCCTCCTTTAATATTATGCATGTAAGAAGACAATTTAGCTAAATCTAATCAGCTAATTTGTCTCACAATATGAGATAAAATAGCTTATTTGAAAACACAAAATAATTTAAAACAGTGTTCAATCAGCTCTTTTTGAAACCGCTGCAAATAGCAGCATTTTGGATTTTAGCTTATTCTAGGCAAAAAGTTAGTCTCGAAATTATCAAACAGCTAATTTTAACTAATTATTACTCACAGAATCAGTTAACAGCTAACAGCTAATTCCCAAACAGGGCCATTACAAAAATCATTTCTCGCATCAAACAAAGCATCTCTCATCACACAAAACACAACATTTCATCAATCATACAACACAACTCACGTTTCACACACATGGTGACTGCATTAACTTAGGGATGAAAATGGTACGGATACTGTCGGATAGTGTCGGATACGGATATTATCCATATTTTTTTTCCCCGAATTCGGAATCGAATACGGATGGGCCGGATACGAACGCGGTTTCGGATATTTCGGATTAAGGATACGGTACGGATACATGACGGATATATGGCGGATACGGATTCAACCGGATACAGATTATCGGATAATTTTTTATAATCTTTTTTGAAAATTTGATAATTTTTATAAAAATTATCAGATAATTTGATTTTTTATAATTATTGATAATTTTTAATAAATATATAATAATATATTAATATATTCGGATATCCATATTTAAAATCCGGATAATATCCTATCAATTTTCGGATACGGTCGGATATTTTCGGATACGATCAAATGTTTTTGGATACAAATACGAATTCGGATATTAAAATACGGATTCGGATTCTAATAATACGAATGCGGTATTCAGCCGGATAGTCGGATACGGATTCGGATTCGAATATAATTGGATATGGCATCGGATCGGTCGGATATTTACCGTACCACTTAAAGATTACCGGAGGGAGATAAGGAAGCTAACCAATTGATGAACTATTTTTTAGTGTAATCAAACCTAATTACTTAACCCCATTTTCTCCATGAACTTCCAAAAAGTTGAATCAGATTTTGGATTAGCTTCAAGTTCGAAATCCGTGTGCTAGGCCAAGGTCTAAACACAAAATGAGTGGATGGTTTCTCACACACAAAAGATATTAGATTCACTTTCGAAGGCAATTTCATTTATTGATAATTGGGCAAAAACCCATCACACTTTGGAGAGAGGCTCCCATCATAATATGGGCAAAAAACCCATCATAATTGGGCAATTTCATTTATTTATAGGGAATTGCGGCAATTAACTTAAACAAACTCAGAAAGCAAGTCCTAACTAATGGTCAAATTCCCGACTCCCTATAGCCTATAGGTTGGGGGTTTGATTCCCCACCCAACTCTTATCCCTCCCCCTTTACCTTCTTTGTAATGTGTGGTTTGGACTCCCACACACCTTTATCGACACTTTAGTGTCAATGTTTACCCAAAAAAATAATAATAATTAAATCCTAACTAATTATATAATGAGGGGATGAATACTTAGTCAAAGTGGTCAAATTCTATGACTTTCAATCCCCAGGTTACAGGTTCGATTTTCTACCCGACCTCTATCATTCAACTTTATAATTTGTGTGAAGTGGGCTCCCAAGCATTCCAATGATAATAAAATAGGCGCATCAAACTCGAAATGGCACATCCAGGCTCCAGCCGTAAGTCATGGTCGCACATCTTATCATACATCTTTGAATTATGATGCGCCCAGGCCAGTGGTGGTTTTAGAGGGGTACAAGAGGGTCAGACCCCCTGATTTTTTTTTTAAAAAAGATGTAATAAAATAATGATAATAATTACTTTTATAAAAATTTTATTTCTATTTTTTTGAGTTTGATTATTTTATTTTTTATTATTTTACAATTATGGTTTTGATTTTTTTTTTCAATATACTTGATTATTTTGAATAAGTAATAAAAATACGGCTCGTAGTGGTCAAGTCATTAATCTTTTGAGAAATATTCTTTTAGTTTTTATAACACCCCGTAAGGTTTTAAATAAAAAATTTGAATTTAGTAAATAAATATTCAAAAATTTTTCATAAAACTAAATTTTTTTTTAGGAGACGGTATTGTTCAAAGCGTAGATTAATTAAGTCGATCCTAGTTGTGAACTAACTCTGATAAATTTAAAACTTTTTAAATGTAAGACTATTAGATTAGCTAATAACTATGGAAATGTATATATCCTGAAATTACTTAAGACCACCAAATTATTTATAAGAGTTGGAGTAAGGATTTGGTAAAAGTGGATTAGGTTTATAAAATTTATCCTATAAGGGCGTCGAATAGAAATGTTGTTTAATCGCTAAGACTGAACGAGTTGCAGACTATCGAACATTAACTAGTCTTACGTCCGTGAACTTATATGCTTCAAATTGAACATAATGGGACACAGGTTAAGTTATGGAAATTTAACTAAAATACATAAATAAGTGATTGATAAATTACCCTATTCTCAATTAGTAAATTATCTAACTTAAAAGATTTGAAGACTTGAATTGAACTAATATAAATAGTGAGCTAATTATTTATTAAAAATATAAGATCTCATTATTTAAGTGTAACTTGTTAAATATTTGGAATACAACCTTGAATTAATTTAGTGAGGATCATAATAAGTATTTTTAAGTCGTTAGATCTTATTCGATAATCGGGTGTATTTAATTTAATAATATGCAACAAAGAATCCGAAAGGAGGCTTAGCTTAAGAAAATATATATACATATATTTAATTATTAGAGCCCTAATAAGTTACAAGCTATTTGATTTTAATGAGAGAGTATTATAAGCTTTGGAGAAAAAGGTATTGGACATGAGTTAAGTTGTAAAATTCATTACCATAATTTAATTCAAAATACTTAGCCGCTTTAATTATGGAATTAGTGACGGCCGAATTCTCAAGAAACAAATTGCCCAATTGTGAAACCCCAAGACTTGGGATATTCATTAAAATTTATTAATTAGTTATTTAAGTACTTATTAGCTTATGACTATTATAAGGCTACATGTTCTTTGTAAATTGTTCGAGACCAATTACGCGATAAGGCGTTGTGGGAGCTTATATATCATTTATGACGTAAGAGTTATTTGATAAGGCCTAAGAAGCTCATAAACTAGCCATAGAGTATCGGGGCATTTGGAGCTCAAAGTTATTATATTAACTTATAGGAATTTGGCCAAACAAGTGTTAAATTAATTTAAAGCCAAAAATCTAAGATCAACAATAAGACATAATTAAGTCCAAATAGAGCAACAATGATTCCGGAATAAACACATTTATCAAGTCCCTTAATTTATAAGTGTTGGATTATGTAACTAGCCAATATGATTTAATTAGGAATATTTAGCCAACTAGTTTAAGGGATTGGAGACTTGGATTAAATTTTATAATACTCCTACCCAAGGTTAATAGGTGGATTATAAGTATAAGGACCATTGATATAATGATTAAATCAAATACTTGATTAATCATTAAAAGAATTCTTGATGCCCAATTATTCCAAGACTTGGTTTCTTTGCTAAGTGAGACCAATTATTAATTAATTTAAGTAAATTGAATATTGGCTTAGCTTAAAATTGTAATACTTTGTGTCATCAAGAGTTTAATCGAATCCATTGGTGTGTTTAAAGGAATTGGATTAAATGTTAAACATGAATTGGATTATGAAAATTAAATCCTTACGATTAAAAAAAAATATTCAACCCATCTAATTATCGGAAATTGTCTGATTTATAGTTAACTATGATCCCAAATTGGGGAATGTGGAATCTTGGACTACTCGACTAACGATACCGAATTAGTACGTAAATTAAGTCCATAATTTAGATTAAATAGTTAATTAGGTCATTAATAGGTCATTAATAGTATAGTACATTAAGCAAATAAATAAAAGAAAGTTTAGCCCAACCAACCAAGCCCAGTCCAATTAGGCACAAGCCCAACTAAAACAAAACCCTAACCCTAACAAGTGCCTGCAGCCGCCGCCCCTTTCCGGCGCCGCCACCGCCGCCGGCGAACTTCCGGCGAGCCGCCGGCCACCACTCAGCCCTCGTTCGGACCTCCATCGCCACCATCTTTTCCCCAAGATTCCACATCTCATCCCCAAGCCACCACCTCCGCGGCCACAGGCGCCACCACTCCGCCACCGCCGCTCCCCTTTCCGACACCACCACCATCTTCCCCAAATCTTCAAATCGCCATGGAAACCGAGCCACCACCATTTACACCTCCTCCAATCCTCCAACAAAACCAACACCCAATCGAAAATTAAAACTAAAACCAAAAATTAGAGAAGGAAAAGGAGGAGAAGAATAGAGAGAGAGAGAGAGATCCGAGGGTGAGAGAGGAGCCAAGGCCATGACCGAGCCTCCGTCACCGCCGCCGCCGCCTCCGGCCTTCTCTCGCCACCGCAGCCGCACCGCCATCCCGCTGTCGCCGCCGCCATCACCACTCGTCACCCCTTCTCTGCCGTCCTCCCCCTTTCAAAACACCAATCCATTTTTTTCAAAGCACCAAGAAAAGAGAAGGGATAGAGCACGGTATTACCTTGAGGCCTCTTTTATCCATTGAGTATCTTGTGTCCCTTGTGTTTCTTTGAGAGTTCTTGAGACAAACAAAATCTGAGATTGATTGAGAACAAAGAAAAGAGAGAGGAGAAAGGGGGGGCACAACCGAGACAAGAGAGAGAATGGGAAATGGGGTATAAGTTGATAGATTGAATCATTAATTTGACAACTGATGGGAATTGGTGGAAACATGTTGGTTTTTCTCAAGTCCTGGAGCAGATGAACTTTGGACTGGATAATTAAGATAGCCCATCATCCCTATAAATACACGCCCATTCCACTTAAAAATATTTGCTCACCATTTCATAATTCTAAGTAAGCAATCATTAGAGTTCCAAATTAGATTAATCAACAAGGTCTCGAAGAGTTGGCTAGTTCCGATGAAAGTTTAGTTCCGGGTAAGATTTATTAAAGTCGGAAACTTTTAGTTAATATTTCTGTTTAAATATCATACTAAGTTAATATTAAAATCTTGCTAGCGAAATAGCTATAAAGGGATATCTGCTCGTAGCCTACGCATGTGTTGCATCCATCCCGTCTTCGGTGACTGTAAGTAGATTTTTACTCTTTGGAGTAAGCCCAAAAATTATTTAGCTTAAGCATAAATTTCAAGAAAACCATTTTTATTACCCTTTTAAATTTATGCTTATAGTTCCCTACTGCTTTTGGATTATTGGTATGCCATTTTACTGTGCTTATTCAATTTCTGCAATAAATAATATGGATTTTTGGAGCTCATCGTTACGGGGTGGGTCTACGCTACTGGGTCGGCTCAACGCCACCTCCGCCGTTTGCGTGCGTCGCATGCCATTCGGGGACCGTTGAAAACTAGCGCGACGCCATGGTTGGATTCCGCGTGGTCTGAGGGGATTTCTTACCTCCACCACAACCCTTGAATGTATGTGAGAACTGGGCCCTACAACAGGGAACCTGCACATCATGTTGGCTGAGAAATTTATTTCTTGGTAGCGCATAGTGTCATATTATCTCTTCCCGGGATTAGATTTATATGGATTTTGTCTGTGCTTAAATTAATTCTCGTTTTAGCATACCATTACCATAACTGTTCTTTTTAAACTATTTCTGCAACCCGACCTCCTCCGGGAGTAAAGGTCTACTTACTCAGCGATTGTTTTCGCTGACTCTACATTTTTCACCATTTCCTTTCAGGTTTTAGGATCTGCAAGGCATCTTTTGCACGGGCACGGTTTGGGGTATTATTCACGTAAAAATGTATATTTTAAAAACCCCCTTTGTGATAATAATACATTACTTGGCATAGAAAGTTATTTATGAAGTATGAACAAGTTTTGGGTTTTATCCCGTTTGTGCAACCTTGTGCCCTACTGTTTAAACAATGCATTTTGCGTTTAACAGTGTTAATTTTTGTAATGCGAGTTAGACAACCCTTTTTACAATATTTTTCAAATGCGAGGTACAACCTCTTTTAAAATAAAAACTTCCATGGATTCATTCCATTTCTATCGTTGAGCTCCTTGAGGAATGCGTTCCTCCGTTTGGTTACGCTATACCAAACATTTTTTATTAAGCTTATTTTATACTTTTCACAGTATTATAAGCTTCTTTGCGAATTATATGCTAGCTTGTCCGGAACGTGGTTAGCATATACATTCAGCTGCAATATTTATTCTAGCCTTAGCGTATTTCGGGCAATCCGGAATGCGTGGCAGTAGCACCCCGCCCATTGTTCCCGCTCTTCTCTTCCGCTGCATCTTTTGGGAAAATGGGGGTGTTACAGTTTGGTATCAGAGCATTTTGCTCTTGGGATTGTGCATATGTAATTTTTAAAATTCATGCACCAAAAATTATTTTTTTCAAAGCCGGGTGGCTATGCAAGTCGTGTATTTAAATTATTAAAATTTTACACGAAAAGTATTTGAAAGCATTCGGATTAGTGCATATAAATTATTGCAATTTTTGCACGAGAAATATTTTTGAAGAGCCATTTTTGCTCTAAGAAGTAGTGCATTTAAATTATTGAAATTTTTGCACGAACTATTTTGAAAAGACTATGCCAAGTATTTTTAAAGTTAAGTTTTGGGATGGGGACACACATACATATGCATATAGGCACGAGCAGAATTTTGGATTATTATATAATTCTTTACAAGGATTTCCCAAGGTATCGGACCCCGAGCTAAAGCCTCTCTCCAATTATCTTATGATTATTTTGTTAAGTATTGCCTTAGTATCTACCCCTAGACATGTCTTGGATGACCTACTAGTATTGCACTAGCTCCTTGGCTTCTCAGTTCAGTTGCCTTATTACGTAAGTTTATGCCTACAATAAGTGACGATATTCACAATTACTTTTATTTTTACCATCGGAAAGGTATGGGAACGTTACCCCAGAGTTGTACCTACCAAGTGGTAACAGGGTATTGAAATGGTCTATGACCCTTCATCGATCGATATAAGAAATCGTCGTATCACAAATTATTTTATGCCTTAGTGCGAATTGCGTTCTTGCCTTTGTCAACATAAGGTTATGCCTTAGACTTATAAGCGCACAAATTATGTTAACACGATAATCGTGCGAATGATTGGAACTAAGAATTTTTCTAATTATATATGTCTTAAAAATGAGACACGGGTGTCATGGAATGTAACACCCCGGTTTTGGTAACCCAGGCCGGGATGCCACCGCCACACCTCCCTAGCAAGACACGGTTTCTCCGAGCTCACTAAAGAGATGCAAGGCTATGGTTTTTCAGAATTTAAAATATTCAAACAGCCCATTCATAGATAATTTAAAAATAATACATCAGAGTTGCAGCGGAAATTTTGATTTGTGCAGCGGAAATAATGTATAAGGGCCGCCATGGCCAAAACACGGGTTAAACAGGCCCGTTCATGCAAGTCGTAATTACTGCAGGGATTTAAAATAAAGATTTCCCCTAATGTTCCCGTGTATGCATATGACGATGCATATTCTTCGTACTCTGTAAGAAAAAGGAGATATATGGTTTGGGTCAGCAAAAACGCGCTGAGTAAGTTAACACATAGCATGGGTTAGGGGTTTCAAAGCCTTTAATTAAATTTAATAAAAACATTTCTTGTAGGTTATGATTTGCAAGGCATAACTAAATAAATACTTAAAAATATTAGATATTTTGTTCTCCCGTTACATAACCATTTCAACAATATTTAATTTAGCCGGCAATCCGGCGGCCGCAGCCAATTTCAAAAGTATCATTTAGCCGGTGATCCGGCGGCCTCAGCCAATATCAATAGTATCATTTCTCAAAATATTTTCGTTTCTTTTATAGTTCACCATTCACCAGGGCTCTTGTGACCGCAATCCTCATAACCAATATTTTCCCGCAGGAAATCATACAATCGCCCTTGGGGAATCTAACCCGCAAGAACTCAATACATCCTAGGGAATCTAACCCGTAGGAAAACATACAATCGCCCTTGGGGAATCTAACCCGCAAGAACTCAAATACATCATTGGGAATCAAACCCGCATGAATCATATTGATAATGTCAAACTTGGTCACAAGTCCCCAATGTTTCCAAAAGAATTCTTTTACAGAAAATGTTTTTTTCATTGGCCGTCTTGGCACAGTTTCTCATGTCTCATGTTTCAAGTTTATATTTCAATCTCCATTCGGCAAGCATTATATTTCAATTGCCTTTCGGCAAGCAAGATATTTCAATTGCCTTTCGGCAAGCAAGATATTTCAATTGCCTTTCGGCAAGCAAGATATTTCAATTGCCTTTCGGCAAGCAAGATATTTCAATTGCCTTTCGGCAAGCAAGATATTTCAATTGCCTTTCGGCAAGCAAGATATTTCAATTGCCTTTCGGCAAGCAAGATATTTCAATTGTATTTTATCTCAAAGGGATTCCCAATCATTTAAACCTTAAAGGCTAATTTCATGTTTCGACAAGATTTCAAGATCTCTCAAGTTTAAAAACGGATCGATGTCACAGTTTGCGCCTTTTTGGTTTAAAAATTCATTTCTTAGGCGATTGATCTGAAATTTGTACAGCATCTCAAAAACATCCCAACGAACAACTTTCGTGTTTTAAGTTTTTCAGAAAAACGATGGGAAGCATGTCAAAAATCGAGTTTTCTACAGAAATAGTATGCTGTCAGGATTCAGGTTTGACACCTCTCAAAGATTTGACTTTTTGACACATCAAATGGACTTCAAAAATTCTGAAATTTTACAGGCACATACTAGACTTGATTTCCAACAACTTTTGTTTAGAACTCAAAGATTGGTTCGGGCTAGAAGTGATAGGAATAAGCTCATCAAGATCGGTTATGAAATCTGTCATCCTTTGACAATTCTTAAAAACGCAGAATATGTTCGATACGATTTGGGGTATCAAAACTTGATGAAAATCTTTGAAATTTTTACACAATATAGCTTATGATCTTTGGATCAAAATCTTAGTTTTGAGTTTTCAGATTTGAACACTCGAAGTAAGAGTTTTGCTCGTCGAGTTTGATTATGAAATCTGTCAAGGTTCTTGACATCGGTTCTAACGCATATCGGATCGGCTCGTGTTTGGAGTTTCAAATCTCGACGAAAAATTCTAAAAACTTACAGTAATGTTCTATACTCATAGATCTACAATTCTTATGTTCAATTCCAAACCTAGATCGGTCTAGATCTAAGGTAAAAATTATCGTCAAGTTCGAACGAAAATTCTGTCAAGGATTCTAAGATCCAGATTTGATGCTGTTCGGTTTTGGGTCGGATCAGGTTTCAAATCAATATGAAAAATTATGAAATTTTTACAGAATCTATACCAAAGCCTTAGCAACACTTTTCATGTTTTGAGTTTTGTTGTTTGAGCAGCTTTAGAGGTTCGAAAAATTCATACAAAAACACTGCGCCGGGGGTTTTTCTTGATGACAGATTTTTATTAATTTTCTTGAGTTGGATCTCTATGTTTGGTTGCATTTTAAGTCACCCAAAACCATAGTAAGGTTAACTTACAGTGGGGATGATGTCTAGGAAGTTACGGGGTCGTCCGGAATCCACGGGATGTCACGAACGAATCTCTTCCACCCGATTTATTCTTCCCTTGGCTCCGATTTGTGTTTGAATACGAAGATTCGTAAGTTAGGATGATGTTTATGATCTTAAAACCATATGGAAACTTGATTAACATCTTACCAACAATCCAAAGCCTGCAATCCTTGATCTACACACTTCCTTGGTTGGATTTGGTTGCCGGAAACTCGTCGGAAAGTCGCCGGAAGTTCGTCGGAAGAGTGTTTGGCTTTGGGAGAGTTTTTGGAGAGTTTGGGGTGAATGATTGATGAAAATGGCTGACAAATGAAGATGGGACTCAATACATAACGTCCAAAAGATGCCACACCCGTGATAGATCGAGATTCCTCACTTGGGCCCCGAAAATTGGCGAGAAAGTCGCCAAAACGCGACAAACGCAGCTGCTGCTGCAATGGCGCGCTGCTGGCGCGCTTTTATGAAGGAAACCGCGCGGACACCGCGCCATGTACGCCTGGACTTCGGTCCGGGCGGGGTCGTGCGATCCGTCGTGCTTTTCCTCCTCTCTTTCGGACTTCTATCCTCCTACGTTTTCGGGCTCGATTTTTCGGGTCATTCTCGGTCATAAATCCTTATCTTAAGTTTATCTTGACTCGAATGAATTTCATGTTAAAGTCTTAAGTCCGTCGGTCTCGGTTTCATCGGCTTTCGATTCGTCGTCTGTTGATTCCCGTGCAATAACTTGTATCGTTAAATTCCTTCAGACTTCACGGGTTCTTGGAATTAAAATTCTTTTCCTTCATGAATTTAATTCCAATTATTTTGACTGAATTCATGGAATGTCTTCGGGCTTCCTTTCCCTCTTTTATTCCATTTTGAATTTAAATCTATCGGCGTTTTATTTCCGAGCAATAATTTATTGTGATAATTTATTTTCTTCTTCTCGGATATATTTCGACATTGATCGGAATAAATTTTATTCCCTTGGACGTTGATAAAAATCTGGGGTATTACATCCTCCCCCCCTTTAAGAATCAACTTCGTCCCCGAAGTTGCGCCCTCACTTTCTTTTGGGCTCAATTTAATGTTGGGGTATCTCCATCTACTTTCCTTAAGGATAAACGTCTTTCACAAGAAATTAATTCCATTCCTTTGAATGTGAATTAAATTTCTCGGGTGTTACATCCTCTCCCCCTTAGAAATCAACTTCGTCCTCAAAGTTGGGCGTTAGCTCCTTGCGAGCTCGGACATTGTTTGGTTGCGTGATTGTATTAATGTGTGTTGTTGTTTGTTATTATTTGACTGAACTCAGAATTGAAATTTCCAAGTTGCCTACGTACCCTGTGAAGGGATCAAGTCATTACGTAGTTCAAAAAGAATTTATTTGGGATACAAAATATTCGAGTTTCAAAAATAAATGCTTATGCATCCTTACGGGGTATTACATCCTCCCCCCCTTAAGATTACAGTTATGTCCCCATAACTGTGGTTGCACCATCTTGGAATAGGGTCGGATGACGCTCCTTCATGTCGGCTCCTAGTTCCCATGTTGCTGTTTCACTTTCATGGTTCGACCAAAGAACCTTGACCATCTGGGTTTCGTGGTTGCTTAGGTCGAGTAGTCACATCCTCTCTCTTGTCGATGTTCTCTCTCCGTGTCCGGCAATCACGCAGCTGATGACCATGTCGACCACATCGAAGGCATGCTCCAGGTTGAGGGCATCCTCTCGCATAATGCAGTTTACCACACTTTGGACATGGTGGCGCATAGTCACCATGGTTGAAGACTATCCCCTTTTTCTCCCCATTGTCATTTTGATGTTGTCCTTTCGTGTGTCCATCGAAATGGTCCTTATCCACCTTGTATTCTCCTTGTGGTCCTTGGTTAGCCTCATCTACCGGTTTCCGTTTCAGTCCTTGGACTCGTGCAACCGCTACCGCACGATCATAAACCGTCTGCAGGTTCGTGAATTGTCCTACTGCAAGTATCTCCCGGATACTAAGGTTCAGACCCATCTCAAATTTCTGAGCCTTGTCAGAGTCGGTTGGTACTATCCTCGTAGCAAATCGTACCAATTCCTTAAACCGGGTGTAATACTCTTGCACCGTTCGTCCCTCTTGCTTCAGTGATAAGAACTCTTCGTACATTGCCGCCTTGGTGCTCATGGGGTAGAATCGGTCCCTTAGGCCCTCCTTAAGTTCATTCCACGAATAAGTTTCTTCAGCTTCCTCTAAATTCCTCTGGAGGTTTTGCCACCACTCATCGGCTTCGCCTCCTAAGTAGTAGGTTGCTACTCGTATCCTTGCCTCATCAGGACATTTGATAGCATCCAAGAGCTTATCAAATGTACGGATCCATCCCTCTAGTTTGGCGGGATCCTCCTGCCCATCGTAGCGTGGTGGTTGATAGGGATTCACCAACGCTAGATAGTTGGGTTGAGCTACGGGTGGAGGTACTGTTTGTGTCCTATGCACCTCGGCATTTCCTAATGCTACTAGGACTTCCTCCATGGTCCTTAGACGTTCTTCCATGTTGTTGGGTGTAGGAGGCACTTGTTCTTCTAGGTTCTGAGGACTTCCACTGTTGTTGGACGTGTTGGGGAGGGTAGCGTCAGTGCCATTTGGACTAACTTTCCTCGGCTTTCTCCTAGGTGCCATTCTGTTATTAAGCACGCGAAGATGAGTTCCTAAGTGATCAAGATCTAGGACTAAGGCAAAGTCAGTCTTTAGCAAGCGCTCCTAAGTCAAGATCATGTCAAGTTCTAAGGTAGGAGTGTTTCTTATCACCGAGAATTCACATAAAAAAAAGAGTTAGTGCAAATATTTATGTATGCATATGCATATGTGTCCCCCCAAAAAAAAATTTTATGCACGCATTTATTTATCCATGGGTTTTAAAATAAATTTATTCCATGGATAGATTAAAATAAGGATAAAAGGTTTGGGCCACTATATTGGGCCGAAAGAAATAAATTATTTGGGCTTTAAATAAAAACAAGGCTATTGGGCCAAAATAATTTCTTGGGCTTCTAAAAAAAAATTTTGGGCTAAAAATTTGGGCTTTAACTTCAAAATAATAATTGGGCTCTTTAAAATATAATAGCTTCAAAATAATCCGGGCTCTGATACCACATTGTAACACCCCGGTTTTGGTAACCCAGGCCGGGATGCCACCGCCACACCTCCCTAGCAAGACACGGTTTCTCCGAGCTCACTAAAGAGATGCAAGGCTATGGTTTTTCAGAATTTAAAATATTCAAACAGCCCATTCATAGATAATTTAAAAATAATACATCAGAGTTGCAGCGGAAATTTTGATTTGTGCAGCGGAAATAATGTATAAGGGCCGCCATGGCCAAAACACGGGTTAAACAGGCCCGTTCATGCAAGTCGTAATTACTGCAGGGATTTAAAATAAAGATTTCCCCTAATGTTCCCGTGTATGCATATGACGATGCATATTCTTCGTACTCTGTAAGAAAAAGGAGATATATGGTTTGGGTCAGCAAAAACGCGCTGAGTAAGTTAACACATAGCATGGGTTAGGGGTTTCAAAGCCTTTAATTAAATTTAATAAAAACATTTCTTGTAGGTTATGATTTGCAAGGCATAACTAAATAAATACTTAAAAATATTAGATATTTTGTTCTCCCGTTACATAACCATTTCAACAATATTTAATTTAGCCGGCAATCCGGCGGCCGCAGCCAATTTCAAAAGTATCATTTAGCCGGTGATCCGGCGGCCTCAGCCAATATCAATAGTATCATTTCTCAAAATATTTTCGTTTCTTTTATAGTTCACCATTCACCAGGGCTCTTGTGACCGCAATCCTCATAACCAATATTTTCCCGCAGGAAATCATACAATCGCCCTTGGGGAATCTAACCCGCAAGAACTCAATACATCCTAGGGAATCTAACCCGTAGGAAAACATACAATCGCCCTTGGGGAATCTAACCCGCAAGAACTCAAATACATCATTGGGAATCAAACCCGCATGAATCATATTGATAATGTCAAACTTGGTCACAAGTCCCCAATGTTTCCAAAAGAATTCTTTTACAGAAAATGTTTTTTTCATTGGCCGTCTTGGCACAGTTTCTCATGTCTCATGTTTCAAGTTTATATTTCAATCTCCATTCGGCAAGCAAGATATTTCAATTGCCTTTCGGCAAGCAAGATATTTCAATTGCCTTTAGGCAAGCAAGATATTTCAATTGCCTTTCGGCAAGCAAGATATTTCAATTGCCTTTCGGCAAGCAAGATATTTCAATTGCCTTTCGGCAAGCAAGATATTTCAATTGTATTTTATCTCAAAGGGATTCCCAATCATTTAAACCTTAAAGGCTAATTTCATGTTTCGACAAGATTTCAAGATCTCTCAAGTTTAAAAATGGATCGATGTCACAGTTTGCGCCTTTTTGGTTTAAAAATTCATTTCTTAGGCGATTGATCTGAAATTTGTACAGCATCTCAAAAACATCCCAACGAACAACTTTCGTGTTTTAAGTTTTTCGGAAAAACGATGGGAAGCATGTCAAAAATCGAGTTTTCTACAGAAATAGTATGCTGTCAGGATTCAGGTTTGACACCTCTCAAAGATTTGACTTTTTGACACATCAAATGGACTTCAAAAATTCTGAAATTTTACAGGCACATACTAGACTTGATTTCCAACAACTTTTGTTTAGAACTCAAAGATTGGTTCGGGCTAGAAGTGATAGGAATAAGCTCATCAAGATCGGTTATGAAATCTGTCATCCTTTGACAATTCTTAAAAACGCAGAATATGTTCGATACGATTTGGGGTATCAAAACTTGATGAAAATCTTTGAAATTTTTACACAATATAGCTTATGATCTTTGGATCAAAATCTTAGTTTTGAGTTTTCAGATTTGAACACTCGAAGTAAGAGTTTTGCTCGTCGAGTTTGATTATGAAATCTGTCAAGGTTCTTGACATCGGTTCTAACGCATATCGGATCGGCTCGTGTTTGGAGTTTCAAATCTCGACGAAAAATTCTAAAAACTTACAGTAATGTTCTATACTCATAGATCTACAATTCTTATGTTCAATTCCAAACCTAGATCGGTCTAGATCTAAGGTAAAAATTATCGTCAAGTTCGAACGAAAATTCTGTCAAGGATTCTAAGATCCAGATTTGATGCTGTTCGGTTTTGGGTCGGATCAGGTTTCAAATCAATATGAAAAATTATGAAATTTTTACAGAATCTATACCAAAGCCTTAGCAACACTTTTCATGTTTTGAGTTTTGTTGTTTGAGCAGCTTTAGAGGTTCGAAAAATTCATACAAAAACGCTGCGCCGGGGGTTTTTCTTGATGACAGATTTTTATTAATTTTCTTGAGTTGGATCTCTATGTTTGGTTGCATTTTAAGTCACCCAAAACCATAGTAAGGTTAACTTACAGTGGGGATGATGTCTAGGAAGTTACGGGGTCGTCCGGAATCCACGGGATGTCACGAACGAATCTCTTCCACCCGATTTATTCTTCCCTTGGCTCCGATTTGTGTTTGAATACGAAGATTCGTAAGTTAGGATGATGTTTATGATCTTAAAACCATATGGAAACTTGATTAACATCTTACCAACAATCCAAAGCCTGCAATCCTTGATCTACACACTTCCTTGGTTGGATTTGGTTGCCGGAAACTCGTCGGAAAGTCGCCGGAAGTTCGTCGGAAGAGTGTTTGGCTTTGGGAGAGTTTTTGGAGAGTTTGGGGTGAATGATTGATGAAAATGGCTGACAAATGAAGATGGGACTCAATACATAACGTCCAAAAGATGCCACACCCGTGATAGATCGAGATTCCTCACTTGGGCCCCGAAAATTGGCGAGAAAGTCGCCAAAACGCGACAAACGCAGTTGCTGCTGCAATGGCGCGCTGCTGGCGCGCTTTTATGAAGGAAACCGCGCGGACACCGCGCCATGTACGCCTGGACTTCGGTCCGGGCGGGGTCGTGCGATCCGTCGTGCTTTTCCTCCTCTCTTTCGGACTTCTATCCTCCTACGTTTTCGGGCTCGATTTTTCGGGTCATTCTCGGTCATAAATCCTTATCTTAAGTTTATCTTGACTCGAATGAATTTCATGTTAAAGTCTTAAGTCCGTCGGTCTCGGTTTCGTCGGCTTTCGATTCGTCGTCTGTTGATTCCCGTGCAATAACTTGTATCGTTAAATTCCTTCAGACTTCACGGGTTCTTGGAATTAAAATTCTTTTCCTTCATGAATTTAATTCCAATTATTTTGACTGAATTCATGGAATGTCTTCGGGCTTCCTTTCCCTCTTTTATTCCATTTTGAATTTAAATCTATCGGCGTTTTATTTCCGAGCAATAATTTATTGTGATAATTTATTTTCTTCTTCTCGGATATATTTCGACATTGATCGGAATAAATTTTATTCCCTTGGACGTTGATAAAAATCTGGGGTATTACATGGAATGGCACCGAAGGATTTTAAGCTCACAACGAGTTTCATAAAACATTAACGAATTCTTCCTTAAATTCGTACGTCTATGTGGCAAGGAAAGTTGGATATTTATTTGGAATATTCTCAATGAAACAAAATGCCCTTAACCATGAGCTTAAAGGATAACCTCAAACATTTATCCTACTACTTTAGCTCGACAAACTTGGAATCTCATCCTTGTTAATGGACCTACTACCTAAGGCTTGATTGCGTTGTCGGCCTTGTAATAAGGAATATCTCATAATCATTAGAGTTGTTGAAATTACTCCGCATCATTGTTATCCGCCTCGATATGATTCCGAAATACGTTATTTGAGTAAACTTCCCTTTAAAAGAATACAAGAGCTTACAGCCCTAGGATTTTGATTTTCCTCCTATTCTTAAAATATAATTGTGGATTGTCAAGGACAAAGTTTATAATTGAGGATGGAAGATTACCACCCGATAAAAATTTAAATTTCATAATTATCAAATTATGGCGGATAATCCTTAGTTGGGGAATCGCCATTAACATTTATCAATGCAATAACCCACCAATCAAGGGGATCGTAAAATCCTCATTGAAATTATTATTATATGCAAAATAAACACCCATCAAGAAGACATAGTAAGACGAATACTTACTATTACAGCCATAGGTCGAGCACTTGCCCTAACCATATGCTTGGAAGATGATCAGTAGAATTCTTCTCTTTTGAGCCTCACGCATACGGAGCCTAATGTGTATCCGAACATTTATTAATTTTGGCCGAAATTTAAGAGCCTCGTCATTCGATATAATTATTATCATCCAATGCTAGTTAAGTATAGTAAGTTGGACACTTATGAAGGTTATGGATGATTGAAACCAAACCTACCCATATTAGGTGATAAGTGGATTTCTTTTATCATTAAGATCTAAGCAAATTGGACACACCCTTGAACATATCTATGAGGGATATTAATTAGCATTCAAGAATTTAAAGTAAGGGGAACTTAGAAATAATTGGAAAATCCCTATGTGTACAGCAAAAGATAATTAATGTTTAACTGTATACGTGGATATTTCCGGTCAAGGATAGGGTGAGTTGGATTTCTGAAGGATTCAAATTTTAGCTAGAATGAACCCAAATACTTTTAAATTCGATAACGTCCCTAGTATAATAAATAATTATTAGACCAAATATCAAACAAGATCAATCAAATGCTTAGGCACGAATAAATAATTTTCTTGTGAGCAATATTTTACCAACAAGGAGAAGTCGAGATCTATATGGATTAAGATGTACTTAAGAGGACTCTATCAATTTAAATCGAGTTAAGGGAAAACCCAACATGGAAATGATAACCACCGATGTTCTGTTTATGATTTCCCCTTCGTTTGTCCTATAACCGAATGATTAGATCTCCTGCCCACACCTAAGAATAATCATGGAAATCTCAAGGACAGTAAATTATTGCAACCGGTAAAATGGTTACTTACCAAATTTGATAGATGATCCTTAAACTAAACAACAACGTTATCATTTGTTTAAAACATGGCTTCATCTACCCTTACTACTTAAGCAACCATTCTCCTTCGACAACACCTAATCCAAAAGGGCATACCCTTGGTCGGGTTCCAAAAAGGATAATTAACTAGCATTTGAAAATTTTAAAGTGATGAAGACATGGAAATAATTAAAAGATTCACGGGTGTATAACTAAAGACGATTAGTGGGTAACTTTAGACGTAAATATTTTCGATTAAGGACGGACTGAGTTGGATTTTACCAAATGATTTAATTTACCTACTTTAGGTTGAACCCGAGGAACTCACCACACTACTTTTGAAATTAGAGAACACTCCAAGAATAATAAATAATTAATGGATCAAATACCAAATAGGAGTGACCACATAGTTCAAAAGCAATGAATAGATTTTCCTGAAAGCGACACCTTGCTGACAAGAAGAATGGGGCTTGTTAAGGACTGATGACGTACTCCAAGAAAACCTGTAAATTTAACTGAGTTATTGGAAGCCCATTAATAAAATAGCATAATTCATGTATATTCCAAAACTTATCCCGATTACCTTTTGAAACGTAATGAGATACGAGTAATTAAGGAACGAGTAAATAAGATAGTCTATTTTATTTTCCTAGGAAATTAGTGAAACAAGGTGCCACTAGCGTACCCCGGTGGAGGAAGCGTTGAAAGAAAAATGAATCAACCTGTGTTTAACCAACACATAAAAACATTAAGAAATATCGACAGAATTAAATTGGACGATTGCGACAAGAAATATATTCTAAGGAGATTAAGCGGACATCAAGGATATAAAAAAATAAAAAAATGAGGCTAATTGAAGAAAATTATAATTAATAGATAATACAACGGAAGGTTTTCTGTGAGATATAATTTTAGTAAATATACAATTAATCATGAATTATTTTTAAGTTTTGCCATGAGGCTTCGAGGGCGAAGCCTTATTTTAAGGAGGGTAGACTATAACACCCCGTAAGGTTTTAAATAAAAAATTTGAATTTAGTAAATAAATATTCAAAAATTTTTCATAAAACTAAATTTTTTTTTAGGAGACGGTATTGTTCAAAGCGTAGATTAATTAAGTCGATCCTAGTTGTGAACTAACTCTGATAAATTTAAAACTTTTTAAATGTAAGACTATTAGATTAGCTAATAACTATGGAAATGTATATATCCTGAAATTACTTAAGACCACCAAATTATTTATAAGAGTTGGAGTAAGGATTTGGTAAAAGTGGATTAGGTTTATAAAATTTATCCTATAAGGGCGTCGAATAGAAATGTTGTTTAATCGCTAAGACTGAACGAGTTGCAGACTATCGAACATTAACTAGTCTTACGTCCGTGAACTTATATGCTTCAAATTGAACATAATGGGACACAGGTTAAGTTATGGAAATTTAACTAAAATACATAAATAAGTGATTGATAAATTACCCTATTCTCAATTAGTAAATTATCTAACTTAAAAGATTTGAAGACTTGAATTGAACTAATATAAATAGTGAGCTAATTATTTATTAAAAATATAAGATCTCATTATTTAAGTGTAACTTGTTAAATATTTGGAATACCAACTTGAATTAATTTAGTGAGGATCATAATAAGTATTTTTAAGTCGTTAGATCTTATTCGATAATCGGGTGTATTTAATTTAATAATATGCAACAAAGAATCCGAAAGGAGGCTTAGCTTAAGAAAATATATATACATATATTTAATTATTAGAGCCCTAATAAGTTACAAGCTATTTGATTTTAATGAGAGAGTATTATAAGCTTTGGAGAAAAAGGTATTGGACATGAGTTAAGTTGTAAAATTCATTACCATAATTTAATTCAAAATACTTAGCCGCTTTAATTATGGAATTAGTGACGGCCGAATTCTCAAGAAACAAATTGCCCAATTGTGAAACCCCAAGACTTGGGATATTCATTAAAATTTATTAATTAGTTATTTAAGTACTTATTAGCTTATGACTATTATAAGGCTACATGTTCTTTGTAAATTGTTCGAGACCAATTACGCGATAAGGCGTTGTGGGAGCTTATATATCATTTATGACGTAAGAGTTATTTGATAAGGCCTAAGAAGCTCATAAACTAGCCATAGAGTATCGGGGCATTTGGAGCTCAAAGTTATTATATTAACTTATAGGAATTTGGCCAAACAAGTGTTAAATTAATTTAAAGCCAAAAATCTAAGATCAACAATAAGACATAATTAAGTCCAAATAGAGCAACAATGATTCCGGAATAAACACATTTATCAAGTCCCTTAATTTATAAGTGTTGGATTATGTAACTAGCCAATATGATTTAATTAGGAATATTTAGCCAACTAGTTTAAGGGATTGGAGACTTGGATTAAATTTTATAATACTCCTACCCAAGGTTAATAGGTGGATTATAAGTATAAGGACCATTGATATAATGATTAAATCAAATACTTGATTAATCATTAAAAGAATTCTTGATGCCCAATTATTCCAAGACTTGGTTTCTTTGCTAAGTGAGACCAATTATTAATTAATTTAAGTAAATTGAATATTGGCTTAGCTTAAAATTGTAATACTTTGTGTCATCAAGAGTTTAATCGAATCCATTGGTGTGTTTAAAGGAATTGGATTAAATGTTAAACATGAATTGGATTATGAAAATTAAATCCTTACGATTAAAAAAAAATATTCAACCCATCTAATTATCGGAAATTGTCTGATTTATAGTTAACTATGATCCCAAATTGGGGAATGTGGAATCTTGGACTACTCGACTAACGATACCGAATTAGTACGTAAATTAAGTCCATAATTTAGATTAAATAGTTAATTAGGTCATTAATAGGTCATTAATAGTATAGTACATTAAGCAAATAAATAAAAGAAAGTTTAGCCCAACCAACCAAGCCCAGTCCAATTAGGCACAAGCCCAACTAAAACAAAACCCTAACCCTAACAAGTGCCTGCAGCCGCCGCCCCTTTCCGGCGCCGCCACCGCCGCCGGCGAACTTCCGGCGAGCCGCCGGCCACCACTCAGCCCTCGTTCGGACCTCCATCGCCACCATCTTTTCCCCAAGATTCCACATCTCATCCCCAAGCCACCACCTCCGCGGCCACAGGCGCCACCACTCCGCCACCGCCGCTCCCCTTTCCGACACCACCACCATCTTCCCCAAATCTTCAAATCGCCATGGAAACCGAGCCACCACCATTTACACCTCCTCCAATCCTCCAACAAAACCAACACCCAATCGAAAATTAAAACTAAAACCAAAAATTAGAGAAGGAAAAGGAGGAGAAGAATAGAGAGAGAGAGAGAGATCCGAGGGTGAGAGAGGAGCCAAGGCCATGACCGAGCCTCCGTCACCGCCGCCGCCGCCTCCGGCCTTCTCTCGCCACCGCAGCCGCACCGCCATCCCGCTGTCGCCGCCGCCATCACCACTCGTCACCCCTTCTCTGCCGTCCTCCCCCTTTCAAAACACCAATCCATTTTTTTCAAAGCACCAAGAAAAGAGAAGGGATAGAGCACGGTATTACCTTGAGGCCTCTTTTATCCATTGAGTATCTTGTGTCCCTTGTGTTTCTTTGAGAGTTCTTGAGACAAACAAAATCTGAGATTGATTGAGAACAAAGAAAAGAGAGAGGAGAAAGGGGGGGCACAACCGAGACAAGAGAGAGAATGGGAAATGGGGTATAAGTTGATAGATTGAATCATTAATTTGACAACTGATGGGAATTGGTGGAAACATGTTGGTTTTTCTCAAGTCCTGGAGCAGATGAACTTTGGACTGGATAATTAAGATAGCCCATCATCCCTATAAATACACGCCCATTCCACTTAAAAATATTTGCTCACCATTTCATAATTCTAAGTAAGCAATCATTAGAGTTCCAAATTAGATTAATCAACAAGGTCTCGAAGAGTTGGCTAGTTCCGATGAAAGTTTAGTTCCGGGTAAGATTTATTAAAGTCGGAAACTTTTAGTTAATATTTCTGTTTAAATATCATACTAAGTTAATATTAAAATCTTGCTAGCGAAATAGCTATAAAGGGATATCTGCTCGTAGCCTACGCATGTGTTGCATCCATCCCGTCTTCGGTGACTGTAAGTAGATTTTTACTCTTTGGAGTAAGCCCAAAAATTATTTAGCTTAAGCATAAATTTCAAGAAAACCATTTTTATTACCCTTTTAAATTTATGCTTATAGTTCCCTACTGCTTTTGGATTATTGGTATGCCATTTTACTGTGCTTATTCAATTTCTGCAATAAATAATATGGATTTTTGGAGCTCATCGTTACGGGGTGGGTCTACGCTACTGGGTCGGCTCAACGCCACCTCCGCCGTTTGCGTGCGTCGCATGCCATTCGGGGACCGTTGAAAACTAGCGCGACGCCATGGTTGGATTCCGCGTGGTCTGAGGGGATTTCTTACCTCCACCACAACCCTTGAATGTATGTGAGAACTGGGCCCTACAACAGGGAACCTGCACATCATGTTGGCTGAGAAATTTATTTCTTGGTAGCGCATAGTGTCATATTATCTCTTCCCGGGATTAGATTTATATGGATTTTGTCTGTGCTTAAATTAATTCTCGTTTTAGCATACCATTACCATAACTGTTCTTTTTAAACTATTTCTGCAACCCGACCTCCTCCGGGAGTAAAGGTCTACTTACTCAGCGATTGTTTTCGCTGACTCTACATTTTTCACCATTTCCTTTCAGGTTTTAGGATCTGCAAGGCATCTTTTGCACGGGCACGGTTTGGGGTATTATTCACGTAAAAATGTATATTTTAAAAACCCCCTTTGTGATAATAATACATTACTTGGCATAGAAAGTTATTTATGAAGTATGAACAAGTTTTGGGTTTTATCCCGTTTGTGCAACCTTGTGCCCTACTGTTTAAACAATGCATTTTGCGTTTAACAGTGTTAATTTTTGTAATGCGAGTTAGACAACCCTTTTTACAATATTTTTCAAATGCGAGGTACAACCTCTTTTAAAATAAAAACTTCCATGGATTCATTCCATTTCTATCGTTGAGCTCCTTGAGGAATGCGTTCCTCCGTTTGGTTACGCTATACCAAACATTTTTTATTAAGCTTATTTTATACTTTTCACAGTATTATAAGCTTCTTTGCGAATTATATGCTAGCTTGTCCGGAACGTGGTTAGCATATACATTCAGCTGCAATATTTATTCTAGCCTTAGCGTATTTCGGGCAATCCGGAATGCGTGGCGGTAGCACCCCGCCCATTGTTCCCGCTCTTCTCTTCCGCTGCATCTTTTGGGAAAATGGGGGTGTTACAGTTTTAGTCTGTTTTTGTGTTACATTTGATAAATTTTTGTTTCTGGAATTACCCTTGAATAGATCTTTCTCTTGCGCTTTGCGCATATGGTATTGATTTTTTTATTATAAAATAGCAGGGCCGTCCCAAACATTTTGGAGGCTCTGAGCGAAAAAATAAAAATGGGCCCTTTAAAATAAATTATATTTTATTACTACATAATTTTATTTTAATAGTATCTTATTTTAGAAAATTATATAAAATAATAATATGAAATTTTGTCAAAATATACACTTTTTTATTTTTTATTTTTTTACTAGAAGATCAAATAAAGTATCATGACTGGCATGGGCTCTCACCACCCTTTTCCCAACTTGTATAGGCTGTTAAAAAAAATCATGATTAGCTATAAGTTTAAAATTTAAACTAAATTTTATCAATAAAAATACAAGTTAAATATAATACAAGTAATTAAATAACATGAAAAGCCCAACATTAAATGATGATGACAAAAAAACTAATTAGTAATAAAATATTAACAAATATATGAAGTATATGTATATGTATGTACTAATATTCTACTATTCTTTTTTTTTGTGAAGATAGGAGCAGTGTGGGGAATCGAACCCCCAATCTATAGGTTAGGAATCGAGGAACTTGACCATTAGGGTAAGTCCTCATCCTCTAATATTCTACTACATTAAATAGATGACTATAATAAACTAATGAAATAATAATACTAAAATAATTAATTATAGGGGAACTTATTAATAAATACCCCTCATCCATACTTTCTTCCTTTTTAGTACCTACAAGAATTTTTCTTCCTTTTTAGTACCTAGTGTCTTTTTCATGGTGGAGAGAGAGTGTCGGATTGACAAATATGCATTTTCCCTTAATTATATTGATGAATGAAATCAGATGTCTAGCTAGTCTACAGATTCATTAAAAAAAACATACTTCCTCCGTTCCTAAATAAATGCACATATCCACATTTCACGCAATTCAATGCACATTTTTAATCCGTAATAACTCAAATTCCATACAAGTGAAAATTATGAAAATTTGATATTATAAATCTATACGATGAGACGAATCCAACAAGATCCCACTTGACTATATTTTATCTTATATAATTATATTAAAAAATCGAGTCAAAGCTACTAAATGAACAGTGACAAAAGTCAAAACGTGCAAATAAAAAAGAACGGAGGTAGTACAACACAAAAAAAAAGCCCCCCCCCCCCCCCCCCCAAATGGGGCCCTGTGTCAGCGCTCCACTTGCTCATGCTAAAATACGGCACTGTAAAATAGTATTTTAATTAATTCAAAAAGTATACTGATATTATTTTCATATAATTATTTTTTAAAAAAAATATACTAAAATAAATGTAATAGACTTCTAATCCTATGATAATTTTTTTAACGAATTTTAGGGTGAAATATAATCATATTATTAATGCATTATAATTTAAAATTGATTTATTCTAATATTAGGAATGCATTGTAGAGATAAATAGACTTAGGGTCTATTGTGCATGTAAAGTTGTAGCTGTGAGCTGGAGCGCTAAGCGTGTGGGAGCTGTAACTATCAATTCTAATCAGTTAATCCTGTTTGTGTATCAACTTCTAATAATCTATTATTTGCGTTTTGAGGGAATGAAAACACTATTTTCTTGCAGCTACAATTGGTGCTGCAAGAAAATTGTGTTTAGCTAAAAATAGATTTTATCATATTGTTACCTTTTGAGATAATGAAAAACGCAAATCCAAACACTTTTTAATGATTATTTGATTATTGCAATTTGAAACAGCATAAGCTCATCCAAACACTTAATTTTAGCAGCACGTTTTGTTACAACAATTATTTGATTATCCGTTTTCTAAACGCTGCAGCACTTTTTAAAACGTACATCCAAACACCCTCTTAAATGTTCTGTACAACTAGCTGTAGTCAGGCCCGGCTATGGCTCAATGCAAACTAGGCTATTGCACAGGTCCCCAATTTTTGGGGACCCCTTTTATTTATTTATTTATTTATTTATGGTATTAATATTGTGCTGAAGTTACGAAAAAGTAGATGGAGAAGCCAATTTTCAAGGAGTTGGATAGCCTTTTGGGCCTTTTATGTTGGACTTAATTTTTAGTTGGACCATTAGTTTGTAGGGGTACTTACACCTAAGGCCCTACCACAAACAAAAATTGTGGTCAAAGACCCCAATGGTAAAGCATTACATATAAGGACCCCAATCTTTCAAAACCTAAGTAACACACTAATCTAATCTAATTTACTTAAACTAATCTAACTATGTTGAGAAAATACTTAAATGCCCTTGGGTGCAAAATACTAAATTACCCCAATTCAAATAAAAAAAGCCCTAACGTAGAAACAACGACTCAATTCATGCTCTCCATTCCCGCGATCAAAGCTCTCTGTAGAAGAAGGCGGACGACACGGCGGCGGACGGTGGAGTGCGGCGGAAGACGGCGGTGCACAGTGGACGGCAAAGCTTAGGTGGAAGAGTGACAAGCTTATTGGAGTAAGGGACATATGTGCTATTTTTTGTTTATTTGAATGAGTGGAAGTTTTGAAATAATTTTTTTAGAGAAATTTTTGAAAGAAATAGGGTGAAAATTATGAGCATTGTATTGTATTATGTTAAAGAGTGTAATATGTGGTAAAGATCTTATGAAATGATTTGGTATGGAATGAGATATATTTTGATGTTAGAAAAAATGGTGTGTGGGTTAGTTTTGTGATAGGTTGATGATGCAGGGGAAATATGAATGGTGATATTATTTTGTTTGCATTTGTAGAAAAGAGAATGAGCATTAGTGGGGGTCATGGAGAAAGTAGTTGCTTTACCCTACTCGTTATTTGCCAATATAATGATGAGAAGCACCAATGTCTATAAAGAATGAGATGACGATGAATGATGTGCATATGGAGATGATGGAACGATGGCCCGATTTTGATCCTCTATTATACACTCTGAAATATGAAGCCCCGGGCGATAAGTTGCTTGTAAGAATGGAAACGGACACGGACATAAAATTGATGATTCAATATCACATGCTATCAAATGTACACTTGTGCAATGTAATAGCTAGGTCGAACGGGACTCCGGAGAAGAGGAGAAGGTATGATTGTTGCATTGATTGTTTGTATCATTCATTTCGGCATGTTAACAATGGTAGAATGACAAATGAATCATTTTGTAGGGTGGAGGATGCATGCTTCGAAGGGCATGATGAAATGGCATTGGTGAGGAGTGAAAATGTTGAGCATTTGGGTGGACGATCAGGAGGCATTGAGCGCATTGAAGGAAAAGGGCAAACGTTTGAAAATGTTGAGCACTTTCGTCGCGTTCTATGGACACTTTGCATTGCCAGAAAGAAAGGATTCAAATACGTGAAGAATGGGAAGCATAAGGTTATCGCAAGATGTACAGTGGATGGATGTGGGTGGCGGGTATATGCATCATATCGTAAGTCGGATGAGACATTTGGCATTCGGACTTGTACCCTACATCATACTTGTGGTGTTGACCGTATAATGGATACAAGTCATCCACAAGCAACATCTAATTGGGTCGCCAGTTGGATAACGGATACATTGAGAACTGCGCCGACATATAGTGCAAGACAAGCAATTGTTGAAATCAAGATTCAGTTTGCCATAGATATACCCTACCACAAAGCTTGGATGGCGAAAGAAATTGCATTGAGAGATATTCATGGAAAAGATAAGGATTCATTCAATAAATTAAGGGGTTTATGCCAATCCTTAAAAGATTCGAACCCCGGTACCATTGCTGACTTCGAGATATTTCCGGACACGAAGAAGTTCTACCGGGTCTTTATTAGCTTAGGCGCGTGCGTGCGGGGATTCCTGAGTGGATGTCGTCCAATGTTGTATCTCGATGGAACACACATAAAGACAAAGTGGAAAGGACATGTGCTTGGAGCCATAGGCCAGGACGGGAACAATGGAATTTTTACCGTAGCATTTGCAAGTACGTGTTTAGTTAATGTTAATGTTTTGTTCCTTTATGCATACGCAAGTTATTTGTATTTAATTTTCAATATTTTGTAGTTGTTGATGGTGAGACCAACGAGAGTTGGGGATGGTTTTGTCAAAAGTTACGTGGAGCCATTGAAGCGCAAAGAGAGGACTACGATTTTGAGAAGCTCGTTTTGTTCATGGATAGGCACCCGGGCTTATGAACGCAAAAGTGCTATATTCCCCGAAAGTTTGCATGCAATATGTCTACGTCATCTGATAGAAAATTTTAAAACTGATGTACGTATCCCACTTTAAAATATCACAGTAACTCGTGATTTTTATTGAATTTAATGGATTATTTGATGGATGATGTGTACTTGATGGAACAGGTGATGTCATCAAATCCACTGCACAATAGGGGGAAATGGGCTAACATTTTCCAAAAGGCAGCAAAAGCAGTCACTTCAACTGAGTATGAAAAATTCATGAAGAAGATCTTGGATACATTCAAGGAGCCTGCCAAGGAATTCATTGCACGTTCCCGTCCGGAACGGTAGGCCAATGCATTCTTCCCGGGGATGAGATGGGGAGTGTTACACAATAATCCAGTCGAGAGTTGGAACTCATGGATAAAGGCTGCTAGAGGTCTGCAACCTGCTGCCATGGTAGATACGATAAGATTGAAAGTTATGACAATGATGTGTGAGAGAAGGGAGGAGTCAGCAGGTTGGTTCAAAGAGATATGTCCAGTGCAAGAGAAGAAACTACAATCCAGGTTGAACAAGTCCGGGTCGTTGTCATGTGTTAGGTCGATGGCCGGATTGTACGAGGTGCGGGAGGGGTTGTCAAAGATGATAGTTGACCTCAACAAACGAGAGTGCTCGTGTAGGGGATGGCAAATAGTTGGTCTTCCTTGTGCACATGCCTTGTATTGCATATCTGACATGCACGTATCTCCATATGATTATGTGGATCTTTACTACAGTGTTGAAATGTTTCGTAAGGCCTACGAAGGTGCTATCTACCCTATGTGTGCAATACACGAGGACGAACCATTGGAGGTGGCGACCGACAAAGTTCAACCCCCTGACGTGCGCCCGCAGCCGGGACGAAGAAAAACGAAGCGCATCCCTTCCCAAACCGTTAGGAGTGGTAATAAATGCAAGTCATGCGGTTTGCCCAGCCACAACAAACGTACGTGCAAGAATGCACGAGTTTCTAGAGTTCCTACGTAGGTTTGTGGGCATGTCCATTTTTGTTAGTTAATTGAAGCACAAACACTTGATTGCCATATATTGTATGGTTTAAATTTGTAAGTGCAATGTGGACTTATTGGAAATTGAATTTCTGGATGTTGGATTATAATTTTTATGTTGGCTTATGGTTCTATGCGATGATGTATGTTGGTATGTTGTGGTTTCATAGTGAAAATTTTGGTGACAGTAAACACAGAACCTAGTAAAGTGAAAATTGTAACGTGGTAAAGTGGTAAGTAATAATCTGGTAAATCCATAGTTATTCCTGGTAAAGCATAATTGACAAGCAACGGGACGGCCGTCCTCTGACCGTGTCACAATACCTGTACAAGCCTGTTGCTGAGGACGGTATTCTGGACGGTGCTACGAACCGTCCGACGACCGTGCCAAAGTACCTGTAGTGGCAGACGGTACGTGGGACGTTATTCCGGACCGTCCGTAAACCGTCCCGGACCTCCTGTATCAAACAGGATTGCGTGGACGGTCCTGGGGATTTGTGGACGGCCGTCCCAATGACCGTGCGTTAAATGTAAGAAAACAGAGTGTGAGAGACGGTTGGTGGATGGACGGTTCTTCTCCCGTGCAAAACGTAGTGTTATTTTTTCTTTGGTAAAACTTACCAGTATTGTGGTAAACCATCTAAATTATATGGTAAATTATTTACCAAAAACATGGTAAATCAAGAGCAACACGTTTGGTAAATCGCACAGTACTATTTGGTAAGTTTGACTTAGTTTGTGGTAAACGAAGATTATTAGACGTGGTAAAGAGCACTACCTACACGTGGTAAAAATAACATGATCTATGGTAATTGTATATATAACACATGGTAAAGATAACATGATTTATTGTATATATTTAATTGTATGTATATATTTATTTACTTATATTTAATTGTTTATTTATTTACTTATATTTAATTGTATATATTTAATTATATATTTATTTACTTATATTTAATTATATATATATTTTTAATTATTTTGCTTTAGGGTTTGGGGTTAGCATTATGGTTTAGGGTTTAGGGTTAATGATTATGGAGCATGTTATTCTAATAATTTAAGTAGTGTATAGCGGTTAGTTGTTGAACAAGATTGTATATTTAGGGTTTACGGTTATATATTTATTTACTTATATTTAATTATATGTATATATATTTAATTATTTTGCTTTAGGGTTTAGGGTTAGCATTATGGTTTTGGGTTTAGGGTTTACGGTTATTATATTCTTAATCATTATGGAGCATGTTATTCTAATAATTTAAGTAGTGTGTAGCGGTTAGTTGTCGAACAAGATTGTATATTTAGGGTTTACGGTTATATATTTATTTACTTATATTTAATTATATGTATATATATTTAATTATTTTGCTTTAGGGTTTAGGGTTAGCATTATGGTTTAGGGTTTAGGGTTTACGGTTATATATTCTTAATGATTATGGGGCATGTTATTCTAATAATTTAAGTAGTGTGTAGCGGTTAGTTGTCGAACAAGATTGTATATTTATGATTTACGGTTATATATTTATTTACTTATATATATATATTTAATTATTTGCTTTAGGGTTTAGGGTTAGCATTATGGTTTAGGGTTTAGGGTTTAGGGTTTACGGTTATATATTCTTAATGATTATGGGGCATGTTATTCTAATAATTTAAGTAGTGTGTAGCGGTTAGTTGTCGAACAAGATTGTATATCTAGGGTTTACGGTTATATATTTATTTACTTATATTTAATTATATATATATTTAATTATTTTGTTTTAGGGTTTAGGGTTAGCATTATGGTTTAGGGTTTAGGGTTTACGGTTATATATTCTTAATGATTATGGGGCATGTTATTCTAATAATTTAAGTAGTGTGTAGTGGTTAGTTGTCGAACAAGATTGTATATCTAGAGTTTACGGTTATATATTTATTTACGTATATTTAATTATATATATATATTTAATTATTTTGTTTTAGGGTTTAGGGTTAGCATTATGGTTTAGGGTTTAGGGTTTACATTATTTGTTTTAATTAAAAACTATTTTTTAAAAAACTAAAATTTAATTAAAAACTATTTTTTAAAAAACTAAAAATTTAAGTAAAAAATATGGAAATCTTGTGGTAAACGTGCAGTTGTTTATATGGTAAACAATTGCATAAAAATGGTAAATTTATGGGCAGAAGAGGTAAATAATTAAATTTAAGTGTTTCTTGATATATGGTAAGAAATATATCAAATATGGTAATGGTGTATTGAGAATTATGCCGATTTAAATGTAGGGATAAAACGGTTTCTTCTCCATTCCCATGCCCTAGTCCAGAATTCTGTTCAAAACTTCCTCCCCAAATCACGGAATCGCCTCTACTCGGCTACTCTCTCAAATTTCTCCGTGAGATCGTCACCTATATTCTCCATCGAGCGGTGCCTACTAGTTCGAACCAGGTATTTTCTCCTCCCTCTACTCATTCCCATTGTCGTGCATCAGAACAGTCGATTCATGGGGTTTTCTGTTGGGCAATGCTCCATTTTTTCGAAAAATTTATGGGTTTTTACCAAATCGTTTCGATTGTTATATAGAAGACATAAAAAATTCGTAGCTTTGAATGTTTTTGTGTATTTCTCTTAACCCATGAAATACAATTATATGTCGAAACAAATTTTGGTGTAATGCAGTGTGTAGTAATATCGACTATTATACATCTAAGCATTTGTGCATTGTGCACATGTGGTGTTCGATTAAAAGTCTATGTATCTATTGGCTCATAAAATGTTATTTATGTCCCTAATACAAGTTTGTATTGCAGTTAAATGGGGCTCCTTCAGACATTGTTGTGTCTCGCTTGGTTGATGGCCCCCAAGCGCACTCGGCGCGGAGATGAGGGTAATGAAGACACTGTGACAACTAGAATGGGATTGAAACCACAGAGGCCCGTTTCTAAACTTAACAAGAAAAGATTCACGACGGATGGTGCGCAAGAAAGGTACTACACCATGCATGGGCAGCGAGCATATGTGGGTGAACGGGCATTTAGAGAAGAGCATTTGGAGGATGATAGGGTGGCACCACTTGTGGATCTGTGGGGTTGGGGTAATCTTGCGGTCCAACCGGAAGGTACTGCACCAGTGGACCTGGCTTTGGAAGTTTATGCCAATATACCAGATGCTCCTAGCATGTCGGCAGTCTTTGTGCGTGGGAAAACAGTTGATTTCTCATCAGCAGCAATCAACGAGCACCTCGGCCTACCAAACCAAGGGATTATCCGGATCCCCCCAGACGAGGTGCCAGTCGTACCAAACTGGGCTGTACTTTGTACGGAAGGGAATGTTCTACTAAACCCTAAGAACAACAAAGAACTCCGGACGAAGTGCTTGGATCCGCAGTGGAAGTTTGTAGCATGTGTTTGGAACGGGCGTATTCGACCTACCGTCCGCGAGAATTTTGTCACCCGCGAGGCTTTCGATATGATTCATCACTTGGCATTTGGCGGTTCGATTAATGTGGGGTCTTTGATCAAGCAGCACATGAAAGAAATAACAAATGATTCCTCTCTCGCCATCACACATGTACATTTGATTTGGAGGATGTGTGTTGAGGCCGGTGTGTTAGTCGACAGAACCGAGGAAAGGTTGCCCGCTTTGGGGGCATTCAAAATGCACAAGTTTTCTGAACGGCGAGCCGATATTCGGAGTGGAAGGGCTACTCCCGCTACAATAAATGAGAACGATGGCGGGGGTTTAATTCTAAATGTCCCGCCAACAAGAGACCCAACACCACCGCCACCGGCTGCAGAAGCACAAAATGATCAACCAGCTGAGATGGACACGGATCAACCCGCCCTCATGCCCCCCCGATGCCGCACGTGCAACAAGGAGGTTTTGATTACTCCGAGCTTGGTAGGATGTTCGAGGATTTACGTGTACATATGGATGGTCGCTTCACCAGCATGCAGGATCACTTTGACAGTCGCTTGAATGAGATGCAGTCACAATGGGGCGACCGGATCAATGAAGTTCATAGAGATGTCCGAGACATAGGTCGTGCGATGTATCGTTCGGACCCAGCTGCTCCCGATCTTGCCCGATTCCGTCCAGACGAGTAGTCTATGACATTTCTAAATTTGTAGTGGATGATATTGTGAACTTGTTTGTCTTTTGATGTTGCAGTATTTGGATTGCTTGATATTACCTTTATGAACCCAAGTTGTGTCGTAATGTTCTAAGTGCTTATGACTGAACCATTAAATCTGATAATGTTCTAACTGCTTTTGTGGTTTGGTTTCGCCGTGCATGTGGTAATGTTATGGATCACAATGTATGCATGTGCTTATCTCATGGACCAAAATGACTGAAACAATGGGTTTTTTTGAAGATCTGCAGTAAGGACGGTCGGAGGACGGCCCTAGAGACCGTCCGGTTAAGCGTCCAGTTAAAATACGAAAGCAGTTTCCTTTGGACGGTCACAAGACGGCTCCGGAGACCGTCCGTTTAACCGTCCACTTAACTATGGAGTTCAGTGGCTAAGCAGACGGTTCTGGGACGGACCGTCCAACATATTCCAGGACCGTTCCCTCACACATCTCCTTCATGTCCTACTTACCACACCCCATTTCGTTTCTTTACCAAAGATGATTCTATTTTTACCAAGGACTAGGAATATATTTTACCACCATATCCTACTTCCCCATTTCGGTAGGTTTACCAAAGTTCACCTCATTTTTACCATATGTATTTTTGTGTTTTACCGCAATATTTTTAGTACTTTACCAATATTTGTAGGGTTTTTACCACAAAAAAGAATATGGGTTTACAAAATAACATTTGGTTGTTCTCTAAATTTATAAAAAAAAAAAATGGTTGTTTTACCGCAGTTTTTTTGGTACTTTACCAATATTTGTAGGATTTTTACCACAAAAAATTATATGGGTTTACAAAATAACATTTGGTTGTTTTCTAAATTTATAAAAAAAAAATGGTTGTTTAGCATACCAATATTTGTAGGGTTTTTACCACAAAAATTATATGGGTTTACCACATGTTTTCTAAATTTATCAAAAAAGATAAAAAAAAAATGGATATCTAACATATAAAATTTTACCACATGTATTGTGTGTGATTTACCAGAATATTATTTTTCTTTACCAATATTCGTGTGCATTTTACCACAAAAAAAAATTTAGACATGGAACCATATTTTTACCAAATGATTGGTCGTCTTTTACCAAACTTCTTGGATCATTTACCATTTGAAATGTGTATCCGACGCATATGCGAACGGTTGCCAAAGACCGTCCGCACACCGTCCAGAACATCCTGGAAATCACAGATCCCCCAGGGACGGGCATGGGACGGTTTCCAAACCGTCCAATTGGCCGTCCTTCTCCATATTTTGATATGGACGGTCCTGGTGAGATACAGACGGTCCTCACAGACCGTCCGTCAACCGTGTAAATACTCCTGCATTGGCCAACTTGTTAGGGACGGCCCGAGGACGTTTCTTAGGACCGTCCGTGTGGCCGTCCGGAGTTATATTTCATTGGAAATTCTCCTGGACGGTCCGATTACGGTTTTTGGGACCGTCCTTATGGCCGTCCACACCTTTGACAAACATGAAAATGTCCGGACCATATATATTATTCCATCCAAAGCTTTACCAAACATGATTCATCTTCAATCTTCAATCAAACCTTTACGTAATTCCATATCTACACAAAGCCATATTAATCCAAATCATACCCCAAGCTATTCATACAATCAAACAAAAATAAAGTTCATCCAAATCATAACACCAAAATAATAAGCATCCTTCCATCTATGGAGTGCATGCATCACATTCCAAATGTACTATACAAACAATTCATTACCACAAGCTATTCAAGTTTTTCACTAATCAACCTTCCATCTATGTCCATTATAAGTGTGTATGCATAATATGCCCTCAATCTTTGCATGGACATGCTTTTAGCTTCATTCCAAAACTCGGGGCTATCTCGTGCATATGCCTCGCTCCATAGGACTACGTGCACACCGCAATCCATCGAACCCTCCCTTTGTTCTCTACACACTTTATCCCCAATGTTCGGGGATATTCTTATGCCCCACATATTGCAACACGCCGAGAGAAAATTTACCTACAACAAGTAACACAACGCAATACAATTAATTCAACTTTAATCAAACGAATCCATACACTATTTTACCATTGAAGGGAACTTACAATTCTTTTTCTCCTTGTCTTCATTCGGGGATCGGTCCAACCTAACGAATTCAGGCCATAGACAACGCCAACCTCTATATCCAATACCACCATGTACCAATGAAACAATGCTGCATCGTTTAGGGGGCACACGATGTACTTTATTTGGCTTGAACCCTTTAGCATATTAATCTTTCGTATCTGCTGAAACTTTTGACGAGCTTCATTAACACGAGTAATTTTCTGAAATATCAGGTTTGAATTTATTAAATTAAAAGAGTTATGATGTAGGGAAGGGGTTTAAGGATACATTAAGATTTCCCTTTTTATTACTCATGTGGGGTGTTTTAATCTCAAACGGCGCTGTGGTCCTTCCCGTCATGAAACTTTTGACAAATATCACGGTGCAACCGGGATTGACCTTCAGTCTGTCACCCTGAAAGTCCCTGGTATCTGCACCATGATACTTCTCATAATTTCATGTCACGAAAGCACCTGCCATGAAGCTTTTGAACATCTTCCCACTGTATGAGTATTTTCCCAAAATGTTGTGTTTTTATTTACTCGTGTCAAGAAACTGTGCTCCCGAAAGCGCACGGAGTCAAAAATTGCAGTAATTTATAGTAAGTATCGGATCGTTCACTGGAGGATGTGCGATGGAAGCAGGGCCCACGTCGTTTACTAAGATTTTCCACTCGGTTACTCGTTTCAAGTTTTGCAAGGGTTTCTAACAACTACTTGACATAAATTAAACCAGATCATGAAAGCAGTAAAAATTATTCTACAAAGCATGGTAAACTGTATCGGAGAAAGCAATTAAATCTATACTACGAAAGTAATATAAAAATATGCTACACTATCTAGAAAGCAAGTTTAAATATGACAGAAGGGACAGGGAGGAAATAATAAAGATTGGACAAGATTCAGATGAAACACAATTAAACTTCCATTTTTATACACAGATCTTAGCTTGGGATAATCCTCTCGTTAGCTAACTCTCATGCTTTCTACACCATGTTCCCTTTAACAGACAGGTACTTGTGGTGAGAATTTACATGCTCTTAAGACAATAATTTCTAAGATACCACAGACTTATAACTCCCTCCGCAGGCCTTGTGAAGTTACATTACATATCTGTGGTGGACAAGCAACACCTAACATATCATTAGTTGACATGCCAAGTACTCCTATCATTCCGCCATGTCACACCCAAGGTTTCAAATCAAGCCCCAAACCATTCCATAACTCTCAAACCTTTTAACAGATGGACAGCCCCTAATTCTTCCGAGTGACCTCTATGAAAGCATTTTAAAGGAAAGCAGTAAGAAAGCTGTAAAGAAAGCATTTAAATCTATCACTCGGAATCCTTAAAAACGTCTCTTTCCGTTAGTATAAAAGAGCCCCTGGTCTTGGTGACCAGATGCAGATCAAGAACCCCCGAGATATCAATAAGCCACAGGGCTTACAACATCTGGGTAGTTATGAGATACAAACTAAATGAAACAGATCCATAAATGAATCTATTCCGGATGTACTCACTCAAGACTCAATTCTAGACTTTGGCAGAAGAAGATAGTAGTCGAAGGAATGCTCGACCTTACCTTATAAATTCACCAAGGCCTATATGTTGTTCCTCTAGTATTATTTATCAGATTGACTTAATGCGATATCTAATATCAGATTTCCAACACACAGCAATTTTGAGAAGCAAATGAATATTTGAAAATCATTCCCTAAACAGGTACTAAACTCTCAATTAAAACACAGATCCTTTCAGTCTAGACGAGACCTAATCGCTGACTCTGCTTCTAAGCTCTCAAAATCAACCCCCAGTGGAATATGAATTAGTCATATCTGTTGAATTTATCCCTTACTCAGATCCGGATTTTACAAAGGAATTTTTGTTGGAAATTTATTATGCAGCATCTGATTTAAATCAAGACTTCTATGTCCAAGGGGAAGGATCCCCAAAATAATAGTACGACCGGAACATCTACATAATAGTATCATGCATACAAGTATATGAAAAGGAAAATAAAACACCCCAAAATATATGGTGGGGTTAGACAGAATGCGATACACAAGATGGATTAGCCTGAGATGAGAAGAAATCGGCTAAAAAGAGTGCCAGAGATAGTTGGGGTTTTCCGGACTGCAAACATCTGCTGTCTGGTTCCCAATTTTCCCAGATGATTGATTTTAGACAGAAAGAATTCCAAACGACGGTGACCGCCGTCATTCAGTTTTCTTTTGTCTGTGAGTGGAAGAAAAACCCACATATTTCTTGCTGTAATATTTCTCAACTGATGTTGGTCGACATCAGTTGATACTATTGCAACTTGAATTCAGGTTGAGAAATTAAGATAAGGAAAATTAAAACTGTGTTTGATTAGGAATTGGCTGAGTGACTAATCGAAACTCTGAGTGAAGAGAACGCTCGCCGAAGCTTCCACCAACCACTAACCAGATCATGCAAAATAACAGATAGTAATTGACACACAGAGGACGGGTTAGTCGATATCCTTGTGAAGGGACCTTTCACCAACATTAATCTGTGGTGTTTCTCATTATCCGTTCATACACACAACGAAAAGGAAATCTTGAAAATAAGGAAAATGTTTTTGGTATTGTGTGGGTGTTAAGCACACAATAAATAGATACTAATGAGTTGAAATGTGTAATGGACAGAATTCAGATGAACTGGGCCGAGGCCCAATACACCCATGCAACTTACACAAATCATGAAAGAAAATGTTTTTGGAGTTTTCAAAATAGAAGGATAATTCAATTCGAATTATTGGGGTAATTCGAATTGAGAATGCATGAAGAATGAAGTATGATCTTACCCAGTTAATCCTTGCAAAGAAATGAGATATCATCTAATTCGAATTGTTCAGCAATTCGAATTAATTCGAATGGGACAACTCGAATTGATGAAGTCCTTTCCTTGCTCAAATTTGACTAAGGCATATACCTCAAGAGGAAGGTGAATTCGAATTGTTCAGCAATTCGAATTAATTCGAATTGCACAATTCGAATTGGTAAGAGATGGAAAATAAACTAAGGCATGAATGGATGGTATGCAATACAATGTGGTTTTCAAGCCAATTCGAATTGTTGAGCAATTCGAATTAATTCGAATTGGATAATTCGAATTGGTTGGAAACCATATGAAGAGAATAATTTTTGGTTGGGCAATTCGAATTAATTAGGCAATTCGAGATAATTCGAATTGCCTCAATTCGAATTACACATTTTCGAACAACAACAATTTTTGTTCTCACAAGTATGGGTTAGGTGAACACTGTGTGGTTAATGATGGGTTTAGATTTACCAAATCTCTCATCTCACATCAGTGTCACTTCACAGCCACCCTAGTGAAATTTTCAAGAAATAAACAAACACATGTCCAGTGGGTATTGGCAAGATTCAAACCCTATTTCTACAAACAAAGGATCAAAGATCAAAGAAGCTAAAACATCTAGTTATCTAAGAACTTCATAAAGAAAACTAAGAACACCTATGTTATCTAAGGCAGCATAAACTAAAAATCAAGGCAGTAAAAATAAGGCATAAAGATAAATACTAACAGACCTAAAAACATCTAAAACCTAAGAACACTTATTTGAAGCTCTAAGGCACAAAATCAAGCTAACAACCCACCAAACATGCATTTATTAAGTTTGAATGTCAACTAGGACATAATAAATGTAACCTAGTTGAAACAAACAACATGCTAAGCATTTATTTCTAGAGAAAGCATTAAAGAGTGCCAAAACACACGAATAACACCATTTCTGGAAATTTTTCTTGTATTGACACTTTGAAAACAAGATAAAGAACCCAAAACCATCATTAACTTGAAGGTAGGGTTTATTCTAACTAGAAAGCTTGTAAAAATCTGGAAATGGCTACTCTAAGGGTTACACAAACTGCTTCTACACTAAACTGAGATCAAAGCATGTAAAGATTACACTACTTGCAAGAAAAATAAACTAAACTAAACTACCTACCTAACCCTTAAGGGGTGTGGAACCTCCTGCTGTTCTTTTTGTCCCAAGCTGCTTTTTGGCGAAATTTCTTGATCTCTGGATTCTGTTGTGGGAGGTCTGCTTTTATAGACAAACTTCGAAACCCTAGGCCCACCAATGTTGTGCTCATGCTCCACAGCTTCAATGAGTGAAGTTCGAATTAATTCAATCAATTCGAATTAATTCGAATTGTGATGTCTCCTCCTTGAGCTGGAAATGTGGCCTTCAGTTATCAATTCGAATTGTTGTGAAGAATTCGAATTGGTCTTTTCTCGAATTGGATGAGGGTTTCTGCTTGGCTTCCTTGCATTTGTTGGCAATTCGAATTGTTTGTGCCAATTCGAATTAATTCGAATTGCATCTTCTTCTTGCCTTTGGGTTTCTTCTCTCTTCATTCCCTAATTCGAATTAATTCGAATTTAAACAATTCGAATTAGGCTTCTGCATCCCTTTCAACACTTAACCATTTCTTTGTTCTCTTCAGCAATTCGAATTGTGTGCAATTCGAATTAATTCGAATTGCACAATTCGAATTGTGCTTCCACACTTGACCAAATTTCAGTTGTGGGATTTTCAATCTTTTTCCCATCTTTTTGGATTTTTGTGGGCTCTACTTTTCTTTTGCCCATCTTTTCATTCATTTTTCTTTTCTTTTTCATTTTTTCACGTTTTTGGATTTTTCTAACACAAATACAATTAAAAATTGCATATTTTGTGTCTTTTCATCACCGGGTTGATGTTTTTACAAACTAGCATTAATCTTTTCAAATTCAACTGCTTTCTTATTACAATAAGATGGAATACGATCAAAATGTCCGTCTCAGACACGGAAATGGATTGGAAATAATGGACAATTTTTGGCCATTATCAACATCCTCACATTTAATACTGATTGTCCCCAAGCAGTCAGAGTCAGTGCTCCTAGGAGCTTGGACTGTGCATATTCAATCCATTTGCGTGGCCTCAGAAATTTCGTTCTTCTTATATTGGGATAAGACAATCAAAATTACAAGTATTAAACTCTCTTGGTTGCAGTGTTTAATGGAATGATACTTCTCACTTGAGTGAACACACAAACCAATCATTATTGTTAATTCTTCTTGAATAGGTGTTTAGAAAAATTCATTGGCTTACTTCTTGAATTCAGGCATGACATGATCATTGATTAATAGAAACAGAGCCTCACATATAGTAGAATCGGAAAGTTCACTCACTCTCAAGATTGGCTTTTTTCATCAATGCTCAAAATCAAATTCAATTAAATTCTCCCATAGGCTTGCAATTGGACTAACTCGCCACCTACTCATTTCCTCAAATCGAGATCCCGAGGTCTTATTCAAGGTTATAACGGGGCATACGGTTGTAACATTTGGTAGGAAAGGGAATTATTGGGCTAAAAAGTGACATGACACCATTCCACCAAATCTTGGCATTTTTAGAATTTATGATCATCATTATTTCTTTCTTTCTTTTGTTTTTCTTTCTTTCTCTATTGCATGACATTAGACTTTGTCTAATTTGCTTTGTCATTTGCAATTTATTCTTGTTGAATAGATTTCAACTCTCTCTTTTTTTTTTGAATCGGTTTATAGCATACCGATTGATACATATTTGATGATCAAAAATTACATTGCCTTGATGGGATGGCTCATGTACAATTGGGTTTGATTTTCTTGGTCTTTTTGTAAGACTAGGAATAATATAGTGGCTTCAAAGAAAAATTAGGCTTAAAGGCTCAGATTGGTTAATCCTAAAGGGAAAATGTTTTTGGGTTTGGAATTCAAACGAAAGCCAAAATTTTGGGTTTTCTAGGTGCCTCGATCATATGCTCAATTTCGGGAATATGGCATGGTCTTGAATCGGTCCCAATTGCAAGTTCTAGTGCCCTTTAATCGAATTGATTCACACAATCAAAAAAAGTATTGAGTAAAAATGACTCGGCTCAGATCTCACAAGGGACGGTTTGATCATGTCATACATTTATTCTCAAATTTAGCCCTTGAAAATTCTTACAACTTATTCAATCAAATTCTCAACATGAATATTTGTTAGTCTTTCAAGTGATCATATCATTGGATTTTTATAGCTCAAAACTTCGAGAATTCATGTCATGCATATTTTTAATTGTTTTATCCCAATGTAATAGTCTAAAGATTTCATCATCAGCCTAAATTCAACATGTGAATTTAGTGAATTTAGGTGACAGATTTATGCTTGTTTTATGCCGGTTTGTTTAATTGAAAGCAGTAAAAAGACACTGTGAACATGCAAGCATGTCACAGCTTGTTTTTGGCGTGACAGTCACTTATTCATCTTGGACTGCCACACATCTTTTTTTTTTTTTTTATATACTGGAGAACTCAAGACGAAATTCTTTTTTGGAAAGCAGTAAATGCACATCAGTTACAATAGATTTCCATGGTGAGGATGGAGAATGTACGGAATGAATGGAAAATCTAATGCATGATGTTTACAATGGAGCTTGCATGAATGTGATCACTTAGCTTAGTCCTTCTTCTCCATGGGCTGTGCGGAGGATCCGGTGGCATCTCCTGGAGGTGATGGGAACTTGCTGAGGATGGTCTTCATCATTTCGGCTTGATTGTCGAACATCCTGGCTTGACTGGCGAATACTGCTTCGAACATTTTTCTATTCTTTTCCTCATTCTCAATCCTTTCTTGATGCTGCCTGGCCGCTTCCTTTCTGTACTCCTCTTCTCTCTCAAACATTCTCAGCCTAAACTCTTCCTCTTTCTGCATTTGTTTCTCGTGAGTCGAAACAATGGCATCGGCCAAAGATCTGACACTCTGCATCATTGACTCTCCCATTCTGCTCACTGCTTCTAGAGTTTGAGACTCAGCTGGGTATTGAGACACAGTTGGGCTTCTGCGTGAGGGTCGGACTGGATGTCTTCGTGATAAACTTGGAGTGGAAACATCAGTTCCAGGATGAGTGGGAGTGGGAGCAGGTTCTGTTGGTGTGACTGCAGCTTCTTCTGTTGAAGGTACCGCTTCAGTACGGTCCTTCTTCTTGTGCCCTTTGCGTCCGGTTGTTGGTGCCCTAGGAGTGTATCTGGATTGAGCGTCTGATTCTTCCGGCATGATGTATGTAACTGGTTTAGTTATCCTTGTTTTTGGGACTGGGATCGGCCGGCTCATATCGATAAGATCGCTCTCTGCAAAAACTGTTAGATCTACTCCTTGGGCTTCACAAATTCTCCTGATGAGGTTGGGATAGCATAAAGCAGCAGCTCTGGTGCCTGTGACTTTTGTAGTCATGACATGGAAAATCTGCTCCCCCACGTTGATCTTCAGCCCATGCCAAATCTTGGCAAAACCCTTCAACATTCGACCAGATGTTTCATGTGCATGCGGGTTTGGCCTAATCTTCGACATGTAGAAGTCATAGGAGGGTTGAAATTCCAACTTCAAGTGCTTTGCTTTGAAGGGGATTTCACCAGTGTAGCTCTCAGCAGTAAGAGACCTAGTGATGTTGTCGTGATATTGCCTGTCAGCTGCCCTGCTTGCTCCCTTCTCAAAATGCTCAGATGTCGGGATTTCTGACCTCCAGTTGGGTGTGCCAAGGAAGTTGTTCAAGTATTCTACAGAGATGTTTACGTCAACTCCTCGCACCCAACTTGTCTTTCGTGTGGCATTAATGTTGCAGTAGAATTCCCGAACCAATTCTGCTATCCCGGGTTCAGCGTGATGCTTAAGGAACTCAGTCCATCCGTGGTTTTCTTTCAATGTAAGTAGCATTGGATGATCAATCAATTCTGGACTGAACCCTTTATCAGGGACAAATACTCCACTTAGTGCCATGTATCGTCCCGCATTCTGCTCATTCCCGTTGAACCTCCTCATTATGTCAGCATCATCCGTGATGCGGAATTTTCTGAACTTCTTAGTAGATACACCCAGTCTGCCTCTTGAAGTTGAGTTGGCCCAATAACCAGCCGATCGCACTGATCCGGTCGATTCTTGGGTTCCTTCAGTTCCTGCTTGTTCTCCATCAGAGTCGGAATTCTCCCTTGGCTGTTCCCTATGTTCAGTTTGCTCGTGCTATTCTGATTCAACCTGTGTATTTGGTTGTGGCTCTTCCTCAGTTTGTCCCAACTCAGTTTCTTCACCTCGTTGAGTTGCTTCCTGCTCGTGCAAATTACAAGGATCTTCGGGGAATACGGAGTCTAGGAAATCCTCGTGAAGATAAGGATCAACTACATGTTGATATTCTCTTTGTGATGCCTCGACTTCCCTCCTGATGGTCGAATCTTCGAACTCCTCCCCCATATCATCTCCTTGTTCCACAGGAATGTTGAGATCGTATTGGAGTATTTGCTGAAATGACTTGTCCTTAAAGTAGTTTTCTATGGTTTCCAAGTCCGTTTGCTTGTCACCACTACTACTTTCAGTTCTCGCTGTTTCTTGCACTGTGGGTTGCGGTTGAGTAGTGGCTGCCGCTAGAGTTTGTGCCGTTATGTCATTCAAATCACTCGCAAGCTCGGCGAACTTCTTCTTTGATTCTTCAAATCTGACATTGCCCTCGTGCACCATTTCCTCTATCTCCTCTGTGGGCCTCATTGCCTCCATTGTTTTCTCAACATCCGCCTTTATGTCATTTCTGCGAGCAGTAGATCTTTTTACTTGTTCCTCCTTCTCCCTTGCCCATTCTGCTGGCTCAGCTTTCACCTTAACAGGAATAATGTCTGTTCCGCTGATTATCTGACAATCATCGTCCCCGACCTCAACCTGTGTTTCAGTGTCAGCTTTCTTCTTCTTCTCCAGCTCAGCCTGCAATTTTTCAGCAGCTTTTCTATTCTCCTCTTCCTCTCGGGTTTTTCTAATGTTTTCCTCCATTTCTACCTTCCTGGCGTCTTCTTCTGCTTTCTTGGCCTCCTCTTCAGCTGCCTTAGCCATTTCTTCTTTCCAAAGTCGATTTTTCTCGGCCCTTGCAGCTTCCATTTTCTGCTTCCACTCCTCCGTTTCTTTTGCCATTTCGATCTCAGCCTTCTCTTTCTCCCTTCTTTCTCTTTCAGCTTGTCGGGCATCGTATTCGGCTTTCCTCTGTGCCTCAATCCTATCCATCTCAGCTTCCTCTTGAGCTATCCTTGCTGCTTCTGCATCAGCTTCTTCCTGAGCCTTCTTTGCCAATTCTGCATCGGCTTGCATTTGGGCATTACGCTGTTGTTCTTTCTTGGATAACTCAGTGGCTTGATCCTTGCCTCTGTCTTTTTGTTTGGGAGGCTCATCATAGAATTTGGGCACAGGGGGAATGATCCTTGGCTGATTTGGAGGTTCTTGGATTCTTATCTGAGGTTCAGCAGATTTTTCAGACTTTTCTTTATCTGCCAACCTTATCAGTTTTCTCTTCTTCTTGGGTGGCTCTGGTTCGGATTCAGTCTGAGAGGGTTCAGGTTCGGCAGGCTCAGATTGCTCGGAGGTCGGATCAACATAATCGTCAATGATCTGTTCTTCATCCTCAACATTCAATCCCAATTCCGGTCCTTTGAACTTCAGAAATTTTTGGATGAATTTAGGCTCGGACATGGCTGTGAGTTGTGCAGTCCATTTTAGTGTGAAATATCTGCCTAGGACACCTTAGAATCCCGTGTTATACTGCAAACGAGGTCGGTGTTCTTGACAATGCCTTAGACCTTCTGCATCCATTTCACGTAGCAGGTCGAGGAACCTCTTTTTCATCTCCGTGTACAAGGTGTCCACGATGTCTGCCTCTTTCTCCTTTAGATGTCCTAGGTCTCAGACTGGTGGAATGTTGAGATACTCCAAACACTTGTTTTTGCCCATGACTGAGATCTGTTTCCTCTTGCATCCCATTCTGTCCCATGATCTGTTTCGAATCATCGCGATGCATTCAGCTCTCATCAGCTCGAAATTGGGCATCCCCTTCATTGTGGTCTCTCGGGGCTCAACTGCCGGAATCCTTTGTGGTAAGAAGACTGGCAGAATCTCCACTTTTCCCGGAGGTATTACTATTCCCGGTTTTAGTACAGACTCCCTGATGTCCCTTTCCCATTTTCCCCATGCAATCATGTATTCCCCCCACAGTTTCCTGGCTGCTTTTGTTTTCTCAATGATCGAATCCAGCATTGGAGTGTGGTGGGCTTGTCCGTAGTTCAGTACCGCCTGGAGAGAATCCCGGAAGTTGAATGTCATTTCAGTATGACGCTCTTTTGCACGCAATGTCAGCCATAGCTGCTCCTCCGGTCCGCAAATGGTCCCATTGTCGAATAGTTCCTTCTTGTACGTAAATGGAAAGGTCTCCGGCATAGAGAGTACACCAGTTGACGCAACTAAGTATGGTGGAGGCGTCCTGGGGGCATAATGCATTTTTACTTCCCTTGTAATGGGTGGTTGGATGAGGACTGGATCAAAGGCTGCAGCTCTCCTATCTCCGAAGTGGATTTCAAGCATTCTGTTCCAATAAGCCTTCTGTCGTTTCATCCTCCAAACCATCCGCTCATAGTGAACTCTCGGCTCACCAAACCGTTGATCATACCTTGCCTCATCGAACTCTTGTTTCCAGAAGTTACATACATGTTGGCAAAAGTCTCTTTCGAGGCCCGTCGCTCTATCATTTCTTTCTTCCTCTGGAATCGCATTCCACCAATGGTCCTTCATTTCGAACCTCCATTCAATCTGGTGGTCCATAGGCAGGTTATGCTCATTCCTTATGGCCACCCTATTTTCCTCTGCCTCTTTCTTCAGCCTCTCAATTTCCAAGAAGGCACGATCTGGAGTTGTCTTTGGAAGACCCATCAGGGAATCTATAATGAATTGATCCCTGGAGAGAAAAGAGTTGGAACTATTTTTAACAAATTTTTGATAAGTGGATTCGAGTTGAAAGTCAACATCCTCACATTTGGAGCTAAGCTCTAAATGTGAGTTAATTGGTTTCTAATCGAATTTATAGAAAGAAAAACATAGAGCTGGATTGTTGAATCTAACTCTTATTACAGCAAAAATAAGGAAAGCAAGAGAGAGAGAGATAAAGATCTTGGATCCTTAAAATTTTTCTTAGACTATAAACAGTCTAAGATGTTTTTGGGTGGTCGAAGGACCAAAAGGAGAAAATTTCGTAGGTTGTTGAGCCTACGAAAGGATTTTTGATTTTTGATTTTTCTCATCACTTAACAAGTGATTGAAATCATGTGAGATAGGGGAGATGAGAGATTAATGATGAAAAGCAAATGCAAGCGACAAATTATGCAATTACTAGCATGTAACAATGGACCATGACTAAAAATAAGAATAAAAAAAATGAAAGTAAAAATAGACATGCATACATACAAAAGGTAATTTTTGGATTTTTATGGAAAAGTGTTGACTTGCTTATTTAATGAAATTGAGGGTGTAAGTGGTCCCCCATTTGGATTTTGTTTTGGAAAGTGGGTTTTTTAAGGAATAAAACAAAACATTCCTTACAAGTATTCTCCACTTGTTCCAAGGTGACAAAGGTCACACACATTTAATGCAAAGAACATTCTATCATTTTGTCTTTTTACACATAAATGCCATGCCAAAAGTGTTGGAAAAATTTTGGCATGGTTTCGTCTGTACCATGTGTCCCGGATGTGCAAACATCAACTTCTAGAATTGAGTTTGCAAAGTGTGGGCACATGTACCCGACAAAAACATTTATTACCAATAATATACATGCAAACATCAAAACAACCAGACAAAATTGGTCCATCTACACTACTGTAATGTACTAATGTTACCAACAAAACTCATGCTTTAAAAACATAAATTTTGCAGACATCATCAATATGCATTTTCAGTCATCATCAACAATTATCTACTGAAAAACAACACAGTGGCTAAAGAAAGCATGACCACCGTGTTAACCCTACTCACAGGTTACTAAAACATCAACACAGATAAACAAAATGCACACAAACAACAAAATGGACAAACCAAACCATAAAACTAAAACAGAAACCATATTTGTAAGGGTTTTGAAACCCTTATTTTCAAAATGAGAACACCCCCTATCACAGAAACGTTCGAATCCTCAAACATGGCAGTTTCAACAAAAAGCTCTAAAAATCAAAGTTCTGCCTACTCGGTTCTACCCCTTAATGTACTACACCCAATCATTTCCGACCACTTTCCGGCTCTCTCCGATGTAAAATCAAAGCACATTCCCCCCTATCCCGATTTCGCAGGGAATACGAAAAGACAAAACTGTAAACTTGAAACCAAGCGCGAAAACGAAACAGAGACACTTACCCCCGACTCCCACTAGGGTTTGATGACGAAGATGCCATTTCCGACGAGTTTGAACGGAGGAAAATTCGAGACGAGTGACTGGTTTCGCGAGGAAGAAGGGTTTCGCGAGAGAGAGAACGGGGGATTTTGGAAATGTGAAAAGTGAAAGTGAGGGAAATGAGAGGGAAAGAGGGTATAAAAAGGGTTCGGAAGGGGAGTTCGAATTATTGCATCAATTCGAATTAATTCGAATTGATGCATTCTGTGAGGGATGCGAGTTATTCAGGCCAATTCGAATTAATTCGAATTGGCTTGGAAGACAAAATACACGCACAAGTTCGAATTCTGAATCAATTCGAATTAATTCGAATTGACTCATAATTCGAACTTGGTGTGGAGACTGACTTCGCATAGAAATACTTTTGTGAGCTAATTCGAATTATTGGTGTGGTTCGAATTAATTCGAACTTTCCCACAATTCGAATTGTTCACTTGCATAAGAGAATGCCTTTTGTATGCTAATTCGAATTAGTTAGGCAATTCGAATTAATTCGAATTGCCTGCATAATTCGAATTAATAATCCGAGAGTGAAAATTTCGAAGGCAAAATGTCTTATGTGGTTTGTTTCAAACAATTCGAATTAATTCGAATTTTCTTGAAATGAAAAATAAACCACAGTCAAGACTTAGGAAAAAAATTTAGTTTTTCAAAAATTTATGTTCATCAAGATGAACTCAATGGCAAACATATCTACACAGAATTAGAATCTAAAACATATTGCTTGCATAAATTAGGTTGGGTTAACAATTTTATTTTATGAATTTATTCTGGATTTTAGATTTCTCTAAATTCCAAAATCAACCTCCATTAAATATAATGTTAACCCAACCGGGAACCTGGTTTTTGGGAGCTTTATCTTTCTTTTTGTTGGTTCCTCGAATTCCTGCAAAACAATTATAAAAAGGGTATTAGGTCTTCTCCAAATATCAACATCCTCACATTTAGAGTCTTAGTACTCTAAATGTTCAATTGATTTTTGGATACTTTGTCCCAATAAAAATTAGGTGGAGTAAGTAATAAATAAGTAAGTAAATATATGTATAAAACGAAGATAGAGCAAAGTTTATCTCAAGGTCAGTAAATTATTATGTCCAATAAAACGTCTACTTATCAAATTTGATAGAGAATGCTTAACTGGGCAGCGCCATCATCATTTATCTAAACCATGTTCAAATATACCTTATTAGATAACTAAGCAATTTCTCCAAAGAGCAACGTTACCAACAAGGAAAAGTGAGATTTACTAAGGATTATGGAATACTCGGAGGAAACCTATCAATTTAAGTTGAGACATTAGATAACCCCAAAACGGATATAAGCTAGCATATCGATGGATCTTTTCGACCTAGGCTTATTAAGATATAGAGAATGGATAAGTAATTAAATGAAATAGTCTATCTTTATCTCCCTACGAAGGGAATGAAGCACGGAGCTGTTAGCATACTTCGGTAAAGAAAGTGTCACGAGAAAGATGAACCAACCCATATTTGACCTCAATAATTAAGGACCAAAGTATAAGATTGTTTAGGAAAACCGACAGAATTGAATTGGATGATTCTTGCAATGTAGAAATATGACCTAAGGAGATCAAGCAGATATCAAGAATAAATGTCTGTGGCCGATTGAAGAAATTGTAATTAATAGGTAACACGATAAAAGTTTTCTATAAAGTGTAATTTTAGGAAATATAATATGATTATGAATTACACAAGTTCTGTCGCGAGGCTTCGAGGACGAAGCCTTATTTTAAGGAGGGTAGACTATAACACTCTGTAAAATTTCGAATAACTTTTAAATTTTTAATTAATGACATTCAAAATTTTCAAAAAATATATATATATATATATATATAAATGTCTTCTAAAAATAAATTATTTATCATTAACTAATTTGAAGAATGAAAAATGTAATTTTTCAAAGCAACGACTATTAAATCGAATTTAGTATAAATTAATTAGCTAATTTTTGACCTAAATACCCTACCAATATTTTTAGCGCAAATTGAACCCCAATCGCGTACGGGCGGACGCTAGAAACTTTTAAGTTAAGGTCCGTTAATTTATAAGTGTTAGATTGAATAACATTGACTCGAATTATGTCAGCAATTAATTACTATAATTAAAATAAAAATACTTAGCCAATAAATTTATAGAAATCATGACTGTTTTACTAGCAAATTATCTAATTAATAAATATGAATTATTTTAAGTCTAGAAATTCTAATTACAAGAATGAGATTTAACATTAAATGATGGATTAAATTGTAGGACTAACCCATATGACTGGATTAAAATACTTGGTCAACTAAATTATGAAATTAACAAGTGTCCGAATAATGATTAAATGTCCGGATTAAGGAATTGGAAGTCTCGAATTATTTTGCTAACGATGGCAAATTAATAGATGATATAACCTATGAAATTTATTACATTAAATTATAAGTGTTGAATTGATTAAGTCCATAATTAATTATTTGGTTTGGACCATTCTATTAAGTCCATGGATTAAAATTTATTAGCTTAAGTCCAATAAACCAATTACTAATATTAGCCCAATTGAGTAGCCCAACCCTAGTCCAAATGCATTTAGCCCAAGAACCCCAAAACTTTAACCCTAATCTCTAACCCTAGCATCCTCCGGCGCCGCCATTGCCGCCGGCGGTCCGCCGGCGACACCTCCGGCGAAGCAGCGGCAACCACCGCGATCCTCTCCTCTCCGTTCCGCCGCCACCAGTGACTCCCTCCGTCTCCGTCACCATTTCCACCACCAATTCCCCTCACCATCGCCCTTATTCTCCAACACCAAAAATCAGAATAAATCAACCAAAATGAGAAAAGAGGGGGAAGAAGGCTGCAGGCCGATGGCCGCTGCTCCACCACTGGCCGCGCCTCCGCCGCCCTTCCCCTCTTCCGTCGCCTCCGTGTGCCTCACCGGAGCTCGCGAGTCTCCACCGCCGAGCCTCACGGTCGCCGCCGCCATTCTTCACCAAATCTCCATCCTCCACCACTACATCCACTCCTTCATTCTCGGATCCACAACAGGAACCCGAAGCAAAACCAAACCACAAAATAGAAAAAAAAAATAAAAAGAATGGAGAAGGGGGAGGAGACGGGGACTGAGAGAAGGAGGAGGAGAGAAAGAGGTCCAACCGAGCCTCGCCACCACCGCCGCGCCGCTAACACCAAGCCGCCACCACCGGATCTATTCCCCTCAACCCTTAACAAATCCAAAATAATGAAAAGAAGAGGGAGTGAAGAGAAGAAGGCGGAGCCACCGCCGCTGGCCCGTCGCCGCCGCTGCCTACGAACCGAGCCTCCATCTCGCCGCCGCCGTTCCACCGCCGTCGGCTGCTCCTCCCGACCACTTCGTCGTCGCCGGCGAGTAGATGTGGATAGAAGACAAAATTTGAAAAAAAAGAAAAGGAAAAGAGAGAATGGGCAAGAGAATGAAGGGAGGGGGGGGGACAGAAAAGAGGGCACAGACTGCCTTCTGAAAAGTGGTAGGAATGAAGACAAAAAATTTTTTTATCAAAATGGGGGAGAAGGACTATTGACTTTGGCATCAGAAAAATATTAAATGTTGGACAGGGGGTATTTGAGGAAATGGGTGCAGAAGGGGTGAATTGCAAAATGGGGATTTGCTGCTCCCTAAAGAAACAAATCGGGTGTCTATATAAGGACCCCTTTTCCTTCCCCAAAATTCACACCAAAATCAGATTCTTTTCTCAAGTCATACTATTATCTTCTTGCTTAGTTAGTTTAGTGTAGTTTAATTTAGTGCTTTTGGAATTTAAGCAGTGTTACTGGAGATATTTTAGTAGTTAAGAATCTGAGTGGGATTTTTGCTGCAAGCCAAACGAGGTTTAGAGCTAGTGAGGATTAATACAGATAGCTAGTCCATGAGAGTTTTTCTGGTAAGATTTATTAAGTTGGAAATTCTAGTTATTATTTCTGTTTAAATATTATAGCTTACTAAGTTAATATTAAATTTTTGCTAGTCAAATAGCGATAAAGGGATATCTGCTCGTAGACCTGTGCGTGTGTTGAGTTCCATTCTCCCCACGGTGACTGTAAGTAGATTTTTACTCTTTGGAGTAAGTCCAAATTTATTTTTAGCTTAAGCATAATTTTTATATACCGATTTATTATGTTTTAAAGTTATGCTTATTGCTCCCTACTGCTTTTGGAATATTGGTATGCCATTTTACTGTGCTTTACAATACTTGCAATTATTCTCAATGTCCTATGGATTTTTGAGCGCGCAGTGTTACGGGGTTTGGTCCAAGTTTTGGGTCGCTGCTGCCACCTCCGCCGTTTGCTTGTGTTACACGACTTACGTGGACAGATGTTAATCCTCCGCCGTTTGCCTGTAATACACGACTCACGGGGACTGATGGATTTCAGCCCGATGCCATTTCTCGATTCAATGTGGTCTGAGGAAATTTCTTACCTCCACCACAACCCTTGAATGTATGTGAGATTTGGGCCGTACAACGGGGAACCTGCACATCATGTTGGCTGAGAAATTTATTTCTTGGTAATGCATAGTGTCATATTTTCTTCTCCCGGGATTAGATTTATATGGATTTTGTCTGTGCTTAAATTAATTCTCGTTTTAGCATACCATTACCATAACTGTTGTCTTTAAATTATTTCTGCAACCCGATCTCCTCCGGGAGTAAGGGTCTACTTACTCAGCGATTGTTTTCGCTGACTCTACACTTGTCACCATTTCCTTTCAGGTTTGAGATCTGCAAAGCATCATCTGCACGGGCACGATTTGGGGGTATTATTTATGAAAATGTATATTTTGAAACCCCCTTTTTGGATAAAAAAGCTATTACTTGGCATAGATAGTGATTTATCGAGCATAAACAAAATATTTGGGTTTTATCCCATTTATGAAAATATGGTGCCCCACTGTTTTAAACAATGCATTATGCGTTTAACAGTATTTTTGAGTATGAAATAGACAACCCTTTTTTATGAAATAAAACTTCCATGGATTTACTCCATTATTGTTATTGCGCGCTTGAGGAATGCAGTCCTCCGTTTGGTTACGCTATACCAAACATTTTTATTAAGCTTATTTTATACTTCTCATAGTATATAAGCTTCTTTGTGAATTATATGCTAGCTTGTCCGGAACGTGGTTAGCATATACATTCAATTCTGATTTTCTGCAATTATTTATGCTAGCCTTAGCGTATTTCGGGCAGTCCGGAATACGTGGCGGTAGCACCCCACCCATTGTTCCCGCTCTCTTCTTCCGCTGCATCTTTAGGGAAAATGGGGGTGTAACAAATTGGTATCAGAGCGGTTTTGCTCTATGGATATGTGCATTTAAATTATTAAAATTTTTGCACAAGGAAATATTTTTGAAAGCAATATGGTTTTGCTAGTAGTGCATCTAAATTTTAAATTTGTGCACGAAAGAATTATTTTTGAAGCATTTGGCCCAAGAAGTAGTGCATTCAAATTATTGAAATTTTTGCACGAAAATATTTTTGAAAAGACTATGCCAAGTATTTTTTTTAAGCTATTTTGGGGATGGGGACACACACACATATGCATATAGGCACGAGCAGAATTTTGGTTTATTACAAGTATATTATTGACAAGAATTTTCCAAGGTATCGGACTCCGAAATAGAGTCTCTCTCCGATTATCTTATGACTACTTTGCCTTAGTATCTACCTCTAGACGTGTTTTGGATAATCTACTAGTATTGCACTAGTTCCTTGGCTTCTCAGTTCAGTTTCCTTATTACGTAAGATGATGCCTACAATAGGTGACGATATTCACAATTACTTTTATTTTTACCATTGGAAAGGTATGGGAATGTTACCCCAGAGTTGTACCTACCAAGTGGTAACAGGGTATTGAAATGGTCTATGACCCTTCCTCGATCTATATGAAAAATCGTCGTATCACAGATTACTTTATGCGTTAGTGCGATTTGCGTTCTTGCCTTAGTCAACATAAGGTTATGCCTTAGACTTATAAGCGCACAAATTATATGTTAGCACGATGATCATGCGGATGACTAGGAATAAGAATTTCCTAAATACTATATGGTCTTAAAGATAAGACGCGAGTGCTACGAAAGAGCACCAAAAGATTTTAAACTCACAACGAGTTTTATAAAATATTTACGAATTTCCCTCAAATCCTTATGCCAATTTGACAAGGACAGTTGAACATTTCCTTGAAAATATTCTTAAAGGGATTATTACCAACAATCGTGCGCTTAAAGAACAACCTAAATCATTCCTCCTATTCCTTTGAGCCTTATAAATTTTGAATTCGATCTCGGGATAAGGATGCACTTAAGGGATGATTGAGATAGAAGGCCAGTAGAGAGAATACTTCTCCCAATCGCCCTTCATGTAATTTTTGTCTACCTCGATAGTTGTCCCAAATATGTTGCTCCTATGGTTTTCCCTTGATAAGGACACAAGAGCCCATAACAATGATTTCGTCGCCATTTTCGAGAAAGCGTATGAACTATAAAGGACTAAGGTTCTGATAAAGTACGGTGAAATTTTCCACCGGGAAAAAAAAATAAAAAAAAATAAATAAATAAATAAATAAAATAAAATAAAATTTAAATTAAAATTCAAAATTACCAAATCATTTGGAAAATGATTAAAATTTTGATAAATGGTAAAGTGAGAGCAAATGAGTTTCTCTCAAGACTATGATTATGTTTCAGATGCCACGACGAGGACGCCCAGGAAAACGTCCGGCCGACCCCCTATATGCATCTGACCCCATGGAGGATAGGCGAGAAGCTATAGAGGGACGACAAGCTCGATTGGAACAAGTGATGTTAACTATTGGTACCGCAGTAGAGCGGCAACTGGCAAGGGACGAAATACGAGGGGAACCACCCACAGATTTCATCAAGGCTGTACATGAGTATCAACCCACGAGCTATACCGGACAAGAGGACCCGGATGAGCTAGAAGGGTGGATCGAGAAATTCGACAAACTGCTAGAGGCGGTACGGTGTCCCAAGGAAAGGAAAGTGGAGGTGGCTACATTCTTCCTGGAAGGCCAGGCAAACACCTGGTGGCGAAACCACGAGAATCGAGACATTGGTTGGCCAGAGTTTAAGGAAAGCCTGCGGGCGAGATTTTGCCCAACTAGTGTAAAGAACGCTAAGTATGAGGAGTTCGTCACCTTAACACAAGGCAATTTCTCTGTCCATGAGTACTACAAAAAGTTCAATGAGCTCCTCCGCTTCGCTCCAGAGTTAGTGAACACCGAACATTCCCAGGCCCAAAAATTCGAACTCGGATTGAACCGAGAGATTCGAGAAGGGTTAGGTGGGAAACAATTCTTTAGCCTACAGAAGCTATATGATCGGGCGATGACAGTTGAGCGAGTCCGGAAGCCTAAACGGGGAAAAGAGCAAATCGAGCAAACCTCTAAAACCCATAAGGAGAGGCGCATCAAGAGGAACCCGGGCAGAGGAAACCAGAACCAGCATCGCAACTTTGACGGCCCTAATCTAAGAAATAATGACCATCCCCCAATGGCCGCACGCTGCCCAAAGTGCGGCAGGAAGCATTGGATGCAGGCATGCCCGCAAGATGGAGAGTGCTTCAGATGTGGCCTCACCGGACACAGGATTAAAGATTGCAGCACCCGTCTGGATCCTAACAAGTTGCGAAATGATCTAAAAGGAGATCATCGCTTCCAAACGGAAGCATTACTGAATAGAAAGCCTAGGAACCCCGCCACCTCCGGTAAGAAGTAATCAAGGAAGGTTGCATAAGGACAACTCGGGCGATCCTTGAGAAGGATAAAAAGGGGAGCTCGGGCACACTCGTTGGAGGACATTTTGACTTTTGCTTTGGGAATGTAGCCCCTAATATGTCGATTTAGATTATATCATTACTCTCTAAGAACATCGATCAATCGGGCATGGTAAAATGATATGCAAGTGGATCGATCATACTCCAACTTCTGAACCAAGGAATGCGCTTGATATGTATAACCAAGGCATCCCCTTTTGTTGCGAAGCATTTTAAGCTTCCGCCTAAATGATAATCCCTGATGTAATACTTAAAATTTCCTTTCCTTTGGAAGGATTTGTTTGACCTATAACCAAATGTTTAGATTGTCTGCCATGCCTAAGTAAAAATATGGAACCATCAAGAGCAAAGTTTATCTCAAGGTCAGTAAATTATTATGTCCAATAAAACGTCTACTTATCAAATTTGATAGAGAATGCTTAACTGGGCAGCGCCATCATCATTTATCTAAACCATGTTCAAATATACCTTATTAGATAACTAAGCAATTTCTCCAAAGAGCAACGTTACCAACAAGGAAGAGTGAGATTTACTAAGGATTATGGAATACTCGGAGGAAACCTATCAATTTAAGTTGAGACATTAGATAACCCCAAAACGGATATAAGCTAGCATATCGATGGATCTTTTCGACCTAGGCTTATTAAGATATAGAGAATGGATAAGTAATTAAATGAAATAGTCTATCTTTATCTCCCTACGAAGGGAATGAAGCACGGAGCCGTTAGCATACTTCGGTAAAGAAAGTGTCACGAGAAAGATGAACCAACCCATATTTGACCTCAATAATTAAGGACCAAAGTATAAGATTGTTTAGGAAAACCGACAGAATTGAATTGGATGATTCTTGCAATGTAGAAATATGACCTAAGGAGATCAAGCAGATATCAAGAATAAATGTCTGTGGCCGATTGAAGAAATTGTAATTAATAGGTAACACGATAAAAGTTTTCTATAAAGTGTAATTTTAGGAAATATAATCTGATTATGAATTACACAAGTTCTGTCGCGAGGCTTCGAGGACGAAGCCTTATTTTAAGGAGGGTAGACTATAACACTCTATAAAATTTCGAATAACTTTTAAATTTTTATAATGACATTCAAAATTTTCAAAAAAAAAAAATATATATATATATATAAAAATGTCTTCTAAAAATAAATTATTTATCATTAACTAATTTGAAGAATGAAAAATGTAATTTTTCAAAGCAACGACTATTAAATCGAATTTAGTATAAATTAATTAGCTAATTTTTGACCTAAATACCCTACCAATATTTTTAGCGCAAATTGAACCCCAATCGCGTACGGGCGGACGCTAGAAACTTCTAAGTTAAGGTCCGTTAATTTATAAGTGCTAGACTGAATAACATTGACTCGAATTATGTCAGCAATTAATTACTATAATTAAAATAAAAATACTTAGCCAATAAATTTATAGAAATCATGACTGTTTTACTAGCAAATTATCTAATTAATAAATTTGAATTATTTTAAGTCTAGAAATTCTAATTACAAGAATGAGATTTAACATTAAATGATGGATTAAATTGTAGGACTAACCCATATGACTGGATTAAAATACTTGGTCAACTAAATTATGAAATTAACAAGTGTCCGAATAATGATTAAATGTCCGGATTAAGGAATTGGAAGTCTCGAATTATTTTGCTAACGATGGCAAATTAATAGATGATATAACCTATTAAATTTATTAAATTAAATTATAAGTGTTGAATTGATTAATTCCATAATTAATTATTTGGTTTGGACCATTCTGTTAAGTCCATGGATTAAAATTTATTAGCTTAAGTCCAATAAACCAATTACTAATTTTAGCCCAATTGAGTAGCCCAACCCTAGTCCAAATGCATTTAGCCCAAGAACCCCAAAACCTTAACCCTAATCTCTAACCCTAGCATCCTCCGGCGCCGCCACTGCCGCCGGCGGTCCGCCGGCGACACCTCCGGCGAAGCAGCGGCAACCACCGCGATCCTCTCCTCTCCGTTCCGCCGCCACCAGTGACTCCCTCCGTCTCCGTCACCATTTCCACCACCAATTCCCCTCACCATCGCCCTTATTCTCCAACACCAAAAATCAGAATAAAACAACCAAAATGAGAAAAGAGGGGGAAGAAGGCTGCAGGCCGATGGCCGCTGCTCCACCACTGGCCGCGCCTTCGCCGCCCTTCCCCTCTTCCGTCGCCTCCGTGTGCCTCACCGGAGCTCGCGAGTCTCCACCGCCGAGCCTCACGGTCGCCGCCGTCAATCTTCACCAAATCTCCATCCTCCACCACTACATCCACTCCTTCATTCTCGGATCCACAACAGAACCCGAAGCAAAACCAAACCACAAAATAGAAAAAAAAAAATAAAAAGAATGGAGAAGGGGGAGGAGACGGGGACTGAGAGAAGAAGGAGGAGAGAAAGAGGTCCAACCGAGCCTCGCCACCACCGCTGCGCCGCTAACACCAAGCCGCCACCACCGGATCTATTCCATCAACCCTTAACAAATCCAAAATAAAGAAAAGAAGAGGGAGTGAAGAGAAGAAGGCGGAGCCACCGCCGCTGGCCCGTCGCCGCCGCTGCCTACGAACCGAGCCTCCATCTCGCCGCCGCCGTTCCACCGCCGTCGGCTGCTCCTCCCGACCACTTCGTCGTCGCCGGCGAGTAGATGTGGATAGAAGACAAAATTTGAAAAAAAAGAAAAGGAAAGGAGAGAATGGGCGAGAGAATGAAGGGAGGGGGGGACAGAAAAGAGGGCACAGACTGCCTTCTGAAAAGTGGTAGGAATGAAGACAAAAATTTTTTTTATCAAAATGGGGGAGAAGGACTATTGACTTTGGCATCAGAAAAATATTAAATGTTGGACAGGGGGTATTTGAGGAAATGGGTGCAGAAGGGGTGAATTGCAAAATGGGGATTTGCTGCTCCCTAAAGAAACAAATCGGGTGTCTATATAAGGAGCCCTTTTCCTTCCCCAAAATTCACACCAAAATCAGATTCTTTTCTCAAGTCATACTATTATCTTCTTGCTTAGTTAGTTTAGTGTAGTTTAATTTAGTGCTTTTGGAATTTAAGCAGTGTTACTGGAGATATTTTAGTAGTTAAGAATCTGAGTGGGATTTTTGCTGCAAGCCAAACGAGTTTTAGAGCTAGTGAGGATTAATACAGATAGCTAGTCCATGAGAGTTTTTCTGGTAAGATTTATTAAGTTGGAAATTCTAGTTATTATTTCTGTTTAAATATTATTGCTTACTAAGTTAATATTAAATTTTTGCTAGTCAAATAGCGATAAAGGGATATCTGCTCGTAGACCTGTGCGTGTGTTGAGTTCCATTCTCCCCACGGTGACTGTAAGTAGATTTTTACTCTTTGGAGTAAAGCCAAATTTATTTTTAGCTTAAGCATAATTTTTATATACCGATTTATTATGTTTTAAAGTTATGCTTATTGCTCCCTACTGCTTTTGGAATATTGGTATGCCATTTTACTATGCTTTACAATACTTGCAATTATTCTCAATGTCCTATGGATTTTTGAGCGCGCAGTGTTACGGGGTTTGGTCCAAGTTTTGGGTCGCTGCTGCCACCTCCGCCGTTTGCTTGTGTTACACGACTTACGTGGACAGATGTTAATCCTCCGCCGTTTGCCTGTAATACACGACTCACGGGGACTGATGGATTTCAGCCCGATGCCATTTCTCGATTCAATGTGATCTGAGGAAATTTCTTACCTCCACCACAACCCTTGAATGTATGTGAGATTTGGGCCCTACAACGGGGAACCTGCACATCATGTTGGCTGAGAAATTTATTTCTTGGTAACGCATAGTGTCATATTTTCTTCTCCCGGGATTAGATTTATATGGATTTTGTCTGTGCTTAAATTAATTCTCGTTTTAGCATACCATTACCATAACTGTTGTCTTTAAATTATTTATGCAACCCGATCTCCTCCGGGAGTAAGGGTCTACTTACTCAGCGATTGTTTTCGCTGACTCTACACTTGTCACCATTTCCTTTCAGATTTGAGATCTGCAAAGCATCATCTGCACGGGCACGATTTGGGGGTATTATTTATGAAAATGTATATTTTGAAACCCCCTTTTTGGATAAAAAGCTATTACTTGGCATAGATAGTGATTTATCGAGCATAAACAAAATATTTGGGTTTTATCCCATTTATGAAAATATGGTGCCCCACTGTTTTAAACAATGCATTATGCGTTTAACAGTATTTTTGAGTATGAAATAGACAACCCTTTTTTATGAAATAAAACTTCCATGGATTTACTCCATTATTGTTATTGCGCGCTTGAGGAATGCAGTCCTCCGTTTGGTTACGCTATACCAAACATTTTTATTAAGCTTATTTTATACTTCTCATAGTATATAAGCTTCTTTGTGAATTATATGCTAGCTTGTCCGGAACGTGGTTAGCATATACATTCAATTCTGATTTTCTGCAATTATTTATGCTAGCCTTAGCGTATTTCGGGCAGTCCGGAATACGTGGCGGTAGCACCCCACCCATTGTTCCCGCTCTCTTCTTCCGCTGCATCTTTAGGGAAAATGGGGGTGTTACAAGTATGCTTTCGATAACTGTTTTCTAGAATTTTTATTTCATTTTTTAGAAATTCAATCTCCTTAGTCACTTTCCATTTTATAATATTTTCAAACAATCTTTGTTTTCTGCAAATCATGTCTATTTGATTTCGCTTATTCATCAGTCTTATAAGCCAAATTTCACATTCTTGGCATAGAAAGTGTGTTTTCGGGTAAGGTACAATAACAAACCTTGTTTCTGTGTTTTTAGAAGATTCTGTTTTAAACAAATCTGTTTTACGGTTTTCAGTAGTTTTAGTCATATTCTCCATTTGTTTTGATAAAAGATATTAGTTATTTCAAAAAAGGTTTTAAAAACACTGGTTTTTGTGCGCGAAAAACTTATATGTCGTGATGTCTTACTAGGTACTTGCCATCTCCTATTATTCTCTTGGTCGTGTTAAATTTCTGACTATTTCGGGTTTATGGAAATATTATCATAAACATTAAGTCTGCAATCCTCTTATTACTGTCACTGATGAGATATTTTTCTGGGCCTGTTTCGGGTTTCAAATTCAAATTAGCATTATCCAGACCTAGATCTGAAATGTAAGCAGGGGGTCTAAGGGGCAAATTAAAAGGGACAACAGTAACAAAACACCATTATGTTTATCAAACATCCCTGAATTGTGGCTCCCCTAACGAGTCTTTCTTACAGCTTTTATGGCATAAAGCCTTTTAAATTTTTATCTGTAATACCCCGAATTTTTATCAACGTCCAAGGGAATAAAATTTATTCCTATCAATGTCGAAATATATCCGAGAAGAAGAAAATAATTTATCACAATAATTTATTGCTCGGAAATGAAACGCCGATAGATTTAAATTCAAAATGGAATAAAAGAGGGAAAGGAAGCCCGAAGACATTCCATGGATTGAGTAAAAATAATTGGAGTTAAGTTCATGAAGGAAAAGAATTTTAATTCCAAGAACCCGTGAAGTCGGAAGAAATTTAATGATACAAGTTATTGCACGGGAATCAAAAGACGACGAAGTGGAAGCCAACGAACCTGAGACCGACGGACTTAAGATCTCAAACATGAAATTCATTTGAGTCAAGATAAACTTAAGATAAGAATTTATGACCCGAGAATGACCCGAAAAATCGAGCCCGAAAACGTAGGAGGACAGAAGTCCGAAAGAGAGGAGGAAAAGCACGACGGATCGCACGACACCGCCCGGACCGAAGTCCAGGCGTTCTTGGCGCGCTGTCCGCGCGGGAATCGCTACTTTAGCGCGCCAACCCCGCGTGGGGGTCCTGACAGCAACACCTTGTCGCGTTTTGGCGACTTTCTTGCCAATTTTCGGGGCCCAAGGTTGGGAATCTGATCTATCACGGGGGAGGCATCCTTTGAACGTTTTGTAATGAGTCCCATCCCCATTGTCAGCCATTCTCAACAATCATTTACCCCAAAACACTCCCAAAACTCTCCCAAAGCCAAACACCCTTCCGGCGGACTTTCCGACGAGTTTCCGGCAACCAAATCCAACCAAGGAAGTGTGTAGATCAAGGATTGCAGGCTTTGGATTGTTGGTAAGATGTTATTCAAGTTTCCTTATGATTTTAAGATCATAAACATCATCCTAACTTACAAATCTTCGTATTCAAACACAAATCGGAGCCAAGGGAAGAATAAATCGGGTGGAAGAGATTCGTTCGTGACATCCCGTGGATTCCGGACGACCCCGTGACTTCCTAGACATCATCCCCACTGTAAGTTAACCTTACTATGGTTTTGGGTGACTTAAAATGCAACCAAACATAGAGTTTTAAAAACTCTAAAATCTGTCAACAAGAGAAACCCTCAACGCAGCGTTTTCGTATGAATTTTTCAAACCTCTAAAGCTGCTCAAACAAGAAAACTCAAAACATGAAAAGTGTTGCTAAGGCTTTGGTCTAGCTTCTGTAAAAATTTCATAATTTTTCATGATGTTTTGAAACCTGAAACCAACCCAAAACTGAAGAGTATTAAATCTGGATCTTAGAACTTTGGCAGATTTCACTCTCAAACTTGTTGGTTATTTTGACCATGGATCTAGGCCGATCTAGGATTGGTGTTGAACATAAGAATTGTAGATCTATGAGTTTAGAACATTACTGTAAGTTTTTAGAATTTTTCGTTGAGATTTGAGCCTCCGAACCTGAGCTGATCCGATCTGCGTTAGAACCAATGTCAGGAACCTTGACAGTTTTCATAACCGAACTTGAGGAGCTTATTCCTATCATTATTAGTCCGAACCAATCTTTGTGATCTAAACAAAAGTTGTTGGAAATCATGTCTAGTATGTGTCTGTACAATTTCAGAATTTTTGAAGTTCATTTGGTATGTTAAAAAGTCGAATCTTTTAACGTTGTCGAATCTGAATCCTGACAGCTTTTTGTTTGTGTAGAAAACTCGATTTTTGACATGCTTCCCATCGTTTTTCCGAAAAACTCAAAACATGAAAGTTGTTCATTGGGATGTTTTTGAGCTACTGTGAAAATTTCAGATCAATCGCCTAAGAAATGGATTTTTAAACTGAAAAGGCGTAAACTGTGACATCGATCGGTTTTAACTTGTGAAATTTTGAAATTTTCTAAAACAACGATCGAAATCTTGTGATACGATAAAGCTATATTTTTGAAAATCCCGTTACACTAAAGTTGAAACAATATCGGTTACATAAAATCAGGGGGTGAGTGCTCTACAGGGTGCCCTCCTAATTGTTCATTCTGTGCCAAAACGGCAATGATTATTACGCGCGAAAGATCGCCAAAACGGCATCTTATTATTTTGGGCCTATCCTCTCGAGTGTATCCGTATGGGTTACTCGAGGCTCGACGGAGTGGTACTGGATATGGCGTATTTGGTCACAAGAGACCAACGGCCTACCCTCTCGAGTGTATCCGTATGGGTTACTCGAGGCTCGACGGAGTGGTACTGGGTATGGCGTATCGGCTGCGGCCGCCGGATCACCGGCTAAAATGACATGATACTTATGAAATTGGCTGAGGCCGCCGGATCACCGGCTAACTGTTACTATTGATATTGGCTGCGGCCGCCGGATCACCGGCTAACTGATACTATTGATATTGGCTGCGGCCGCCGGATCACCGGCTAAATGATATATTGTTGAGATGATGGCGTAACGGGAAATATATTAAAAAGCTCAGATCTTATGAAATTGGCTGCGGCCGCCGGATTGCCGGCTAAATTAAATATTGTTGAGGTGGTGGCGTATCGGGAAGAATTTTTTTTAAAAGCTCAAATTTTTATTTACTTACTTACGGCATTATTCATGTTTTTAAATCATGTCTTAAATAATTGCCCATGCTTAAGTTTTTAATTATGAAATTAAATGTGTCTTTAAAATATGTAATTATATTCGCAATTTTAAAATAAAATGTTTTTATGCATGACAAAAAGTCTTATCTTAACTATGCCGTGCAAATCATTTTACTATGAAAGTTGAATCATGATCACGGGAAAATCTTTATTTTAAATCATGCCATTTATTTATTATTGGATGATTAAACTTAAATTGCGTATTACCTAGAGACATCTTTTTATTAAATTTAAATTAAAGGCTTTGAAACCCCTAAATCATGCTATGTGTTAACTTACTCAGCGCGTTTTTGCTGACCCAAACCATTTATCCCCTTTTTCTTACAGAGTCTGAAGATTATGCATCGTCATATGCATACATGGGAACATTTGGGGAAATCTCTATTTTAAATCCCTGCATTTAATTACGACTTGCATGAACGGGACTGTTTAACCCGTGTTTTGGCCATGTCGGCCCTTATACTTTATTTCCGCTGCACAACTTATATTTCCGCTGCAACTTTGATGTATTATTTGTAAATTATATATGAATGGGCTGTTTGAATGTTTTAAATTCTGAAAAACCATAGCCTTGCATCTCTTTAGTGAGCTCGGAGAAACCGTGTCTTGCTAGAGAGGTGTGGCGGTGGCATTCCGGCCTGGGTTACCAAAACCGGGGTGTTACAAGTTGGTATCAGAGCCCAGACTATTTTAAAGCTATTTATTTTAAAGAAAATATCTGATACCAATGTGGTATCAGAGCCCGGAATATTTTAAAACTACTATTTTAAAGAGCCCGTAATATTTTTAAACTATTATTTTCAAGTATTATTATTTTTAAAGTTATTACTTATAAACTAGTAATATATTTTAAAGAGCCCAATTATTATTTTGAAGTTAAAGCCCAAATTTTTTAGCCCAAAATTTTTTTTAGAAGCCCAAGAAATTATTTGGGCCCAATAACCTTGTTTTTATTTAAAGCCCAAATAATTTATTTCTTTCGGCCCAATATAGCGGCTCAAACCTTTTATCCTTATTTTAATATATCCATGGAATAAATTTATTTTAAAACCCATGGATAAATAAATGCATGCATAAAATTTTTTTTTCAGGGGGATCATCACTGCATGTGCATATTGCATTTCTATACCTTAGAGAACCTAGAAGCGTTATGTTGTAACCTAGATCTTTTCTTGCGCTAGATGGCTAACCAAGACATGATGAACTTAATGGTCAAAATGATGAACGCTCACTTTGATTCCCAACAAACCATACAACAAATGGAACATCGTATGGCCCAATTGGAGGCAAATCTGCACCATATGGGAAATTTAAGAGAGGCGGACCACCACCGCATAAACCAGCTCGAAGACCAAATCCAAAACCTCACTACACAAAATCTATGTTTAAAGGAGCTTGTTGATGCTCATGGGGAGGACTTGAACCACATTTTCGATGACCTACTACCGTCAAGTCCAGTGGAGGAAGATCCGGAGGAGGATCCCACCACTGTGCCGGAGGACGCCTAGAAACGATAGGAGGATCCTATTTTGGTATATCCTATCACTTGTAAAAAAAAAAAAAAAAATTCCTTTTAAGGAAATAAAATGCAAGATATATCTATTTAGATAAATTTAAATCCGAAATTATAAAAAAACATAAAAACACACGATGCATCAAACTATGCAGTACAAACAGAGACATGCACGGAATCAGAGTAACGTCACAGTACTACATCTTAAGAGAAATACCAAACCAAGTCTAACTGAAAACGCAAATAGGAAATACTAAACCAACCGCTGCAAACACGAGTCTAGATAAAACATAAACGGGAAACATAAAGTCACTGATCAGGAGGAGGGAACCGGCGACGCATGTAGTCATCCATCTGACGCATGTAGGCGTACATGTCCGCCTGTCTCATAGTGAGCGTGTCCATACGATCCTGATAGAGATCCATCCTAGCATCCAAGGCGTCATAGCGAGCCTGCCCAGCTGCAAACCCGGCATCCATACTGATACGCATCTCCTGCATCATCTGGAGCATCTGCGTCATGTCCTGACCCCGCGGTGGAACCACACCCTGCTGTGGAACCACAGGAGGAGGAAGTGGTCGCTCAGGAGGAACAACTAAGATCAAACCACCATCCTCAGGCTGCGGGTGCAGTATAGCCCGAGGCGCTCCACGACGCAAAGTGCTGCGCCGGGCGGCATAAGACGGAATACGGTAGTGCTCACCTGGAGCTAAGGGATAGGGGTCCGTCTCGGGAGACGTGCGGATCCCCTGGGCAGCGCATAGGCCACAAATGAGGTGTGCGTGAGTGATCACCCTACTCCCTCGCCCCCGTCGTAAACCCCTCAGGTTGTCCGCAATGCAAGCGCCCACATTTACCCGGCCGCCCCGTGCGATAAAGCAGATAGTCTCAAAGACATGATCTATGACGATATGACTTCGGGTGATCGGCCGGATGCGTCCTAACCAAAGCTGAGCAAGTACACGCCAATGAGCATCCAAAGATGTCAGTCGCAACTCGTGGGGTTCCCCAGTCCGCGGGGGTACCTCGGTACACAAGACACCCCAGGCAGGGGCATAAACCCGACCCTCTGGCTGCGGTCGGAACGCGCCATCATCTGGAAGGCCGAAATAGGTGTTAATCGCCCGAGCACTGAAGTCTAAGTAGCGACCACGAACCCAGACTCGAGAGAGGTCGTCGTCTACCCCAAGTCCACTGATGTTGGCGATAACCTCCATGGCTAGATAGCCGGAGGCAACGCCCTCGGGATGACGTGCAAGACCGGTCCACTGGAGATGCCCCAACACTGCACTGATCCGGTCATCGCCCATATGATCGAGGAACAAGCCTCGCTCGGGAACGTAAGCCCTCTTCCGACGAAGCTCGTCGAAATAGAAGTCCTGGGAGGCCATCGTATGGAAACGGAACCGATCATGCCGGCGAGGACGCACCTCGTAAGGGAGACCCCTGAGCCTCGGCTCTCGCTCCTCGTCCTCCTCGGACTCACTGTCGTCATCGCCGTCGCTATCATCACTATCCGGCATCACCGGAGCGGCAGTGCTAGGGCCAGCAGCATCACGTCGAGTAGCCCGTCTCTTGGCCCCTGGAAGGACCATAAGGAACGCCAAGATGAACCACAGAAAAAGCAACATCCTGCGAACACCCAATATCAAGGGTAAGACTAATTTTCAACACATCAATTCACAAGCAAAAATACATATAGACATCATAAATATAAAGTTCCAACGAGGAAAATCCAGGAGAGATTTAGACCCAATAGTTTGTCAATACATATTGGGAGAGAATCAAACCAAGGAATGTGCCCAGACAAATTCAAAAACCCATTGTGGTATTCTGTCGAACACCTTATGCGCGCAATAAATTAAGTTCAAAAATTTTGTAAACACATGGCAATTAACCACAAAACCAAACAATTGCTCGAACAACAAATCATAATCACTAGTGTCAACAAACAACACCAACGAAACCACTTTTACACCAATAACACCAACAAAATCGAAAATTTCATAGTTCCCCTAAAAATCCAAGTTCTAGCAAGAAATTCCACAACTTAGGCACATATATACATACCAATATTTCCTAAACAATAGAAATGGCACCAAAGTACTACATACAACCATTAATTCGCGAGAATTAAGCCGAAAATTTCAAAACCCCAATTTACATGCCAAAACCCTAATTCCTCAATTCAATCAAATTCTAACAAATCAAGGCATAAAACTTGAAATTGACAAGTGAAAATAGAAGATACATACCTTACAAAGAGAAATCGAAGTCGGAACTAGGAGAATCCGAGCACGAGAGGACGAATTTGAGAGGAAGTTGGGAGGAATTTCGGAAGGGGAAAGGGGTGAAATGGCTCGCGCCCCGCGCGAGCCCTATATGCTGACCCTGGGGGCGCCGCGCGGACCCCGCGCGCTAAACCCCCTAAACCCGCGCGGACCCCGCGCGGGACAAAAAAAAAAAAAAAAAAAAAAATATTTTTTTTATTTACTCCTCCTCTGCTCTACAAAATACAAGTGGACCGAAACGTGTGAAACGGCAAGACATAGAATTTCAAGTCGTAGATAAGGTCATATTAAAGATATCACCGATGAAGGGGGTGATGCACTTTGGCAAACGAGGAAAGCTAAGTCCTCGGAATATAGGACCTTATGAAATTCTAGTAAAAGTCGGGAATCTAGCATATCGTCTAGTCTTACCACCACAATTGGCTAGAGTTCACAATGTGTTCCGCATATCACAATTGAAGAAGTATGTGCACGATCCGACCCATGTACTCCAACCGGAAGGAATTAAATTGGATGATGACTTGAGCTATGAGGAAATTCCGGTACAATTACTCGATGTTAAGGAGAGGGTAACAAGGAACAAAACCGTGAGAATGGTCAAGGTTCTTTGGTCGAACCATGAAAGTGAAACAGCAACATGGGAACTAGGAGCCGACATGAAGGAGAATCATCCGACCCTATTCCAAGACGACCGGACCACAGTTATGGGGACATAACTGTATTCTTAAGGGGGGGAGGATGTAATACCCCGAATTTTTATCAACGTCCAAGGGAATAAAATTTATTCCTATCAATGTCGAAATATATCCGAGAAGAAGAAAATAATTTATCACAATAATTTATTGCTCGGAAATGAAACGCCGATAGATTTAAATTCAAAATGGAATAAAAGAGGGAAAGGAAGCCCGAAGACATTCCATGGATTGAGTAAAAATAATTGGAGTTAAGTTCATGAAGGAAAAGAATTTTAATTCCAAGAACCCGTGAAGTCGGAAGAAATTTAATGATACAAGTTATTGCACGGGAATCAAAAGACGACGAAGTGGAAGCCAACGAACCTGAGACCGACGGACTTAAGATCTCAAACATGAAATTCATTTGAGTCAAGATAAACTTAAGATAAGAATTTATGACCCGAGAATGACCCGAAAAATCGAGCCCGAAAACGTAGGAGGACAGAAGTCCGAAAGAGAGGAGGAAAAGCACGACGGATCGCACGACACCGCCCGGACCGAAGTCCAGGCGTTCTTGGCGCGCTGTCCGCGCGGGAATCGCTACTTTAGCGCGCCAACCCCGCGTGGGGGTCCTGACAGCAACACCTTGTCGCGTTTTGGCGACTTTCTTGCCAATTTTCGGGGCCCAAGGTTGGGAATCTGATCTATCACGGGGGAGGCATCCTTTGAACGTTTTGTAATGAGTCCCATCCCCATTGTCAGCCATTCTCAACAATCATTTACCCCAAAACACTCCCAAAACTCTCCCAAAGCCAAACACCCTTCCGGCGGACTTTCCGACGAGTTTCCGGCAACCAAATCCAACCAAGGAAGTGTGTAGATCAAGGATTGCAGGCTTTGGATTGTTGGTAAGATGTTATTCAAGTTTCCTTATGATTTTAAGATCATAAACATCATCCTAACTTACAAATCTTCGTATTCAAACACAAATCGGAGCCAAGGGAAGAATAAATCGGGTGGAAGAGATTCGTTCGTGACATCCCGTGGATTCCGGACGACCCCGTGACTTCCTAGACATCATCCCCACTGTAAGTTAACCTTACTATGGTTTTGGGTGACTTAAAATGCAACCAAACATAGAGTTTTAAAAACTCTAAAATCTGTCAACAAGAGAAACCCTCAACGCAGCGTTTTCGTATGAATTTTTCAAACCTCTAAAGCTGCTCAAACAAGAAAACTCAAAACATGAAAAGTGTTGCTAAGGCTTTGGTCTAGCTTCTGTAAAAATTTCATAATTTTTCATGATGTTTTGAAACCTGAAACCAACCCAAAACTGAAGAGTATTAAATCTGGATCTTAGAACTTTGGCAGATTTCACTCTCAAACTTGTTGGTTATTTTGACCATGGATCTAGGCCGATCTAGGATTGGTGTTGAACATAAGAATTGTAGATCTATGAGTTTAGAACATTACTGTAAGTTTTTAGAATTTTTCGTTGAGATTTGAGCCTCCGAACCTGAGCCGATCCGATCTGCGTTAGAACCAATGTCAGGAACCTTGACAGTTTTCATAACCGAACTTGAGGAGCTTATTCCTATCATTATTAGTCCGAACCAATCTTTGTGATCTAAACAAAAGTTGTTGGAAATCATGTCTAGTATGTGTCTGTACAATTTCAGAATTTTTGAAGTTCATTTGGTATGTTAAAAAGTCGAATCTTTTAACGTTGTCGAATCTGAATCCTGACAGCTTTTTGTTTGTGTAGAAAACTCGATTTTTGACATGCTTCCCATCGTTTTTCCGAAAAACTCAAAACATGAAAGTTGTTCATTGGGATGTTTTTGAGCTACTGTGAAAATTTCAGATCAATCGCCTAAGAAATGGATTTTTAAACTGAAAAGGCGTAAACTGTGACATCGATCGGTTTTAACTTGTGAAATTTTGAAATTTTCTAAAACAACGATCGAAATCTTGTGATACGATAAAGCTATATTTTTGAAAATCCCGTTACACTAAAGTTGAAACAATATCGGTTACATAAAATCAGGGGGTGAGTGCTCTACAGGGTGCCCTCCTAATTGTTCATTCTGTGCCAAAACGGCAATGATTATTACGCGCGAAAGATCGCCAAAACGGCATCTTATTATTTTGGGCCTATCCTCTCGAGTGTATCCGTATGGGTTACTCGAGGCTCGACGGAGTGGTACTGGATATGGCGTATTTGGTCACAAGAGACCAACGGCCTACCCTCTCGAGTGTATCCGTATGGGTTACTCGAGGCTCGACGGAGTGGTACTGGGTATGGCGTATCGGCTGCGGCCGCCGGATCACCGGCTAAAATGACATGATACTTATGAAATTGGCTGAGGCCGCCGGATCGCCGGCTAACTGTTACTATTGATATTGGCTGCGGCCGCCGGATCACCGGCTAACTGATACTATTGATATTGGTTGCGGCCGCCGGATCACCGGCTAAATGATATATTGTTGAGATGATGGCGTAACGGGAAATATATTAAAAAGCTCAGATCTTATGAAATTGGCTGCGGCCGCCGGATTGCCGGCTAAATTAAATATTGTTGAGGTGGTGGCGTATCGGGAAGAATTTTTTTTAAAAGCTCAAATTTTTATTTACTTACTTACGGCATTATTCATGTTTTTAAATCATGTCTTAAATAATTGCCCATGCTTAAGTTTTTAATTATGAAATTAAATGTGTCTTTAAAATATGTAATTATATTCGCAATTTTAAAATAAAATGTTTTTATGCATGACAAAAAGTCTTATCTTAACTATGCCGTGCAAATCATTTTACTATGAAAGTTGAATCATGATCACGGGAAAATCTTTATTTTAAATCATGCCATTTATTTATTATTGGATGATTAAACTTAAATTGCGTATTACCTAGAGACATCTTTTTATTAAATTTAAATTAAAGGCTTTGAAACCCCTAAATCATGCTATGTGTTAACTTACTCAGCGCGTTTTTGCTGACCCAAACCATTTATCCCCTTTTTCTTACAGAGTCTGAAGATTATGCATCGTCATATGCATACATGGGAACATTTGGGGAAATCTCTATTTTAAATCCCTGCATTTAATTACGACTTGCATGAACGAGACTGTTTAACCCGTGTTTTGGCCATGTCGGCCCTTATACTTTATTTCCGCTGCACAACTTATATTTCCGCTGCAACTTTGATGTATTATTTGTAAATTATATATGAATGGGCTGTTTGAATGTTTTAAATTCTGAAAAACCATAGCCTTGCATCTCTTTAGTGAGCTCGGAGAAACCGTGTCTTGCTAGAGAGGTGTGGCGGTGGCATTCCGGCCTGGGTTACCAAAACCGGGGTGTTACATTATCTTACTCCCCTAATGGCATATATCATCAATTAAGTTTTAAAAGGTCACATATTCATGTTTATAACATTATCATCCATACATAGAACAATCATACCATAACATAAATCATAAACTAACCCATACCTTGAGAGAGGAGAGGCTTTCCCGTTCAGACGGGCCCCTGTATTTCAGAAAGTAAAGAAAAGAGGAAGCAATCCACACCGGGTCTTTCTTTACAAACTGAAATTTTATTACTGAAAGGGTTGGGAATACAAGAGAATTAGAGAGAGAAAGAGCTTTCGAGAGTAGCAAGAGTGCAGTCTCAAAAACCTTAGAGAGCTAGAGAGCTAAGAAGTGAGTGTGTGTTTTACAAGTGAAGACCATCCCTCTATTTATAGATGGGAATGTCATCTAAGTAATTCACAACTACCAATAAAAACGTGCCAAGTGGCAAAGTTATCCGATAAGGTTCGGATGAAAAATCAAACAACTAGTACAATAATGCAACAATATAATAATGTAGTAAAGAGGGGCCTAGTGCCCATTAACGTGGTTTTCCAAGAGTCACATGGCTCTTGTCTGCCTTTTGGTTTTATCCGCCTCGGATTCCTTCTTTCACATGGTTGGTGGTGCTTTTGGCTCCACTAGCATTTTTGTTTTCTTCTTGACTTTTTTCTTTTCAGGATTCTTTTCTTCACATGCTAGTATTTATTGTGAATTACAGCTCATTTCTGCGTGGCTCCCTTAGTACTCTTCATCATTGTGGGGGCCGCCACTTTCTTTTTTCTGATTTTTTATGATTTTATTGGCCTGGAATTTTGCTTCATTTTTTCTTAGTGCTACCAGTGCACTAAACCTTCCATTTTTTTTGGTTGCCATTGCTTCAGCAAAAGTAGGCTTTAGTTCCATTTCAAGCTTATGAAGAATTTCTTCTTCACTGAGGTTTTCAAATTTTCCAGTCTGTACTGGACTCATAGTTTTTGGCAAACTACCAGCCATAACCGGAATTGATGTGCTTTTACCATCTACCGGACTAGATGGGCTTAGTTCAACATTTTGGTCCTCAAAGACCCCAGGGTTAGAACTTCCCTGGTTTGGTTCAAATTTATCTGAACTTATGCTTTTTAGCAAAGCATCAGCTATCAACGGACTTGATTCGTCTTTACCGTCTGCCGTTTGAGACGGACTAGATTCAAACTTTTGATCCTTAAAGACCTCATGAGTTGAATTTTCCTAGTTTTGCTGCATCCAGGCTTTTGCCAATTATACTGCAGTCATAGAACTGATGGGTTTGGGTTCTGGACCATAGACTGGTTTTTCTTCTGGCTTTGGTGTTTTCAGTGTGAGGGACACAAGTTTTGAGGTCAATTTCTCATTTTGGTTTTGAAGGATTTCAAGTTTCTTGGTGAGGGTTTCAATCTGGGCCTCTGCTTCAAGGGTTTTCATTTTTTGGTTTTCAAAATTCTGTAACCATTCGACCTTTTGGGCTTCATATTTACAGACTTCCTTGGCCATTTTTTCACAATGGTCACAAAACACAATGTGGGTTTTAGAAGAATGTCCAATTGAATATTGGACTGGGCCTGTAGGATTTTGGGTTTTTGGCCTCAAACCATCAACAATGTTTTTCAAACTTGGGCTTACAAAGAAATCTGGGCCCATTGTGGTTTTTGCAAATTGAATTGCAGACATTATGTCATAAAATCCTTTATGAAGAGGTTTTTCATTATCTTCATTAAGAGGTAAAATATCATTTTTATCATAAATTCATTTTTTATAACCTTCATAGATTACATAATATAAAAATGGTTTTATGTTATTGAATTTCTGGAAATACATGCTTAAAGCAGAGAGACAAGTAACAATATACCTGCTGTTGTTTTTGTCAAATGATGCTCTCCAGATGTTATCACAAAGGCAGATCTGTTCCTCTGTGTAGTTCAACCCTGTGATAGGCCTGTACTTCATGTTATCAAATAAGATTAACTCTACATTATTGCCAGTTTCTGCTCTTTTGCCAAAGCAGATTTTCACTCCTTTTTCTGGGAGTTTATCTTTTTTCTTCCCTTCTGGGATACTGGTTTTAGAAGGGATTGTGTAATATCCATCTGGGGTTTTCACCATCCCTGTGGTTTTTACTCCATTTTCATTGCTGATTTTCAAAGAGTTTTTCTGGGAGTTTTCTGCCATTCCTGTAACAATATTATTCAATTTTCAATATTCCAGTCCTCCCCGTAAAATTGATCCCATTTTAATTTATATTTTTCCTCGTCATTTTCATCATAATTATCAATTGATTCGTTTTTAAATTCAGTGTCATATAATGGTTTTTCCCTTTCTTTAATCAGAATTCTAGATAGTATATCAGCAATTTTGTTATCTTCTCCTTTAATATGTTCGAATTTTATTTTGTAGCCTTTCTGACTAATAACATCTGTAAAATTCAACCACCTTCTCCTAGACATTGATCTTTTTTCTTGGAGTTGGCTATGAAATTTTACTATGGCTTCACAATCAGTTCTTACTGTGAATCCTGGTTTTCCTGTCAAAAACAGTTCAAATTTATCAAGTGCGTATTTTATTGCTAATAGTTCTGCATCAATCGAGGAAAGGTTACCCTTTTCTCTGTATTTTCCTGATGCATATTGGCAAATTTCTTCTTTACTTTTAGGTGAGTAGATATCCTTTTTTCGCAAAAGGATAGCTCCCATCCTTCATGTGATCCATCAGTTTGCACAATAAGATAATCACTATCTTCTGGCAATACCAATTCTGGAAGTGTTTTTAATGCTTCTTTAATTTTTTGTACATTTTTTATATCTTCTTGGTTAAAATACCTTTGACCATTTTTTCCCAGTTTATTATATAATGATCCTGTTAATGAGGATAAGTTTTTAATGTATGGTCTAGCAAAATTAACCAATCCCAAAAATTGTTGTAATAGTTTTGTATCTTCCATTTTATCAGGAAATTCTATAGCCTTTTTAGCAATATGATCTTGGAGTTTTATTTTTCCTTTTCCAATTTCTGCTCCAAGGAATGCTATTTTAGTTTTATTGATTTCCATCTTTTTCTTTGAGATGATTATTCCATGTTTTTCAAATAGCCTAAACACTGTATCAAGATGACTCATATGTTCAGTACTATTTTTTGAAAATACTAGAATATCATCAATGTATACCAAAACAAATTTTTGGTATGGTTTAAAAATTTTATCCATTTTTTGTTGAAATATAGCTGGTGCATTTTTTAGTCCAAATGGCATTACTAACCATTCAAATAAACCTTCTGGACATGTAAATGCAGTCCATTCAACTGACTCGGGATGCATTTTGACTTGCCAAAATCCTGACTTACAGTCAAATTTGCTATACACTTTTGAGTCTTGAATTCTATTTATTAAGACTGTTTTATCTGGTATATTGTAAGCAAAATCTTTTGTATTATCATTAAGTCTTATAATTAATGACCATTCTTGATTTTCCTCTTACAATTTCAGAATGTTTTCTTACAATAAAAGCTGTAGACCTATGCCTGGAGTTTGATTCTCTAATTACTTTTAAAGCTTTTAATTCATCAATATGCATTTTGAAATCTGCTATATCCAGATTTGTAGGATTAATTTCTGCAGTTGAGATTCTCAATTCTGGATTTATTATTTCAAGCTTACATATTGTTCCATCTTTTTCCCAATATTTCTGGATGTTATCTCCAATAATTTGGGATTTTTCTAACCTCTCAATCCATTTTGTTATGGTTTCTTCAGGCTTAAATCTAGTTATACTTATTTACTCTCAAAAAAAAAAATCTAGTTATACTTATTAACTCTTTCAGTTTTGGGGTTTCGGGAATGTATTCTTCTTCAAACTCTGTAATTTGTATGTTTTCTTTACAAGTTTGTTTACATGCTCCTTTTATTTTGCATTTACAGTTTTCATTATCTTTATCTTTTAAAAGTTTTTTATTTTTTGTTTTTGTATTATTAGGGGCTCCACCACGCTTCTCTCGCAACTCTGATGTTGTTAAGAGCTTGGTTCCCGCATTACTAATACTAGGTGCAAACATTGCCAAAGTTGCTTTTTCAACAATTTGGATATAATCTTTTGTAATAAATAATCCTCCATTATTTTGTAAGAAGAATTGTAATCCTAAGATTACATCTGCATTTATTACTAAGTCTTTTATATATGAATTATCAGGAACTCCATAGGGTTCTGATATTCCATAATTGGTTTCAAAGAATATCTGTCCACCTGAAATAGGTTGTTTTGTTGTATATGATATTCTTCCATCCATTAATTCTGATTTAATGGATTTTGTTAAGTTTTTCTGTAGATGTTCTGGGATAAGTTTCTCATTTATTATTATTCTTGTACATCCTGTATCGATTATTGCATTAGTACGAAATACCAATTCTCTTAATTTAAAGATTATTGGTACCCTTAATGTAGTTAATGATGAAGGATCTTGGCACACAGGTATGTACTCAGGGTTTTGTGCTAACATATACTCTGTACTAGGATTTTGTTTATCATTAGATTCTTCTTCAGGAACTTCTTTTCCTTTATTTTCCGTATTTTTAGGACTTAACATATTATATTCTTCTAAGATTTCTTCTATGTTTTCAATTCTGGTTTTTAATTCCTTAGGATTCATTATATCTTGTAAATCAAAAAGTTTTCTTTCTATTATATCTATTCTTTTTGTGATGAATGTATAATTATCATCAATTTTTGTTATTGGCATTTCTTCGGGGAATTTGATTTTATAATATTTTAACAAGCATATTTGGCATATTTCTACATGACATATTGTACATTTAGCTCTAAGTTTTCTTGATGGGTAATAAGAGCATTTTATACAAGGTGTAGAATCAGTGCCTACCCTGAAAAGCCAATTATGGTTTTCGCATTCATTAATTTCTCTCATCATATACTCAGTTTCATATGGCATCATATACTCTTTATATGTGATACCATTATATGAGTTTTCATTTGCAAGCATATTAATCAATTCATAGGGATCATCATCCCCTTGTTCTTCTATAACATTTTCTTCCACTGTTACTATGCTATATATTGTTTCGGTCTCAGAAACATCTGAGTCTACATCCAATATATCTTGTTGTATACATTCTGTAAGAATTGCTTCTCTTGAATGTTGGTTTTTTCTTTTAGGACATGCTGTTGCCAAATGGCTTTCATCACCACATGTGAAATAAGCAAGTTTCTTTGTATGATTTCTACTAGGATTATATTTTCTGACGTGATGTTTTTGTTTCAAGAAAGGTTTTCTGCTATTTGATTGTTTTATAAAATACTTCTTTCTTGTTATGAATTTGGGTTTTTTCCTTAATGGTTCCGGCCTACCATATCGTTGAGGAGTGTATATCCTTTTACAGAATGAATAATCAGTTTTCTTAAGTTGTTTTTGTGCAATTATATTTGTACACTTATCTTTTAATATTTTCACCACATGAACAACCCTCATACTAATAGTGTATTGTTGAGGATTCTTTTCAACCATTTTATTCCATGTATCTTGAATTTCTTAACCAATTGGTCTTGGTATTTTCATAAATAATTTTTCACCTAACTCTTGGTTAAAAGCACCTCCTGCTAGGCCTGTATAGTAGACATATTCATTCAAGAAGTCTACTGTTCCATATAAGTCATCTAGGTGCATTTGGTCTAGATGGATTAAGGCATCCATTTGTGTTGTTATATGTCCTGAATTACCATCTTCACCCGTTATTAGACTTGATATTTTATTTACAAAGTTATAAGGATTTGGTCCTCTTTCTATTAAGTCTTGATAATCCATTGGATAGTCTCTTTTAAATACTTCCCACATTGACTGTGCGAATTCTCCTAAATAGGTTTCAAGATATCCATACATTGATCCAGTTGTATCATTATAATCATTTTTGTTTTTGATGTAATCGGCTACAACTATGTTTTTCCATTTTGCAATTACTGAGCCCCATTCTTGAGGGCTTACATTTGTTACTTCTAATATTGCTGGGTTATGATAATATCCTCTTTCTAAAGGTTGCCTAATTCCTCTAGGTTTTGTTATCATCCCAGGTTGTATCTTTCCATAAGGATATTCTGGATGAACATGTGTGATTGAGTGTCTAGAATTATTTCCAGTATAATTAGTTCCAGGTCTCCACTTAGTTCCTCTTTGGTATGGGGCAAAGGGAGTTCCAGGGACTCTTGTTATACTGTCTCCTGTATTTTTCATGACAACATCTTTGTTCATGAATTCTTTAGCTGTTTTATTTGTTTTCTCAGAATGTAAGGAGATATGGTCTCCCATATATTGTTCCATTAATGTATTATCAGAACTTTGTCCTACTTCTAATGAGTTTTCCTTTAAGAACAAGTGAGCTTCTATGTCTGCTTGTTGTTCTTCTTTTATTTGTATTTTTTGTAATCTTTTTTGTACTTCTTTCTCAATAATATCTTCTAAATTATTCTTCCATTCTTTGTTTTTTCTTTTCATTTTATCCTTTAATTCCTGTTTTTGTTCATTTAGTTTTGATATTTCTCTTATCATTTCTTCATAATTTTCTATCCAATTCTCAAAATATCCACTATGTTTTGGACATTCTACTAAATGGATCATATGTTTTAACTTATCAGAATATCTTCTATCAAGATCAATTTTACAATCTTGACAATTGTGAGGTAATATTCCTTTGTTTTTGAATTTTTTAGTTAAGGCAGAATGCACATGTTGTGAGAAAACTCTTTCATACCTGTCATGGTATTCTCTTTTATTTAGAATTTTTCCCTTCTTAAAGTTTTCAAATTTTCTTGTTTTTAAACAAATATGTTGAATGTCTTTAGCAATTCTTTCCACTTCATCTTCACTAGGGTGGAATATATGTTTTCCTTCATATTTTACATAGTTATCTGTTACTGGTTTTTCTACAATAAACCTTTTCATTTGTCTATTCATTTTTCTGACCTTCTTCTTCTGTAAAATCTATTGGTCGTTTTGCAGTTTCATAATCATTAAATCTTACTGACGTTTCTCCTCTGGAGTTAATGAAGTAATTTACATTTTTTGGAGTTAAATTTTTAACATTTGGTTTTTCAAAGAATTTTGATAGATCCCAATTTTTCCCAGCATTTTCTTCCGATGATATTTCAGTTGGTTCTATCATTTTTACTCCTTCACTTCCTATGATACTTACCACAGTTTCGATTTTTGTTTTATGCCTGGTTTGACCATTGTTTGTGATTCTTCCTAAGAAGCCTACACATATCATTAGGTTGTGACCAGTTTCCATTTCTTCATATCCTACAGTTTGAATTCCTATTTGGATATGCTTCATAAAATCTGTTATTTGTATCATATAATCTGGTGCCAAATAACATACTCCCACATTAGGGTTCATATCAATTTCCATTAATCCTATGATAGCTTGGGTTGGATTAGTCCACCTTGTATCTAGAACAGTCATTAGAACTTTAGTTCCTAAGTTTTTTTCTAGTTAAACCTTTTACTCCTATGGATATTAGTCCCATATGCATGTATTTTTGTCCTTGTCTTTGAAGTCTGATTGCTTCATTATTGCTTATTAATTTTATTAATTTTTTGTCATCTTTTAGACAGCTTATTGGTTCTGTATAATGGTATTTGTAATAACCTGTGTTCCAATTAAGGAATCTTTGGTCATACAATAATCTTGGTTCCAATTGGATTAATGTTCTTTTCTTGAAGTTTTCAAATTCAATATCAGGGTCAATTATTTCTTCAATTATTGTTGGCCCTTCTTCAAGTTTGGTTTTTTCTCTAAACATTCTATCTATTAAAGTTTTTTCAAAGTTTGAGCTTTCAATTCTTTGAGAATTACTTCTTTCTACTAGACTGTTTTTGGATTCATTAGTAAGAGAAAATGATCTCCTACTCATTTTTGTAAATATTTTTCGTCTGGTTTTACGACCCAAAAATTTAGTTTTTCTTGTGGTTTAGTTTTCCTTCTAGCTTCTGCAGGTAATTTTGCAATTTGTTCAGCTAGTTGTTTTATTGTATTATCTTCAGGCATTCTAACAGCTTGTATTCTTTCAAGTTTTTCATCTATGCTTTCAATGGCTATTCTTAATGCAGGGTCTTGATATTTTTTCATGTTTTCCATTTGAACATGTACATCATCAATTTTTTTCTTTAGTATTTCAGTTGTTACAAGCTCTTTTATTTTCTTGTCAATTAGACTAATATTTGTATTATTTGTTCTATTATGATCTGTTATTTCGCCAATCTTTTTGTGAATATTATTAACATTTAGTTTTACTTCTACTAATTCTTTGTTTAATTCTTTAAATTTATTATTAATTTCTTGTTTAAAGTTTTCTATTGTTTCTTTAACTTCTTTCAAGGCTGTTTCCATTATCCTTTAATGATTTTTATGATTTTGTTACACATTTCATTTACATTTTCAATATTGTTTTCAACAATGTTTTTAATTTCCTTTATTTCTTTATCAAGTTTTTCAACCTTATCTTGTAATTGTTTTAATTCCTCACTATGGTTAATGATTTTTCTTGAATTTGGGACATCATTAACTAGTTTGGAACTTTCATATTGAAGTGTTGTTATGGTTTTAGATAAGTTTTTCATTCCACTGGATGATTTATCATATTGGGTTGATAAGTACGTTTGGTTTTCTAATATAACTTTAAGATTTGTATTATTTTGTTTTTCTAATAATTCTAACTTATCCAGTTTTGCTTCAATTGATTGAAGACTTCTTTGTATGTCCATGTTTTTATTTGTTAACATTTTATTCATGAGTTTTTAAGTGTTGTCTTAAGGCTTCTAACCTTATGATTAATTTGCAATAATTTTCAAAGGTTTTATTTTTCTTGAGTTTTACTCTTTTAATTTTTATTTTATTTTGTTTACAGATCTTACAATCTTTAGTTTGGTTTTTGAATAATTTTTTCTTTTCTATGTCAATTATTAAGAATTTTTCGTAATTAATGTTTTCATTTAATTTAATCGTGTTTTGATTATCTTTTAATCCGTCATTAGCCATAAGCCCTAAAATCGCAACTTATGCTCTGATACCAAATTTTTAAAGGGGGTGTGTTTTTGGGCACTTTTTAGAGAAGTGTTAAACTCATTTAAATCATTTTTGGACATTATTTTCCTTAATTTGGTGATTTAAGGGTAAAATTGGTATTTTTTGAAAATTTTCTCTCTCCAGGGGGTTGAAAGGAATAAAAATTTATGTGGATATTTTGGAGGAATAAGGTGGTGGTATTGGGGGTTTTTAAATAATTTTCCCTTAATTATATTGATGAATGAAATCAGATGTCTAGCTAGTCTACAGATTCATTAAAAAAAACATACAACACAAAAAAAGCCCCCCCCCCCCCCCCCCCAAATGGGGCCCTGTGTCAGCGCTCCACTTGCTCATGCTAAAATACGGCACTGTAAAATAGTATTTTAATTAATTCAAAAAGTATACTGATATTATTTTCATATAATTATTTTTTTTAAAAAAATATACTAAAATAAATGTAATAGACTTCTAATCCTATGATAATTTTTTTTAACGAATTTTAGGGTGAAATATAATCATATTATTAATGCATTATAATTTAAAATTGATTTATTCTAATATTAGGAATGCATTGTAGAGATAAATAGACTTAGGGTCTATTGTGCATGTAAAGTTGTAGCTGTGAGCTGGAGCGCTGAAGCGTGTGGGAGCTGTAACTATCAATTCTAATCAGTTAATCCTGTTTGTGTATCAACTTCTAATAATCTATTATTTGCGTTTTGAGGGAATGAAAACACTATTTTCTTGCAGCTACAATTTGGTGCTGCAAGAAAATTGTGTTTAGCTAAAAATAGATTTTATCATATTGTTACCTTTTGAGATAATGAAAAACGCAAATCCAAACACTTTTTAATGATTATTTGATTATTGCAATTTGAAACAGCATAAGCTCATCCAAACACTTAATTTTAGCAGCACGTTTTGTTACAGCAATTATTTGATTATCCGTTTTCTAAACGCTGCAGCACTTTTTAAAACGTACATCCAAACACCCTCTTAAATGTTCTGTACAACTAGCTGTAGTCAGGCCCGGCTATGGCTCAATGCAAACTAGGCTATTGCACAGGTCCCCAATTTTTGGGGACCCCTTTTATTTATTTATTTATTTATTTATGGTATTAATATTGTGCTGAAGTTACGGAAAAGTAGATGGAGAAGCCAATTTTCAAGGAGTTGGATAGCCTTTTGGGCCTTTTATGTTGGACTTAATTTTTAGTTGGACCATTAGTTTGTAGGGGTACTTACACCTAAGGCCCTACCACAAACAAAAATTGTGGTCAAAGACCCCAATGGTAAAGCATTACATATAAGGACCCCAATCTTTCAAAACCTAAGTAACACACTAATCTAATCTAATTTACTTAAACTAATCTAACTATGTTGAGAAAATACTTAAATGCCCTTGGGTGCAAAATACTAAATTACCCCAATTCAAATAAAAAAAGCCCTAACGTAGAAACAACGACTCAATTCATGCTCTCCATTCCCGCGATCAAAGCTCTCTGTAGAAGAAGGCGGACGACACGGCGGCGGACGGTGGAGTGCGGCGGAAGACGGCGGTGCACAGTGGACGGCAAAGCTTAGGTGGAAGAGTGACAAGCTTATTGGAGTAAGGGACATATGTGCTATTTTTTGTTTATTTGAATGAGTGGAAGTTTTGAAATAATTTTTTTAGAGAAATTTTTGAAAGAAATAGGGTGAAAATTATGAGCATTGTATTGTATTGTGTTAAAGAGTGTAATATGTGGTAAAGATCTTATGAAATGATTTGGTATAGAATGAGATATATTTTGATGTTAGAAAAAATGGTGTGTGGGTTAGTTTTGTGATAGGTTGATGATGCAGGGGAAATATGAATGGTGATATTATTTTGTTTGCATTTGTAGAAAAGAGAATGAGCATTAGTGGGGGTCATGGAGAAAATAGTTGCTTTACCCTACTCGTTATTTGCCAATATAATGATGAGAAGCACCAATGTCTATAAAGAATGAGATGACGATGAATGATGTGCATATGGAGATGATGGAACGATGGCCCGATTTTGATCCTCTATTATACACTCTGAAATATGAAGCCCCGGGCGATAAGTTGCTTGTAAGAATGGAAACGGACACGGACATAAAATTGATGATTCAATATCACATGCTATCAAATGTACACTTGTGCAATGTAATAGCTAGGTCGAACGGGACTCCGGAGAAGAGGAGAAGGTATGATTGTTGCATTGATTGTTTGTATCATTCATTTCGGCATGTTAACAATGGTAGAATGACAAATGAATCATTTTGTAGGGTGGAGGATGCATGCTTCGAAGGGCATGATGAAATGGCATTGGTGAGGAGTGAAAATGTTGAGCATTTGGGTGGACGATCAGGAGGCATTGAGCGCATTGAAGGAAAAGGGCAAACGTTTGAAAATGTTGAGCACTTTCGTCGCGTTCTAAGGACATTTTGCATTGCCACAAAGAAAGGATTCAAATACGTGAAGAATGGGAAGCATAAGGTTATCGCAAGATGTACAGTGGATGGATGTGGGTGGCGGGTATATGCATCATATCGTAAGTCGGATGAGACATTTGGCATTCGGACTTGTACCCTACATCATACTTGTGGTGTTGACCGTATAATGGATACAAGTCATCCACAAGCAACATCTAATTGGGTCGCCAGTTGGATAACGGATACATTGAGAACCGCGCCGACATATAGTGCAAGACAAGCAATTGATGAAATCAAGATTCAGTTTGCCATAGATATACCCTACCACAAAGCTTGGATGGCGAAAGAAATTGCATTGAGAGATATTCATGGAAAAGATAAGGATTCATTCAATAAATTAAGGGGTTTATGCCAATCCTTAAAAGATTCGAACCCCGGTACCATTGCTGACTTCGAGATATTTCCGGACACGAAGAAGTTCTACCGGGTCTTTATTAGCTTAGGCGCGTGCGTGCGGGGATTCCTGAGTGGATGTCGTCCAATGTTGTATCTCGATGGAACACACATAAAGACAAAGTGGAAAGGACATGTGCTTGGAGCCATAGGCCAGGACGGGAACAATGGAATTTTTACCGTAGCATTTGCAAGTACGTGTTTAGTTAATGTTAATGTTTTGTTCCTTTATGCATACGCAAGTTATTTGTATTTAATTTTCAATGTTTTGTAGTTGTTGATGGTGAGACCAACGAGAGTTGGGGATGGTTTTGTCAAAAGTTACGTGGAGCCATTGAAGCGCAAAGAGAGGACTACGATTTTGAGAAGCTCGTTTTGTTCATGGATAGGCACCCCGGGCTTATGAACGCAAAAGTGCTATATTCCCCGAAAGTTTGCATGCAATATGTCTACGTCATCTGATAGAAAATTTTAAAACTGATGTACGTATCCCACTTTAAAATATCACAGTAACTCGTGATTTTTATTGAATTTAATGGATTATTTGATGGATGATGTGTACTTGATGGAACAGGTGATGTCATCAAATCCACTGCACAATAGGGGGAAATGGGCTAACATTTTCCAAAAGGCAGCAAAAGCAGTCACTTCAACTGAGTATGAAAAATTCATGAAGAAGATCTTGGATACATTCAAGGAGCCTGCCAAGGAATTCATTGCACGTTCCCGTCCGGAACGGTGGGCCAATGCATTCTTCCCGGGGATGAGATGGGGAGTGTTACACAATAATCCAGTCGAGAGTTGGAACTCATGGATAAAGGCTGCTAGAGGTCTGCAACCTGCTGCCATGGTAGATACGATAAGATTGAAAGTTATGACAATGATGTGTGAGAGAAGGGAGGAGTCAGCAGGTTGGTTCAAAGAGATATGTCCAGTGCAAGAGAAGAAACTACAATCCAGGTTGAACAAGTCCGGGTCGTTGTCATGTGTTAGGTCGATGGCCGGATTGTACGAGGTGCGGGAGGGGTTGTCAAAGATGATAGTTGACCTCAACAAACGAGAGTGCTCGTGTAGGGGATGGCAAATAGTTGGTCTTCCTTGTGCACATGCCTTGTATTGCATATCTGACATGCACGTATCTCCATATGATTATGTGGATCCTTACTACAGTGTTGAAATGTTTCGTAAGGCCTACGAAGGTGCTATCTACCCTATGTGTGCAATACATGAGGACGAACCATTGGAGGTGGCGACCGACAAAGTTCAACCCCCTGACGTGCGCCCGCAGCCGGGACGAAGAAAAACGAAGCGCATCACTTCCCAAACCGTTAGGAGTGGTAATAAATGCAAGTCATGCGGTTTGCCCGGCCACAACAAACGTACGTGCAAGAATGCACGAGTTTCTAGAGTTCCTACGTAGGTTTGTGGGCATGTCCATTTTTGTTAGTTAATTGAAGCACAAACACTTGATTGCCATATATTGTATGGTTTAAATTTGCAAGTGCAATGTGGACTTATTGGAAATTGAATTTCTGGATGTTGGATTATAATTTTTATGTTGGCTTATGGTTCTATGCGATGATGTATGTTGGTATGTTGTGGTTTCATAGTGAAAATTTTGGTGACAGTAAACACAGAACCTAGTAAAGTGAAAATTGTAACGTGGTAAAGTGGTAAGTAATAATCTGGTAAATCCATAGTTATTCCTGGTAAAGCATAATTGACAAGCAACGGGATGGCCGTCCTCTGACCGTGTCACAATACCTGTACAAGCCTGTTGCTGAGGACGGTATTCTGGACGGTGCTACGAACCGTCCGACGACCGTGCCAAAGTACCTGTAGTGGCAGACGGTACGTGGGACGTTATTCCGGACCGTCCGTAAACCGTCCCGGACCTCCTGTATCAAACAGGATTGCGTGGACGGTCCTGGGGATTTGTGGACGGCCGTCCCAATGACCGTGCGTTAAATGTAAGAAAACAGAGTGTGAGAGACGGTTGGTGGATGGACGGTTCTTCTCCCGTGCAAAACGTAGTGTTATTTTTTCTTTGGTAAAACTTACCAGTATTGTGGTAAACCATCTAAATTATATGGTAAATTATTTACCAAAAACATGGTAAATCAAGAGCAACACGTTTGGTAAATCGCACAGTACTATTTGGTAAGTTTGACTTAGTTTGTGGTAAACGAAGATTATTAGACGTGGTAAAGAGCACTACCTACACGTGGTAAAAATAACATGATCTATGGTAATTGTATATATAACACATGGTAAAGATAACATGATTTATTGTATATATTTAATTGTATGTATATATTTATTTACTTATATTTAATTGTTTATTTATTTACTTATATTTAATTGTATATATTTAATTATATATTTATTTACTTATATTTAATTATATATATTTTTAATTATTTTGCTTTAGGGTTTGGGGTTAGCATTATGGTTTAGGGTTTAGGGTTAATGATTATGGAGCATGTTATTCTAATAATTTAAGTAGTGTATAGCGGTTAGTTGTTGAACAAGATTGTATATTTAGGGTTTACGGTTATATATTTATTTACTTATATTTAATTATATGTATATATATTTAATTATTTTGCTTTAGGGTTTAGGGTTAGCATTATGGTTTAGGGTTTAGGGTTTACGGTTATTATATTCTTAATGATTATGGAGCATGTTATTCTAATAATTTAAGTAGTGTGTAGCGGTTAGTTGTCGAACAAGATTGTATATTTAGGGTTTACGGTTATATATTTATTTACTTATATTTAATTATATATATATATATTTAATTATTTTGCTTTAGGGTTTAGGGTTAGCATTATGGTTTAGGGTTTAGGGTTTACGGTTATATATTCTTAATGATTATGGGGCATGTTATTCTAATAATTTAAGTAGTGTGTAGCGGTTAGTTGTCGAACAAGATTGTATATTTATGATTTACGGTTATATATTTATTTACTTATATATATATTTAATTATTTGCTTTAGGGTTTAGGGTTAGCATTATGGTTTAGGGTTTAGGGTTTAGGGTTTACGGTTATATATTCTTAATGATTATGGGGCATGTTATTCTAATAATTTAAGTAGTGTGTAGCGGTTAGTTGTCGAACAAGATTGTATATCTAGGGTTTACGGTTATATATTTATTTACTTATATTTAATTATATATATATATTTAATTATTTTGTTTTAGGGTTTAGGGTTAGCATTATGGTTTAGGGTTTAGGGTTTACGGTTATATATTCTTAATGATTATGGGGCATGTTATTCTAATAATTTAAGTAGTGTGTAGTGGTTAGTTGTCGAACAAGATTGTATATCTAGAGTTTACGGTTATATATTTATTTACTTATATTTAATTATATATATATATTTAATTATTTTGTTTTAGGGTTTAGGGTTAGCATTATGGTTTAGGGTTTAGGGTTTACGGTTATATATTCTTAATGATTATGGGGCATGTTATTCTAATAATTTAAGTAGTGTGTAGTGGTTAGTTGTCGAACAAGATTGTATATCTAGAGTTTACAGTTATATATTTATTTACTTATATTTAATTATATATATATATTTAATTATTTTGTTTTAGGGTTTAGGGTTAGCATTATGGTTTAAGGTTTAGGTTTACGGTTATATATTCTTAATGATTATGGGGCATGTTATTCTAATAATTTAAGTAGTGTGTAGTGGTTAGTTGTCGAACAAGATTGTATATCTAGAGTTTACGGTTATATATTTATTTACTTATATTTAATTATATATATATATATTTAATTATTTTGCCTTATGTTTAGGGTTAGCATTATTGAATGTGGTTTTATTGATTTCCCTATAATATAATGGGAAAAAAGTATATATTCTGAAATTTGGTAAACCAATCTGCATCCATGTGGTAAATGAATAGAATAACATTATGGTAAAGATTTCACGAGAAGTGGTATCACATAAAGGAGATAGCTGGTAACTCCAGAATTAAGTAAGTTTGAGGTTGTGGTAAAACGGAGGATGGTGAATGGGACGGTGATTTCCGAACGTCCCAACTGCGTCCGGACCAAAATGCAAAAAAAAAATTTATAAAAATTTTTAAAACTAAAAATTTAATTAAAAACTATTTTTTAAAAAACTAAAATTTAATTAAAAACTATTTTTTAAAAAACTAAAAATTTAAGTAAAAAATATGGAAATCTTGTGGTAAACGTGCAGTTGTTTATATGGTAAACAATTGCATAAAAATGGTAAATTTATGGGCAGAAGAGGTAAATAATTAAATTTAAGTGTTTCTTGATATATGGTAAGAAATATATCAAATATGGTAATGGTGTATTGAGAATTATGCCGATTTAAATGTAGGGATAAAACGGTTTCCTCTCCATTCCCATGCCCTAGTCCAGAATTCTGTTCAAAACTTCCTCCCCAAATCACGGAACCAGGTATTTTCTCCTCCCTCTACTCATTCCCATTGTCGTGCATCAGAACAGTCGATTCATGGGGTTTTCTGTTGGGCAATGCTCCATTTTTTCGAAAAATTTATGGGTTTTTACCAAATCGTTTCGATTGTTATATAGAAGACATAAAAAATTCGTAGCTTTGAATGTTTTTGTGTATTTCTCTTAACCCATGAAATACAATTATATGTCGAAACAAATTTTGGTGTAATGCAGTGTGTAGTAATATCGATTATTATACATCTAAGCATTTGTGCATTGTGCACATGTGGTGTTCGATTAAAAGTCTATGTATCTATTGGCTCATAAAATGTTATTTATGTCCCTAATACAAGTTTGTATTGCAGTTAAATGGGGCTCCTTCAGACATTGTTGTGTCTCGCTTGGTTGATGGCCCCCAAGCGCACTCGGCGCGGAGATGAGGGTAATGAAGACACTGTGACAACTAGAATGGGATTGAAACCACAGAGGCCCGTTTCTAAACTTAACAAGAAAAGATTCACGACGGATGGTGCGCAAGAAAGGTACTACACCATGCATGGGCAGCGAGCATATGTGGGTGAACGGGCATTTAGAGAAGAGCATTTGGAGGATGATAGGGTGGCACCACTTGTGGATCTGTGGGGTTGGGGTAATCTTGCGGTCCAACCGGAAGGTACTGCACCAGTGGACCTGGCTTTGGAAGTTTATGCCAATATACCAGATGCTCCTAGCATGTCGGCAGTCTTTGTGCGTGGGAAAACAGTTGATTTCTCATCAGCAGCAATCAACGAGCACCTCGGCCTACCAAACCAAGGGATTATCCGGATCCCCCCAGACGAGGTGCCAGTCGTACCAAACTGGGCTGTACTTTGTACGGAAGGGAATGTTCTACTAAACCCTAAGAACAACAAAGAACTCCGGACGAAGTGCTTGGATCCGCAGTGGAAGTTTGTAGCATGTGTTTGGAACGGGCGTATTCGACCTACCGTCCGCGAGAATTTTGTCACCCGCGAGGCTTTCGATATGATTCATCACTTGGCATTTGGTGGTACGATTAATGTGGGGTCTTTGATCAAGCAGCACATGAAAGAAATAACAAATGATTCCTCTCTCGCCATCACACATGTACATTTGATTTGGAGGATGTGTGTTGAGGCCGGTGTGTTAGTCGACAGAACCGAGGAAAGGTTGCCCGCTTTGGGGGCATTCAAAATGCACAAGTTTTCTGAACGGCGAGCCGATATTCGGAGTGGAAGGGCTACTCCCGCTACAATAAATGAGAACGATGACGGGGGTTTAATTCTAAATGTCCCGCCAACAAGAGACCCAACACCACCGCCACCGGCTGCAGAAGCACAAAATGATCAACCAGCTGAGATGGACACGGATCAACCCGCCCTCATGCCCCCCCCCCCCCCCCCGATGCCGCACGTGCAACAAGGAGGTTTTGATTACTCCGAGCTTGGTAGGATGTTCGAGGATCTACGTGTACATATGGATGGTCGCTTCACCAGCATGCAGGATCACTTTAACAGTCGCTTGAATGAGATGCAGTCACAATGGGGCGACCGGATCAATGAAGTTCATAGAGATGTCCGAGACATAGGTCGTGCGATGTATCGTTCGGACCCAGCTGCTCCCGATCTTGCCCGATTCCGTCCAGACGAGTAGTCTATGACATTTCTAAATTTGTAGTGGATGATATTGTGAACTTGTTTGTCTTTTAATGTTGCAGTATTTGGATTGCTTGATATTACTGTAATACCCGAGAATTTTCCAACATAAAATAAATGCAATAAATAAAATAAATAAACATGATAAAGGGATAAAGAATCATAAAAGATGAGAAATGAAATTTAAAAAGGAATCAAAATTCCAAGAACCCGGGAAGCCGAAGACAATTTAATCGAATAAATGGTTTCACGGAAACCCAACACCGATGGACTCAATAACTCGAGTCCAAACATAAACTTAGATCCGAGTAAAATTAAGATAGGAAATCGGAGCCCGAAGATACCCCGGAAATCCGAATCCGGGAACATAGGGGGATAGAAGTCCGAAAGGGAGGAGGAAACGCCCGACGGATCGCACGACCCGGCCCAGACCGATGTCCAGGCCAGGACGGCGCGGTCGCCGCGCGGTCTTTAGGGGTTTACCGCGCCAAGGGCGCGCCACTTGGCAGAATCGGCCGTTCCGCGATTTTCTCGCCCGATTCCGGATTTTTCGACTTTCGGTTGAACATATCTCGACTCAAGACGCTTGGGGTCAGATCTTGGATGCCCTAGGTCTTAAATATCTATAAATAAACCCTCTTGGGAGCCCCGAACATCTTTACAAAACCCTACGAAATCTCTCTACACACAAAACCCTAATTCCGGAGTCATCGGAGGCACAAAACCGAATCAAGGGACTGACTTGGACGAAAATTAGGAGTCTTCGATCATCGGGTAAGATTCGAACCATTCTTGTCCATTCTTTTCCATTCAAGATTCGAAAACGAATCCTAATTAAATCTCTTTCCTATTCTAAACCCCGATCCGGACGCGTTGAGGAAAAACGAAGGATCTCGGAGGGAGAACGAAGAACGTGGAAGCCACGCCTCCGAATCATCGAGCCGAGACATCCGTAAATCAGTAAGTTAACGCTTACACGGTTTTGGGAGTAGTAAAAATATTCAAATCTAGAAACTTGAGCAAATCTTTCGTAAATCTGTCCATATGTGATTTTTAACGGCGCAACAGTTTTGCCTAATTTTTCCGAACCTTAAAACGACTTCAAACGGAAGAACTTAAAACACGAAAAACGTTCCTAAGACATAGATCTATGTACTGTAAAATTTTCATAATTTTTCATCGTGTTTTGATATCCGAGAACGACCACAAACAGACCTGCCTTGAGTTTAGATCTTGAAACGGTGACAGAACTTTAGTTCGAACTTGTTGATGATTTCTACCTTGGATCTAGACCGATCTAGGCTTAGAGTTGAACATAAGAGTTGTAGATCTATGCGTTAAGAACACCTCCGTAAATTTTCAGAATTTTTCGTGATGATTTGATATATGAAATCCACCCGAAACCAAACTGCTAGGATGTGGATCTTGAAATCTTGACAGATTCTTGGCCCGAACTTGTTGGCGTTTTTGACAATAGAAATAGGATGAATTAGATCTTTTGCTGAACATGAAACTTGTAGATATATGTCTTAAGATGATCTCTGTCTCGTTAATTTTGGGGTTGATTTGCTATGGTAGAATTCGAAATCTCTAAACTGTGACCTAGGAAATTCGGACAGATTTATACCTCTGTGAAAATTAGTGTTTTTGACCTATTTAGGTATCTCGGATTGAAAACGTTAAAACACGAAAGTTATAGATCTTGACGTTTTGGAGTCAGACGCAAAATTTCGGAATTTTTGAAATTAAATCTGATTTTAGACGCATTTTAGATTAAACTGTGGTTGACCGAGTCAAATCTTGAACTCTTGATGAAACTTGTGAAATTTGCGAAACTTGTTTGACCTGCGGGTTCGATTCCCCAGGTTGTCTGTGTCAAACCTTGTGGGTTCGATTCCCCAGGGTGTGTTTGAGTTCTTGCGGGTTCGATTCCCCAAGGGCGATTGTATGTTCTCCTGCGGGTTCGATTCCTCAGGATGTCCGTGTCAAACCTTGCGGGTTCGATTCCCCAGGGTGTGTCTTTCTGCGAGTTCGATTCCCCAGAATATGTGTTGATTCCTACGGGTTCGATTCCCTAGGATGTATATGAGTTCTTGCGGGTTCGATTCCCCAAGGGCGATTGTTTGTTTTCTTGCGGGTTCGATTCCCCAAGAATAAATTATACTAGATTATATCGAATAAAAGAGGGATAGTGAAATCCTGAAATACTTAGATAGTTTCCTTATTTAAATTATGCATTTAAATTATGTCTTGCGATTATTTTATCATGTTGTTGAATTATGATCTTATGGAAACCCTTGTCTTTTAAAATACGCAATTAAATTATTATTAGTTGGATAAGTTAAATCATGGATATTATGCACATGTTTTTAAATTTAATTAAAGGCTTTGAAACCTCATAATCATGTTTGTGGTAACTTACTCAGCACGTAGTGCTGACCAAACCATTTTTATTTCCCTGTTTATTTCAGAGCTGAAGAATATGCATCATCATATGCATTCATGGGAAGTTTGGGGAAACAATTTAGTTTTAAATGTTACGTTAGACTAGAAATTGCATGAACGGGCCTGTTTAACCCGTGTTTTGGCCATGTTGGCCGTATTTTTAAATTCCGCTGCATTATATATGTAAATATTATTTTCCGCTGCAACTGTAATGATATTATTTTCAAATTATATATGAATGGGCTGTTTGAATGTTTTAAATTCTGAAAAACCATAGCCTTGCATCTCTTTAGTGAGCTCGGAGAAACCGTGTCTTGCTAGGGAGGTGTGGCGGTGACACCCCGACCTGGGTGACCAAAAACCGGGGTGTTACAATTACCTTTATGAACCCAAGTTGTGTCGTAATGTTCTAAGTGCTTATGACTGAACCATTAAATCTGATAATGTTCTAACTGCTTTTGTGGTTTGGTTTCGCCGTGCATGTGGTAATGTTATGGATCACAATGTATGCATGTGCTTATCTCATGGACCAAAATGACTGAAACAATGTGTTTTTTTGAAGATCTGCAGTAAGGACGGTCGGAGGACGGCCCTAGAGACCGTCCGGTTAAGCGTCCAGTTAAAATACGAAAGCAGTTTCCTTTGGACGGTCACAAGACGGCTCCGGAGACCGTCCGTTTAACCGTCCACTTAACTATGGAGTTCAGTGGCTAAGCGGACGGTTCTGGGACGGACCGTCCAACATATTCCAGGACCGTTCCCTCACACATCTCCTTCATGTCCTACTTACCACACCCCATTTCGTTTCTTTACCAAAGATGATTCTATTTTTACCAAGGACTAGGAATATATTTTACCACCATATCCTACTTCCCCATTTCGGTAGGTTTACCAAAGTTCACCTCATTTTTACCATATGTATTTTTGTGTTTTACCGCAATATTTTAGTACTTTACCAATATTTGTAGGGTTTTTACCACAAAAAAGAATATGGGTTTACAAAATAACATTTGGTTGTTCTCTAAATTTATAAAAAAAAAAAAAATGGTTGTTTTACCGCAGTTTTTTTGGTACTTTACCAATATTTGTAGGATTTTTACCACAAAAAATTATATGGGTTTACAAAATAACATTTGGTTGTTTTCTAAATTTATAAAAAAAAAAATGGTTGTTTAGCATACCAATATTTGTAGGGTTTTTACCACAAAAATTATATGGGTTTACCACATGTTTTCTAAATTTATCAAAAAAGATAAAAAAAAAATGGATATCTAACATATAAAATTTTACCACATGTATTGTGTGTGATTTACCAGAATATTATTTTTCTTTACCAATATTCGTGTGCATTTTACCACAAAAAAAAAAATTTAGACATGGAACCATATTTTTACCAAATGATTGGTCGTCTTTTACCAAACTTCTTGGATCATTTACCATTTGAAATGTGTATCCGACGCATATGCGAACGGTTGCCAAAGACCGTCCGCACACCGTCCAGAACATCCTGGAAATCACAGATCCCCCAGGGACGGGCATGGGACGGTTTCCAAACCGTCCAATTGGCCGTCCTTCTCCATATTTTGATATGGACGGTCCTGGTGAGATACAGACGGTCCTCACAGACCGTCCGTCAACCGTGTAAATACTCCTGCATTGGCCAACTTGTTAGGGACGGCCCGAGGACGTTTCTTAGGACCGTCCGTGTGACCGTCCGGAGTTATATTTCATTGGAAATTCTCCTGGACGGTCCGATTACGGTTTTTGGGACCGTCCTTATGGCCGTCCACACCTTTGACAAACATGAAAATGTCCGGACCATATATATTATTCCATCCAAAGCTTTACCAAACATGATTCATCTTCAATCTTCAATCAAACCTTTACGTAATTCCATATCTACACAAAGCCATATTAATCCAAATCATACCCCAAGCTATTCATACAATCAAACAAAAATAAAGTTCATCCAAATCATAACACCAAAATCATAAGCATCCTTCCATCTATGGAGTGCATGCATCACATTCCAAATGTACTATACACACAATTCATTACCACAAGCTATTCAAGTTTTTCACTAATCAACCTTCCATCTATGTCCATTATAAGTGTGTATGCATAATATGCCCTCAATCTTTGCATGGACATGCTTTTAGCTTCATTCCAAAACTCGGGGCTATCTCGTGCATATGCCTCGCTCCATAGGATTACGTGCACACCGCAATCCATCGAACCCTCCCTTTGTTCTCTACACACTTTATCCACAATGTTCGGGGATATTCTTATGCCCCACATATTGCAACACGCCGAGAGAAAATTTACCTACAACAAGTAACACAACGCAATACAATTAATTCAACTTTAATCAAACGAATCCATACACTATTTTACCATTGAAGGGAACTTACAATTCTTTTTCTCCTTGTCTTCATTCGGGGATCGGTCCAACCTAACAAATTCAGGCCATAGACAACGCCAACCTCTATATCCAATACCACCATGTACCAATGAAACAATGTTGCATCGTTTAGGGGCACGCGATGTACTTTATTTGGCTTGAACCCTTTAGCATATTAATCTTTCGTATCTGCTGAAACTTTTGACGAGCTTCATTAACACGAGTAATTTTATGAAATATCAGGTTTGAATTTATTAAATGAAAAGAGTTATGATGTAGGGAAGGGGTTTAAGGATACATTAAGATTTCCCTTTTTATTACTCATGTGGGGTGTTTTAATCTCAAACGGCGCTGTGGTCCTTCCCGTCATGAAACTTTTGACAAATATCACGGTGCAACCGGGATTGACCTTCAGTCTGTCACCCTGAAAGTCCCTGGTATCTGCACCATGATACTTCTCATAATTTCATGTCACGAAAGCACCTGCCATGAAGCTTTTGAACATCTTCCCACTGTATGAGTATTTTCCCAAAATGTTGTGTTTTTATTTACTCGTGTCAAGAAACTGTGCTCCCGAAAGCGCACGGAGTCAAAAATTGCAGTAATTTATAGTAAGTACCGGATCGTTCACTGGAGGATGTGCGATGGAAGCAGGGCCCACGTCGTTTACTAAGATTTTCCACTCGGTTACTCGTTTCAAGTTTTGCAAGGGTTTCTAACAACTACTTGACATAAATTAAACCAGATCATGAAAGCAGTAAAAATTATTCTACAAAGCATGGTAAACTGTATCGGAGAAAGCAATTAAATCTATACTACGAAAGCAATATAAAAATATGCTACACTATCTAGAAAGCAAGTTTAAATATGACAGAAGGGACAGGGAGGAAATAATAAAGATTGGACAAGATTCAGATGAAACACAATTAAACTTCCATTTTTATACACAGATCTTAGCTTGGGATAATCCTCTAGTTAGCTAACTCTCATGCTTTCTACACCATGTTCCCTTTAACAGACAGGTACTTGTGGTGAGAATTTACATGCTCTTAAGACAATAATTTCTAAGATACCACAGACTTATAACTCCCTCCGCAGGCCTTGTGAAGTTACATTACATATCTGTGGTTGTAATACCCGAGAATTTTCCAACATAAAATAAAACAATAATTAATTAAATAAATAATAAATAAAATAAATACTATAAATAAATAAACAAATCCAGCAAATAAAAGAAATAAATAAAGATAAGGAAATGAGAAATGAGATTTGTACTTAAAAAGGAATTAAAGGAATTTAATTAAATAAAAGGATGGATAAATGGTACACCAAAACCCGACACTAATGAACTCGAGTATTCGAGTCCAAAACATCCAATTAGACTGAGAATAAAATTAGAGAGAAAGTATGAACCCGAATATACCCCGGAAATCGGAATTCGGGAGCATAGAGGGATAGAAACCCGAAAGGGAGGCGGAAAAGCACGACGGATCGCACGACCCGCCCGGACCGAAGTCCAGGCGAAGTCGGCGCGGTGGCCGCGCGGTGAAGTGGCTTTAGCGCGCCACGACCGCGCCACCCCACAGATTCGTTTGTTGCGTGAATCTCTCGCCCGAACGCGGATTTTTCGACTTTCGGTTGAACATCTCTCGACTCCAGACTTTTAGGTCGGTTGTGGACGCCCTAGGGATTAAGAATTCTATAAATAAGCCCCTTGGGAGCCCCAAACGAGTTTACAAAACCCTACAATCTCCTATACGTTCGAAACCCTAAATTCGGAGTCGACGGAAAGCACCAAACGGAGGCAGCAGCTTGGACGAGAATCCAAGGTCTCCAAACGTTGTGGTAAGCTCTAGTCCAATAAATCTTTTCACGTTTCAATCCGAAAATGGATTCTAACTTCGGTTCTTTTCTTTCTGCACCCCGTATCGAATCTAGATCATAGAACCCGACGAACGGAGAGGAGAAACGGTGATCTGGAAGCCACGCCTCCGAACTAGACATTCCCGACGTTCATAGACACTGTAAGTTAACCTTACATGATTTTGAGAGATTTTAAAACATTCGAAACCTAAAAGATTCGACAAGAACCATAAATCTGTCCACTTTTGTTTTTCTACCGACGCAACAGATTTGGTGAATTTTTCCGACCCTTAAAACGAACTCAAACGGAAAAACTTAAAACATGAAAAACGTTCCTAAGACTTAGACCTAGCTACTGTAAAAATTTGAGAATTTTTGGAGTTGATTTGATATGTGAAAACCCGTTGAAACCGAACTGTTTGATTCTAGATCTTGAAATCTTGGACAGAACTTAGGAATGATCTTGATCACGTTTTTGAGATAGGATCTAGGCTGTTTTAGATCTTTGGCTAAACATGAAAGTTGTAGATAAATGTCTTAAGATGACCCCTGTCAAATTTCATTAAATTTGGAGTTGAATTGATATGGTGGAATTCGAAATCTTTGAACTGTGATGTATTAAACTCGGACAGATTTCTTCTTATGCGAAAATTGGCGATTTTGACCTACTTAGGTATCTCGGATTGAAAAAGTTAAAACACGAAAGTTGTAGATCTTGATGTTTCCGAGTCAGATATGAAATTTTGGAATTTTTGGAATTAAATCGGATTTTAGACGAATTTTGGAGTAAACTGTGACTTATCGAAACGAAATCTTGAAATCTTGTTGAAACATGGAATTAACCTTTAGGGTTGAAACGAATTGAGATATTATTTCTAAATAAAGACAATGGAAGTCAGATTTTAAAAACTAGATCCCCTTACAAACTTGATAAATTAAAATTAGGGGTGAGTGCTCTGCAGGGTGCCCCCTAACGATTCACTTCGTGCCGTAATGGACGATGGTGACCCCGCGCGCTAAATTTGAGATATGGATTGCCTAAATGGCGAAACTTAGAGCCTACACTCTCGTGAATATCCGTATGGGTTTCCCGAGGCTCCGGAGTGGTACTGGGTATGGCTGATACGGTTGCGGCCGCCGGGCTACCGGCTAAACTTGTTGACATCGCGATTTTTATCGTGAAACTTTGAAATACCAAATCGGGAATGTAATGGGGATTCTAAATTAAATTAAACTAGATTAAATGATATTGTTGTCAAATTAAATTATTTAAATGCTTTATTTAAATTATGGCTATTATCTTGAACCATGTGATATGTGTTATTAAATAGAGCCTGAGATAAATTATGCTATTGGATATGGATTAGATGAAACTAAATATTATGTTATTATCATGCTTTTGTTAAATTATTAAATTTATGGCTTTTAAACCCTACGATCATGCATGTGTTAACTTACTCAGCAATTTTGCTGACCAAAACCATTTTTATTCCTTTCTTTACAGAATATGTGGAATGAGCCTGTATGAGCACGAATCATGCATGGGATTTTGGGGATTGTTATTTTGCTTTTAAATTTCGTACTTAGACTATATTATGAACGGGCCTGTTTAACCCGTGTTTTGGCCATGTCGGCCCTTTTTAAATTTTCCGCTGCGATACTGTACTAAACTAAATATTTCCGCCGCGCTATGCTATTATTATTTTCGAATTATATTGTATGGGCTATTTTGAATGCTTTAAATGTTTTAAATCCTGCAATACCTAGCCTTGCATCTCTTTAGTAAGCTCGGAGAAACCGTGTCTTACTAGGGAGCTGTGGCGGTGACATCCCGACCTGGGTGACCAAAAACCGGGGTGTTACAAGTTGGTATCAGAGCCCGGATATTTTTAAACTATTAGATTATTATTATTTTTAAACTATTATTTTTTTAAAACCATTACTATTTTTAAACTACTATTAATATTTTGACTATTATTTTAAATTTTAAATTATTATTTCCATGGAAAAGAAAATTTTTATTTTTAAAACCCATGGAAAAATATATATATATGGTGCATTAAATTATTATTGGGGGGAATTATCATTTGCATATGCATGTTGCATCTCTGCTATGAACTTAGAATCTTGGAGACTTGAACTTAGAATCTTGGCGAAACTTGAACTTAGCATCTTGGCGAAACTTGAACTTAGAATCTTGGAAACTCGAACCTAGAATCTTGGCGAATTGAACTTAGAATCTTGGCGAATATTAACCTAGATCTCTTGCTTTCGCTAGATGGCTAGTCAAGACATGATGCAGTTGATGGTCAGGATGATGAGCGTTCATCTCGATTCCCACCAAACCCTAGAGCAAATGAAGTACCGTATGGCTCAATTGGAGGCCAATTTACATCACATGGGCAACTTGAGAGAGGCGGATCATCACCGCATAAACCAACTCGAACGCCAAGTCCAAACCCTCACTACACAAAACTTAATACTAAAGGAATACATCGATGCCCACGGGCAAGATTTAAACACTATCTTTGACGACCTACTGCCGCCGAGTTCGGAGGAGGAAGATCCGGAGGAAGATCCTGCTACCCCACCGGGAGACGTCATGAGGCACTAGAGATTCTACTGTTAGACATTGTTTTGCTAGAAAAATATTTCTACTTTTGTACTAAAATTTCTTTTGAGGAAATAAAATGCCCGATTTATTTTTTTAAATCAAAACAAAACAAGACAAAATAAAATAAAACCCGAAGCATACGATGCTTCTCAATCCGAACAAAGCACCACGTGCTAAATTACTACGCACATATACATTCGTAGAAATTGCTTAGACTATATGCTAAATTCACCAGCCCTAATCTATCATATTTGCACCAGAATGGCACCCAGAGGAAGAGGAAGAGGAAGAACTCAAACCACTCCCCAAACCACCACTGAGATACCTACTGAAACACCACCAAACGTCACTGAACCAATTCAACCTGATGAGGAACAACCCCAAGGTGCGCAGGACGCCCCCGCACCGAACAATGTGGGCGATCGTCTTAGGACGATAGAGGAAGTGTTGATTGCGCTCGGGAACGCGCAAGTCAACCAGGGTCAAGCTGCGGCGGTACCTCCGCCCCAAGCTCGCCCTAACTACCTGGCGATGGTGAATCCCTACCAGCCGCCCCACTATGCTGGTGAGGAGGATCCAGCTAAACTGGAGGAATGGATCCGGACTTTTGACAAGCTGCTGGGAGCGGTCAAATGTCCGGAAGGAGAGAGGGTACATGTCGCTTCGTACTACTTGGGAGGCGAAGCTGATGACTGGTGGCAAGCAACGCAAGCCAAACTGACTGAAGATGACGAGCCTTACTCGTGGATGGAGATGATGGAACTACTCAGGGATCGATTCTATCCCTTGAGTACCAAAGCTGCCATGTACGAAGAATTCTTGTCACTGAAGCAAGGAAGCCAAACGGTGCAAGAATACTACACACGCTTCAAGGAGCTGGTGAGGTTCGCACCAAGGCTAGTGCCTACTGATGCGGAAAAGGCACAGAAGTTCGAGATGGGACTGAACCTGTCTGTGCGCGAAGTGATCGCGGGGGTACACTACCCCGATTTGCAAGCCGTATACGATCGCGCTGTAGCGGTAGCACGCTTGCAGCAGCTGAAAAGAAGGGTGAGTGGGGAGTCCAGCAGGGGTCCTCAAGACAAGAGAAGTCGAGATTCACGAAACGAGAACAACACTGGAAGGAACGAGCAGCGCAGAGGGTCGAATAGGCCCCAACAAAACAACACTGGAGGAGGTTCAATCAAGAAGATCCGGTACCGCCTTGCCCGAGATGTGGACGACCACATCTGGCAAGGGGATGCCCGCAACAAGGCGCCTGTTACCGATGCGGTCGAATGGGTCACGTTCGACGGGATTGTCGAACTAGGCTCGAGAACATAACAAAGAGGGACGATTTGGTCGCGGGGCAAGAACAGCCTCAAAGCCAAAACGGGCGAAACGGGAATAACCAAGGGTACAGACCCCCTCAAAATAGGCCGCAAAACCAGAACCAGAACCAACGACCTCCGCCCCCACAGAACCAAAACCAGCAACAAAATCAACAGCCGAATGCGAATCAGCAGGGCAATCAGGGACGCCCTGTGGGGAGGCTCAATGTGGTAAACCAAGCGGACGTGCCTGCGCAAGGAGAAGTGATGGCAGGTACATTTCACGTTTTGAATACACCCCTTAGAATTTTATTTGATTCCGGAGCTAGTTGCTCAATTATTGCATCAAGGATAGTGCCTGAGTTAGATCTACCTAAGTGCGAGAATTAGCTTAGGAATTCAATTGCCTTCTGGAGAAGTAGTGTCTTGCTCTAAACGATATAACAGAATTCCTATAGTGATAAAGAACGTAGAATTCTTCGCGAACTTGGTAGAATTTAACTTAAGAGACTTTGACATCATACTGGGGATGGATTGGCTATCCCAGTATAAAGCGGTGATCGAATGCCAAAAGCAAAAGATCACCTTGTCAAAAAGTAGGGGAAACAGAGTTATCTTTTACTCTCAGCCCCCTAAGAAAAGTAACAAAATCGTTAGTGCACTTAAACTAAGTAACTTGATGCGTAAGGGGTATGAACTATATGCGTGCTATGTGCACAACCTTGAGGCGGAAGAGAACAAGGTTGATAGCATACCAGTGGTAAGAGAATACCCGGACGTGTTCCCAGAAGACGTTCCGGGCATGCCACCTGAGAGAGATCTTGAATTCACGATAGATCTCATTCCGGGGACAGAGCCTGTCTCGAAAGCTCCGTACCGGATGGCACCACTGGAAATGAAGGAGTTAAAGGAACAACTCGAGGAGCTATTGGGAAAAGGTTACATAAGACCGAGTACGTCCCCTTGGGGAGCACCGGTTTTGTTTGTCAAGAAGAAAGACGGAGGACTACGTCTTTGCATAGATTACCGAGGACTAAACCAAGTGACCATTAAGAATAAATACCCCCTTCCGGGAATAGAGGATCTGTTTGATCAACTGAAGGGTGCTTCAGTATTCTCGAAGATCGATTTGCGATCTGGGTATCATCAATTGAGGATTGCCGAGAAGGACATTCCAAAGACGGCGTTTCGAACACGATATGGCCATTACGAGTTCACAGTGTTATCCTTCGGGTTAACAAATGCTCCGGCCATGTTCATGAATCTCATGAACAACGTGTTCCGAGAATTGTTAGACCAGTGTGTCGTAGTGTTCATCGACGACATCCTGATCTACTCGAAGAGCGAGGAGGAGCATGCGAAGCACTTACATCAAGTGTTAGAAATCTTTCGAAGAAATCAGCTATACGGCAAGCTGTCGAAATGTGACTTCTGGCTGAAAGAAGTGGCATTTCTCGGACACATAGTATCCGCTGATGGAGTATCAGTGGATCCGGCAAAAGTTTCTGCCATAACTGAATGGGCAACTCCGAAAAGTCCAACGGAAATAAGGAGTTTCCTTGGATTAGCCGGATATTATAGACGATTTGTGAAGGACTTTTCAAGGATTGCACGTCCTTTGACCCAGCTACTTAAGAAAGGAGCAAAATACGAGTGGACCAAAGCATGTGAGACATCGTTTCAAGAGCTGAAGAAACGACTCACAAACACCCGTATTAACATTACCATCAGAGAATGGTGACTTCGAAGTATATAGCGATGCTTCGAAGGAAGGTTTAGGTTGTGTTTTGATGCAAGACTCGAGAGTCGTAGCCTATGCATCACGCCAATTGAAACCTCACGAGGAAAATTATCCGACACATGACCTGGAGTTGACAGCGGTCGTTTTCGCTCTAAAGATATGGAGACATTATCTTTATGGGCGGAAGTGTCGAATGTTCACCGACCACAAGAGCTTGAAATATATATTCACTCAGAAGGAGTTGAATTTGAGACAGCGAAGGTGGTTGGAACTTATTAAAGACTACGATTTAGAGATAGCATACCACGAGGGGAAGGCGAATGTGGTAGCCGATGCCCTAAGTCGGAAAACCCAACACGTGACAAACTCGTTGGTAATTCCGCCGGCATTGTACATGGATTTGGCAAGATTGGAGCTAGAACTTGTGCATCCTGGCACAGTGAGAGAAACGGTCAATGCCATGGTCGTAGAAACTCCCATATTAGACGAGATTCGACTCGCTCAACCGGGCGACCCGAAACTCGAGAAGATAAAAGGGTATATTGCCGAAGGAAAGGCAGTAGGATTTGCTGTCCACGAGGATGGAAGCATCCGTTTTAAAGGGAGATGGTGCGTACCCTTTAAATGTGCCGAGTTGAAGCAAAGGTTGATGGAGGAAGGGCACAACACGCCATATTCCGTACATCCCGGAGGTGACAAGCTATACAAAGATCTGAAGAAGATCTATTGGTGGCCGGGAATGAAGAAGGAAGTGGCAAATTTCTTGGCGAGATGTCTCACCTGCCAAAAGGTTAAGGCAGTGCGACATAAACCCTTAGGATTGATGCAACCACTAGAGATTCCAAGTTGGAAGTGGGATAGCATCTCAATGGACTTTGTCTCGGGATTACCCCGATCACCTAAAGGCATGAACAAGATTTGGGTAATTGTGGATAGGCTAACGAAGACAGCCATATTTATCCCAATGAAAGACACGTGGACTATGGACCAATTGGCCCGAGCCTACATTGATAATGTGGTACGACGACATGGAGTACCACATGATATCATTTCCGATAGAGACAGTAGATTTGTCTCTCATTTCTGGATGGAGTTACAAAAAGCTCTCGGTACTCAAATCAAAATGAGCACCGCATTCCACCCGATGACGGATGGACAAACCGAAAGGACAATCCAAACATTAGAAGGCATTGTATGGACGAAAGTGCCGAAGCCCTTTGAGCTGGGAAGAAAACGATAAGTCCGTGGTAGTGGGACCACAACTTATCGAAGACATGGCTCAACAAATCAAAGTGATCCAAGAAAAGATGAAAGCCGCTCAAGACCGTCAAAAGAGTTATGCCGACGTGAGACGACGAGACCTAGAATTTCAAGTGGGAGATAGGGTCATGCTAAAGATATCACCCATGAAGGGGGTGATGCGCTTTGGCAAACGGGGAAAGTTAAGTCCTCGATACATAGGACCTTACGAAATCCTAGAACGAGTCGGAACTCTAGCCTACCGATTGGCTTTACCGCCACACTTAGATCGAGTTCATAACGTCTTCCATGTCTCGCAACTAAAGAAGTATGTGCCGGACCCGACGCATGTACTTCAATCGGAGATAATTGAGCTCGATGAAGATTTGACTTACGAAGAAGTCCCAGTGCGTATTCTCGATACGAAGGAACGAGTAACAAGGAACAAAACCATCAAAATGATCAAGGTTCTTTGGTCAAAACACGAAAGTGAGACGGCAACTTGGGAAGTAGAATCCGACATGAGAGAACGATACCCGACGTTGTTCCAAACCGATTCCGACACAGTTATGGGGACATAACTGCAATCTTAAGGGGGAGAGGATGTCATACCCCCTAATTTTTCGTGCATTTTTGTAAACTTTTGAACTACGTTATGGCTTGATCCCTTTACCGGGTACGTAGGCAGTTTAGCAGGTTAATTCTAAGTTCAGTCACAACATAATAAAACAAACACAAGACCTTAGCACGAGACGAGAAAAGCCGAAACACAACTTCGAGGACAAAGTTGATTCTTAAGGAGGGTAGACTGTAATACCCGAGAATTTTCCAACTTAAAATAAAACAATAATTAAATAAATAAATAATAAATAAAATAAATACTATAAATAAATAAACAAATCCAGCAAATAAAAGAAATAAATAAAGATAAGGAAATGAGAAATGAGATTTGTACTTAAAAAGGAATTAAAGAAATTTAATTAAATAAAAGGATGGATAAATGGTACACCAAAAGCCGACACTAATGAACTCGAGTAAGTCCAAAACATCCAATTAGACTGAGAATAAAATTAGAGAGAAAGTATGAACCCGAATATACCCCGGAAATCGGAATTCGGGAGCATAGAGGGATAGAAACCCGAAAGGGAGGCGGAAAAGCACGACGGATCGCACGACCCGCCCGGACCGAAGTCCAGGCGAAGTCGGCGCGGTGGCCGCGCGGTGAAGTGGCTTTAGCGCGCCACGACCGCGCCACCCCACAGATTCGTTTGTTGCGTGAATCTCTCGCCCGAACGCGGATTTTTCGACTTTCGGTTGAACATCTCTCGACTCCAGACTTTTAGGTCGGTTGTGGACGCCCTAGGGATTAAGAATTCTATAAATAAGCCCTTGGGAGCCCCAAACGAGTTTACAAAACCCTACAATCTCCTATACGTTCGAAACCCTAAATTCGGAGTCGACGGAAAGCACCAAACGGAGGCAGCAGCTTGGACGAGAATCCAAGGTCTCCAAACGTTGTGGTAAGCTCTAGTCCAATAAATCTTTTCACGTTTCAATCCGAAAACGGATTCTAACTTCGGTTCTTTTCTTTCTACACCCCGTATCGAATCTAGATCATAGAACCCGACGAACGGAGAGGAGAAACGGTGATCTGGAAGCCACGCCTCCGAACTAGACATTCCCGACGTTCATAGACACTGTAAGTTAACCTTACATGGTTTTGGGAGATTTTAAAACATTCGAAACCTAAAAGATTCGACAAGAACCATAAATCTGTCCACTTTTGTTTTTCTACCGACGCAACAGATTTGGTGAATTTTTCCGACCCTTAAAACGAACTCAAACGGAAAACCTTAAAACACGAAAAACGTTCCTAAGACTTAGACCTAGCTACTGTAAAAATTTGAGAATTTTTGGAGTTGATTTGATATGTAAAAACCCGTTGAAACCGAACTGTTTGATTCTAGATCTTGAAATCTTGGACAGAACTTAGGAATGATCTTGATCACGTTTTTGAGATAGGATCTAGGCTGTTTTAGATCTTTGGCCGAACATGAAAGTTGTAGATAAATGTCTTAAGATGACCCCTGTCAAATTTCATTAAATTTGGAGTTGAATTTATATGGTGGAATTCGAAATCTTTGAACTGTGATGTATTAAACTCGGACAGATTTCTTCTTATGCGAAAATTGGCGATTTTGACCTACTTAGGTATCTCGGATTGTAAACGTTAAAACACGAAAGTTGTAGATCTTGATGTTTCCGAGTCAGATATGAAATTTTGGAATTTTTAGAATTAAATCTGATTTTAGACGAATTTTGGAGTAAACTGTGACTTATCGAAACGAAATCTTGAAATCTTGTTGAAACATGGAATTAACCTTTATGGTTGAAACGAATTGAGATATTATTTCTAAATAAAGACAATGGAAGGCAGATTTTAAAAACTAGATCCCCTTACAAACTTGATAAATTAAAATTAGGGGTGAGTGCTCTGCAGGGTGCCCCCTAACGATTCACTTCGTGCCGTAATGGACGATGGTGACCCCGCGCGCTAAATTTGAGATATGGATTGCCTAAATGGCGAAACTTAGAGCCTACACTCTCGTGAATATCCGTATGGGTTTCCCGAGGCTCCGGAGTGGTACTGGGTATGGCTGATACGGTTGCGGCCGCCGGGCTACCGGCTAAACTTGTTGACATCGCGATTTTTATCGTGAAACTTTGAAATACCAAATCGGGAATGTAATGGGGATTCTAAATTAAATTAAACTAGATTAAATGATATTGTTGTCAAATTAAATTATTTAAATGCTTTATTTAAATTATGGCTATTATCTTGAACCATGTGATATGTGTTATTAAATAGAGCCTGAGATAAATTATGCTATTGGATATGGATTAGATGAAACTAAATATTATGTTATTATCATGATTTTGTTAAATTATTAAATTTATGGCTTTTAAACCCTACGATCATGCATGTGTTAACTTACTCAGCAATTTTGCTGACCAAAACCATTTTTATTCCTTTCTTTACAGAATATGTGGAATGAGCCTGTATGAGCACGAATCATGCATGGGATTTTGGGGATTGTTATTTTGCTTTTAAATTTCGTACTTAGACTATATTATGAACGGGCCTGTTTAACCCGTGTTTTGGCCATGTCGGCCCTTTTTAAATTTTCCGCTGCGATACTGTACTAAACTAAATATTTCCGCTGCGCTATGCTATTATTATTTTCGAATTATATTGTATGGGCTATTTTGAATGCTTTAAATGTTTTAAATCCTGCAATACCTAGCCTTGCATCTCTTTAGTAAGCTCGGAGAAACCGTGTCTTACTAGGGAGCTGTGGCGGTGACATCCCGACCAGGGTGACCAAAAACCGGGGTGTTACAGTGGTGGACAAGCAACACCTAACATATCATTAGTTGACATTGTAACACCCCGGTTTTTGGTCACCCAGGTCGGGATGTCACCGCCACATCTCCCTAGTAAGACACGGTTTCTCCGAGCTTACTAAAGAGATGCAAGGCTAGGTATTGCAGTATTTAAAACATTTAAAGCATTCGAAATAGCCCATACAATATAATTCGAAAATAATAATAGCATAGCGCAGCGGAAATATTTAGTTTAGTACAGTATCGCAGCGGAAATTATAAAAAGGGCCGACATGGCCAAAACACGGGTTAAACAGGCCCGTTCATAATATAGTCTAAGTACGAAATTTAAAAGCAAAATAACAATCCCCAAAATCCCATGCATGATTCGTGCTCATACAGGCTCATTCCACATATTCTGTAAAGAAAGGAATAAAAATGGTTTTGGTCAGCAAAATTGCTGAGTAAGTTAACACATGCATGACTGTAGGGTTTAAAAGCCATAAGTTTAATAATTTAACAAAAGCATGATAATAACATAATATTTAGTTTCATCTAATCCATATCCAATAGCATAATTTATCTCAGGCTCCATTTAACAACACATACCACATGGTTCAAAATAATAGCCATAATTAAAATAAAGCATTTAAATAATTTAATTTGACAACAATATCATTTAATCTAGTTTAATTTAATTTAGAATCCCCATTACATTACCGATTTGGTATTTCAAAGTTTCACGATAAAATCGCGATGTCAACAAGTTTAGCCGGTAGCCCGGCGGCCGCAGCCGTATCAGCCATACCCAGTACCACTCCGGAGCCTCGGGAAACCCATACGGATATTCACGAGAGTGTAGGCTCTATATTTCGCCGTTTTGGCAATATCACATTTCAAGTGTAGCGCGCGCGGGGTCACCATCGTCCATTACGGCACGAAGTGAATCGTTAGGGGGCACCCTGCAGAGCACTCACCCCTAATTTTAATTTATCAAGTTTGTAAGGGGATTTAGTTTTTAAAATCTGCCTTCCATTGTATTAATTTAGAAACAATATCTCAATTCGTTTCAACCCTAAAGGTTAATTCCGTGTTTCAACAAGATTTCAGAATTTCGTTTCGGTAAATCACAGTTTACTCCAAAATTCGTCTAAAATCCGATTTAATTCCAAAAATTCCAAAATTTTATATCTGACTCGGAAACATCAAGATCTACAACTTTTGTGTTTTAACGTTTTCAATCCGAGATACCTAAGTAGGTCAAAATCGCCAATTTTCGCATAACAAGAAATCTGTCCGAGTTTAACATGTCACAGTTCAAAGATTTCAAATTCTAACATATCAATTCAACTCCAAACTTAATGAAATTTGACAGGGATCATCTTAAGACATTTATATACAACTTTCATGTTTGGCCAAAGATCTAAAACAGCCTAGATCCTATGTCAAAAACGAGATCAAGATCATTCCTAAGTTCTGTCCAAGATTTCAAGATCTAAAATTAAACAGTTCGGTTTCAATGGGTTTTCACATATCAAATCAACTCCAAAAATTCTCAAAGTTTTACAGTAGCTAGGTCTATGTCTTAGGAACGTTTTTCATGTTTTAAGTTTTTCCGTTTGAGTTTGTTTTAAGGGTCGGAAAAATTCACCAAATCTGTTGCGTCGGTAGAAAAACAAAAGTGGACAGATTTATGGTTCTTGTTGAATCTTTTAGGTTTCGAATGTTTTAAGTAAGGTTAACTTACTGTGTCTATGAAAGTCGGGGATGTTTAGTTCGGAGGCGTGGCTTCCAGATCACCGTTTCTCCTCTCCGTTCGTCGGGTTCTACGATCTAGATTCGATACGGGGGTGTAGAAAGAAAAAGGAGATGATTAGGATTCGTTTTCGAATCGTTTATTGAATAAAGATTGGACCGAGACTTACCACGACTATGGAGATCTGTAGAGAAACTCGTCCAACAGCGTTCGTCTTGGTTTCGTGCCTCCGACGACTCCGGATTTAGGGTTTCGAACGTATAGAATGTTGTAGGGTTTTGTAAACTTGTTCGGGGCTCCCAAGGGGCTTATTTATAGAATTCTTAATTCCTAGGGCGTCCACAACCGACCTAAAAGTCTGGAGTCGAGAGATGTTCAACCGAAAGTCGAAAAATCCGCGTTCGGGCGAGAGATTCACGCAACAAACGAATCTGTGAAGTGGCGCGGTCGTGGCGCGCTAAAGCCACTTCACCGCGCGGCCACCGCGCCGACTTCGCCTGGACTTCGGTCCGGGCGGGTCGTGCGATCCGTCGTGCTTTTCCGCCTCTCTTTCGGGTTTCTATCCCTCTATGCTCCCGAATTCCGATTTCCGGGGTATATTCGGGTTCATACTTTCTCTCTAATTTTATTCTCAGTCTAATTGGATGTTTTGGACTTGAATACTCGAGTTCATTAGTGTCGGGTTTTGGTGTTCCATTTATCCATCCTTTTATTTAATTAAATTCCTTTAATTCCTTTTTAAGTAAAAATCTCATTTCTCATTTCCTTGTTTATTTATTTATAGTATTTATTTTATCTATTATTTATTTATTTAATTACTGTTTTATTTTATGTTGGAAAATTCTCGGGTATTACAGTCTACCCTCCTTAAGAATCAACTTCGTCCTCGAAGTTGTGTTTCGGCTTTTCTCGTCTCGTGCTAAGGTCTTGTGTTTGTTTTATTATGTTGTGACTGAACTTAAAATTAAAACTTCTAAGCTGCCTACGTACCCGGTAAAGGGATCAAGCCATAACGTAGTTCAAAAGTTTACAAAATTGCACGAAAAATTAGGGGGTATGACATCCTCTCCCCCTTAAGATTGCAGTTATGTCCCCATAACTGTGTCGGTATCGGTTTGGAACAATGTCGGGTATCGTTCCCTCATATCGGATTCTACTTCCCAAGTTGCCGTCTCACTTTCGTGGTTTGACCAAAGAACCTTGATCATTTTGATGGTTTTGTTCCTCGTTACTCGTTCCTTAGTATCGAGAATACGCACTGGGACTTCTTCGTAAGTCAAATCTTCATCGAGCTCAATTGTCTCCGGTTAAAGTACATGTGTCGGGTCCGGCACATATTTCTTTAGTTGCGAGACATGGAAGACATTATGGACTCGATCTAAGTGTGGCGGTAAAGCCAATCGGTAGGCTAGAGTTCCGACTCGTTCTAGAATTTCGTAAGGTCCTATGTATCGAGGACTTAACTTCCCTCGTTTGCCAAAGCGCATCACCCCCTTCATGGGTGATATCTTTAGCATGACCCTATCTCCCACTTGAAATTCTAGGTCTCGTCGTCTCACGTCGGCATAACTCTTTTGACGGTCTTGTGCGGCTTTCATCTTCCCTTGGATCACTTTGATTTGTTGAGCCATGTCTTCGATAAGTTGTGGTCCCACTACCACGGACTTATCGTTTTCTTCCCAGTTCAAAGGGCTTCGGCACTTTCGTCCATACAATGCCTCGAAAGGTGCCATGCCGATACTCGCATGGTAACTATTATTATAGGAAAACTCAATCAAGGGTAAATGAGATTCCCAATTTCCTTTGAACTCCAACACGCATGCTCTCAGCATGTCTTCTAGTGTTTGGATTGTCCTTTCGGTTTGTCCATCCGTCATCGGGTGGAATGCGGTGCTCATTTTGATTTGAGTACCGAGAGCTTTTTGTAACTCCATCCAGAAATGAGAGACAAATCTACTGTCTCTATCGGAAATGATATCATGTGGTACTCCATGCCGTCGTACCACATTATCAATGTAGGCTCGGGCCAATTGGTCCATAGTCCACGTGTCTTTCATTGGGATAAATATGGCTGTCTTCGTTAGCCTATCCACAATCACCCAAATCTTATTCATGCCTTTAGGTGATCGGGGTAATCCCGAGACAAAGTCCATTGAGATGCTATCCCACTTCCAACTTGGAATCTCTAGTGGTTGCATCAATCCTAAGGGTTTATGTCGCACTGCCTTAACCTTTTGGCAGGTGAGACATCTCGCTACGAAATTTGCCACTTCCTTCTTCATTCCCGACCACCAATAGATCTTCTTCAGATCTTTGTATAGCTTGTCACCTCCGGGATGTACGGAATATGGCGTGTTGTGCCCTTCCTCCATCAACCTTCGCTTCAACTCGGCACATTTAAGAGGCACACACCATCTACCTTTGAAACGGATGCTTCCATCCTCGTGGACAGCAAATCCTATTGCCTTTCCTTCGGCAATATACCCTTTTATCTTCTCGAGTTTCGGATCGCCCGGTTGAGCGAGTCGAATCTCGTCTAATATTGGAGTTTCTACGACCATGGCATTGACCGTTTCTCCCACTGTGCCAGGATGCACAAGTTCTAACTCCAATCTTGCCAAATCCATGTACAATGCCGGCGGAATCACCAACGAGTTTGTCATGTGTTGGGTTTTCCGACTTAGGGCATCGGCTACCACATTCGCCTTCCCCTCGTGGTACGCTATCTCTAAATCGTAGTCTTTAATAAGTTCCAACCACCTTCGCTGTCTCAAATTCAACTCCTTTTGAGTGAATATATATTTCAAGCTCTTGTGGTCGGTGAACATTCGACACTTCCGCCCATAAAGATAATGTCTCCATATCTTTAGAGCGAAAACGACCGCTGCCAACTCCAGGTCATGTGTCGGATAATTTTCCTCGTGAGGTTTTAGTTGGCGTGATGCATAGGCTACGACTCTCGAGTCTTGCATCAAAACACAACTAAACCTTCCTTCGAAGCATCGCTATATACTTCGAAGTCACCATTCTCTGATGGTAGTGTTAATACGGGTGTGGTTGTGAGTCGTTTCTTCAGCTCTTGAAACGATGTCTCACATGCTTCGGTCCACTCGTATTTCGCTCCTTTCTTTAATAGCTGGGTCAAAGGACGTGCAATCCTTGAAAAGTCCCTTACAAATCGTCTATAATATCCGGCTAATCCAAGGAAACTCCTTATTTCCGTTGGACTTTTCGGAGTTGCCCATTCAGTTACGGCAGAGACTTTTGCCGGATCCACTGATACTCCATCAGCGGATACTATGTGTCCGAGAAATGCCACTTCTTTCAGCCAGAAGTCACACTTCGACAGCTTGCCGTATAGCTGATTTCTTCGCAAGATTTCCAACACTTGATGTAAGTGTTTCGCATGCTCCTCCTCGCTCTTCGAGTAGATCAGGATGTCGTCAATGAACACTACAACACACTGGTCTAACAATTCTCGGAACACGTTGTTCATGAGATTCATGAACATGGCCGGAGCATTTGTTAACCCGAAGGATAACACTGTGAACTCGTAATGGCCATATCGTGTTCGAAACGCCGTCTTTGGAATGTCCTTCTCGGCAATCCTCAATTGATGATACCCAGATCGCAAATCGATCTTCAAGAATACTGAAGCTCCCTTCAGTTGATCAAACAGATCCTCTATTCTCGGTAGGGGGTATTTATTCTTAATGGTCACTTGGTTTAGTCCTCGGTAATCTATGCAAAGACGTAATCCTCCGTCCTTCTTCTTGACAAACAAAACCGGTGCTCCCCAAGGGGACGTACTCGGTCTTATGTAACCTTTTCCCAATAGCTCCTCGAGTTGTTCCTTTAACTCCTTCATTTCCAGTGGTGCCATCCGGTATGGAGCTTTTGAGACAGGCTCTGTCCACGGAATGAGATCTATAGTGAATTCAAGATCTCTCTCAGGTGGCATGCCCGGAACGTCTTCAGGGAACACGTCCGGGTATTCTCTTACCACTGGTATGCTATCAACCTTGTTCTCTTCCGCCTCAAGGTTGTGCACATAGCACGCATATAGTTCATACCCCTTACGCATCAAGTTACTTAGTTTAAGTGCACTAACGATTTTGTTACTTTTCTTAGGGGGCTGAGAGTAAAAGATAACTCTCTTTCCCCTACTTTTTGACAAGGTGATCTTTTGCTTTTGGCATTCGATCACCGCTTTATACTGGGATAGCCAATCCATCCCCAGTATGATGTCAAAGTCTCTTAAGTTAAATTCTACCAAGTTCGCGAAGAATTCTACGTTCTTTATCACTATAGGAATTCCGTTATATCGTTTAGAGCAAGACACTACTTCTCCAGAAGGCAATTGAATTCCTAAGCTAATTCTCTCGCACTTAGGTAGATCTAACTCAGGCACTATCCTTGATGCAATAATTGAGCAACTAGCTCCGGAATCAAATAAGATTCTAAGGGGTGTATTCAAAACGTGAAATGTACCTGCCATCACTTCTCCTTGCGCAGGCACGTCCGCTTGGTTCACCACGTTCAGCCTCTCCATAGGACGTCCCTGATTGCCCTGCTGATTCGCATTCGGCTGCTGATTTTGTTGCTGGTTTTGATTCTGTGGGGGCGGAGGTCGTTGGTTCTGGTTCTGGTTTTGCGGCCTATTTTGAGGGGGTCTGTACCCTTGGTTATTGCCATTTCGCCCGTTTTGGTTTTGAGGCTGTTCTTGCCCCGCGACCAAATCGTCCCTCTTCGTTATGTTCTCGAGACTAGTTCGACATTCCCGTCGAACGTGACCCATTTGACCGCATCGGTAACAAGCGCCTTGTTGCGGGCATCCCCTTGCCAGATGTGGTCGTCCACATCGCGGGCAAGGCGGTACCGGATCTTCTTGATTGAACCTCCTTCCCGTGTTGTTTTGTTGGGGCCTATTCGACCCTCTGCGCTGCTCGTTCCTTCCAGTGTTGTTCTCGTTTCTTGAGTCTCGGCTTCTCTTGTCCCGAGGACCCCTGCTGGACTCCCCACTCACCCTTCTTTTCAGCTGCTGCACGCGTGCTACCGCTACAGCGCGATCGTATACGGCTTGCAAATCGGGGTAGTGTACCCCCGCGATCACTTCGCGCACAGACAGGTTCAGTCCCATCTCGAACTTCTGTGCCTTCTCCGCATCAGTAGGCACTAGCCTTGGTGCGAACCTCACCAGCTCCTTGAAGCGGGTGTAGTATTCCTGCACCGTTTGGCTTCCTTGCTTCAACGACAGGAATTCTTCGTACATGGCAGCTTTGGTACTCAAGGGATAGAATCGATCCCTGAGTAGTTCCATCATCTCCATCCACGAGTAAGGCTCGTCATCTTCAGTTAGTTTGGCTTGCGTTGCTTGCCACCAGTCATCAGCTTCGCCTCCCAAGTAGTATGAAGCGACATGTACCCTCTCTCCTTCCGGACATTTGACCGCTCCCAGCAGCTTGTCAAAAGTCCGGATCCATTCCTCCAGTTTAGCTGGATCCTCCTCACCAGCATAGTGGGGCGGCTGGTAGGGATTCACCATCGCCAGGTAGTTAGGGCGAGCTTGGGGCGGAGGTACCGCCGCAGCTTGACCCTGGTTGACTCGCGCATTCCCGAGCGCAATCAACACTTCCTCTATCGTCCTAAGACGATCGCCCACTTTGTTCGGTGCGGGGGCATCCCGCGCACCTTGGGGTTGTTCCATCTCAGGTTGAATCGGTTCAGTGACGTTTGGTAGTGTCTCAGTAGGAGTTTCAGTGGTGGTTTGGGGAGCGGTTTGAGTCCTTCCTCTTCCTCTGGGTGCCATTCTGGTACAAATAGGATAGTTTAGGACTGATGAATTTAGCATATAGTCTAAGCAATTTCTATGAATGTATATGTGTGCAGTAATTTAGCACGTGGTGCTTTGTTCGGATTAAGAAGCGTCGTATGCTTCGGGGTTTTATTTTATTTTGTTTTGTTTGTTTTGATTTAAAAAAAATAAATCGGGCATTTTATTTCCTCAAAAGAAATTTTTGTACAAAAGTAGAAATATTTTCCTAGCAAAATAATATCTAACAATAGAATCTCTAGTGTCTCATGACGTCCTCCGGTGGGGTAGCAGGATCTTCCTCCGGATCTTCCTCCTCCGAACTCGGCGGTAGTAGGTCGTCAAAGATAGTGTTTAAATCTTGCCCGTGGGCATCGATGTATTCCTTTAGTATTAAGTTTTGTGTAGTGAGGGTTTGAAGTTGGCGCTCGAGTTGGTTTATGCGGTGATGATCCGCCTCTCTCAAGTTGCCCATGTGATGTAAATTGGCCTCCAATTGAGCCATACGGTACTTCATTTGCTCTAGGGTTTGGTGGGAATCGAGATGAACGCTCATCATCCTGACCATCAACTGCATCAAGTCTTGACTAGCCATCTAGCGCAAGCAAGAGATCTACGTTAATATTCGCCAAGATTCTAAGTTCAATTCGCCAAGATTCTAGGTTCGAGTTTCCAAGATTCTAAGTTCAAGTTTCGCCAAATGCTAAGTTCAAGTTTCGCCAAGATTCTAAGTTCAAGTTTCGCCAAGATTCTAAGTTCAAGTTTCCAAGATGCTAAGTTCATAGCAGAGATGCGACATGCATATGCAAATGATAATTCCCCCCAATAATAATTTAATACACCATATATTTTTCCATGGGTTTTAAAATAAAGAATAAAAATTCTTCCATGGAAATAATACTGTAAAATTTAAAATAATAGTCAAAATATTAATAGTAGTTTAAAAATAATAATGGTTTAAAAATAATAGTTTAAAAATAGCCGGGCTCTGATACCAACTTGTAACACCCCGGTTTTTGGTCACCCAGGTCGGGATGTCACCGCCACATCTCCCTAGTAAGACACGGTTTCTCCGAGCTTACTAAAGAGATGCAAGGCTAGGTATTGCAGTATTTAAAACATTTAAAGCATTCGAAATAGCCCATACAATATAATTCGAAAATAATAATAGCATAGCGCAGCGGAAATATTTAGTTTAGTACAGTATCGCAGCGGATATTATAAAAAGGGCCGACATGGCCAAAACACGGGTTAAACAGGCCCGTTCATAATATAGTCTAAGTACGAAATTTAAAAGCAAAATAACAATCCCCAAAATCCCATGCATGATTCGTGCTCATACAGGCTCATTCCACATATTCTGTAAAGAAAGGAATAAAAATGGTTTTGGTCAGCAAAATTGCTAAGTAAGTTAACACATGCATGACTGTAGGGTTTAAAAGCCATAAGTTTAATAATTTAACAAAAGCATGATAATAACATAATATTTAGTTTCATCTAATCCATATCCAATAGCATAATTTATCTCAGGCTCCATTTAACAACACATACCACATGGTTCAAAATAATAGCCATAATTAAAATAAAGCATTTAAATAATTTAATTTGACAACAATATCATTAATCTAGTTTAATTTAATTTAGAATCCCCATTACATTCCCGATTTGGTATTTCAAAGTTTCACGATAAAATCGCGATGTCAACAAGTTTAGCCGGTAGCCCGGCGGCCGCAGCCGTATCAGCCATACCCAGTACCACTCCGGAGCCTCGGGAAACCCATACGGATATTCACGAGAGTGTAGGCTCTATATTTCGCCGTTTTGGCAATATCACATTTCAAGTGTAGCGCGCGGGGTCACCATCGTCCATTACGGCACGAAGTGAATCGTTAGGGGGCACCCTGCAGAGCACTCACCCCTAATTTTAATTTATCAAGTTTGTAAGGGGATTTAGTTTTTAAAATCTGCCTTCCATTGTATTAATTTAGAAACAATATCTCAATTCGTTTCAACCCTAAAGGTTAATTCCGTGTTTCAACAAGATTTCAGAATTTCGTTTCGGTAAATCACAGTTTACTCCAAAATTCGTCTAAAATCAGATTTAATTCCAAAAATTCCAAAATTTTATATCTGACTCGGAAACATCAAGATCTACAACTTTCCTGTTTTAACTTTGTCAATCCGGGATACCTAAGTAGGTCAAAATCGCCAATTTTCGCATAACAAGAAATCTGTCCGAGTTTAACATGTCACAGTTCAAAGATTTCAAATTCTAACATATCAATTCAACTCCAAACTTAATGAAATTTGACAGGGATCATCTTAAGACATTTATCTACAACTTTCATGTTTGGCCAAAGATCTAAAACAGCCTAGATCCTATGTCAAAAACGAGTTCAAGATCATTCCTAAGTTCTGTCCAAGATTTCAAGATCTAAAATTAAACAGTTCGGTTTCAATGGGTTTTCACATATCAAATCAACTCCAAAAATTCTCAAATTTTTACAGTAGCTAGGTCTATGTCTTAGGAACGTTTTTTGTGTTTTAAGTTTTTCCGTTTGAGTTCGTTTTAAGGGTCGGAAAAATTCACCAAATCTGTTGCATCGGTAGAAAAACAAAAGTGGACAGATTTATGGTTCTTGTTGAATCTTTTAGGTTTCGAATGTTTTAAAATCTCCCAAAACCATGTAAGGTTAACTTACTGTGTCTATGAACGTCGGGGATGTTTAGTTCGGAGGCTTGGCTTCCAGATCACCGTTTCTCCTCTCCGTTCGTCGGGTTCTACGATCTAGATTCGATACGGGGGTGTAGAAAGAAAAAGGAGATGATTAGGATTCGTTTTCGAATCGTTTATTGAATAAAGATTGGACCGAGACTTACCACGACTATGGAGATCTGTAGAGAAACTCGTCCAACAGCGTTCGTCTTGGTTTCGTGCCTCCGACGACTCCGGATTTAGGGTTTCGAACGTATAGAATGTTGTAGGGTTTTGTAAACTTGTTCGGGGCTCCCAAGGGGCTTATTTATAGAATTCTTAATTCCTAGGGCGTCCACAACCGACCTAAAAGTCTGGAGTCGAGAGATGTTCAACCGAAAGTCGAAAAATCCGCGTTCGGGCGAGAGATTCACGCAACAAACGAATCTGTGAAGTGGCGCGGTCGTGGCGCGCTAAAGCCACTTCACCGCGCGGCCACCGCGCCGACTTCGCCTGGACTTCGGTCCGGGCGGGTCGTGCGATCCGTCGTGCTTTTCCGCCTCTCTTTCGGGTTTCTATCCCTCTATGCTCCCGAATTCCGATTTCCGGGGTATATTCGGGTTCATACTTTCTCTCTAATTTTATTCTCAGTCTAATTGGATGTTTTGGACTCGAATACTCGAGTTCATTAGTGTCGGGTTTTGGTGTTCCATTTATCCATTCTTTTGTTTAATTAAATTCCTTTAATTCCTTTTTAAGTAAAAATCTCATTTCTCATTTTCTTATCTTTATTTATTTCTTTTATTTTCTGGTTTTGTTTATTTATTTATAGTATTTATTTTATCTATTATTTATTTATTTAATTACTGTTTTATTTTATGTTGGAAAATTCTCGGGTATTACAGACATGCCAAGTACTCCTATCATTCCTCCATGTCACACCCAAGGTTTCAAATCAAGCCCCAAACCATTCCATAACTCTCAAACCTTTTAACAGATGGACAGCCCCTAATTCTTCCGAGTGACCTCTATGAAAGCATTTTAAAGGAAAGCAGTAAGAAAGCTGTAAAGAAAGCATTTAAATCTATCACTCGGAATCGTTAAAAACGTCTCTTTCCGTTAGTATAAAAGAGCCCCTGGTCTTGGTGACCAGATGCAGATCAAGAACCCCCGAGATATCAATAAGCCACAGGGCTTACAACATCTGGGTAGTTATGAGATACAAACTAAATGAAACAGATCCATAAATGAACCTATTCCGGATGTACTCACTCAAGACTCAAGTCTAGACTTTGGCAGAAGAAGATAGTAGTCGAAGGAATGCTCGACCTTACCTTATAAATTCACCAAGGCCTATATGTTGTTCCTCTAGTATTATTTATCACATCTCATCTACACCCAAGTGGATATTGACTTTATGCGATATCTAATATCAGATTTCCAACACACAGCAATTTTGAGAAGCAAATGAATATTTGAAAATCATTCCCTAAACAGGTACTAAACTCTCAATTAAAACACAGATCCTTTCAGTCTAGACGAGACCTAATCGCTGACTCTGCTTCTAAGCTCTCAAAATCAACCCCCAGTGGAATATGAATTAGTCATATCTGTTGAATTTATCCCTTACTCAGATCCGGATTTTACAAAGGAATTTTTGTTGGAAATTTATTATGCAGCATCTGATTTAAATCAAGACTTCTGTGTCCAAGGGGAAGGATCCCCAAAATAATAGTACGACCGGAACATCTACATAATAGTATCATGCATACAAGTATATGAAAAGGAAAATAGAACACCCCAAAATATATGGTGGGGTTAGACAGAATGCGATACACAAGATGGATTAGCCTGAGATGAGAAGAAATCGGCTAAAAAGAGTGCCAGAGATAGTTGGGGTTTTCCGGACTGCAAACATCTGCTGTCTGGTTCCCAATTTTCCCAGATGATTGATTTTAGACAGAAAGAATTCCAAACGACGGTGACCGCCGTCATTCAGTTTTCTTTTGTCTGTGAGTGGAAGAAAAACCCACATATTTCTTGCTGTAATATTTCTCAACTGATGTTGGTCGACATCAGTTGATACTATTGCAACTTGAATTCAGGTTGAGAAATTAAGATAAGGAAAATTAAAACTGTGTGTGATTAGGAATTGGCTGAGTGACTAATCGAAACTCTGAGTGAAGAGAACGCTCGCCGAAGCTTCCACCAACCACTAACCAGATCATGCAAAATAACAGATAGTAATTGACACACAGAGGACGGGTTAGTCGATATCCTTGTGAAGGGACCTTTCACCAACATTAATCTGTGGTGTTTCTCATTATCCGTTCATACACACAACGAAAAGGAAATCTTGAAAATAAGGAAAATGTTTTTGGTATTGTGTGGGTGTTAAGCACACAATAAATAGATACTAATGAGTTGAAATGTGTAATGGATAGAATTCAGATGAACTGGGCCGAGGCCCAATACACCCATGCAACTTACACAAATCATGAAAGAAAATATTTTTGGAGTTTTCAAAATAGAAGGATAGCTCAATTCGAATTATTGGGGTAATTCGAATTGAGAATGCATGAAGAATGAAGTATGATCTTACCCAGTTAATCCTTGCAAAGAAATGAGATATCATCTAATTCGAATTGTTCAGCAATTCGAATTAATTCGAATGGGACAACTCGAATTGATGAAGTCCTTTCCTTGCTCAAATTTGACTAAGGCATATACCTCAAGAGGAAGGTGAATTCGAATTGTTCAGCAATTCGAATTAATTCGAATTGCACAATTCGAATTGGTAAGAGATGGAAAATAAACTAAGGCATGAATGGATGGTATGCAATACAATGTGGTTTTCAAGCCAATTCGAATTGTTGAGCAATTCGAATTTAATTCGAATTGGATAATTCGAATTGGTTGGAAACCATATGAAGAGAATAATTTTTGGTTGGGCAATTCGAATTAATTAGGCAATTCGAGATAATTCGAATTGCCTCAATTCGAATTACACATTTTCGAACAACAATTTTTGTTCTCACAAGTATGGGTTAGGTGAACACTGTGTGGTTAATGATGGGTTTAGATTTACCAAATCCCTCATCTCACATCAGTGTCACTTCACAGCCACCCTAGTGAAATTTTCAAGAAATAAACAAACACATGTCCAGTGGGTATTGGCAAGATTCAAACCCTATTTCTACAAACAAAGGATCAAAGATCAAAGAAGCTAAAACATCTAGTTATCTAAGAACTTCATAAAGAAAACTAAGAACACCTATGTTATCTAAGGCAGCATAAACTAAAAATCAAGGCAGTAAAAATAAGGCATAAAGATAAATACTAACAGACCTAAAAACATCTAAAACCTAAGAACACTTATTTGAAGCTCTAAGGCACAAAATCAAGCTAACAACCCACCAAACATGCATTTATTAAGTTTGAATGTCAACTAGGACATAATAAATGTAACCTAGTTGAAACAAACAAACAGGCTAAGCATTTATTTCTAGAGAAAGCATTAAAGAGTGCCAAAACACATTAATAACACCATTTCTGGAAATTTTTCTTGTATTGACACTTTGAAAACAAGATAAAGAACCCAAAACCATCATTAACTTGAAGGTAGGGTTTATTCTAACTAGAAAGCTTGTAAAAATCTGGAAATGGCTACTCTAAGGGTTACACAAACTGCTTCTACACTAAACTGAGATCAAAGCATGTAAAGATTACACTACTTGCAAGAAAATAAACTAAACTAAACTAAACTACCTACCTAACCCTTAAGGGGTGTGGAACCTCCTGCTGTTGTTTTTGTCCCAAGCTGCTTTTTGGCGAAATTTCTTGATCTCTGGATTCTGTTGTGGGAGGTCTGCTTTTATAGACAAACTTCGAAACCCTAGGCCCACCAATGTTGTGCTCATGCTCCACAGCTTCAATGAGTGAAGTTCGAATTAATTCAATCAATTCGAATTAATTCGAATTGTGATGTCTCCTCCTTGAGCTGGAAATGTGGCCTTCAGTTATCAATTCGAATTGTTGTGAAGAATTCGAATTGGTCTTTTCTCGAATTGGATGAGGGTTTCTGCTTGGCTTCCTTGCATTTGTTGGCAATTCGAATTGTTTGTGCCAATTCGAATTAATTCGAATTGGACAATTCGAATTGCATCTTCTTCTTGCCTTTGGGTTTCTTCTCTCTTCATTCCCTAATTCGAATTAATTCGAATTTGAACAATTCGAATTAGGCTTCTGCATCCCTTCCAACACTTAACCATTTCTTTGTTCTCTTCAGCAATTCGAATTGTGTGCAATTCGAATTAATTCGAATTGCACAATTCGAATTGTGCTTCAACACTTGACCAAATTTCAGTTGTGGGATTTTCAATCTTTTTCCCATCTTTTTGGATTTTTGTGGGCTCTTTTATTCTTTTGCCCATCTTTTCATTCCTTTTTCTTTTCTTTTTCCTTTTTTCACGTTTTTGGATTTTTCTAACACAAATACAATTAAAAATTGCATATTTTGTGTCTTTTCATCACCGGGTTGATGTTTTTACAAACTAGCATTAATCTTGTCAAATTCAACTGCTTTCTTATTACAATAAGATGGAATACGATCAAAATGTCCGTCTCAGACACGGAAATGGATTGGAAATAATGGACAATTTTTTGCCATTATCAACATCCTCACATTTAATACTGATCGTCCCCGAGCAGTCAGAGTCAGTGCTCCTAGGAGCTTGGACTCTGCATATTCAATCCATTTGCGTGGCCTCAGAAATTTCGTTCTTCTTATATTGGGATAAGACAATCAAAATTACAAGTATTAAACTCTCTTGGTTGCAGTGTTTAATGGAATGATACTTCTCACTTGAGTGAACACACAAACCAATCATTATTGTTAATTCTTCTTGAATAGGTGTTTAGAAAAATTCATTGGCTTACTTCTTGAATTCAGGCATGACATGATCATTGATTAATAGAAACAGAGCCTCACATATAGTAGAATCGGAAAGTTCACTCACTCTCAAGATTGGCTTTTATCATCAATGCTCAAAATCAAATTCAATTAAATTCTCCCATAGGCTTGCAATTGGACTAACTCGCCACCTACTCATTTCCTCAAATCGAGATCCCGAGGTCTTATTCAAGGTTATAACGGGGCATACGGTTGTAACATTTGGTAGGAAAGGGAATTATTGGGCTAAAAAGTGACATGACACCATTCCACCAAATCTTGGCATTTTTTAGAATTTATGATCATCATTATTTCTTTCTTTCTTTTGTTTTTCTTTCTTTCTCTATTGCATGACATTAGACTTTGTCTAATTTGCTTTGTCATTTGCAATTTATTCTTGTTGAATAGATTTCAACTCTCTTTTTTTTTTTTGAATCGGTTTATAGCATACCGATTGATACATATTTGATGATCAAAAATTACAATGCCTTGATGGGATGGCTCATGTACAATTGGGTTTGATTTTCTTGGTCTTTTTGTAAGACTAGGAATAATATAGTGGCTTCAAAGAAAAATTAGGCTTAAAGGCTCAGATTGGTTAATCCTAAAGGGAAAATGTTTTTGGGTTTGGAATTCAAACGAAAGCCAAAATTTTGGGTTTTCTAGGTGCCTCGATCATATGCTCAATTTCGGGAATATGGCATGGTCTTGAATCGGTCCCAATTGCAAGTTCTAGTGCCCTTTAATCGAATTGATTCACACAATCAAAAAAAGTATTGAGTAAAAATGACTCGGCTCAGATCTCACAAGGGACGGTTTGATCATGTCATACATTTATTCTCAAATTTAGCCCTTGAAAATTCTTACAACTTATTCAATCAAATTCTCAACATGAATATTTGTTAGTCTTTCAAGTGATCATATCATTGGATTTTTATAGCTCAAAACTTCGAGAATTCATGTCATGCATATTTTTAATTGTTTTATCCCAATGTAATAGTCTAAAGATTTCATCATCAGCCTAAATTCAACATGTGAATTTAGGTGACAGATTTATGCTTGTTTTATGCCGGTTTGTTTAATTGAAAGCAGTAAAAAGACACTGTGAACATGCAAGCATGTCACAGCTTGTTTTTGGCGTGACAGTCACTTATTCATCTTGGACTGCCACACATCTTTTTTTTTTATATATACTGGAGAACTCAAGACGAAATTCTCTTTTGGAAAGCAGTAAATGCACATCAGTTACAATAGATTTCCATGGTGAGGATGGAGAATGTACGGAATGAATGGAAAATCTAATGCATGATGTTTACAATGGAGCTTGCATGAATGTGATCACTTAGCTTAGTCCTTCTTCTCCATGGGCTGTGCGGAGGATCCGGTGGCATCTCCTGGAGGTGATGGGAACTTGCTGAGGATGGTCTTCATCATTTCGGCTTGATTGTCGAACATCCTGGCTTGACTGGCGAATACTGCTTCGAACATTTTTCTATTCTTTTCCTCATTCTCAATCCTTTCTTGATGCTGCCTGGCCGCTTCCTTTCTGTACTCCTCTTCTCTCTCAAACATTCTCAGCCTAAACTCTTCCTCTTTCTGCATTTGTTTCTCGTGAGTCGAAACAATGGCATCGGCCAAAGATCTGACACTCTGCATCATTGACTCTCCCATTCTGCTCACTGCTTCTAGAGTTTGAGACTCAGCTGGGTATTGAGACACAGTTGGGCTTCTGCGTGAGGGTCGGACTGGATGTCTTCGTGATAAACTTGGAGTGGAAACATCAGTTCCAGGATGAGTGGGAGTGGGAGCAGGTTCTGTTGGTGTGACTGCAGCTTCTTCTGTTGAAGGTACCGCTTCAGTACGGTCCTTCTTCTTGTGCCCTTTGCGTCCGGTTGTTGGTGCCCTAGGAGTGTATCTGGATTGAGCGTCTGATTCTTCCGGCATGATGTATGTAACTGGTTTAGTTATCCTTGTTTTTGGGACTGGGATCGGCCGGCTCATATCGATAAGATCGCTCTCTGCAAAAACTGTTAGATCTACTCCTTGGGCTTCACAAATTCTCCTGATGAGGTTGGGATAGCATAAAGCAGCAGCTCTGGTGCCTGTGACTTTTGTAGTCATGACATGGAAAATCTGCTCCCCCACGTTGATCTTCAGCCCATGCCAAATCTTGGCAAAACCCTTCAACATTCGACCAGATGTTTCATGTGCATGCGGGTTTGGCCTAATCTTCGACATGTAGAAGTCATAGGAGGGTTGAAATTCCAACTTCAAGTGCTTTGCTTTGAAGGGGATTTCACCAGTGTAGCTCTCAGCAGTAAGAGACCTAGTGATGTTGTCGTGATATTGCCTGTCAGCTGCCCTGCTTGCTCCCTTCTCAAAATGCTCAGATGTCGGGATTTCTGACCTCCAGTTGGGTGTGCCAAGGAAGTTGTTCAAGTATTCTACAGAGATGTTTACGTCAACTCCTCGCACCCAACTTGTCTTTCGTGTGGCATTAATGTTGCAGTAGAATTCCCGAACCAATTCTGATATCCCGGGTTCAGCGTGATGCTTAAGGAACTCAGTCCATCCGTGGTTTTCTTTCAATGTAAGTAGCATTGGATGATCAATCAATTCTGGACTGAACCCTTTATCAGGGACAAATACTCCACTTAGTGCCATGTATCGTCCCGCATTCTGCTCATTCCCGTTGAACCTCCTCATTATGTCTGCATCATCCGTGATGCGGAATTTTCTGAACTTCTTAGTAGATACACCCAGTCTGCCTCTTGAAGTTGAGTTGGCCCAATAACCAGCCGATCGCACTGATCCGGTCGATTCTTGGGTTCCTTCAGTTCCTGCTTGTTCTCCATCAGAGTCGGAATTCTCCCTTGGCTGTTCCCTATGTTCAGTTTGCTCGTGCTATTCTGATTCAACCTGTGTATTTGGTTGTGGCTCTTCCTCAGTTTGTCCCAACTCAGTTTCTTCACCTCGTTGAGTTGCTTCCTGCTCGTGCAAATTACAAGGATCTTCGGGGAATACGGAGTCTAGGAAATCCTCGTGAAGATAAGGATCAACTACATGTTGATATTCTCTTTGTGATGCCTCGACTTCCCTCCTGATGGTCGAATCTTCGAACTCCTCCCCCATATCATCTCCTTGTTCCACAGGAATGTTGAGATCGTATTGGAGTATTTGCTGAAATGACTTGTCCTTAAAGTAGTTTTCTATGGTTTCCAAGTCCGTTTGCTTGTCACCACTACTACTTTCAGTTCTCGCTGTTTCTTGCACTGTGGGTTGCGGTTGAGTAGTGGCTGCCGCTAGAGTTTGTGCCGTTATGTCATTCAAATCACTCGCAAGCTCGGCGAACTTCTTCTTTGATTCTTCAAATCTGACATTGCCCTCGTGCACCATTTCCTCTATCTCCTCTGTGGGCCTCATTGCCTCCATTGTTTTCTCAACATCCGCCTTTATGTCATTTCTGCGAGCAGTAGATCTTTTTACTTGTTCCTCCTTCTCCCTTGCCCATTCTGCTGGCTCAGCTTTCACCTTAACATGAATAATGTCTGTTCCGCTGATTATCTGACAATCATCGTCCCCGACCTCAACCTGTGTTTCAGTGTCAGCTTTCTTCTTCTTCTCCAGCTCAGCCTGCAATTTTTCAGCAGCTTTTCTATTCTCCTCTTCCTCTCGGGTTTTTCTAATGTTTTCCTCCATTTCTACCTTCCTGGCGTCTTCTTCTGCTTTCTTGGCCTCCTCTTCAGCTGCCTTAGCCATTTCTTCTTTCCAAAGTCGATTTTTCTCGGCCCTTGCAGCTTCCATTTTCTGCTTCCACTCCTCCGTTTCTTTTGCCATTTCGATCTCAGCCTTCTCTTTCTCCCTTCTTTCTCTTTCAGCTTGTCGGGCATCGTATTCGGCTTTCCTCTGTGCCTCAATCCTATCCATCTCAGCTTCCTCTTGAGCTATCCTTGCTGCTTCTGCATCAGCTTCTTCCTGAGCCTTCTTTGCCAATTCTGCATCGGCTTGCATTTGGGCATTACGCTGTTGTTCTTTCTTGGATAACTCAGTGGCTTGATCCTTGCCTCTGTCTTTTTGTTTGGGAGGCTCATCATAGAATTTGGGCACAGGGGGAATGATCCTTGGCTGATTCGGAGGTTCTTGGATTCTTATCTGAGGTTCAGCAGATTTTTCAGACTTTTCTTTATCTGCCAACCTTATCAGTTTTCTCTTCTTCTTGGGTGGCTCTGGTTCGGATTCAGTCTGAGAGGGTTCAGGTTCGGCAGGCTCAGATTGCTCGGAGGTCGGATCAACATAATCGTCAATGATTTGTTCTTCATCCTCAACATTCAATCCCAATTCCGGTCCTTTGAACTTCAGAAATTTTTGGATGAATTTAGGCTCGGACATGGCTGTGAGTTGTGCAGTCCATTTTAGTGTGAAATATCTGCCTAGGACACCTTAGAATCCCGTGTTATACTGCAAACGAGGTCGGTGTTCTTGACAATGCCTTAGACCTTCTGCATCCATTTCACGTAGCAGGTCGAGGAACCTCTTTTTCATCTCCGTGTACAAGGTGTCCACGATGTCTGCCTCTTTCTCCTTTAGATGTCCTAGGTCTCGGACTGGTGGAATGTTGAGATACTCCAAACACTTGTTTTTGCCCATGACTGAGATCTGTTTCCTCTTGCGTCCCATTCTGTCCCATGATCTGTTTCGAATCATCGCGATGCATTCAGCTCTCATCAGCTCGAAATTGGGCATCCCCTTCATTGTGGTCTCTCGGGGCTCAACTGCCGGAATCCTTTGTGATAAGAAGACTGGCAGAATCTCCACTTTTCCCGGAGGTATTACTATTCCCGGTTTTAGTACAGACTCCCTGATGTCCCTTTCCCATTTTCCCCATGCAATCATGTATTCCCCCCACAGTTTCCTGGCTGCTTTTGTTTTCTCAATGATCGAATCCAGCATTGGAGTGTGGTGGGCTTGTCCGTAGTTCAGTACCGCCTGGAGAGAATCCCGGAAGTTGAATGTCATTTCAGTATGACGCTCTTTTGCACGCAATGTCAGCCATAGCTGCTCCTCCGGTCCGCAAATGGTCCCATTGTTGAATAGTTCCTTCTTGTACGTAAATGGAAAGGTCTCCGGCATAGAGAGTACACCAGTTGACGCAACTAAGTATGGTGGAGGCGTCTTGGGGGCATAATGCATTTTTACTTCCCTTGTAATGGGTGGTTGGATGAGGACTGGATCAAAGGCTGCAGCTCTCCTATCTCCGAAGCGGATTTCAAGCATTCTGTTCCAATAAGCCTTCTGTCGTTTCATCCTCCAAACCATCCGCTCATAGTGAACTCTCGGCTCACCAAACCGTTGATCATACCTTGCCTCATCGAACTCTTGTTTCCAGAAGTTACATACATGTTGGCAAAAGTCTCTTTCGAGGCCCGTCGCTCTATCATTTCTTTCTTCCTCTGGAATCGCTGTAACACCCCGGATTTGATAACCCAGGCCGAGGTGTCACCGCCGCACCTCCCTAGCAAGACACGGTTTCTCCGAGCTTGCTAAAGAGATGCAAGGCTATGAGCGTTGGAAAATGTTTTAAAAGCAAGTCCGGAATTTCTTAAAAATAATAATGTAATATCATCCATACATGATAAAAATAATAAGTTGCAGCGGAAATTAAAATACAGGGCCGACATGGCCAAAACTCGGGTTAACAAGCCCGTATGCACATCATGTAAAACAAATAATTAAATGCCCAAAGTAATCCCCCGATGCATGATCATGCTCCGTACTCTGTAATGGAAAAATGAACAACGGGTTTTATCAGTATATAAAATACTGAGTAAGTTAATCCCTAACTAACAATTTAAGGGGTTACATGTGTTTAATCCAAAGATTCACTTGTCATGCATTACTTTTAAAATCCATATTTTATTCGCAGCGGAGAAACATGTTTAATTTATTCAAGACGACAATGCATAATTTAAAAGACTAAATTTTAAAGGCGGAATTTAAAGGCATAATTTAATGACGTAATTTAAATGCGTAATTTAAAAACATGATACAAAAGATTTAAGCGTAATCAACACTCACACAAGTCTTTTATATTTTATCCCGCAACTAAGAAGAGGACACCACACAAGAGAGATCACTAACGAGGCAATCTCAAAAATCATAATCAGTTAGCCGGTGAACCGGCGGCCGCAGCCATATCAGTATTGACTGCCGTTTTGGCTAGCCATGTATCTCGATTGCCATTTCGGCAAGCCGTGTGTATCTACTGTCAATTTGACAGGCATGTATATCAACTATCATCTGACAGGCCTTTCAAGCGGTTTCACTGCCACTCGGGCAGGCCGTGTATTTCCCACTGCCGATTTGGCAGGCCATGTGCACAACTGCCGTTTTGGCATAGTAAGGAGACCACTAACGAGGCAGTCTCAATAATCGTAGGACCACTAACGAGGCAGTCCAAATAAAGGGAGACCACTAACGAGGCAGTCTCAAAGATAATGATAGCATGACGATCGGCTCAGCCTAGTGAACGGGATTTTTCGAAAGTTCGTATTTCAAAGTTATCAAATGATCGATATCGCGTTTTCATAGTTCGAGTTTTCTCAAGTTCGAAAAATCCTATTCGAGGCTGTTTACGCCTTTCTTAATTAAAAATTCGTCTTTTCACCAAAAATTCTGAAACTTTTTCAGTAATTCAAAAACACACACACGAACAACTTTCATGTTTTAAGTTTTTGGAAATAAGATTCCGAAGCGAGTCGAAATTCGAGTTTATTGCAAGGAATAATTTCTGTCTTAAAAACTGTTTTCGTCACAGGTTCGTGCAACGCCGATTAAAAATTCATTTCAAAACCAATCGATGTGAAATTTTTACCGTAACTACACAACGCGTTAAGGAACAACTTTTATGTTTTAAGAATTTGGAAATAATGAATTCTTGGTACTCAAAAATCGAGTGCAACTCACTGCATACTCGCGGCCCTTAAAACGATTTCAAAACAGTTTTAAAAACTCGGCCGTTTGACATATCAAATGATAACCAAAATCCGTGAAATTTTATATGCATAATCTAGACACAATTATCTACAACTTTTGTTTAGGAATGCAAAGTTAAATCATTCGAAAAATGGGTGAAAAACATGAATCAAGTTGAATGAAGAAATCTGTCACAGTTTTAAAACGTTCGGTTCAATACAGAAAGTTTACGGCGGGATTTGGGATAGCAAAACTCAATGTCAACGGCTGACATTTGGACACAAGATAGATAAAGGTGTTAGGAGCAATTTTTATGTTGAAAAGTTTTCGGTTTGAATTCCCGAAGGTCGAGTTTTTGGCGAGTCTTTAAAATTGGACGAAAATAGGGTTTTTGAAAACCGATTTTTGTTACAAGCCTATATCTCAAGATTTAAACAACAAACAACCACGAAAATTTGTGAGTAAGGTTTTAACTTACATAGAATGATGATAGGGTTGCTGGATTGGGTTTCCGGACGTCCTAGGGTCACGACGAACGGCCAACTTCTCCGATCGCTTTTTGTTCGTTTTCCGACGGGAAATCGTGGTAAGGAAAAAGGGTTAGAATATGAGTTTCTGAGATCTATGGACGAATTGAAACTTTGTACAATAGCTTACCAAGAGTCTAGAGGGCAGGGCTTGGTTCCTTTCGCCTTGCCGTCGCCGGAATACTTGCCGGAAAGTGAGTTCGGAGAGGTTTCGATTTGGAGAGGAATATTGGAGGTGTTTAGGGTTAGGTTTTCTGAGAATTATGGGGAGGGGCGCCCCAAATCTGATCTTATGCCCTTCCCCATTGTTGTGATCGACTTGCCATTGATTGAGGTCGGATTTTTGGCAAGAAAATCGCCATGGAAGGAAAGTTTACACTTTCAGCACCTCTGGCGCGCTGGTGGCGCGCACCCAAGCTTTTGTGCGCGCGGAGCACGCGCGACCAGCCTGGAGTCGCGACGCCCTTGGCCGCGCGGTGGCCGCGCGGCGCGCGGGCAGCGCGGGCCGGCCGGACCGGCCGGTTCGGCGGTTCGCTTGCTCCGTCGGGTCTTTCCTTCTTTTCTCGATCGGGTTTCTATCCCCTACGTTTTCGGTTCGACTTTTCGGGTCATTTCTGGGGTTACGATTCCTTTCTGAATTTTATTTTGACTCCAATGAATTTCATATTTGAAATCAAGAATTCGTCGAGTTCGAATCCGTCGGCTTGAATTCGTCGTCCTGTGGCTCCCGTGCAATAATTTATCTAATTAAATTATTTCCGACTTCACGGGTTCTTGGAATTAAAATTCTTTTCCTTCTTGAATTTAATTCCAATTCTTTGGGATTAATCCATGGAATATCTTCGGGCTTCCTTTCCCTCTTTCATCCCATTTCGACTTGACCAGAATTTGGGTTCGAATTCTTTGAATTTATCGGTCACGCCATTTCCGAGCAATAATTTATTGTAATAAATTATTTTCTTCTCGGAAATAAATTTTATTTCATTTCTTTGGGCGTTGTAAAAACCCCGGGTATTACAGTCTACCCCCCTTAAGAATCAACTTCGTCCCCGAAGTTGCGCCCTCGCTTTCTTTTGGGCTCAATTTAATGTTGGGGTATTTCCATCTACTTTCCTTAAGGATAAACGTCTTCCAAAAGAAATTTATTCCATTCCTTTGATCGTGAATTAAATTTCTCGGGTGTTACATCCTCTCCCCCTTAGGAATCAACTTCGTCCTCGAAGTTGGGCGTTAGCTCCTTGCGAGCTCGGACATTGTTTGGTTGCGTGATTGTATTAATGTGTGTTGTTGTTTGCTATTATTTGACTGAACTCAGAATTGAAATTTCCAAGTTGCCTACGTACCCCGTGAAGGGATCAAGTCATAACGTAGTTCAAAACAATCTGAATTTGTTTATTTTTGTTTGGATACAATTCGTCGAATCGATCTCAAAAATAAATGCAGTTATCGATACTTGAAAACTTCTTATGGTTGCTTGGACCGTGTGGTCACGTCCTCTCTCCTGTTGATGTTTCCTATTCGCGTCCGGCAGTCACGCAGCCGATGACCATGTCGACCGCACCGAAGGCATGCTCCAGGCTGAGGGCATCCTCTCGCATAGTGTGGTTTACCACACTTTGGACATGGTGGCGCATAGTCGCCATGGTTGAAGACTATCCCCTTGTTTCTTCCATTGTCGTTTTGATGTGGTCGGTCCGAGTTTCTACGGGAATGGTCCTTATTCCTCTTGTATCGTCCTTGTGGTCCTTGCTTAGTCCCACCTACCGGTTTCCGTTTCAGTCCTTGAACTCGTGCAACCGCTACTGCACGATCATACACGGCTTGTAGGTCAAGACAGTGCTCGCCCGTGATCAACTCTCTAATAGATAGGTTCAGTCCCGTCTCGAACTTCTGTGCCTTCTCTACATCAGTTGGCACCAGTCTCGGCGCGAACCGCACCAACTCCTTGAAATGGTTATAGTATTCTTGGACCGTTTTTCCTCCTTGCCTCAGTGTCAGAAATTCCTCATACATAGCAGCCTTCATGCTCATGGGATAAAAATGATCCCTAAGCAGATCCGTGAATTCTGACCATGTGTAGGGCTCGTCGTACTCTGCACGTTTCCATTGGGTGGCTAGCCACCATTCATCCGCCTCGCCTCCTAAGTAGTATGAGGCTACGTGGACCTTTTCCCCTTCGGGACACTTTACGGCGTTCAACAGCTTATCGAACGTCCGTATCCATTCCTCTAGCTGAGCCGGGTCCTCTTCGCCGGCGTAGTGGGGTGGTTGGTAAGGGTTTACCAAGGCTAAGTAGTTGACCCGGGTTACCGGTGGTGGTACACCCGCTTGTGCACGTTGCACTTCAGCATTTCCTAATACTATGAGAACTTCCTCGACAGTCCTTAGACGCTCATCCATATTGTTGGGAACATGAGGCACTCGCCCTCCTACGTTCTGAGGGATCTCATTATTGCTCGGTGTGTTGGGGAGGTCAGCGTTAGTGTTTTTTTGGGATTTCCTTTCTCGATTTTCCCTCAGGTGCCATTCTCTGTTATCAACGCACGTGAAGATGAGTTTCTAATCTAAGGCAAGTTAGCGTTCAAGAAAATCTATAAGGTAGGATTGGAAAGAGGTAATAGATAGGAGAATGCTAAACTTAGGTGATCAAATTATAAGACTGAGGCAGAATTAGTTTAAAGCAAACGCTTCTAAGTCAAGGTCATGACCAATTTGAAGGTAAGAGTTTTGACACTATTAATTCACATAAAAAAAATTAGCGCGATATTCATGTATGTATGTATGCGAATGCATGTATGCTTTATACAATGCTACCCCAACCCCGAAAAATATTTTCGTGACTTTAAAAACTTGTTGGAAAAATTTCTATGCATATGTAAATATTTCCCATGGGTTTAAAATAAATTTTGTTCCATGGAAATAAAACTTAAAATTTAAATAATAATAATGGTACTTAAAAATTTTAAAATAAAATTAATATTTGTTTAAACATCTTGGGCCTCTATATTGGCCAAAATAATAATAATAATTTAAAAAATATTTCCGGGCTCTGATACCACTCTGTAACACCCCGGATTTGATAACCCAGGCCGAGGTGTCACCGCCGCACCTCCCTAGCAAGACACGGTTTCTCCGAGCTTGCTAAAGAGATGCAAGGCTATGAGCGTTGGAAAATGTTTTAAAAGCAAGTCCGGAATTTCTTAAAAATAATAATGTAATATCATCCATACATGATAAAAATAATAAGTTGCAGCGGAAATTAAAATACAGGGCCGACTTGGCCAAAACTCGGGTTAACAAGCCCGTATGCACATCATGTAAAACAAATAATTAAATGCCCAAAGTAATCCCCCGATGCATGATCATGCTCCGTACTCTGTAATGGAAAAATGAACAACGGGTTTTATCAGTATATAAAATACTGAGTAAGTTAATCCCTAACTAACAATTTAAGGGGTTACATGTGTTTAATCCAAAGATTCACTTGTCATGCATTACTTTTAAAATCCATATTTTATTCGCAGCGGAGAAACATGTTTAATTTATTCAAGACGACAATGCATAATTTAAAAGACTAAATTTTAAAGGCGGAATTTAAAGGCATAATTTAATGACGTAATTTAAATGCGTAATTTAAAAACATGATACAAAAGATTTAAGCGTAATCAACACTCACACAAGTCTTTTATATTTTATCCCGCAACTAAGAAAAGGACACCACACAAGAGAGATCACTAACGAGGCAATCTCAAAAATCATAATCAGTTAGCCAGTGAACCGGCGGCCGCAGCCATATCAGTATTGACTGCCGTTTTGGCTAGCCATGTATCTCGATTGCCATTTCGGCAAGCCGTGTGTATCTACTGTCAATTTGACAGGCATGTATATCAACTGTCATCTGACAGGCCTTTCAAGCGGTTTCACTGCCACTCGGGCAGGCCGTGTATTTCCCACTGCCGATTTGGCAGGCCATGTGCACAACTGCCGTTTTGGCATAGTAAGGAGACCACTAACGAGGCAGTCTCAATAATCGTAGGACCACTAACGAGGCAGTCCAAATAAAGGGAGACCACTAACGAGGCAGTCTCAAAGATAATGATAGCATGACGATCGGCTCAGCCTAGTGAACGGGATTTTTCGAAAGTTCGTATTTCAAAGTTATCAAATGATCGATATCGCGTTTTCATAGTTCGAGTTTTCTCAAGTTCGAAAAATCCTATTCGAGGCTGTTTACGCCTTTCTTAATTAAAAATTCGTCTTTTCACCAAAAATTCTGAAACTTTGTCAGTAATTCAAAAACACACACACGAACAACTTTCATGTTTTAAGTTTTTGGAAATAAGATTCCGAAGCGAGTCGAAATTCGAGTTTATTGCAAGGAATAATTTCTGTCTTAAAAACTGTTTTCGTCACAGGTTCGTGCAACGCCGATTAAAAATTCATTTCAAAACCAATCGATGTGAAATTTTTATAGTAACTACACAACGCGTTAAGGAACAACTTTTATGTTTTAAGAATTTGGAAATAATGAATTCTTGGTACTCAAAAATCGAGTGCAACTCACTGCATACTCGCGGCCCTTAAAACGATTTCAAAACAGTTTTAAAAACCCGGCCGTTTGACATATCAAATGATAACCAAAATCCGTGAAATTTTATATGCATAATCTAGACACAATTATCTACAACTTTTGTTTAGGAATGCAAAGTTAAATCATTCGAAAAATGGGTGAAAAACATGAATCAAGTTGAATGAAGAAATCTGTCACAGTTTTAAAACGTTCGGTTCAATACAGAAAGTTTACGGCGGGATTTGGGATAGCAAAACTCAATGTCAACGGCTGAAATTTGGACACAAGATAGATAAAGGTGTTAGGAGCAATTTTTATGTTGAAAAGTTTTCGGTTTGAATTCCCGAAGGTCGAGTTTTTGGCGAGTCTTTAAAATTGGACGAAAATAGGGTTTTTGAAAACCGATTTTTGTTACAAGCCTATATCTCAAGATTTAAACAACAAACAACCACGAAAATTTGTGAGTAAGGTTTTAACTTACATAGAATGATGATAGGGTCACTGGATTGGGTTTCCGGACGTCCTAGGGTCACGACGAACGGCCAACTTCTCCGATCGCTTTTTGTTCGTTTTCCGACGGGAAATCGTGGTAAGGAAAAAGGGTTAGAATATGAGTTTCTGAGATCTATGGACGAATTGAAACTTTGTACAATAGCTTACCAAGAGTCTAGAGGGCAGGGCTTGGTTCCTTTCGCCTTGCCGTCGCCGGAATACTTGCCGGAAAGTGAGTTCGGAGAGGTTTCGATTTGGAGAGGAATATTGGAGGTGTTTAGGGTTAGGTTTTCTGAGAATTATGGGGAGGGGCGCCCCAAATCTGATCTTATGCCCTTCCCCATTGTTGTGATCGACTTGCCATTGATTGAGGTCGGATTATTGGCAAGAAAATCGCCATGGAAGGAAAGTTTACACTTTCAGCACCTCTGGCGCGCTGGTGGCGCGCACCCAAGCTTTTGTGCGTGCGGAGCACGCGCGACCAGCCTGGAGTCGCGACGCCCTTGGCCGCGCGGTGGCCGCGCGGCGGCGCGCGGGCAGCGCGGGCCGGCCGGACCGGCCGGTTCGGCGGTTCGCTTGCTCCGTCGGGTCTTTCCTTCTTTTCTCGATCGGGTTTCTATCCCCTACGTTTTCGGTTCGACTTTTCGGGTCATTTCTGGGGTTACGATTCCTTTCTGAATTTTATTTTGACTCCAATGAATTTCATATTTGAAATCAAGAATTCGTCGAGTTCGAATCCGTCGGCTTGAATTCGTCGTCCTGTGGCTCCCGTGCAATAATTTATCTAATTAAATTATTTCCGACTTCACGGGTTCTTGGAATTAAAATTCTTTTCCTTCTTGAATTTAATTCCAATTCTTTGGGATTAATCCATGGAATATCTTCGGGCTTCCTTTCCCTCTTTCATCCCATTTCGACTTGACCAGAATTTGGGTTCGAATTCTTTGAATTTATCGGTCACGCCATTTCCGAGCAATAATTTATTGTAATAAATTATTTTCTTCTCGGAAATAAATTTTATTTCATTTCTTTGGGCGTTGTAAAAACCCCGGGTATTACAATCGCATTCCACCAATGGTCCTTCATTTCGAACCTCCATTCAATCTGGTGGTCCATAGGCAGGTTATGCTCATTCCTTATGGCCACCCTATTTTCCTCTGCCTCTTTCTTCAGCCTCTCAATTTCCAAGAAGGCACGATCTGGAGTTGTCTTTGGAAGACCCATCAGGGAATCTATAGTGAATTGATCCCTGGAGAGAAAAGAGTTGGAACTATTTTTAACAAATTTTTGATAAGTGGATTCGAGTTGAAAGTCAACATCCTCACATTTGGAGCTAAGCTCTAAATGTGAGTTAATTGGTTTCTAATCGAATTTATGGAAAGAAAAACATAGAGCTGGATTGTTGAATCTAACTCTTATTACAGGAAAAATAAGGAAAGCAAGAGAGAGAGAGATAAAGATCTTGGATCCTTAAAATTTTTCTTAGACTATAAACAGTCTAAGATGTTTTTGGGTGGTCGAAGGACCAAAAGGAGAAAATTTCGTAGGTTGTTGAGCCTACGAAAGGATTTTTGATTTTTGATTTTTCTCATCACTTAACAAGTGATTGAAATCATGTGAGATAGGGGATCAGAGATTAATGATGAAAAGCAAATGCAAGCGACAAATTATGCAATTACTAGCATGTAACAATGGACCATGACTAAAAATAAGAATAAAAAAAATGAAAGTAAAAATAGACATGCATACATACAAAAGGTAATTTTTGGATTTTTATGGAAAAGTGTTGACTTGCTTATTTAATGAAATTGAGGGTGTAAGTGGTCCCCCATTTGGATTTTGTTTTGGAAAGTGGGTTTTTTAAGGAATAAAACAAAACATTCCTTACAAGTATTCCCCACTTGTTCCAAGGTGACAAAGGTCACTCACTTTTAATGCAAAGAACATTCTATCATTTTGTCTTTTTACACATAAATGCCATGCCAAAAGTGTTGGAAAAATTTTGGCATGGTTTCGTCTGTACCATGTGTCCCGGATGTGCAAACATCAACTTCTAGAATTGAGTTTGCAAAGTGTGGGCACATGTACCCGACAAAAACATTTATTACCAATAATATACATGCAAACATCAAAACAACCAGACAAAATTGGTCCATCTACACTACTGTAATGTACTAATGTTACCAACAAAACTCATGCTTTAAAAACATAAATTTTGCAGACATCATCAATATGCATTTTCAGTCATCATCAACAATTATCTACTGAAAAACAACACAGTGGCTAAAGAAAGCATGACCACCGTGTTAACCCTACTCACAGGTTATTAAAACATCAACACAGATAAACAAAATGCACACAAACAGCAAAATGGACAAACCAAACCATAAAACTAAAACAGAAACCATATTTGTAAGGGTTTTGAAACCCTTATTTTCAAAATGAGAACACCCCCCTATCACAGAAACGTTCGAATCCTCAAACATGGCAGTTTCAACAAAAAGCTCTAAAAATCAAAGTTCTGCCTACTCGGTTCTACCCCTTAATGTACTACACCCAATCATTTCCGACCACTTTCCGGCTCTCTCCGATGTAAAATCAAAGCACATTCCCCCCTATCCCGATTTCGCAGGGAATACGAAAAGACAAAACTGTAAACTTGAAACCAAGCGCGAAAACGAAACAGAGACACTTACCCCCGACTCCCACTAGGGTTTGATGACGAAGATGCCATTTCCGACGAGTTTGAACGGAGGAAAAGTCGAGACGAGTGACTGGTTTCGCGAGGAAGAAGGGTTTCGCGAGAGAGAGAACGGGGGATTTTGGAAATGTGAAAAGTGAAAGTGAGGGAAATGAGAGGGAAAGAGGGTATAAAAAGGGTTCGGAAGGGGAGTTCGAATTATTGCATCAATTCGAATTAATTCGAATTGATGCATTCTGTGAGGGATGCGAGTTATTCAGGCCAATTCGAATTAATTCGAATTGGCTTGGAAGACAAAATACACGCACAAGTTCGAATTCTGAATCAATTCGAATTAATTCGAATTGACTCATAATTCGAACTTGGTGTGGAGACTGACTTCGCATAGAAATGCTTTTGTGAGCTAATTCGAATTATTGGTGTGGTTCGAATTAATTCGAACTTTCCCACAATTCGAATTGTTCACTTGCATAAGAGAATGCCTTTTGTATGCTAATTCGAATTAGTTAGGCAATTCGAATTAATTCGAATTGCCTTATAATTCGAATTAGTTAGGCAATTCGAATTAATTCGAATTGCCTTATAATTCGAATTGCAATACTTGGCCTAATAAAATATTCGAAAATTCTGCCTTGGGTGCCAATTCGAATTTGCATGGCAGTTCGAATTAATTCGAATTGCCTGCATAATTCGAATTAACTAATCCGAGAGTGAAAATTTCCAAGGCAAAATGTCTTATGTGGTTTGTTTCAAACAATTCGAATTAATTCGAATTTTCTTTAAATGAAAAATAAACCACAGTCAAGACTTAGGAAAAAATTTTAGTTTTTCAAAAATTTATGTTCATCAAGATGAACTCAATGGCAAACATATCTACACAGAATTAGAATCTAAAACATATTGCTTGCATAAATTAGGTTGGGTTAACAATTTTATTTTATGAATTTATTCTGGATTTTAGATTTCTCTAAATTCCAAAATCAACCTCCATTAAATATAATGTTAACCCAACCGGGAACCTGGTTTTTGGGAGCTTTATCTTTCTTTTTGTTGGTTCCTCGAATTCCTGCAAAACAATTATAAAAAGGGTATTAGGTCTTCTCCAAATATCAACATCCTCACATTTAGAGTCTTAGTACTCTAAATGTTCAATTGATTTTTGGATACTTTGTCCCAATAAAAATTAGGTGGAGTAAGTAATAAATAAGTAAGTAAA